>JAHFWI010000007.1:1314441-2628883 GCA_028554975.1 Himalopsyche kuldschensis
ATTCCATGTCGCTCGCCGGTCTTGTCTACTAATGTACACATCTCTGATTCCTCTTTTATTTAAATGATAGTAAATTCAATTTATTTTGTCAAGTCAATCACCACCAAAAGTTTCAATAAAAGTCGCCCGTAGTGGTAAAAGTTTGGCCACCATTGATGTATATCTTTCAAAAATATTTGGCAAATGGTATTCATAACTCAATTGAAGTAATTTTGCAAGTTACTGCCTTCATTCCTGGAAGAGCAGTATTGTGATACTAATTACCTAAAAAAGAATCAATCTTAGAATTATTACCTCCCTTTTGTCACATCATCATAAATTAAGATCTACAATTACACAAACATTGAAGCCCCTAAGAGGTAAAGTGAGCTAAATGGTATTATGAAAAAATGAGTTAGATGCAGTATCATATTCTTCAGTTCTTAAAGTATACTAAAAATGAAATGAGAGAAATAAAAACACACTGAAATAGTGTGCTTTCATTAAATAAAAATATGCTCTGAGCTGATACAAAAGTTTCATCAATTTGTTACTTGGCTCACTTCACTTCTCATGGGCTCAAATGATATGTCAGCCGTGAAATAATTGCACCCATTTTAAAACACTGTTTCAATAATTATGTCCCTGAAATATATTTTCTGTTCATCAAAGCAGTAAGCTTCCACGTAATGTTAAAAAGATTAAATATTACGAAAAAAGAAAAGTATAAACGTGATTGAACTTACAAGTCCCAACAGAAAATTTTCTCTTCATTTTTGGACTTGGCTCACTTTACCTCTTAAGGGCTCATTTAATTTAGGTAGATTTGCCAGATTTTTCTTCTCCAATTAAAGCCGTTTTTATTTTCGCTTGATAACATAGTTAAACTAGCCTACACAATTAGATTTTGCAAAATAATTATTATTGCTTATCATTTTAGCCGTTAGTATTGCGAGTAAAGTTATCGCCAGGTAGGCAGGCATTGATGGAACTTGTCTTGGACTTGTATCATTGTTGGCCGTCTTTTGTCCTGCGACTGGATGGGAGGATTTCTGAAATATCTTTCTCCTGGATTATATTGTGCCACGACTACGAGCGGACAACTTTACCAAAGCCCGCGACGTGAATTTTCGATATCTCTCTACGTATATAATTGTAACTGTTTGTGTATAGTACTGCAATTTTAAATATATACAATCCGTTTTATAATATATTGATTTATATAAGTACTTTTACGGTCATTTCGGTTGACAGATCTAGCAACAAAACAATCTTTTTTTACTCAAGAAATGATTTTTATTGCTTGACTCATATACTGAAAATAAAACTTATTATATAACTTGTTAATTATCGTAATTTTTTGAAAACCCAATTAATATCTTATAAGAGGCCTCTATAATAGAATTGCTAAAATTATTTTCCATGTAATAATTTAACTATGCAATAATAAGAGCAGACATATTCAGTCATTTATTTCGTTATTTAGAATTGAATTAAAAATCCTTATAAGTCTATTTTCTGGATTTCAACAACTTTTATTAATGTAGATATTTTTGTGGGTTTCGAAACATGGTCCTTCTATGAGTGATAACGAAAAAAATATATAATTATGTACTGTATTTAAAACATATATTATATAATTTGTTTATTATATATTTTCGATGGTTTCGGCGGTAACTTTGTGGAAGTTCATTTTAATATAAAATTTAAAATAACTTTGATTATTCCACGTATTGTGTAACTAATTGTGACACGTGTTTCGCCTCTTTCAGAGCATCTTCAGACTTACTATCGCAAAGTTTGCTTAAGTAAATGTTCATTTACTTAAGCAAACTTTGCGATAGTAAGTTCGAAGATGCCTCTGAAAGAGGCGAAACACGTGTCACAATTAGTTACACAATACGTGGAATAATCAAAGTTATTTTAAATTTTATATGTTTATTATATTATTAGTCTTGGAAATTCTCATCTTATTCTTCTACTTATTAATTCCGTACTGATAATGTAATATTTTGTTGAGACAGCATTATTTCAGTCAAACAATGGGTTTTTGTGAGATATATTTTTTAATATGATTTTGATGATATAATTTTTTATAGTGATGGTGACCATTTTTCGGCACGCAGCAAATTTAAATCAGTTTTTCTATATTCTCTATGGTATTCATTAATTAATTGTAAATCAGCTTTCCATCGATTGACCATAGACACGTCGTGTCGTCTCTCCAGCTTCCAAGTCTACAAAGAGCGTCGCATCGGACTTGGAGAAACTTGGAAACTTTGACACAAACCGAAATCTTGTTCAATGTTAGTTATTATGTACAATTAGTTGTAGGTATGTGGACGCTGGTGACTGCATGTGGACGGCAACAAATCAATACTCTATCATAACAAAATATTTTATCTATAAATAAGAATGCAAGCCCAAGAGTATTTATTGATTGAATTGGCAATTACTTGGCAGAACTCCTTTATATTTTTTCACGGTGTTCTCAGCCAGAAAAAAAATCGGATACATCAGAACCAGTTTCACTAATCTCGAGCATTATCAGCATATGAAACTAGTCCTGATCTTTTTCAAAAATAAATATGGCAATATGACTGTGAAATTGATTTAAATTAAATAATTCCTTTCCACCAATAAGTGACTAAAATAATTTTTAACCTAATTTACACCTCTTATTTTCTTCTCTAAAAGTAAATGATTGGCAAAGGTTGAAGTATTTTTGAAAATCACGCATTCGATAAAGACTCTGGCATTGATTTATAACATATTAACAAGGGCGAATATATTGTTATATCAAGAATTATTAGAGATTAACAGGGCAGATTAACTTAATCTTCCAAGCTCGCCATTGTTATACCCCTTTAAATAATTATCATTTATTAATAATTCAAACACTTGAAATCAATCATAATAACTCCGTAATAATAAGTCGAATAAAACCCTACATTTATTTTAGATATTCATATGTTGTTATCTGTGCATTAGTATTTGCGACACTACATCCAAAAACCCCGATAATTATAGCAAACCCACTTAATTCATTGAAACTCGTTTAAATCAAAATTTTTGCTAATTTACGTTTTAATAGCATTTTAACTTAGTGATCTAATTTTATTTTTGTATATAAACGATACAAACTGTTTACTGTGCGGCAGTCCAAGTACATCCGTGCACTTGAAATGCATTAAAAGGCCGAAAGGCGAAACCCGGGTCGTTAGCGACAATCAAACAATTCAAATTTGATTTTGAAATTCCATCAAGCACCATCAGTTGAAATCCTTAATTATTTTGCTTGTATTTTGTTTCAATTCCGAGCGAAACCGATCCTGATCCAATAAATTTTATGTGGAATAAGTACTAAAAATGTTGTGTTTATATTCAAATAAATAAATAAATGACATAAATTTACCGTTTTAGCCACTTCAGTACCGTAAGGCCACTGGTGGCCACCGCGTACGAACGTCGCGAATAAAGTCGCAAATACTGCAAAATATTTAAAAAAAATCTTCCTGTAAGAATTCTTACGGTATTTTTCTTTTCATATCTAATAGCATCTAATATATACTGTCTCTAGAAAAATGGTTCTTCAGTCATCAGTTATTATTTTTATTATAATGCCATTCCACCAAGCATTGACTTAAAAATGATAGTTGGAGTTGTTGACTCGAGCACTATTGCAGTGGTGGATGTCTGTTTCGGTCCCGACCGGTGGTCCCATGCACACCAATCGGAAACTGTATGGTGAGATGTGAGTCGCAAGTTGGGCGGTCGAACCAGCCAGCGCGATTGAATCACTCCGAGTAGTAAACTTTATACAAGATTCGCAATAACTACATACTCGCTTACTGTTATACATTCTGCATGTCAAGTGAATAGATTTGTATTACTCACGTGTGACAAAGTTATCTGAATGGGTCTTAATTTATTTCAATTTATGTGCAGTCACCAGTGGAATTAAATGCTATTGTAAAATTTATCAGCGATTTAAATAATCTTATCTAAATTCAAATATCCAAAAAAAGACTTGTAGAGTCTACGTCTACACCACGGGTCATCAGCCTGGTCCGTACCACCCACTAGTGGACGGTAAAGACTTCCGTGGTGGGCTGTGGGCGATTTTTTTTTACTCCAACATTTTCCACCTACATATGTACTGGAATGTAATATAGCGATGTTGTTTGGCGGTAAGAAAATTTTACCATGAAAAGTTTTAATAAGCAAAAGTGGGCAGTAGGCATAAAAAGGTTGATCTCCTTTAGTATACACCGTAGATTAGTGGTTCTCACTTAAAATTTTACTGGTTTTCGCATTGTAAGCATCAGCACCAAATTTTCGTGGTGCTGCATTAAATATAATCATTTAATCTTCTCTCACTGTTTATTCCACATTTTACATTCAACTTTTATTTCTTGATGCACAATACAATGTATAAGAAATATTTCATTCGATTATTTTTTGAGAAATAAACTATTTAACATGAAGCTGTTGGTGGCCGCAAATGAGAACCACTGCTGTAGGTACATTAAACCATTCATACTCAACCTTTTATTCATTTGGGTCACTGACGATCTTCGCAACCTGCGCCGCAGTATAAATTATATATAAGCCGTAAATATACCAAATAATATTAGTATTACATGTATATTCCACAGTTAATTTAGCGCATCGCGAGCATTTTCAACTGAAATTCTCAGTTTTCATTTGTCATTCTCAGTTGAAAAAACCCATCCTGGTATTCATAAATTAATTGTGAAATGAATATAATAAAAAAAAGGGTTTTTTACTCAATCCCTTTCCAACAAGTATTGATGTAAGTCATGAATACCTTAAAAGTAATCGATATAGTTATGTAAAATTTAGCCCATAATTTTCAAGTTTATTTTACAAAACAACTAATATCACATGTAAAATTCTAGCCCAAATAACAACTGAGATATTTTTTTAAACAAAGTTCTATTTGGGAGTGAGGGGGTTAGAAATAATTCAATAGTAGTTGATAAAATCACCTTAACATTATTTTTCACAAACAAGTACATAAAACAGAATCTTTATGACCCTGCTCAAAACATATCTGGCGTTAAATGCTCATCCTGCATTTATTTATCATTGTATTTGCATAGCAAATATGCGATCGCAAAAGCGACTCCCTGAATAAGGTGCCCCGAATCAATTTCTGTCGAGCAATAAAAACGACATAAGCGAAAAACTTTTTGCGATTTTCAGTGCGTGGAAATAGAGCCCAGGTAAATTAAATGGAAAAGCTTTCAGCTCGGTAACAATATATGGTGGTACATTGTAACGAAAGAGTTTACGATCGTCGGAATATATACAAATCTACATGCTTCTCGATGGCTCACATGTTATATTTATATCTTTTTATTTAACTGCATGTCTACTGTATGATAATGTGAGTCGTTATCGACAGCAATATTAAAAAAATTATTTAATCGTTTGGATTCACAAAGCAGAATTTTTTCGATGCGTTGATAATTGAATGTGTATAGATTGAAGAGATACAAATGATTTTTCACAGCTGTCAAATTAAATTATCCTGCCATCTTTTTATTTGTGAAATCATTGTTCGAAATTCAAATCGAGAATATTGAAGAATAATTAATGTGAGTCAGCTTTCTGCATTACCATTGGGACTGAAAAATCGATTATATCGCAGATAAAACAGAAATCTCACTATTCCTTGAATCTATAAATTTCATTCATTCGAGCATTCTTGGTTAAAAATCATAGGTCGATCTTTTCTCCTTTAGGGAATTTACCATGTTATCGACAAATGTATTTCACTGCGTATGCAGTATTTTTTACACCGCAATAATTGATATATCACATAACTTTTTAAAATTTAACGTTTTTGGAGTATATCAATATTATATTAATTTAAAAAAAAACATCTGACAATAGGAGTATATTATAAATATGTACCTATTGGGTAATAAATATTTTTTGAAAACAGTAGTGCTTTTATCGTTGTAGCGTAGATGTCGTTGTGTACCTCAAAATTCATTGGCAAGGAATAGGAATATTTTTTAGGTATTATAATAATATTATACAAATTGATAATAAATTAAGTTTTTGTATTTTTTGTAACAAATATTTGTAGTAATTTCTTTCAAAATATTTCTGTAAGAACTCATTTCATAATCATCCAGGTATGCATATCTACTTGCGGAAGGATATGATCGTTGGTGATCATCCATAAAATTCTATTGATCTAAAAGCTTTTATGGAAGGCAAAAAATCCATATTGATCTTAGTTAAAGTGGTGTGAAAATGATTATAATTGAATGTAGTTAAGGTAGTAAATAACAAGAAAATTCGGTAACTAAACTGAAAATATAACTTTAAAAATTCTCAGAAAATACATATCTTATTGAGCATTGAATACTTCACTAATATTTTATACGCAGCTATTTTTGAAGCTATGGAAAATTTGAAATTTAATTATGGAAGAGATACGTTCCTTTTTTTGGGAAAACTTTGAAGGACACACGTGCCTAGCTCAGGGAAATTATTAAATCATACTTGACGGACACGTGTTCAAATATAACATTTTATGAAGATATTACAGCATGAGATTTTACATGACTTGATATCTTTTTAAAAAAGATACATACAAAATAATTAAATAGTGAAACTTTTTTATTCCTCGGAAGCTTTCTTTGTATTTCGTGGCATATATTTAAAATAGCTTTAGTAAGATTTAAAAAAATGCTTTGTTCATTGTTAATTTTAGATCGATCACATAAATAAATATTATCGTACGTAGATTTTGTAGCTTAGCGACAAAGTTTAGTAATTATTTATGTATTGTTTTGTATTGAAAAGGTTTCCGGCTTAAGCGTGAAGGTATATTAACACATTGGCTACGGAGTAATCAAAACGCACAGATAAAAGACGCGTATTCCAAGTTCCCCGTAGCCAATGTGTAAAATGGAACTCTTCATGATGGCTTGTGATAGCATGAAGTTGTTGCTATTTTTACGGTTTTAAATATAAAATGGAAGGTCAAAAAATTACGTTAGTTCTGTCATCTGCTATATGTTTCGGGAAAATAAATCAACATTCACAATAAAGGCGGACTTTTCCACTAAGTTTTTTGAAATGATTAATTAATTGCCAATAAGTAAGATATTTAAGAACTTTAAAATTACTTCAGAAAGCCACAAGTATAACAAATTATAATAATAACATAGAATCAATATGTTAATTAAAAATAAATAAAATAAGATCAATGAAAATGCTCGTGATCAATGAAAAATACGCTGATCTTTATATAATTATAAGTTATAGAAAAAATTAGCTTTTTATTGAAAATAAATCCTTTCCAACAAGTAGTAAAATACACGTAGAACGTTAACGCCCATATTCATATCTTTCAAAAATTTATTACAAAATTTGAATTTGAAAAAAAAATTTGAATTCCATTTTTTCTATTAAATACACTGGACTAAAAACATATCACCACCATCTAAAACTATTTTATAAGTAAAGATAAAAGTTCCCTCCAGTTGTTAAATCTGTGATTTGATATGGTGAAGGATTTTGGAAATTCCTTATTACAAGATTACGCATTTACACTGGGAATCTGTATATTATCAAGGCCTCTAACCCTCTCAAGCATAATATAAAACTGTTTCTTATTTGCATCTTTATATCAGTGGTATTACAAACTAGTGCCCCCAAAGTAGGAGAGATTATTTCTCCTTCATTAAACTCGTGCTCGCACAAGAATTCTATGTAAAAAATAAATTGTGAAAGGAGAGCATATTTAAAAAAAATATATTTACTTTGTTACAAAAATACGTCGTCAAAATTCGTACTTTTGCTGACGAAATTTTGAACATTACTAATGTCTGCACCTATATTTCCTCGGTATTTGTAATACCTTAATATAACAATGAATCCAGCAATGTGTAAATTTTAATGCGTGACTGGAAAAACGTAGGTACATTGTTTTATCAATCAATTTAAATATGGATTTTCATTTGAATGTAATACACTCAACTTCTTTCCGTGATAAGTGAATTTCCTTCAACCAGTTCTTACTGATATAATATGCCTAAGTATACAATGAAACAATATTTTTATAAATGAAATGAGTTATTGGTGACAAAGGGTAACATATTTTGAAAAATCACCTTGAAACTTATCGACAGTTAACTAACTCATTTAAAGCTGTAAAACAGTAAAATTATCGATGAAAATATCTTATATATAAAACCGAAACGGTGTATGTATGTCTGTAATTCTTTGGGAATGATATAACATTAAATAATTATTGGTCGCTTAATCCGAGCGAAGCATTATCGTTATAAAATAAAAAGGTTAAACTCTGCGTCCGAGATTCGAGCCGGGGCCGGGCTATCGCTACGGTTGAAATCTCCGACATCGACCGCTACGCAACGATAGTATTCCGTGAAGCTAGCATTCTTTACTTACATATTTCAAATCAACGGAAAAGGAACTTTTGACGTGCGAGTTCTAAATATCTTATATATAAAACCGAAACGGTGTATGTCTGTAGGTATGTAATTCTTTGGGAATGATATAACATTAAATAATTATTGGTCGCTTAGTCCGAGCGGAGCCGGGTAACAATACTAGAAATACCGAAACGGCTTATGCATGTATGCTGTGGGTCTGTAATTCTTTGGAGATGATATAACATTAAATAATTATTGGTCGCTTAGTCCGAGCGAAGCCGGGTAACAATACTAGTATTTAATAAAAACTCAGCTCGTGGGTATCTACAGATTTATTATTGCAAAGGTTGCTTAAATAATAAATTAAGAGTAATTCTAATATTCCAACGTGATACATTACAAAATGGAGGTTAGGTTTTTTCTGATTAAGAAGTTATCCCCGAATCCATCGATAGTATTATTGATGTAAAATCAATTCCACATAATTTCATAAAAAGGAAATAAAAACGTCAATTCTCGGATATACCGTTTGCCATTACCTGTCCTGTAAATATAATAAATGAAGCTTTTATCAATCACCTTCTTTAGATCGATCTTTGTTATATTCTTGGTAACTTTTAAACGTTTTCAAAATAAGGTTGTGACAGTTTAGTGGAGTGGAACAAGTTAGTGCACATCCGAATCAGGAAAGAGCGGTTAAAACGACGTACAAAATCACCGATTAGAAATAATTCGCCTGGAATGAAAAGTTTTTCAATATATTCGTTAGATATTCAAATCCAGCACTTGCCTAAAACTTACTTATCCTTACATCCATGTAATGCAGAAACAATACACTAAGACAAGAGTATATATCGATACACATTGCTGTAGTAACTCGACGTCTGGGATAAAGTATCGCTTTACATGTAGGCAGAAAGTGAAACAGTAAAATAAATTGTAAGCCAGTGTAAAAGTTCATGCAATTTTTACAGATATTTTCACGGTATAGATATTTTAAAAATATATTTCAAGCAATGTCTTTTCATCGATGATTGATGTAATAGTTAACGAAATTAAACGTAACATTGGAATCGCTTGAGTTTTGTACTTTCCATGTGTTTTGTCACGATCGACCCGAGTATCACCTTTAGACATTTTTAGCCATTTTAAGTGCACGAATGACCTTTAACTGACTGAAGATGCCAAAAGGTGAGACCCGAGTCATCAGCGACGAGACTCTTGGAAAAGTACAAAATCGTGAAAAGATTCAATGCAAAACTATTTTTCAGAATCCTCATGATCGTTGGACTGGTAGAGTATTTTTTCCGAACTCAAAGTATCATTATGAATAAAATTACCCATTTGTTAATCCCAGAAAGCTTAGAAAAAGGATTTTAAATTGTTAGTGATCGTTCTTAAATCATTGGTTTTTAATATAGTAGCTTGTTTCTAGTCTATTTTGATTTAATTAACTTTGATATATTTGCAAATTTGTATTACCAATTGTTTGTCTTGCTTAGTTTTTGTATATCACTGCATTTTTGTATCTCTTTTTCAGTTAATAATGCTCGCCACGAGCGAAACAATTCTTGATTTCAATAAATTAAACGTAGAAAGTACTAAAAATGTGTTATTATAATGCCATTCCACCAAATATTGACAGTGAACACCTCAAGTTATACAATGCTATTTTTCAAGCTAGGGTGTATGTAGGTTATTAATCATCGATAGTGATACAACTGATTCTATATTCATATTTTTCGTCTCGTATTTTTTCATTTTGAATTGATGTGAAAACAGCTCCGAAAGAATTTTTGATTACCATCATTTGAAGAAGGGTTCATGTTTTTGAAAAATATTCTAATTCTATGCGGGTTCTTGGGTCGCATATAATGTGTTTGTTTATATTTGAGATCGAGTCGCTTCGATGATCTTCACTTTCATCGCATATGAGGGCTTCTTTGACAAATCTTAAACATTTGCGCTATATCCATAATGCTTATTCTACAAGAAATTTTCGACGATTTTGTCTCATACTGTTGGAAAAAACAAATATGTCAGTTTATGTAAAATTTATATTAAAAAACAAAGAGCCTACATCCAATTCGCCATATCTTTATCATACATTGTTTCAAAAGAATGTTTTAAACATATTAAATTAAATTTTGACAATATAACCCTTTATTTATATTTTCTTGCATTTATTATTAAAGTTAGTCAGTAGAAGAGACGAATTACTCGGCATCTCAACTACTCGATTATGGAGTAGTAATTTTTTTAAATACTCGAGTAATTTCAAATGTACCAAAACTTTTATTATTATGTGTTTATAAATAGATGATAAATAAATAAAAACGCTTATTTAATTTTTATCAATACATTTATTTCAATTTATAGAACATATATTTCAAAATGAATAGACGATTAAACGCTTCAAATTTTAATTTAATATTGGAAATTAGTTGGTACAAGTATTACTCGAGTATTTTTCAATATACTCGAGTATCGAGTAGTTAAAAATAGACGAGTATTCTCGATTGTCGAGTATTCTTTCAAGAAAAAATATTTGACAAACTTTTGTTTTTATTCAAAAAGAGGTTGATTTGATCAGTGGCGGCTGGTGACAGAGTATTAGGGAGTACAAAAAAAGATTCAACTATTTTTGCAAGAGTTCTTTCTTATTCATTGGATTTTAAAACACTTCTATATCATGGACTTTCAATTCAGATGTTTGCAATACCAACGGAGTGTCAGTCTTATGAATTTTTGCCTGTCCGTAGTACGGACAAATAGTTGAATCTTGTTTTGTACTCCCTAATACTCTGTCGCTACCGCCACTAGATTTAATCATTTAACTAAGTTTGTGAAAAGTTAGTTAACTAACCAGTTCTTTCTTTTGAAGAATTGATATTTGTAGAGATTTTTGTAAAGCTTCGTTGTAAGCAGAAATTGGCATCATACATAAAAACTGGCATTTACCGGACTGGCAATGAGCTTGGCGAAAGATAGAGAAAGTAAAAAAGGAATACACGGGCTATTTTTCACCTATCACTTTTGTGGTGTTACCTCTCACTTCTTGGTGGAAAGGCATTATTTAAACAAATTACACACTTTAAATAGTACTATTTCTACATATATTCTGGTAAAGATCAGGAGAATTTCACCCATTACGAGCATTTTCAACTGATTGTTGTTCATTTAAAGATGTTATAATATGTTTTATTTATGTTCCCTACTTTTAATAATGATTAATTTAACATTTTGCAATGTCTTAAAATTTTTAAATAGTTATTCATAAACAAATTAAGCTTCAAAATATTTTTCAAATTTTACTCCAATTAAAATTAGCACTAGCCTATTGTTGAATAATATTTAGCTCTAGTTTTTTTTAAATATTATCTTTTGAAATGAGATTTAAATCATTTTTTTATGATAATATTTAATTCAAATAATTTTCAATTTAAACTGTTAAATACGATCCTTATTCTAAGCAGCAGACAATAATAGATGGCGGAGATAGCCCGTATAGAAGTGCCGCGGGGTGTTTAGTTTTCTATACGTTTTCAAACTACCTCCCGCACCCGTAGATTCGAACATTCTGTACACAACCAATAAGCTCTCCGCTATTTGATCCCTGGACCATGAAAGGGTTGATTCAAGCCACCGGGGGATTTAGTGCCTGGTCAGTGGATCACCTTAAATTTTCTCTCATGCTTATCAATCAGAAAACAGAGTTTGAAAACTTCGCGGAATATTTTGAACCTTAATCACAAAGTTTTCTTGTTCAAAGTTTACCTTGATTTTGGCCAAGGATTATTATTTAAAAATACTAACTGAGATCTTCAATATTTAACAACGAGCGAGCATATTACTGTAATTAATTTTGAAACGGGTAATATACAATTATTATGTATATAAATTTTAAATCAAAGCCGTGCGTCATCTAAAGCCATGAGATCTCTTTATTAAAGATTTTTTTTTACTAATGCGTATGTTTTTAATTACGTAAAATAATGAATAATTCTGACAATATTTTGACTCTTGAAAACTGTGAGAAAACATTGTGAAAATTAAGATTCCTTCCCAGAAAGTGCGAATACAAAATACAAGTAGTGGTGGATTAAGGGCAAGAGCTTAGCCCTAACGATCTAAATAGGACAGGGTTCAAGTCTAGACAAGGTAAGACTTTTTCTCAATTGAAAAAGAAATCTCGGTAATAGATGTTTGTAATTTTTCATTGAGTTGTTCTCGACTGATTCATACAATTTCTCTTCGAGTTTATTTTGTATGAAATTTTATACTAAAAAAAAAAATAACATTGTTTATTAACGTACTGGCTACGGGAACGTGGAATACGCTCTGATTTTTTTTTTTTTTTGATTTACTTTGTAGTCAATGAGCTAAGTTGTCAGTTTCTAATATCAGATCAGATTAAAATACTTTATCAATTAAATTATATATATACATTAAAATTTTATTTGGTACAATACTAGCTGCAAGTTGCAATGCCACTCGAAGAAAGAAAGTGTTTGTGTTTATTGAAGTGCTTTGGGATGCACAATATTTAGATAACATTGATCGGTATCGATGACATTTGCCGTTTACGTTTGCTGTATGTCTTTTGCCGATTGTCTACACGCGCCACATACTGAAAGTAAATTTTACTATGCCTATCATTTTGACAATAAGTTGTCAAAATTAACAGTATGTCAGCGCATAAAATATGAAAAAACGTTAATTTTTATTTAAAAGACCTACTATAAGTTGATTGTACTACGCCTATAACATTCGCGCAAGTGCAAGCGATAAGTTGACAACGTTTTATCGCAATCAGATGAACGGTATGGCAATGCATAAAATACTAACAAACAAACATTGAGTTTTATTTATCTTTTTCATCATTGAATTATATTCATCTATCGAAAATTGTAAAAAAGAAAACATAATATATATTTCACCAAAAAGTAATTTGAATTCTACACTGAAATAGTTGTACCGTAATATGTAAATCAATTGTAGGCACTCGATTGACTACAAAAAGTGCACCGATCCTTACTTCTGTAAACAAAACAAAAACAGCATTCGATGAATGGCCAAACTCCTGAAATGACATAACTATAAAACATTTGAGTAGAAAGTTGTCTCAGATTTTATTTATTTAATCAATGAATTTCATTCAGCTCCAAGTAACAAGTGCCCAACAAATTTGCAAGCCAACTCCGGCCAACTAAGCGTCTCGCGTTTCACATTTTCATAACTTTATCACATTAAAGCCATTCCTCGGCAGCAAAGTGGACTTTTGTTTTCAAGGCCATATTGTTATTCAAGTTCGAAGTTCGAGTTTGGACTTTTATTTCGCAAAGTTTTTTAACTCGACTAGGCTGTTGCAGAGACTATAAATAAGTTTCTTCGGCCGTCCCCAGTTCAGCGCCGCGACGCTGGAACTTGGACAAACTGAAGTTGGAAGTTGAGTCCCACAATTGCGGAGTTGTGCCAACTTGCTAATGTTACCCTAAAAAACTTCACGAGGAGTGGGAGAGGATCCACATCGAAGTTCATGGCCGCCGTTTAGTTTGACCGACTTTAACTTTGACATCGATTTTCGATTCTGGTTCTTGTGGAAAGCAGCGGAAACTCATTAGAACTGTTGAACGGTGCGGATCATCAGTTGACATACATTATATTAAATCAAACATGTATGTAATGAGCATTTACTCTTCGATCAGATTCCAAAATAAGATGCTACACTTGAACAGCGAAAAGGTTAGTATTTCCATAATTAATTTATGTAAAAAAAATATGGCATCATAGAAACAATGGTATAAAAGTAGAACATATGTAATATTTCATAAATTAATATAATATACAATTATTCATTTTGATATTAAGGAATTATTCGTAAATGCACAAACTTTATCTTCCAAGTTTAAAACATGTGTTTAAAAATAATATAAGTTAAGTAGTGTTTTATTCTTAGCAATAAATTAATTTAAATACTAATTGAATTTTGTCAAATTTTAAAACGACTAAACCGGTACTGATCCTAATAAATCGTGTGTGAAATAAGTGCAAAAAGTGTGATACTATGTTTTAATACTGACAGTGAACAACTTAAAAGTAATTGATGAAATATACAATTAACTATGGTTATATAAATAAAATTGAGAATTAAATGTCAAGGTATGCCAAGAATTTACTTTTAGTAAACACCTTAAAGTTATAAACAATTCAAAAAGTGAGATTTAAAAAAATATAGATTTTCACGAAGTTCATCTGGCATAATGTTTCACGTTTATCATTATCAAATATATTCATAAAATGATTAAAATATTATAATCCTTACGATATAAACATCATACACATGAGTACAAAGTGTGATTTCTTTGGTTGGCGACATCGCCTGAGGAAGAAAGATACATTACCATTAAATAACACTCAACACCCTTCATTCAAGGTACTGTAAGTTTCATCCTTCTTACTTATATATTTTTATTTAGAATTTATAGAGTGGTTTTAAATTGAATTGAATTCAATATTATATTTATTTATATATTGAAATACAATAGCATAGATTTACCCAAATAAATCGAATTGAATTGTCTTGGACATGGTTGTATAATATATCTATAATATTTTTAAAACCGATAAGTTATCGTTATTGAGATACAAAGTAATGTGTTTCTTAAGTATAAATCAAAATTTTGATGATACAACGTACTCGTAACTCCTAATATACTCTCATTCCTAATGTTATGTTCGCTGTCATAAAACAATAAACTGTTAACCCGAAAATAGAATCAAAACGTCGTATTCCCAGAATCAGAAGTTCTTTCTGTAAACACGTTTATTGAAAGTCTTATCTTTTTTATTTTTGGTTTTGTCATTAAGCTTAAAAAAAACTAAGGGATTATGACCTGTATTTATACAGATATATCTTTGTACCTTATTTATATTCTGATGAAGAATGTTAATCCGTTGAATTGAGTTTCTTTGGTATATTTCACATAGCGAGTGATGGTTCTAGCCCAATTTTATAGAATTATTACAGATATATCACATATCTTCATGTAAAATAAACATACCTGTTTCTTTTAACCTTTATTTGACACTTTTAAGGTGTTCACTATCAATACTTGGAGTAATGGCATTATTTTAAAAAAAAATAATAAGACATTTGTTTGTACTTATTTCACATTCAATTTATTTAGATCAGAACCGGTTTCGCTCATCGTAAGCATTTTCAGCAGATTTTCAGTTTTTGTGATTTTCAGTTGAAAATGCTCGCGATGAGCGAAACCGGTTCTGACCCAAATACATTTTATTTGGAATAAGTACAAAGAATGTCAAATTGTTTTTAACTAGTCATTTATTTAAATTTTCGATACTATGCTGTTGATTGTGTTTCATTATTTGACAATCATGATCAAAAGGTAGTAGTCGTAGATGAATTTGGATTCTGTCACGAGAAAAATCTCAGTTCTAAAAACACCCTGCATATGAAAAATCAGTTTATTTGAAATGCGGAAGAACACTAAGGGAAATCTTTAAAACCGCTTTGATACAGTTGCGGGTTTTTCCCGTTTCGGTTATACCTAATGTATTTATTTTACTGCCGTCGGCGTCGCTTGATTTATTCCCGCGCCTCGTTCCGTCGGTTATGCAAAGAGCAGAATGTCTTTTGTATTCAAAGTGCAGAAGGAGAGACAAAACGGGGCCACGGCGGTGCCTGGGCTGATGCTGGGGCGTTGATGACGGTAAGGATATGTTTTTTATTACGCGTCACTTTATGTAAGACGCGTTTGAATTTTTTTACGACGTCTACTGCATTGGTTCCGCCAGAGATTGAAAACCATTGCTGATTTTTACAGAAAAAGTCAGCCCCTTAGAAACAAAGACACCCAACTAATTTTTATACTAGTACTAGCCGGTACTTGACAAGCGTTGCAATTCCATTTAGTGAAAGAAAATTAAAGTGTTTTTAATTGTGTATGGCTGTACTGATTCAAAAACCTTTAATGTATACACTCGACAAATCATCAAAGTTTAATCGTAATCGGATAAACGTTTTAGGAACGCATACGGGACAAAAATCATTCATTTGTATATGTATTTCTACATACATATGTAGATAGATGATTAAGTAATCTTCGCTGGCGTCCGTACAACAAATCACTAAAGTTTTATCGCAATCGGATGAACGGCATAGGATCGCATACGAGACAAAAAAACATAGGTAATTAATAAATGTTTGTTGGCGTCCACACAACAATTCAACAATGATTTATCGCAATCGAATGAACGATTTGGGATCGCAAAAACCTTTCCGGGTTACTACACAACAAATCACCAAAGTTACATTGCAATCGGATGAACCGTACGGTATCGCATAGAGTACGAACAAAAAAATAAGACATTTAAAATATTACATTTAAAAAAATGCATTTTTTTTTAATTTTTTTTTATGAAAACGAAATCAAGAATTTGTTTTTCAAATTTAATCAAAAAATATACTTAAATAACAATAAATGAAAGGTAAATTCTCCCAATTACAAAACCAGATTTGATTCACTGATTTGGTGAGAAACCGGATGAAACTTATTCTATTTTCAAATAAGGATATGGGATAGGCGTTTTTTTATAATTAATTCTTTAAATTAAATATTGAATTATTTTTGTATACACACACAAACCAGACTGCTCGCGTGCCACTAGTATTGGCCCGGTAGGAAATTGATATATGATGTGCGTCGATTTTGCATAATAATTCATTTTCAATGCGCGTAGCATCATGTTGAATAAAGAAGTAGACAATCTTATTCAGAATCAATCGTTGTTGTAAAAAGATCAGATAAAATCTACACTCACTCTTCGTATTTTACAGTATGAATAATGAAGAACTTTAAAATTCATTGTTTTATACGATTTTATTAAGGAGAAATATGTATACGAATATTATAAAAATAAATAATTTATTTTTAATCATTTAAGTAATGCTTCATTGAAAGCTTGGCTTATGTCACGCGCTGGTACCGAGTGAATTTTGTAGCTCGAATTTGAGCTCTCGTATCTCTTTTAGTGTGTTTATTTTCAATCAATAAAGATGATGAAGTTCTACCTCCAAGTAAATAAAAATTCAATCAATAAAATTAAGAAACTACATTTTTTTAACTAATTGCTCATATTTCATTAAGGGCAGGGAAAGATTCATTCACGCAAGCACTATCAACCGAATAACTGTTGTTTGTTAATCTTATATATAAAACCGAAACGGCGTATGTATGTCTGTGGGTCTGTAATTCCCTTTTGCATTGTTGTTGCAAGTTGCCATAAAAACGAATATGAAAGAAAATATGTTTGAATTTTTATCGGCGAAGACATTTAGTCAAAATGTAATAAATTAGTCTTCTACTGAACTTTTCCCGGCTTTTATTAATATAATAATGTTTATTATTTACGTGAAGGTATTATTTGACATTTCTTTGACAGCAAATTAGATTTTTTCCTTGAATTTGGATATTTTAATGGGCGAGAATGGGGCTGTCATCAAATTAAATAAAGTTTGTGATTTTATTTTAACTCTATTTTGGTTGTTAGATTTTGTGATATAATTATGTCGAATGATATAACATTAAATAATTATTGGTCGCTTAGTCCGAGCGACGACGGGTAGCAATACTAGTAATTGATAAAAACCAATGGTGAGACTTATCAACAATATTACAGATAATGATACAAAACAAATTTATTATTAGTAATATGTTGAGGGTTTCTTACAACTATGTAAATGGACAATTATCAGATATCAGAAATTACTTATAAAATATATTGAGAATAAATATTTCACAAAAACATTAAAAGTCAAAAATAAAGGTGTAGATTTCTGTGACATCTCAATTCGACGAACTAAGAAAAGGGCTCAACAAATAGTCCATGTGCTCCACATTAGGAGCGGGGATGCAAGCATTAATTAATCCACCCTATTACTGATACCAATCGGTGAGTATTGTATATTTTCTTTATGATAACGATATTTATCCGATCCCAAGTCTTACAGAAATAATATTTCTGTTAGTTTTACTGAATTTTACCAAAATCAAAGTAAAATTTTTTTATTTGAAAATTGTAATATCAAAATATTTTTAGAATATAATTCATATCTAGGTGTTTATAAAATGTTCTACTTTTAAAGTTTTTCATGTATTTTAAGCTGTAAATTGACTTCTATCCAGTCGAGCTCAAGTAACATCTCTTAATATGAATTTCTGTTCTATCTGTTATGTCTCATGAGCTTTTGTCGAAATCATCATCTTACGTATTCCATCAAAAATATATTACTTTTAAATGACAGTTTTAAAGACAGTTGCTAGAGCTTTTAGATATAATTGAAATATTACGAAAAATGTTTGGCAAAAGCAGAAAGCTCAATATACTTTTTAGCTTTAACGAATGATTTGAATGGAAAAAGAGACGTTTTTAAGCTTTTAAAACATTAATAAGATGAAGATGCCTGCAGAAACGAATGCTGTGCTTTTTTTATTCGTGGAGAATAAAAATGAAATAAATCTCTCTTAAACACAAAAGCAGTACTTGATCTTTTTCGACCCGTAATGGGGTCTTTGCTATTACCCCAACACATTTGCAGAGGGATGATGTAATCAACAGGTGTTTTTGCGAACCAGAAGTGCTGATTATTACCTACCTATTCCACGAAGAAAAGAATTGGGTGTGACTTCTCGATGGTAAAAAAAATGCATTAAAAACACGAAAAACAGATAACCCTCGGAACAGTGATCACAAACTTGGATTGCCATTGATATGGATTGTTTTTATTTTTTTTAAAGACAGACGTGATTGTTTATGATGCCACCTTTTAATGGTCTTGTAATTTTATAAAGCTTGTATTATAAAAGATCGTGTTAGTTTTCAAATCTTTGATTCGCATGGAAATCTTTGCATTCAAAGTATTTCGATTCACTTTGAGAAAAATAAGAACTATTAAATAAAGATGTATACTCATTGCTTAGCAGCGAAAAACGATGTTTTTTTTATCAAATGACTGAATTAAGTGACACAGATTTGTAAAGAATTTGCCTCAATTAGTATTTACTAAACAATCCAAAGTATTTTTTTTACATACCCATATTCATTATGTCATATCTTTAGATGCATAAATCTCTTATTATTTTTGAAAAAATTCAACAAATAAAATACCGTTTCAAATAAAATATTACGTTGGTAAAACCCTTAGAATTTTAATAAATATCTCTGGCTTTTTTTGATCAAGCACGTAGACTTATGAAAGCATGGATTTTTCTTTCTTTTACATATAATTATTTTCTACCCTTATCGATGAATCAAGGTGCAAGTACTGGTGTACAAGCAACGGGGGGATACTGGCGTCGGAAAGGAACGCTTTGTAAAATATTCTCATTTGCGATAGAAAAAAGGGTGCGAATAAATGAGCGACCGGCGATCGCTTTTAATTGAAGGAAAATTTTAATAATGCATCTCAGAAAACGGCACGGGCTTCATTTGTACCCCGAAAAGACCAAAAATCCAGCCAACGGCACGTGACAAATTAGTTCAGCTGGGACATCGAACTTTTCATAAACTTTTCGCCGTGAGCCTCGATTGTGATTTTTCATTAAAAATACCCGTTTCCAAATGAATTGGTTTTGTATTTATGATGCTTTTAATATGATAAAAGTCCATGTGTAACTTTATAAACACACCCATTTTAACACTAAGGAAGTCTATTTTAGAATGAATTAAAAATGCTCAAGTTAAATTTTACTTAGATAGTCAAATCCATTATTGACGCCGATCACTGAAGTCAAATGGTTACTATCAAGCACTCCTAAACGTTATTTTTTCAACTGATTTATATATGCGTTTCCATCTTGTATAAAAATACAGATAAACTAACTCTTACTAGTTTCATAAATATATAAATATTATCAGGTCTGGTGATAGCAGTAAGAATATATATAACCAGTTCTTTTCAAACCCTAACTTTATCTTATATATAAAACCGAAACGGCGTATGTATGTATGTGGGTCTATAATTCCCTTTTGCATTGTTGTTGCAAGTTCAAACAATCGAATTGATTTCGCTCGCGAAAGTTTCGACGGTAAATTTGTTTCGTTATCAATGTGTGTGTAGAGACTCCAATTACTCGAGTATCGAGTAGTACATTTAAAAAATACTCAAGTACTCGAGTAGTTTCATATGAACCAAAATATCTTATATATAAAACCGAAACGGCGTATGTATGTCTGTGGGTTTGTAATTCCCTTTTGCATTGTTGGTCATTAAGTTGCCATAAAAACGAATATGAAAGATAATATGTTTGAATTTTTATCGGCGAAGACATTTAGTCAAAATGTAATAAATTAGTCTTCTACCAAATTTTTCCCGGCTTTTATTAATATAATAATGTTTATTATTTACGTGAAGGTATTATTTGACAGCAAATTAGATTTTTTCCTTGTATTTGACATTTTAATGGAGCTGTCATCAAATTAAATAAAGTTTGTGATTTTATTTTAACTCTATTTTGGATGTTAGATTTTGTGATATAATTATGTCGAATGATATAAAATTAAATAATTATTGGTCGCTTAGTCCGAGCGACGCCGGGTAGCAATACTAGTAATTGATAAAAACCAATGGTGAGACTAGTATTATATAAAACAAGGCTGAATGATGATTGATTCATAAACAGTTTTCACTTGATATTCTCATACATTAATTTAGCACCCTGATGCTACCGCGCAGACGTTGACGCGCCGACACTAGCGCGCAATATAACTTTATTTTGTAATTTATAGAAATTTGTTTATCTAATCTATCCAAGAAAAATTATCGATTGCAAACAAAAAAATAAGACAAGGCCATTTCATAATGTGGCATTTTAAAATTTTCCATGTTTTTTTTGTTATCAAAATGTTAAAATTATTAGCTTTCCGCGCTAGTGTCGGCGCGCTTATGTTCCGCGCGCTAACGTCGCTGCAACTATTAATTTGGATCGTTTGATTCAAATTTGATATTGAATTCCATGCAGCACTTTCAGTCAAAATCGTCAATAATCTAGATTAATTTCAAGCTGGCATATGTATGTTTTTGCAATTCAATTTGTTTTAACCTCTCGTATAAAGAATAAGGTAAATTGATATTTCGAATGAAGTATTATTTTATGCCAAAGGAATAAATTTAGAACAGGTCAATAAGGAAATAATTTATCAATCGTTATTATACCTTGCTACACTTTCTGTCCCATGCAGTTGTAGGTAAGTCGATTTAACCTCGCAGTTGTTGTTAACCATTTCACAGTGACCTCTTGTACCCTGTAGCACTTACATCCCCTACTTCACCAGTCAACTATAATTAAAGGGGCGGAGGTGATACTGCGACGGCTTGACCATAATTGAAGAGAAAATATAATCCTTGATTCTAACAGTGTTGTATCGTAGGCAATTGATAATAATAACTACAACTCTGTCAGTATAATCTCTTTTAATAATATTGTAATATGGGTGAATTTTGACATGACAACATAAATCATTTGAAAAATTGAATTTTTTATTTTTCCATAAGCTTTTTCTCTTACAAAACGCATTTCACCTTTCGGCATCTTTAGGCACTTTAATTAAACGAATACAGTTGAAATGACGCGTATAAGATAGTATCACTTATATACATACTTATAAAAATAAAAGTAAGTCACTGATTTTGATTGTTATTATAGCAATCTGCATGAAGTATGTAGCAAATGTTTTGATCCAAATGAGTCTCAATGAATTGGTTATCTAATTAATTGTAAAGGAAATTAATATTTTCAGATATTTTAAATGAGATATCTTTAAAATTTATTACCAGTCAAAGTAATATTTTTGGCGATGCAGTAAGTGACAAGCTACTTTATTAAAATTGTATATGAAAAAGATATGCATTTTTTTTTAAAATTATTTTAATGATTTATTTATATATCAATATTATTTTACGAGAACTCATTCTATGCAAGGCTGTAAAAATCAAAATCGGGGATTAGTTGAAAACAATAAGATTAATATATTATGTTCAACTTTAAAGACATATAGTTTATTGTACAAAAAATGTTTTTAGAGTGGCGATAATTCATTTTATAGGTCTATTTTTTACATCGTATTGATTAAATGTACACTGTTGATAAAAATAAAATGGCCCTTACTAATGGATGGGGGAATTGAATAGAGTTGAAAAGTTTTGTTTTATAGTCATAAAACGAGCTTCATTCCCTGTGCGTCTCTGGCGAGTGTCTCACAGTTAAACACACGGCAAGCAATACTTTAATTATTTAGAAATTTAAAGTGAATTTTCTACGAGGGTATCAATTATTTTCCAGCGGATCGCATTTATTTAAGTGTTTTCAGATATTGTACACGTAAAAAGGGTAATGTCTATTTCACACGTTGAGCCATCGACTGAAGAAGCCTTATTTATTTACTTCCCCGACAGGTGGAGTCACTAAATAATGCACTCACAATCCATTGTTTAGACTGAATTACTTTTACACACTTGACGTGACAATGAAAATACACGGAGGTTTTCCACCTTAATTTTAATAAGTCATTCAGGACTCGATCCTAACCAAGCCGAATATAATTTAGAATTCACCAATTTTTAAACATTGATACCTATGTAGCTAAACTCGAAATACAAAATCATAAAAAAATTCCATGACAAGCAGAGAAATAACCAAAGTCAATCACTTTAAATTGATACTTTACTTTGATTGATTTTAATAAATCATTCAGGAATTGGTCCTTACCGAGTGAATGTAATATATGTACATATTTATAAATAAGAATTCACGAATGCTTAAACATTTGATACTTTCGTAGCTTAGTCCGTATTTTCGCAATCCTTAAAAATACCATGGCATGTTACTTCGTACCTAAGTCAATCACTTAAAACTGTCTTCTTTAAAAGCAAAAAACCATAAGTAAATTATGTTATAATTCTTGAAAATATAAAAATGTAATTACAATGCATCGTTTTCATTTTTTTCCGAATAATTGAAATGGCTTTACTGACTATAAGTTAAGTACAGTCAATAAACCTGTTATTGTTATTCATTCCCATTATATAGTAAATGAAAAAACACCATACTGTGATATTATATTATCATGTTGCTTTTTTATATACATTGGCATAACGCATTTCTTTCAATATCAGCACTTAAATGACGTAATTGAATAACATATCTTCGGATAAAAAAATATATATGGAATTTATTGGAGAAATGCAAAGGGCTATTTTATTAATACTGAGAAAATAAAAGCACTCCCTCTCATAGAAAGCTCGCAGAAGTGATACGTAAGATTTTTATGAGGGGACACTTTGAAGGACGTCACGAAGGACTCTTTTCTGAGCGCTCACTTGCAATCAAAGATTCAACGTCCTCTGGGGTTTGAGGTCATCTTTACGTTGGTTGTAAGTGACATTTAAAAGAGTTTTTATTATTTTATTGAAAATTATTTAATTTAACTCTGAATTTTAAACAGACGGTGCTCAGTTTTATAAAACTAATATGGAAATGAAGTCGTTTTTGAAGAGCATAAACTTGATACTATTGCAGAGTGTGCAGAGCTTAAATGAGATATTAAAACTGTTAATAAATTAAAAACTTAAAAAATGAGATAATACAACTTAAAATAATAAATTGTTAATAATAAAGAGTCAATGTCTATTTCAACGAACGTGATAAGTTTTAAAAATTTAAATTTATTTGGCTGTAAGCTTAATAGAAGGAAAATAATACAATGTTAGAAAATTCAAAAAATCTCAAATACGCTAATTTCAAATATGTTTGACTTTTTCCGAGCAATTCAAAATGCAGAATGTGTCTTTGTTTTTTTTCGATTTTAGTGGAAGTAACAAGTTGATTAATTCATTTTCTTGATGAACACTCGAACGCTTTTTTTTCACACAGCTCATGCCAACGCACCATGTATTTGACAAATATAATAAAAACAGCATAAAGCATATACAAACACAACAGAGAATGGCATAAAATACACTATGTAGAAATTAAAAGATCAAAAGAATAATAAAAACAAAGCACCAAGTTAACTGCTGAAAATTTCCACCAAAATAAGCAGTGCGTTGATCAGCCGAACAGCCCTTGTGACTCAAATAACCTTTGTGACAAACAAGTTCTGATAGAATAATCTTTTGGTAATGACCACGTAGGTAAATACTGAAAGCATACAAGTTTATATTATTAAGTATGTCCGAGCTATCAACTCAGTTCAGTATCAACTTTGCACAGCCTTTTTTTGAATTTAGAGTTTCTCTTACGATTATAAAGCAATTTGAATTTTAGAAATACATTGTCAAAAAAGTCTCTATAAGTCTCAGGCAAATTAAGATATAAATAAGTATTATTATTCTTAATTTACGATAAAAATATTTGGTTTTTTCGTAAACAAACTTTTAATTAAACTACTAACTATATTACGAATAAAAGTACAGCCACTACATCCCAAAAATCTTATACTTACTTAAAAAGAAGGGAAACTCTCAGTATATGATGTAGATAAATAAGTATATAGACGCAGTGGGGGGGGGGGTAGAGACGGCGTGTGTATGCGGGGAGATCGGCCAAGTGGCTCCACTATCGCTCATCTCTCCCGGAATAAATAATTTAGCCGTTATTTGCCGGGCAGTGTGCCTACATTGCTCCGATTCACCCCACCGTTGCGTGCCCCACCCGAGTGGGGTGGTGCAGAGAAGGTTTTTTCGCTATAAATAGGGGATGAGAGCTTTTTTTCCTGCGAAAAGTTTACCCCAGTTTTTTATAAGCTCCAGGCGCAAGCTTTGTTTTGTTTTTGATTAGGCCGATCGATGAATTCGTTTTTAAGATACGGATAACTAACATAATAATCTGCTTTATATGAAATATTATGACATACTTAATGCGCGTAATACTGTCAACGGGAAGAATATACAGTATCTTATTTGAAGGTTTTTGCGTATTTCAGATTTGGTAGGACATAACACGTGATATAATACTATCATTTCATAAACGAAGCATTTTATCTATCATTTTTGGCTATCTTGTCTAACTAATTTCATTTAGACACAACATTTTGATCGAATACATAATATTATATTTTAGATCACCCACCTAACGAGAATTCAGAGTCTGGGTTGGGTTTGGTATAGAGACTCCAATTACTCGACATCTCAACTACTCGAGTATCGAGTAGTAAAATTTTAAAATACTCGAGTACTCGAGTATACCAGATGTACCAAAATATATATTATTAATTCAAATTTGTGTACATAAATAAATGATAAATAAATAAATAAGCTTATTTTATTCAATTAATAAATTTATTTCAATTTATGAAACATATATCAAAAGTAATAGAGAATTTAACGTCTCAAATTTTAATTTGGTTCAAAGATTTGCAGTAGAAAATCCTGTTGCTGTGGACGTCGGCTTAAAAGTTAGCATTGAATTAAATAGTGCTATATAGTTTTTCTGTCCACTGTTTAAAAAAAAATTAAATTCGGAAATAAACTTTCATTTATAAAGTACGAGTATTGAGTATTTTTCAAATCTTTAGTACTTGAAAAAATGGCTGAGTATACTGAGTATCTTAAAGATAAATTGATGATTATCCATACACCGTTTTTAATTGTCGTTATTATAAAAGACAGTATTGTTTTTAATCTTTACACGATAGTTGTGCTTAAAGTAAATGATTAAGTTACTAGACATGTAAAAAGATAGCATAAAACTTTTAAACATTCTTCGAGTTAATTTTTTCGAATATATATTTAGTTTATCTGTCTGGTGAGCATTCAATTTTGATTGCTTCGATATTTATCACGTTTAATTTTTTTAAATACTAAAATAGCTTTTAGAAAAAAAACGTTATTTTCCTAAAGTATTAAAAGTCTTGCACGTTGAATAGTAGCTTTGGCTATTACTGTGCTTTAATTTTATTTACTTTTAAGTATGCCATAGTTTTTTTAATTTGGTATTACCATACTAAGCAACAATTATACAATTTTGAGATTTTGATTTAAGTGCGCAATTTAGTGTTTACTGTATTTTTTTACATTCACAATGTACATTTTTTTGGCCATTTCTCTTTTTATGAATATCACTCTTTCATCTAATGTAAAGTTACCGAACATATTTTTAGCACCTAATTAGTGCTAATAGTTTTTTGTATTGCCAATTATTTAAAATTTAGAATACAAATGATTTTATTATATTTCAACTACAATAATTATGTAGGCAGTTAAAAGTTTCCTTAGCATTGATCTTGGAATTTATACAATATGTATATTTAGTGAAAGTCAAACGATAGTATACATTTACTTCTTGATACTAGGACGGCAATTTTTTACAGCCCAATATCAAAGAAACATCTGGTATCATCTTTATTATATCGAAACAAAGTGAAATCATAAGGCACTTTGATGAGACATAAAATGTTTTTACGATTTTTTGGTAGCTCCTTCTTCCGAAACGTCGTAAAATTATGCAGTTTATCAAAATATTTTCATAAATTCTCGTCTGGGAGTAATAATGATAAGTATCATATTTGACTGAGGCTTGTACAGCTAAACCAGCTAGGTTTGGAAACACTATATTTCAATTTTAAAATTGTTGTCAGTAAGTTATTAAAATTTTCTTTGACTCTATTAATCATACATCTTAGGTTATTTAATAAATAGTTTCGCTTTTTATGAAGAATTCTTTCTGAGTAAAGAATAACATACAGTGACTGATGTGTATTTTAGGATTGGAGCTACCATGTGGTGGTTTTGGTGTACACTTTGAGAGGACCTTGATTCGGCTCCCTCGTAAATCGAGAAGGAGCTTCCTATCCCACACTCAGGAGAGGAATTGGGAACGGAGTAGGAGAAATATGGTGCTCTTACAAACAAAAGACGATCTCAAAGTGTTATGTGGGTGCAGTTAGTACCCATTATTTAATTTTTACGAATTTTTACAGAGTTTACACACGGATTTAACACAGATAGATTTACAATACACGTTACGTTCTACAATACATAATACACGACTATTATAATTGCGAAGGCGATATCAGGAATTTACTAGACTTTATCCTTAGGGAGAGGATTAGGAGCTTGCAGGCTACTTCCATGGCTTACAGTTGGGAGAACCCCTCAACCACGACTGTAAGACTTATCTGGCAAGCACGTGCACACTCAATGCTCTCCAATCTCTAACTCTGAATGAAAATGCATGCGCTCAGGGCGTGAAGAGTCAGAGACATTTTTGAGCGAGACGCCCGCAATATCATTCCGGAACATCGTGCATAAATGTCTCTTTTACAAATTTGAAATTACTCTATATTGAATCGCTATAGATTTCAATATAGAGTATTAATAAAAATGAATTTATTTCCTGATATCGACTTAAACTCATAGACTGAGGTGGAAAATAGATCGTTCGAGAGAGTTCTGATGACCTACTATTTAGGGCGGTATCATCTTAAAAGCTACTATTACAGGGTAAGAATGAATGGAGAAATAAATAAACGTTTTCAATTTCTCTCGATAATTAGTCACATCAAATAAATTAACCGAGATAATAAGCCAAGAAATAATTTAATATATCAAGAGAAACACGGTATTTTTTAAGTGGATGTGGATGATAAGGCGTAAATTGCCTTTGAGTAATTGTCAATAACATCTCTTGATTAGAATTGAGCACTCTTATTAACCGATTATCCAAATTAGTATTGATAGTGGGATTATCTTAATTTTGTTCCCCGTTTAAAACTTTCAGCTGACATACTTGAAACTGCACAAACTTAAATGCGTTACTTAAATATATGCGGTAAAAGGATATAAAGCATAACATGCCTGTTGAAAAACAACACAAAACTGAAAGCCAGACAAGCACTACATTAGAAGAACTCTCACTAAAAATTTAGATGCTATCCTCTCTAATCGACTCCTGGGTTAGTTGTTTTAAAAGTGCACCCAAAAAATAAAAATTGCATTGCTTATTACACTAAATATCTTCTAAATAAACCAAACACAATCTAACATTACATAAAAGAAAGTCTAAAATTGTTATTCGCTATGAAGATATATATGTATGAAGAAATTAAATATGTAGATCAAAAACATTATGGTATTCGGATAAATGTGCAAAAGATGTGAACGTTTTTGCTGAATAGACGTCTCACCGCAAAAGGTTTTCCAAGCATCTGCTACAGAAACAAAATCATAAAACTTTACGATTATAGCCTATCAAATGTATCAGATATGCATTCATTATTGCGTTCAGCTCGACCGTCATCTACGCTGTTAAATGTAATTTGATCATTCTGGGATAAGACCATGGATGTACATTCGAAGTTTGAAAAGATATGGCACGGCGTCAAAAAACGCTGAGTAAAGATATTCTAAATATAAATTGAAATAAATATCCATTCAATATAATTTACGAAATCATAATATACGTTTCTATATGGTATTAAATTAAATAAAACCTATTTTTATCGTGATGTTTTTATTGAGCTTTTTAATAGATATTTTTTACAATCGGATAGTTGGAAATTGTCCATATAAGAGACATTTAAATAAAAGCTAAAAATAATTAAAAACTTTATAAAACTACATGTTACCTCAAAGATTTCTTGTCAGCTGTCTTGATTCATTATAAAGCATCCTTGAGTCCCGTTGCACAACTGTCATCAATGGCTTTCGAGGATAACGATACTTACCCGATTTAAAACTAACTTAATTTAAATGAGCTTCCGTTTCAACTTTATACAAACCTTTTACAATCAGCTCATAAAAATAGTTATCTGTTTCAGCAAAAAAGATTAAGAGGCTATTTATATTATAAAATAATATGGCACAAAATAATCTTAAATTTTCTTAAATCATACCATTGTTTTGAAATATCATCTAGCTAATTTTCTAACCAATTTCTAATGCAAATTCTTTAACTCAAGTGACTACGCTGTCGTATCCCATCTTTTCTACACGTATACATTAAACAGCTAAAGCAGGTATAATGGTAGTCAGATTTTATCGCCGTTCGATTAGAGAAAGACAGCTGATCCTCATCGATTTTTCATTTTGACAAACTTTTCCAGTTACATTTTATCACAGCCAAACAAGCGATATAAAAATATGTTCCTTTGTTAAATATTGCATCAAGAATTCTGAAGTGGATCAAGGAAGGAGACAGTCATGATCACATTACGTGTAGTCAGAGCTACATTATACCATAAACCTTTCCATTGCAATTATAAAAGATTCACAATGTTACATGGCAAATACTGAATAAGGTGGTAACTTTGTGAATATTCATTATTTATATCAAGTTACAAATTATAACTTTGTACTAACAATTTTGTTGAATGTAAAGAAAAAGTGTATGTGTCAATTAGGGTAGAGAGTTGGTTTATTTCTTCGACATTGTGTATTATGATATTAATAAAAGGCAACTAATTATTTGGTCAGTTTCTAATTCGATAAATGGTCAGTAAAAGTTAAATAAATGGTCGGTAAAACATATTAAATGGTCAGTTAAAAATTACAAATGTTGCACTCTATATTAAAACAACTCGATCACATACTTAATATTTCAAAGTATTCTTTGCTATCATTTATTATAATAATTCTAACAATAAAGGTCGAAAAATTAAAAAAAAAATCGTAAACCTTACGCTTGCTAAAATAATATTATCTGCATTCAAACACCTGAACCTAAGAAGTCATTTCATTAAATTTGCTTATTTTTAGACCTTGTCATAAAATTGATAAAATTTTTGATTTCAACATTTGATAAAATTCACAAGCTGTCAAACTAAAACTTACCATTTTGTTAAATGAAAGACCATTTAATATAAATACCAACCGTTTTTAATAAATTACTAACCATTATAAATACATGACTGACTGTTTCGTTTAATAAATGACCTCATTCATACTGAAACAATGACAACTGACCGCTTACAATATTAACTGACCATTTATTTATTTCACTGACCAAAGCTTGAATTAGATACTGACCTATTAAATACACGCCTTAGTAAAACTTGCGTTATTTATAGTTGTTAATTGTGTAGTAATGAATTGTAATTATTTTGTGTATCGCTATATGAAATAAATTTGTTAATATTATATATGCAACTTTAGGATATGGATGAGCAGACTTAATCGTATATATTATTGATTGACATAATGTATTATTAATTTTGTCTCTATTTTGTAAACTGTCAGGTTCTGCTTTCTATACTATGGTGATACTAAATTAAGTATGCTATTTGCTTGATTCGTGTGAGTAGTTGGAATAGATTGTGTGATAATTGTATGGAGCTATTAGAGGATTTATGCGTACCTATTGACAATATGTGCTATCAATTGGATGATTTCCCCGTATCAACCACCAGTTGCATCGACCGCAATCAGAGTATCATCAACAGGTCTGTGGTTACACCTCAGCATTGCCATTCACATGTATCACCATTACACATCCTGTGGGTGAACCGCAGTGGCGTACACATCGTTAATAAATACATGGTAAAAAAAAAATGTCAAATTGAATGACGAAAAAGAGACTTTTCCAAAAGCTACTTTCAAATTATTTCAGTGTCGAAAAAACTTCGTCGTTTGTTTTTATTGACTCCCAACTAGACACTTCAACTACTCGAGTATCGAGTAGTAAAATTTAAAAATACTCGAGTACTCGAGTATCCTCGAGTAGTTTCAGATGTGCCAAAATATATATTATTTGTTTAAATTTGTGTCTATCAATAGATGATTAACAAATAAATAAGCTTATTTTATTTCATTATTACATTTATTTCAATTTATGAAGCATATAATTCAAAAATAGTCAAGAATTTAACGTCTCAAATTTTAATTTGGTTCGAAGTTTTGTTTTTTTACTCCAGCAGTAGAAAAAAACCCTCTCTGTTGCTGTGGACTTCGGCTTAAAAGTTAACAATCAATTAAATTGTGCTATCTAGTTTTTCTGTCCGCTGCTTAAAACGAAATAAAATTTGGAATTAAATCTTCATTTATATATTACTCGAGTATTTTTTAAATTACTCGAGTATCGAGTACTTGAAAAATGAACGAATATATATATAACGACTAGTGTGACTAAAAATTCTTGTTACCTTTTATGTGAAGTTAACAATTTGTGGACGCCACTGTAAATGAACATGTGAGCGGCTATGGCTGTAGGCGGAAGCAGGGCGGGGCACCTCATCAATCAGCCAGACTATATCCGCTTAGGCTTAGCCATTACCACCGATTTACTACCATGAATGAAGTATTTACCACTTGATTTGGCTTACCTACCAAATGTATATGTATCTTCACTACGCAATTAAGTGTTTGATCAACATGCAAATATATGTGACAAAAGAATGAAAGGAAAATTTCGTATACATTCTATACGAGTTTATAATATTATCGTTAATTGTTTTCTCATAAAGTAATAGCTTAAGTCATCTATCTTTTTTTATGATTTAGCTTCTTTTAAAATAAAATTGTAACTGAAAAATACACAGATCGTCTAATTAACTCTTAAGTTGTAAAAAAATAATTTACATCTGTCTTTTCGCAACTCAATACTATAGATATATCTAATTCAAAATAATCTTTATGATTTTCTTTTCAGAAATGACGGATTGAGACCTAAAGGTAAGTAATTTTTTAAGATACCTGATTGAATCACTGAAAGATTACGTTTGAAATCGAAACCGAATAAAAGCTCTCATTAGTTTTGTGTTGCAGAATAATATTCAAGCAAACGAAGTTTTATCGTAAGTATATATTTTTTGTATTTAATATGTGTGGCTTGAAACGAATTAATTTAAATTAATCTCACTAAAATTCAACACTGCTGCTTCATTTACTAAGGTTAGCTTTAATGAATACATCAATTTCTAATATTAAAATATTCGCCCTGAGATTTTATATGTAAGAGATACTTTTTTGTTGAAAGAATCTTAAAAATATGATCAGTATGCTTCTAGAAGATGCTGCCAAATAAAAATGTTCAGTTTTAATAACATGGTCTAGAAGTTGATTCAATGTGTTAGCGTACAAACTATTAAAATAAAATAAACAAACTAATATTCAGCCGAGTGCAAATACAGAATCGTATTTTGCAAGAAGTCAGAAATTGGCACTTCTCAAGTAGGCACGAGTAATTACGGGGCATTCCACCCGCACATTCAGGGCAGGTAGTGTTTACTTTAGGGGCGTGGGGTGTTAATTTAAGGGTTTGGAGATGTGGGAGGTCAGGTCCGCCCGCGCTGCCGCTGACAGGGCGTAATTAACGCGGACACCGCGTCCGTTACGGCCAGTCCGCCGTTATAATGCGCCGTTAGACGCCGGTTGCAACGGCCCTAGGATTACTCGATCCGTTAAACGTCGCTGTCAGCACGACTTATCCTACGAACGCATGCTTCACTTGCATATTATATAAATGTTGTGATGTTTTAATCACAGCGCAAGCTATTTAAGGGGCACATTATAAATCAGGGGTAAGATTTTCAGCACGGAACATAACAAAGTATGTATAAATACATAATAATGCTCTCGTGTCTGTAAGCATAAATATATTATAATGATACAAATTTGACAACAATTTCAAAATTAGAATATCGAGACAAATTGAGGCATCATGACATGACAAAAAATACCAAAATCTTTGAACAGTAGGAGTCGTCGGATTTTTTTTATTGACTGAGCGCTACGATTAGGATATGTTATTATTTTACATAAACGATCTCCAATAGATTTATATATTACTATCCAGTGTTGAAAGAGATAAATCAAATATTTATTGATTGATGACGACTGTAAATATCTGATGATAAAATCAGGGCTGTGGAGTAAAAAAGTTCGACTCCAACTCCAGCATTAACCATAACCACGACTCCGACAAAAAAACGTTTAATATCGTCACTTTTTTTTCTAATTTTCATTTTATGTGTATTCAATTAAATACAAACCCTACCAATCCGGCTAATAGCCAAATTTTACATATTATATACAAAAATAAAAAGTTCAAACTTTTCAAAATTTCTGACTCCGGCCAAAACGCCGCGACGACTCCGACTCTGACTCGGGCAAAAAGCCCCGACTCCCACTCAACAGCCCTGAATAAAATCATGTTTTTTTCATAAAAATCATCTGGGCTTAAAATTGTTGTGATTTGGTCATTTAGTATTTGAAAGGTTCTTTAAATACATAGCCAAGATTATGACTTTTCAGGCTCATTCTTACTTCCCATGTCAAAATTAGAAGAAATTTGAATAATAATATTCACATATTGCATCTTTCTTAATTTTTCTTCTTTCAACTGATTAGGTACTTTAGATTGATTAATCCGAAGATGCACCTGACATCAGCGAAACACGTGTCACAATTAGTAACACACTACGTGGAATAATCAAAGTTATTTTAAATTTGAAATTAAAATTGTTTATTTTTAATTTTAGTAATGTTATTTAATATAAGGTATTCTATGTAAAACATCACAAAAGCACAGGGTAACCGTTACTGTGCTTCGAAAACAGATGCTTGCGGCGAATATTAGGCGTACGGTGATTTGACTTTGTCAGGAACACGGAGGTAAGAGTGCGGACAAACCAGCCCCTTATTACGTCCAAAATTAAAAGGCGACGGTGGACCTGGCTTGGACATGTGCTGCGGATACCCCAGGGGAGCCTGAATCCTGCCTGCCTCTTCTATCAACCTGATGGATCCCGACGCCGCGGAAGGCCTCTGATGACCATCCGTAGGATGTACTCAGGGGAGCTAAAGGACGCCGGGATGACCTGGAAAGATGCGAGGAACTTGGTGGGAGACAGAGAATCTTGGAGGCACCGTGTGGCTGCCATTAGCTCCGAAGAGGGAGCGGATATGGAAAAAAATAAAAAATTCTATGTAATTTTTCAATATTTTTAACAATATTTTCACGATAAAAAAAGGAATGTGTCAAATGTTTTGTCTTTCAGTCATATGTGCATTTCTTTCTTACACAATACCGGTTCTTAAAAGAATAAGACTGAAATATTCTAAATAGGGTTTATCTTGATAATTACATCCTATTTTGACTTCTGTAAAATCAAACAATATAGTAAAATAAAATGAGACATTCTGATAAAAAAAATACATCACTTAGTTCATGGCTACTTATATTTTAAAACTACAAACTTAAAGTAAAACAATTTTAGCATCGGTAGGCAGCTTTTGCGTGGGTGTATCAAATTTCTCCGACTAATTTGGGGAAAGCTTCATGCACCGGAGTCGATCGGAAGCTATTTTAATTTCCTTTAATTTCCCGTACGGTATCACCCCTCTCGCGATTGCCTCCGGGAAAAGTCGTGCGACACCGCTGATATTTTCCAACGACGCCAAGTTAAACGCTGCCATACTTTGTAAAATATAATAAGTATATTGAAATATTTAAAAGCTTAAACAAATTAGGCAACATTGAATCAGAATGCGTTAGTCACGTTGTTTCACGAAGAACTTTTCTTTTGATGTATGACACTCCCAATAAAAACTGCACTTTTGGTCAAGCCCGGAATAGATGAGACGTTCAAAGAGGCTGGACATGAACAGCTGAAAAGAGGATATAAATGCATGCAGAACGGTAATAGAAATGGTTTAATTACATAACTTAATGTTAACGGTTTTTTGCAGCTGTTGATTTTCTATAAAAGTGGTTAAGTGAAGGTCATATATGATGGCGAATTTTACTTTTATTTTAGTTTTGGTATATTTTTATTGTAAAGCCTATTGGTTCAATATGATTACGAGCAGTTACATCTGTTGTATGTTAATTAAATTATCTAATTGATACCAACAAGATTCGAGTTTCTTTTATCACTTGGATTTAATTAATTTTTGTTTTGTTATTTAAATGCCATATCTTAAATGACATCAACAGTATTAAAAAAAACGTAAATTAATAAAGCTTCATATTTTTATCGATAGCAATTTTGTGTTGTTAAATGAAATTTCGTTTAATAAGCTGGAAATAAAATTGTAAATGAAGTCATTACATGAATCTTAAACAGAAACTACAGTTCAACAATAAATTCTTTTATAATTTAGTTGAATAAAGGTTTTTTTATACTTCTTCTTTAAATATTGTCAAATAAGCCCAATAGGTTTTTGTATATTTTATCATTATAAAAATGTTTTCAGTAAAGTAATTACAAATGTTTTATCTTACCGTAGTGGAAGTATTCCGACATCGCGTAAAAGGAACCCTAAATTCAAGACGCCGATTTCTTATCGGAGTAAGAAAATATGGCCCGTGCCGTCACGGGACCTGGCGTCTGATAACACCCGTTCCCCGAACGAACGAATGATCGTTCAGACAGTCAAACGAGGGAGCACTTAACAGTTAAGCTTGAACGATAATCTTGTCTAATGTGAATTTAGTGCATTCGCCGCGGCATCTTGGAACGCGGTAATTATTAATCTGGTATCATTGAGTCGACTGTATATAATTTCATTAGATAAAATACTGTTACGTTATTGATATGCATAAACATAGAAAGTCTGTTAACCTCTTAATAGGGATTTACATTAAATGTTTAATGATAACATTTTATATCATTCCTAATAATTAAAAAAAATCAATGATTATTTTATTGATTATAATTTTATAGAAATGCACAAGTTTTCGAACTCATTACTATTAAGTATTTTTGACTCATTCTCTTTTAGAACTACTCAGTTTATGTATATTTTTCATAGATTCGGTGGTAACCTTGTGGAAACTAATTTTAATAAAACGTTTAAAATAACTTAAAATTCCACGTATTATTTATTTATTTATTTAAGAAAAAGCAAATCATGGCATTACAGCTGACGCCAATGTGCCATGCATTTGACACATATAAATACATGTATTTATATATATACATACATACATGTAAATACATAATAAAAATCACAAATAAATTAAAAACAAGATGAAAACATTGTTGTCATAAAAACAGAAAGAAAAAATTTATAAAATCATATAAGAAATTTTCAAAGATGTCAACCGAGTGAGTTCCGACAAAATCAACATTTATTCATAAAATATAGTATTCGTCTGAACTCACTCACGTCAATATGAAATATGTCAACATCCGAAGCAATGCCGCTTAAAATTGTTAAAAATCTTCCCAGTGGCATTCCCATTGGCAGACTGGTTCTACCCCTTGGAAGAACAAACAACTCATGTTCACGATTTCTCAAAAAATTAAATTATGCGACTGATCATGACACGTGTTTCTTCAGTAATGTTTATATTTATATATAATAGCAGTTACTTTATGTATAAAAATATGTGACGTATGAGCAGATATTTTTTAGATATCAAATAGTGTTATCTTTTTGTATTCATGTGATCTGTCATATGTTCTTTCGATAGAATCAGCGGTAAGTTTGTTAAAGTGCATTTTAATGAAAAATAAAATGGCTATTCAACGCATTATATTACAAACAGTGACTCACTATTGAAGTAGATTAACGATAATAATACTACGGATGATACATAAAAAGATGAAACAAATGTTACTTTATGTTACACGTGACATGGAATAAAAAAACAAACAATTCATTTTATATTATCAGATCATTCACCATACAAGATAATATTTAGGTGAATTTCATGTTCAAATAAACAAAAATGCTAGTTGTATGATTGTTGAATAATCCTGACGAAAAAAATAAGATGACAACCAAACTTTTTACTTAAAATAATATTTTATTTTATGTGCTTTTCATATTTGCCTCTTTCGTTAATTTCCTAGCAATAACTAATGAAATATTATGACTGTCCTTACAGGCCGCTAAATAGTAAGTGAACCAATGTATTTATATAAACGCTTATTTATATTGTCTGTCACTAGTATATAAAAGACTCTACGAGAGAGAGATGATAAATCAAAGAATATTTATTTAACTGAGAGACCATTATTTATCACAATTATTAACGAGAAATTTATTTTGCAACAATTTGAATCCATTATCATTAATCAGTATAATATTTAACGTGATTTTCAACTAAATATGGAGGCATATTAAACGGCTTCTCGAACTCTGGCTTGTTGTATACTTGACATGAATTTCCTTCAGGAGCGTGTATCGTTTACAAAGGCAAAGAGGAAATTATATTTCTGAGCCTATCACTCCCTGCAGTCGAACTCAGACAAGGCAGTGGTGGGTGACAGTCGCATAAAAATAAATCAAAAAACAAACATGGCAATGAATGACGTTTAACTGAACCTAAACTCGTTAAATAATATCAGTTTAAGTATTTTTATGACCTGATGCAAGTCAATAACTTTTCTTTACTAAGTTTAATAAAAATACACACAATTAAGAGAGAGACTTTTTTTATTCCACTATAATGCTATAGACACGTGTTTCGCTTCTTTAAGAATCATCTTCAGATTTACAATAACAAAATTACTTTAATAGTAAGGTTAAGATCATATCGAATCCCTAGTTCCTTAGTGTAACATGCTTAAATTTTGCAGTATTGAGTTAAATATGAGAAGTTTTTCAGAATACATACATTTATTACTTCCAAAAAGCACTTTTACACATTAACGGTATTTTCAGAAAATACTTTGATGGGAATCTTTACATATTTTAGATCGAAGAGCACCAACTTGGAAAAACATTATTTTTAATGATAAAATTCTTACCACGAATATAATTACTACTAATTTACATAGTTTCACGCTTATCCACTAAAAAAATAAATAGCGAATGATGTGAAAAGTCAAACTTTCACCAAAATCTTAGTGGCGAAATATCTCCAAACAGTGATTTATGATTAATAGAACTTTAGAACTAGGGTATCGATATATATTATGATTACTTTATAACTGCTCGAAAAAAATTCGAGATATTTTTTTATGATATCCAATCAGCTACAGCTACCACTGGATTTTGATTTCTCAAATTATCCATTCAAACATCCCCAAAACTGACATGTTTGACGTATGAAGGGTGCCACCTTCACCTATCGCAAAAGGTAAGGGTGAATATTTTTACTGAATATTCATAAACATGCACACATTTACACATACATATCTCCAGCAAACACCAATACATAAGACATATATTTATAATATTGCAACTACAAACTTTTGAGAAATACTCAATATTTACACAATTAAATTTAAAAGGCTTTTTTAAGATTATTGAAATTTAGTAAATGAAATGCACAATGAAAACTTGTTTTCAATTTTATCGTTCTACTTTGTTAATGGAAATGAATATGATCGATTCACACTTATAGCACCAAAAATACAAACAATGAAAGATTATTTAAATGAATAAATGATATATACAATAGTGAAAAAATAAAAAAATAAAGTTTTAATGAAGCTTCATTGGTGAAATTAATATAATACATAGGCATTTATAATGTTTCCACTATTTTACCGATTAGTATGTAGACACATAGTAAAATATTTTTTAATGTGTAAGCTATCAGTAGTAGAGACTTCAATTCGAGTATCGAGTACTCGATACTCGAGTATACTCGTCTATTTTTCAACTACTCGATAATCGAGTAATTTGAAAAATACTCGAGTAATACTCGTAATTTATAAATAAAGACATATTTCCAAATTTTATTTACTTCTTTAAAAAATATATATGTACATATAATTTTTAACCGTTGCGTTTAACTGAGTCTTACGCGTGGTTTTACTGTCAGGTAATATTAATTTTTAATGGTTTTGCCGTTGACAGTGCTGTGCGAGAATTTCTTTTGTTATTTTTGCTTTGGGTCTTGCTGAGTTATCTTATCAATGATTATGATGACAAGAGACAAAATTAAATATTGAAAAATAATCTTTTGATTTGCCGACTACGGATGCAGCTGTGGCATAATTAATTAAATACGCTTATTTATTTATTAATCATTGATTTAAATACACAAATTTGAATTAATGATAAAAAATTGGTACATCTGAAACTACTCGAGTGTATACTCGAGTAGTCGAGTATTTTGAAATTTTACTACTCGATACTCGACTAGTTGAAATGTCGAGTAATTGGAGTTTCTAATCAGTAGGCTAGATTTCTTTTATTTCAAATGAGATAACTATCATTAAAACCAAAGGTGTATTCTTTTATATTATAGTTAATGAAAAACAGCACGTTATTAATAACTAGAAAAGAATATCGATATAAAAGCATATTCAGTTATTCTGGATCAAAAACTTCCTTTTAAAGCGAAAATTTTAAAATATAATATGTATATGATAAGTATTTTGTAACTTTTCTCGAGAAAGACATCACCCGTTGCGCGCTATTTCCGCCTATGGAATAATTGACTGGAAAATTGCGAGTTTCCTCGGTACCTTAGCACGAAATGATGTGTGATCAGATTTAAGTTAAGCAAGTTTTTAAGTATTTTTATATTTTGCTAAACATTTGAATATTCGTTTGAATTACAATTATTCTTCATGACGTTCGTCGCTCTCGACCCGGGTTTCGTTTTTCGGCATTTCAAGTGCATGGATGTTCTTGAACTGACCCAGTTTGATAGCGACAAAACCCATGGAATAGTCCAAAATTCAAAAGATTCAAATTTGAAATTAAATTTCTACAAACACCTCCAGTCGAAATCTACAACTATAAAGTACTTGTTCATCACGATTATCATATAACTAATTGCAATAAGGTTTTGTTTATATGACAATGAAGACGAATAATGTAAAGTTATACAAAATTAACTAATTAAGGATTTCGACTGAGGGTGATTGATGGAATTTCAATATCAAATTTGATTTGTTTGAATTTTGTACTTTTCCGTGAGTTCAATAATTTGTCAGTTCAAGTACATCCGTGCACTTGAAATGTATGAAGATGCCGAAAGGTGAAACCCGGGTCGTTAGCGACAAAACTCATGGAAAAGTACAAAATTCAAACAATTCAAATTTTATACAAAATTGTATAAAAAGATCTTGACAAAAATATACCGATAATAATATAAATGCTAACGTTCAAAATAAAAAGATTTATTCTGTCTAAATATATTTCACGTAAAAGCCAGATGTCCATTTTCACGGCATCACATGATAATACAGTAATCCCTACTTAAGAAGCATGACCCTTGCGACATCTCAGTTACCGGGGGACTCCCAAACACTGAAAAGATGTTAAAGGAAAACAACACAAGTACATCGCGATGTGACTGAGGACACGCCGAAATATGTGAGAATTTTCCTTGGGAGGGGATCCCCAGACGATGTGGTAAATTCTTGGGTTTTAAAGAATTTTCAAGTAAAGAGAATAGTATCTTAGCAAGGAAAATGCGTTCATATATAATATTGAGTTTATGGCACAGATCTATTTTATTCAATGACTATTTGGTTTAAAGCATATTTATCAAGACATTTAAAAAAAATTGAAATCCTCAGATGTTTATATGTGCATATTTAATATAATAATAGTAAATTCTATCACATGAAATTACTAATTTACGTCTTAAATAGTTTATTACACTTGATATTACTTATGATGGACGAAAAAAGAAGAGATGATTGGGTTTTCGATAATGATCAAACTGTGATACTTATAGTGCGTTTTAAAAGTTGTATACTTTGATGTTTTTGTGATCTAGCACAGAGTTTCAAAAAACATTTTTATAGACCTTTGCAAACAAAAAGTTAGCTTTTATCTTTATTTTAGGTTAATTACTACTAAACATATATGAATGCATATTTTCAAAACAGGATATTTTTTTATGTCTACATGCCTACAATAAATAGGTATACTTAGATAAATATGTGTATATGCAAGCAGAAAGAAAAGTATTTGGAGTTTGAAATGGATTTGATGGTCTCAGGTTCATATAATACTGAATAGAAAGTCCCATTTGATTTTATTTTTTAAATTTAACTTTTATATTGTGTACATTTAATCGTGATGGTTTTCTGCTCGATTGTCACTGATGCATTGAAAATTATTGGCTGTATTTAAAAGAAAACTATAATAATTTTCCAAACTTAAGACACAGGAAGATTATACCTTCTGATTATCGAAAATACTTTTATTGTATTTGAAGTATTTTGCTTTCACCACAATGATGACACATATTTATTTAGATGTATTAGTTTATTCAAAAATATTTGTAAATTATGTTCGTATGTATCTTTTTTTAAATTAATTTTTGTTGTTGCTTAGAATGCTTTTATAATGTCGGGATTTACGAAAATTTTATCTTAATTTATTTTGTATTATTTGACAAAGCTAAGTGTTATTACTGCTGTGACAGATTTAAGTCTTTTAGGGGTCAGAATGTTGCATGTTGGCGTCGCTGAGTTGGCGCAACGCTGGTGGTGGAATTCGTCCGGCGCCACTAATCGCAGATTAAGGACGGCTACAAGGAATTATTTGCTTTTAACGCGCGTGTATGCTCCTAATGGAGAAAACACGAAGGCAAGTTAAGTACAGTTGCACGATAAAATAAATTTTACACTAAAGAATAAGAAAATAAAATTATAATGAACATGAGATCTTGGATTCGGTCAACTAGTTTGATCATTATTTTGGTTCATAATATTTTTGGCACTAATTTCACGTCCATTCCTCAAAATAAAGCTTAAATTAGATCATTTAACTATTGGCATTTGGAGATCAACGTAAACAATTCCACATTTCTAAAAGCGATTGATTCACACAAAATTACACTTGAATTGATATCTCTTATATCTCTTGTATTTTTGTTTCATAATAATAAGTAAAATTTTTAGTTGCGCTGTTTTATCAAATGATTAAAATCTTTTAGGAATAGTTTAAAATGATCATTTTTACTAGTGAAATAATTCTGTATCTCAAAAGTCAATGTCAATATCAACATTTTCACGAAAATGAGTTATGAATGCCACTTTCATTTTATTATATGTATATCCAATGTGGTGAAAAAATGTTGTCATTTGATGAAAAGTGACATTGTGAAGTCGTTTTCTAACGCTCAGTGTCCAACGTGAAACTAATTAAAATCCTGAAACATCAGAACATTTGTCCAAAACTTATATGAATTCTTTAGCGAAAATTAGACTAATGGTCCGCTAAAAACTAATAAAAGAAAAAAATTATAACTAAAAGTTAAAATAACAAAAAATCAACTTTTAAGCTAATATTTTTAAAATGTGGTTGAGCTAAAAATTGCGATCACGCACAAACGTTCACTTCTACAGGTACAGATTAATATTCATGGCTATGTTTTTGATCATGTACTAATATTTTGGTAACATTAAACAAATAAAATAAAGAACACAAAATTACTGACATTACATTGTAAGCAGTCTTACTGTACGGGTCACGACAAGCAAAACAAACTGCATGAAATAGGCTCTATCGTGTTGAAGGGGGTTACAGCGTCACAGCCGCTCCGTAGCTGCCTCCACCCTCGTGACGTGTGGCCGGACAGGGAAATCTGCACTCCTGTTACTACCGGACATGGGGTAAAAGAGGCTTTTCTACGACGTGTTACTTTCCGCATTTCATTTGCATTGATCTCCCATACGTCGCGTGCAATGCTGCGATATCGAATTTGCACACCAAAGGGAATTACAATAATTGCTTTTTGTTATATTACAGCTCTGAAAAGGTTTTGAGAGAAGTATTTGAAATATAAATTTATCGGTAGGAAGTCGTAAAAATTTGTTTTGTACTCGAACCGTGTCAGGAATGAATGGTGGAATTTCAATGTAGATGTTTATTATTACGATTCTTATACTGTTAAAGATTTGACATTGTTTGTGATAGACGTCCTTGCACATTCCAAGATGAAACCTGAAACCAAAATGACCCAAACAAGAAATATAAGTATTTATGTACACATAATTTGAAAGAATATCAATAATTATTTTTTTTAACTGCTTATTTTAGATTAAACTTTTGAGACCTTTTTTTATTCACATGGAAAAGTTTGCATTTTTACACATAATCTGTAATTCATTAATTTGCAATATTTTAAAAATATTGCTAGTAAGCACAAACTTATGAGGAAAAAGTAATGAAAATACCTCACTTTCTCAGCTTGTCAGCAAATAGATTTGACCAAATTCGAAAACGACCACCTGAATTTAAATCATCCTAAAGTGTAGTATGATCGGTTCCAAAATTTTATTGGATACTAAACGTTATACTTGATTGGATTGACTCCCAAAATAACATTCTCGTAAAAAAATTCAATGTAAGTCTTGTATCAAAGTATTCAACGCTCTTGAGCGTTGTCGTTATCCTACTTAGTTGCAATGATCACAAGCTCTATTTTCCGCATGAAAAATTGTATGAATCTATTTTTCAATTGTATTATAGATCAGTGTTCAAAAGTATAGACGCTTTTGATATATAAATTTCGGTAAATTATGGATATATGGTCACGGGACAGAATTTTTGTAAAGATTTTGAAAAATAAGCACATTAAATGAAATGAATGTAAGGCTTACGATTTTTTTTGAAATGTTTCGTCTTTAATTTTGAAATTTATTATAATAGGAAATCCTAAAGAATACTTCGCAATAAGTATGAAATCGAGTTGTTTTAATTTACAGGAGCAAAAATGCAACCACAAACTACACAAATAATAATATTATACAGATAGAGCAGTCACATAAGTTTATTATTTGTTTAACATAAAAAGAATAATTTTTTTATAGAATAATATTAAAAAACAATTTCTTCTTCCAGAACTGATACAATAATCACTAATATTCTTCAGATTTAATCATTTTGACTCCACATTTTATAATTGTCCCCAAGAACTCATAGAGTAAAGTCAAAACCTAAAATTATAAGCCAGTATGTATAAATTTTTTGAGCTTAGCTTTCGAGAGGATTGGGATTAAGTCTCGTGACCATATATCCATAATTTACCTTAATTTATTTCGACTCGATCCTTAAAACAGGGCGTTACAACAGCGATTAGCTAACTAATAGCCTTTCCGTATGCTTGTTCCCTTTGCCGAACGGTTTTTGTAATACTCCTCAGTTCATATGATTTATATTGGGAGCAAACTGGGTTGAAAAAAATATTAGATATAATGACATAGGTAGCTTAGTCACAGTTGCAGATGTACGCTGTTAATTATTCATCATCAGTTGATCAGTATCGTCTAACAAAGCAGCCGATTCTAAAGTTAAATAATATTAAAATTATCTCATATATTATATTTAACATTTAACTTTTGTATATCAAAATCTCAACAGACATTCTTCTGTTTCGTAAAACAAAGTGAACGCCCATACACACACTTTCATACACTTTTATTGATGTAGCATAAGCTTTACGTGTACTAAAAAGAGTAATAATGACTTTATAATGAGCAACGGAAGTCAATAGGAATAACTGGGCAATGATTACAAATTACGTAGAACCCCTGAAAACAAGGGCGTCCAGAACACCAATAAATATTTTATCTGGGTGATAAGAGTTTTCTGAATTAATAAAATCATTCTAAATGATACTTACGATACGCAGTGAAGATATAATGTCTTGTATACTTGCATAAGTATCTCGATTAGTTAAATGTTATTTCTGTCAAAAAAAATGCATATTTAACAGATGATTTTATCATTGATTAATGTTTTTTTAAATCTGTTCTGTTTAATTGTCAAAATTATTGACAATGATCGTTTTTTTAATTTTTAGAGCTGATAGATGTTTAATTCTGTATTAATTGAATAAGACTACCAAAATATATTTTGTCTTATTTGAATTCTAAATTTTAGCTCTCATAGCCGCAGGAGACTGAGTTTCTAAGTAAAAATGAATGGATGAAAATTGATTGTTAAATATTGATGTATAATATACGTATTATGCACTTCTAAATTAATGGTTTGTCATCAAAACAAAACATAATTTCGTAAAAACAACTTTATTTATTTAATATTTCAACATATTACCTACGCCACTAGTGAGGGGACTATGGGCTCCAGGTCAGGGGCTATTATTGCCCGCGGGCCCCGTTATGGCCATCAAAAACAAATCAAACAGGGACTTGATGCAGTTTTATTGCACCGTTGCGGTTGTTAAATTCACCCAGGGATCAAGCGTGAGTGTGTACTGTGTTGACTATTGGTTGAGTAGAAATTGAGCTTTATCACATAACACAACGATCGGAAGAAAATTCCGACACATATTCTGGCATAGAAATAAGACCAATATAACGGTGCTTTAAGTATATCGTTTCATGTTGATATATTGTGATGTATAATACGATTGAAAATTGACGGATTTTCGTAAGTATTTTGCCATTGGTCAGCCAAGTATACTTATCATACCTATTTTCCATTCATGATACATTTTTTATTATAAGGCGTTTAGTGCAAATGGTTTTTTTTCATAATTAAAGCACGGTATGGGTGAAATTCAAATCATTCGCATTTTTTAATATTTCCATGCGGGTTTTCACTAGCGATGTGGTATTTTCTTTCGACATCTTCAGGCATTCAAAAGCACGGATAGTCTGTATCTTGCAAAAAGTTGCACTATGACAAAACGAATAAAAAATTAGAAAATTCTATTGCTGAAAATTCGTATTGTGTGCTTTTAATTCATTCAAAATATTCATTTAATTTTAAAAGAATATTCATATTATGTCATATGAAAATCTTTACTAGATTTTTTAAAATAAATATAAACATAATCTGGAAAGGACTAAAAGTCTAGTTTTTTTGTTGGCTTGGAAGAGTGGTGAAAATTTAATATCATAATAATCATACAATTAAATATAAATTTATAAAAATGTTAGAAAATAATAATTGATGAAAATATTCGCCATTTACACCCACATGTCCAATAATAATTATCTTTTTATAGATAGTTTTCTTCCAAATAAAATCCCATGAGAAGCTGAAATAATAATGAGAAAGTTTGTTCCTTTGCATGTTGCACTTCCTCACGTTACCACAGCGTCTCTCACGTTCAATCTCGCGCCTCTTCAATCTGTCGTCGGAAAAACAGCGTCGTGGCATCGTCTTTTCTAGAAGGCTTCCGCGGGGACCGTTTGTCGTTGTCAATTACCGTGATTAGAGCGTTTTCGTTGTTGCTGCACATCACAATGCCCTTTTTTACTCACTGAGCTGGCGCAACTTAATAAAACGAGGAGAAAATAGACTTGAAGAGTTACGAGGATAAGGATCTTTTACACTCCCTATTTGTATAGATGTTTTTTTAGAATGAGCTTTGCACTTGAAAAAAATGGGGTCAATTAATGTGTCTAAGCCAGTGGCGGCTGTTAAGTTTTGTACTGATTTTTAGCTTAAATCTTATATTTTATTTATGTGCATTTGTTTTTAATTAAGTATTAATTGAACGAAAGAAAATAGTGCCGATTTAAAAATGATTTCAAATAAAAGCTTGCTTTTTAATATTCTATTATATTGATTTGCAAAACAGTCAGTATTTAACAGAGCGCTTAATATTTAAAATGTTAAATCACACGTTATAAGTAAATGAGATTTTTTAATCAGGAGTCACTGGGAATCGACTCGAGAACAAACGGCATCATAGAAATCTTTGTGTAAGATCTCATGTTCAATATGTAATTGACCTTTGCTGAACTCCAACACAGAACAAAAAATGAGGAGGGTAACGATTTTTCACTACACAATACTTTATTTAATTATTGGTATATTTTTAACAGTTATTAATGTGAAAACATATTTCTTTACTCGTAGATGTGTTTTATGTATCGTTAATTTTGTAAACTTTTGGGCTATATTCGTGTAGTCAAGAGTTCATATCAAAAATGACAATTTCAGTAATTCATATTATACTAATATTTAGATCTCCAAAATCTGTAAAATATATAGTTAAAGCAATGCGTAGAAAATACAGTCATTAACTTGTAGTGGTTTTTGTACTGACTCATATTTCTTTTATGTGAGGCAAATATGTATTCGCACATTAATAAATGAATTTTAGTTTTACTAATTAAAAAAATATTCTAATAGTGAATTAAAAAAAAGCTCACAAAGAGCCATTTTATTACTTTGTGAAAATCAAACTTATCTAAAATGAAACTTTAATTTTATATGCAACTAGTATTGCTACCCGGCGTCGCTCGGACTAAGCGACCAATAATTATTTAATGTTATATCATTCGACATAATTATATCACAAAATCTAACATCCAAAATAGAGTTAAAATAAAATCACAAACTTTATTTAATTTGATGACAGCCCCATTCTCGCCCATTAAAATGTCCAAATTCAAGGAAAAAAACTAATTTGCTCTCAAAGAAATGTCAAATAATACCTTTACGTAAATAATAAACATTATTATTAATAATAAAAGCCGGGAAAAGTTCAGTAGAAGACTAATTTATTACATTTTGACTAAATGTCTTCGCCGATAAAAATTAAAACATATTTTCTTTTATATTCGTTTTTATAGCAACTTAATGACCAACAATGCAAAAAGTAATTACAGACCCACAGACATACATATGCCGTTTTGGTTTTATATATAAGATTATTGCTTAGACCAGACTTTACCGCTTAAGTTAATGACGTAAAGAAAAAAATACTAAGCGAAGAACAATAATTGTGAGAAGATTAATTATTTAAAAATCGAAAACAGTTCAATAGCACAAGTAAATGTAGCAAAACACATTTATATGAGCACAAAAAATCACGTTGTTTGAATATGGATATACAGGAAGCTATATTTACAAATTTTTCTAACCAGGAAAAACGTTTAAAAAAGAGATATAGACCTCTTTATGCTGTGAAGGCTTTTCCACTCCATTGTATTTTTAACATCCCTGTCATAAAGTACTTAACTCGCGAGATCCTTTCCCAGAGCTGTGCACACTTTGTGAAGGATTTTCTCCCTCAAAACTGGGATAGATATTTTTTTTACAACGATTTTTTGTAAAACGATCCCCGGGGATTTGACAATCCGATGATGGGATGCCAGTGTTTGTTGAGCTATAGAATAAGTTGAGCAATCACGTATAATAAGGTTTATAGGGTGCCTTATAAATCTTGGGATTTAAAAAATATCCATGATGCACAAATTCAATAAAAATCTAGATGTTTATAGAATATATTGTTTACTAGTCTCTAACAAAAATCGAAATGATCTCTTTTTTGACGGTAGCCACAATTTATTGTTGAACATGGCTACTTTAGTTAAAATCATTTTTCAATATTTTGAAATTAGCCTTTATAAATTATGAATATTTTATGTTATCTAGTAATTTAAAAAAAAACAGCATTATTATGATAGTCCATATGGCTTTTTTAAACTATACCAACAACCAGCTTTGGTTCACGCAAAACCTACTAATGACTCTTAAATTTTGCAACTTTATATGTAATTCAAAATCATTTATAGCTCATTTGAATGGTGCTCACTGTCACTTCTTAGTAAATATATAATTTAAATAAATGAAACACATTATCTATTTAAAGTATTAATTTCAAATATATTCTGATAAAGATTAAGATCAACAGTTTACATCATTTTTCTGTATTTCAAATTGTTGGCTTAGCTTGAAAAATAGTTTCAGAGAACAACCGAAACAAACAGGTTCATTGCTATGATTTGAAAATTAAAATTTATTGCAAACTAGAGGTACGGTATGGTTGGCTAAACCATGGCCATTAACTTTTTTATGACTTAATTATGTCTGGCAGTGTCATATTTTCAAAAGAATATATTTTTTGAACCTGTGACAAAATCATTGGTAAATAATGAAACAAAGCATTAGTTTTTATTTACTTTGAGATTGTGCCTTTTAGCACTCTTCAGTGTATATTTGATAAAATATTATCTAAAAAAGAACAGTGAAAAAGATATCGCAACCAAAATGTCTATAAATGTTGCGAGATCGGTGTATCGTGATAGCTCTGTTAATATTTAAAGACACGAATGACGTGTGAAACACTTTACAGCTTGGTTGAAAGCGGTAAAGCTTTTGAAAAGGCACCCTACCCTTATGGTAGTTTTCAATACTCAAATGGTACTGCTTTTTATATTATTATTACAATCCTGAGAGTTCGATACTAATAGTTAAAAAATAATATACCAGTTATAAAAGAGCACATGGTTGAAGATTTTCTCAATTGTATAAAATATTTTTGTTAACTTGTTTTATTTACAATTAGCATAACAGTTTTAAAGTTCCTTTTCGTTATTTGATTAGAGGCAAAAATAGTTTATAAAACAATATCAAAGTTAGTCATCTATAAAATTCTACATGTTCCGAACCAGATGATAAACTATTATTCAGTACTCACATGTTTAAATCTTTGAAGTAAAGTTACTAAGCATAATGCATTAGCACAAAAAGATATGAATAGATGTCATCAATCCAATGACATTCTTACTGAGAAACCTAACATCAAGCCATCATCGTTACTTAGACCATTACGGAAGGCTATTTCAATCATACCTAAATAATATTAATGCAAAACTAATTTGCGTTCATTACCACTCAATAAAACCCAGATTAGCTTTCATTCCGAGAAAAACATCAAATCAATTTGCCACATTTAATATAAAATTAGGATGTTAGAATGGAAGAGAAGATTTTTTGTGTACCCTTTCTATACCAGTAAATATAGATAAGTAAATGTATGTTTAAACAAATTGATTGATAGGCAAATGTAGAATTTAGAACTAAAATTTCGGCTTTGTTCTCTTCGTCAGTTCTGACAAAGGCGTAAGCCGAAATAGCTATCAACAAATATATAAAATGTATTTAGAACTAAAATACATAGTTATTTTTCTTACCGTATTTAAACATAGTCTTGACGAGGCCGTAAGCCAATAGCTATCAACTATATGTTTTAAAATACAACACTATTTTTTCACCGTGCTTTAAATGTCTTTTTTTAAATTTCATATTCGTCTTTTTTTTATTTATTTAATCATAATTATACAATTTACTCTGCGTATACGATACATCCTGAGTTTAAATTACACATGTTCGCTACTAACGACTACATTAAAGTGACAGCGACAGCCTTATTAGAAAAAAATCTTCACTGTGTAATGCATATCGTTTACGCCTGACGGTCCTTTTCTGCGAAGCGGATTAAATTTGCGACTAAGGGTGGCTTCATATTTGGGCTTATGTAATTTCTAACACGACACGAGTAGAAAGCCTGTTTACAACAAGGAAAGACGTAAAAATTCTGAGAAAGACTTTTTAAGAAATGGAAATGAATATTTCTCGCCCCCCTTCGAGACGAGGTACAATGCTTCAATAGGAATGTTCCAAGTATACAGTAAACATATTTGAAAATATTCTCAGAGAAAGTCAGTTTCAAATATTTGTCAAACCATTTAATATGAAATTTTGAATAAAGAACATTATCTTAATAATCGTGAGTAATTTTGTCTTCTGAGAATTCTAGTTTTATTGAAGACAGTGAACTTTTTTTTCTCTCACCAATAATTTTAAGCAATTTCTAAAACTATGTGAATACATTTGATTGAAACGTTATTTCAATAAATAATTTAGTTTTGACAATACACTTATTTATAAAAATGAATCTAAATTACTTGATAAATAGCCACTATTTTCTGTAAGAAAATTTCATTTTGAGCTAAAGAAACGAATTATTCTGACAAAAGGTGTTCTTTTATGTTTTCGTTATAATCTCAATATTATTAGAAAATATAACGAAAAATCTCTCATCATTCAAAAACGTACAATATGTATGTTTATTTCACCAACATTTATCAAGCGCTTCATGCAAGTATATTGGACGTTCAATCGGTCATATAATCAAATAAAAACTATTCATTTCAGTCAATAAATGTCTCAATTAAAATATTATAAATCAAAAGTTTATTAAATTTTCAATGAATTGGAATACTTAAATTTAGTAAAAACAATACACTAAAATTATTCCAGAATCTCACATATTAAAATACTATTTTATTAGAACTTGGAAAACTGAAAATACGATATCTTTACGTATAAAGTTTGATGTAATTATGATATACAGTGTTAATTGATATAGAAACTTGTGCGTTTTATATATGCTGTCAATTTATATAAAAATGGCAATTGGCGCTTTTAATAACAATGATACTGCCGAAAATTTCTTATAAGAGTATATTTCGGCTTGCATTAAAAAAAAGGTGGCTCAGGGAGCAGAGGGTGGTCCATACAGAGTGTAACAAGCGTCTCGCCCTAATTAGGTTTGTTCATTTCACGTAAGCCATCAAGTCAAGTACGCACCCTTCTGTAAGCCGAGAAAAGAGTCGTTCATGGAAAATATATTTTTTTCTCGTTACTGGTTATTTATTAACTGGCGTATTAATTTAATTTATATTTATTACTGTGTCGTATTTTTTACCAATAATAGCCTATGCAGTATGACAAACAGTTTATTTTAAATGAAGCCTGGATTAAGACATGAAACAATATAGCTTGCAACATATTGACTATGTAATTTTATTGCACTATATTATAAATGCTTTTTTTAAGATAACTGCATAATAATCAGTATTTTAAGCTTGTGTTTAGTTTGAATATTGTACTTTTTTATGAGTTTTTTTGCCAATGACCTGGGTTTTGTCATTCAGCATCTTCAACCATTTAAAGTGCTCGAATGAATTTGAACTGAAAATTTAAAAAAATAGTTTAAGCCATAACTATTTAAGGAAAAATTGATTTTCATAATAATAAAGACTATTTAAAAAAATTCCGAGATTAATTCAATCAGAAATTTAATAAGTCACTTAAGAAAAATTTAAACAGAAAATGACACCAACTTCACCCATATCGAAGATATAAATTGATAAAATCAAGACATGATTTGGACCTTGGCAGTACTTGAATCCAGATCAACCAAATCGCAAAGGAAAAGCTGTTACCGCTAGACCACCGGAACCGTTTTAATTACATATATGGTAAAATAAAATAGTGGTATTTATAAACTTTCTAAAAACAACCCGTTGATCTGTATATATAAAAGAACATAGTATATCAAGTTAATATCTTAAAAGTAATAATTTTAATGCATGATTAAAATACTCTATATACTGTCTTTTTGTAAAGCACAAGCGATAAAATGCATGTAAAACAAAACGGATACTAACAACTTGGAAACTGTCTAATTGCAAAGTGAAGAAAAATATAAATGTGATCAAGTTAATATTACTCTTAAATCGAAACAAGACTTTTCGAAGAATTGAAATCAAAAGACATTTATTTCGAGACAGTCTAATCAATGATATCGGAAATCGCTTTACCAAGAAAAAAAAAAAAAAACAATACGTCGAGGGTGAGTAGAATATTTCTTGGTTGAAGTACTTATTTTCCCTCTCTCGCATTTCAGAAATAAAAAAATCTCTGAACTTGAATAACTTAAAATAAAACAAAAATAAGGGACATAGAGGGGAGGAAATAAAAATATAATGGAAATAAGAAAAGGAGGCAATGTGGAAGTATTATTTTTATTGCATACTTATGTCTGATGTAGAAATAGCCACAGAGTAACCGCCGCGAAAAGATTTCAACACTATGCATACTTGATGAAAGTGAAAGCGACCAAAAGTTTTTTTTGAGATTATAAATAAAAAAAATCAATTCAAAAAGTATTTTATGTATCACAATACTAAAAAATAAACCATATTATATCTTTGTATCAAAGTGCTACATTCTACGATGTTCATATGATTTTAAATTGATATCTCTATATATATAAAAATCTCGACACAAATTTTTGTCGTCGAACTCCTCCGTAACGGCTCGACCGATTACTATGAATTTTTTTATGTGTATTGGTTAGATATGAGAAAAGGTTGTAAATTATATTTCATTCCGCTAGGTGAAGGATGTTCCTATCAGGACTTATTTTTTCAATATTTCTGACATCCGTCGTTTTATTTATGTTGTTGAATCACAGATGGCGCTACGTGTAGTACATCGCGCACGTCAATCTTGAAATTTCATTTGGCATTTGTTTTGTGCGAAAAAAGTGCGTGTGCGGCAAAAAAATATGAAGGAAACTGATATCTATATTAAAACATCTCATTTTGATTCTTGCACATTTATTGAACTAAATTCATTTTTACATAATATAAAACTGAATTTAACTAAGCTAAGTTAACACATCTTTTAATTCTGAGGCGGTACGAAGTTCGCCGGGTCAGCTAGTAATTTATATTATTATAATATGTACAAATATTTATTTATATAACTAGTATATGTTCATACAACTACCAGGTTGTAAGCTATGAATCTACTATAATCAAAAAAATCATAATGAAACAACAATCGAAGCAATATAGGTTATTGTTATTCGTTTTTTAGCCAATTATTATTTCATAAAGCTTGACCATTAAAAAACATATTTGATTGATTTTTTCTAAAATTCTTTTAATTTTTCTATAGTTTCTAAATTCTTACTAGATAAGTTATACTAGCATTAATGAGAATGTTAATTAAGGGTGTAAGAGAACCAACCATCTATGCTAGTATTTATTTATTTATATTAATCAATTAATAAGAACATTATTGCAAGCTTTGAAAAAAAACATCAAACAAAAAATGTGTTATTATAGCATTGTGCTGTGAGCAAACAATATGTTTTTTGAAAAAACAAAGTACAGGTTTTTATCGCTTTTAATCTAATGGTTATCTCATTCCTTATATTAAGTTTTAATCGTCAATATTATCCGCATGACTAAAATATCCGTTACACAGAAAAACATAATTTAATTCATAAATTTCGTCTCTTAAAAATATTAAACGTAAAACCAAGCAAACTTAGATTTTGTCATTATTTTTAATTTTATCGATACGTTAACAATTTCGTGTAAACCCGAGTAGCTTGTTCAAATTAGAGTGAAATTTTATTAACTCATAAGGCAAAAATATACTGTAGTTGTTTTGATCCGTTGATTTGATATTTCTTATTTTGTTTTTTCAGGATTAGTAGAAATCATAAGAAAAAAGTTCGTTTCACCCGTTGGAATGTGTTTGATGAAAATCGCAATGAAAACGCTTTGAAAAAAGTTTCTTTTATACCTCGCGCGAGACTTGTGATGTTTTAAGATTAAGAAATTTATGCATAGGTATTTTCTTCATTTAAATTTGGATATAAAAATGAATTCTGTGATGAAAAACGTGAGGTTTAGTATTTGCGATTAAAGTGTTTGTATCTCATGTAGATATATTTTAAGTGATATTTTTATCAAATATTTGAGGTAACAGATTACATAATCGGCCAAAACGATAACGCACAAAAGAAACGAATTTGACAACTCTCTTTTAAAAAATATTGAATTGAAGTTTGTCATGATAAATGGGAGTATGCTATCATTCTATTTCAAATACCATCAATTGAAGCAGTTTTAACAGGACATTTTTAGAAAACATTATCACTTACTTCAGAGTCGGAGCACATAAGTGCGTAAACGAATTAATCCTAGTATCCAGTGTTACATAAGGTTACTATAGAGAATAGGTTCCCAACCTTTTTGGGTGGAAACACCTTTTATAAAAAGCCATGTGAACCTCGACACCATGCAATTCAAAAAGGCATTGTTAATAAGGTAATTTAAAAAAAACACCAATATTCTATTATATATTTCAATAAAATAGTGAATATTTTTTTATAAGTTGAATGTATAAGTTGGCGAATCCATAGAAAACCCTTCACGACCCATGGGTTGGGAACCCGTGATCTAGAGTAGTAAACTTACCGAAAAGTAAAAAATATAACGATTTAAATTCCACTATGGGACTGCCCCCAAATGAATTCCGAACGAACAGAACTGTTTGCTGTGGTCCGTCCTCACACGAGCCCAATAGGCCACGCTGACTTGATTGCAACTAAGGCTAACTTCATTGCATTTGAAAATTTTGCAAATTTATTCGGGGATCGACATAATCTCGATTCTTTACTAGAGTCAATATACTCGTCTAACACGACGGACTCTCAGTATACGGATTATACACAGGACTCTGTATCAAAATGATTTCAGTGGCTGAGCTAGTCATTCCAATTTATTTTATTATTATTTTATATTTAAAGCACTTTAGTGCATGCTTCAAAATCAGTCCCGTGCAGATCTGCTCGGGTCATGAATGTGAGGGGTAAATTCCTTTTTCCAAGTCGATAGCGTTGTGAAAGGTGGCCATGAAACATTGGCTGCAAATACACAACGGGTGGTGGTGGGAAAACAATAAAAAAGATTCAAATTCCATCAAGCACATCTAGTCGAAATCCTAAACTGAGAATGAATGTTTTGTGAATCATATTTCATTTGTTATCACGAAACGTTTTAAATCGTTTTTCGAAACCTTGCACTTTTCAACTTTCTACTATACGATAAAAATTCAAAGAATTTTATTCATAATTATTATAACGTAAGACAAAAGTTTTGAATACTTTCAAGAAAAGTTCAAAGGAAAGGCAGAGTTTCTAATGAGAAAAAGATCTCGCTTCTCTCTCACTCAAAGACTTTTTTTCCACCAGATGATGTAATAAAAAACACATTAAAAATGCCTAGTCTTTATCGACGTCGCTTTTGTTGTTGATATTAATTTTGTATATGAGAAAAAAGCCGAGGTGTACTCCGTGAGGTATTTATAATTTAAAATTCATAGAATCGTGAAGGTATCTTTCATGTTTATATATAAAAAATGGAAAGGGTAAATATTATTTTTTTCTCCAACTTCTTTGATGCTACACAGCCATTATAATATATGGAAGCAATTTTTTTCATATTTTCGTAACATGTAACACCTACGCTTGATGGCAATGAAAAAAAAACTATATATTAAAAAAAATTACATCTTCTTTCAACGATATATAAATTTTAGTAAGCAAATTATTTTATCATATACGTTCAATAATTGAGGAAGTAAAGTCTTCAATTAATTCAACTGTCAGCCTAAGTTCACTAGTGCACTTGAAATGCATGAAGATACCGAAAGGCGAAGCTCAGGTCATCAACAACAAAGCTCATGGAAATGTATAGAATTGAAACGATTCAAATTATATACCTTCATTACTTCATAAAAGTGCGTTGAACGTGATCACTTCTGAAGCTAGCGACGTTCATCACTTCCATTTCCCTTCTCAGATGAACTGCATATGTATTTGGTTTAAGGGTTATTTAAATGAAGATGGTTTCCAATTGTTTTCTCTGTGTGGAGATATTTCAGCATTTATCTACTATTGACCTCAATTGGTAAATTTTTATATGGATTTAAGCTTTATACAAAGATGCTGCTAGCTATAACCAGGATGATATCCACCAATAAAATACATTCAATGAAAAATCTCATTAATTTTTTCGCATTTTATCAAAATTTTGTTTTGCAGTATTAAGACACCTTGCCGAAAAAAATATATCTTAACTTTGATATTCCACGTATTGCGTAGCAAGTAGTGACGCGTGTTTCATTTGTTTGAAAAGCATCTTCAAACATTATTAGTTTATATTTTTTCGTTATGCTATCGTATGAAGATATGATATATATATTCTACAGTTCATTAAATAAATAGTCGAAAATTATTTAAACTAGTGTATTTCATTTCTAAAATGAAATAAATATTTAAATTGCTCTTTCTATAAATAAACGAAAGACAGTATTAGGGACTTAAAAAACCACAACAAATAGAAACGAAGTGGACTTCCTTTAACTTTTTTCTACGTTCGTCGATAAGTTAACCACATAAGCCGATCAAAGGTTGAATATAATTTTGTCAATTCTATTTAAGTCTTTTGTTTTTTAAATGTAAGCATGCATCTAAAATACTCATTGCTTTAATTAAAAAATATTTTATTTTGCTAAATCTTCTTCAAATAAGATCAGGACTGGTTTTTCTCACTGCGAGCATTTTAAACTGATCCATCTGCAACAAAAAACGCGTGTGATGGGTGAAACCGGTAATGATATACATACGTGCTAATATTTGTGGAAATTTTCATTGAAAAGTGAATACCCATTGTCGTGATGTGCATACTATAAATATTATGTACCACTATATATAAAAAAATCACAAGTTGTGTGTGTCAATGGAAAACATCTTAGTTTTTAAGCCATTTATTGTTGTTTGAAACAAATGTTTTTAATATAATTTTATTCATTGAATTAAAATTAATATAACTCCTTTATAACACCGTACAAAAGTGCGATGTATTTACGTTTAAAAAATGTATAAGATATAAAGGGCGTAAGCCGAAATAGCTATCAACTATATATATTATAATTTGTGTATAAATAAAGAACATTGCTATTTTTCACCGTGTTTTTAATATCACACTAGAGCAAAGCAAATAAAAACAACTGCATACATAGAAAAAGTAATTACACGAAATAATCAATTGTTCAATTCAAGTTGCAACTACACAGTTTTTATATCTCAGTTAATCGATCAGAAAATGAATGGTCAAAAATAGGAAATTTATGCTTTACACTAGAATCCATAGAATTACTTTTCTACAACGTTTTTTGTCGATGAATATAACCTGAAATACTCAAAGAAAAATCAATGTCTCAATGTCTGACTGCAACATATAAGGCTTAGATTTATTCCTATATATATAATTTAAAGCGTCTTTCTTCATACATATAACAGACAAAATAAGGCTAATTATCTGTACTGGTCGGAGAAACTAGGAATAAGCAAAATTTATTTAATTAAATCCAAAATATTATTCAACGATATATTTTCTGACAACGCCATTATCATATCTCATCGCCTATGCATATTTATAATAATGAAAACGCTTTTGAAAACTTTTGATAACATGACCAAAGTCTAGGCAAAGATATCTATGAACGATTTTACAACACTAAAATAATAATTGCACAAAAGAACAGCACAATGGAGTGGAAGGAAAATAGGTGTTCATAAGTCACGAATACAACTTAAGAAATTTTAAATGTACGCCCCTTGATGATGCATATGTAATAATATAACACCGGTTTCAAAACCTTTGTCATTATTAATGCGCAATATGAAGGGTATAATCATAGAATTTTACAAAATTACATATATAATATTTAAAGGTTTGACTATTCTGAAAAATGCCCTTTACAAATAAGCAATAATTAAAACATGTTGACATGATAAGATTCCATTTCGTTCTCTTCTTTCTAAATCTTTCACAATATTCACTCCCTAAGTCGAGGATATGACCAAAACTTGGGGCCTCAATGATTCTCTGTCACACACCAGTTTCTTTGATTCCTCCCATGACATGTTGGTTTCTTACAGCTCCACTGAAATATCCTATAGATAGAAGTCAGTGGCCGTCTAAAACGTTGAAATCCCACTGGTTGAAAGAAGAGACAGGCAGAGTTGAGATTCTCTAAAAGCATCCACAGCACGTGATCTAGCCAGTCATGACTGCTGACGTAACAAGGCACTTCCTGGAACCTTCCCTAACTACCAAGTTCTTCGCAAAATCAAACAACATCAAATTTACAAATTAAGCACTAATAAAAGATGGTATATTACACTATTAGATCAAATGGAATAATAGTTTAAAGATTAAACACGATTAACCGTTGATGTACTGATACTTATGATGCTTACAAATATACAGGCAAGTCATTTAGTTTTGTGATAAAAAACGAGCTTCTGTATAAAATATCTGGCACAACATGAAGACTAACCAACGACGATTCTACTACCAAGTCACTACTGATGATGTCTATTGCGATACTCAAAAGCCTCTTTCTAATCCTTTCCCAACACTTTGTTAGGACCTTCATTGCAACAAAGTCCGCAAGTTTTCACTTCAAGTTTTTTTGAAAAAAACTATCAAATGCTATTTATTGTTTTTTAGTATGGAGTATACAAAAGACGAATGTGTTTTCTGGTTTGTCAGTAACAAAAATTTTCGACTCAAGCTTGCTGTGTGTTATAAAAGAGGATAATTATTAGGTTTAAAGGTTAAATTGTACTGAAAACAAGTCATCGTTTTAAATGTATTGTTTTTTACATAAAAATTTAACAGAAAATCTCCAATAAAATTGATAAAGTGTGTTAAATGAACAATCCCTTAATTATTTATTGATATTATTACATGAAACATTTAAAATTATATTATTAAACCTGAATACGTAAATACGTATTAATAATTCAAGAGTGAAAATAAAATGAGAAAACATAAATTGACTCGCAAGCGTATCCGTGAAACAACATACTCACATCTCGCAATAACGCATTTGCATAATTTCCGTTTAACACCTATTAAATTCATACCCGTCTACTAACCCGTTCCACCCCTTCGAAGAATGAAGAAGAACAGTACAAAGTTTTTCCGGAAACAATACACGGGGATATGTTAGACTTATTCAAAGAGGGGAATCCATATACATACAGGATGCTATGATAAAAATATGTAAAATTAAATACAAAACTGTTCCACAGAAAAGTTCTTACTGTAATATAAAACGTTCTAATTAGTAATTAAAATTTATTCAGTGAACAAGTCTTGAGTACACTGATTGAATATTCTAAGAACTTATATTCTAAGAATATTTAGTTTTATAGAACTTTTATATTGTTTTCAATCAATTTCTTTATTCCACTAAGATTCACAAACCATCTTGTTACTAAATAAGGTTCTTTACTTAATTATTGTTAGTATTTTTAATAATCTGTTCATGTCTTTTGTCAATTGAAAACAAAACACGCGTCACTTTTATACCTAAATACCGATAAAATAGCCTATACTCTGATTTACATTCTAAACGATATCTATATAAAACAAAATCGTGTTAGTAACACCACTTATAAGTCAAGACGGTTGGACCGATTTGGATGATCCTTGATTTTCTGGCTTTGTCACCGTCCCGAATAGCAGAATAAGTAAAAAAATATGAAGAAAAATCATGTTCTCATACATTTTGTATGTAGCGTTTTTTTTGATGATATCTACATATGTATATATATAAAACAAAGTCGTGTTAGTTACACCACTTATAAGTCGAGAACGGAAGTATTAAAACACCTCATTTTAATTTTTGCACATTTATTGAACTAGATTTATTTTGAGAATTCATTATAACCTCATATTAAACTGAATTTAATTCAGCTTATAATTTAGCACAACATTTATTGATTCTGAGGTGGTACGAAGTTCGTCGGGTCAGCTAGTGTTAAATAAAAATACCAATAAATAAAGAAGCACTAAAACATGTTATTTTCTTTTATATATTTTTCGTTGAATGCTTATTGTAATATTTAAATCCAATTATTTGATTAAGATTTTAAAGCCCTGTATGTTGGACGGCTTTCTCGACACAAGAAAGGGGGTTCCAGGAGAATCGCTTGTATAATTCAAAGCCAGGTGCCTCAGTGTCTTACTTTTTCGGGCTGGGTGGGGGATCGGGGGGGGGGCTCACCGCATCCTCGGAAAACTCTTCCATGGGTTTCCTTTTCACTTTGCCCCCCCTTTTCTACGTAGCCCTCCCCATTTTCGATTTATTGTTTATTAACAATGTTAAAGGAGTGCTTAAAAGTTTTCTCAGAGACGCCCCTCCGCTCGGTTTTGAGAAGAATGGGCGGGTCACCCGATATGTCTAATTTTATAGAATTTATAGAACGTGGTTATTGCTGGCTTCTGGCATGTGTATTATTTTATGATTTATAAATTATTTTAGCTGAATGTCTCGCGGGCATTTATATATTATAAAATTTTAACGGTATTGCTACGGATGTCGACATATTTCACATGCACGTGAGTGAGCTCAGACGAGTTCTATTTTTTATGTATTATTATTTATCATCGGAATTCACTCGGCTGACTTCTTTGCTAATTGAAAATGTAAATTGTTCTCTCTCTTCTTTCTGTGCTATATTATTTTTTCTTAGGTAATTTTTTTCACATTGCACAATCAATATACTTTTTTTAATTTTTTGATTTACACATATGTGCATATTAAATTTAAATAAATAAAGTGGTCAAAAATAGATAACTATTTGTCATTAAAAATTATCATTTTTAATATTCTTCATTTCGTCATATATTATCATCTTTTAAGTAAAACTATAGTCACATCATAGTAAGTAGTTTTAAATATATTATTTCATTAAAATTATTAAAACATTTTTTTCTAGAAGCACGCATTTCAAAAAACGATTAATTACTACCAACATATGATAAATAAATATTAAACAGAGGCAAGAAATTTGTTAAGCCAAAAAAAATAAAATGGTGTTTTATAAACTGACAAATAAATATGACCAATATTTTATACAGTATAACACCTACTCAATTAAAGATCTCGATCACGATATTACTTTTTATTTGTGTACTATTTTTGAAAGTATGGCTTTACAAAATTTTTAATTTTCTTTAACCGGTTTTAGTATGAAATGTTTATATTGTATAAACACATATCGTATAGATTACCAGCTAGGGGCTAGCTCAGAAGTATATGTATATAGCAAGATATTTGAACAAGATTTTCACCGTATAAGGCAGTGGTACCTAATAATTCCGTAAAATGCGGAGAATATATATTTTACTTCAGGTATTATCAATCAGCGGTATACATAAGAAAAAATATTTAATTAAACTTATTTAGAACAGTAAATTATTTGAATTCAGAATAAGCCCATAAACATTTCAGAGATGTATATTTTTAAACGTCATTTGCATATTGCAAATCAGTTAAATGTTTACTTTTCGCAACGTTTTAATTAACTTTCAGGTGCTTAGTGAAAACTTTTGTGGGAAAGAGTTTAAAAAAAATTAAGTACAGTCGATGTGTATTAAATGGTTTGAGTTTGAACCGAATTTTCTCATCACGAGCATGTGCAACTGTTGATATAGACGAAATAAAAATTAGTTATCACAATTTTGCATACTGAAAATTATCATATCATATCTTAGCTAATCAAAAAAAATGTCGGTTGAAACTTTTTTTAATAATATGTTATATCCGAGGAATTAAACTGAAGATGCTTGATGGAATTTAAATAGTTTGATTTTTGTTCTTTTCCATGAGTTGATGAGAATTTTTCTCATTAATTCAAGTTTCGTGTACTTTAAATGCCCGAAGATATCGAAAGGTGAATCCTGAATCGTAAGTGACAGTATTCATGGAATTCGATAAGCAAAACACTTATCAACTGCTGTCCTAGTAACTCTATTAGAGAAGGGGACTATAAGTATCTGAGTAATAAACAGTTTTCGTTGGTTTTGAGATAAACTCCACTCATTTATACATGGCTTAAAAAAATTGTAAAATCTTTGATAAAAATTCGATAAAGTTGAACAGGCCTGCTTGGCAACTTATATGTTTTAAAGTGCCTTTTCAATTTGCGATATTACTTCTGCGCATAACAACCCAGGGTGAGTTAAAGGAGAGTGGAAATATTTAAGAGGAAACGTCTTCTAATTTAAACTCGTACGTCAAACAGGAAACTGGCAACCATATTGGGAAATTAGAATGATAAAGTAAACTCAGAATAACGAAACTTTTACAAGAGAAGTATGTCTTTAGCAAAATCATGTTTGTTCCATTACGCCCGAAAGGTGTCCTTACCTGTCTTTTAAACTTTTGACTTTTGGCATAAATTTCTAATGAATTTTTCGCTTCACTCGTTTTCAATCAAGCCAGAATTTTAATCATATAACATGAAATTCTATCTGTCACATACTCCCGTACTCGTGCTTTAAAAGTTTACTGATATTTTGTATTCATTCAATATTCTCGTTAAAGTATCTTTCTAATGGTTTTTGAAAATGAAAATGGTTGATTATATAAGGATAGGAGCTCCAAAAACCGTGAATAAATGATGAATGCATGGTTTGCTTCGCTACATCACTGCTATTACTAAATTGTTTTACTTATATAATTATATAAACTTGTAACCATGTCAGTGAATATTATTTATAAGTCGTAGAAAGTGAAAATAATGCTTTGGAATGCATTAATATTGGCTAGTTACAACGTTTGAATCAAAGTTCGTTGTTGAATTTGGATAGGTAGTGAGTTAAAATTAACTATTGTTAAATTAAAAATGGAAACATTATATGTGAAACTATCACGACCTTATTAAAGTTTGTAATCATTTTACATTTAACACGACACTCAAATGCAGATTGCGTGTTATCAATGAAGATGAAATGACAATTGGAAAAAACACGGCAATATTCATGATATCATATCACGAATGCCATAAAATCTGACAAACAATGAAAGCTGACATGAATTTTAATGAAAATTATCGACGATACATATTCGAGAATTGATAAATTTTAAATGGAGTTACTTAGATTTAGTTTTTATAGCTAATCAAAAGTGAATATTATTTTGAACTTTTCAATCGCAGCATACATTTTGATATAAATATTATTCTAAAATCTGTATAAATTTATACCACACGTGTAGGAAAAGTTCAAGTACCGATCACATCATTGTTTACACGTCCCTGAGGAAAATCGAGTGGTCAATAGAGTATATATTATCTCACTTGTTGACTCAATGGGAAATGAATAGTAAATTAACGTCAATGTTGCACAGCACTTTTTGATGTATGAAATGGTATGACAGAAGTTTGATAATTTGTCATTTTGCTGTTGGAAAGATATTATAACATCCATAAATGTATCAACCGACCAATTTAAAACTAACAATGTAGACAAAATTAATTTTAAACTTGTAACTTAAATATTTCAGAGTACATAAGTATAAATAAATACCTGGAAGATCAATATATTTTTTGGCTTGAAGCCGAATCAGGTATCGACAAATTCATATCTTAGAACTCTTAGTTCTTAGTATTGTTAATTTTCTTTTCTTTTCAAACTAAACAAACTTGTTAATAATATGTCGATATTTTAAAAAAATCATGATAAATTAAAAAGAATATATATTTCTACTGGAGATGTTTAAATAATAGAGTTGATTGAGCTTGAGTAGAGTGATTAATACTTATTCAATAGAAGTATTCATTTTAAATATTTCGCTGCACCGATGTTGAATATTTATTACGTTATTTCATATATAAATGTCAGTTAATATTGTGCTAAATATAGACTTTATTATAATTGTGTATACATATGTATGTCATATTTTGTTTCATATTTAAAAAAGAAGTTCAACATCATTATGTTAGATTAGTGTATGTGATAAAAGCGATAATGTTTCTGATATATAACAATAAATCTTGGATTAATTTATTGAAAGTGCACACAAAGAACGTGGCGTGTAGTATTTGAGTCTTCCAAATGAGATGGGCGATCGTACAATCAGTGAGTGTGAGACCCACACAGGGACAGTGCTTTTTGTATCCACCCAAGCCTTTGTACCGCAGACAATGTATCCGGAGCAATAATTACATTCTCTGAGTCACGAGGGCGTTAGAGATCCTCGCGCAAGGGGTTAATCAGAAACGCATCGCTAGTTAGTCTAAATACAGAGTAAGGCAATTATTTATCATACTAGGTCTATAAGGCAATGCAAAATTGTGCTAAAAAGTAAGAGAATACTACAGATACTATTTTTTTTTTAACAATTAACAGCTCCCTACAAACGAAAAAAAATCTGTATTGATACGAGAAATATTCTACAATAAATTTCAATGTTTCGATTGTTTAGTGACTCTCTAGTGCAAATTGATCTAAAAAACTAATTATATGCTTACTTGACGATATTTTAGTAGTATTTACATATCAAGATACATTTATTATTTTTAGTTGTATAATAATGTTTCATTATTTTCATTCCACTCCCAACTTGGAGCATATGGACTCCTTGCCGAGTATATAACATGTTTTTTGTACTACGAGAACGGATTGTTATTCAGTTGCTCAGTGTCTCTTTTTTAGAAGGTAGGAATTAGGGAAGGATACGAGGACTAGAAAAGGACCAGTGGTTAGCTAATCGCTCTTGCTACGTGCCTCGCATTAAACTATTTCATATTTATTTAATGCGATTACACACTGATTTAAAAAGGTTTTATTTATTGATATAAGACTTCTCATTTGTAAGTTATTCTCAGTACTATATTATAAAATGAAATTGAATGCTTTAATTTTAAAATTATTCGTAATGCGCATTTCGTTTATTAAAATATTAAAAAAATGTTGTGCCCTTAAAATTTGACTAAAAGTAAAATGAAATAATATTAGTTATATAATATAATAGATTATTGATTAAATTTTAATTATTTTTAAGGTATTACCTGTCACTTATTCGAAAGGCATTATTTTAAATAATTAAAACACACCGCATTAAACTGCAAGTGCATGAGATCAGCAAAAATGGTCATGATATTTATAATATTGTATGTAAAAGTAATAAAAAAATGTGTTTATTTTTATATTTATGATTATTTATATAATAAAAAATAAAAATAATAACACATTTATAGTACTTTTTACACGTGATATCATCAGGACCGGTTTCGGTTTGATAATGCTCGCCATGAGCGTGACAAGTATTGACAGTGAACACCTTAAAAGTGATTATCATTTGATAATGCTCGCCATGAGGGAAACCGGTCCTGATGAAATAAATCTCATGTGGAAAAAGTACTAAAAATGTGCTATTTTTTTATTATAATGCCTTTCCTCCAAGTATTAACAGTGAAAACCTTAAAAGTGATTATTTATATTATTTGTAAGCTGCATATAAATTAAATAAAAACACTTTATATAGGAATACATAATAATTGTGGGTGTAATAGTGTGTATTGTAAAACAATTTGTACCATACTTTCATAGGTTTGCGTTGTTCGCAATGACGATTAGAAGGATATTAAGTTTTTTTTTCATACATTTTTTAGCTATTAACCCAAATTATAAAAATTTTGAATATTTTAGTAACGAATCTGGCTATGTTTATTTGTAATCGAATAAATAATTATATGAAATTCTTTAGTTTCAGTAGAAGTTAAAAGAAATACAAATTATGTCAAATAATGGGTTCTCACGAAACAATTATTGTCCAAAATGACTCTTGCATGCGTTCATAGAGGGAGATTAGCGACACGTATTTCTTGTATTGCGTGATTTTTCTACTGTTTACATGGTTCACAAAATTACGAGCAATTTTAACCGTATCAGTAAAAGAAAAATATAAAATAATTTCTTGTTTATTAAAAAAGTTTTACGGTGTATAGATTTTTTGTCGATTATAATGTTCCGTGAATAAAATTTTTAACGAAATCGTATGAAAAACCTATTAGTGAAAATAATTTGTGCAATCACCAATAACTTTATTTTATTTACCAGGATTTTTTTTTAATGAATTGATTATTAAAAAAAAATGTATTTATGAAGGTAAATAATGATAACTTTAAACAAAAAAATGGTTGTCTTTAAAGTCGGTTTACGGACGATAGTTTAACGTCACAACGTCATAAGAAAACATTGATGAAATGATTGCATACTTTTATGAATAAAATGGAATCATTTTTATTGAATTATCATTATTTTGTATGGATACGAAGAAGGAGTGAAATGAAATCTACAATTTTTTATTAAAATATTTTATTCGCACTCATTAATTCAAGAATTAATTACCTTTATTGCCGCAATTGTTGTTGTAATATAAACAATGAAAACCACATTAACATTTCACTTCACTTTATAAACAGTTGTAAACAGATCACGTGTAGGTACTGTAGGTGTATAAGTTGTGTGCTGCCGCTGTCTCTTTTCTACTCAGACGCATCGACCAATCGAGTGGAAGAGAGATAGATGCGGCACAATCCGAACGGTAGGCCGATCGTGCTTCTCTATCGCTTATCCGCGCTCTCGCTCGCACGCTTGCCTTCGGCGTAACGCGACAAACGGGACAATGAGTCATGTTTTTTCGTGCGTGCAGCGGGCGTTCATCGATTTATAAGACGTTGTCACGTCAAAAATTAACAATTCAATGTTCAAAAGGAAAAAAAAATCCAATTAATAATCAGCTGTTGACAAACTTATTCGGTGAAACGAACTTGGTTCTTAGCCTCTTCCCTGCTGAACCGATTTACGAATATTCCAACAGAATCTAAATTAATTCTTCAGGTTCACGTAGAGGTTATCAGACCAAATAATGCAGACCTATTTGAACTAAAAACATCTTGTCTATGACAGTTTTAACACTGTTAACTGTATCTATTTTTGCAACATGCGCCAATCAATGAATAATGGAAACAGTGAATAACGATATCAAATGATTGAAAAAACAATAGAAAATTCTTTTTATATAATTACTTTTTAGGTGTTTACTGTCAGTACTTGGAATGGCATTATAATAAAAAAAAACAGGTGCTAAGTACTTATTCCACATAAAGTTTATTGGATCAGGACCGGTTTCGCTCATGGCGAGCATTATCAACTGATCAATTATCATAAAACGATTGTATTTTACCATTATTCAAACTTATACTTTCTTTGAATTTATTAATTTGTTGAATAAAACCAACCCTGAAGTGAGTTTATAAGCAAGCATGAGAGATAAGGGTGTTAATGTTATAAACTAAAGAGCTGAGAAATTTATAAAAAAAATAAAAACACATTTTGTGTAGGTACTTATTCCACATAAAATGTATTATTATCAGGACCGGTTTCGCTCATGGCCTGCATTATCAATTGATCAAGTCTCATACAACCATGTATTGAATAATTATCGTTAAAACTGTAGTCTAGTTGTAACGTAGGTAATTTAGTCGATCTTGTGCTTAATTCTCTTTTCCTTATCGAAAATAAGTTGCCGATATAAATATCTTCATATTTTCGCTAGTCTAATCATTTCGCATAATAGGAAACAAACTTACCTCTAACAAACACAATTTTCATATACAGTAGAACCTCGATTATCCGGACTAATTGGGGATGAAGATAGTCCGGATAAGGACAAATCCGGATATTCGAAAAAGTCAAAATAGTCAGATAGTATATTCAGTATAAATTATTTTTATTTCTTTAGATTAATACATAGCTTTAATAATAAATTATTTTTTATAGAAAAAATCAATTATCGATTTCTGCTTAAAGCTAGCTTTTCTTTTCGATGCTGCCAAATCACGAATACTTTTAAGACACATAAGTTGTCTTGAATAGCACTCATCTTGACTCTCAAGTCACTTCATGGCGACATCTAGACTCTAGACACTGAAAAGCTTCAGAATGTGTAGGACCAATATCTCCCCCCTCAAAAATCTCTTCTACGTCTTCTTGATCTTGTTCCTCTGAGGTTGATATTTCTTTAATTATTTCGTCATGATTCAAAATTTGGAATCCAGGATACTTTGTATCGCAATTTAACCACTCGGTTATATCTTTTTCGTCGCATTCAGCACATATTGAAAGTTGTGTTATTGCTTCCCCAATGTCTCCTCTATCATTTTCTACTTCGTTACTGGAACTTAGTAATGGTCTTTTCAAAATTTTGTTTCATGATTTTTTCAAAGTTGACACATCTAAAGAATTCAAACTTTCTGCTGCCATGTAGCAACAATCTTTTAAATTTATTTTCTTGTGGAAGCTGATAACTGTTTCTTCGTTATTTTCATCTGCTAGCAATAATCGTCTAAACGAATAATCTCTTTTCTACATGTTTATTTTGACCAATCCGGATAATCGAGGTCCGGATAATCGAGGTTCTACTGTATTATTAGCAATGGTAGCTGATATTTTTTGTAAAGCATTTATAATTACATGTATATTATGACTTGAAATCATTAGTATTCATGGTAATTAGAATTTTTACATAAATTAGAATAATAACAATAATCCTTATCACTAAAAATACACGCAGGCCCAATTACGTTTCAGTATTATAAATAACATAGTGAACACATACTAATTTACACAGTATTATTTTAAATAGGTAATTATTAGTTCGAGGCTATTCACTGAATCTATGCATTATTAGCTTGGATATTTTGTAATACATGCAACTTTAATTTTAAAGATAAACATATAGATAGTTACACTTAATATAGTATTTCTTTAAGGTAAACGTGGAATGATTTAAGCGAACATTTTTTTTTTTTTTTCCATAATTTTTTGCTTTTAAGAAGAAAAGAAACTGCAGCTTTATTTTGATATTGAATGATCAATTAAGGTTTCCACTCGAAGTCAAAAACATGTTTTGAATCTTGAAATGTGTAAATAAATTTAAAGAATCTCAAAAACTGTATATATATAAAACTGATAATTCTCGCCATGAGCGAAACCGGTTCTGATCCAATAAATTTTATGTGGAATGAGTACTAAAAATGTGTTACTTTTTTTATTATAATAGTACTTGTCTGAACTCACTGAAGTCTACGCAGAATATGTCGCTATCCAAGTATACTGCTTAAAATCTTAAAACAAGAATACAAATTTTAATTATGAATACTCGGTCAAAACCTTATTTTCTAGAAACTTTCTTTCTTCAGACTGTTTTATTAGGAAAATTATGTGTTTTATCACCCGATTAACGTATATTTACAATATAGGCATTTCAAATTAGCATGTTATGAAGATGCACATGCGGGTGTTATACTAAAATCCTTCAATATAAACAATGCATTCTAATGTATACAATATTTATGCATGCATATGGGTTGAGTAAACCACCCCTTGACTCGACTATTTCACCCCGCGAATCTCTAGGTAGATGGAGAGTGACTTTGGTGGAATCTATTAAGAGGATTAACTCTCGATGAAGCCAGCGGGAAGGCCTTCGAGTGTTAGACCACTGTATCTCCCCGGTTTAACCTAACCCTTGAAGTTCAAAGTGTAATCGTTTCAATACTGCCATTATTGGTTATTTCAATTTGATAACGTGAAAGTTATTTAAAAAAATAACTAAGAATTCATTTCGATTTTCCAATAACATTAACCTGAGTCGCATACCATAGAACAGTAGACGGTAAAGAAATCAAAAGAGTACATTTTTCAGTAAAGATTATCGTCAATATTAAATTCATTGAATCAATATGGCTTGGAAAAAAATCAAGCAATATTGTCTACTCATATTGCCGTTTCAGTTGAATTGAAGTATTTTTATTGACAGCGTTCAAAGCTAATAAGATAATTTATACACAAAATATAATACGGTAAGAAAAATAACAATGTATTTTAGTTCTACATAAATTATTTTATTAAAACTAGCTAGAAAACTTATTTACCCTAACTTAATACAAGAAAACCGCTTCTTTAAATCAATTAACTACTTAGGGAGTATTAGTGAAAAAATTCACCACGAAATTGAAGACTCAGTAAATGTGGCATTTAATTAAAGTGAATAATAATTTAGGCACACACCCTAAAAATAGTAAAGACAGGATTAATAAACTTGATAGAAGCGGTATATATAAGATGACCTGCGGTACATGTGATTTAGTATATGTGGGGCAGACCGGGAGAAAAATTCTGACCCGGGCAAATGAGCATGTTAGATCCTTTAATAATAAAAAAACTGATTCACAATATGCAAATCATCTCACAGAAAAAACACATGACCCAAATTCGCCCCAGTTTGTTTACATTCTTGTAATAAGGGCCTTAAGCTAAATGCATTGGAACAGCTAGAAATTAATAGGTATAATCAATCCAATGAAATTCTTAACGACCAGATTACTATTAACGCTTCACCTCTTCTAAATCCTTTATAAAGCAATAAACTAAAAACAATTTTAAAAATAAAAATAGATGCACTTAAGACATTGCAGATTTTAAGTGGTTTCACACGATAAAAATAACCCAAAAATACCCAGATTATTTTCTCACCATTACTTTAGACCAATAAATTAAACTTATTCAAATTCTTCCATGTGACGTTGGGATGGTTTAAACAAAAGAGAGAGGATGTACGGGGCACCCTGTCTAGCATAGGTATATAAGCTATCTCTAATACACGTTTAAAACATAGTTCTGACGAAGGCGTAAGCCGAAATAGCTATCAACAAATATATAAAATAATTTATGTAGATCTTAAATACATTTTTATTTTTCTTACCGTATTATAATGGAGTTCTACCAAGTAAATGCCTACTCAATCAATACACAAAAATATACACTGCTTTTTTAAAATCTTTATCTCTATCAAAATGGATCTCGAATCACTAAACCATTTTACTAAAAAAAAACAATATTTGAGTAGAATTAAGCTTATGATTACGCTCATTTAAAGGCACCATCATTTGGCTACAATACTGTTGATATCGGCAGCTGCTAAGATAAATTTAGCAGGTATCCAGTTGCAGTGGTTATTGAAACAGAATACTCTAAAAGGTGCGAAGAAGTTTCTTCACTGCCGAAAGTCCAGGATAGCATCACATTGCTTCAACGAACAGTTATGTACAGTATATATATTTACCAATAATACCAAAACCCCCATAATTTAACAGTTCAATGTTCAATATTAGATGTAAAATTATTTAATTTCTCACTGCCTCATTTTTTTAGAATGGTGAATATCCAACCGATTGTTAATAATATAAATTGTAATTTAATGGTCCACAATGCCAAAAGAATTAAATTCGTTTGTGAGGATGTAACATTGGAAATGATTATGTGGGTAAAAAATAAATGAGAAACAGCGCCGACATAAAACAGACGTAAAGTTAGTCGTTAATGTCGTTTTTCCATGCACGTACCTAATCTCTGGAAGCAGTACATTTTCCTAGACTTAAATCTCCCGCGGAAGGGTTAATCCATTTTGTAAGCAGAGATGGCGTCCTCCTAAGTCCTCGTCTAAGGCCTGGAGCCTTCTCCGTCTGATGTACGGCCGTGTCCTTCTCGCACCCGCCCAGTTTGTTAATGAAATAATCATGTAAAACAAAAAGTTCCCGGAGCATCCATGGGCCGGCACATCAGGCACTAAAAGCTTTCTATCTATAAAAGTTATAGGAGAGACCGTCGGGGATGCGCTCCGTCTTATAAGGGTTGATACATCTATAATAAATGGCGCCAAAATACATTTTTAAATAATCAACACCATTGTAAGCACAATAAAATTCATGGGACAACCGTGTTTTTAATTTCCCTTAAAGTCAAATCACTAGATTGAAAATTGCATTTGTGTACGTAAAGGCTTAATTTGAAATCGTTTTTCAAAATTAAAAATCTCAACAAAGAAGGAATAAACGTGTATAATTAATATTCACGCTTGTTCACTGCATGTAAAATTCAAGTATTTCATTGACGATGTTCCAAAACCTTCATTGAACGTATCATGGTTTTTCCCAAATTTAGAGACTTTTAAACAATTATAATGAATTCATTTATATGTAATTAGTCTCTGATATATTTGATAATACATGGCGATTCTTTTGTTATAACTATTATTATAATATCAAATGCCTGACACATAATGTGTGTTGCTGGTGATCTTTTAATTAGAAATGTTTTTTTTTCATTCAAATAAAAGTTAATTTAAGACAATAAAATGAAAACTTTTTCGTGAAATGAATTCAAATATGATGTATTGTATATATATTTAAAGTTTATTCCAATTAACTTATAGCAATCATTTCTGTTTAAAACAAAACAATTTATTGTGGGGTTTTAAGATTGAACGGAAACAAGTGATGGATTCATGTTAATAAATAATATTAGTAATTAATGATTGGCGGTTGAGTTTTCAGCTGATATTATAAACAACTTAATAACGTATGTGCTGGAATATCTCAAATGTACGCAGTGTTGGTCTAACATCTCACAAAGTGAAACAAATTCAGGTAATTTATTAACATGGTTGTGAGTCACATTTTCATAACTGGCTGCTAGTAACTCCTCCTTGGCGATATATTAAAACGTAAACGCAGGAGGCATCCCTGTCTTCTCCATCTGGTCGCTAATGTATGGCTCCAGTAACCAGAAACTGAAGTTAGGAATGGCCTAAGGCTACGGAGTTCCTACACAGTGCCTCTGTTTGCCCACCTACAGATTTTCGAATGCTTTGATATTGTAATGTGGAAAATTTTCCACGTGGACTATTTAAGGAGAATTTATGTAAATCTTATTCCGCTTGGGTCGTTTTAAGACAAAAAAAATTAAGCCGTACCGATTTAATTTAGATAATTCAACTTAATTAAAATCTTCAGAATAGTGTAGAAAAACGACATGCATAGACAACGCAATAATAACGGAATAAAGACACACCGCAAAACAACAAATGAAACTTAATAATTAATAGCGATCACTTTTAAGGTATAAAAATTATAGCACATTCTTAGTATTTATTTCACATTAGATTTATGAAGATTAGGATCGGTTTTGTTAAAACGCGAGCATTATTATTTAATAATAAATTCAACAATACGGCGTTATTTATACAAAAGCTAAGCAAGACTAATAAATGTATGACAATCAATTGTTCAAAGTAAAATAAAACATTATTAGAATAATGAATATCAAATATACAATAATTAACCATTTTATGAATATTTAAGAAGCTACTACATAAAAAATCAATTAAATAGGAATGATCTTTAACAATATAAAAACCCACGGGTATGTGCATTAACAAATTGGGAATTTTTGATGGTTTCACTTTCATTGTATTGAGCAGCTTTTAATTTTTTTTCGGACAATTAATTTAAAAACCATTAAATTTTAATAAATCATTACGGATTTGAATTAAAGGTGTCTTTGCCAAACTTTGCTTAAATAACTAGGTATCAACTTTATATTATATAATTTTTGTAGCATAACATTTTTTTTCACCGTGTAATAACGGACTTCTAACTAGTAAATTCCATACAATCAATAATATCGACACCGTTTTAATCATTTTAAGAACATGCATAGATGAATGAGTGTTCCTTAATCTAACCTGTCCATAATTAACCAAAATGTAAAATAATTACCATTACTTGCAACAGAAAAGAACATGGATAAAATACCAATGTAAGATTCCGTCAAAAAAAAATATGTTGAAATAGAATCCTTTTTTTTTTATTTCCTCGATACATAATTTAGACATTGGTGTCACTAGTAGTGTCATTGGGTAGGTGAAACAAAAATAGCCGATACTCTTTCAATATTATGACATTCAAATATGAAGTATAAAATTAATACACTTCAAAGAAATACCCCCTGACCAAAGGATACGGGGGGTGCGTGGAACGCAAAGCCTGGCAGATTATTACTAAACCACTGCGTGTGGGTCGACCCTAACCCACCCCTTGTCTCCCTTAGACAAAAGAAATATGCAACCTACCACCATATATTTAATTACAAGTGTGGCAGTGATAAAGCATCGGAGGCATATGGCTATTTTCACTTCGTCATCTTTTAAGGTTTTGGAGGAAAAAATTTATCGTTTTAATAATTATAGTTATTTATGATCATTAAATATATATTTTGTCAATGTATAAACATTTTGAATAAACTTTTCTTTCGTTAATTTTTGTATTTAAAATAATAAAATCGATTCTAATGAATAAATACGTCATTCGATAGAAAGCAATTCTTTCGCTTTAAAATCGAATGTCCTTGTTTTTCAACGCAAAACAATGAAATAACTATTCTCTTTGGGCTGTTATACTATTCTTTTGTTTTAAGATCGTGCTTTTCTTTATATTTCGGGTGACATTTACTTTAATTTTCGTTTGTCGATTAATAATATCCACTTAATGAAAAGAAGAAGTTACAAAATGTAGATCTAAATAATGAATCTTTTTTATTCTCTCTTAATTTGCGCGAGCTCTATTTTTTAAATGTATCGGTTTTATTCTGGAAATATTTCATACATTATGCCTTGTAATCTCCATTATCGTATTCAATATTTTCTGGAAATCATTGTTCGTATTCAAGAGTTTAGGATGAGTTAGAAAAATGGTATTTCCACAAAATCTTCTGGGGCGTGTATGCTTTCTTTATAATACTAGCAATAAATATTAATATTCAAGAAACAAACAAGGAAACAAATTGACAAGATCTATAAAGGCTGAAATATTATTTATTACGACTTGACCAGACAAACAAAGTTTCCCTACAAATCAAGATTATAAAATATGACAGAACAAATAAATTACACCGCAAGGTATGTCTTGAAGGGTTGCGCTCTGGAAATTCGTTTGCACTTTAAAGCAACTTTATTATATCAGCGAGTAGTGCAGTATAGTATAAAGTTTATGTCAATACTAGAAAATACATTATATATAATATAAAATTAGTAGTAAAAGTGACCTTTTTAACAATATCTTTTATATAACTTTAATCAATTTAATATAACTTTTAATCAATTTTCTTTGTCAGGACTTGTTTGTCACGTAGGTCTTTTGAGTCGCCAGTCGCAAGGGCTGTTCAGCTGAAGAAAGCACTGCCTGTTGATGTAATCATCTTCGGCAGTGAACTTGGTGCTTTATTTGTATTTTTTTCTTGATATGTAACTAATATGTTATGTTCTGTTTTATATTATATATTTGCTTATTTTTTAATTTTGTGTGATATGTTTTGTGATATTTTTATTAAATTTGTCAAATGCATGGCACATTGGCTTCAGCTTTAATGCAATGTATTATGTTTAATTTTTTACAATAAATAAATATTTGGTGTGAAGTCAGCAACAACAGATAAATTAAAGATTAATATGATTACATGTGCTTACAATTTTCTTCTTCCGGAAGCCGGATCTGGATCAAAAGGTTATTTTCAGTTGTCTGAAATTCCAAAGTTTATTCAAAAATCATTATTAGTATATTTTTTTGATAAGTTTAATTTCAATTGGACACATTTTTCGCATCGTTTTATATGTATGTAATAATAATATCGTAGAGCGATTAAACAAATAAAACATGTGAAGGATAAAATTACCATTTTATCATATAAATAGCCCCTTGGCAGGTTTTGCGGTATTCTTCTACTCTCTCTTTGCTAACCTCTTACCTCTGGTCGTTTTGAATATTGTCTATTTCAAGTTATTTCAAAAGAAGACCACAATAAGATCAGTGGCGGATTAAAAGAATGACACAAATGGGTACTGTAATATTTTTCGTTTATTTATTTATTTAACCGGATACTTTTACTTACAGAACGAAAACTGGCCCCATTTTAATGCGTAGCAAATAAGTAACTAGTGTAAGGTATGTCATCAGTAACTAATATACAGAAATGCTTGATACTCATTTTCACAATAGCTCAATTTCAAAGATACTAGTAAAGAGCTTTTTCGCTATCAATACGGTTATAGGATTAAAAGTATGGAGAGGATTTTTATTATTTCATAGAAAGACAGACATTTGTTCAAAGACACAATTCCTACATGAGCATGGTATTAAAAATATTTCATTGATTAATAAATTGGTCTTGCAGCTAAGCCAAAGGGGTTGCATGTTTTTAATTTTTTCAACCCTACTGAGAGATTACGCAATTATAAATGCTTGCAAAACAAGATAAGCTAAGATGCATTATTAAAAACAGATAAACGTTACATTGGAGGCTTACAAGTGAAATAAATGACACCAAACAGCGAAGTTATTTTTCTAACAACTCTATAATTCGGAAAAAAGTTACAAATCAAACTAGCGTGTTTTCAATCAACCCCATTTTCGTTCCATATCAAGTTTAACTGTGATTTTCCTTATAGTCAATAATAATAAAAAGTGTAATAGTTTATTAAATATATTGTCGTGATACAATAGAAAGCTACAAATTTAGTCTAAACCAGTATAAGTGTTACCATTAAAAATATTTTTAATTAACTTTCGTGAAACATGCATGTGGACACTTTTTTGTAAATAATTTTACAGTTAATAAGAAAACATGTAATATTGTAGTTAACATTTTAAGCAGAGTGCTTTTTTTTGCACAACACTGTTTTAAAAGTAGATAAAACAAAGGGGCTATGGGGTAGATTCAGTCTCTACTCACTTCTAAGTGATATTGAAACCAGATGGATGTTCCTTGCGCGGCCCAGGGCGACCCAGTCCATATTTCCCTGCCGGGGTCACCACGACCCCCGAACACTCGCAACTTGTCTTCCGTTGCCCGTCTACAAATTATTTTACGAGCACAGTGGTTATAAATTGATTGAAGACTACACTCGCTGAAAGAGCTCAGGACAATATTTCAAACGCACAAGATTATTTTTTTATAGTAATTGAAAAATAAAAATAAGCACTGCACATTTCAATTTATAGTTGGTAATGTGTAAGTGAATTATTTTTTAATTTCACTTTAATCAGCTTGTGGAGAAATTTTCAAATTATTTATTGACCTAACTGGGACTTGTCGCTCAACTCATATAATTGATAGGAAAATCCTCTTACCACTACACCATTGAGGCTTCATGAAGAAATCTCATCAATAATTTAAAACCATAAAAACATTTATTCGGTATCATAGGTGGCATCATAGACAACATTGTTTTTTCTATGAATAAATACAACAATTAAGTGACGTTCAAACGAAATTGAATTATGTATATCAAAACTTGTTATAATACAAAATAATAAAAGATTTTAAGTACTTATTTCACATATTTTTTTTGGATCAGGACCGGTTTCGCTCTTGGCTAGCATTGTCAACTGACTTCAGTAGCTTCAATAATAATACCATTCCACCAAGTATTGACAGTGAACACCTTAAAAGTGATAAAACTTGTTATTTTTATTTCTACATTTTATATAATAAACAAATGTTTAATATCTTTACATAAAACAGTTGCGTATACTATTATTTGTCGTTTTATCTTTCCATGAGTTAATCCAGGCACTTTATAAAAAAAATGTATTTAAATTACGTCATACATTCTTGCATTATACCTGATAAATCTAGTTTGAGAAAACAATTTGAATAAATCTATTCCAAGGTTTGTCAACAAATTTCTGATTGTTATGCGATTGGCTTGGAAGGACGGCACAATGTCATACGAGACATTGGCTTTCGTATTTTCGACAATAAAATTTCATGCTACATGACGTGATTTTTCACTGTCGATATACTCCTTTCTTTCTACCTGTGATTTCTAAGTTATTCTATTGTCTGCGGCATGACTTGACACTATCTGAGTCAAAGTATATGCACAGTTGTATAATTTTTTTTTTATATTATTCAAATAAAGATAGTACTGAAAAGATGCATGCAGTTTTTTTAAAAGAAGTTGATGAGCTTACGTCAGTGAATTTTTTTTTTTTGGATTTAACGTTTATTTTCTATAAATCTTTAAAGGATTAGGATAAAAAGCTACAGCTAGCTATCTTGAAAAAATAATCACCCCAAAGGATAAAATTTTAGGTACGGAAAACAATCTGTTTCCGCATTGAAATATGTTGTATGGTGTAAATAAAGCTGATTTATTACGGTTTTCCGGATATAACGCATATACCAAGAGTCAACCTTATAACGCAGATTTTATATTCCTCATTAAACAAAAATATTTAATAAAACCAAAATTCAAATTATGGATCGGTATCTCAAAGACATTATTTATGAAAGCTAATATTCATAGGTCGAAAACTTTTATCATAAATCAGTGTAATCCGATAGCGAAGTGCACCATCGTCACTGGTCCCATACGGAAACGTAGGGCGTTAAAAAGTTAATATAACTATATAAATTGTTGATAAAAAGCTCAGTACGATATGTTTGAGGTTTGTGGGTGTACCTATTTAAATGTCTTTATACTGAAATCTTTGTGAGTTGTGTGGCAAAATTATCATCAATTAATTAAAGACAAGAATGCGCAATTGGAAAATTTATTTTTATTTGAAACATTAAACTGTTTTCAATTCACACATATTTGGATATACCTACAAACCAAATGCATTTAACCTTAAAATTTAAATCAGTTGAAAGAAGCTTGCAAAAAAACTTCAAGGCCCATTCGATGTTTAAAGTGTCAGCACACATACCATAAAACTCAAATATTAAATTATCAGATATTGAACTGAAAGCTTTTTGATAATTTAGCAAAGATCTTTCCACTAACCTTCAAAATAAATAGCAGTGGTTATATACACCCATGTATAATGTATTACCAGTAATAATGAGAATTGTTATCGTTTCGTATCGGTTATTAATTACAACAACAAACAATTATGAATACATTTTCAAATAATGTTTTTGACGAAATCTTATATATAAAACCGAAACGGCGTATGTATGTATGTGGGTCTGTAATTCCCTTTTGCATTGTTGTTGCAAGTTGCAATATAATAATGTTTATTATTTACGTGAATGTATTATTTGACATTTCTTTGACAGCAAATTAGATTTTTTCCTTGAATTTGGACATTTTAATGGGCAAAAATGGGGCTGTCATCAAATTAAATAAAATTTGTGATTTTATTTTAACTCTATTTTGGATGTTAGATTTTGTGATATAATTATGTCGAATGATATAACATTAAATAATTATTGGTTGCTTAGTCCGAGCGACGCCGGGTAGCAATACTAGTTGTCTGTAAAAAATAAAACAAAAATTTGATTTCCGTTAATTCTATTGATTTTGACAGTAACTACATAAAGTTATTATAATTAATACAAAAAATTAAACTTTAAATACAATATTCCTAATTGAAGATTTAAACTGTAGATGCTTGGTGGAATTTCAATATCAAATTTTAATTTTTTACTTCACCATGAGTTTTATCACTAACGACCTGGGTCTTCCCTTTTGGCATCTTCAGGCATTATTAGTTAATGAATGAACCTGAACTGAGATGTGAAAATAGTTCAATTTCTTTCTTGCACTTGAAATTCCTGAAGATGCCGAAAAACCAAAGTCGTAAGCCACAAAACTCACGGAAAAGTACAAAATTCAAATTTTGTATTATTCTTGCTATAAAAATTTATTGAATAATGAAAAATCTAAAAAACCATATATAAATTAACAATGATAATTGGTTTAAGTATATCATCGTTTGTTTTAAACGGGAAACTTTGAATAGCATTCCTTGTAATGAGAATCCAAGAATGCTTTTGGCAGTTGGCGATCGTTCTTTGTTAGGCTGACCAATGGCAGTGTGGCTTAACAGAAATTCTTCTTGGTGCTTTTGCCAGTCCGCAAACTATTTGTACATACATACAGGGAGTAAATAAGGGCGTTTCTCAAATAAAGATGACCGTACGTTATTATTTATTTAAAAAAATGTCTAATCAATGAATAAGCACCAAAGAAAATGCGGTGCCAAACAAGTTTTTTAATGCAACACGGTGAAAAATAGCAATTTATTTTGGTTCTACAAAAATTAAGAGATACATAGTTGAATGATTCATCCTGCAATTATAATTTTATTTATTTTACCACAAAACATTTGTTTGCTCTCAATTTGCCGTCATTTTGATTTACTTACGCATTGTATTTTTTCATTAAACTTTATTTTTCATGTAATACCATTCAGATAAATTCAAAATTTTCAATCTGCGTAAAAAGAAAAATCAAAGTTGTATTTTTTTTGACAGATTCAAATAAGATCAAAAAAATATGAATGACCGCTTTCAGTATAGTCATAATTCCCACTTTCATTGAATTTTTTCTTTGCATAAATTAAACATTTTTTATTGTAACGAAATAGTTTTGTTGAAATGTGTTCATGTTATAACATATTCACAATTATATCTTTGAATTATTCAAGTGCTTTTTAAACTTTTAAGAAAACATGTAGAATGATAAAAGCTTTCATAAAAAGCACAAAATAAAGTACCCACTTCACGGACACGCTGAGTGTGGAAGTCAGGTAAACAGGTAGTTTGTTAAACGAATGACATCCCCAAGATAAATGGATGCTTTTGCCCGTCAGAAAAGTTCTCAGCATTTCAAGAACGTCATTAAAATACACTTTTCTCAAATTCAACTAGGGAGCAAGTTTAATAATTTGCGAGGTACAAGACATAAACATCGACAAAATAAATCACATCGAAGGTTGCTGTATCGACATTTCAAATAATTGTAAGATTTTGAAAGATTTCGAAGAAAAGAATCAATTATTTATTACTTATTTATTAATATTTCATAACCATCAAGGATTGCTATTTTGTGTGATACATCAACAAATTTGATATATATTTGTTATTAATTTTGATATCTCTTTCATAGTACTTCAAGTTCTGCAGCCCTTCCCATAGCTGTTGACAGAAGGGCCTTCGATTGCTGCAGGCATACATAGATGTTTTTAATAACTTGACTACTGTTTCCAATATATCCCCCTATCAAGCCGAAAAAAGTGACAAATCGCTACTTTTCAGAAGAGCAAAAAGAGTGAACAAAATTGTGTCAATGAGAACAACTTCGTTTGTTTACCACTGTTTTCCATTTATTGGAGTTTTTTTGAAGAACGTTTGGAAGTTTTATTTTGAGCCTTACGTCAAACCTTACTCAGAATCACCAACATATTACTACTAATGCCTTTTTGGCACTCTTTGTCACTTTTTTTAATATACTAGTTTTAAACTATTGGATGCATCCTATATTCAATTGATTGATAGATGCCCATAAATATTTGATTTTTTTAAACGACGAGCATACTTTTAAACTGATCACTGTCAATACTTGGTGAAATAGCATTATAATAAAACATTTTTAGTATTTATTTCACATTAATTTTATAAGATCAACACTTTTTCGCCCATAGCGAGCATTATCAACTGTTTCATCAGTAATAAAAATGTTAGACTATTTCTATAATAACGTACATATAAGAGAAAAAGTTGTTGAAAGATTAAGTTACGAAAATCCTTCAGATAAAAAAAATATATTATTGTCATTTTGCAGCGGAATTTTTGTTTTAATTGTTTAGAATACATTTTAAGTTTTTTAATTAAATTTTGGAGCTATAGGCAGCGTCTTACAGTAAAGTCAGTTGTAGTCCCTTCGTAGCCATCATCGCCATCCATAAACGACTTAAAAACTGTTGTTTTTGTTGCGGACGGTGCTACGCTAATTAGCTCAACTGATTCTGTAGCTTCATTTCTTGTGCGAGCCTGTGTGGCTTTTTCCTTTGTGATAAAAACAATGGAATGTTATTATGGACATAATTATTAAGGCATCACGGAAAATAGATGCGAATTTTAAGGTTTAAGTATTAGGAGGAAATTTAATCAAAAGTTTTCTGTAATATTTATTATATCTAAAATTACTTATCAACATGGGAAATATTATTTATGAACAAGAAACACTTAGGTTTGAAATTTTCAAAAAGATAACATAAAAATCTATACCAAAGCTCTATTCAAAAAATGTAATTGATTTTAAATCTCTCATGGACGAATTTAACATTCATGAAGATAATAATTAAGATATATCAAGGATTTCGACTGAGGGTGCTTGATGGTATTTCAATATCAAATTGGAATTGCTTGAATTTTGTACCTTTCCAATCAATGTACTTGTACTGACAAGTCAGTTCAAGTACATCCGTGAACTTGAAATGCCTGAAAGAGCCGAAAGGCGAAACCCGAGTCGTTAGAGACAAAACTCATGAAAAAGTACAAAATTCAAATAAGAAAGATAGTTTTAATCGTTTGAATTTTGACCATTCAATGAACTTCATCGCTAACGACTCGAGTTTCACTTGTTGGTATCTCCGAACATATTGAGTGCAGCTTCAGCTGTCTAAAGGTCATCCGTGTATTCAAAATACCTAAAGATGCCAAAGAGCGAAAGCGTCGTTAGTGTAAAAGCCCATGGAAAAGTACACAATTGAAACGCTCTTTACAAGTTTTCCAATTCACCGATAAAAAAATGTTGTTGTATTGAATCATGCGATAATGTCCTCAGAGAGCGAAACCAGCACTATTCTTTCTCAGAGCTTATATGGGAGTAGCACTAAAAAAATGATTTACTTATTAAAATAATGCCTTTACTGCAAGAAGTTATAGTTAACACATTAAAAGTGGTTAAAAGAAAAACGTGCAAAAAACCGACACAGTGAATTGTATTTTAAAACTTGTTTTATTAATCAATTTAAACCGTTAGTTAATATTACTAAGCGGTATTATTGAATTACTCAACCTCTGGATAAATTTAAAAAAATAACCAAAAAACTGCTCATAACTTCATACAAACGGAATAATTTAAAATGTCTGCATCAAAATGTGGAATATTCAGGGTAACTGAGGGAGATTATACAAAAAGGTGGTTTGGGGGTGAGAAAGGCTAGTGGTAGGATTCTAGTTATGCGACGCGTCATGATTTAAAAGCTCGCCACCAAAACGTTTTCTAATTAAGCTCCTGTCACGAAACGTTGGGTCGCTTTTAAAAATCCCAATTTTTATATTGTGATTCAAACAAAAAAAAAACAGTTACGATTGACGGATAGCCTTAATAGAAATTGAATCGAATTTTATTTCAATGATATCATTCGATTAATGAAAATTAAATGAATAAGGTAACGTCTATGGCAACACAAATAATAGTCATGAGTAGGATTACCATAAAAATAGTTACACTTGTTTAGTAATTATTCCGCATTGAATTTATTGAGATCAGGACCGGTTTTGTCAGCTAATAATTCTTGCGATTTGCGAAACTGGGCCCGATCTCAATATATATATATAATGTGGAATAAGTACTGAAAATGTGTTATTATTTTTATTATAATGCCATGCCACCAAGTATTGACAGTGAATATTTGAAAAGTGAGCAGTATTACCTTCAAAATACATCTTATACACAAGAGTTACTTTAAACTTTCAGATTATAAATTAAAACGTACTATTTTTTTGGTAATTATCATTCACAAAATTTATACATTGGTGTTGATTGAAATAGTGAAACACATTCATAAAGTAAATATATATATATACGCACCAATTGTCTCGCATTATTTATAGGCTTAATACAAAGCTTAACACGGTGAATAAAAATATAAATGTTTTGTAGTATGTACTACATATATGGTTGATATCAATTTCGGCTTATACCATGGCTTAAGTTTAATACTTAACAAGTTTTGTCATCCAATTTAACTTGGATGAAGTAACTAAAATTTACTGTTTTGTCACTGTTGAACAACACTAAATTTGACTGAATACATAAATGCGTATATTTTTTAATTTATCAAAATCATTTGTACGTTAATGGTTCAACCATACGAGAGATAACTGTTATCCTAAAATCAACGATACTAAACCCTTGATCTTGTCTGTTATCTAATATAATCAGTAGCGCAACAAATATTTTGAATTCAAAACAACTTAAATACCATTTATGCAGGTATATCGCGAAAATTATTATTGAAAACACCAACGTGAAATACCTTAATGTGTATTGATTTATAGCTTTAGGTACGTCCCTAAAAACTTTTTTTCTCATAAAAAAAGCTCTGAACTTAATTTATTTAAAAAAATACACAATATCAATGATGATTTGATTTGTTATAAGTATTATCAATGGATATTTGTTATTGTAGATCTTCCATTGGGAATAATCTTCATTAGATTAGAAAAATAAACATCATTCTATCATAGAATAACAATACAATTATTTTTTCTAAACTTATAAGGGTTAATTATTATAAACGTATACCATGCTTTATAAGATTTGAATCATTTGATTTTTTTAATTTTTTTCATGAGATTTGACGCTAACAACCTAGATTTTGGCATCTTAACGAATTTTAGGTGCACCAGTGGTCTTAAAATGACGGGTAGTAAATAGTTTGTATCGCTTATATTAGAATAAAAGTAGTTCACTAAGTTGTTACTATCGTAATCGGAATAAATTAGCGAAAGTTTTGGTGGTAATGAGCTTCAATAAATTTTGCTAGTTTTAGTGTCGGTAAATTATAATTATCAGGTATTTAAAATGTCAATAAAAATTCCACCTATGAAGCACCTTCGGGTGAAAACTTAAATTTCATTAGAACGATTATTTTTTGTAATTAAGTATTTCGACTGAGGGTGCTTGATGGAATTTCAATATCAAATTAGAATTTTTTTAATTTTGTACTTTTCCATGAGTTTTGTCGCTAACGACCCGGGTTTCGCCTTTCGGCATCTTCAGGCATTCCAAGTGCACGGATGTACTTGAACTGACAACTTTCAATTTGATTATTTTATGGCTTAAAAAAATATTAATAAATGTTTCTTTCTTGGTGAGAGACAACAATTCTAAGTGACCAGGCTAGTAAAAATTGTTTTTTAATTTTGATATCGGATATTTCTCTACATATGTATTGCTGCAGTTTCACAACATTTGTTTGAATACAGACGGCACTGCCTTTTGTGAAGAGTTCTCTTTCACTACCCCAATCCACCTGATCTTATAATAATTGTCTTCGTTAGTTTTCAAACACTCTATTGAAAAGATGGCCTTTGTTCACTGCCTTTTCTAAAGCCGAGTGTCACACTTGTGAAGCTCGTTCAATTGAAATGGAAAACCTCCATTCACTCGACCATCACGTTGCTTTAAATATTTTAAATGCACTGAAGCATTATTGAGATAGATTTTTCATTAAATACTACAGTTTTTAAATATTCTACGAAAAAGAATTGTCAGAAATACTTGAAACCATCAAAAGATAATTAATATAAGCTCCCACAATCGATCTTTAGAAGATTTAGAATCTTTATTTTTCATTTAAAATAATAATATTTAAAGATGTAATAAAAAAATCTTGATCCTTCTGTAATGTGTGCCGTGTCGTGTAGGGAATAAATAATTATTAATTTCCATGCTAGTCTAGACGATCAAATCATATTATATGAAAATCTACAAAAGAACCGTAAACAATATTGAATACAAAAATAAAAAAAACTTTTCACGTTTTTGATGTGTTCACAAAATAAATAGCGACGAAAGTTTATTCGCACAAATATAATAAAATATTTTCTTGTAGAGCTTATTTAAAATATTTTTAATGGAATCCATAATACTACGGCTTTTGAGTACTCATATATTAAAATCAATAATACCTACCTTAATCGGAAAATGTTATTGAAAAAAGCTTCTAAGCCGCCCAAAAAACGCATAAATTTATTTGAAAATTTATAATATGTTTAAGTAGGAGGAACCATATGTCAAAGCCATTCTTCGGCATAGTTCGAATAATCAAATCATAAGTATTATTTAAAAGCGTACGATGTTATAGCGATACAAATATACTGTTTTAATATAAGCTTTTATAATGTGTAGCCTAGTCACTATTTCACATTTATTTATTTCACCTTTGAGGTGTGGTGTCAGAAGTAAATACCATGAACGGTACATCGTAATAGTTTTTCAATATTGCAATATACCGGGTATGAGAACAAAGATCTTCTTATAAAATATAACATATTTTTTGATTCTTTGTGGTACACTTTTGGCTGACGACAAGAAAGAATTGAATTAATTATTAATGTCATTGAGTTAAGAAAAAGAATAACAAGATAATTGTTCAAAATAATATGCAGCAGATAGATACATAAAACTGCAGATAAACAGCTGGGATGCGGAAAAATAGAGTGAAAGAAATACAGTTTATTCAGTGTTCTGAGACGATCATGATCCTAAAAAAAGAGTTCATCTTTCAATAATTTTAGCTGGCTCCTAAATCAGAATACTTTCGATAGATTCAGCAGTGACTTTGACAGTGTAGAAGATCAATTTATTACATAAAATAAGTAACAGTTAGGATGAAGGGAAACCTTAGTAACCTGAAGATGCTTCTTACTATAGCAAATCTCGTGTCAGTATTTGTTACATACTACGTGGAATAAAAAAGATATCAATTTTATTTTATATCCAAATTATTAGTCTCATTATAGTTTTTTATGTTATTTGATGAAGTCAGCTGAATTATTAATATGTACTTTTTTTACGATATTCAATGTCAGGCGTAACTTTTTATAGAGCTTCCAATTTATGTAACAGTATTTTTATTAAATTGATATCTTGCACACTCGTAAAGTATCTGGATCGAGAGCTTTGGCACGTCCTAATAGCTTGACACATTGTCAATTTAACGTGATAACGTGATTTTCAGCAGAATACCTTCTTAGTACAGTTGCCGATGGGGCAATGTCATTTAGCCGAGTGACACAAGATTTCCTGGCCCATATATGAAACGGTTCAGAGTATAAATATCATAAAGTAGAAGAAGATTTATAAAATAAAATGAACACGCTTTTAGTTTAAGTAAGATGATCCATCGTTGTAGACGTGATCATAAAATATTAATTATACAACAAAATATGTATAGTTACTTATGATAGATTGATATTTGTGATACTGTAAAGTTTTATATGTGGTTTTAAATAGTGTATTATGTAAAACTTATCCGGGATAAAGTGTTGTGAATCAAATTTGAACCGTTTGAATTTTGTACTTTTCAATGAGTTTGGTCGCTTACGACCCGGGTTTCGCATCTTCAGGCATTTCAAGTGCACGGATGTACACGGATGTATTTGTTGTGAATCATATGAAAAGTCTTTTATTGAACTTTTTCCACAGTTTGTTATTAGTGTTTTAAGGCTTTGATTTTTTATTTAAAAGATTATGAAATGAAATTTAAAAAAATTGTTTTGATTGGTTCAAAGAATTGTGCTTTTTATTTTGTTTCATTTTATACAACTTGATGATTCCATCAGTTAAACCGGTAAGTTACTCAAAAAAAATGTTTTATAAAAATTTTATTTTTTTAATCCTTTTTAAAGTTCCTACTCATAATATGAATATACTGTTGCTAGATAATGTTTTAAATCTACTAACTGAGAATGCTAATCACTGGTATTTGGATATTATGTGATAAAACGCATAGGCCACTCTTTTTATAATCCTTCAAAACATAACGTAGATTGAATTTATAGTCAAAAACAAATCCTTTCTTGGGCCCAGATATAAATCATTATCGTTTCCGAGAATGAGCGATTGTAAAACAGCTATCACCTATCGTAAAATTATATATGTTGAAATTCTCCACGTTAGGATGAGACGTGTATAAAAAAGTTTTTTGTGCTTCAAACTTTACATAGAATGATAAATACTTTTTTTAACCCGAGTAATAATTCTTTTCTACAAAAACTGCTTGTTACTCTGTCGTTTAACCTATTTAGTTTGATGACAATATGGATAGAACGGATAAAGCTTGGACAGCACTAATGATAATTAACTAGTCGCTCTCATTGCGCATCAGATTATATGGGTGAAATTTTTAGACAACACAAGCACCCATGCCATCGAACTGAATCGATAAATTGCCTGAAAAAATGTTGTCAGTATTGAAAATCAAATTCAAGAAGTTACATAACCCAACGACTTTAACCACTGCACCACGGACCCGACATTCACTGGTTCACTATATATATATAAAAAAAATCTCTGTTTGTCAGTACTGCTATCTATATGTTTTATGAAAGCGTATAATAATCTAGGTAATATATTAAAATAACCTTACATGTTTTTTGCAGAAAAAATGATTATATGTGGAATTTACGTGGATATTGCTCTCGAAAAGTATCACCGGAATCTTCTATGTAAGCATTTTTCCGAATGGATTGTTTGCCCGAACGACCGCGAACTAATCAACTCCTGTCATATAAATTGTTTCCTAATGTTCGCGAACCTTCATATTTTATTGTGTTGCCGATAAGCTGCACCACTATATTCCCAGGTAACTAACTCATTGGATTTCACCTCATTCCATGACAACTCGTCACCAAAATTAAATCACAACAATAATTGATTAATTTAAAATATAATTTAGTCGGGTCAGTGGTGGAGTGTATTGTGTATCGGTTGGGGAGCTCTCGGATTCGAGTCACGGTGAAGGCAGATTCATTTCCCAATCGAATTATAGAATTCTACTTAGAGATATAAAAGTCTCGACCAAAATTCCTTCATACACTCATCTAATTATTTAAACGTAACGTAGCGACAGCGATTAGCCAACCTCTAGTCTTGTCCTAGTCCTTTTTTTCCATACCTACTCTATACGAATAAACTGATTTACCAAATTTCTCGTAGATTAACGGTCATTAAGGTTCCCTATGCTCCACATTGCGAGCGGTCATGATGATTATTTGAGCAGTTGCTACGAGTACTCTTCACAAATTTCGGTACAAGTTTAAGATATTACAATGTCAGTTTATGCCGTCTCCATATCATACCTAATATAATTGTATATGAATATGGGGGTGAACTGTTGGCAACTTGACCTCGTATGACTACTAGTAACGAGATATTGCAATGTAAACAGTTTTGACTTTGAAAATTTAGTGAATTCTTTCCCGTTCACCTGAGTATTTATTTTATGGCCGATATTAAATGGCGTCATATTAAAAGAAAGCACCGAGATATTTTATCATTTGTTCCATAGTAACTATGGTTTGACAATGTGAGCAAAAACCCTTACAAAATTCTTTCAATAATATAACAATTTTATTTAACAGAGGATTATTTCATTTATAAGGTCGAACAAATTCTTACTTTGTATTTATATAAAGATTTTTGTTCCATTTTTACTCCCAACATACATTTTAAAAATATGTTTTTGAAAGCATATAAAACCATCTAATTAATAAAATAAAATTTAAAACATAAGAGTTTAAGAACATCATTATAAGTAAATGTAAAATTGACACTGTTTGTTGCCATATACACGTCATCAGCTGTTGTGCAAATTTATTGTTCATTTTTTACAATAGATTAATAAATAACAATTTTGATTGCTTTGGATTGTTGTGTGAAAATTCATTAGCTAAGAACGAACATTTTCAGTTTTATTTTTAACGTGAAAAAAATAATATTCCTACTAAAGTTTTAATAATCGGACATCGAACTCGTAAATCAGTCAACTTTAATTTATTTGTAACAGCACATTAAAATAGTAAACGAAAAGCAAGCATTAAAAACACTCTCATCGTATAATAGAAACGAGATGCGTATACAACTTTATATCCCGGTCATAAAACTAACAATCGATGAATAAAGTTTACTCCGCACCCCGTGTTCCACATACTTTTTTTATTATTAAAACTCTTTCTGCCGAGTTTCGCTTCACTCCCTAACCCTCCTCCGATAGTAACCCCGTTAGGTGGGGGAAAAACTCCCCCCGCCCGCGCAAATGCCCCTTCCAACTTCTTTGTGAGAAGCTCGGCAAAACTTTGGGCAAGTTTGTTCCGAGCGGTACATAGTACATCTTAATTAAAACCCATTCAAACAAACTGCGGCAATCGATAAACAATAGTCAAAACTAACAAAAAATAATCAAAGTAATGCTTAAATTATTACAGAGTTACTTACAAGTTGAACTGATCAAAAATATAAAGTGTAGTGAGATTGAGAAGAAGAGAATGCGGCCCGGCATTCACTGAGTTATTGATTTTCCAAACACGAGCTCCCGTCGAGCAGAGACTCGCAGTGACGTTAACAGCGCAGTATTATTTTAAACTTACTAAATACAGTTTTAACAAAGCAAAACTACGTAAAAACTTGTTAAAAGAATATTAATGTAATATTTTACGGTCGATAATGGCTGTTTTATTGGTTTTAAGCAGCTTTGTTTGAGTTTTTATCGGCGGGTGTAATTTTACTGAGGGATGTTTTCCGCGGGTGCCGGGCGGCGTCGACGCGAGCCGTTATGAGCGGGGCGCGCACCCTACAACTTCACGCCGTACTTCGTCCCGAAGTTATCCAAAGTTCCGCCATTTTGGTACATGCTCACAAGCCACTTGTTTTACAAAGAAACTTTTTATTAATTCCCGCTAGCCATGCAGCAGTGGTGAGATGTTTCGAGGTTATGTCGTCGCCGGATATCGGACGATTCGGGTCTTCAGCGTCGCCACGGAACGATTAAAAGCCAATAGTTTAAGTGTTTCGCGGTGTTTGTGATCTTGGTGATAGTTTTCGAGGCGGAAAAGTAACCTCCAAGTCGTTGCGACGGCCCCTGTGTTTACATCTGGACGTCACTCTAAATACTGACGTTCAATCACCAGAATCTTTCACCGATGACGTCTGACACTAGTGACCTTATAGTGGACAAATAAAACGACATGTAAGTTCAAAGAAAACTCTGTGTTCCAACAATTTTAGGTTATGTTTTGGTTGTGTGCAAGTAGATTCAGATGACAGGTACTTTGTGAATGTGTTTGTGAGATGTTCACGAACAAGAATTTTCTTTCGTATATGTGTATTGTGTTCCTGTGAATAACAAGTTAATTTTCTTTGGACTAAGATAAAGTTTTTCCAAATTATAATGATCCAGTTCATCAGATATTCAAAAGCTATAAAATATTCGCATTTTTTATTTAAAAAAATGAATGTTTATAAAACGTATGTAAACATATTGTTTACTGTAGTGAAGAGCTGTCATTAAGTATAAAGTAACAGATATCGATTAAGTTACTATCGAAGTCTAAAGTTTAATAGACAAGATTATAAAAGGTATAATGTTTTTTTATTTAAATGTTAGTTATTCACAAGTACAAGCATAACTTTGAAGATTCAGCAGAGTTGTCAAAAGTTGGGCAAGTGTGCGCGAGTACAACAAACTCGTGTAGTTGTGTGCAGGTGGGGTGAATCATAGGGAACTGCTTTATCCGTTCTTCGTTGTACACGCAATTATCGACTCTCGGGCCATGCAATAACGCAACAAAGTTGGCAGTCGAGAGCACAAAGAAATCAGTGCGGGAGTCGGGATATCGTGTTCACGGACAATTTGCACCCCTATTATCGCCGCATTGTAAAAAAAGACGGACTTAACATGAGTCGGTTAATAGTTTATTTATTAAATTATTTAAATAAATACGATACATATATTCTTATCCAACTAGATGTTGTTTTGACATACACTTACATACCTGATAGTAAATTTCATGGATTAGTTGTAAAATTCGATGGATTCGGCGGCAACTTTGTTGATGTTCATTTTAATATAAAATTAAAAATAACCAAATATTTTCCACGTGTTGATTATGGTATCTGTTTGCACAAGTTTCAATAACTATTTGGCCGCAAATTGTTTTTTTTTTACAAAAAACTAAATAAATTTTACTTGCTTAGACAAGCAATAAATACTAATAAACTTACCACTATACAAAAATAAGTCCTATCTATACTCTTTTTGAATTATATAATACTAGTATATTTTCGATGGTTTCGGCGGTAACTTTGTGGAAGTTCATATTAATATAAAATTTAAAATAACTTTGATTATTCCGCGTATTGTGTAATTAACTGTGACACGTGTTTCGCCTCTTTCAGAGGCATCTTCAGACTTACTATCGCAAAGTTTGCTTGAGTAATGAAGCAAGATACATTCTAACATTTTAAATTATGAAATTACAAAATGGATTACGGGTTTTTTTCCTTCTAAAGGAAACAAGGAAGGGGGTGATAGAATCAAAACAATGCAATAACATAATGATACTAATAATGTGCAATCAATCAGATTGAGATTTTTCCATTATAAGGGACGCAAGAGAGGGTTATAGAATCGAAACAAAGCAAACAAATAAATATATTTCTAATGACGTTAAACATTACAAACTATTAAACTATATAAAATACATGGCATTACAGCAAACGCCAATGCGCCATGCATTTGACAAATTAATAAAAATTACATAAAATATTACACAAAAATAAGAAACAGAACAGAAATATATTATTTACAAAAGAAGACAAAATTTTTAACACAGCATCAAGTTCACTGCCGAAGATATTAATTATATCTCATTGAAAAATTTATATTTACGGTGGTGAATTGTCTAGGTCAAGGTGAACCTTGCTTGGCAGTGGGGGTTGAAATCTAGTTTTCATGGAGCTCGCATACTAGTATATTTTTTCTAAGCGGAAACATAAAACCGCATTGGGTAAATAGTTTTATAAGAAAACAATTTGGATGTATATTTTTTATATGGTAGTGAATTTCCGATGCAAAAGACCTGTTTGCCATTGATATAGAAAGGAAGATTTTTCCTTTCCCCCCGCCCGCAGTCGAGCTTCTTTCCTGCGTTACTCTTTCACTCCCCATTCTCAACCCCTTACGTTTATACACAGCCTTCAGATTGTGGGGGAGTAAGGAGTCAAATGAGGGGGTAGGGAACACTGATATTCTCGTCATACTGAATGCTATCTCTGGTTTATTGATATTTGACATTCATTGATACGTTTTCTTATTTTTCTTAGCTTTATGACCAGATCAACAAATATAATGATTTATAAACAAGTAACCCTGTCTATGAACAATACATATAATTATACGACGCATAAAATAAATAATAATCACTGAACCAATAATGTTTACAATGTTTCACTTTTAAATATTATATTCTTTTAAGTAAATGTCGAATATTCAAGATGACTATACGATAATTCATACTAAATTTATGCCATTTTTTAATAAAAAAAATATTTCAAATGTTATGAATTATTTAATGTAATAATATGACTATTTTATTTTAATGTCTTTTTTAATTTTTTTCTCCCTTCTAAGAAGTTGGCATAATGCATTATAATCAATTAGCGTTTTTATACAAATATCCTTAAATCCTTAAAACAGCTAATATCTAATGTGTTAAAATAATAGCAGTTCTTATAAATGAATTTTATTTTGATAGTGAGAAGTACAAATTTGAGTGGTACAAATTCAGTTTTAAAAAAATAATTTTCATTACCATTTTTACCCCTCAAAACGAAGAAAATATGACAGAATATTTTTATAATGTACAAATGAAATTTTATCATAGGATTTGTTATTCGTTTTAAACCATTTTGAAAATTGCACATACGATGTTGATTTATTAACAAAATTCATAGATGGACATCATCTAAATAAATGACTTATTTATATAAAATTATGCATAATTCACACAAATTAATAATAATATAAATCGGCATTATTAATTTTATATTATTATAGTACGCAACAAATATAAATCGCAAAGCTTTTGTTTTAATTGATCAAGTGAAGGTAAATAAAAAGGATCAGGCCTCATTTTAGTCATGTCTTCCGCAGTAACAAAAGCTTCCCTCGCTTAAAGAGTCCTAAAAATCTCCATTAAAGCGATCCCTCCACAAACAGATGATGAAACAGGGGTGAAAATTCATTGGTCTCGTTGTCGAATTATAGTAAAGGTTGATAATATTTTCTTTAAACAGATTTTATAAAATTCTAAAAAAGTCCATGAAAATTCTAGCCACTCGAGATTTTGGAGAGGAAGAGCATAATAAACACACATTGCTGAGATATAAAATCACTGAGAATTCATATAAAAAATCGTATTTGAATATACTCAGGAATTGAGAATTCTTACTGGTGTGTTACAAGAGAGGAAAAAGTACCTTAAGTATTTATAAGTACTATAAATAGTTATTATTTAAGTTATATTAAAGCTTAAGGTAGGTTTACGTATTTTTATTCATTTGGATCCTTTTTTATATCTCAATTACGACCAATTTATAAAAAGTACATTTTAATCAATTTCTTTATCTAATTAATTGAGTGGCTTATTAAAAGCTTCAAAAATATTTTTTATGTAGAGTGCGATTTTTTTCCATATCCGCTTCCTATTCGGAGCATATGGCCGCACCACGGTGCCTCCAGGATTCTCTATCACCCGCCAACTTCCTCGCTTCATCCCAGGTCATCCCGGCGTCCCGTAGTTCCTATGGATGGTCATCAAAGGCTTTCCAGGGCGTCAGGATCCATCAAGTTGATAAAAGAGGTAGGTAAGATTCAGGCTCCCCTGGGGGATCTGCAGCACATGTCCAAGCCAGGTACATCGTCGCCTTTTTATTTTGGACGTAATAAGGGGCTGGCTTGTCCGCTCTATATCTAGTGCGAAGAGCTAACCACTACTCCAGTTCTAACATCATCCTTTCTACCCCTAATCATTCCAAAAAAGAGTGGTTGAGCAACTGATTAACACAAGGAACTTCTATTGGGATTCCGTATTCTCTACATTGGGAGTCTACTTTTTTCATAGTGAAAAAACATTCATGAAATGAATATAAATAAGTATATTAAATTAATAATTGTGAAAAAAAATACTAACCATTCATTATTAAATTTTAATACTTTTTTTTAAAATTATTACTGACCGCAATATTTATTTCTCGACTCCTACAGTAAGTCCGTATAAAACGCGTGATAGAGAAAGAAATCCAGCAGCTGTTATTCCGTCCCACTCTCGCTGAAGGGTGGCAGTGAGAGTACACCCTTCCTCATCGGGTGATTTAATTTTTATGTAAATATTTTTTTACACTGACTGTACATTGTGGGTTTAAGCAACGAGCGTTAGAGGTAGTCCTTTTCGCTCACTCTTTTATCGTTGATTACATACTGATTCTTATTCACCCCTTTTTAAAATGTGATAAAATTGAATAAAAGCTCCCTTCTTATATGATACGTCATATATCATATAACAATTGACACAAATTGTAAAAGAAACTTGTTTTTGACCACGTGTTCTATCAAACCCGTTATAGTGGAGATAAAAAATCAATAACATTTAAAATACCGTATTTTATTAAATAAACTAAAAATATTTTGTGATTGATAATAATTCTAAATCACTGTTAAATGATTATTTGAATCATTTGATTTTTTAAATGTTTCATGGGCTTTGTCGCTAACGACCCTGGTTTCACCATTTTCAGGCATTTCACTTCAGGTTAGGAATGAATTTAAACTGAAATAGTTTGTATAGCTTATTAATAAGACTAAAAGTTGGTCGCTAAAATTAATTGTTAATATCGCAATCTGGCTGAATGCTTTGATTGTCAATAAGTTTTATTTAATTGTATAAGTAATTATGTGGGTAAATTACAATTTTAAAGTATTTTAGGTGTGATATCGTTTAAATAAATTACAAGCTTAAAGCATTGAAATGCCAACTTTGTTAATAGGTGGGTTTGGTCCGACGTATTATTAAAGAATTGAGATACTTTTTCATGTTTGAATTTATAATTTATCATATATATTTAAAAGGATACAACAAGAGTGAGTTAAGAAAATTAAGTTGCTCATTCAAAATTGGCAAAATATTTAGCTGTGCCCTACTTATTTCATGGTAAAAAAATTATGACCACCCATATTGTGATGTAACATGATTATTATTTCGTATTATTATTATGACCACCTAGTGGACATTCAACATTCGCTCTATGTGCATACAGATAGAGCGTGTGTGTTTTGTTCGTCATTACAAACTTAGTTTTTACTTTATAATATTGTCAGATATAATACAGTAGGCAGTTACTGTTATCATGGGTTTTTTCGTATAAGCGGTCCTAGGCTGAAATTGGAACATATTTGAGACAACACTGTTTATCTATTTTTTATTCTTTGATCGTAGTTTTGTTCCAAACGTGGTCTATTAAATACAAGTACGTTATGTTCGCTTTACATAGCAATATTGTTTCCCAAGTACTGACTGGCATTGCAAAGCTTTTATTTTTTTGTCATTGCAACTCCAACTAAATCTATCAAGTCAAAGGCAGCTATAATTATACCATCCCCAGATAAAAATCAGCATATCAAAGATATATTGATTATTGTATAGTATTCACAGAAATAATCTTGGAATATATCTATGAATTTCCAAGATTATACCTTATCCTATAGCTCATTAGAGACCAACAATTAATTTGAACGAGTTAATTTGAAACAATAAAAGGAAATAAATTTAATCATTGAATTTTAATGCGAATAAATCTGTGTTTTTAATTAAAATTTTACTAAATTCGTTATGCTTGAAAAGTTTATATTTTTCTTCATTCAATTATCACTTTGCCTTTATGCGTTAATAATGTTGCTACTACGAAGTGTTTTCAGTAGAATGACGTCTTAAAGGATTACGTTCAGTCAACTATAAGATTTCTTCATAAATAAAGACTACTTTATAACTTAAGTTGAATCACTTTCTTTTGAATGACACCTCAATGAACTTCCCCTTTTTGTCGTCACTTACAAGGAAAAGGTTTTAGATACTCACTCTTTTAAATACAACACAGAAAACAAAAGTAACTTAATGGTCCTTTATTGAAAGCTGAATTACTCACTTTTACATTTGACATTATGGATAGGATTAATTAATATTATTTTACTTTAAAGCTGTTAACTGTAAATTCTAAAAAAGTATATATTTAAATTAATGTGGAGTGATTATAATTATAATCATTTTGGAAGTCTTGAAAAGTGTGGATATTTTCTACCAAGCTGTGACATAGCTACCATGTTCCGCTTAAAATATGTAATTTTTACTCTTAATGTGAAATAAATGGACGTTTAAGAACTATGTATTTCAAGAAAATTACAATTTTTTACATGAAAGTCACTCGACCAGAATGGATAGCAAGATGGCTTAAAAAAACATATGTAATTGAAGATTTCGTCTGAAGGTGCTTGATGAAATTTCAATATTAAATTTGAATCGTTTGATTTTTTCTTTTTTTCATGAGTTTTGTCACTAACGACCTGGGTTTCGCTTTTTTCAGTTCAAGTTCACAGAAGATGTCGAAAAGCGAAACCCGGGTCGTAAACGAATAATTCATGGAAAAGGACAAAATTTAAGCGATTCTAAAAAATAAATGTAATACATATATTTTATGGACGTTTATATTTTGAAAGGAAAAATGTCCGTTTAGTTTGAGAATCAATGATGTAACAAGAGTATGCATACGTCGCCATTTAACTATTTTGACCCTCATATCACGAGGGGTGCTTCATTCTATGAGACTACATGTACTTTCACTTGATTCTCACAAGCTAGAAAACAATTAAAGATTATTAGTTTTGAAAATTTTGCTTTAATACTAATTATAATTTCTTATTATAAATATACTCTTTAAGTACTTTTTGCACATAAAATTTATTTGATCCGGACCGGTTTCGCTCATGGCGAGCATTTTATTATAATGCCTTTCCACCAAGTATTGACAGTAAACACCCTAAAAGTGATAAATATACTCATATATTTCTGTGGCATATTAAAGAAATTGAAAGTAATTTCTGAAATTATTATTTATTATTGATAATTTATTGAATAAATTCTGAACGTCTACTTACAATTCGATTGCGATGGCTTATAAAAGTAATTTATAGTAATTGCAATTTAAACACAATAGAGCTTGCTACTAACAACCTTTTTTTAACAAAGTGAAGAGAGTTTTCTTTAATTAATACGCTCAACCATTTATAATAATTTTCTCAATCTTCCATAAAATTTACGCACATATTTTTAAGGCTTCACACCCTTTCATGCCTAAAGCATTTTCTTACCTTTAAATCCTTTTTCTCGAAGCAGTAGATTTGCATATGAAGGGTAGACGAAATCAAGGTCAGTGCAGTTCCTTTTAAGAACAACTTAAAATTGTTTACTTTAAATTTTATACAAACTAATATCAATTTCCTGTATTTTGTTTTTATTTATTTATAATGAATTTATACTAAAAATAATCAATAATTTTCTTCGATAAACTGTTTCGATCAAATTGAGTCTCACTGAAATAATAGAAATATCGTAATAATAATACCTATCTTACTTAAGCCCTAGTAAATGTAACGAGAAAAAATATTTGGGAGAGCAAAAGACATGCCCTACATTCCATGGAAAATAGTTTTAAATTAATAATAGTCCGAAAACTTACGTAACTGTTTGTATCTCCTGAATATATAAAAATATGATTTAGAATACAAGAAAATATAAAATAACTTTGATTATTCCATGTACATATATTGAAATGAGCTTCCACAAAGTTACCGCAGAAACCATCGAGTGTATTAGAATACAAGATATTTTAATTTTAATGATCAAACTGAACATGCAACAGATGCATGGTATACGACATATTTAAATCGATTGATAGGGTATTTTTTTATATTTGCGTATTATATCTGTTTTGAATTGTGATTGCAAAAATCAACTCAACTTGTTCTTACGTTAATTATCACTAACCATAGTTTTCCTTGAAATAGTTTTCAAAAAGTCAAACTATTATTTTGAATTCACAGCAGTGTACTTGTATTGTATGTATTAACTTAAATATTTGTAATGCTAAACACCCACTGGCTATTAAATAGTAGCCAAAGCCTGGGTTACAATCCGCTTACGAACAATGATTGCAAATTGATGTAAAGCTAAAATAATTGAGATTTTTCTAAAAATCATTAAATCGAATTATTTGTGCTGTAATTCAAAATAATACCAAATCTATCATGTGCACTTAATACTTTATCAATGTAGTAACTAATAGTCACTAGATTTGATTTAATTTTCATGACATATTGCAGCTTATGCAAAACTAATAATATTTGCAAAACTAGTAGGTACAAAAAGTGATTTATTTCTTTGAGAAGAAATATTTTAGTTGTAAGCTAAATATATTTCTTGTTATGAATATGATTAGATCTTAAGTAATGTGTGCAAACTACGACACTGGGTGTGCTTAAACCTAACGTATGAGAAAAGCGTTGTTGAGTATTTTACATTATTACCGCTTAATACAGTGATGTGACCCCCGACTGAAGATATTTGCCACCTTCTTACCTTTGATGGAATTATAAAGCGTTGTGTATACTACGCTACATGAACTATTGTTCATTAAGAAAGCTAAAGATAATGTGTCATGTAAAAAACATGTGCATATAATGCAAACTTTAAATGGTTTTTGTGTTACAATTGAACACGCATTGGATCTTCTAACTGAATGAAGATGAATTAAAAGCAATGATAATTCTCAAGTTTACAATTTAAACTCGTCAATTTATCATTATATTTTATTAAGTATATTATATCTGCTTGTAGTAAATTGGAATTTCATATTGAGCTGAGATCATCTGACTAGATTATAATCTATTTCTTTACACTTTATGGAGCGAATTTTGAACTCATTTCCACGCCTCTTGCTAGATATTTAAAAATACCATTTACTTTTTCATAAAATCCAATTGTATAATATTACTAGTATTACTACCCGGCGTCGCTCGGACTAAGCGACCACTAATTTTTTAATGTTTTATCATTCGACATAATTATATCACAAAATCTAACATCCAAAATAGAGTTAAAATAAAATCACAAACTTTATTTCATTTGATGACATTTTGCCCCATTCTCGCCCATTAAAATGTCCAAATTCAAGAAAAAAATCTAATTTGCTGTCAAAGAAATGTCAAATAATACCTTCACGTAAATAATAAACATTATTATATTGCAACTTGCAACAACAATGCAAAAGGGAATTACAGACCCACATACATACATACGCCGTTTCGGTTTTATATATAAGATACACAAATATGGTTTTACTTAATTGCATTACATGAATAAATATAGTAAATTTATAGTAAAGTTATAGTGAAATATGCTGTTTAAATAAATGCGTATATTTATTTTCTTATACATATATTATAAATAACTATGTTAAGTTCCAAAAATTATTAATATCTTTAATAACATTTATGTTCGCTATTTCAAGTTCGAATTATTTTTTTAATCGACTACAAATCACCATTGTGAATATGAAATTTACTATAACGTATTTTCGATAGTTAATCCGAGTTTATCTGAGAATAATTTATTCATTTTTTTAATTGAAAGGTTTAACGATGGAAATAAATGAATTGTAAAATAAAACATAATGTGTTTTTGATTAAACAGAATGTCTGGACGCAAGAACCGTCCGAGTTACAGCATCAGACATCTGCTGCAGCTGCCGGCGATTCGCAGTTCAGGACATGAAGGAGCACCACCAGGACCCTCTATGAAGGTAGGTTATTTTTTTATCAAGTTATCCAGTTACTTAATTTAATACAAACTCTAATAATTGTATAATATCACAAGAGATGTATTACAATTTATTTGAAAAGATTGAATAATGAACTCCCCAAAAGTTATTTTTTTTAACGTATGTTATTCTTTTCAAATATAATAATAGTGTATAGACCTTCATATAAAAAAATGAAGAATATGTTTAGTTTTGGCAACGTATTTGTAAAGGTGTATTTTTCAGGATTTAAAAAAACCACTCATGAATCCTCATTGCATTTCCAATATAAATTGTTTAATTTTTACCGATCATCTTTTTTGAAGATACTTTACGAGCATCGGTTATAGTTTAGATATTCTTTTAATCTATTAAAAATCCATAATCTACTTTACCAACTTAATTATTTAGTCAACCTATATTAAAAAAAAATACTATTATCTTACTCAATATGATAGAAAAAATGAAGAAAAATATCACACTTTTTACGAATAGTTTTAAAGTGTGATTAATTAGAATTTAGTAATATTTATTACTTTACAGTTTGTATCATAATTTTTTTTATTAATTACTATATTATTATAAATGGATATTCTGTGTTGCTCTTAAAGATTATTTATTGATATTTCAAATGCTTAGTGTGCTAATTTTATTTTATGGTATTTAAAATTGATTGTAACTGTTGTTAAGCATTGTAATATACACGTGTCAAAACATTCCTTTCTAGACAAAATATTTCACGTTTTATAAAACGCTGAAAACCTTCACTCGGAAGGGACAAAGTCGGCTGGAGGCTGAAATACGCTCGCGCGCCAGAGAAAATAACGATTTTCAAAACTTTTTCTGGGAAAGTTAAAAACTTTTCCCCTACATAGGTACAGCTAGCGTCTATATAGCACCGAGGTAGCTGGCGTAGCTCGCAGCCCGGCTTATGTTTACAGCCTCTACGCCGTAGAGCAGCAGAAATCGCGGAATAATATTCATACGCGAGATGCCATTTTTATAGCATGCAATGCTTTTCGACACGCAATTATGCATTTGTTTATTTTACTATATCAATGATATCATATTTGTATGTCTTAAAAAAAACTGTGAGTCAGTAAAAAGTGACAATATCAATTACTGGTATCAATTAAGGTCTAATTAAATCAATTTATAATATTTGTTTTTTTATTCGATAATTTATTTACAGGAAGAACACTTTTCTTTATTAGTCAATTTCTCTCGACATATCTTGCGTCGACTTGCGGATTTAATTCAGTGATTGAATTTTTTCTTACAAGTTAATATACTCATGTTAATACACATTTTAACTGGAGTATAAATCAATCACAACATTTCAGATACTTATTTATTGATTGGATTGTAATTAACTTCGAAGACTGAGTTTTCACTTCGAAGAAGATTTTTTTATTTAAATCGAATTTATTTTCTTTTCTATTATATTTATTTATTATGATCTTCGTTGTTTTCTGCATATAAATATCAGTTCGTGTCAGGTTTGAGTATTTCCAATAGTCAAAATAAATACCATAAAATAACAGGTCCGGCTTCGTAGCGATAATCATTCACTATTTGTGTAAACTTTACTCGTAATATTTTTATTCGTTAATTTTTTATTTCAAATATCATCATTTTTTTTCTCTAATTTTGTGTAGTAAGTATTCATTTAGTTTTTTTTATATAAAGGTTTGTTCGATGATTTATACTTTTTATAGTTAGATTTATATATTTATATTTATACGTCAGCATTTCTAGGAAAAGATGTCGTTATGGTTATGATTGATTTATTTTCTTTGAATTTCGCTGATTTTTTAAATTAAAATATGGCAGTTTGGTCTTCAAGTACTCGTATTTAAAGTAATGTACGTCGCTTCCATCCTTGTTATCTCACACAGTATACAGTTAGAGAAATAGACTTATATGAAATATTGCAATCTACTGAGTCGTTACCAATGTTTTAGTGAGCAAAATTTTGTCATTAACAACAATTTATTTATCGCCTTGACAAAAACTGTTCAATAATTTAGTATGAAAGCATTTTTTAAAGCTTATTTAAAGTCCAATTACGTTGTTAAAAAAATATTCTTATATTTAAATAAAAACAATTTGTGCTAAGAAGAAAAAGTGTTGCAGGCGAATTTAATATTTAAAAAAAATATCTTACAAAAAATTATGGTTTGTTTCTTGGATACTAAACAAACGCCGTTTACTTGGCGATTGATAGATGGCAGGGGAAAAATAAGCTTTGTTATAATTAAATATTTTTCAGTGATGTGTTTTTCATTCATTTTTTTATCATTTCTTCATGAATTATTTACTTAATATAATGATCACCGTAAAAGCTTACTCAGGTTTTAGAAAATATTTTTGTAAACCTGCCCAGCTACGTGCATACAGCATACATGAGAGATTATTTATACCCATATGCGAATTGTTGAAAATTGATAGCTTTTATGAAAAAATCAGATAAAAGATCTCAAAGGGAGCTTTAGGTATTTTTTGAATGGCCTCCTCGATTTATTTACTCTGTTTTTCTTCAGTCTCGTCTTTAGTTCGACCATCATTGAAATCAAAGCTAAAGGAAAAGGTATTTATTTATTTGATTGTAGCTGTGATTCTCAAACTTTGTATCCATACAAACAATCTATGAATATATTGATGAAAAGGAAACTTTAAAGCGTTTTAAAAACTATTTACTGATGTTGTCTGTTTATAAATACAACCATTATTTTAAGAGAATATATATTTTTCGAGTAATGTAAATAATCCTAGTCAAAAGGATATAAAAATAACAATGTTCTAATAATCAATTAATCATTTTTATAATAACAAACTTTTGCTAATTATTGTTTTATTTTGCTATAAAGAATGTACAATATAAAATTTAAAATAACATTGATTATTCCAAGTATTGTGCTACTAACTGTGACACGTGTTTCGCCTTTCAGAGGCATCTTCAGACTTACTATCGCAAAGTTTGCTTAAGTGATGAAGCAAGATTAATTCTAACATTTTAAATTATGAAGTTACAAAATGGATTTCGGGTTTTTTTCCCTTTTAAAGGAAGCAAGGAGAGGGTGATAGAATCGAAACAAAGCAAATACATAATGATACTAATGAGCTGCAATCAATCAGATTGGGATTTTTCCCTTTTAAGGGAAGCAAGGTGGGGGGTTATAGAATCGAAACAAACCGTTAAACATTACAAACTATACAAGATTACAAACTACAAGAAACACGTGTCACAGCTAGTAGCACAATACGTGGAATAATCAAAGTTATTTTTAATTTTATATTTAAATGAACTTCCACAAAGTTACCGCCGAAACCATCAAAAGAATGTACAAATGTAGCTTTTTCTATTATATTATAAACAATGAAAGATTCACCTGTTTACCTTCACTTGTACGCGTATGCCAATAATAGAAAACATTTTTTTATGTTTTTCCAGCATATATTTTGTCAAGATCAGGGTTTATTAAAAAAATATTGTTTTATACATTCTAATAAAATATGGTTCTACATATGAAAATTTCTATTGAATCAATACAAGAAATAAAGTTATCCTAATTGAAATATTATAGAGCCATTTCATCAATGTGATTATAAATCTTATGAATCAATGATTTTTATACATTATTTTGAAATATAGAAAAAATATTTTTCTTAACGTATAATGTGAAATAGATTGGAAATCGCCGGGTATAGATAGAGTGCGGGTCGAATTCCGATTGATCAAATGTACGGGCCTTACCCTTCCACTCTTTGGCATTCGTAATTGAATGAATTGCTTAGACAAACAGATCACAAGTAAACAGATCCTCAAAGGCTTTTTCAACGTTGGTATGTTGGAGGTTGCACTATACTACTCTTTGAATCAGATAAACTACTTGTACATACCTACTTCGAGGAGCAATGGAAAACCTACTTAAATTCTTCGGAGTATAATTTAACGCTTGTTAAAACATACTTCTTTAAAGTTTTCCTATTTAAAAATCATTATAAATCTAATATGCATACAAAAATCAATGTTTGTTTGTCCGTATTTTATGCGTTGCCATATCGTTCATCTGATTGCGATAAAACTTGTCAACGAATTGCTTGCACTTGCGCAAAGGTTATAGACATAGTAAAATCAAATTATAGTAGGTCTTTTATATAATTTTTATTTTTTCATATTTTATGCGCTGACGTACCGTTCATTTAGACAACTTATGGTTGCATTTGAGCAAAGGTTATAGGCATAGTAAAATTAACTTTCAGTAGGTGGCGAGTGTGTGCTTCAAATTAATTATTTTAAGCATATTTTTTCATAACTCTTGCTGACAAATAATGATCTTAAAGATCTGATGGAAATAATGATGACAATCTTAGAACTTTGTCAAATAATTTTAGTAAAAAAGTGTGCACATTCATTAAAACTCTGGAATTCTGCTTACTCTGTTATTCAACCATATATAATTCTGAATTTATATACATGATAGAATGCGGTAAATACAAGCTTTTCCGACCAAAAGGTCATTTAAGGCAGAAATGTCAATTAGAACCATTTCAAAGTAAAGTAAAGAACTCGTAAATGCAATGTCATAAACTGTAATAAAACTATAAAAGTGTAAAACACTATATATCATGCATCGCTTACAATATTAGGTGAAGACAGACAATGGCAAGTAATGGTTATATTGTATAGGTGTAAAATTCAAATACCAACATTAAATAACTAAAATTCAAGGGAAAACATTGACTTGCAAGTCGTAACGAGGAAAATACCGGTCAGTCGACTCTGATTGCCTTTGAGAATTATTGAAAGCATTTATCTCACAGTACTTATTGGTACAACCTGAGAATTCCAATGAAGGGAACGACCCTTTCACGCCAATGCAATAGTTTGAACTCATTCAAAGCACGTTGAAATAACCAAAGTGTAAAAACAATATGAAGAGTTCATGTTTGCATTAAATCGAAATCCTTTTGTTTTAATTCGTAATTTGAATCTGAAATGTGTTTCTTTTATTTTATCACACTAACCCTTTCTTCATGATCGGTTAGATAGGGGATCCCTACTGCCACTTTATCTAAAATATCTATCTTCATATCAGTGATATCAATGTTTTTTACACCTTTTGCAGAAAAACATGGTTATCGACTATTTTCCTCGCAATTAAATAAAAAATAAAATACGTCGGATTATCACTGGCCGAAAGCCTTTTAAAACGTCGCTATAAATTGCCAGTAATTACACTTCACTGCCCATACGCGATAAGATAACGTTGTCTTATCTGAAAACGCTTTAGTCAAACATGCGTCTCAAATCAAATGGATACTTTTAAGATTAAACGCGTAGATAAGCGCTCGTGTTCATAATTTTGATTAAGTCAGTATGGCATGAATATCAAAGCGGACACGTTGTCTTTTGCATATGCGACATAACATATGAATACTAATAGGAAAACAATTGATTTTCATAAATTTTCTTTCACAAAGATTTGTAATGCAATCAATGCCAATAAAGCCTTACCACTGGGGTTTTTTATATATCCCCCTTCGGCAGACGCATTTTTTTTTTGGGTCATCCTTTGAAGGTTAAAAAAACATAAAGAAAATGCAAAACTAGTAATTTATACCAAACAAGAGACTTCATATATTTGTTTTCCCCCAGTTAAAGAAAAAGTAATTCATTTCTGTATTAAAAGCAATTGCGCCCAAATTGTATTGATTTCTGTGAATTATTGGCAGTATAATTATGTGACAGTTGAGATCATAAACACGGCAGTAAATCACTTGAAGGCGTCTTCACTTTTCGTTTTTCCCGCGCATAAATTTCACGCGCCACCGTCTCCAGACCCTCCTATGCTGCCTCCGATTCCTCTCATCCTGTTCCGAAGATTTCCGCTCTTTTGAAAAGGGCGCCGTAAACTTTTTTGATGTATCGTTTTATTGGTTACATATGAAATTACCGCTGTGCACGTGAAGCGACGTGTAAGGAAACCGGTACCGGTACGGTATGATAAATAAAAACATTTTTACGGGCACAACAGCAACCACTGACTCAGGGACTCGCTAAAAAAATATATAATTGCTATGAGCATTGTAAACACCTATAATTATGCATAACTGACTAATCTCCAACAATTAAAAATATTCTTGGCAATGTCGAAATTGTAGTGTTTTTCAATAATTACTGCAATTAAATGCAGTTACATTATTTATTTGAAATAGTCAAGGTTTGTCTTTTTTTTGTTTAAATAGTTTCATATAACACAACAAATTTCCATTAAAAGTTACGCAGACTATTCCTCTCTTTGTGCTACTATTCGTGACTCGTGTTTCGCCTCTTTCAGAGGCATCTTCAGACTAACTATCGCAAAGATTGCTCAAGTAATAAAGTACGAATGATTCTTATATATATCTTGCCATGCCTTACATATTCATTTTTTTAATATTCATTGGGAACTTTTTATCTAACTATTTTGTGATTGTTGTGTAATAAAACCATACATTTAGTGTTTAAGAATGACTTAATTCATTATTTGCATGCTTATGTCATACCAAGAATTGACTAATTGATACGAAAATAACAAAAATATTATATATACCTAAATTTACTCCTTGAAATCTTATGTCAAGTCCTGCTCGACTTTGTAATACTTGGTTGGAACATTATTTTTTACTATCTTTAAATTTAGCCTTTGTGTAAAATTCCATTGTGTGCCTTAGTTAAAGTTTGAAACATATCATAATGTGGTTTATTTTTCGGTATTTTGTTTTACCATGCTAATAATTAGATAAGTCCTGTGATATCAATCATTTTCTAAAATCTATTGAGGAGTTGCTGGAAGGAAAAAAATAATATATTGAGGAGTACAAAGGGTTTATTCTGATTACTATTTTTTTTTTAATATTCAATCAATAACATAATTGAAATAATTAAAACAATATGTCAACTTTTAAGTCGCTTTTAAGTACAAAAATAACAAAGTATTTCACTTAAAATACACAATTTTGCAGACAGCAAAATACTTTTTATATTTTGTGACAGCAATAACTGAACCTTGAGATGTTTCAGCCAACCCTATTCGTGTAGTATTGTAAGGAAAATACGAGTTCTGATAGCACGAGGGAATATTTTCTCAGTCGTAAACGCCATCGAGCGCGGGACGCTGTATTTTTTCTTCTTATTTTACCGTTTTCGAAGATGATATACGGCGCCGACCTCAGCGAGAGAGCCTCCTCGAAAAGGAATAAATGTCGGGAAATATAAATCCCGGATGTTGATGGTGGGATGGAATTGAAAAGGCATCCGGAATCTTTGTGTAAGAAATCAACCGAAAATATACTCGGCTGTAATTTGGTGAAGCGGTTTGAGTACCTTCGTAAAATATTATATCTAGTTTTTTTTTACAGTAAAAAATACAAAGTTTTTTTAGTAATTCACGGGTAACATTTGCTACTCCGTCATGTTTACGGAATATTGTAAAATTTCAGAAATTGTTTTATTTCCGATCCTAAAAAAAATCAACGGACGACTATCATCTTAAATATTGATCGCATACTTATTTATTTGAAAAATATAAGTCTTGGTAATATTCTTTTCATCAATTTATATATCTAAGACATACAAAATGTATTTTCGTAGCGCTAATTTCGTTTGAGACTAAAGATTACGGTAGATGTGTTTTATAGAAAAAGATTCAAAAAAGGAATGTGGTTGTGACATAATTTCTAAATTACATAATAATATACTAAAAGTCCATCTTTTGAACTATTTTAAAATACATATTATCGTGGCTTAATTTTCAAACAAATTAATAGTATTTTTCTGTATTCAAATCACTATAGAAAACCATTCTAGAAATTATCTTAACCTGCACTTAGTTTTCAAGTAGCTGTCTGTAATTTGATTGTAAAAAACATTCTATTCACTCATTATATTATAAATACTATGCTACGTATCTGACACATAAAATATCGCGCCTTTTTTAAATTCTCTTTCTTTGGGTATGGATATATTTAGTTGAATTCAATTATGTCTTAAAATCAAACAATGATTGGTTAACATTTGGATGTATAAAAAAACTATTTTACGCATCCAAGCTACTTTTGTATTCACAGCAACTTTTTGAAAACTTCAAATGATTCTACTATAAAATGACAAACTAAAACTAACGACTTTATTTCGACAAGGAATATGGCATAAATAAATCAATTGAAGAGTATGCTACACGAGCTTAAAATGTTTAAGTAGATTTCTTTCGCACTTCCCTTGAATGTATTCCCTTGAAAAATCTTGACACCTCTCTGTCTTACTTCTTGTCACTTTAGTATCCCTTTTGGCCGCGATCGGCGCCCACTGACGGTTTATTTATTCCCGTTACACTCAGTAACTTTGCAATAAAGTGTGGTGTAGTTTTGGTCGGCCGCACTCTCCTCCCGCCTGGCGTCGTGCTTTCCGGATGGCCTGTGACAAAACACCCAGCGACGACGCTTACCTGGCCGACCCACAGAAAGGCGTCGAAATTACCTAACCGGAACCAGGGGCTGAACTCGGCTTACGGATGTAATAATCAAATGTATCAGCGAATCTATTTACAGATGCAGTATAATTTTAAATCAAACTATGCCTAAAATTACTTTTAAGGTATTCACTGTCAATACTTGGTGGAATGGCATTATAATAAAAATAATAAAACATTTTTAGTACTTGTTTCACATAAAATGTTTTATTATTTTTATGATGCCTAAAACATTTCAAGCAAAGTGTTTTTTGTGAGAATACTACAATAATGTATATAAAAGTGACTTATGAATCAGTGCTTTACACTGATTTCTTACTTTATAATTTGTTTTGTTGGGTCGTGGTGGAGTGCCTAAGCTGTTGGTTTCGGTTGTGGATCAAACTGGTTTGAATCGTAGTCCGGATAGTTTTATTTGTCAATCGAATTATTGATTTTTGCTCGGAAACATTGACGTTTGTGTTGTCAACAAAAAGTTCCCGTAGAAAATCTTCTGTTCATATAAAATCCGTAAAGATTTTATAAGCTTCAAGTCGGAAGTGGGCATGGTTAAACAAAATAATAAAATTACATTACACAAATAAAACATAATAATAATGAAGAAGCTTCTAGGTCATACTTAACTAAGAGACGAAGGAGAATGGAAAAAAATTGACGCTTATGAGCTTCATATCTAGAAGATCTATCAATACGATATAAAGAAAGTAATGTCATTTATAAACATGTTTGAATTTCAATCAATGTTTTCATATTATTTGGGTGAAATTTTGACAACTTTAAAACTGCAAACTTTAAATCAATTAATTTCATTCGAAATAAAGTTATACAACAGTATAAAATCTATTAACACTCATATTAATGAAATTAAATTACCAAAGCGTCTTTCTCGCAAAAAAATTAAGCCTCAAGATGAAAAGCTATAACTACTTTTTGTGCTGTCAAAAGAAGCTTCAGAGCATTACTGTTTATCAAGTGTTAAATAAAAGGTTTTGTTCGATAGCTTGTTTCGTTGGTAATATAATTACTTTAGTATGGCCCTGTACAATTCACGGTTTTCGCGCGTATATAACTTATGGTGGTTGGGTGGAAATTGTTTAACGCTTTTTGAGGGCACGGTAGGTATGGTAGGTAGATAGTGAACGAAACAGGCGGAAAAGGTCTTAGCTAGAGTAGATTGTTTGGAGGTGTTTTATTGCTGATTCGTTTATAATTTACACCCACTGCAACCCTGCCTTTCTAATGGATGTTTAAATAATAGTTTTGCTTATGAACGGATTCGGTAACCGTTTAATTAGTTTAAACATTGATTAGCATTCAAAGAACGATGCATATTAATTTAATTACAACTATTTACAATACATTTTCATGCATTTTAAAACAATGAATATTTGACTTCAAAATACACGTAACTCGAATCACATAAACTTTTAAAAGCGACGAATATGTAAAGATATCGCCGAGTATCTTCTTGTGTTTTAAAAGAACAGCAATCTCTTAGTAATCAAAATAAAGAAAAAAACATATCGACTCAATAGATCAAATGATTCATTTTATTTGATAGCTAACTCGTTTCAAAAACGGATACTTCTTAGTAGAGAAATTATCATCGCACTATTATCGCAACTATCTATTTGAATCGTTTGAAGTTGGTACTTTTCCATGAGTGTTGCTAACGACACGAGTTTTGCCTTTCTTCTTTAAATAGCCCGAATGAACAGGTACTGGCCCGTATTAAAGAGTTTGTAACAGTTATATATTGAAAAAAAAAAAAAATCACTGCTATCGTCACAATCTAGATAATTTAGAAAAATGAAATATCTAAAGATGCCTGAAGACGCAACCCGGGCAAAATAATATATATGCTAAATTTTATCTTTATCAGTTCAAAAAAATTACATGTACCAAAATTCATTGAAATTCTTTTTACAATAATTAGATTTAGAACCGCTCAAAGATGGCAAAATTTAAGTGGTTTCGTTTAACCTATTAGTATTAACCTCTGGGAGATTTATTATTTATTATATAGCACGTGGTGTATTGCGACCAATCTCTGTTAAACATACCCAGATACTTTAAATGTATATTATTGACTCTTTTATACTCGATTCGGTTTGGTTATTCAAATAAACTTCTAAAAGTGTAAATAATAATATATTTTGTCCACATTGATTAATTAATGGCGGGTACGCCAAACAGTAATGTAGATTAAATGTAAGTAATTCGTTTGTTAATGTAATTATTTTTAATCAAAATCTGAATACTTGCTGAGTCGCTTAGAAAAAAAGCAATGAATGAAAAATATTAATTTATATTACCCGGGCAAGTTTCTTATTCAAATTTTCTCCAGAGTATAATTTAAACATTTCAAAAATTTCCGTACCACCATAATATTTTAACACTCGTGATATTCTATGTAAGAGCTGCACAATATTATTTTAAAAAAAGATAGCCTTAAAATTGAAGCCCTCAAACCACTTGTAATAAATGACACTCAACAATAGGGTATGCCTGAAACTATCAAGAATTCCCAAGACAGAATGGTCTGGATAAATAATATAAGAGAAGATACCGATGTAACAACGTTCCTTATTCGATGCTCCAGATGTGCTCAGTGCTAGGATAGAAATTTATTTGATTATAGTTTTGTTGTTGCTTGTTTTGACAATTTTAAAGATAATCATTTAAAATGCTATCAAGACATTAAAAACGTGTAATGATATTGGTTTACTTAAGTATTTAATTTTATTTCTAATTTATTTTTAGTCAGACTGAGTAAGCATTATCATCGTTTTCCCGCATGAAGTCTTGATAAGCAATGAATCAAAAAAGATTCAGTTTAGGGATAAGAGAGAAAAGCAATTGAACCAGTGTGCAATACTGTATTCAAAATTTTAATAAACCTTGATTTTTTTTTTTAATGTAAAACTATACGTAAACATTAATTCTTTAAGAGTAAAGGGTAAACTTGATGATCTTATACATTTGTAATACTTTTTATAAGAGAATGAATATTTTTACACCGACACATTTATAATGTGTAACCACAACACTGTCCCCTCTACACCTTTAAAATATTTTATGACCTGTGAAGCCAAAGTAATTATTTAATGAATAGTTAAACTACACTTATGAAATATGTCTTTATGAATTAACATGGCGTATAGACAGACTTGCTTACGTCACAAATGCCATTTAAACTTAACAAATCGCATTACTTTATAATCGCTTCAGTAATTTGCTTCACTTAGCAGCACATTTGAATACGAAGCCTTTTTGCGTTTTCAAAACGTTTTTGCCCAACAAAGAAAACTTTCCAGTCACAACAATGGTGTTTCGTAACCCCTGCGTTGGGTTTTGAGTTGTCCAGCTCGGTCCTTGTGTCAGCCGACTGCCAAGGTGGCACTGCGAAGAACCCACTCTTGAGTCTCTGGAAGCCCCTTAAACTTACGCAAACTTGGCGAGGTCGAGATGACGCTTTTAGGGAACACCCCAAAGTCAAAGGGGACAAGAATGCGGGTCTTGGCTTTGTCTTTGCCCGTGCTTTGTTGCTGGACCGTTTGTTCTTAGACGTTTCTTTCAATTTTGTTTCATAAAAATCGCGTGATTTAAATTTTTATAAAAAATACCACCAAGTTAAATGCTTTCAAATTTGTTTAATTGTTTAATTTCCAGACAATTTCTTGTCTTCGTTTGAAACGTATTGAAATTCGAAATTTTAGTGCAAGGTGAAAAAAATGCAATTGTTGTTATTTATATACTTATTATCCGTATTATGTTTACTATCCTTGGTCCTATTATGAAAATCTTGTATCATTAATAACTAAAAACTTTTCATAATCAAGCTCCAATTAATAGAGGTTAAACAATTGCTTAAATTATATTCATACACTGTAGAAACGATTAAATTTTGACCTTTATGCAAAGTTTTCGATCAACTATTTGACAACTATGAAATACCAAAGCTTAAAGTATTTGCTATTAATCAATCATAATTAACATATGTATTTTGTATGTTCCAAAAATTCATTCATTAATTAGTTCCAGAAAGTTCCAGTTTTTCTGCATTTAAAAGCGAAGTACAGATCTTAAATGCAAAGAGCACCATTATTTTAATTAACATTTTTATCACGGATATAATGATCGCTGATCTATAGAATCAACCCAATTCATCAAACATAAAATAGAAGTCAGTGAGTGAAGTCAATGTTTCAACCAAATCTTAACTGCAAAAAATATCACGAAAGAGTGATTTCTGAGTTACTTAAAACACTTTGAAACTAGGGTATCGATATATAATTTATGAATAATGATTTGTTATTAAAATTTAATATATTGAGCATTTTATCTTGTAGATTTGTAAATTTTAATTTTAATCGTTTAAAATAAAAACAAATAGAAATATCAGACAATGTCAATAAACTATTTACTAAAGCTTTTTATAGCTTTTGAATCTGTCGATTTACGGCAAAACTTTTCAGTTTAACGACGCCAATTTGTCGACACGTACAAATTTTTAGTCCCACATTCAATAACGGTCCTTAAAGGCAATAACGGATCGTCCGGCGAGTGATAAAGTGACGCACCTGACTAGAAGACTCATGGGTCTTTAAGGGGCTTTATTGACGTCAGAGGAGCCATTCCATAAGCTATTTATTAAGTTGAGACATATCCATCCCTGACAATGGCTTTCACATTATAAAGAAAATACATGCTCATCAAAGAAAAGTTTTTTTTGTTTTGTTTAAAAAAGTCTTAAAATGACTATTTGAATAAATAACCTATTGGTGACGTAACAGGAAAAATATATTTTTTCTTTATTCTTCCGGATTTTGGACAACTGCGTCGAATATATGTAATGATCGTTATCTCAAATAATACAATAATATAACCTATCGATGACGTACCAGGAAAAAAGTGTGTTTTTTCATCCAGATTGAAATCAAAATCAAATGTGTAATAACCATGGTCTTAAATTATGTACATATTTATATTTGGGTATACAAGTTGATTGTCCTACCACCTCTCGTTATGTGTATGCTGGTGTTGTTCACGACCGTTCTCTATAGCGCTATGTATATGCTACGAAAATTATCGAATTTACTCCTAACTTACTTGGTTCTTTCGACAACTGCACGGGACTGATCTTTTTACCATGCACTATGGTGCTAAAAGAATAGTAAAATTCTCAAATTGAGTACAATTATTTAAAATATAAACAAAAGTTCTTCTGTACATTGCCATTACATATAACGAACAGCTTTAGTTGGCGATGTCTTATGATAACGTTGGGTAATAGTACCGGGTGAATTATTTCTACCAACTTATCAATACTATTTAATAAACCTAATTTACTGCTAATTTGAAGGACCCCGTATAACTCTTTAAATCATTTTCTTCGATAACAACTTATTATATTCTTTACTTAATCATCAATAAAACGGTTGAACTAGACTAGATTCTTGACTTTTCTGGGTGGTAACCACTTGAAACGGTAATAAATAAAATACTAAAGTGTATTTGAATTCAGTGTATAAGCTTTTGGGAAATTAAATAAATTCACTTTAATCAATATGTAATATAAATCAATTTAATAATATATATTTTATAATAATAATAATAATATATATTAATATATAATTTAATAATAATATCAATATTAAGAATAATAATACGAGGCTATTTTGATATATCTAATTATTTTAGTAAATCAGATAAATATAATTCAATTAAAAGATATATATCAATTGCGCAATTTCTAATTTATCAAATATATTCATATTAAGAGTTTTTATTTAATCATATAAATATACTAAGGATTTTATCTAAATATTTTTTGTTGCATAAAACCAACGAAGCTTTTATACAACTACTAGTGTTCGAACCCGGCTTCGCTCGGACCAGTTTAGGGTTATGTTCACCTCGGCGCGTAAATTCAGACGGGCCAAGTTGAAACAATTTTTTTTAAAATTCAAAAGTCTAGGTCAATTAAAATGGAATAAAATGAACATTTCAGACTGGCATTGACATTTCACAGCCCCTTTCATATATTGACAGCCCCATTCTCGCCCATTAAAATGTCCAAATTCAAGGAAAAAATCTAATTTGCTGTCAAAGAAATGTCAAATAATACCTTCACGTAAATAAAAACATTATTATATTAATAAAAGCCGGGAAACGTTTAGTAGAAGACTAATTTATTACATTTTGACTAAATGTCTTCGCCGATAAAAATTCAAACATATTTTCTTTCATATTCGTTTTTATGGCAACTTAATGACCAACAATGCAAAAGGGAATTACAGACCCACAGACATACATACGCCGTTTCGGTTTTATATACGTACTAAGGAGTAATTGGAGTCACACACATTGATAACGAAACAAATTTACCGTCGAAACTTTTGCGAGCGAAATCAATTCGTTTGTTTGAACTTGCAACAACAATGCAAAAGGGAATTACAGACATACATCCCCCGTTTCGGTTTTATATATTAGAGGTTGTAAATTTCTTCACTATTCATTTCTTAGCGTACTATTTGTATAAAAAAGGTATTTACGAACCAAATATCACTCGAAAAGTATAAATCACGTCTTGCCTAATAACTTTTTGAACAGGAAACCACCAAATGTCTGTTTAGGAACGACTTCAAAACTTTGTGTTCATTTTAGAAACGTGTTTTATCCATTAATCCGATTTGCGTAAGCTTTTTCTGAATCTATACCAGATATAAAAAGAATATCAGTTCCATTAAATTCTATAAATAGCTTTTTAAAATTATTGATAAAAATAGAATTGTTATTTTTGTCAAAGACTAAAATTGGGTTTTCATTTTAAAAGTTGATTTTATATGATTTTTGATTTACATAAAGGCAGGTAGTACAGAAATAAAATCTTATATGCCTGTAACTACTCACAAAGGTATCTTAGATTACAGCAACAAGCTGACTGGGTTGTGTTGATCTATTGTTTACCTTGTTAGCTGTTTTTGATCATAAAAGGCTAACTGTAAAATTACTGTGAAATAATTGAAGGCTTATTTTTGTAAAATTCTAGCACGCGACGGGTAACACTGGATTAGGTGCAACTGTATTTATTTTTTATGTTCTCTAAGCCATCAATTTTTTTAAGCAATGTTACCGAAAAGATAACATTATTCATTTGGTTTAAATTGAAATACTAATTTGACTGTAATGCAAGGGATCGAATAAAAAATGTCAAAGTTTCGTTATAAAGTAATTATTTTCGAAGATTAGTAAGTGACTTGCTTAAAATCAATCAAATCAGAACCCTGCAATGAACCATCATTTGTTGAAAAATAGTCGCGACTTTAAGGCATAAGAACGCAATCTTTATTTAAGTTAAGGCAAACAAAATATCAATTTGAAATACCACACATACGGAAAACATATTTTAAATATTCATATGTTTTTCTGTCATAATTGCATAATCAATATTGAATGTATCTTTAAAGATAGAGTGGAAACTTACTTTTCATTTATGGCTAAGAGTAAAAATCAAAATCTATACAAATCGGTGCTTTTTAGGCATAACCCGATAATTGTTTTTTGAAAATATGCGTATAGGTACTTAACGAAATATTTGAAATCAGATTAGTGGAATAATCTCAATTATGATCGTTATATATTTGTTCTTCTGTTAATTCAAAGTTTTGCAGTTATCAGGTTATGCATAAACAACACCGAAATATTGAGAAATATTTTGCATATTAATCACGTGTCTACAAATCTTACAATATCAAAGATATATACATAAAAGAATCTGACTAATGATGATAAAATACCGGTTTATTTTTGTCTTTTTATTATTACTAGAGCTCTATTACTTTTTTTTCTATTTTTCAATAACGAATAACTTCGACCATTAGATGTCCCACTAATGCATCGACACAGCCAAAGTCCCACGAAGAAGCCGATAGTTCCTATCCGTTCCAAATCTATCAACGCTATTCAAAGGCACATTAGTGCAAAAGAGCTCATCTGGAATTCCGGGCAGACTCCGGGCATGAGACATATTGGAGACGACGAACAGAATCTTATACCGACCATCCCCCGCCTTCATCGCAACGTCGTCAGTGTATCTACCCCCCAACAAACTTTGGCCTGGCGCTTTCGTACCACGGTCGGAGGACTTTTGCTGCGTAGCCATCATTATTATTCTAACATAGAATGAAAATGTATTTTTAAGGAATCAAAATAAACTATTTCAATAGAATTATTAAACTATTCTTTCATTAATGTCTTTTATCAATATTATTTTTTAATCTTAGTATTAAAAATACAAAACACATAATATTTTTCTTACCAACGAAGAAAATTTAAGAAAATTGAAGTTTTCTATATTTAAAATAAATAGCTCAATAGTTTGAAATAATGACATTTGAAAAGAGAGTACGTTTGTAACAAATACAATCCATTTTTTTTTCATTTACGTAGATCCATTTATTAAAATATTAACAATGTTATTGGCATTTTTATAATTTGTTTTTACATACAGAACTTTTATTCGTATGATATACAAACAAAAAGTCGCGTTCGTATTCGAGCACCAACGTCGCTGGCTTTTTCAATCAAATTATTGATTTCTGTTCGAGAAGTGGATTTCAGTATTGACTAAAATTCCCTCCCATACCCATCTAAACCTAAAACTGGTACGTATCATGAGTGATAGGCTATCCAAGAGTGTTTTCCTATTCCGTCTTCTTATAAAATGAGAAGCTGAGCAACTAAGTAACACGGAGTTCTTTTAGAAAAAAAAAATGAGTTTTATTTTGTGTAGATTGGCTTCACATTAGAAGCGGGACTTTCTTTTAGATTACATTTTTCAAAAAGATCTTTTAAATTATAAATTGTCAAGCACTGTAACTAAATATATGTCACATTGCTTGTGAAAAACGATAATTTAAAATATGACAGTAATTTGACGCACAATTTCAACGTTGCTCTACGCATGCAATAAAGTCCTTTGAAATCTTAAAGTAAACCGCACCCCGCATCTTAGCTTATTATTAATTCCCCTTAGAGTGTCCTCAATGTCCACGACGTGTACAGGGAATCAAAACAAAAGTGCGCCTCTTCCACCCTTAGCCGTACACCCCTACCTAGGAGGTTTTAAGGTTTTCTCTTTGCCATATTACTCTCTTATTAAATATGTAACATATCAAAATAAATTAAGGTGTAAATTATTTACTAATCTAAAACTAGGATAGAACAGAAAATATATTACTTTGTTTTGGATACATTGGATCAATTAATTATCTAAGTATTGCTTAAATTTGAATCGTTTGAGATTTTCACTTCTTTTCTCAATTATTGTATAGTTTGTATCTCTTTTATTTCATAAGAGTTAAGAGAAATAGCTCACTTAAAAACTAAAAAATATTTTCTGTTAATTATTATTGATGATTTAAAAAAGGGAAATCTAAAATACTTAAGAGTAGATCCGAAAAAGTAACATACATGCATAATACTATCTTTTTCCTCCTTTTCTTACATTGTATTTTCATTCTCTAACTGATGGACAGCTGAGTACATTAAATTTAGGTAGAGGCATCATATCATTAAATAATTGTGTGTACCATAAAATTGTTACATACATACATATACAAACAAGTAAGTATTGTTTAACACTGTAGTAACTGAACTCAAATCTCTACCCAATCTGTCATACGTGGAACCGGCTTCAAAATAAGTTGTTTTATGAAGTTTAGGCGATGTGACAGGATCAATCTAACTAACATTCGATATATATTATATGAATGTGTAAAAAAAATCGAATTCAATATGTACCTAAAAAGCAAAGCGCACGTTTTCCGTGATAAGTATTATTAATTTCTAGCACTAGAATCCTCTTGAGTAATCCAAATCCTTGAGATTCGTAGTTTGCAACCGCTGTTTGGGAAGATATTCCTCCCAGGAGTTGTTCGGCAGGCCGGGTGCGGGCAGGACGTGAACCTAAGATCGTGCGGTTGTCGTGTTGCAAGTTTCTGCGGTGGCCGTTCAAAGAGGGCTTCTTTGCAGGGCGGCGGGGAGGAGAGCTGACGGACCTTGCTTGCCTCTTTCAAACTACATATTCGCCATGATAATGGATACACGCAAAACAATGTTTAACAATTCAATAGCATTAACACAGTTTTACTATTTTTTCGAAAGTATCAAAAGTTCCTAATACAATAATTATAAATTCTTATTATTTGAACAAGAATTTTTTTCAATTTGTATCAATGTATATCAATTTGACGGAGCATCAAGTTCTAAGGCGTGTAAGCGCCTACGTTCTTCCAGTCTCCTTCGTCTCTAAATGTTTTAAACTTTTAAATTATATTTGTTTACATTCCCTTCCCATCGATGCCGACAGGAGGGCGCAATCTCTACAGTTGAAGAAGTCAGCTTACTATTGCGTCTCTCTACCTAGGAAGGGTCACCGAGAAGAATAGATCTCGGTCTATATCGATTCTCCGATGCCTTTTTGTCATAATTCTGTAAGCAAGAGATTGTTGTGTTATCGTGAAGACCCACAGCCTTATGAAACTTTTAAGAGGTATCACGAACGAATTTGCGAATAGTGGGCACATTCATCACATCATTCTGGTAAAAAAAAGTCATGATTATTTCAATGTGGAACATTCAACTGACCCCATAAAACAACAAAAAATGTTTCAATACGATTTATATTCCAGTTATTGTTCGCCGGATTCGTGAGATCCGTGGTACAGTAGTATCCGTCGTTCGCATCCGTGGCGGACAATACGGGTTTCAGTCCCAGTGCGAGTGACATTTTTTTAGACATTGGTGTTTGTATTCGCAAAAAATCTTTCCACCCATCCTGTATTATAAGCGAGGCGTAGCGAGAGCGATTGATAAAACCACTAATTTTGTTCTTGTCTTATGCCTTTTATTCCTACTTTCATCGAAATTTAGAAAGATTGAGCGACGGAATGCAGTTTTTTCGGAGGCCATGTTCAATATTGGGAGCAAACACATTTCAATTTTAAATAAATATATATTTGAACTTAACATAAGATTTACTATGAGTAAATATGCTTGATATAACCAGTTATATATATAAAGAAGGCAAATGAATACATCATTTTTTTGACGTTTTTATGACACTTCTTGGTGGTAAAGCGTTAATTAAATAAATAAAACATATTTTTAGTACCATTTCCACATGTATTCTGAAAAAGATCTGATCAGTTCTCAATGCTCGCGATGAGCGAAACTGATCCTGATATATTAAAGTACCAGTCATATAAATAAAGAAGGCAAATTAATACATTTGAATCAATCACTTTTATGACGTTAATATATCAGAATACATGTCGAAATAATTTCATATAATGAAGTACTATTTTGTTTAAATATGACTCAACTTGATTTCCTTCAGTGTATTTTTATACAATGTATTTTTATACATTTCCAAAACCACCATCTTTAGCTTTTGGTTCTCCGAGCACGGTTAGCATTGGCGTGGGAGTCGAGTTACCAGCGTCGCCGTCTCCGGAAACTTGTCTTCAGGTGGCACGCCGAAGCGCCACACGTGACCGCCAGCCGTCCCAAAGCCTTCCGCCTTCCGGTTCCCACCTACCGTCTTATACCATAGCACCCTAGACTTCCTGCTGCCGCGTGATCATATTACTAACGTCGAAATTACTCCTCTGCCCGCTGCCGCCTATGGGCCGTATTCGGTGCCCGTAGAAACTTTTATATATTGTAATAGCAAATTGAATAAATAAGATTATTCAAAAAAATTCTTGTCAATTTATCAATTTTTTATGCATTCGACCATCAATAAATGTTATTGAAATAATCAAATACAAAGCAAGTAAAAATATAATCCTCTCAAAATCTTGCCTTTTTTCATTTACTGACAAATAAATATAATTTAATTCGATTTGATGCCGTCATACATTACCATTTATTAAAAAAAAGTAAGACATCTTTGTTCTTCTTTCACAATTAATGTATTAAGATCAGAACCGGTTTCGCTCGTTGCGAGCATTTTCAACTGATTAAACATACATCAATAAAGAGTTTCGATGGATTCGGCGGTGAATTTGTGGAAGTTCATTTAAATTTATATTTTTTTTTTTTTTTTATATTTTATATTAAATAATATAAAATAACTTCGACTATTCCACGAATTGTGTTACCAATTGTGACACGTGCTATTACTTAAGCAAACTTTGCCATAGTAAGTCCGAAGATGCCTCTGAAAGAAGCAAAACACGTGTCACAATTAGTAACACAATTCATGTTATATCAAAGTTATTTTTAATTGATATTAATATAGAGTTTTTTAAATCTTTTCACCTAGTATTGCCAGTGAACAATTCAAGTGATTATCTTTTATATATTGTAGACATTTTAATTGAAATTGAAGAAAGTCTGTGAAATTCTATTTATTTTATCAATGTAATGATTTAACAAGCAATATGATCCTTTTGATCGATAATACTTGCTCAATAAAATTGCATTTATCTTAATCCTGATACGTAGCTGATTATTCGGAGATACTATGAGAAGCTTTCTTGCACCCGACTTCTCGACTCAAGATTTGTTTGAGTGTAAGTTTTCGGCTAGTGAGTGTTGTCAGTAGTAATTGTTTTGAATTCGTTGCAACATCAAAAGCTCTTTTATTCGTTAAAACTTATAATATAATACTTCGAGAATTTTATTTCAATACCACACCCAATACTTGTAATTGAATTTTAATAAGGAGAGTTTATTTCATTATTAAACCTTATCCGAAAGATTGATTTAACTTTCTTGCGTTACATTATATTTTTAAAATTAATTTTGTTTTAAATATTGAATACGAGTTGCATTGAAAATGGTATTTTTTTTCAATTATGAATATCCAAAGCTTCAAGCGTTCTTTTGAACGTTATGTATTATACTTGTACGTTTGAATAAGAATTTTTAAGACGATATACGCCATGGTTTTGAAAAATTCACTATTTACGGTTTATCTTAATATTTTTCTTCCATCACAATAATGATACGATCTTATCATTAAAAAAACTATGGCATACCTACTATTATAACATTTAAAGATATATTATCTATGTATATGTTTATTAATCTGTCGAAGAACATGTTATCAATCAATATAAGAAAGCATGAGAGATAAGGATGTTTAAATAAATAAATATAAAGCTGAGAAATTTATTAAAAAATTAAAACACATTTTGTTCTTATTCCACATACAACTTATTAGTATCGGGACCGGTTTCGCTCATCAGTTCTTGATTTTAATAAATGTAATTTGGAATAAGTAGAAAAAATGTGTTTTTATTGTTTCCAGCAAGTATTGTTTCAATCTATATCAGAATATCTTTTAAGCGTTGTCATGTGTAGCTTATTTTTATATAATTTAAATTTATCGGCCATGTAAATTTAACCAAGTAAATGTTGATAAATTTTAATTAATTTATGAAAATATACGTGTATATTTATTGCGTCTAAAGATTCGCTCTTATACTTAATTAATTATATTAATGCTGTAGTTGGGTTAAATAGTTGAAAAATAGAAATACGATAAAATATTGTGATAAAGGGCTTAAAAGCTCTACTGGTGCGAGTTAACAAGTGCAGATTTTCCGCAGATGAGATGAATGCGGGCTACGCTGAGCGCAGCTTTAAGTCAAAGGCTCTTCGGCGTCACTCGCGAACTGTCATCAGATTTGTATGGAGCGAGGGTTCTGTCTAGATAATTCAATTTCGGTCAAGTGTCTCTTGGAGAAGTTGAATTGCTTTGATGTAATATGCTAATTTACATCTTGTCTCTATAAGAATCATTGCAGACGACCTCTTTGTAAGACGTTTGATTACAAGACGCTATATCTGTAACTTTTAAACACTACTCTAACCGTTTTTTTTGCTTAATAACTTCACTATACAATTGTTATGCAAGTATAGTCGGAATTAGTTTTTTTCATTATTATCGCTCATTTTTTTTTTAACCTAAACTCCCTTATAAGTGAATAAACAAAAATAAAAATCTTTTTATAAAAGCCAATACAAAAACTTCAGTAATACCATTTACATACAACAAAAGAATACAAGAATTAATTATCTTTATCATTAAAACTTTTTTTATTTCAGCTCTTTTTTCTATACCAACTTTTTATGTCAGCGGTCTAAATTTCGTTTTTAAAATATACCGAAGCAATTGGAAGACAAGAACAAGTATTTATATAGAAATAACTTATCAATTGCAATTTGTTGATTAAATTGGCATTTACTTGGTAGAACTCCACTTTAACACGATGACAAAATTGAAATGTATTTTAGTTCTTCAAAAATTATACAACGGTGAGGGCATAATAATTATAAGCTATCAACTATATATGATAGTAAATCCAAAGATGTCTTTGAAAGAGACAAAACACGTGTCACAATTAGTAACACAATACGTGGAATAATTTAAGTTATTTTTGTTTTTATATGAACTTTATATTTAATAATTTTTCTGAAACTAAAATTGCTATTTCTCCATTGTGTAATTACATGCCAATGCCAAGTTTTTATTAAATTCAGATAATTTATATTTTGAATTGAATAAAAAAAAAATGATATTGAAAACATATTTTCATCATGACTTTAAGGAAAAAGATAGTTTAGGTAAGTTTTACAGTTCATATATACCTAGTATATACAAGACTACTAATTATTTGGTCGGTTTCTAATTCGATAAATGGTCAGTTATAAATACTTAAAACGGTCAGTTTAAAATAATAAATGGTCAGTTAAAAAATAGTAAATTTCATTTCATGCGCTAATTTTACATAGAACATGTCATAAATTTGTCTAATACGACCATATTTGATAAAAATCACAAGCTGTCAAACTAAAACTTATCATTTTTTTTTAATAACTGACCATTTAAATTAAATACTAACCGTTTTTAATAAATAACTAACCATTAAAATATATTACTGATCGTTATATTTAATAGCTGACCACATTCACACTGATACAATGACAAATGACCGTTTATAATATTAACTGACCATTTATTTATTTAACTGACCAAAACTTGAATTAGTTACTGACCCATTAAATACATGCCTATATACAATATTATAGCAAATCAGACCACGAAGACATCATAATCTCGATGGAATCTTGCATGAATATTTCATTAAAAACAATCAAATCCATTTAATATTGGACTAATAAATCCTTTTTGAATAGGTTACTCAGGCTATTAGGCGTCTGATAGAAGATAGTATGAGGGTTCATAGGAGATTTTCCGGAAGGAGAGAGGGGGAAGTGCGTTACCGTTAAGATCATACGAATATTAAAACGGGGCCAACTCGTTTCGTTGGCTTCCGTTATAAGTTTGAACAGCCAAACGCAAAGTATTTACCGATGATATCATATGAAGGGGTCTCGTATTTCGGTAGAATTTAAACGAAGCTTCATAAAATGCCAAGCAATATTTCAATTGCAGGTATATTTAACTTATTTAGAACGACATTGAAAAATTATATTTTCATCATAATAAAAATCATTGTTTTTTTTATACTTTGCTAGATATCTTAACCCATTGACTGCTAGCGTCTCATACGCTGAGACGCCTGATTTTGGTGTGTTTCAAATTGGTATTCAAAAATAGAGTTAAAAGTGTTATAGCAGACATAATTTTTTTATTCAAATATGTATGCATTATTTGATCTGATAGTCTCCTTGGGTGTATAATATAACAGATACTGATGCAAATAATAAAACATTTTTAGTACTTTTTCCATATAAAATTTATTAGATCAGGACCGGTTTCGCTCACCAGTTGAAAATTATCTCGATGAGCGAAACCGGTGCTGATAAGCACAACAAATGTTTTATTATGAAATTGAATGGTTTGTAAAGTTTTTCTCACGCTACAATTTTTTTCACATTTTTAATTAATCAAAGTATTTTTTTGTCGTATGATATGATTTTATAGTGGTGATGTTATTAAATATATAATAAATATCGTGAGTTTTCGGTATATTCATATTGTTCCGTTCCCCAAAATAAATTGAGATTGAGCGTCTCTGGAGTAAGGAACGGATGTAAATAATGGATGTAACCTTTTAGGATATATCGTACTGAGAACGAGTGCGGAAATTAAATTCAATACTTTGATAATGTGTTTTGGTTTTCCAAAGACGGGTCTGCTATTTGCACGCAAACATAGAAACGGTCTATCAGAAAATATTTTCCTTTGATATTATCTACCTAAATAGATCCATTAATTTCGCGAAGTGAATTACATATATGATATTTTTTACATTACGTTTTAAGCAAATGAAGCTTAAACGATTTAATGCTTGCAAAAGCAGAATTATTTTTAATATATTTCAAGCTTTACTGTTTTTTAAATTTGTTTATTTAGAAATTTAGCTTAAGCCAAATATTTTTAACAATAAACAAATATATAAAGTTTACAAATGTGTTTTTGAAATAAAATTTAATAAAAGTTTTATCAAATAGCCTAGAATTTATTTGGTGAATACACATTTATATGGACATTACTAAAATAAAAATTATAAATTTACAGCTTTTGCAGTGTGAAAAGGGTACAGAAAAATATTTTAAGCACTGTTACCGCCGAATCCATGAAGTAAAAAGTATACCCTCCTTTAATACAATGTTGCTGTGCCATAAATTATTATTACATGCTTAGGCAGAATTATAATGGTCAATCAAAATAATAACATTTTTTTTACGAAAGATTGCTTTTTTCATTTTACATCATAATATATTTTAAAACGAATAGATAACCCATGAAGTGCATTAAAAAGGCATTTTTTAATGGTGAATGATTAAAATACTGGGGTTTTATGGTTTAAAAAGATTTTGAAAAAAGAAAAGTAATCATTTTTATTCGAAAAACTAGTTCGCGATATTGGATAGGCTACGACCCGCGTAGGCCGTAGACGTAGTCGCGTAGCTAATGTGTAAAATTGAAAGGGCTTCAACGGCGTTTACCGCATGAAAGGAGTGGAGGCTTTGCGATGATGCAGTCGCGGCCGCGCTATTCACAATATAAAACGGCCCAAAATGTGGGCGAACATCAAAAGGCGTTCATACTCACTTAAGAAGCAAGGATAGGGCACATCGGGTTAACCTCAAGCTATATAATCTTCATGAATGGTCTTTTTCCAAGCAAACATCATTTTTTTTATTTTAATTTAATCAACTCGGTTGTTTTGGTAAAAATATTTATTAATAAATGCATAAACGTTGTTTGTTGTAAAAAAGGAATTTAAAGGTTGTTAAATAAATACGTTGGAATTTGGCAAGAAAGTCAACCGATTGAATTACGACAGAATCAAATTTAAAACATTAAAAAATAGTACTCACGTGTATGATGTTATCTAAAGCAAAACTGTTTAACATTGAGCTCTCCTCATTGGCATCCCCATTGACAGGCTGACTCTACACCTCAGAAGAATAAATAATTTAAGTCCATGATTCCTATAAAAAAATAAAGAAAAATTATTTTATATAATATACCATATTATTATAAATTATGAGGCACACTATTGATTGAGTATATACAAACAATTTTTACACTGAACACTTATTATAGGATAAATATTCTCTATTTTGTTTTTTTATTTTGTATAATTTGGCATTATATTTATAAAACATAAACTACGTTCCACCTCCCTTACATTTTTAAATGAGCAGCACCGGTTTCACCCATCGCGAATTCCGTTTATAATGCTGGCGATAAAAACTTATGATTGATCCCATCACAATAAAAAGAATCTGTCACCTTAACGTATCAATGAAGCATATTGATGTTTGTTTCCAATTTAAAATACATTCTTGTGTTGAGGATTTGATTTTTTCATTTTTAAAATATATCGTTTGCTTCTACTTCACTATTAGCCATATCCTTCTTTTCGACGAATCCATATTTGTAAAACACAGGAGTAGCGACGATGTCCCGCCACAATAGGGGAAAGGGAGTTCGCATAAGTATCGTAGCTTAGTGCGCCCATAGATAAGGGTAATCCATGCGCGCAAGGGGTTAAGGATACATTGAAAGGTACTCAATTGCTCTTTGTCATTTGAATATCTTACTTGAAAGATGTATCACTTTATGTTAAATTTGATCGTTTTCTTTGAAAATTCTCTTAAAAAATGAAACAAACACATTTGAAAAAAATGATGTTTGGAAACTAACAAAAACTATATGTTTTTATTTGGTTCCGTTTAATTTTCATTCAGTCATAAAAGATCTGTTTATTGATAGCAAATATCGGGTTGAATTTATGCTTGGACCAATATCAAATATTGCTTTTTTATTTGAGATCTATTGTGATATTTTGAAGAGAAGAGCAATGTTTTTTAGTTCTAAAAAAATTGTAATGTATCAAGGTTGATAGCTATTTCGACTATACATATGGTTTGACGATGGCGCAAGTCAAAATAACTGCCTTTCAAACACCTAAAAAAATTTGAAAAACTAAATTACGTTGCTATTTTTTCACAGTGTTATAATGGAGTTCAATCAAGTAAATGCCAATTCAATCAATATAATCTCGAAGGATTGAAAATAATACATTTTTTTTTTATTTATTCACAATAATAAATAAATATAATATAGCATTGAACATTGCTATCTTAATCCTTTGAATGACATCCTCAAAATATACACTTTTATTAATAAAGCACTTTCTCAATGAGGTTCACGCTCAAATTATAGACCCATGTTTCTTTGTTTTAAAACATATGTTCAGAAGTCACGTGTGCTTAAATAAAAAAACTATCTAACCGCTTAAAATGTTACACTTGATTGAAATTAAAGAAATATTGAACGTGATATAAAGCGCTACATTCAAATATTAGTATAGTTTGTCAGGTTGACAAAGTTTATGGTAGATACCATTTCTTTATAAGCCAATACAGGATAATCTTTGGAGGGTGGGATACATCAGATGTTAGAAAGGGGTCGCGACAGCGTCTCATTGTCGATATTACAAGGCGAAGGCCCAAATGAAATAACAGGCCATAGATTAGCGGCACCCCGCGGCCTCACTCGAGGGTGCAAAAACCCAATGAAGGGGTTGCGTCTTGGATCATTTGGATATGAATAAATATTTCTGAGAAAATATGTACGAAATTTTTGATCTAACAATCATTTAAGATAATAGAATTCGGCTTGTGCGATGTCCATTTTAATATAACTACGATAGTTTTTTTGCGCTATCAAGAAGACAGTTGTATTTTACTAAACAATATTTTTAAGAATCAAGTTTCAAATTAAAACGATTTTCTTAAAAATTTCGAACTGTTGAATTGTAGGTTCTACTAGCTTAATCAGTTATCAGAGAGAAAAAAAGTAAATACTTATAGTATGTATGAACTTGTAAATATTTTTTCCATTAAATGAAACACAATTAAGTCACATAATCGATATTCTATTGTGTAAGGTCATTTTAATGGTATAAGTAGGCATTTTTCTGCAATAGCCCCTTCGAACCACTTAGATGACAACGATTATGTCATATCATTGGAATATTTGTAAGCTCAACCACTTGATATACAATTTTAAATACAGCATAAAAGACGCTTTTGAATTTTGAAATCTATCAAATTTTAAAGATTAACCGAACAAAAAAATAATATCATTTGTTTTATTTTCAAAAAATATCTTATATATTTTTGTTTTATTATTCTATTTCTGAGAACAATTTTCATTGCAATGAACTAGTCCTGTGATGCATACATATTGCATGTATGTCATATGGCTTTAAGAGAATATATTGTGCTACTAAGGGGCGCTTTAAGGATGAAGCTTCCCTATTGTCTTAGTGCTGCATTTTGCCTACCCTATGCCCGCTTGGTGTGCCAATCTAAAGGGGGGCTTAACCCTTCCATGCTGCCCTTATGACGGTTATACTGGCGAATGTGCTGAGACACGCGACAATGAAATGGGTAACGATTTAAACACAAAAAAAATAATTATTATCAGTACTAGCAGAAAAAATATTTCATAAAATTTCATTCTGAGAAAAGATGCCATTTTCAAGTAAATATTTGGAAAATTTTGTCAGGATGAATATTGACAGAAAAACTGAGTAGGTTGAGGCATTTTGACAGTGTCTAGTTAAAGCTAAAACAAAAAATGATCTCGCAACTTTCAACAAAAGTATAAAGTATAGCGTTTTTTTAACTAAAATTCCGTAATAACATACTGAATAAGCGTCAAAACTATCATATATATCGATGAGAACTAGTTTTCCACTAAAAGTAGTTTGATGCTTGGATAGTAACGTAGAAATATTTTCAGCTTTTTTTCTGGTTTATAATATCGTAATAAAATGAATAAGCTTCAATTGACCAATTTACGAAATATGTGACATGCATCCGCGGTAAGTAAGTTAACACCAAAAACAATGGTTAAATATTTGGATAGTAACATAGAAATATTTAGAGCTTTTTTTGCTTTATATTACGTAGTACAAATAAATCAGCTTCAATTAATATTTATACGAAATGTGCGGCCTTTACATTTTGTCATTTTATATTTCTTACCAGGTTGCAGCCAATCCTTTCAACTTAAACCGGGTGTAAAATTTTCATCTCGCTTTCCTTGCGTGATTTTCCTTATGGGTTTTGTATTATGATTACAATAGTTTAAGAAAGGAAGATATTATGCCGGTTTGCATTTACACGGCCGTAAATTATGACATTCTTCATAAGAAAAGTGCCGTGCTGTATTCACGTGACATTTTCTTAGTAAAACAATAAATCTTGAAAGAATTATAAGGTAATTAAGACTAAGCTAGACATGCTTAATGGGGTGCATTAAGATGTTTTTGAAAATACCAGGAATAAATTTGTCGTTGCTGATGATTTATGGAAATTTGTTCACTTTCATAAAACATTGTTTGTAGAATAGTAATATTACACAAAAAAATAATGGTTACAAAATTACCAGGTTTTCTATTCGAAACATTATCAAACGACAGATGCTGATTAACTCACTCAAAAAATGCTTGGGAAACGCAAACAAAAACTTTAATAATTGGAAAAGTGTACAAGTAGTAAATTTTTTAAAAGATTCACATGAGAATTAGTAGTCCATATGTCATTAAATTGAATTTTATCATAAAATGATATTTATTTTCAATAGACAGGTTACATATTTTTTTACTGCTTCCACATATAATATTTCATTTTAATATCACTCATTGTGGCATTTTCAACTGTTCTTTAAAAGTATATATGTGAGAGTAGTACAACAAAATGTATTTTCTTTATTAAAAATAATGTCTTTCTACCAAGAAGGGACAGTTAATACAATACAATTGTAACTTATTTATTCTTTTATCATAGTTAGTATACTTAAGCAGAACTCTTCATTAAATATTATATTCCCAATGTGATCCCAACATAATTGCAGTACAGAGTGGTCTCTTACATCAAGTTTTTATGTTTCAATATGTAACCTAATACAAAAATAATAACATGTGCTACAAGGTGGCACAATATAAAGAGGGTGAAGTTGACCCCAAGCCTAACACAGAGGTGCAGTACATTTTTTTATATTATTATTCTATTATTTCATAAGTTTTATTGATTGATACTAGTAAACTTTGACCAATGACTATTGTTTACACAAAACAGTGCTGAAAAACACAATACATTTGTTGTGCTTTTTCTGGTGTCATTTACGATTAAAAATGTTAAAAAATTATTGACTGCATTAAAATTAATTTGAAATTATATTGATTATTGTAAGCATTGCTTCGTAGTATTTTGTTTCACTTAAGAAGACAGCCGAACTATATACTGACATTATTTGGACATTCATTTAAGACTGAAAAAATAATAAGCCCTTTTCAGTTAAGTATGTTTTACTGTAAATCTTTGGCCACGGTGAATTTTCAGTATAAGGATACACATGGACATTCAACTAATTGTCTTAGCAATTCATAACATTGTTGTCAGTATTTTTTTCAGTTGATCCCTTGCCCTGATGAATGTTGTATACAAAATTACATTTTTTTAGAAATGTGGAGAAAACTAAGCCTGTCATGTTATTTAACATTTTAAATACAATAAACATTGTACCATTCCGTATTATTAACCTTAAATGATGCACAAAAACATACTAAACATTGATCAATTGATTACTAACGATGGTATTTGTATTGTGTACAACATTCTTTCGGACAAGGGCTGAATTATTAAAGCAGCTCAGTGCGGTGGCTTAAAAACCAGTCCCGTGATTATCGTTTGAATGAACTTGTCATGTTGTATTGATAAAACATTTGTAAATATTTTAGACGTGTACAAAAAACTAGTTTTGGGACGTTTTCCTTATTTGCTTCCACGTTATCCTTATATCCGCACATGGCATAGGGGTAGGGGCTATAACGCTAGTCGTCCAGTGGTTTCAGCGGGGTCATTCATTAATTATACCCTCGGAGCTGTGCTCTCGGACCCTTAGTGGGGTGGAAAGGAGTAGAACGCCTTGGGCTTTCTTGGACGGTTCATAGTTTGTCTTAGCTTTAACTCATTAACAACCGGACGTGAATTGAAATCTTTCTTAAATATTTAACTTCAAGATTTTTCTTGTAAAAAATGTTAAAAGAGGCATATAGCAAGGACTTACTGTGCACTATATGACAGCTGACGTAACAAGGCACTGTACGGTACGTTCTCTAATTTCCGAATACTAACGAAATCAATCCACCTCACCAGTATACAGTTTTTCTTAGTACTCGTCAGGTGCCACGATTCGCAACCATAAAATAGCACTGACAGAATGCATGGGCTGAATAAATGGCATTTGGTTTAAATTGTAATTTTGTTTAATTATAGATTATTCTTTTAAGAAAACTTGAAATACTTACTATGATTATATTAATCCCAAGAATTAAAGCCATAGTGTGAAGGGTGTAAATCCGTAATGAAGAATCACAAAAATTGATTTTTGACGAGATTTTTCTCAACTTCCCCCACTTTCAAGAGCAAACATGCTGTGGATGGAAAGTTATGAAAGCATTATATTTTATATAAATAAAATTAAATTAAAAAGAAATATTAACCTTCAAAAGACTGTCCTTGAAAAATAGCTCGCAGGCCGAAAGGGGGATCTAGAAAAGACCCCAGTGGCATGGCCTTATTGGCATAGACTCCAAAAAAAAAATGATTGATGCTTTGGCGTATCTTTATTCATCGTTCTAAATTTATATGAAAATCGATAATTTTCCTATAATTATTCATATTTTAAGTCACGCATGAATGAAACAACCTGATCGTGTTCTTGCTTATTCTTTTAATGTAAAAAGCATCCATTTGATTTGGAATGTTCGTTGCAAGAAGCGTGTTTGAGATAAGATAACGTTATCTTATCGCGTATGCGCAGTGAAGTTTTAGCCCTAGCAATTGGTAGCGACAATATAAATTTTCGGCCAATAATAATCAGACTTATTTTCTTTTTTATTCAATCGCGACGAAACTAGTCTATCAAAATCATCAACCAATATTGCAAAAGATGTAGAAAACAATGATTTAAAAACACCAAAAGTTTACACATTGTATCACTAATATTAAGATAGATATTTAAGATAAAGTAGCAGTGGTGGTCGACTGTTTCACCCTCAGCCAGGCAAAGTTAAAAAAGAGATCGTTATCATACGTGAATTTGACCGTTCATCTAAGCCTAAAAGACAAAAAGTAAGAGAAACTAAAACCGTTTCGATTATGTCTTTGTGGGTTTATCTTGAATGATTTGAAATTCATTGTTATCCGACGCATTTGTTATAAGATATTTTTCTAAACACGTGTTCCTTTATGGTATTTTAAAATAAATACCGAGTCGATTGAAATAGTATTGGGTTGCAGGGGGCTAAGTCTAAGCCAGAAGCAACGGGGTCGAGTCGGCATTGAATGCGTAAGTGTTTTTGCGTGAGTGAATCCGTTTTTGCCGGGAATAGCGCCCACGACTTGGTGAATGGAAACTGATGCTAGTGAAGATTTATGTAAGATTCTTGGTAAGAGGGTTCTAAATGATTCGAATGTGTGTGCGGACAGGACCAATGTTTATATATTCCATAAATTATTATTTCGGATATAATAATTTGTCGCAGTTATACTGGTCTGCTAAGAACATGGTAATTGGATGGAGTTTTGATATATATTATTTTAGCAGAATATATCGCTTTGTGAGCCAAACAATGAAAACTACATTTTTTATGATTCGTCTCTTTTCAACTCAACAATATAATTTTTAAATTACAATAATAATTTTTGAAATATGGAATATATTATCTTTTGTACAATTTAATCATTATAGCAGTGATAGCATTGTTATTTTTTTAAACTCTGAAAGGAAATGATTTTGTTCAAGAATTTTTTTGTTAAAAACACTTGTCATTGAAAACATCTTAGGCAAACAGACTAAAAATATGCATTTTGTTTTTTTCATTATTCACCATCGTGCCTTGCCTCCTGTGGTTCACAAGATAACTATAAAACTTTATACTTGAAGATATTATGATGATTATTTTTTATTAAAAAGAATTCTATATTTTTCTATTTTTTAGTAAATTTAATTGAAAAAAATAATCATATAACTTTCTTCAATCAATCGATGTTATGGTTTTATGGGTAAAATAAATAATAACATGTGATAAAAAAGTTTCTTGCCAAATGAGTTTTTTCAAATAAATATGTCCATATTTGTAACTATAGTCAATTTTAAAGAGATTTTAAGTGAAACTACAATATTCATTACAATGGAATTAAACATTTCCAACGGTATATTTGTATGTTTCATTTAAAAATCACCAATTTATATGCAAAAAAGTTGAATAGAACTAGTCTATGATTGACGAAAGTTAAACAAGGCTAGATTGAAACAATTATTGTATTCTAAATGAACGTCTCGATTGAATTTGGTTTTTTATCAATTCTATCATATTTTGAGTATAGTAAATTTGTTTGGAGAAAAACGTTAGCATGAATTTTCAGACTTACAGTCGACGATACTATAAATAAACGGTCGTCTAATTTGCTTCAGACTCCCGCAGAAGGAACAGAAAATGGGTCCAATCATTTTTGAAATTACAAAATTAATTCGTAGATGTAATTAAACGCTGCCCTCGGTCGGGCATTGATGGCGGTCCCTCCGCTCCGCCGTCGCCGGAGGCCTCCTCAAGCCTTTCCCACCCCAAAGTCGGCGGCCCGGCGTACCGCCCACCCTCGACGATTCCCATAGTATGCTAGCCGGCAAGGCAAGAACGTTTTTGTGAAACGACTCCCTTTAAAATAACTCATTTACTTGATTGAGAAATATGTAGAAAATTTTAATTAATCCCAAGCTGAGCGGTGTATTTTACATCAAAATTAATCGACATTGGTATTATTACCCATAAAGATTTTTACGTGAATATTTTCAAGCTGCTGCTAAAATTTATACTGTATTTAGACACAAGCTTTTTACCTGATGATAAAATTTTGTATTTTACAAGGTTACAAAACTTTTATTATTTTAGTAAAAAATCAATATTTATATTTGATTTCAGCACTTACAGGTGATTTTTACAGACCGGTTTTGAAGCCCATGCTAACTCCCAATTTGAAGCATATGGATTCTTAATAGATGGTATCTCAACACATGTTTTATATGATAACTAATAGTTGCTCAGTCAGACAATCTCTCTGTAGTTCTATGAGAATAGGGATAGAAAAATAAAGCCTGGTGGTAAACTAGCCGTTCTTGCAACGCTTTCATTATAGAATTGGTTGAGTGAGTAGTTCTAAGACAACACAAGCATCCATATCACTGAACAGTATCGATAAATCGACTTAAAAAGTGCTGCTTGTACTAGGGACTCCAACCCGTGAAGTCCGCCATGACAGCCAACGACGATGATCTCTGCACCACGGACCCGACAAATAATTTTTCCTCTCATATAATTACATCATAATTGACTTTTAATATGTATTTATCTATTAAATCCATCTAAGATATCCGTACTAATTTTCATTCACGACTCGTATCAATTTTCCTTTTAAGAATTTTTTAAATCTTCCGGTTGGAATAGCTCTTGCTAGAATCCTTTCTTCTATATATTAAACTAGTGTTCGAACCCGGCTTCGCTCGGACCAGTTTAGTTATGTTCACCTCGGCGCGTAAATTCAGACGGGCCAAGTTGAAACAACTTTTTTCAAAATTAAAATGGAATTAAAATGAACATTTCAGACTGGCATTGACATTTCACAGCCCCTTTCATATATTGACAGCCCCATTCTCGCCCATTAAAATGTCCAAATTCAAGGAAAAAATCTAATTTGCTGTCAAAGAAATGTCAAATAATACCTTCACGTAAATAAAAACATTATTATATTAATAAAAGCCGGGAAAAGTTTACTAGAAGACTAATTTATTACATTTTGACTAAATGTCTTCGCCGATAAAAAAATCAAGCATATTTTCTTTCATATTCGTTTTTATGGCAACTTAATGACCAACAATGCAAAAGGGAATTACAGACCCACAGACATACATACGCCGTTTCGGTTTTATATATCTACTACTCGATACTCGAGTAATTGGAGTCTCTACACACACATTTATAACGAAACAAATTTACCGTCGAAACTTTTGCGAGCGAAATCAATTCGTTTGTTTGAACTTGCAACAACAATGCAAAAGGGAATTACAGACATACATCCCCCGTTTCGGTTTTATATATAAGATATCCAAAAAACTACACAATGTAGTTTCGATCTTCCAACATCTGTCTGTATTGGTGACACTGCATAATTATAACTATTTAGCACTAATTAAATGAAGTGCAAAAAAACATATATTTTTTATTTTATAACAATTTTCGATTCACACTTTGTTATTTAGAAAAGATACAAAGGAGCTGATGAGTAACAAAATTAAAAATACATTCAATTAATAACTTTTACTTTTCTTAAGTATTTTAATATATTTTTTTATTAAATGGAGATTTAAATACTTTACTTTTACGTTATTGTGTATAAGCACGATCAGCAAACAAATTTTGAAAGAATTCCAGCTTTGGGTAAAGGTAATCGTATTTATGCCAGATTGTTTGGTATCCAAACTTCAAAACTCATTTAGACTGAGTAAAATTGTAGCAAATATACGGGAGGTTGTCAAACACAGATACCTCATACCCCTTAACATTACATTCAAGCGGACTGCCTACATTATATTGGAGCAGGTAATTCTAGAAAACTTAATTTAAATCCACCTCATTGAATTATTACTCGAAGATGGAGAAGAGTTTTCTAAGAGCTTTATCGAATCGTTTTCTTTATGTATAAGCAAATTCAATACTGTGTTTTTGGAATAGAAAATAAACAATAACTTGTTATATCATTATTAAATATGATAAAATATGATAAAAAGTTAGTCTATATTTTTTTTTTGTCATCACTGACATTAAAATGTTTTGACGGAAAAAATGAAATTAATTATTATAATTTCTAAAAAAACCTACCTATACTATTCTATAATCCTTTTATGATATTATTTTGAAATATATAATATGTGTATTGTTTTTACTGCTAAGATAAATATTTAAAAATAAACATATTAGAATTGCAGTGTTCACTTCTAATAATTGGATGAACGGCATTACCTATATTTAAAAATAATAGAACATTTTATGTTAGTTAATCATATGATGATGAGCAAAACCAGTCACGATCTAAATAATCTTTCTGTGGATTAAGTAAAAAAAATGTCTTATTATTTTTTTATATAAGAATTAACCTACGCATATGTGCTTGAAAAATTAAATTTTGATTTTTAAAGCAACCTATTTATTCACTGTAGTACAATGATTATATTATAACTTTCTTCATACTATTTACTTATGTTATCTACGATAGTATCTGCATGAAATCAGGAAAACATATCTCAAAAATATTTACAATACTAATGCTAACCTAAGTTGTACATGTTTAATATAAATCGCTCATGTATTAATTAAACAGTATAATTATCACTCAATATTGATAGAGTCATTATAATGTTTGTAGAGCTAACCGAAAGTATTTTCAATAACGAATTATAGCTACAATTTAATGTATGATAATATAAGGAATGGCGTATTCCTGTAAGCTGGTAACATCGCATATCTGTCTTAGATAGCTCGAGACGCCAGCATCCCTTACCACCGTTCTTGCAAACTTTGGGATGAAATTAGATAAATTTAAAGTTAAACTCCCGACATGTAACACACGGAAAACAAGATGGTAAACATCATCGTGTCTTATTAGCGGTAAATAGCTCAGTTATATAGGTGATACCAGCTAGATTTTACTAGAACACTGCGGGGACTTGTTAATGCCGGATAATAAATATTAATATTACACATTAACAGATATTAGATACCAATACAACTTGTTTCGTAATAGCAGTATTAATCGCTTTAAGCTGTCAGTTTTAAATATTACCCGATAGTTTTCAAAATATGTTCAAAACTTTTGTGTAAATGTTTAACTGGCTTAAATAAATAGGAAACTTACAGAACTAAGTTGGACAGATTACTGAGTGTTCACTGGATTTTATTACTTCATCAATAGTCTTATACGAATGTATAAAGGTGCAGGTTAAAGCCAAAAATAGAGTTGAGTTTGTAAATTTATTTTGAAAAGGTGTCCTATATTAATTCTGTACGTATCAGTTTATAATACGTAACTGTCACTAAAACAATGATGAGTTACGATGTAAATATGTAACAATCTTGAATTAAATGATTAAATGGGCATTACTTTTTTATTACATTATTAAATCCGCTTGAAAATTTAATACACAATATTGTAATATAACAGTTGACAAAATACGTACAGTCCTTATCGATTCATGCTCCAGATTTGATACATAATTTTTAACACGTTTTGCACTGAACAGAGTCGTCTATGTACATTAAGTTCATCATAATCGTATTGTACTTGAAGACATTTTTTTTAAATTATGGCTTAATAAATTTCCTGTTAATAATATAAATTTAGTATTGGCTCAGAAATTTGTTTCAGGGTCTTATTTTTAATCAATTTTTCCAGTCGAGTGTCGGAAACAATTTACCATTACAATTATCTAAAATCCTGTGAATATTACTTTGAACTTATGAACTTTTTTTTCGAGATTTTCTACAAAGTAAATTTTTATATCAAAAAAATTTTTTACTCCTCCGTAAAATGGGAAGAATAAAATCTGGAAGCGATTCCCGAAATTAAATTCATTTGAAACAAACTGACGCACGTGGAAAGTGTATCAAACCAATCATATAGACAAGTTTCAATTTACTCATACAGGTAAACACCGTTCAAATCTGATAATTCTATGTCTCCATAGCATACGAGTGATATTCTCTCAGCTTATGTATATAACAACTTTGAAATCGTTTTACCTGATTCTGGCATAAACTACGCGCCGACCTGCAATTCAAAATCCATTTCCCAAATAGGATAAGCTCCTTTCTCGAACACATACATACGAAATTGATGTCAAAACATCAAGCGCTAACTTTGTAGATTAGATATCAGAATTTATTTTGGTGATTTTCCTTATTTTTCGGCGAACGGATGTGACATTTGAGCTTTTCCAAAAAAGTTGTTTTCTATCAAACGGTATATAGTATGTATATACATTCATATATACTAACCATACTCGAGACTCGTCAGTCTTGCCTTTACTTCTTTCGACTGTAAACACTTACTTGTTTACCTATATACAATTTAATATTTGTTTTTGCTCAGTTAAATGCTGTTTATATTGTGGGAAGTGTGCTAGCAAACATTTACATTGAGAATTACCTAGATCTAACTTCAAATATTAAATATTTTTGTTTCAGCTGAATTAAAAACTTTTCATTTCATTTTTTGTTTGCAAACACAGTTTTTTAAATACGCATATCACACAAACCACACTCAATAGTTTATATAAATGTTAACAGAAGAAAAACAAACTTGATCAATATTGGAAGTGATTAATAAATGGAATGTGATGGTAAAAATTGAAAATGTCAATATATCCTATATACATTTTATATAAATTTTAAACGAAGGCGTAAGCCGAAATAGCTATCAACAAATATATAAAATTTATGTAGAACTAACATACATTGTTATTTTTTACCGTATTATTTCATTGTACTACTTCCACATATATTATGATAAAAATCAGGACTAGCTTCGCTCATCGCGAGCTTTATCGACTGATATTTGTCAGAATATATATGGAATACATACTTTAAGCTGTGTTTTATTTTTTTTAAATAAATAATACACTTCTATCAAGAAGTGACCGTTACAACATTAAAACATGTCATACTTTTTATGACAATCATCAAAGTAGACTGTTGTTGTAAAATACTGGCTTCATTATAGATTGTTCACTACTGCAGTGATCACGCCCTCTTGTCAGCAACAATGGGAAGCTTAGATAAATTAACTATGAAATTTAAAATCAGAGGCGAAGGTGACTGGACAAACATCAAACATATGAAATTATTTCCATGAACTCCATCATTGATAATTTTTTTATTATATTACCAGGAAATATAATATCACATAATAATAAGTTGACAATACGTTTATCATGCGGACGAAAGCCCTCCGAGACGTTCCGGTAATAGATTTCGGATGAAATATCCTCAAGTGCTGCGGAACAAATTCATAAAGACGTAGACGTAACGATATTAAGTGACACTCAAAACTTCGTTACTATGTTCTGGTTGTCTTGAAGTTATTTGTTGTTTCGGTGGAACTACTTCTCGGAATAGTGATTCGAGAAGATTCTATAAAAGTATAAGGTACATTTTTTCGTAGAGATAGAGTAACAGAACAAGTATGATTATTTTCCACGTATTTATAAGGATATAATATGATTAAAAAATAAAGTGTGTTTACTCAAAATTGAAATAAAAAACATCCACAGTATCCAACCAGTTTATTTTTTTAAATTTAAAATCAAATTAATTTAATATTTTTTCAAGTATCCGCATTTCAACATATTTATATTTCAATAAAAATATTATTTTTCTGTGATTTCTGGTTATTTGAGAATTATCTTTCACATCGATTCGACCCGGAAAACGGATCGTATAGAAAGCGATTGACTAACACTAGTGCTGTCCTAATGCAATCCTTTTTATGCCTTCTTTCTTCGAAAACTAAGTAGCAAACAGTTCTCGTAGAAATCTTCAGTTAAAATTAAGTCCATCAGGAATCCACACACTACACACTGGAAGTTAAAATGGTTAAAGAATCTTAATGATAACATACGGAATCTTAGTTTATGTTCTTGACGTATTTTAATTGCATTTATTTTTATCTGCAGTAGGTTTCTGAATATAAATTAAGGTTAAGGAAAAAAAATGTGAAATTCATTCTTTCTTCTCATGTTTTTTTAAATTTCATGACGTCACAAGTCTTGACAGAGGTTTGAGATAAGCTTATTAATATCGGCTAATATCGACGCTGCATAATTTTTGAGTCTTGTATTTTAAAGTTACAAAAACTAATCACTGCAATTAGTCATTCAATAAAAAAAATAAGAGCAGCAAAGGCGTACATTGAAAGCGATTATTTTTCAAGAAGACCAAGTGTTTATCTAAAGATGTCCGAGACATTGTCCAAGTAGTTGCATTTGATACAATACTGCATGTATAGAAGAAGATATGTTAAATTATTGAAAAAAATTTACGATCTGAATACTAGGATTTATGATATTCTCACTGAAGATATATTTTCTTATAAATGTGATTAATAATGACGAGTGTTCCACCTAGTCATATCTTATATACAAAACCGAAACGGCGTATGTATGTATGTATGTCTGTAATTCCCTTTTGCATTGTTGTTGCAAGTTGCCATAAAAACGAATATGAAAGAAAATATGTTTGAATTTTTATCGGCGAAGACATTTAGTCAAATGTAATAAATCAGTCTTCTACTGAAATTTTCCCGGCTTTTATTATTAATAGTAATGTTTAGTATTTACGTGAAGGTATTATTTGACATTTCTTTGACAGCAAATTAGATTTTTTCCTTGAATTTGGACATTTTAATGGGCGAGAATGGGGCTGTCATCAAATTAAATAAAGTTTGTGATTTTATTTTAACTCTATTTTGGATGTTAGATTTTGTGATATAATTATGTCGAAAGATATAACATTAAATAATTATTGGTCGCTTAGTCCGAGCGACGCCGGGTAGCAATACTAGTATCATATAATTTTCAAATTGTAAAAGTTTACCTAGACTTCAACGAGTTTCCAAGCCTAATGGTCTTCGAGAAATTATTTTTTTCCGAGACTGTTAATGATAACAAGAAGCATTAAAAAAACAGCGATTATTTTTTCATGAAAACATCGGTCATTATTCAAACTGTCTTCAAAGTAGCTGCGGTGGACGTGTGCTTTTGACAAGTGTCACCCTCTTCATATTATCACATCCCATTACCTCCACTAAGGCGTTAAGAAAGCTTTCATTATTTCCGAAGCTCTAGCGAGTGTATCTTATAAGCAGTACCAAACTTAATGTGATGTCAGTAGAAAAATATTAATTGAAAGAAAAAACGCCATTCAGCTTAATTTTGTAGTTTTAATTTTAGTTAATTTCATCATCTTATTTTTTTAAACGTGAAATAACATGTCGACACCTTACTTTGAAAAGGTTTTAACTGCTCTTGACACTGTTTTGAGATACATATGAGCGTTTGAAATTTAGATTGATTAAAATTCACTTGTAACAATGAGCAAGTAAAATTATTTCATATCACTTATTTTAAGCATATTTTTTCCCAATCTTGCTGAGAAATAATAATCTCAATGGTCAAAGATGGAAATAATGATGAAAATCTGTCTGCGAGTGTATCTGCACATTGCAACTCTGGAATTATGCTAACTCCGTTATTGAACCATAGATAATTCTGAAATTCATATATACGATAGAATGCGGTAAATAAAAGCTTTTCCGAACAAACGGTCATTTTAGACAAAAATTTCGATTAGTTCTTTTCAAAGTAAGGTATCGATGTAAAGATACGCTTTGTTTACAGAAACATGCTTATTATTTTGGTGATGATATATTGCGAATTAAATAAATATCAGTATTTTTAATAGTTTTAGGCGTTTACTGAATCTTGGACTGTTTTATTCGTTTAAGCATCAACACTTTTAATAATAAAACAACTGAATGTTGCTATTCTTTATCAAATGTTGAGTTAACTTTTAAAGAATATCATCATTCAGATACTTAAAAAGCATAAAAGTCGATCATAAGTGTGTTGTGTTCATTCAGGGTTTATTCCTTACAGTGCTATATATTTAAATTAACACCACACACACAACTATTGATAAAATAACCTTGCCAAATAAGCTTTGTTCTACTTTTTTAATCACTCTCTTTATTTTTACATTTTAAGGCGATGTTGAAAAAAATACTAAGAACCAAGAATTTAATCCAAGCATCATTTAAGAGTTCGTATGTTTAGGTTAAGAAGAAAACGTAGTTTTAAATATTTTTATCTTCAATTAACTTCAACAACGATTCATGAATAATACAGTGAAATGTACTGTTGGCTCCAGTATTTCTTGAAGCTTTCTAAAAATGCTTATTTCGGTTCTGTCGTAAGAGTATACCCTGCTAAGCACAAGGCTCGAGATCATTAGAAAGCGATTTATAACAGATGCCAGTCTACTTACTGTGTGATATTTCGTCACCTTGAATGAACCTTATGACTTTTTTCATTTTTGTTTATTGCGAGAGTCATTTGTTTACATTACTTACACCTGGAGAAATCTTCTTAAGAAATATTTACCCAGATGTCTCAGAACCATTTATTTCATATTTCACAGTCAACTTGAAGAAATATTACTGAATTATTCTTTAGATTTTATACCTTGATATTAATAATTGATCTTTAATGTACTGCTTCTTTAAACACATTGGCTACGGGAAACACGAAATACGCGTCGTTTCTCTATGTGTTTCGGATTCCTATGTAGCAAATGTGTTAAGTGCACTTATAGAAAGAAAACTATCTAAAAGTGTTAATGCGGTCATTTTGTGTGTAAAATAATATCATCTTGGTAATTTTGCGGCAGAGTGATGCAAATGTTATATACTTGTCGGATTAAGTTAATCATATTCACAGGATTCTTTAATATGAAATGTGTAATAAGTTTCAGTAAATTAGTATAGAAATTTTATGAACGGAAACCACTGAAACTTTTTCTCTCTGGAGCTTTTTCTTTTGCATCAAATGTTTACAAATTTGAATCGTTTTAATTTTTTTACTTTTCCATGAGTTTTGTCGCTAAAGATCCGCTTAAGTGCACGAATGAATTTGAACATATGAAAAGTTCAAAATTCAAACGATCCGAATTTGAAATTAAAAGTTCATTCTAGCACCTTTTGAAAAATCCTGAATTATTCAAAAATACAATAAAAATAACTTTGGTTTATTTCAAGCGTAATGCTATAGAATTGAGCAAATCTTAAATTCCTAGTATTAATAAATACCAAAATAAACAATTCCTTTCAAATTGAAATATCTTAAAAGACTATATTTCTTTTTTAATAAAATAATCATTTCTTCGAAATAGACAGCATTTACATGAATCCCCACCGGGTATTATATTGAATAAACAAATATGCAACCGAAAAACTCAAATATATCAAATAATACGCCATCAAATTCATCAAATGTTTCCATACAGACCACATGTCCCTTGGTAACATACAAATATCCATATATTATTATTTCCCTCAAACTTTCCAAGACGGGCAAAGCCTCGAGTGTTTAGGGCACGTCGCGTGGGTCACGTTTCTTGACAGGCGCCTTTCGAATGGTCCCATATGGCCCCAATTGGGCCTCCAAGTCCCACCGACGGCCCCATCTGACCAGTGGCTATTGAATTATTGTGAGATGAGATATTGCGATGTATCGACGGCGCAAACGTGGACGGTATCCTTATGAAATAAAACGAGAATATTTCTCACAGTTTCATTCAATCTTTCAATTCAATATTAAATAATTCAAGGGAAAATAATAATTGTACGTGATTTATATACCTATATACAGCGGTGTCGAAGTAAATAAATAGGTACTAGGTCGGTCATTGATTACTAATTTAAAAAGCACAAGTTTTAATAATTAAATTTAAAAAAAAATGCGTATTTAAAAAAAAACTGTACTCTTCTTGTACGATGCACTTGAATTTTATTAACAGTATTTTGAACATATGTATATACTTGAAAATTAAGTTGCAAGCCAAATGGTGGCAGGGCGGCGCCTTGGCTCATTTTCAATTGCCAGGTCGCCGACCTGGTCCCACTACACTACGGCCTATATATATCTTTATAGTATATTTACACTTTCAAAACTTTTTACGTATGTCACCGAAACAAATGAATATATGTTTATCTGACATATGCAAGGGCTTCAAAGATTTGCCAAAAAAGGTAAATAATTCAACGATTATCTATGCAAATTTGAATCGTTTCTTTTTCTTAAGCTTTGTCACTAACGACCCTGGTTTCGCCTTTCGGTATCTTCAGGCATTTCATGGAAAAGTACAGAATTAAAACGATTCAAATATGATATTAAAATCTCATCAAGCACCTTCAGTCTAAATTATGTTGCATAGATTTTTTTGAATGTATTCTTATGCAATATCATTATCATATGTTTTGTGGAATATTATTTCATATGGTCAAATATATGGTGTGGTATTAAATGGATAAAGAGAAGTCTGTAATTATATTTTTAAAATATGTAGGTATAGAATATTTCCATTTTCTTATTTGGCTGCTGAAATGAGAATATATCGAAATGCAAAATCCAGGTCATGACTGGTCATGACTCATGAGTGATTAAAATCATGGTAAAGTAATAAATTCAAACGGGTCAAATCTGAAATTGAAAATCCACCAGGCATCTTCAGTGAAAATCCTTAATCAAACAATAATGACGGAGTTCAATAATTTGTCTTTAATATAAGTTTGTTTCATAAATATACCGTTGGTCGTGTCTTCTCATTTTTAATATTTAATAATGAAACTTTAAAAGTACACCTAAACGCGGAGAAACTTTTTACTGCGAAGAAAGTAATTCTAGTATCATCTTGATGCAAGCATTGTCGCATGATTTCCCAAGGACATTGTTTGCGTGCCATAAAATGCAATACACCTCTTCAAGGCAAAACTTTTCAAATTATGACTAACATTTAATACTTGACACTTTTGCTCAATTTAAATGCTTGATTATTAATAGAAGGAATAGTTTATATACAGAATGTTACTTTCCAGTCTTAGGTGGACAAGGTTTCTGTGGTTCATTCTTAATCGTCAACATCGTAGGCGGTTACATTATTGATTTGTATCTAGATTACACGAATATCCGTGATGTTATTTAACGCATTTCGAGTGATTGGCTTAAGCTAGTACTTTCCTTTACCCATCTTTACATTTTTAATCTAACTTTAAATCTAAATTAACCTTTGCCCGAGCATTTTTTGCGAAATATTCACGCGAACTGTAGCTCTTAAATAATTATATCTGTAAAACAAGTCTGCCTATGTGGGTAAAATACAAAGCATTAGTAAATTAAAGATTTCTTATAATTTACGAACAAATACCAGCACCGCAACTTGTACGCTTACTAATTCTATAGGAAAACCATAAACGAATCCATTTTAGCTACTGCTATCTTGAAAAAAGAATTGGTCACCCCAAAGGATAAATTTCTAGATATGGAAAAAAAATCTGTATCTGGATTGAAATATATTGTATGATGCGAATAAAGCTGATTTATTACAGTCCACTGGATATAACACAACGCATATCCCAAAAGTCAACCTTGTAACGCAGATTTTTTTATATTCCTCATAATGGCAAAAATATTTAACAAAACCGAAAATAAAATTATGGATCGGAATCTCAAAGGCATTATTTATGAAAGCTTATATTCACATGTTGAAAACTATTATCATCATTCAGTGTAGTCCGATAGCGAAGTGCACCATAATCACTGGTCCCATATGGGACTGTAGGAATTTAAAAGGTTAAACATATACAACCAGTTTGTATAAAAGTAGCACTCTTGAAAATCTCTATCAGAAATCGAATAATTAGCGTACTTTAATAATAAATTTGCAAAGCCTTGTTTAATCACTGCCTATATATTTATTATATACATATAACTTGACATGTTTGATGAAATAAGTGTTTTCTTCTTATCTCTGATAACATTGGTAAAATCAGAAAAAAACGAGTATGCTTACTGCAAACTGGAAATATATTCTCAAAGGAAAGCATAGCTCACATCACGTACATTAACAAGATATTGTTTTTGTTTAGTGTCAAAAAATGTACATTGGTCGATAAATATTCCTCCGAGTATGAGATGTAATGTGACAGGTGACATATCAGTAGGAGGCTTTGCAAATCCCACCCTTTTTAGTCATTCTAAGAACCCTTGGACAGCGAAATACTCATACGCAAAACGTTCGTTCAAATACTTACATAAATTGTATAAAGAAAATAAATTAGTGGGTTATAAAAAATTGAGCAAACCAAACTGTTTATTAAATATTCTAGATTGATTCATCGCTAACTTATATTAAAAAAATTAGCATAAAATAAAAAATTATGACTTTTTTATCAATGCTAGTTTGAAACGTTTGTCGGTCCCTGTGGTCTAGTGGTAAGAGCTTTGTCCTAGCGATCAGGGGGCCCGGGTTCAATACCCGGTAAGGTCAGATTTTTTCAATTGAAAAAAGAGATCTTGGTCTGGGTGTATGTTATTTATCGTTGATTTTGTGCACAACTGATTCATTATTTATCATCGAGTTAATCTCGTATGACTTTCACAATAAAGAATATTTGGCGCATTGGCGTAAGCTGTAATGCCAAATATTTTTGAATTGAAAAAAAAAAAAAGAAACAATCTGTTTTAAAATTGTTTTAAATATTTTGATAAGTAGGTTTACAGGAGTTCAATAAAATGGTTGTCACAATTCTCAGGAAATATCCTTAAGGTAACTTGTGTGAGTATGCCCTGTACTTATTCATACGCCACCTCTTTTCTCCTGTCCAGTGTCTCTTAGGATGAAAATAAATTCAAATACGACCTCTTTGCTACCCCTTTAAGGGGGCAAGTGTCCGCTACGAAAAGAACAATGCCAATATTTGAATGGAAAATTCTAATAAATATATCTGCATGTACCAAGAAAAATGAAAATAAATATCAGGCTGATCATTTTTTTATCAAACCTCTACTACTAAAATAGTCGAATGGTCATTTTTCAAAAATATGAATAGGTACTTCTTAGGCCTTTATTTCAATAACAAGTCTTATTCTTCTTATTATGTACATATATATGTTGAAAAACTTGAATTTGATTTTTACGTTTTTCGGTAATCGAGCAATTTTGAAGTTTTATCGTGCATATTCAGATGATTTAAAAATTCATTTAAAGTAAATACCATTTGTTCCTCGAAATTTTAAAAATAGGGATAGGCAGAAAAATGTGTTTTATTTATTTAAGATCATGCGATTCCACCAAAAAGTTGACGGTTAACCTATAAAGAGTGATAAAAAAAAACATTCAAAAATGACGGCGAATTATATCAATATACAAGAATTATAATTCAACATGTTATTATTTTACAAATATTCACTTCAAGAAAACGTTTTTTTTTACAACACTTAACAGACAACAGAAAATAAGCCTATACGTAAAGAATAAATGTAGCTTAATAAATTTGATAAAACACATTTTTTTAACGTTTAAGAACATGTTGTTGCAGAGAAGCAAATACTTATCCAATGATTTGTGTACACAAGAGATTGCCTCCAGCAGAGTTCTTGTATCGTTCGCGCGCCACTGACTTGTTTACTTTCCAGCTATTGTTTGTTGGCTTAGAATACCAGTGGCTTAGATTAGGAAAAAAAAACAATTTATTTATAATAAACTTTTTATTAAAAGCTGAACCTTGAAAATATCTCAGATAAATGTTTTTTTATCTCTGTAAAATATTCGACATTTTTTTTCATATAAATTTCTTCTAATAATTGTTAGGTCAATAATATTTTGTATCTGGTATTTCATTTTGGGATGCTTCATGATAACATACATAAGAATTAATTTTCTGTCAGGTCCGTGGTGCAGCATTTTTTTTAGTCGATTTATCGATTCTGTTCAGAGTCATGGTTTGTGTGTTGTCTAAACATTTATTCTCTCCTATCCGATCCTTTATGCGGAGACGAAGTGGTATTCAAGCCTTATCCTTTCCATCCTTACTCTCATTAAAGAAAATAAGAAAAACTAAATTAAGTAATAAGCAGTTGGATGACATATGGAATAAATAAAATAAATTACTATACATTTTTACCGAGAGTAATCATCCAATTAGCACAATATTTCTTTAAATAAATGCGATAATTTTAAAATAAACATTATTCTTTCTTCACTGGCTTCACTGCTGTCCGGCGTCATGGTCCACTCGGGCCCTGGGATCGCATGCATACCAAATCACCTTATCAGTTATGCATAATGCGGCTGAGTGGAGGGGTTGAGGTGGTCAGGGCGGAATTCAGTGGGTGGGGCCCCATATCCAATGTCATTAAATTTGTTTTTTTAAATTTCCGTACAAAAATATGTATTTATTTTTACCTCCCAGTATCAAATTTATCAAACCAAACCTTTTTTGTATTCTTTTAATGTTATTATTCAGAAGAAAATATCTTAAACTTTTACAGCTGACGTATATAAGTAATCTGTGATTATTAAAAATTTCATTTATAGAAAAAATTACTTGTAAGTTGTAACTTTCAATTCTTGGTGAAAAGGTAATATTTAAAATAAATAAAACATATGTTTTGTACTACTTACTTAACTTGTATGATTATGAGTCAAAAATATTTAAATACTTATAATTTCAATATAAAATGTATGAAAGAAACTCGATAATAAATAATGAATCGGTCACGTAAAATTCAACGATAAATTACATACACCCAGTCAAGGATCTCTTCTTCAATTGAAAAAAATCTGACCTTGCCGGGAATTAAATCCTGGCCTACTTAATCACTAGGGCAAAATTCTTGCCACTAGACCACAGTATATCCTTGATTTTTTTTTAACGTTATCGATTACAATAAGCGTTATATCTTTCAGAATTCTTTATTTAGAATTATAAATAGCAGCGTTACCTCTAGTTTAAAAAAATCCCATTGTTCAATATATATATTCTAAATAATCAAAATTTTGTTTCAAAACAGTTTCGATAATCCAGCTTTGGTACAACGTGTAAACTGCGCTTAGTGTAAAAAAAACACATATTTCATTGCGTCTTTCCATGAATACTAATGAATATATTATGCGGTGTATTTTACAGCAAAAAGAAAACATACTGAAAAAACAATTCAAATTGAAACAAACATAAATTTACTCGCACTTGCAAAATAAACATAATTCACATTATTTAGTAACACCCTAGAAACCGTAAAACTATTTTTTTTTTATTCTTATACCTGTTGGTTTTATATGCAAAATATCTTAATACATAAAAATCATAATCTTTTAAAGTATTCATTGTCAATATTATTATTAATCATAAACTTGTCAAACTCTGTAAGAATTCATTACCCACACAATTATTGTTAGTTTGACAGCATTTATTAATATCAATAAATGTATTAAGCTGTAGTATAAAATATAATCATCTCTTTCGTATTTTATTGTGTGTGAAAATATGTTTTATATGTACTATACATAATGCATTTATTTGACCATTAGATTCCAAAATTACTATAGAAATACCTTGTTTGCACCGTGATTTTTTTTCAATATATATAATTTATTTCGAAACCTTAAAACCAATGACAGTATTTTATTATTCTAGTGATTTTCATCTCGTATCTTATTGATGGTCAAAAAGTATTTTTAAATAGAATATCCATTGGAAACAAATTAAGAAAAGTTCATCTTCCTGATATATTCAGTTCCACAGATGCATTTCAATGAAAAGATAAAAAAATAATAGACCCCATGATTTCGAAACTATCAAGCTATTATTTTTCAGTATAAATGATTTATTTTAAAACCTTTAAACAAATGATAGTTTTTTTGTATACTAGAGTTTTTGATCTCGTATTTTAATGAGAGTTAAAACAATATTTTGAAATGAAATAAGATTCATTGGAAAAAAATTAATATATTTTTACCTTTTTGACAACGAAATTAGTCATAGTACGAATGGCTAATATTCATTTCTCACACTTCCACTGTATGTGTATCATTGAAAAAAAATCTAATAAATACCAACATGAAACATTTTAAATTAATTTGTTTCCTTTCTCAATGCTTACAAAATAAAAAAAATAATGATGTTGCATCATATTTTTTCCAGTATGTTTATCTAAAGCACATACAGTGTGTCTAAAAACACTTGCGCAAGCAGGGGTGTGAACGCCGGTAATCCGACAACACCGTTCAGTAAATACTCAAATTACACGCGCATCTATCCGCTGAGGCTTCCACGGGGGTCGAAATTGAGGGTTTATTGCACGGCCAATCCACCACCCGCTGTGGTCACTGCCTTTTTATCCACTCCGTGCTGGATAGGTGGAAACGTAATCAGAAAGTTCGTCAGCCGAATTAATAACATTTCTATAACAAGATAATATTAAATAAAGCTAATTAAATGTTGTATGATAAGATATTGAGCTTCAATACTGATGTAAATTACATACTGTCATGGCAAAGCTATTTATTAAAAATCCTTGATGTCAACTACATATAATTTTGTTTTTATTTTCTTTGATAAACAATTTTAATTATACGATAAGTTAAGTGACTTCAGGCCTATGTTTTATAACGGCGTGGTATATTTTTTTCTTCTCTGAATTGAAAAATCAGTTTCATTAAATCTATCAAGCTGAATCATTCAAACTATCTTCTTAATCGGCTCGTTAGGATAAAAGAAATGTACCTAGATTTATGCTGGTTTCAAGCTATGAATGCCACTAGATACAAAATAATATGTGTCGAAGAAACATATCGATAGACGAAGATGATACGAAAATATTTCAATACGCATTGTCTTGCTTATAGCTCCACTAACATTTAAAATAAAGCATTCGAAAAAATTACTCTTTTATATTCAACAAATAAATCAGAAAGCCAAAGCATCGCCAATAAAAATAATGAAAAAAAATAGTGTTTGTTAAAAAATTGGGATCATTTTATTGGTGAAACTGTTTCTTGGCTCTCCTGCAAAGTAGAGAACAGAGAGTTAGGTTGATCTCTAAGGAGCAGAAATTTATATTGATAATAAATACTACCTGTACTTAAGATAAATGTTAAAATCAATTTATAGGATATCTTTTTAGTAAAAAGATCGTACTAAGAAAAACAGTTAGATACTGATATTATATTAATGTTTATACTGCAATAGCTTTTATCAACATCTATAACAGCCATTTTACAGCAAAATTATCAATATCAGTCAAATTTAAAAGGAGGTGACTCGAATTGTTTGCTGCACAATTTTTCATATCCTGGTAGTTCTACTTCACCCTTAATTATGGCAGTAAAGTGGACTTAACGAGCGATGAATGAAGCTCGTAAAAAAGAAAGCACGTAACTCGACTCGGCCGGAAGCTTTCCATCCTGGAAAAGCTACGAATCGGAGCTTTCATTAACAACATATTTGCTTGTTTGCTCCCGCGAATTAATGCTTTCGATTACACCTTCGTTGTATGTAGACTTGTTGCACATTGCAGGGTAAATTTCACATAATTCCCTAATACGTAGTTATACGTTATTCAGTAGTTTTTTTACGACTATTTTCAGAAGCGTAACTTTTAAGAGTGCTATTTTATTTTTATACAGAACAGTGCTGTAAGTATTAATGTAGCAAGTAATTTTCAAAAGATCTTTTTTGATAACGGTATTTACGTATGTTTCTCAAAATTAATGGTGAATTCAATGGTGTTAAATGATGAAAAAAAGATAGTTTGAACAACGTGTAGTTCTCGTAGAAAACTAGAATTGAGGCCATTTTTTTTAAAAATATATTTCATAAAAAGTATATATAAGACTGTCAACACAATTTTTTACTAAGAAAAGCTAAAACTGGATTCTATACTATTAACATCTCTTTATTGCCTTGCAAACGTTTTGTAGTTGCTCTATTCGTGACGGTCCATACATTTGAACTAATAAAATTCATAATTAACACGGTGAAAATAAAAAGATATTTTAATTCTACAAAATATAATTAATTTAAATTTGATAGCTAGTTTGGCTTACGCTTTCGTCAAAGCAATAGTTCTAGAGCTAAGTAAATGCCAATTCAATCAATAAATTCATTATTAATTATTAAAAGGATGAAGTTAACGTGATGTTTGAATAAATTCTGTAGTGTTTAAAAGGGATGCTTAATTTTATATTGAAAACAACATTATATTGAGACAATAGATTTTATAATCTATACAAATATTTATGAATTTTATAATATTTCTTGATAAACGGTCTTCTCATCTGTGACGTTTCATGTATACCAAATTTCGTTTGAGTGATTAACTCTTAGCCAGGCGTCGAATCCCGCAATTGAAAACATTTCTTCGTTAAGGGGACCCGGGAACAGGAAGTGTGGATTCGGATTGTATTGTTTGTGTGCGCGAATCCGTAACGGACGGATCCAGAGCATTGTGTTAGACTTTCCATCGCCGAAAGCCGAAAATTCTGGGGTTACCATATTTTTTACTTACAGATAAAAGTTTCAGAAAAACACTTTTTAATCATTTTATTCAGTTAAGTATGCCCAACACTCGACCTTATAGATTATTTTTTTGCTGCCCTATTGATATTACTAGCTCACTATTATAAATCAACAAATGGAAATGTAAGCAATTCTTTATAAATTTAATATAAGAATTCCATCAAACACTTTTAGTCGATGTCCTTAATTACAGTTTTATGTATGCGTTTTGTTATTCATATAATAAAAATAAAACACATCACTCAATGAGCATGGATATGGCAAAATTACATTTAATTAGCCATGTCCACTCCTAACTTGGATACAATATACTCTAATAGATCCATTTGCTTTAGAATCGGATGGGTGGTTATTTGAGACAACCAGACGTCCATAAAAATCCATGAACAGATAAAAAAAAATAGTGAAACTATACGTACTGGGATTCAAGCACGTGATGACCACAACCAAGGACCACAAATACCAGTTTTATTTTATCAAACGATATCCATTGCAAATCGATGAAGCTTTAATTTGGTTGATACAAAGTTTTCATACGTAAGTCAGAGAATTATGCAACAATGAATTCTATATCATTTCATTCAGAGTATTTATATACAAATTCTACAATTAGCACACCATGCAAAATACGTATCTGTAATATAAATAAATGTTTAAAAAAGCAGGATGCAGCTTAACGCAGTTGATAAAATTATGTCCGATTGATTGCTTCTTAAGCAGTAACGATTCCACATTATTGATAGTTATTAACCCTTAGACATTGTGCCCAAACTTTGAACACGAACTGTTGCAGTTGCAAGTTTATATAAAGATTGGAAAGACAATATTGTATTTTACCAAAATAAATGTACATTGATAATTTTAACATTGTCAATCGTTAATGAAATTATGGTCACATCAAAATCACCCCCATACTCCTTCTTCGTCACCCTTTTCTGTTCGGCCCTACAAGTCATCTCGTTTCTTATTCTTCATTACATGCAGCCGTTAAAATCTTTTGTTCTATTTTTGAAGTAACCGTCTTTGGAAAGCAACAAATTATTCTGTTAGTAGCGCGAAAAGATGGGAGGGGTTGCTTATTGTTGCGTCCTCACAATTCAAATTCGAAACAAAAAATAATTAACACTTCTGCATTTACATAAAAAGTAAATTCGATTTGAATGATGTAATTCTAAAGAGAATGCATTATGATGTAAATTGTCTATTTATTGACTGTTAGAAATTAATGGTAATATTCTTACAATGGTTGTAAATCTATGAATCTTAAAAGTTTTTTTTTCTTATTTTATTATGCGACTGATGTTATTTGGAGAATGTAACATCATGTTACTTACGATTTTATGACATACAAGTAAACTTTTTTGCAAACATAAATTTAGTGGTAAAAATGGTTGAATCTTGCCATGAACAGCATTTTAAAACTATTTTTTAAATATATATTTACAGATAACATGGTTACCGAAAACCGAAAGAACGTCGCTGCTAAAACTCTCGCTAATTATAAATCACGATTTATTTTCAACAAAAATTTCATATAAAGATATAATAGTTCATGCTCTTTAAATAGAATAATTTGAATTTTAATTGTCCCTCTTACAAATTTTTAAATGGTAACTTAATATTATTTAAAGTCTATAATATATATTTTTCACATTCAATACTTGGTGGAATGGCATCACTATATTGAAAAATAGTAACATATTTATTATGTTTATTCTACACCTTTTCTTAAAACGTGCGGAACCGGTCCTGATCCTACTAAATCTAATTGAATAAGTACAAAAAATATTTTTTTTATTTTTTAGTAAAAGATAATTCATTGAGTTCTTACACACGACCCGTCTTTAGAAAGTTAAGATTCATTTTTTCTTAAGTTTTTTCTTGTGCCTCTCTTAAGTTGAAAATGTTACCTTAGTTTTTTTTATAATGCAGTATTGAATCAGTTAAGAAAAAAAATGCTAACGAAAGTATTATTATCTATGTATTTTTATATTCTATCGATTAAATAATGTGGCGTCATCTTATTATATGATTCAGACGTTATGGACGAATATACTCGAAGCCTTGTTCTCAGAAATATTTAAAAATAGCCAATAGGAGTAAAAGTTTTATTCGTAAACACAATTACGCAGTATCTTTGTCAGTTCCCATACAAAATAATAATAATTTACAAATTCAGCTCAAAGCGACTAGAATTATTTGTCTATAATTGCATTACTCTCGTTTCGTATCGAGTTAAGAGCGATTCCAGAACGAAGTCTTCCTCTTCACAATTACTCTAAGTTTGGCTCTCTTATATTTTCCATTCTCTTTTGTTTTCAAAGCATTATTGTCATAATGCGGGAATTTCTTCGAGTGCATTAGAGACTCGACAGAAAGCCGCTTGATTAAGATCCGATCAACAAGATAAGATGAGTGTATCCAATTGTATTCTATAAGCCGGAGTAAAATCGTTAAGTGACTTTTTACCGACAAGAATTTGCATAGATGCACATACAGTTAAACCCCCATTTACACAAAGTCAGACCGTGTAGTTTGGAGTAGTGTAATTGGAGGAGTGCATGTCATAAAAATTAGGAATTTTGTTTTTTTACAATAAAAATAAAAAACTAAGATTATGGAATTAATATCTAGTTAATAATTGCCTTGTGAATGCGACCGTTCAATTGAAGGATTTGCGGCGAGTATTTAAAGCCAGCGCGTAATTCAGAGTAGTGTTATTGGGGTTCCACTGTACTTATAAATTATTTGTATACGTTGTTTCAATATTTTTAAAATGAATTTTTCCAAGCTTCAATTCGTTAATAACCTTTCTTTTACGGTCCCAAAACACACACATCGGATCCAGTGATGTTCGCTACGCTTTGTGCAAATGTATTATTTTATTTGTTATTGAAATTCCATCAAGCACCCTCAGTCGAAATTCTCAAATAAGTAGTGTTTTATGATGATCTATTGAATCTATCGTGTATACAATAAATCACACATAAAAAAACATATTTGCTTGAAGCATATCACCACGTATCACCGGGTCGCATGTGTTTTTAGGACCGTAAAGGATTGCTTAAAATGACAAAAAATTATCTTTTATTTTATTCAAATTATTGTATTCACCCCGAAACCACTGCTATAATATTGATGATTAATAAATCACACTCACCTAGAATTGAAGCAGAATAAAAGAGGGGTAAATATTTTACAACCTGGTTCTCTCGGGCTAACTATTTTTACGTGACTGTCTCTGAGAATTCTTTTAACCCTTCTACGTTTTTCTTCACGATCCCTTTATGGCTCTGTTATTATGCGTGATAAAACAGAGCTGTATTTTATTTACGGATCAATAATTATAATTAAGTTTCAATTTATATTGTTGACTATATTATTCAAGGCAAATTTATATAAAAATATTATTTTTTAGACCTTTGCTACTCATCTAAATAAATAAATTTAAAGAAAATGTCATTCAAAATTAAATTATTAGTAAGTTTGGTGCAGAAAATAAAAAAATAATTTTCAAATGACATTGTTGTCAATGTTAATTTTATATCAGCAGATTACCGAATCCACCTAAAATAATATTTATACCATATTATTAGCATAAAATTTATTGAAATACAATAAAAAAAATGTACTTATACAACCGATAATTTATTACGATCGGGACCGGTTTCGCTCATCGCGAGAATTTTCAATTGAAAGCTGAAACTCAGTTGAAAATACTCCCGATGCAATTGTCGCGATGTAAAACTGGTCCTAATTATTTATGTAATTGTTGAAAAGTGCAAAATTTTTTTTTAACATAGTCAATGTTTACCTTATTTTAAATTTTTATTTATGTGATATTAGCCTTTACGTAAAGCTTAATTTAGAATACACATTTGATAATTGTTATCATAGAAAAAAATAATAAAATTCACACCGTTTACACGTTAAAAGAAATAGAATACGGGTACATAACCAAATGTGTATTTGGTTACTTGTTCGTGGAAATTTAGTAAGGTTTCTAATAAATTTTAATTGAAGCATATCATAATATTGACTCTTAATATTATTAAAAATGTGATCACCAATCCGATTCTGAGATTATCTCTGGCTTTCATAATATAATTCCAAGGAAAACAAAGCTTAATTTGAGTTATAAAATGGTTTTATCATTACACTGGTCGCCAAGGGAGCCCCTAGATGGATGCGGAGCCTTTTATTATTTTACGACTTTAATTTTACATTACGGAGCTCGCGATGCAAGCAGCCCCACCCTCTGAGTAACGGTTCCCCCTGATTTTCTCAACCGCATCCCCATAGATACGATCCGCCCCTGACTTATATGGATTTTGCAAAGTTGATCGTAAAATTAGAATAGGTATCAATCAGCCAATGGAATTTTCCCAAAATATTTTTACGAATAATGCTAGCTGTATGTTTTTACATAATATTTTTAAAATTTAACCAAACGGAGCAAAAACTTGTGTTTATTTTTATTAATCCTTGTTCGTTCCCAATGTAGAACATATGGCCTCATTCAGGTATCTCAACATTTATTTTCCCACGAGAGCTGTATGTAACTGAGTTGCTCAATTATTCCTAAGTTCGATGAGGTTAGGGACAGAAATGATAAAACTGATACAGGGCTAATGGTTAGCTAGCTTGCTAATCACTACGCCCCGCTTATAAAGATTGGATGGTTGGAAATGAAAATTTAAACAAAACAAACACTTATTCCTTCAAACAGACTTCATAAATCATCTGATAAAATGCTTATTCTACTGGGCTTATAACACATGAAGTCCATCATGGAAGCCAACGTCAGACGGCACACCACGGATCACGGAAAAGGATGGAATACAATAATAATTGTACCAAAGACTTCAAATGGCATGACATTCAAAAATTCTAACCAATATTTTCATAAAAATAAAAATGGTGTTGCTCAACGAGAGGGTTATCAAATGTTCGTTGAGATTTTTGAGCGAGAGCTTTACAATACATGCTTAGTGTATTGTGTTTTTTTTTTTCGATATAATCGATATCTACCTTTAAATTAACATCAATGATCAACGTCTCATTTTTCATCTTGATTATGATATATCATAATCAAGTCAGTCACAATTTCATTGATATTTAAAAATATACTATTTTAATATGGTTTCCAAATTTTTACTCTTTTTAATTTATGTGAAGATGCAGTGATGTGAATTCAATTCATACTATTTTAATAAATAAGAAAAGTACTAAAAATATTATGCAATTTAGTCCATAATCATCAAAACATTTAAACGGTTTGGTTGACTTTACATATATTACTGCCAAACTTATCTATTAATTTATGCAAAATCTTAATAAAAATAATGGTGTGCGCTTTTATTAAAAAATACATGTATTTAAGAAGATTGGTAAAATGTGAGATTTTTATTTTCATCGGGAGAAGATATGCAACATTAAAGTCTTTTATTTTTTTCTTTTTATAATTAAAAAATAAAAAATAATGTCTGGCATCCAGTTATTTCGAATAAGACAAAATATTGTTTACTTACCTTTTACATCTTAAGCAAAATCCTTTGTTGCATTCCGTTTTCTTAGAATCCAATAGTTCAAAATTGTTTTTATGAATTGGTCCAATAACTTGGGAGTAACTTTGAAAGCTTTTAGTGTGGAACAGTTTGCTTTCAAATAAAGCTGTTACTTTTACAAATGTAACCTATTCTAAATTCAAAATTCCTGAAAGAGGGACTGACAACTTGACAAGCGCAAATAAATTGCGGGCTCGCTTGACCGACGTCATTTCAAATATGGAGAACGAATTGCCAACACACGTCGTTTGCAGAAGTTCTACACAAGTCTTCGTTACGATACAAATAATATCCAATTTATACTCAATGAAATCAGCATGTGTCGAAAATTAAATAGTTTAGGAATCAAGCTTCATTTACAAGTTTTAGGAAACTGAAAACGATTCTCTGAAAATTTAATTTAATTCAGCAAATCCACTATTATAAACTAGAAAAACGTAAGCAAATTAAATATGCTTATAGTTAGATAGTTTTAGAAACATAACCATTATAACATTTTATAATTTTTTAAATTAATGTTTAGTAAATGACGACTTTATTCCACATAATTAAATCCAACAAATAACATAAATCTATTATTCACATCGAATTTAACTATGACATCATATCGATATGAAGCTTAATAAAATGCATTCTTTTATGTATTGATAATAATTTCATCGATTGAAACAATACAAAAAAATATTGGTATCAACCATCAGTGTCAAATAAAGTTATCACGTCATTTTCAACCCTTTCATTGTCAGGGACGAGATATCTCGTCAAACGGTCCAAGTTTGATACGCCAGAGATGAGATATCTCGGTAGTATTAATAATTCGGCCAAAACAAATAATTTCAAAGTAATACTTATACTGATAGATATATGAGAATGTTCCAAAAACATTTTACTATATTAATTATTGATTTTACCATAGATTTAACTTTAATTGTGCCTAGTTGACAACTGACACTTTAGAGATGTCGCTGGTGCAGGGTCATTTTTTTTCAAAATATATGCGGCCTGTGGGGTACTGCCAAGGGCTTTTTTCGGGCAGCCAAAAGGTTAAAATAGACTTGTTTTTTTAGCACATTGGAAAAAGAATAGTATCGTTTTATTTAATATAAACTAAAAAAATCCTTGCATATTAAATGCATTCAATCGTCATTATCGTATAAATTGATTCTTCTTTTATTATGAACGATGTTAATACTGAAAGTATTTTGATAAAAATATTTAAAAAAAATGCATATTTCATTGTACGACACTCCATCCGATATAAATATGTTGCCCCCAAGAGGGTCCCGCAAGAGCGCCTTTCACGGGTCTAATTCGGGGTCTTCTAATTCCAGGGGCATCCCCGCACTCGGAGACAATCTGCCCCTCGGGGGTCGTACTCAACTACTGCTGGAGATTTATTTCCAAAGAATCATACCGGGATTCGTATCCGGCCGGTCCACAAATCTTTGTCCTTAGCAGGTGGCTCCTTGGCCTAACAGCTTTTAAGCCATTTACTCCCTTCACAATAAGTTTTAATACAGTTAGATGCATTATTTTTTGTAAAATTTCGGCTTAAATTGACAAAGCTTAGTGCCATCAAATGTTTTATTTCTTAATGATTGTAAATATTTTATGAATAATGGCTTACGTATCCGCCTTTGCTCAAAATGAAAAGCTATATAATGATACGGTGAGAAAAATAACAATGTATTTTAATTCTACAGAAATTAATATATTTGTTGATAGCTATTTTGGCTTAAGCCCTCGTCAGAGCTATGTTTTAAACGAGCATTAGATCTTGTTCATAAACCATTTATACTATTTATTTATAATGGAGTTCTACCAAGTAAATACCAACTCAATCAATAAGCTATATATTGCTTTATCAACTGATTTGTACTGATAATACATTTTATAAAAGTGGGTATTTTATTTGTAAGTGCAGTTAAAGCAAAAAAAAAATATTAAATAACATGACTGAAAAGAGATAAATAATTCATTAATAGAGTAAAAGACTTGATAAAATACACTGTTTTGAATGAAAATATACCGAATACTTTACACAGTAAATATTATCATCCTTATATATTTAAGATCATCAGCGGTTTTTTTGCTACTAAAAATTCATTTCAAAAAATGAGTTTCATCAAGACGAAACTATAAATTGCATATTTTTGGATATTAACACCGTAAAAAGATGTTTCAATCATTCACTGAATATTTAATTTGTATGGTAGTTGCTGTTGAAAGCAATAAATATCCTGGAAAGGAGTGTGTTCCTTCACTAAGTAAGTATATATTAATGACACATGACGAGAATAAATTCTAACGTCCCTGACACAACAATGTCCTTCCCTCCACAGAAATGCACTAAGAGGTCCACCCTTTGTAATTGGGAGAGAGATGGAGGTGAATATCACCCTCTCAGGTGTCGTAAGGCCGTGGCTGGAGGGTGATATTGTGTTAATTCGAATGGGGATGGTGGCCGTAAGAAGAATTAGGAATATTCTGACTGTTTTCACCAATCCACTGAATATATAAACATATCACTCTATAATACAATATTATAGAATCTTATTTCATATTAAAAAAAAACAATTTAAGGCTTAAAGAAGGCATATGCATTCAATGCAGAACAATAAATAACATGTTATTTGCATTTATTTAGATTTTATAATGACCCATTCAGAATAAATAAAACACATTATAAAGCCAAATTTGAATCGATTGAAGTATGCAATTTTCCATGAGTTTTGTCGCTAACGACCCGGGTTTCTCCGTTTGGCTTCTTCTGGCATTCAAAGTGAACTTGATCTGACAAAAGACTTAACTTGGAAATGTGCAAAATTAAAACTATTCAAATTTGATATTGAAATTGCATCATGCACCATCAGTCGAAATTCTCAATTAAATTTTAAACTAGTTCTTTAGAATATATTCTGATAAACATTAGGACCGGTTTCGTTCATTGCGTGCATTTTCAACTGATGACACAATGAGTAAAACCAGTCATATTATAGCAACTATGTCTTTCCACCAAAAAGTGACATTGAATACCTTAAAACTAATAGCTTCATAAGTTAAATAATTTCTGATAACGTGTACAATGTCAGGATAATTTATTTACTGTCGATCGGTTTATATTGTATAAGACGTTTTTATAAATCATTTAGTATAAAATATGTGTTTATATCGATGCGTGATTGAAAGAAATCCATCAATTCTACGGCGGTACACACGATTACTAGATAATTTGTCGAATCCATTCACAAAGGCACGGCTTGATTGCATTGCTCAATTTTGTCAGGTGTCTTGACACAAAACTCACCTCAGACATGCTTCGATCAGTTTATGTCGGCTGATCACGGCATACAATCGTAACACTGACGTGAGCCACCGTAATCAATACGCTGGTTTATTTTGGAATTGATAGATACTTCTGCTAAATATAATATTGTATCCGTGGAAATGGTTGTCGGTATTAATAAAATTCATGAAATGTCTACGCCTTTTCGTTACGCTGTCAGATATAAATTGATTGAACCATAATTGCTTGTATCTATTTTGAATCAATTTAAAATTAATATTGATAGGGCTTAAACTCATTTTAACAATATTCAATTTTGATTTGATGGTTATATATTGAAAAACGCCTTATAAATAAGTTCACTCAATGTAAGTATCAGTACTGTGGAGTCGTGGAGTCGGGGCTTTTTGGCCGGAGTCGGAGTCGTCGCGGCGATTTGGCCGGAGTCATACTCGGAGTCGGAAATTTTGAAAAGTTTTACCTTTTTGGTAATTGGCCGGATTGGTAGGGTTGCTATTTAATTGAATACACATCAATAGGAAAATTAGGCAAAAAAGGTGACGATATTTAACTTTTTTAGTCGTAGTCGGAGTTGTGGTTTTGGTAAATGCTGGAGTCGGAGTCGAACTTTTTTACCGACTCCACAGCCCTGGTAGGTATATCACTTTAAAGTGGTGCATTGTCATTATTTGGTGGAAAGGCATTATAAAACAAATAATAAAACATAGTTTGTACTTATTCCACAATAAATTAATTTAGACCAGGACCGGTTTCGCTAATCGCGAGCAAATTAATCAGTTGACAATGCTGGTCATGAGCGAAACTGGTTCTGATCTTAATTAATTTAATATGGAATAAGTAAAACATTTTTTAATATTTTTTTGAGTTCATTTGCGTGGTAATATTTTATTAGTTTATTTCACTTTCATGTGTTATACATATATTTAAACCAGAAATGCACATTAATTAAAAAAGTCTACTTTTTTACGCATGTCTGTGGAGTCGTATAATTATACATATAAACAAAACACGACAAGTTTCATTGCTTTGCGAAATTATAATACTGTAATATTTTTGGATAATTTCATTTCTACTAATATCATAATGGTATTTTTGGTTTTAACTTAAAAATAATCGTAGTCTGACTCCTAATTTGCAACTAATATTATAAGCTATGACGCTCAAATCTTCAGTAATGAACAGTACAATTTATGGTACACAAATATTTAAATATTTTATTCAAAGCTTTGATTGCTAAAGAATATATCAATTCCAACTAATTATAAAGTGGTAAATTAAATAAAACTATCAGATAATCATATTTGTTTGTTTTGTAAAGCGTAGACCTTTCTCACATATAATTCCCATCAGTATTTTGTATTCACAAGCACACATAATTCCATTTGACCATTAAGAACTTTATTAATTTTCATTTAGGATACCTTTCCGGCTGAAAACTGAAAATATTCACAAACCACTCCCAACTTTTGCCGGCAAGAATGATCGTCCCCATATAAAACGACACGTCTTATTTAAAAAGTAATGTAAATCCCCACGTTAGGGCGTCATAAAAATAAACAAAGCAATAAACGTTTCATAATAATCATAAAAATAATAGTTATCCATAATTGGATTTCTTGGACACGTTTTGTGAACCGATTTAATTATAACATAGAGTGGACTGCGTATGTTTTGTTCAGGTCAGAATTTTAAGCCGCTAGTAGTCATAGTTAAATATTTAATCTTAATGCTAGGGTGGTAGTAAAGGGTTATTAATAAAACAACAACATATTTTTAGGGTTTTGAATGCATACATAGTTGCAATACAATAATTTATCACTTTGTCAATAAATAATCATAGCTTTCAGAATGTTATTTGCATATTATAGGAAACGTTTTATTTTTTTTGCATTATGATTGTCTGCTTCAAAAGGTTATCATATCGACACCTTACTTTGAAAAAGTTCTAACGTCTCTTGACACTGTTTTGAGATATGAGCGTTTGAAGTTTCGATTGATTAGAAAATTCGATTCACTTGTAACAAAGAGCAAGTATAAATGTTTTAAATAACTTATTTTAAGCATATTTTTTCATAACTCATGCTGAGAAATAATGATGTTAGATTTATTATATGTAAAAAAAGTGTGCAGATGCAGTGCATATGGTTGCATAACTCCGTTATTCAACCATAGATAATTCTGAAATTCATATATATGATAGAATTTGGTAAATACAACCATTTCAGACCAAAAGGTCATTTTAAGCAAAAATGTAAATTTAAATCTTTTCAAAGTAAGTTAACGATATAGGTTATGGGCGTGATTTGTCAGTCTTTTTTTCAATATGATTGGTCTTATTTATTATTATTGGGTTGGGTTATTTAAAATAAAATCTTTTAATCATTTTCTAATAATTCGCGGTATCCTTATTTGATACTAAAAAGAAGCGCGTGCTTCAAAAATTTCAGCTAACCGGAACAACCCCCTTTTTCATTGAGTATGGAATAGAGTCCGTAAAAGGGGGCGCAATTGCTTGCCGAGCCTCGGGGATCCGGTCAGAATCCACAGCTGCGCGTCCCTCACTTCATATTTGATGAATCGCATGTTTGAACGGTGGTCCATTTCCAACAATGACAATATTGAATTTGTAAATAAACTCGACTTTTTTCGGCGACTCTTACAATGTGACTCCCCCACCTCATTTTGTACGAACAGTGGCATCACAATTTACATTTAAGTATTTCAAATCAAAAATGCGACTATTTGCTTACATTAATATCATCACTTTTAAGCGTAAACTGTTACTTCTGAGGTGGAAGACATCACTTCTTTGAAATAAATATTTTTTTTCTGTCTTTGTTCCACTCGCAATTTTATGAAGATCCGAACCGGATTAGTTTATCGCATTTTCATTAGTCTGAAAATGCACGCGATTTACAAAACCGGTCCTGTTCTTTATACAATTAAATGTTGTAGCTTCATCGTTGAAATGTGTTGAAATTTTTCAAAATACTTTGACAAAATACATAAATCTGGATTTTTACCATCAATCACAATATGGAGAAATGAATATTTTTTTTAAGTAAATTTATACCAGTATTGTGGTACTGCGTAAACTATTTTCAAGTATATTTATACATTATATGGTTCAAAACGTTAAAAGCACATTTCAAACGACGAAAGATTCAGTAAAAACGATTTGTTCATTGAAAAATACTATGACACATGTAATTATTTACTTTTTTTATCAAGACACACTTGCAATAGGAAAACTCACAAAATACAGTTATTAATAAAGTTAAATTGACAACCCTCTGTATTATATCATGATGCTTATTGGCATCCCATTCGCTAGTGTATATCGATATGAGAAATCGCCTTCGGGCCAAATAGCCCATGCTTATTTTTTCCTTCCGTATTGTTACAGGTTAGTGTAGCTTCCACTCATATCGCAGCTTTTAAAAGGCCGAATATCCAAACCGTGAGTAAACTTTCGTGAATTCAACAGACAATGTGTGTCAACACTGGCACAGCCTTGCCTCCTGGTGAGTACATGCACGCCTTTGTTATTATTTTTTTTACTGTTGTATCCAATTATGTATTTATTGTACTAGATTATGTATTGATTCTTTTTATCAGCAAAAGTGGTGCTTTTTGTTCGTATTGGATTTTTACTCGCCTCACACTGAGGTCCAAACGATAATGTTATCTAATTATATGTTATAATATGTAACTACATAAAATAAACATTGCCCCAATCCTCTTTTTGCACGGTTTCGAAAAAACTGGGGTTTTAAAAAAGTGCTAAAATTCCTTTTTACACTGGTTTTTATAGTAAGAAAACTATATGCTGAAAAATTGCAGTAAAGTAAAATTGTAATTGAAAAGTATGTAATTTTATTTCTTGTATTTTATAATATTTTTATTCGACTATGAATTAATTTTAAGTATTAGAACCAATTTACCATTTTTGTATATGCATTTCATATCTTTTATGCGGTTTTTTTGCACGGTTATCTATGGAACTTATCCCCTTTGAAAAAAGTATATTTCAATTTACGTTACTGAAAAAGTGAAATTTTCGCTTAAATATGAAAATATAACATGAGATATGTATGTATAGTTTTTTTAGAAAGAAAATACGAAATTTTGAACATAAAATATAAAGTAATTTTCTATAAATAGTTTTATTGACAAACAAAATTTTAATAAAAAACCGCTATCAAATGACCACAAAAATCTGGGTATATTTGTAGATGATAATATAAAAAGTTACAGGAAAGAAAAGCTTAGTTTGCTTGTCAGTATTTTGTGCCCCCTAACCCTTTGCGCTTCTCATTTTATTGATTTTTTCTTTCCAGCAACTTAATAGATTTGACACGTTACAAACTTTTTACCGTATTTGAAATAATGATGATTTAAAAATAATAAGTAATATTTTTCATGCCAGGTTGTACAATGTCGAGCAGGAATCAGCATAGTTATTTAGGTCTGGCGATGGCGTCAGCCTAAATAGCTATCAACAATTTTATAAAATAATTTCTGTAGAACTAAAATACACTGTTATTTTTTCACCGTATTATTTGGGTATTGAAAGTGCAACTTATTAGACGTGACAATGATTGCCAAAGTAAAAGTACTTTTATTTATGAAATTCATTCTTGTATGGGTGTCATCACATTTTTATTGTACTTTAAGCTTAAAAGAAGAGCCAATCGTAAGAAAAATCGAATATAAAGTATATTTCTTGAAATTCATTTGATACAACATTATTCATAGCATTTCCGTAAGCTATGACTTTGATGTATAATTAAAATATTATATTATCTTAGTGAACTTATAGTTAGCAACATTCGGATTAATAATGCACCGAAGGCAAGACGACCACTAAAACTTGATGCAAATGACCCTTTTGAAGTAGTTAATTGAAGTGAGTATTGGTGAAACGAAGTAGTGAGTAGTTAGAAGTTAGCATAGAGCGTTAACGCCAAAATACTGGTCATTATGTTTCATAGTCATTATAACTGATTAATAATTATTTTTATTATATTATTCAACTGAACGTGTTCTCTTCTATTAAGCATGATATTATTTTAATATTTAAGTTATTTAAGTTTGCATGCTCCCAGCTTTTACCTACTTGGTCGTAACAAAGACAAATCAATTTTCTTTATCAAAACTTGTTTGTCACGTATGTCTTTTGAATCTCCAGTTGCAAGGACTATTCGGCTGATTAATGCGCTGCCTGTTGATGTTGACATCTTTGGCAGTGAACTTGATGCTTTGATAAAAAAAATTGTCTTTTTATGTAAATAATATGTTTCTGTTCTGTTTCTTATTTATGTGTAATATTTTATGTAATTTTTATTAATTTGTCAAATGTATGCCGCATTGGCGCTTGCTGTAATGCCATGTATTTTATATAGTTTATTTGCCAATAAATATGGTATCCAATCCCGTAAAGAGTTAAATAGTAAAAATAATAACACATCTTTAGTACTTATTCCACCTTAGATTTATTAAAATCAGGACCTATGATTTAAGTATAATATGGGACAATCACTGATTTTTTTTATAATTTTTATCATAATGCCATTCCAACAAGTATTGATAGGGACATTTTATTTAAAAAATTGCGTCCAAATTTATTATAAATTTATACCAAAACCGTGGATGTTTTTCTTTTAATAAATTCCTAATGTTAGGTTTAAATTTTATTTAAATTTTATTTATGATTTTAATTCTGTTTTAAGAGAAATGTTGAAAAAATTGGTGCTGATTGAAAAAAAGACACTAACATTACTCAAACAAAATAGTCAAATGTGTACCAAACAAAGTTTTTTTATATTTCTAGTAATAAATGTAAATCTAATCATTTTAAGCTAAAGCAAACAGTTTATTTATGAAACATATGAAAAAACCTTACATACATTTTAATGTCGTATTTCTGGTGTAATATTTTATGTGGAAATTAACAGAAAATAAATTGCTTCAGCGATATTATTTATGTGTACACATTAATTCAATATAATAGTACCAACACGTCTCGCACTTGGGTCGTTTAAGCATTCCTGACACCCTTTCGTTTAAAGACGATGGAATAACATAAACGATTAGTCCAGGACGTAGCGAGCACATAATCTCCATAAATCGGGTTCGAGTCCTTGGTGAGAGTGACCGGCCGCTGCCATCTGCTGGCAATGTGCTAAGTTGCCCGTTAATCACCAGACCCTAATGGACGCTAGCTTTTCTACGGACAGCTCTACGCAAATGTTTCGCAGGCGATTATTTATGGCTCTACGGCTATTCTAAATTATTGCGCTACATTGTTTGTCAAATCTTTAATTACACAAGCAATAAGATATAAATCACGGTATTGATCGTCGTATAAATAGTTTGGTGGCTATAAAATTTGGTATACTAAAATAAAGGATGATTCTATACGAAATTTACGACGTTCTTAAAACTTTTGACTAAAAATTTAATTTTTAACGCCACCGGATGGATAAGAAAGAATAACACTGGATCGTTAAAGATAGTTTAATTGTTTAGGCCATTACATTTTAATGTATTATATAAAAACATATAAGAAGTTTGAATCGTTTAAATTTTGTACTTCTGCATGAGTTTTGTCGCTACTGAACCGAGTTTTGCTTTTAGGCATCTTCAGGCATTGCATGTGCACACATTATCTTGAACTGACTTCCAGGTCGTTAGCGAAAAAACTCATGGACCAGTTCATAAGTCAAATAATTGAAATTCCATCATTCACAAATTCATTAAGTACAAAAGTCAAATAACTGAACTTGAGTAGATATTCAATTACTTATTCAATTTATTATTAGTAGTTAAATAAACATAAACTTCCTAGTAACCTGCAGCTTTATGAGAACAGAATATGTATAATTCTATTTATTACAGTTTATGTTTAGCTTCTAATGTTACTAAGTACAAGGGAATATTTTTGGGTGACATGCATTAATTATAATAAGAATTGATAATATGTTTTCGTAGAAGTCGTTTGCTCTGCTAAAATCGAACACTCGCTCTCGGATGTGTTTGGCGATAAATATTTAGCACGCTGTTTTTTCGTGTTGCAAATAACAGTCATTGCATGATTTACGCTTATTTTGCCCCTGTATGCCGTATAATTCATCGCAAACTAACGGTGCGTATTGAATGGGTCAGTAAATAATTTAGCTGTATGTTATTATTTGTGACCATTTCGTTAATATTTATTGACCGTTTATCGAATTAGATAATTAGTTGTGCAGCATAACTGCTATTTTAAAACTATATCAAGTCACTGTAAAATCATACTAAGGAACGAAATGCAGTTAAAACATTTTCATAATATATCCCGTGTATGCAGCTATTGTCAATAAAATATCATCAGTGTTGAATGAACGCATCGACTTTGGTGAAAATGAATACCCAATTAATCTAAAATTTTCAAATGCGAAGAATTTGTTCTCATCGCTGTACGGCAACGTCGTGGTAGACAGTGATCCCATTGTAACGAAAACCGTTTAAATTCGTTATCCCATGTAATTATGGCAATAATCCGGGCGTAACAATCACGCCAGCCAGGCGGAAATACTTCACAGTCATCTGAGAGCAATCTTCATTCACACATTGTCTCCGGAATCTTTGGCCTCGCCGATCCTATCACCCCTCACCTTCCGTTTTAATGGATCCTAAAGGCATATTCACACGATTGATAATCAGAGGTCAAAATCACCAAAAAGAAGTTAACAATCGTGTCAAGCTGTTAAGTCACTTTAAGCTGTCATGCTAAAGTGCATGGAAAGTAGTTTCATATATAAATGGTAATCATAGTATCACTTTAATTGAATTTATCGCTTGTCTTACGATGAGTATAGCGTGGCTCATCAAGTGTTTATGTATATTGTGAGCTCGTACTACTAAACAGACACATAAAGAAACTAGATTAATAATTTAATGAATTAACCATCGATATTTAATTCGTTTTTCAAAAAGTTTAATATTTCATCGGTTCGTGGTTTCATATTTAACTAGACAGAACAATATACCAATAAATGGTGTATTTAAAACTTTATTATATTAAGACAAAATCTTCTACCGTTAAATAGTTTTTTTACTAATATTACTATAGTAAAATGAATATTTTACATGCATATACAAATTACATTTTTGGACGGACAACTAAATATTTATCTTAAAATTGAATTGATAAGCAAAAATTTTTCTCAAATTTACAATGTGCATAGTTAAAGAAGTTTTTGTGTTTAATGCTTAAACTATAAGCTTTAACCGAAGTAAGTTCTTTACGTCGTGCTATACGAAATTAACAAGATACATCGATATTGGTTTCAAATTATTGAATGTATCGGATTCCGCTTCAAATCAAACATGTATGACATATTCCATTTTTTCAATTGTTATTATTAAGAATTTATTGTGATTATTGAAAAGATATGAACGCTGTACAAAATTGCAAAACAGCTTATTGGCAATTATATAGTCTATATTAAAATAGAGCCTTATGTCGTGTGAAGGAAGCCTATCTAAAGCCGAGTTGTGTTAAATGTTCCGGAAAATAATGAGTGATTGCTTGAGCGGTAGGTACGCAGTGTGGAAGACAGGTGGGAAACGCAACCGGAAAATTGGTGATTTTTTAGGCGTTAGATATTTTCCTCAGGATGAAGTCGAAGATTATTATAAAGATAAATATAAAATAAATATAAATTTCCTGAGGAAGTCAATTCCACCTGACCGAGGAGTAGCCGTTGCTCCCAACCTGAAACTATGTGACCTCGAGTATGCCGACGACGCTGTCATCTTTGACAAATCAGTTGCGGGTATCCAGGAAACAATGGATAGACTGCAGAGCAACTCGTATCGCGTTGGCCTCAAAATCAACGCGAGTAAAACCAATGTGCTCTGCAACAGCGCCTGTCCAGATCCAGACTACTCTCTGTTGAGTGCGGGGCAAGAAATCGAGAGAGTCGATGGTTTTAGGTACTTGGGAGTACACATCACGGGAGATGGCAACCCGCGTAATGAGCTCGCGATCCGATTAGGGATAGCTGGAGCAACATTTAATTCAATGCGGAAAGTCTGGGACTCACGGCTGTACTCGGTCAGAACCAAGTGCCACTTGTTCAACGCATGCATACTGACTGTGCTGCTTTACGGTTGCGAGTCATGGCACATCACAAAAGCACAGGGTAACCGTATACTGTGCTTTGAAAACAGATGCCTGCGGCGAATACTAGGAGTACAGTGGTTTGACTTTGTCAGGAATACGGAGGTAAGAGAGCGGACAAACCAGCCCCTTATTACGTCCAAAATTAAAAGGCGACGATGGACCTGGCTTGGACATGTGCTGCGGATGCCCCAGGGGAGCTTGAATCCTGCCTGCCTCTTCTATCAACCTGATGGATCCCGACGCCGCGGAAGACCTCTGATGACCATCCATAGGATGTACTCAGGGGAGCTAAGGGACGCCGGGATGACCTGGGAAGATGCGAGGAGGTTGGCGGGAGACAGAGAATCTTGGAGGCACCATGTGGCGGCCATATGCTCCGAATAGGGAGCGGATATGGGAAAAAAAAAAAAAAAGATATTTTCAGTTTATACAAAAATGAACTGTAGGTGATGATTTTTGAAATAACATTTTTTATTACATTGTTATTGATAAAAAATAATTAGCTCTTATTATTATCATTGCTACAAATTTTATGAAGTATCAAGTTTATAATATGAACGCTATAAAATACGCATAAGATTTTTATGCTTTATACACCCATTCTAAAAAAACTGGATAAAGCAATAATGATTAACTATCAAGTCCCATCCTAGTCTTTTTTTACCCTTACTCACTTCGAAAAAGATAGATTGAGCAACTGAATAACAAGTAGTTGTCTTACAACAACTTCTGTTTCGATACTCTCTATCAGGAAGTCATATAGTTTGCTATTTTGATTATTACATATGACATATTTAATTATAACATATGACATGTTTGGTCAGTGAACATAGTAGCAAAAACAGACTTCGAAGTCGATTCCGGTGTTTTTACTTGGCTGGATATGTTTCTTAATTGAAATCAATAAAAGTATCTTTATTATGTATTTTTCATGTTTTTTTAATAATTTTTTCAATGTTTTAAAACATAGGTCGTTATTATTGAACAGTGGTATGCGAATATATGTCAACATACACGTTAGCAGAGTTGATTGGCTTAAGTGCAAAACTGATTTGTCGAATGTGGTATATTGTGAAAGTAAGATGTCTTTATCAAAATCAATATTAATCTACTGCAAAAACATTTTATTCAAAAATAATTATAAACACAAAAATTATACCAATTTTTACTATTTTAAGCAAAATTACTATGTTTTGTTTAGTATTGGTAAATAGCCTTTAGTTACTAAGCAATTCTCATGCTATTATAAGTACAAAGGTATAAAAAATAGCTTCGAAAATGAGTTAATTGTTTTAACAGATCGAGATACAATGGTGATTATAAAGTTCAAAAATTAAAATTAACCCGTTGTATTTAAAAAAATAAAGGTAAGCAAATTTATGTGCTTTTTCTGTGTCATACAGTTAACAGATAAATTGAAAATAAACTTACGTTTTTAAGCATCTTTACCAAATTTTCCGGTTTTTTTTTATTTGACAAAAATAAGAATTTATTAAATGTAAGCTTTTTATATTCACGTTTATTTCTCAATATAAAAGAAGTTATAAAACATATTGTTAAAGGTAAGTGATTATTTTTAACCGAATAAATTGAGCTTTGATGGTCGTTAATTTTTTTATAAATAGAATATTTTATAAACATAGTCAATATGCCTTTATTTATATTAACGATATTAGATAGCAAAAATAAAGCAGCCGTCGGCGAGAGCTACCAGAACTTTATTTCCCATTCTATTTTTCACCGTAGACTGTACATGTATATCGTAGACCTTTGAAAAAAGTTTTCCATCTACGCGGTGTAGACCCATCGTAGGCGGCTCACCTTTGCACCGGCGCGGTGGGAGTGTTAGAGGAGAGGGGGCGTGTTTGTGTTTACGGGTAGGCGTGGTGTAAGTTGAACTTTGGCCAATGGTACACCTAGGACGGCCCTGACCGCATCCTCTCTTTCCTAGCGTCTTGCCCACCCCCTATTGGAGCTGATCATTCTCGCCTACGCCCGCTCTGCCTTGTTAGGCGATCTCATTTTTCTTTTTCTTTTCGACGAGTTTTTTTACGCTCCATTTTATGTTTTTTTTGCTAATAGAAAATGGCGCAAGCACTTTCTCCACCTTTACGGCGTATGTTTACATTCTATAACACTTTCCACGTAGTAGATTACTGTTAAAGACATTAAAATACAATTTTCTTGGTAAAACTGCCGGCTGAAAATCAATAAGGAACGTTCAGACACAACCTTGGTTAGAAAATGCTTCAAATAAAATATAGCTTTTTTAAAATCCATTCCTTTGAGCAAAACTACATATAATTATTAAAAAATGAATTTATCTATGTCATTCTCTAAATATAATATATGCACAAGGACTGTATGTATATACCAATTTGAATTCATTTTTTTGTCACATCTGAATCACCAAAAACACTTATAGATGATTATAACTTAAAAATTTGTAATATAAAATTGATTTTGATAACTTGGTTGTAACAGCGATTGTGTGAAAAAATGTGACACGGGTTTTGACCATTTGAGAAGCAGCTTCAAACTTCATCACTGGAATAACACAGTATCCATTAAATGGAATTTGTTTTTATTAATAACAATGAGTTGTCACGTATACTTACTAACAAATAAGTATATATTAATCAAATGCGAAAAATTTGGTCTGATTAGACAGATAGATTTTTTTTATTTCATAATATCATATTTAAATGATGGTTTTTGTCGCTTTGTGAATAGTAGGAGACTAATTGAATTCTCAAGTCTAAAACTTTCAATATTTCCGAAATGAAAAACGCTTCCCGCTGTCAGCGTGGCGATGCATTCTGGAAAATAGAAAAATCAAAACGGTAAGGGGTTTCAGTACCCGCAGAAATGACCTTCATCAAAAAGTTTTTATGGTTTTTGTCACACAAACAAAAGTTTGGCGACCGACTAAAGTAAAGTTTGCCGTGCAACTTGCCCTTGGTCCAATTCGGCCTCACTGCCGAGGATAACTTTGCTTGGCCGATTTTAATTCGAGACGAGTTTAATTTTAATGCTCCCCTCGCCCCTTACTACAACACCCCCGGCTTACTTAACTAGATTTTTATGTCCAGACGACTGCAGAAAAACTTTTTCGAATATTATTCATAATAACAAAATAGGGCTTCAACTCAAGTTTAAATGAAATAAAACGCTTTTTTTTCTCTTTGTTCCTGCATTTCTAACTTACCAAAAGTGTGGCGAGCTCAGAATTGTTGATACAATATGATGTATTATGAATTGAATGTCTTTATATGTTTGCTAATAGATTTTTTTATGTGTTTATTATTGGTGATGTTTGGTAGAGTTTGATAGTTTGTTGTTATAAATACCTTGATCTAGTCGACTCGATTATCAATTATTTGTCATAAGTCTTTATTATTTTTTTCATAAATAACGCTGTATTTTTGTATTTCTTATCATTTGATAATGCTCACGATCAGCAAAGCATCAATTAATCCAATTTGGAATAAGTACTAAAAATGTGTTATTATATTAGATGTTATCCTATTCCACCAAGTATCGACAGTGAATACCTTAAGAGTACCGTAATTAGAAAATGTTAAAGCAGATACAACATAACAAAATAAACACTATTTAGTTTTTTCTTTCTCCCAAGAGAGCATTTTTATTTTATGAAGTAATTATAAACTATACGAATACATTTTTTTCATCATAACACATTTATATAACGGTCAAGTTGTGCTAATCGCAAGCATCAGTTTATAATGCTTATGATGCTTTCCACTAAGAGAATTTCAATACACTATACCAGTGATGTACAAACGCGGCCCGATATGGATTTTTTTGCGGCCCAAAATTCATCAACAAATTTTTCATTAAATATGATAAAAAATAGTATTCGAATGCGAACAAATTATGCAGTAGCAAGGGTATATAAAAAAATCAATGTTATTTTTTATTATTTAATATGATTATATTCACATGGATATAATTTTGTGACCGAAATTCATTTTTTTAAATGAGTCATATCGTTTGCGATGCAGGTGCAGTCTATTTTTAGATTATTGTTTTCAACACACGAATTTTATTGTTAGTTCTTCAGGATTTTTGTCAGTGCATGACGCTTGTGAATCGATATTAAAAAATCTCCGCAAATAATGAAAATATATAATATTAATATATAAAAATCGTATACTGATTTATCGATTATCTTGACAGAAAAATACTTTTAATAAAAAAAAAATTCTTCACTTTTACCCTTTGCGGCCCGCGAAAAATTTTAAATGGATAAATTGGCCCTTCTCTCAAAAAGCTTGTGCACCACTGCACTATACTATACCGTTCAATATAATACAATATATATCTCAAATAAAGAAAGTATGAACATTATCAGTTTAGGCTCCGGCGCTGTTTATCGGTCGTCATTACCGTTTATCGTCAAGCAATCTGTACAAGCTGCAGACATAAACATCGATGAAAAGCTTTTCTGTAAAAGTTATCTACGAGCTGATGACAAAGCGCTACACAATACAACTGTAGGAAACTCGATATTGTCATGCTGTATCTAACTGACTAGATGATTTTTTATTCAATAAGTCAATTTAATCAATAAAAATACCTTACTATTAGAATGGATACGCAAAATTATCATAGAATGCATATTAATTTCCATACTTCCAGGCTTAATAAAGAGTAAACAACAGGCTCTTGCTTACTTTAAATGTTTTCACTGTCAATACTTGGTGGGATGGCAGTGTAATAAAAATAAATAAAAACATGTTTGGTACTTATTTCATTTATTAATTGAGTTGGCATTTATTCCATTATTTTTCTCACCGTATTACTTATTTCACATTGAATTTATAAAAATTAAGACCGGTTTTGATCATCCCGAGCTTCAGTTGAAAATGCTCGCGTAAAAGAAACTGACATTTTAATGCACAGAAACGATTTTTAGCCAGATTTTGGTAAAAGAGTTAAATAGGTATTTAGATACCCATCTTAGCAAAAAATAGACTGCTTTTTAATTCTTTTGACCTTTTCAATACAGTCCGCTATTAATAGGTCGTGTTCATAAATTGACAGGTGGTTTCACTTTGTGACATCACTCCCATCGCAAGTTTATAAGAGTGATGGTTAATTTGTCTCATTTTTTACGTACACGGTAAAAAAGCTCTCGCTTTGTTTATGTTATATTTAATAAAAACATAGTTGGAATCGAAGCTCATCGTATTATATGGTAAAACGTGCAAATAAGTGAAAAGACGCTGTTCTAAAAAGTTACATATTTGCCACATGAAAAATAATTATTTATCAATAGTCTTATGTTTGAATAAAATATACATTTTCCCTCTGCTCTTAATTTAAAATCATATGATTTTAACATGGAATAGTCAAAGTTATTTAAAATTTTATGAAAATGAGCTTCCACAAAGTGATCGCCGAACCATTGAAAGTATGAGATATTTCATTCATGAAGACGTGCATAATCTTACGATTAAATATTCTATGGCACCTTTAAGGTGTTGTAAGATGTAATAAAAATAATTTACTTATTTCACATTATATTTATAAGATCAGGACTGGTTTTTCCCATAGCGAAACTATCAACCGAAAATGTTGATAATGTTGATACATCAGTAGATAATGCTCGCAATGAGCGAAACCGATCTGGATCTAATAAATTTATTGCGGAATTAGTACTTAAAAAATATTATTCTTTTTTTATTCCACATCAAAGTATTTTGAACGAAATGCATTTTGTGTTCTCTCGTCTCTTGAACAGTATCAGAATTTACTGCACTAAATTGCAGAATTGAATTCGGTTATCTTTTATCAGTATTCACATTCGTGCTGACCACAGCCAAACATTTTTATTGCTTTCAAAACAAGATAAAGTCTCCCCTCGTTCTTAAATATAAACGTACCTAACCAGTATTGGCATTCTATCTTGTTTGGTGTTAGTTAAAAACCAAAATTGTGATATGAATCAATACTAAACGATTTGTTATGTTGGAATGTGTTGTTTAAAATATCATACACATATTTTTATATCTGTTACTTTTGATGCAATAATCTAAATCTTTTTTTTAATGACTAATCAACCGATTATTACTCCAGATTAATTTGAAATGAATTGCTAATTGCACAAAACTTTAATAATTATAATAAACTAGTTTTGAGTTTAATGAAGAAAAAAAGTAAATATGACATCTTTTATTCAAGCATATATTAAGCAACAAATTATTTCAATGTGTTTAATATTTTTGTCTGCAGTCGTGTACGAAATAAATTCATATGATCACAAATGCGCTTAATTACATACATATGCGTAGTTATTCCACGGTAAATGTATTTAGACCAGGAGCGGTTTCGCTCATATCGATCAAGTGATAAGAAATACAACAATACAGAATTATTTTAACAAAAACTTAGCAAGACTAATAAATAACAATGGACAGCTATGGGTATTGTGGTCCAGAGATATTTTGCTATCGATATTCCTGTCAGCTTAAAAAACATTACTTTGATGAATAACAAATCAAGCATATGTATATTTCTTTTAAATCGTGCATACGCCACGGCGTCTAGGCACGGAAACGCCACTAAGAGTTTATTTATGAATACATTTCGTATTTTTAAATGAAACCTAAGGCAGACACATCTCTTCAAGACAGTTTGATTGTTTAAGTATGGATATGTTAAACCGTTTTTATTTTATTTGTCGTTTAGCTTTCATATGTCACTAGGGCTTGCATCTTTTTATCTTAAATATGCCTGGAAACATTTATTAAATCTCACACTTACCTCTCTCTCACCAAAAAGTAGTCGGGTACAAAATGATTTTCCGTGTATGTCACGTGTTATTTTCATGGAAAAAGCGATCGTTAAAAATGGTGGCCTGTGGCAAAAATCCATAGAATTGGCTTGGCGTTTAAATTGCTTAAAATCGAGTAAAACCAACTGCTTCATTGTAATAATTTTATGATGGCAACTGTACAAAATACCACAAATTTCATCTGTCAATAAGTTTCTCTCAAAAACTTAAGTCGACTGCTGAAAGCAAAACTTTGCGATATCTACAAAATAAAGCAAGCGCCGCCGAGATATAAGTCATTTCGAAAAGCTGAATGTTTTTCCCGTTATTTGATAAGAAGCTGCATTATGTCGAAAGGTCTTACGGTAATCTGAACAGACAAGCTATTTTCGTAATGTCACTTTAAACTGTCATTGTTATTAGTGGGAAGATGTTATTCCACATCCTGAGTTTGCGTTCTACATTAGTTTGCTCTAAACTTGATATCGCAATGTCAAACTTCTCTGTAATTTTGTCGAGCTCTAACTTATGTGAACGTATTATTATGTACGATTACATGCTTGATACAAAACCCAGCTTGTGGTGAAATAAAAACTCAGAGTAATGCAAGGTGCAACTATAATTATAGTTAAATAGCTTAATAAAAATGATAGCTATGTGTACTACATATTTAATTGTTTTTACTTAATCGATTTAACTAATAAAGCTCAGATATAAGGCATTTTTACTTGAATGTAATATTCATTCTAATTTAAATTCGCAATGATGATCAAACTCACTCATACTTACCGAAGGTCATTTTCAATTTGGAATCATTTGAATTTTGTGCTTATTCATAAGCTTTGTCGCCAATGACCAGGGTTCCACCTTTTGGCATCTTCTTCTGACAATTCAGTTTAAGTTCATTCGTGCATTTGAAATTCTTGAAGATGTTGAAAGGTGAAACCAGCGTCATTAAGTATAATACTCGTAGAAAAGTACAAAATTCCAATTTTCTTTTTGAAAAATTAAATCAAACATCCTCGGTCCAAATCCTTAGTCATCACAAATTATGTAATTATATTTTCCGTTGATAATGCTTGTTATGAGCGAAACCGGTCCTGATCCAATAAATTTAATGTGGAATAATTACTAAAAATGTTTTTTATTTTTATTTTAATGCCCATTCCACCAAGTATTGAAAGTGAACACCTCGAAAGTGATTAATTTTATCAATCAATCGATTTATGGATATTTTACCATAAAATAACATTAAAAATAAATTGCAGTCAGCCTTGGGGTGATTCTGCACTAAATGTTTTTATTTTTTAAATTTCAATCTGATGTAAAGTATTGAAATTTTTATTTCAATGAAAACATGATAATCTTGATCAAATAAAACATCCGTTAGTCCCCTTCGCCGCATTTGTGCGTGTTTCAACGATATAATTTAGCAATCTGATCCGCATAATTTTCTACTTGCCGTGGATACACAATGACTATGCGCACAATATCTAGGGCCACCCTTTTGCGTCTTGGACATTTATGCGACCATCAACAACTTAGCTATGACGGCAAGATTTTTTATTCCACTGAAATTCGATAAATTTTAAAGAAGTTCGTTATTTGAAATTGTTCAATAACTTAATCCGTTTACTGCTAGCGTCTCATATGTTAAGACGCCTGATTTTAGTGTGTTGCAAATTGATAAAGGTATTTCAAAAAAAAAAAAAAGTGTTAAAACTATCAAAGATATGATTTTTTTATTCAAATATGTATGCATTATTTGACCTGATAATCTCCTTGGATGAATTTAACACAGATACTAATTATTTTTTGGAATATTAGTTATTGGAATATTTGTAAATCGGCTCAGCAGGAAAGAAGTCTTACGTAATCAAAGTTTCCATGAAACTTAATTGATAAATTATGTTCAATTACTAATTGTATTATAAAAAAAATATGCCCATCTCTTTCACTGTACATATTCATTCAATTTAACTTTTATAATATAACTTTTAAGTTGTGCACTGTCAATAATTGATGGAATGCCATTATAATAAAAAGTAATAACACAATTGAGTACTTATTTCACTTTTGATTATCAGGATCAATTTTGTTCATCATTTGCATTATTCATTACCGTCCTGATCTAAAAACGTTTTAAAACGTGGTACTATCTTCATTTAAAATATATTATGTGGGTACTTAAAGTAATCAATTCTCACGTGACTTATTTGATAACATTTTTATAATAAACTAATCAATTACTTAATCGTAAGAGTAAAAAAATAATAAACTTATTAATTTAAAGATTAAAACATTGTATGTATTATTGACGTATTAACTTTATTTTCATCTAATTTTGTAAGATAATCTAACTCGGTTTCAGAAGATCAGACATCTTTTGTACTTATTCTACAGTAAATAAATTTAGATCAGGGCCGGTTTCGCTCATCTCAAGCATTTTCAACGAATGATAAAATAATGCCTTTCCAACAAGTATTGACAGTGAAAACCTTGAAAGTCATAAATCATAGACAAAAATCGTTTCTTTTCAATACTGTAAAAAGTCTCATATCTTCTTTTGTAAAGCAAATCATAAATATTTCGTGTAATATTTAACAATTTCATCCGTAGATTGTCATCCCATCTGGCCCTTGGTCCAATCTGCTGCCCACCTTACCCGCCTATTATCACCATGAATAATTCAGGCAACGTCTTACACAATGTCTTACATCCGGAATTAATTATTTGCATCTCGCGGTGTTTACAAGTGGCGATGAGATGGTAGTTGGCGGCCGCCCTCCGCCCTCGCCCGCGCGACACGTGTTTCTGAATGCTGCCGACTACCGCCTTCGACTGGAAAAGGGAAACAGATATTATCTCATATCTTAAATATAGAAATTATAATACTTGAACATCTTAATATAATACCTAGCCTTTCATACAATTTTAAGTGAATATTACTTTTTGTAGGTATCAAAAGTATTTTATAGGTAAATTAAAATCACAAATTTTACTCAGTATTAGGTATATATACTATCTAGAATAAATGTTGGTAAAGCTTTTAAGCGTATACTTTTTTTTCATTATTAAAAAACTTGTGGCTTTTTGTAGAACTTTTATTTGCTTGATGAAATTTCAATATCAAAATTGAATCGTTTGAATTTTGTATTTTTATTGAAGTCTTGTCGCTAAGGTTTCGCCTTTTGGTATCTTCAGGAATTTAAAGTGCACAAGCGATATTCAACTGATACAAACTTGAATCTTTTAAATGAAGCAAATGTTTTGTTTCAATAAGGGAATTGTCCACTTACATACATCTGTTGAAAAATCGATGTGAGAAGATATTTGTTTAGACATACGCGCGCTATTATAAAACAGAATACTACGCAATTATTATCGTGTTATTAATAACCATATTAAAAAACAGACATGTTATCCTTTGATTTGACATGAAGTATAGTTTAAAATTTTATTCTTTAAAAGGAATATTTTAAGCTATGTATTATGTTTATTTTATATGTAATTAAACACGAGAATCAAACTGAATGCAAAACTATTGCACGTTGCCAAAACATTTCACTTTATCATAACCTCTCCAGCTAACATCGGCTGCGTGTGGCGTCCTGATTCGATCTCCACCAAGATGCAAGCAAGCCCATTACGAGAGGGTAAATGCCAATGTCAACATGCATTCCAGGGAGACTTCTGTGGGGAGGTTAGGGTCTCGCATAACGCCATGACCAGTAAGATCTCGTAATGCAATTAGCGCCGGACTAATGTGCCTAGCCGTCCACTACCGAATCGCTTTACATCTCCTAAGTTTGGCAAGATTTGAAAATATTTATTCTGAATCATTCAAAAAAAAAAATGTGTTGTTAACTTCTTACTGCCGTCAATAAATGTGGAAAAATATTGTAAATAAAACCACTTAAATCGGAAAAATCTTTACGTGTATAGATTTAGTTTGTTATAATTATCAATCATTGTTTGACTGTGAAAAATGAAGCTAAAATCTTCCAATCACTGTCATAATATATTTCACTGAGTACAACTGTGGTGTTTTATTGTAAAATTACACGTTATAAATATAACTACATATAGTTAATAACTATTTCGGCTTACGCCCTCGTCAGAGCTAAGCTAAACTTATTTGAATCGCTTCAATTTTTTAATTTTCCATGAGCTTTTTTCTAACGAACTGGGTTTCGCCTTTCGGCATCTTCATGCATCTCAAGTGCACGAATAAACTTGAACTGACTCAAATTTATGACTCTCTGGCTTGGAAATCCAAACAATTCAAATTTGGACCATTTCATTCCATCAAGCACCTCCAGTAGAAATCCTAAATTAAAACTTCTGTATGGTTAAAATACTTTGCTATTTTTTGACAGTGTAATAATGGAGTTCTCCAAGTTAACTACCAATACGATTAAAATAAAAAAAACATTTGTACGTCATTATCGATGATAATATAAGTTTGATCCCGTCGTTGAAAGAACTTTGTTTCGAAGTGTAAATTATTGTTGATATATTTACTATAAGCACAATGTGAGGCCAGCGACAATATTGAGAATAACATATTTATGTTACAGTGAAACTGTATTCTCATTGAAAATTTATTCTTCTAAGAGGAGCCATTGAAATTAAATTTGACCGCCCTATCTTCAACCCTATGTTTGTCTGTATTTTTCTTTGGTTCTTTTTTTATGAGAGGGATTACTTGCTGATTTTGTTTCATTGCAGCAAACCAAAATTTTAGGCCGGCAAATCATCGACTAATAATTTAAATGATCGTGACCAGTGAAATCATGTTGTCTTACAAATCTATTACATTTATACATTTTCACTGAGAATACAGTTTCACTGTAACATATATACTTCAAAGTAGCATCTGGGACGTAGATTTGATCATGATTTCGGAGGACGTGATTAAATTTTCAGACGAGCCATCTTCATATTATTATTAACATGCAAAGGTAGCGGTGCCCGGCGGAAGGCCCCAGCTTGCCGCAAAAGTCAACTGTATCACTGTTCCAACATTGGCAGAGACCTCTCCGTACCGCGGCCCTCGCCACATCACAAGAAACAACTTTAGTTACAAGACACGGACAAAACTTGGGCCAAAGGACCACGTACAAATGAGAAACTCAATTTCGATTCTGGGAAACATATTTTGGCAGAACTGGATACGCCTGGACCGCGGTGAGGTCGGTTTGTGCGGGAATGCCGGATACATTCATAATTTGTTAGGAATCAAAAAGCATTGCAGCATACGTATTATTTGCATCGCGGTTAAACCACAGAAAAAAGAGAATAATCTTATAATAGTCTTTTGTTCAGACTCTATCCTTACAAATCCGTATGATAGCTTTAATGTTTCCACGTATTTAATCATTAAATTAGCAATTACAAGTACAAATACAATATGTATACATCACAGATACAAAAAAATAAGTATGTTCGGGTCTAAAAGATATGAAAAAGCAATTTACATTCAATATTTTTTTACGGTGATGCTGTTTTTAAAGTAAAACAAATTAGATTATTATAAGTGTTAGTATATATTTAGCACTCGATTATTTTAATGCATATTTTTGCGACTATTTGGTAGCAAGCTTCATGAATGAATCGCATGAATAAGGTGTTATCAGTCATTCATTTTGACTATTATGCTCTGGAGTTAGAAATTTTTGAACATTAATTTAAAGTTGTTAAATTGTGTGTATTTATTAACATTGAATACTGAGCTTTTAATATATGTTCTTCAATGTTTGTGAATGCTATATAATTTATAAAAAAGTCATATACGTTTTTATTTAACGTGTGCGCATTGAAGTAATCATACTATGTCGCTCGATCTGAAAAAATGCGAAAATAATAAATGAAGTAAAATTAATTAACCTAACCATTACTGAAAACATACGACAAATCTTTCAATATAACGGGTTTTTTATTGGAATCGATTTTGATTTGGTTTCTGTCAATGCGTCGCAAAGTCGCGAAAGTCGCCATTATACAGTTACACAACAAGTGGAATAGTAGAGCTGTTATCAGTTGTAATACAAATACCTTTTAACTATTTAAATATCAATCAATCACACAAAAATTGGTTTCATAGGATCCATTGATTAGTTAAAAATGAAAAAAAGACTAAGACACTTTGTTATAATAAAGCTTCCTCTCATGCATAGAAATGGCGTATGTACTCTTAACAAGAAGCTTAAATTCATTTTGGATAAATTAATTTTGATTCATTTGAAAAACCAGCAAAATATATTTGAATTGATATATTGTTTTGTTTGTATCAAAAAACAGAAACTGATTTAAATTCTGACAAATATCCTGTTTTCATCTTTAAATTATGAAAGAAGGGGCCGAATGGGAATATTGAAAATCGAAGTGAATCATTCATTCCCCGAGGCGGAAGGGGGGAATGACAATGGCAAAAGTGTATTGTCACGGCGCTGTCTAATGCAACGTCTGACACGGTCGGGGAATTTTATAAAATGAAAACGCGACCGGAAACGCAGAAATGCCGAAAACCATCGCACGTCATAACAGACTTATATAAGCAAAAGGGTCGAAAAAACAGTGACCCTCCAAAAATATTAACACCAACAGCATTGCGCCAAATTGAGGTGGCGTAGGATATTTACAACAAATTATAAATACTCGAAATAATTGGAGTTTACCACCTACAATTACAGTATTTTATAATTTCGGAAGATTTTAAAATCCCACGTATTTAAAAAAAAAAAAACACAACAGCTCGAAAATTACACTGAATTTTTAAATTAAATTTAGTTAATTTATAAACTTATATTGGCCTTTTACTGCACTCCAGATGTTATATGTAAATACGAAATATTTATCCAAATCATTCAAGGAACAATTAATTAGAAATAGGATGCAGTGTTAGTTGAAAAGTAAATTGCTTTAAATGAGCAGTCAACAATGCAAAATAATCTTAAATTGAGCGCTAATGTCATCGCGGTAAGGTCGGCGCGGTAATGTCGGGTACCAGTCCTACCATTGACGTTTAACCTGTTTTATTCAGTAGTGTGTAGATGGCCATTAAAAATTCATCGTAAGATATGCCCTAATCAAATGATATATTTCATTAATAAGATTACATCAATTTTAATCATAAGACCATTATTCTAAAAAGAAACCGTGTAATTGTGATCAAGAAAGCCTGTTACATTTAAAAAAAAATTAGAGATTCAAGCCATTCACAACACGGTATACTCAAGATAGTTAACGTTTCACATAGACCTACAATAACAATAAAAGAACATTGAAAGAACTTGCATATCTTAATAAAATCATTTGGCATTTTAATCGATAATAGACTTCAGTGTAGGAAAACCTGTATCGTTTTAATAATTTCTAAAGTAAAAATTCATTATATTTTAGGTTTATAGCATACATATTTGGAGAAACGCATGCTTTTCAAGTCTCCCGTTCATCTATCTGTCCCTATGATTTTCTTCGCAGCGCTCGTAAAATATTATTATCTACATGTTGAAATATTTTATTCAAATTGTTTCGGTCAGCCTCTGGGGTGACAAATGATATTACTTCGGTAGTGATTTTTTATTTCCAATCTCTTCTCAATTTTTTTCAACATATTTACATAAAACACTGGCGCTAGCAGTTTTATGGTCAAATATATTTCAATTTCACAGTCATAAACAAAAATGTATTTCAGTATGACTTACTGCTTGAGATATTCGATGAAAATACTATTTTGAATTCAAAATAAAATCTTATACATTTTTTGTGGATTTCTATTCGAATTCACCTTTACACCCATCAAACCTTGGAAACGGTCAAAGCATTACTGATTAGTTTTAGTCTTGTCGTATTGACCTATTCTTCTAGCTCAGTTTGTCAAAATAAACGAGTTATAAGGTAACAAGTTACTTGCACATAAATTTCAATACCACAGAATGACAAACTTGCTGTCACTCAATATCTTTTACACAAATAATGCTAATGTTAATGCGCCAAAGAAAAATGTATTACTTATTTTCAATATATGTAGCTTCATTTCAATGATCGGTAATTAGATGTTACATGAGAATAAATAATCTTCCATGTATTCATGTACCCATTCATTACTATGAAACCGTGCACGCTACAATATATGTATTATAAATCGTATTGTTTATCTAGATTGACTGATAATTATATTAGTACTAACGTTTATAATGTATTCAAACAAAAAAATATTTAAAATTCATCACTCTTATCTTTCAATGATTTGAAATTTGTAGTTGAGATATTAATGTTACAATATAATTATGTTAGTGATTAAAAGTTTAATAATACCATCAACTTTAATACCGTGCACTAATTTTAAGAGTTTTCTTTAAGAAAACAGTTTGTTCTACGTTCAAATCAATGAAGTCTCGTTCATGTTGCAAAATAAAAAAAATTATAATTTTGTATATTCACTGTTTTATTATATAAAACCATCATTTTTCATTGATATGACGCCTCAAATTGGCGATAAATCGGCGCTATAAAGTTTGGACGATATTGACGCTAAACTTGTTATGCAATAGATTTGTTTTTAAATAATTTAAGTCATTGTACTTTCAGACTTCGACCAACCATTGATAAAAAAATGATGAAAATACTACACTTGTAAGTTACTAATTATATTTATATTTCCTTAGCAACAGAACAAATGTATTACGCGTAAATGAGCAATACCATAATGACGATAAAATAAAGCGTTCATTTTAATGCAATTAAACCCATTTATTCGCGGTATCTCTTCAAAGTGGTGGCTTTTGTACCGAGCCTCCACCATGCCTGCAGGTTTCTACATTTCTTGATAAATTCAACGTTGCCTCTCTGGTATAAGACGAAGCGTTCTGCGTTCAGAAACAAAGTTACGCAGGTTTGGCCCCGCGGAGACTTTACCCTTTCTGCGGATAATATCTTTAAAACTTTTCCCCTGGCTGTCTCTACGCTCTGCTCTACGGCATAGACTTACGTGACGCAAGTGGTGTTCTTCGTAGGACAGGTCGACTCATTCTGGAATGACTGATGAACGTTTCGGAGCAATGATCAATACAGCGTATTACTAACATTCCTGTGATTAGTCAGCACAATCTCACCCTGGGCTTAAGGCTAATGAAATTTTCTGTAAAAAACCAGTCTTCCTTTTCCTACACTACTTTAGTTTATTTTATGTTTTAATTAATTTCATGCAATCTTTCATTATAATTTTACTTCAATGCGGTATTTTTTATAATTATAAACCAACGATTAACAAGTTCTATCTACAGTTAAAAAGTATATTTAAATAAAAATAAAAACACATTTTTAGTATTTATTCCACATTAGATTTATTAATATTAGAGCGGTTGCATGCAGTTGATAGTACTCAAAATGAGCGAAACCAGCCCTGATCTTAATAAACCTCATGCGGAATAAGTACTAATATGTATTATTATAATGCCATTCCACCAAGTTTTTACAATAAAAACCTTAAAAGTATATTAAATTTCTTTGTTATTTTTTAAAATGAAATAAACTTAGACTATCTTCTTATTGCAAAAATCAAATTATAAATTCATATGAAGCTTAAAGAAATTCCAGATTGGAAGAATTTGCTTTCACTCGGCAAGCAGATGTCAGTTAACCGTGTGGAATATCAGAACAGGATATGTTGTCAGGCTTAATGTTGCAATTTTTCTAGGTATTGCTCAATTTTAAAATGTGTTTCAATAGAATCTTAACTCAATGAATTTATATTTTATCAGAAATCACGGATAAGCAACAACTTCATTTGAAGTAGATTAGTGACGTAAATAAATTGAATATAAAAGCAACATACTAAATACGTTTCCCTTAGGTAGTAAAAAATTGATGACAGTTTCATATTTCATCTGAAATGGTTTTTTAGGACAAAAGCTTTCGCCTTATTTCAAATATTCTATTTTGTTATAGCAGATTTACTGACAATTTTATTGCTTTAGGTTCGATTAAGCCAGTATCAAATTATCTTCCAAAACAAATTTCACATTAAAACCAATTCAATGTGGCAAAACAAAACACCATTTGTAGCAAGCACTCTGTATCAACTTACAAAGGAAATTTTCTGCACTCCACGACGTATTTCCTCTGCTGTAATAAAATATAAGTTAGTTAGGAACAAGTTGGTTTTTATATAAACCACTCTCCTTGTTTCACTAATGGATACAACAATCGCTTATATATAACAAATTCTGCCTGTGTAGAACGTCTTATTATTTATATTGTATTCATTCACAGACTTCATTGTTTTTCTAAATATCCTTAAGAAGAATCTATCTAAAGGGTCTTTTTATAAGGACGCTTAGTTTTGAAATGTAAATAAAACAAGTTGTTTGTGAGATTTCGACTAAATTTTAATTTCATTTGTGAGTATATTTTACGGCATTAAATATGGAATATAGCATCAAATGTCTGCCAATATCCATTCATTATAAAATGGGCCATGTCGCTAAAGTTGACTTTTTTGACAAATTTGGTTAAACTTCCAACTGCTCCAGAACCCAATCAGGCGTTTTCTGTGGTTCCTTGGTTAGTTGGATTTTATACAGGTGCAGACATAAGGCCCGATTCAAAATTCGCCAAGTTGAAGTCGCAGAAAAGCCAAGTTCTTGTGAACAACGAGAAATAAGCTGCCTTGGGTTTTCCTGTATACTTTTACACACAGCAGCAATGTTTTCACCAGATATTGTATTTTGATGACGTACAGGTAGGTGTTGGCCGATTATTTACCAAACTGGTTGACTCAAATTTGGCCACTAAACAATGAATAATCTACTCAGCAGGACAAAGTAACATATTTTGAGCGTCCCTATTGAAATACCCTTTAGTAAGCTCTATAACTCTCTTTTCTCTCTCTTCTCTTTATAACTTCTCACTGAATGATCGAAAATAATATATAAAATTTTATTTCTATTTCAATACGTTAAATAATAAAAATCTCTTAATTAACCATGCCTTCAATATTTGGATAAAAAGTGTCCGTCACAAAACCGTTAAATTGCCCCCGCTCTAGTTTATTTAGCGGAACGCTTGTGTAGTGATTTCTTACTTTTTTCATAAATGTTATAACGAACTTTTACTGATTGAATTGGCATTTACTTGGTAGAGCTTCATTATAATTCGGTGGAAAAATAGTAATGCTTCTGTTCTGCAATAGTTTTGATGAGAGCGTTATTTTTAATGAGTTTGAAAAAAATATATTTTTTTAAATAACTTTGATTATTCCACTATTGTGTTACGATTTGTGACACGTGTTTCGCCTCAGTCAGGGGCATCTTCAGTAACACAATACGTGAAATAGTCAAAATTTTGTGATTTTATGTTAAAATTAGCTTCCACGAAGCTTCCGCAGAATTCATCGGATTAAAAAAAGATTTTTTCTTTTAGTCTGATTTTTATTTACAACTAATGATTGATGCAAGAATATCCTACATACCAAAAACACTATTATTTTTTCCTAATTATTTCGTACTTTAAATATAACAAATTGACATTTTTATACCAGGCAAGCATGTCGATGAACAAAACAGACGGGTCTTGAGTATCTACATACACCTACACGTTCATATTGAGAGTAACCATTGAGCCGGATCATCTCGTAAGAAAAATGGGTTACACGGGTAGCAGGGGGCGAGAATATGTGGGAGGTGGAAAACTTTTGCAAAACTTTTGTTTTGGCAGGGCAACGTTACATGTACAGCCGCAACTCTCACGCATGGGATCAGCTCTCACAAACACTGACGCGTTTGGGTTAACCGTTGCCTTTGGCTTGTGTATTAGAAAATAGCGCCGAATTTTATTTTGTGCGTAGGTATGTGTGTTTCTGAGTGCCTGGTTACCTGTAAAAGCTTTTGTATAGTTCTCTAATTTATTTAATGTGTAAGTATTAATTGTATTTGTAATTGAATAATGAGAATCGTAAAACATTGTAATTATTTATTAATACGACAGAAGTGACTAAAATTTAAGTTACTACATATATTAATTATATCATCGAAATGAACTGAATGTTTTTTTATGAATATGAAAGCAAGCTTTTGCCTATAAACACAGAATAAAAATACACTTCAAAACATTAAAGTAACTGCCGCCAAGCTTATATCATCATAAATAAATTATAAGCCATCGCTAGTCAAAATAAAAAAAAACATTCTATTTTAATTCCATAATACAGATTTAGTTTTTCAATAGAATTTAATTGATTCATCATTTTTTTATAAAGCTGTATCTCTACTTAATTGGGTATGCACAATATTTCAGTATGTGGTGTTGGTCTTCAATTCTTAAATTTAAAAAGATTTTTTTTTAAGATTTTTATGATTAACCTAATTAAATTCAAATTAGCGAAAAAAATATCAAAATATTTTGTTAAATATTAAATAGATAATTATTGATGAAGAAAATGAAACATATTCATTATAATTCAATCGCAAAATTTGTGTCCGTTGAATATTTTTGACTATAATCCAAAATTGTCAAAAAATTGGTATTTCCATAACGTGTTGACAGTAAAATTGTTCTGTATTCATTCTTAAAATAAGAATATGCATTTTTTTCTGATGTTATACAATCAATTTAATTATTGAGTGATATAATTATCTTTCCAAGCACTTCCATTTTTATAAAACAAAGTATTTCCCTCATATAAATACTCTATATTTCATATTTACGACAACGTCAAGCATAACCCTGCTGGAATTACTAATAACTGTTATATTTATTGAAATAGATCATGTTTACACAAAGGCCGCGGATATGATCTTCCCTTTCATAAATTCTAATTGCTGATGATTTTCCTTTGCACTGTGCCGCGCTATAGGCCATTCCGAGCGAGAGAGATAATTCGTTATTATGGCCGTTACCATTCGTGTAATTGGCCGTTATCGTGATTTTTATGGCGGATTTTATGATCCAAAAACTATTCTTGAATGGAGAGATCGCTCATCAGACGGCGGGCTGGATGGCTCCCCTTTCTCTCCGGCTATTTGGCTAATTAATACACCCGTTTCCCGGTGAATGGGTAAGCAATTTGATTTTCGATAAGGAAACCACCCTATGAAACATTGAGTTTTCGTTGGTTTTCGTCTAATGTTGTTTTTTTTTGTATTTAAGGCTATTGGCGTTGTAGAGTACCAACAATAGCTATATAATAATTACTCTTATCATGCGATACACTGATTAAAATAAATAAGAGGTGCTTACTGAAACTTACAGAAAATTGACTAAATGTTTTTAAATTTAATCACTATTTTAATTATTCCTATCAATAAAATTTCAGAGCAGAAACGAAAAATAAATAAGATAATTTTCTAACTTATTCGTACCTAAATGAGTCAAATATGTCATAGTTTAGAAAATTCTTTGAGCTATCAATTGACATTTAAAGAAAAATTACTTTCTGGTTAGCAAAAAAAAAACATTAAAATCATCAAAAGATGATTGTCAGAAACATTCGATGGACAAATATCGCTGTCTTTAGGCATTGATAGTATAAGATGGATTTAGCAGTATTAAGAAAAAAAAAACAGTCCAAGAACTCATTATTTTGAGCTAAGTCAACAGTAATATAATAATGGAGTTTTTCAAAATTATCTCTTAACTAAATCATTGCGACAATGATCATTCTTTTCCCGTGCACTCCAAATCTGAATTCACGATTACTGCAAAAAGTTTTTGTTTTCATAAAAAAAAATTGTTGTCTTACTTAAAATATTTTTTTACTTTTAATAATAAGTTTGCATGTGTTTTCACACTTTTCGAAAATGTACCCCATTCAAATGGTTATACCTCTTCCATACGTAGACAATAAGTATTGGATTTTATAGGTTTTATTTGTTAAATTATTCATTAGCAAATATAACTTGGTTTTGATTTCCAAATACATTTTTTTATTGAAACCATTACCATAAATAAAACAATATATTTGAATTTCGGTGCATTTATGTAGTCGAAAGTTCTCCTGGAATATTAAGATATATTCAAATTTATTCGTCAATAAATCAACATTGAATTGGCCAAATGAATGAAACCACTTGACTTTTTTGAGCTCATTTACAAATTCGGAGGGCCAAATAAGCTTAAAAATTTCAACCCTCCACCTAATCACCCCCTCGCCTCACAATTTTACGAAAAAAAACCTTCGGCAACCCCTTTCCGCTTCTTGTAGCGCGCCACCGACCAACATTTTTGTTCTAAACACTCGTGTTTTAATTAAAATTAAATTGTTCACAACTTTTTCCGCCGCTTCACTGGGAAATGAAAAATTATTATTAAAGAAAATAATAAAACATCCGCGCAAGAAATGTGAGGCGGTTTGTTGAGCGAAGCTCGTGGGTTCGAGCAAATTTCTTAAATAAATTTCATTAGCTTATTTAAGAATGCATACATAAATATTGATGTATACTGAAAATTATCTAATCACACATAGACACATATTTTTTTAATATCCTAACTATCAATCAATATATAACTACATGATTTCACATTTAAACGAACAAATTAAATATCTATAACGAGTCTTAATTGGCAGATAAGAATAATCCTTGTCTCAATTTAGTTTTAACAAATTTGGATTGTCATTATCTTTCTTCTTCTAAAGTCGGTACCACACATAACAATGAATGAATTTTTTAACTTCTTACAAGGTGAACTTACTGCGGCTTTGTCAAAAATATATTAAAACTTTTTAATTTTCGAATTTAGAATTTGATCTGGTATAATTTCATTTTTTCTTGCGGTACCAACAAAGTATCATTACTATATTTTAGGGATAGATCGATTTCAAGATGTGTGAAGATAAAGAACATACGTGAAGAACATACTGAAGTTTGGATGTTTCCTTACCAGACAAAATATTAGTTAAGTCTTACAAATTGTTAGGTATTCATATTAATTAGCAATAGAAAAGTTGTGACATTAAATATCAACATTAGTTTACTAGTTTACTATCTATCTTCTTGCGAGTATTAATTTACTACCAATGTTTATCTACATTACACTTTAAATCAACTTTTATTGATTTGCCAAAATAATTTAATAGTTTCAAGCTTATTTTTATTATAATGTATGATCATTGAACACACATTTGACGAATGTGAATAATCATTCATACTCATTTGATTTTTGATGTAATAGGTTGCATTGCTGAGAAGCCTTGTAACATTTTAATTATAGTCTATTTTGCTTAAAATTATTTTCTTAGTTGTAATACCAATTGTTTGTCATACCTTGTAATTCTTGCTTAACTTTTTTACAAATATCACTGTTTCGTTATATTTCTTATCAGTTAAAAATGCTTGCGATGAACGAAACCGGTCCTGATCCAATACATTTTATGTGGAGTAAGTACTAAAAATGTGTGTGTTATTTTTATTATAAGTAAATATATATTCTTATATCAGGATCTTTTTATTACCGGCCAAAAGTTTCAAGAGCGTTTAGGGGGTATACCGGTTGAAACCAGAATTGAAAACCGTAATACTCACCAAATCTATTACCCTAAACATTACCGAAATGCAATTGCTTGTAATTTTCACTTCAATTCACCGCTGTGATTTTTATCGCGCATGAATTGCTCCACCACTGCGCGCTAGAATCAATTACCTGAAAGGTCTACGGTTCTCATGAGCCAAGTTTTTGAATATCTGGTGCTCAAGCCTTAATTTAACTTACATCAAATCAATTTATTAGACACGCTCGCTTAAAATACTTTTAACGTGACTAGAGTAGTGACGATAGACAAACAAACTAAAAAGATTTATAAATCTGCAGTCCTATTTCAAACGATATGTCAAAGATATCGAAAGGTTTATATTCCGCAAATAAAAATCTTTTCAAATTAAAACATTCAACTCTGCGCTTATATTGCTCACGTTTATTTATAACACTTTTTAGGGGCCCTTTTAATTACTTGGGTAATTAGCATTTGATGGCCAATTAGCAAACGCACACATTTGTGTACTCTATATCAAGTGTTTTTAATGCTATTTATAAACATTCTACGATTAATTTCATATATAACACCGCAAAATAAAACTATTATAAATTTATTATTGGCATGTTAATAAAATATGTTCTAAATAAATCAAGCACATTTTAAAATCAGGGCAATTTATAATGCTCGCTTTGAGCGAAACCGGTATATTCTGTGTAATATATGAGAAAAAATGTGTTTATTTAAAGTAATGTCTTACCACCAAGAAATGACAGTTGATAAATTAAGAGTGAATAAATATATTCAATATCTTCAATAATCTTTTGCTTATTGAATTATTATGTGTATAATTTACATAGTTGGATTTTTTCCGGTTTCAGATGAGGTTATATTTAATGCCGTCGAAATTCGTTAGAATGTATTTTTCAGTAATTATAGTAAAAGTTAGTTATTTCTGGAAACATACACATAAAGCAAATGAGAGCTCTCGGCTCGCCGGTAAGTGGGAGCACGTTCCTCTCGACTGTTTTCTTTTCCTTTCTTTCGCTCTGTAAAATTACGAAGTTTTTAAAAGAGTTGTTAACATTCTCGGAATGTTTAGATTTCTCCCGGGCAGCCTCGCTCTACGCCGCGCCGTCAATTTATTCAAAGAGCCGAGCCGAGCCGCTCGCTCAGCCGAAGCGCAGGCCGCACCTCCGCTTACCTTTACCGAGTGTTAACCGTGCATAAAAGACGAAGGAAAAATACGCCAAAAAGAAAAATGTATGACTTCCCTTCGGAAATAATAACGCTGTTTGCAATTCATTTGTTCTTGTTTTGCGGGGGAGGATGAGGCGATTTGCTACTCTTTTTTCTACGCAGGGGCAAAAATTCTACCCCTTTTTCTTGGCAGTTTTATATTAACAATCTTCCGGTGAAACATTCTTTTGAAATTTATTTGATGTTGTCTCCCCGACATCCTTTTTCTACAAAATTATATCCTACAAGAATGATAAAAAACAAAGGTTTTAATCTTAAAACGGTTACTTTGAAATTTATTGCTTTTGCGAACTGTAAACTTTATTCAAAATACATTGAATATTTTGCATAATTTATTCATTATTTGTAGTACTAATAAAACATACTGTGGGTCTTTAATATGTTTTGAAAATCTTTATAAAGAAAACTTTCGGCCTCTCTCCGGGCAACAACTCACAACCTACCTGCCATTATTTGCGTTAACCTTTCTTCCGCCGAAGTGGCTCTCCTAAACAAAGCCTTCGGGCACCAACTGGCGACCCGTGGCCTGTTTCGCGTACCCCTTGCTACCCTTACGTGGCCCTAATTACTAAATAAGAAGGAGCAAGTTCCTCGTGTGACTTGAACGGGTGTTTACAGTGGGCGGTCATGACTAAGAACTCGACAGAGGCGCGGTCATTCATTAAAACTTGATAAACACAAGGCGGCTCTTGCGTCGGCCGAGAAAAGTGCAGCTACCCAAATCAAAAGAAATACGACGTCTGCTCAAAAATTTAGTTTACATCAAACATATTTTAAACACTGGAGTAAAAGTAAAAATTGATAATTGCATGTCGAAAGTTGTCGTGTCCATATTAAAAGTGAGTCAAAAAGTTATAAAGATATTTGGTTCACAACACCGTACCTTTATATATTTTGTAAGGTCTTGTAAAATAAACTCAAACAAATTAACTCACAAATAAAGATATACGAGTAACATTAGTTTCGTATTTCAAAAACAACATTGTGTACCTTGCGTTAAGTACATGTTTTTGTATCTATATAAATAACTATTTATATTATAACATATGTATATACTATTTTGTGGCATCTTAAAACCAATTTTACTGTTATGAGCAATAGCTCAACATTAAATATTGTTTTTAAGGAAAACATATTTGTAAGGCTTCCATTAACGTTATACCAACATCTGGCTACAATTGGTTTTTGTACATTGAAAGGTGAGTTATTGATTGAATTGGCATTAACTTGATAGTACTCCATTATAACACGGTGAAAATAAATAACAATGTTTTTTGGTTCTACAGAAATTTCTGTATAAAAAAAATCTTTTTTACGTTAGCTTCGTAATCTTTTTTTCGCGGTAAGCGAAACCGGCCCTAATCTTAATAAATTAATTGTGGAATATGTACAAAAATGTCATTTTTTCTTTTATATAATATTTTTTCAACAAGTATTAACAGTGAACAAATTGATAGTGATACGGAAAGAAAAATAGCAATGTATTTTAATTCTACATAAATTATTTTATATATTTGTTGATAGCTATTTCGGCCTACGCCTTCGTCAGAACTAAATAATTTATGTAGAATTAAAATACATTGCTATTTTTCTTTCCGTATTATAATGGAGTTCTACCAAGTAAATGCCTACTCAATCAATACCTTGATAGTGATTTTAGAATACCTATGTTTATTTGATAAATTAATTATCGACTAATTTGCAGCCAATTCCAATTAAAAAACTGTGAAATATGAGGAAAATTCAACATCTTTATAACATAATTGCCTCAACTTATAGCTTACCTTAATAAATAATTTAAAAAGCCAGTAAAATGGCAAAGTTTGACATAATTTCGAACAATCATAACATACATATATTTCAGAAATAGCTTAACTCACTCTTGTGTGCATTATATTATATTTAAAGTATTTCCTTATTAATTTTGAAATAGTACATGAGATGTCATGCCTATTATTAAATTTGTGTAAACATATTATTTCTAAGCTTGGCAGCAGTATGCCCATAGGCAGTAAACATAGTTTCAAATCTGTTGCTAAATATATCAAACATCAAAGATATAAACATTGTAGATCTTCAATTTGTACAAACTTACATCGTCATTAAATTAGTTAGACAGAAGTGTAAATCGCACTGTGATACATATCCAATTCAACGGAACGTTGTTTTAAATGACTTTAGGCTTAGTTTATACTGCCTCATACACTACAAAATATACTGCAAATAGTTAAGTCAATGTTAACTAATTTAACGATTATATTGTATGATTCATTGAAACGACAAGATTGTTTTCAAAGTTATATCACATAGTAAGATTCCACTTTAAAGAATATTTTATATACATATAATACTTCTTAAAAAACGATTTTTTTCTATTTGGCATACAGTTATTTGCATAAAAATGGTCCCATTTCAAATTTTCCATATCAAAATATATTTTGATATTACAAGCTGAATTCTTAAATGCGTTTAAAGTTAAAATGATTGACAAAATTTATTTAGCTGAATAAAACTGATATTTAAGACATCAATTTTTTTAGTGAAACGATTAAATAAGAAACATATATTTATTGTTGCTATTAACTGGTTAACATTAACGAAATTCAACATACAAATGTTAATACTTGACTAAACGCAAATAACTTATTTTAAATATTACATAGGAACACAAAGGTAAATATATATTTGCTATAATTTCAGAAGCATTATGATAAGACCAACAAAGGAACTTCTCTTTCATTTGGTATATTTTTTAAATAAATAAAAAAACAATTAAAATATATTGCTGACTCTTGTTTATACTGAAATTCTATGGCATTAAACTTTAACCCCTCGTGGAACCATCAATCTTTAAAATAAAGAAGGTTAAAAGCATTTTTTTACTCTAAACATAAAAAATAGGATAGTGTTTTTTTAAAATTTTCTTATTTATGTGGACCATGTTCTTCATTTTGTGGGGTATAAAGGAACAGTTACGTAGGTAAATAGAGCTTGCATGAACTTTCAATCTTTGAATACTATGTTTGGTACTTAAAGTTATAAAGAGAACAGACACTATTTTGCTTGAAGTTTATAAGATATTAAAATCTATTTTTAAGATATTTTTAAAATAAATTATACACAGCTTATTGTTCAGATTTATGAATTGACACTTCTCAAACAATTTATATGCTGATATAATGGTGGTGCCCAGTATAATATATTCCGGATTTGTGTACAGTGCTATATTAATGCCGGTTGTATAATATTTAGTGGGCTCCATTAATGGCACGACCAAGTGCCGTCCGATGGAAGGCAGCGTGGAAAGCTTTTATTCTCTTTACTCTAATTCCTGCTCAGTTAATAGTTTCCGAAACAGTATGCAAGTTTATTAGTTTGATAATTATTATACCGTGGACCAGTGAGCGTGCACCCTTACAATACATTATCACACGTATTAATATGGTCTGAAATTTGATTTAATGTTTTATTTATATATCATGATTTTAAATTATATTCCTTCGACCATAAGCTATGTAAAATCTGACAACTTTATGTAAACAGGCGTTATAAAAATCATTTATAAAACATGGAAAATATTTTTTTAAACGTATCATTTTAAACATGATAGTATGCTATTTTAGGATATGTAAAAACATGTTTTTAGTATAGCTGTGTTCAATATAACATGAAATTTAATTTTTCGTCATACGATCTAATGATTTTAATGAAATATTTTTTTTGGCTATCAATTTAGAATATTTAAAGTTACGTATAGACCCAACTTAACTTAATACATCGGTGAACAGAAACATAATACACTATACCACATAATTTGAGAATCTTATATATAAAACCGAAACGGCGTATGTATGTCTGTGGGTCTGTAATTCCCTTTTGCATTGTTGGTCATTAAGTTGTCATAAAAACGAATATGGAAGAAAATATGGTCAAAATGTAATAAATTAGTCTTCTACTGAACTTTTCCCGGCTTTTATTATTAATAATAATGTTTATTATTTACGTGAAGGTATTATTTGACATTTCTTTGACAGCAAATTAGATTTTTTCCTTGAATTTGGACATTTTAATGGGCGAGAATGGGGCTGTCATCAAATTAAATAAAGTTTGTGATTTTATTTTAACTCTATTTTGGATGTTAGATTTTGTGATATAATTATGTCGAATGATATAACATTAAATAATTATTGGTCGCTTAGTCCGAGCGACGCCGGGTAGCAATACTAGTAATTTATAAAGATCATAAACTACCTATTCTATGAACGTTTAAAATTCCGTCAATCCTCTACAGTCGAAATCCTAATTGAAATAGGATTGAAAAAATCACTATAAATATTTTAAATAAACGAATTCTTCTGCATTTTATACTATTGAATGAATGAAATAAAGTCATAAATTACTTTGAATATAAATAGCGTTGTTTCATGAAATCTCCTAGATGGTCTATTTAAACATTGATGGCTAGGTATTCAAGAGCCATGCAAATCTTAATTTTATCTTTTATTAAAACAGAAGAGCTCTCCTTTGTCTAAGGGCCTAACTTTTTAACAGACGTTTTTCAATAGACCAAGAAGCTATTAGTCGTTAGTCTCGTTTTTGCCCGCTGCTACTCAGTTATCAGTTTTCTCCGAACACTTCTCTCGCAAAATTGCTTCCATGGATTAAGTCGGATTTAAAAATAAAGTTTGTAGCTCCGAAGGGAGTCCAGGAGACTCATAATTACCGCTTTCTCTCGACAAGCAACGGACTAACATCCTCTTCTTTGTGAAACAATGTAATAACGACTGCAAAATCGGACGGATGGAGTTGTTAAAGAAATAGGAATTTTGCACGTTACCCTTTTTTGAAAGGAATGCGAAGTTTTTGTTTTGTTTTGTTTCGTTTCCGACTTGTTGTGAATCGTTTTTATTTTAACACGCTCGTTCTTCCCGTTGGACTTGCTAATTATTATTCTTTTACACCCTCAGGAGTGGTACCTATCGTCCCTTTTTATAAAGTCACCCCCCGCTGACTCTCGAATACCCCGCGATCCTCTATACTCTACCCGTTATACTCGTAGCTCTGTGTTAAGTAAATTTGCACATAATCGAATTAAGCCTTTTTTAACACTCGAGGCTGTTGAAAAATCCTTCAGGATTTATTGGCTTGTTAAAAGGGCTTAAAAAGTGGGATAGAAAAATATAGCTGAAGCATTTTAACAGGATAAAACAGGCAGCTATCCGTCTCCCGCGATCAGTGTCGACGCAAAAATTATAATTTGATTGATGCCGACTTTTTGTGAAATGAATTATACTGAAAAAGATTATTTTAAAATATACGCTTTTTCGTAAGATGAAAATATTCTCTGTGTGTTCATTTTTTTATCTCTCATTTTTGAGGATACATAATAAAATTTGTAAAATAAATATTTAAGATTACACTTATTAAATTGATATATATTGTAACACTGATATGTGCGAAATGTTATTCCAAAAAAATGTCATAGATTTTTTTTAAATCCTCACAATCCCCAAAGGGGAATCCAACGGAAATAACTTAAGAAAACCATTCGCTACATTTATGAAAACCTTTTACTCACAAGCTTGGTTACGCTAGGCATTCATTTAGATGTATTAATCAAATGAGCATTTCCTTCGTAGAACATACTTATCCATATATACTGGTGTAGAAAAGGTCCACAGTAAATTATCTCATCTATTCTTACATACTAATTTTATATGAAATAATTTAGTATTAATTGTGACAAATTGATTTTATTTATTCCTTGAAATGAAAGTTTATCTGGTTTTTATTGAGTGGTGCTCTAACATTAATTAGTTTAACATTGATTTGATTTGGGTAAAATTTTACTAGCTTCGCAATGGTCTGATTGAGGGTGATGGATAAATGCTTGTTTTCTCATTAAGAATTAATTTGATTGATTATTTATACTGTTTTCTAATTGTTCCAATACATTTACCTTGGGGCCTTTACTGTGCAAATGGGGAAAAAATGTGTTTTGTCTAATTGATGGACCTATCTACCTATATATTTATAAGCGTATAGAGTGATTGATTCTTTTTTACATAAAACGTACAAAAAGCGCACACATGTTTCACTATAAAAAGAACTCATGCGAAATTTTCAAAACTTAAAAAGTCCGCTTCCTTCACGTCCACCCCAGTCCAAAGGTCCTGGAGCCCGTTTACATATTCCGGCCGCGAGCGGTCCTCCGCGTATCTTTTGAGTCTGTAACAAACCCATGAATTTGGAAATAAATTTCCGGCATTTGGCGAGGGTGGCGCTCCGAATTTACATACATTTTATTTTATGTATTCACATATTTGGGCTCTTAAAGAAAGGCCACCCAACTATTTGCATAACTAGTGTGATGTGGTGAATCCACCGCGAATCTCTACGCCCTTTTATCCAGACTACTCAGGCGCATTGTTTGGCGAAATCACCACTTGAATGCTGAGGTCTACTCGGACTGATTTAGCTAAAAAAAACTACTACACACTTACATGCATATAATTTTAACAAAATGAAATGTATGACATTTAAATCTTAGGTTTACTCAAAATACCAGGTAAACACTTTTAATATTTAGTTAGATTAATAATTTATTTAGAATAAACACACGGTGCAAAATAGCATTTAATTATAGCTATATTTTTTAAAGCTGATAGATTTTTTGACTTACGCCCTGGTCAAAACTAAAGAGCGTTTATTTCTAACGAGGGCATTAGCTAAAACTGCTATCAACTATGCAAACATTATCTATTTTTTTAGAACTTAAACACATTGCTTTTTTTCAGCGTGTTGACGTGGAGTTCAAATCAATTAACCTATATCGAGGCTTTTTTGTTTCTATCAAAAATCGTATTGAATCTTAATCATTGCCATTCTTACTACATATATCTATATAGAATTTATTTTTTAGCATACTTAACATATTCCGATACGATATTATGTATATAATAACCTATACATAATCTGTTTAACTTGCATTAAACGTGTCATCACTGCATTTATCTAAATATAGCGAGAACTTCGAATATTACATGGCGAGCTCAAAAGGTACGCTGGTGTACGTAGGATAGAGTGAGCCGTGGCAGGGTAGTTTCCGGAACTCACTCGCAATTAGATTGACCCGACGGGCGAGTGGGGAGCGAACGGTTGATTGTGCTCTCGGCGCCTCTCCATGCGTGAAAAGTGGAACTTTCTGGAAACAGAACGCGTCTCTGAATGCTCAAACAAGCGCCGGTGTGTGTGTATGAGATATGAGACACGGAACTATATGCAATCTATTCAAATGAAACGTGGATATGTTTATATAATCACAAATACTACAGCGTACTTGGATAATATCAGATATTGAGACCGTGAATCAAAAACAGTTATTTCCAATCATCAGCAGCTAGCTACACGTCTGTTTTATAACAATTAAATTTAGCACATTCACATTACTTATTACTTATATGATTCGTTAGGATTAGGACTGGCCACGCCCATCGCCAAAATTTTCAATTATATAAAAATTCAAGTCAACTGAACTTCTGAAATTACTCGTGGTCCTCATAAATTGAATGTGGAATAAGTTCAAAGAATGTGTTTTTATAATTTAATGTCATTCTACCAAGCACTTGACAGTGAACACCTTAAAAGTGTTTTTTTATTTAATACAGTCGTCTGTTTCATCAGCCACTTTTATAATGGTTCAATCAATCATCTTAGAACATTGAATTTATTGATATATTCATTTTTTTATACCTGGCAATATGCAGTTTTTATATTTCAACTCAATCATAAATTTCTTGCTCGTTGTGTAAATGCATCTAAAACTCGTGTCATGAATAGTATACGTGGAATAATCTAAGTTTTTTTTTTAAATATTATATATACATGAACCTCCACAATGTTACCACCGAATCCATCAAAAGTAATAATTTTGTTCATTGTACTGCGAAACGATTTAAAATCTTTTATACTATAGTCATTTGAATGTTTTATACTTTTAAAATGATTTAAAGGTCTCGATTTTAATATTTTAATGTACAAAAAACGTTTCACAATCGAAGTCTTTATACTATTTAAGATTGACGATGTGTGTTTTTACAGCAGTCGAATATTTTCATACATTCAACAAACAAAACTATTTTTATGAATCAATTTGTGAGTTTTACCAAAAATAATATTGATTTATTAATTGAAAACATATTCTATGCGATTACAAAATGGTTTCTATCTGTTAAACACACATCTCGTTAGATCATAATTTACCCGCAATGTGTGTGGAAAACTACTTTCATATGACAAAGTCAAATAACGCATCCATTTGGATAATAATGCACTCAGATTTAAATTAAATTTTAATACCTATTCAATTAATGTAATGGAAAACTCATTCTTCGCAAAGCAAGGAGATTTCCATGTGGGTAGTTGACACGGTGCGTAATAATAAACTTCAATGTCTTTGTGATTATTTAGTTTCATTAAAATATTTCACCAGGAGATTGACAATGGCAGCAAATAGATGACGTTTGCCACATAAAGAATTTTCTTCTTTGACAATATTCATTCAATAGATCTTATATGCATTAACATAAAGACAAATTAAACATTTCGCAAGGTAAAGAAAAAACATCTCCTTGCAAAAACTCTGTTGCTTAATTAATCTATTTTTATTTTAAATAATGAACCATTTTAAAATACTTTACATCAAATTTACACTGTATTACATTAGCTATTAATTCTCGCGTCTAGTGATACCGGTCCTGGTATTCATGAAAATATATTTGAAAGCAGTACTGTAAAATGAACCTTATTTATTTAAAACTATCACATATGGTGAATATAAGACATTGTCTATAATGTTTTTATAATAATTTAGAAGTCCGACTGAAGGTTTTTGATGGAGTTTCATTATCAAATTTGAGTCGTTTAAATTTTGTATTTTTCCATGAATTTTGTCGATAATGACCAAGGTTTCGCCTTTTGGTATCTTCAGGCATTTCCAGTACAAAAATGTACTTTAAACTGAGGCTAAAAGGCGATTCCCGAATCGTTAGCGAAAAAACTTATGGAAAGCTACAAAATTCAAAGGATTCAAAATGTTTTTATAATTAACACATTAAATCATATTTTCAAAAAAATCTGGAAAACTCGCATTTTTGATTAAATCTAATGAAATATACAACATAGATATTGTATTAATGCTAAGCTTATACCACGTGAAAGTCTGTCGATGATATCTAAACAAAAATCAGGTAACGTTTTTCGAGTCGAGCTTATTTATAATACCTTTTTCTTTATGAATAAAAATGATCAAACCTGTAAAAAAAGATTAATTTCACTTGTAAAACTTCGTTATAATGTTATAAAAAATATCAAGCTCATTTTTTGGAAAGTTGATAAAATTTATATAATTTTCTCATAACAATCAAAGCTTAGAACACTATACAGAACAAAATAGAATGTGAAACTATTCTATTCTATATATGTATATATATTATATAGATAAGAGGGGTTGGTCAATAGCAACCGGTCACTCGCCTTCTCGTTGTCCAGAAATTCCGGTGACGCCGTTTTCCCATTTTCCGAGATGTCTAGCTCATGGCGGATCCAGTAAACTTTATCGCGGTAAGAGTACAAATGGGGTAGTTTGGATAAAACAAATAATGCTTTCACATACAAAAAAAAGATAATTGAGTAGTCTTATACTCGGCAATATTTTTATCAATTGTCTATGATAAATTCATATATTACTTGCAATACCATCATTAACTTTTTTCAGTATTTGTTATTTGGACAAACCACAAATGATGCATTATTACTTCAGCAACATTTGCTATATTAAATCCAAAGATGCATCTGAAAGAGACGTAACACGTGTCAAGTCATTTTAAATTTTATATCATCCATACAATGTTCATGCCAGCTACTTTGAAACGGTATAAATATGATTCTAATATAATGATGTGTGTATAATATTATGATTACAGTCAATTCATTCAGTCATTGTTTTGTCAGAAATTATAATTATATCAGCATACGGGTGGTCAAGTTTCAACAAGCACGTTATCTATATTTTTTTCGAAATATTACAGTGAAAACTACATTAATTTGTATTCCATATTGTTCAGCAATGAAATGAATGATAATAATGTAAGGTAAATCAGTTTGAAAAAAATCATTTTTGTGTCAATCAAACGTTTAATATTTTCTTTTCGTTTTGCAGTTTTCCTGTCGTTTTTACACCCGATGCAACTGGTGTTGTATGCAAATGAATCTAGCATCAACACACCAGTGTGTGCGGTCCTTCCAGGTTTTCATTTTCATGCAGTTTTTTTCAGTAAACATATCCAACTAAAAACGCTATGCGTAAAATTATGATTCCACGTCCGCCTCTTTTAAGCCAAAACAATTTAATATATTAACCCCGATACACTCTAACCCAATGCATAGTTGCAACCTACTTTTCACAACCCAATTTTTTGTGAAAAATAGCTATTAAATGTGAAAAAAATATACACGGCAACATTATTTTAGTTGAAATTTAAGTGTCAATAAAGAATATATTGCAAAACCTCATAAATATTTAAATACTTATAACTTTGTTTACGGGACCTTTTGATTCCTTGTAAAATAACCATGTTATTTCGAATTTGATGCCCAATTATCAAATGCAAAAATTTGTGCGCTCCGTAAGCAATGTGTTAAAATGCATTCCTAATTTGGTGAATTCACACAATGTTCACTCATTTATCGTTTGTAAAGCAAAACGTTTAATTTATCTAATGTCAGATTTTCCAAATACAGCCCTACCGCCCACCTGAGGCCGTAGAAGTAGTAGAAGCCGGGGTGGGGGCGGCAAGCTGGAATGAATCTGTCCGAAGCAGACATTGCCGCATGTTCCACGACTTGTTAAAACTGCATCTCAGCAGAGAAGAGAACGAAATCTAAAACCGATACATCTTTATAGCCAAATATACGAGTTTCACGATATTGCAGGCCTCGATCTGACTGGTTAGCTTGCTCATTTTATGACGCTGTATTGAAGCACCCTTAAGTAATCAGACGCTACGAAAGATAGTAAATTATCGAAGGGCAGTAAAGTGCTTATCACGGGATGTTAAATAGAAGCATCGTTCATTGGTTTGATGTATAGATAACAACATTTTTTCCCATCGAGCTTCTGTAAAATAAAGTTAATGTTTTTTTTATATTACCTTAACGGTTGACTTTTATACTTGTTTAATACATAAATATAAAACTTGATTAGGCACTAAAATCTTAGTTGCTAATTTGTTAAGGATTTGATCCTCGTTTTATAATAACACTATATTTAGTATTTTTTTCTTTAGTATGACCGTCAAGCTATTTTCCTTAAAATGATCAAATATGTTAATTCACTGTAATTTTCTCTGAACAAAAAATATTCGCGCTAGATTAAGTTCAGTTGCTTTCTTAAAAATTTAAAAAATACAACTTTTTGTGTGAATTTTGCATTTGCAGCAAAAAAAAATGCAACATTTCAATTAAAATATTGATTTCTTAAAACTTCCAGGCAGGCTATTTTGTAACTGCATTGAAGAGATATTTTTACTTAATCTAATGTAACACAATTTTGCATTGCTAAGAGGTCTTGAACATTTTATTTTTAGTCAATTTTTCTTGTAATTTGCTTTAATTTATTTGCTTAGTTGATTTACCAATTGTTTGTCATACCTTGTTTTCATACTTAACTTTTGCATAAATACCGCTGTTTCATTGTATTCCTTATCAGTTGATAATGCTCGCCATGAGCGAAACCGGTCCTGATGAAATAAATCTCATGTGGAAAAAGTACTAAAAATATAATGCCTTTCCACCAAGTAATGACAGTGAACACCTTAAAAGTGATTAATGTAACACATATTCTGTTTGAAATCGTGCTAAGCCAATATGTTATACACAAAAAAATGAATAAACACAAAGCAATGATCATACCTATCACAAATTGTATAATCAATCAGCAGTGCTGGTAAAAATTATTCCTTTTTTTATCATTTTCCGGTGTCATTTCTCACTTGGTTAATTTTTAAAAACTATGCACATAAAAGATAAACGTGTTTTTCTTTAATAACCTTATAACAACCTACAATATAAATGATTTGGAAAATTGTACACAAAAAAAGAATCACATCGATTAAGTATAGAGTAACAGTAATGATTTTTGAACGATTTCATTGATCTTGTTTTTACACATATTTATTAAATTATTGCGCATAATAACGAAATCTGAATAATGACAGTAGATTGGAATTCAGTTTAAAATATTTCCAATCGGTAATGTTATTTGATAACCATTTTCAGATGAACAATCTTGTCTCGGTGAATCCTGATGTACATTCAAAACGTGTTTCCAGTACGTTATACATGAATTTAATTATACAGCAAATTTCTGTGCATACAAGTAAAACGGAATCCAACATATCGAATTGGCGGGTTCTGTAAGGCGAACGTGTATGGAAGTTAATGCTTTTGCCAAATCTTTAAACTAACCAAAAGGATTGCTCTTTGGGTCTAATGCCGGCACCCTCACTCGATTCTACACTACATGAGCTAATATATTTAATGCATTGGCAGCGGGTTGCTATTCTTTCATGCATATACATAATCAATCATTTAATCATTACATATGTTCACTTTTTTGTCGCCGTTATAATACGTAATTTTTTCATAGCAAATCAGTATTTATTCTACATTTTTATTATAATGCCATTCCACCCAGTATTGACAGTGAACACATTAAAAGTGACCTTTTATAAATTTAAATAATGCTTAAAATATTTAAGTATATTTTTAAATGGAATAATTATGCTTGAATAACATTCACTTGTTTTAATTATTGTAATATGTCAAAGGACTTGAGCGTTTGTGTATTTATAACATCATGTCACATCTGTTTTATGAGTTTCATCAATGTTTTTATTTGATTGTAAGATTTAAAAAAAATTAAAAATTATTACTGTCGTCATTTTGATCCACGATTATTAACAAAATACCATTTTTCACCGCCTCAAATATTAGTGTTTTTATTTAATTCTATGCCACTCACATTTGTTCCAAATCTTAGTAAATACCATTAAGATACTAACACTGTTTTCAGTCAATATTAAGTTAGTAAATTTGAATTCGATGACTTTAATATACCGCTGAATCCATAAAGAGTTTTCAGTGATATGATTCTTAAACTATCTAAAAATTAGTGCAGCGAAATCACAAATCAATTAATGGTTATTTATTGATGTAATTTTTATTCATCCAGCACTAATTCCAATCCATGGTAACTTACTTAACGAGAAAAGAATATTAAAATGATTTTTAAATTATTTATTTCTTACTTGAGTTTTCACGCCTTCCTTGTGCATCAGTTGAACCACTGAAGGATTAGCCGACGCCCATCTTCGACTTATTACACCAAAATGCCTTGCCTTGCAACAGCAAATACTCACCCCTTGTAAATGCTCTTACACCCATATGTATGATTATTTTGTCTGCGTATGTACTCACATTAGAGATACATCTTCAAAGCACTTGTGCTATTAATGGATATAATTTTAAGTGGAATGTTACGTTTAATATTAAAATCTGTAGCTAAAGTTTGTGCTTAACCTCTTCATAAAATGTGTGATGAATATTGTACGTTTAACTCAATATGTTGCAAATAAAATGTACACCTGACACCTATATTGCTTAATTAATAAGTATATATATCAAAATTTATATCCAGAATGTAAAACAATTACATAATTAAAGTTATTCGTTGGGAACTATAAACGAATAAACTTAAATTCTGTTGGTCAGCTGGTAAGCTGACTTCTTCATGTTGGTACTATTAGTCAGCTAATCACTCTTCTTACGCAAAGTTACCATGATCCTATAGGTAGTCAGTGGTAACGAATGAAAACATCGCAGAAAACCATTACAGATAAATTCACTCGATTATATAATTATTGTATGAAAGATTGCATCCATGACTGTATAACCTTAATGCTCATGAATGTCAATTATCTAAATAAAATATCGAAAGCGCAATAACACGCAAATATAATTGGTTCAACAAGTTACATATAAATATAAGCTAGTTCAGGGACAATAGCACATTCAATAATTGATTCGAACTCGTTTTGCCTAAAAAATAACACACTGGTTTCGGGGAACGCGAAATACACGTCGTTTCTCTATATGTTTTGATTTCCGTATTTGATTTATAAATTAAAAACTTGAATTGGAACCATAATTGATTTTCTAGTTCAGTCATGATACTTTGTTTTTATCTTTAGTTGCACCTATATTTCTGTGTTTATTTCACGATGCATTTTCATAATCAATAAGTCCATTATTTTTCAAAGTTAATAAGTTATTTCAATATGTATTCTAAAATATGAATCATATGTTTATTATAAGCAAAAATATCATACAAAGGTACTCGCATCTAATAATATTTTGCTTGCTTACACTCAAAGACGACGATTACAGCGACCAAGTACTTGGCTTAGTCTTATTGCAAATCCTACCCTTACAGCTTCTTAGAATCCCTCTACTCCATGTGTCTGTTAATATTACCCACCCTCTCTTACTATTACTGATTGGATTAGTGCTTGTTGGTACATCTCGTTGTCTTTAAAAATCGATGGATAAAATCTACTACAGCTCAATACTAATGTATCACATCGGTTTTAAAAATATTCACCGTAACTAAATACATTAGATATTTTTATGTATAAAGCATTACTTGCTCTAGAATGTATGACAAATTTGTATGGAGCATATAGCTAAACAAATATGAACGTGTGTTTTATATAATATGTGGTTACATCCGATTTTAATATTTGCTTTTCACTATTTGTTTAACATTTTACATCAATATTTAATGCAAACATCCAAACACATGGTCAAGAATAGTTTTTCTACGCGCCTCGTATTAAACTATCAACAAAAGCAATGGGCCTAATATGATATCATCAATTTTAAGGTGTTTACTTTTAAAGTGATTCTCTGTGGAGAGGATATTATATGCAAATAAATAAAACAATATTCTTGTAAAGATCCGAAGCATTTTGTTGTACAAACACCTAGATGAGCAAAACTGGTGCCAATCTTCACAAAATATATATTGACGTATTTTTTGAATTTATATTTATTCTATTTAAACTAATATCATTTTTTAAATGTTTACCATTGTAAAGTTATCTTCTTTTTTTAATAATACAGTAGTGTTAATATTCCTACGTTTCAAGGCCATGAAGGATCAAAGATGAAAAACGTTTATTGAATAAAAGTATATATACGTAAAAAGTATATATACGTAAAAAATAGATATTATTTCGTATCGGCACTCGCGTTCTGAGCACGGAATCGTTCTCACCCCTTGCCTGTGTAAAAGTTAATGCTGACCATCGGTCGCACTTCCCATCACTTTGTAATTTCGTGATTGAACCCTCAATATTCCAGCCATTATGTTTTGTGGTGACCTGCTTACTAACTACCTTCTCGAAGTGATGTTTGCCTAATACCTCGAAACAATAATTACATCCAATTTGAGGGACATGTGTTTTCGATTGGATTTGTTCAATCAAGTTTTTATTTCATTCCATTTTATTCAAATTATTTTTCACCTATGATATTTTAATTTATTATTGTCAAAATAGTCTGGTAATTTGTCGCTCAGTTGCTATGAAAATTTTAGTTTATTGATGCTTAAATCGACCCTTAGATTTGTATTGTAAGTGATATTTTCATAGTTTTCGGCATACCCTTTGATCAAATTCTTAAAACGCAGCGTAACGGGAAAGAGAGCGACAAGCTAAACATTTTTCGTCTCCAAACTTTATCCTTCTTTCACTCCTTTGTAAAAAAAAATCATAATAATTGACTGACTCATAACAAAGTTTAGTTGAAATAAGTGTACGATAATTGTGATCTGAAAAGTCTGTGTGTTCTTAATTTCGGAACTGGACATTTTTACATGGCAATAATTAATCAAGAATCTAAGTATTTTAGATTAAATTTGGATTGAAATTGTATAGCTCACCTTTATACTAAAATATTTTTGTATCATATAGAATGGCAAATATATCAAATTTTATAAAGAGTATTACTGATTAATATATCTCGCGTTCAATAATAATATTGAAGCGAATTACCCAATCAATTTGGCAGTTCGTCGAGGCATATCTCTCGTCAGGCAGTGCTAGATGACCGCACCAGATAATCGCTGCCATAATGTAAAACTAAAGCCTCGAGTGTAAATTTGTAGCTGAACATTTGTCAGGCGGGCAAGCAAGCAACATCTGGCCGACCCTTCGTTATGACCCTTAAATCTCAAAAGGACTCAACCCCTTGTGGAGCGGGGTCCGAATAGAGGCCAAGGAGGTCGCCAGGACCCGAAAGCGCGGCCCACCATGAGCCTCCTAAATGCGATCTAATTAGGAAATAGTTTTACTTCTTGATTTATAGATTAAGTTGTGTTGAATCAATAACCCAAGTAGAGTGCCGTGCTAAAGGCTTATGAGTCTTACGGTACATGTATTTAAGATGAAAACTGCTGAACAGATTTTGTCACGTTCACATCTAAATATATGAATAGAGTAAGTACATTTATATTGGAATAGCGATATGCCTCAATCCAATTTTTTTAATCGATATAATTTTCTTAATTAAATATCATGACATCAATCTTAAGGAAAAAAATGAACCATTTGTTATACAAATGACAGTTAACCATGAATGTAAATTATATTAGTTTTTTATTTAAACTATTTTCTCTTACAAAAAGGGATCAAATTATATGATAACTCTTTTTGCCTCACCACCATGGTTACAAAAATCAATATTTCGAAAATTGTTTTGATTATGCATACACAGTTTTGCCGAGCTGATATATTGTCATTTTTACTACACGATCAATTGTTTCCTGGTTGTCTGTTTGAACTGTAAAGGATTTGATATAACTTCCAAACATACTTTTTTTGCTATAGCGTTGAATTAGAAATAACACGGTATAAAAAAAGCTGTAATTCTAAACTACGTGATTAAAAAACTTGAATTGAATATTTATTATTTATGCACTGTTTATTAATGTTGATGAACTTTGCCTTAGGTAGGTCTGGGTTCAAATCCCAGTGAGATAATTTTTTTTTAATTGAAGCAGAGATATTGTACATGGGTGCATGTCATTTTTCTTTGAGCTGTTCCCGGCTGATTTATATAATTTAACGTTAAGTTTACGTCGTATGTCTTTCAAATGAAAAAATATTTAGCGGGTTTGCAAAAACAATATTAGTAACCAAACTAGCATGATTAAGTGTAAACTGGCATATATTGTTCTATTAATATTTAAATATTCACGAAACGGTGGGAAAACGTAAAAATTATTAATTTGAAGAAAAGTGGCCATACATTCAAATTATTGATTTCCGCAGTATTTTTCGTTTAACATTGAAAACGTTATCTAAAATCATAACAGTTCACCAAAACATCTCCATATACTACCCCTTGCTGCTAAAATCGCTTCGCAAAACAAAGACACCCGAGGAATCCGATAATGCCTTTTGGATATGTTCCTTATTACTGCCCCCTCCACAGCGAAGACGCTGGCAGTACAGTGCTTGGCGTCGCGGCGCCTCTAATATTTCATTGAACCTGATTTACAACCTGCCCGCATTATGCAGTCTTAGTGGAAAGGTCCGCAGGCTTTCTTAGGCCGACGCCATGCTGAAACTTATGGGCATTAATACTCCAATAACATTTCATAGCTATCATGCCATAATTTATTTGACCCTTCGGTGGAACAACAATACATAGGTAACTCGAATATTACAGCGTTTTGACCGAATGTTAATGGATACCAATGGGACGTTTATCTTTGAGTGTATTGCATTTAACATACTTTACAGACAGCATTTCAAGAAAAAACATACGTCAAAACTATCCGCAAACTCACCAATTTACAATCAGAGTAAAAAAGCCGATAAATCAGCAAATTCAAATAAAGATTTCGTTTAAAAATAAACTATCTCCCACTGAATTCTACTGACAAAATTTCAAACTTTTTTTAGTGACGCTAAACCACTTCCCGGGTAATCGCGCAAATATGCGTGAAAAAATAGTATCATTTTGGACGAAACAAGCGATATATAAATATTAGTATAAGAATATGTATATATTAGGGTGTTGAATTTAAATAAATATTAAAACTGCAAAACTGACAATACTTCAATCAAAATACCTATCCAAATATTGTCAGAATTATCATAAAAAAATATTGGTTTGAATAAGTCAATAAAATATCAATAAGATAATTAAATCACGGTTTTATATTTTCAAGTGCTATATGATCACGAAGAAGCACGAAAAATATCACACGTCCTGTGAAAGTTTTGTGTCAGGTAGTTCAACTTCGAAGATTATAATGCACCGCCCCAGGCTAAAAACGCACTCTGTAGACAATTTCTAATGCATCGTTGGAACGAAGAAGTGCAAATGCATATAGCCTATATAATAAACCGTTGGCACGAATATTAAAACGATGATAATGTGTTATATTTTCTTATACAATGCCTCATCAATATATAAAAGATAAATATAACTTTTCAATTTCAATTCAATCATTATTTGATTCTTACTGCACGATGAAATTAATTTATCTTAGACCCAAATATCGAATACTAAATAACAGCTGATCGATAATTTGGCTGGCTTATTTATAATTTACTAGTATTCGAACCCGGCTTCGCTCGGACCAGTTTGGGGTTATGTTCACCTCGGCGCGTAAATTCAGACGGGCCAAGTTGAAACAACTGGCAACTTAATGACCAACAATGCAAAAGGGAATTACAGACCCACATACATACATACGCCGTTTCGGTTTTATATATAAGATTTTGATATTATTTAGTGTGACCAGAACGGCTTCGCTTAGTTTCATTAAACTCAACTAAAAAGCTCAGGATTAAAAAAGCGATCCTGATTAAATAAAGAATATGGAATACATAAGAACTTCTTTTTTATTTTTTATAACATGATGAAAATGTTAATAGAAAATTATAAATAAACAATTTAAATTGGATTTTTTTCAATAGAAAAATGTATTTCATAGTTATATAATAATTTTGATTTATTTATTGATTTTGATGAATATTGTTTCGATAACATATATATGAAATTTATTGAATTGATTACGTTTCATTTAAGATAACTTTTATCAAAATTTGCTAAGGAATTGATTATTAATATGTAGATTTGTGATAAATGACGCGTCACAATCTAAGCCTTGGAAAATTGACGGAAGAGCAAGGTAATTATGGCTATTATGCTTAGTATCTCTTTAGAAGCATTATTTTAATCTGATAAGCTAAGATAAGATATAATCAATTTTATACGAAACGTAAGACATGCATTCAGTAAAATTATTGTTAAAATTGGTAATAACATATTTTATCATTTTTTTTCTCAAATATAATACATCCAAGGTATTGAAACTCTTTGGCAAGAAGCGATGTCAGTTAGCTTTAGTATAAAAGGCTCAAAAAGCTTTCTTTGGCCTCCCTGCAATAGTCATGTACCGCTTTGCCGAGAAACGTGACGGCGTGACAACAACTGGCTTTTGTTATTAGAAGTTTTCAAACTTTGCAAAAGTCACATCCACACACACAAATTAAAAGTATCAAAACTCCACACATACGCAGGCAGATATATATTGTGCTCGACTCTCTACAAGTGTACAAGTATTAATTATTTTAAACGAGTATTCGTTAGATGCAAAATTTCACACGTTTATAAATTTTGTATATGTATGTGAAAACTATGATTCGTCTGTGAAACACGTAAACGCATAAATAGAAGATGCATATAATGCAGTCATTAGACTTATCTTATAGCAAATACATTTAAATTACTTAGATTAAAGGTATTCCGTTAAAAACAGAACTTTTATATAAACGATAAAACTTTAAAAATAAATTGTATTTTAGTTTCATATTGCAGCTATATGAATATTTTACTGTTTTTACTAGAGAATAAATACGTTTGAATATTTCTTTTTCACACAAGATTCAGTATATCTAATAAACCATTCACAATGAATATTTTGACAATCTGAGAATCAATTACTGTATTACCTATTAAGCCCGTTCCAATTTAAGATTTTGTTATGTGTAGAGACTCCAATTAGTCGACATCTCAACTACTCGAGTATCGAGTAGTAAAATTTAAAAATACTCGAGTACTCGAGTATACTCGAGTAGTTTGAGATGTACTAAAATATATATTATTAATTCAAGCTTGTGTATATAAATAATTAAGCTTATTTAATGTCATAAAAACATTTCTTTCAATTTATAAAACATTTGTTTCAAAAATAATAAGAAAATTAAACGTCTCAAATTTTAAATGGGTTCGTTTTTATAATCCCCGCAGAAGAAAAACTCTCTCTGTCCATCTTAATGTTTAAGCTACGAGTATCGAGTACTTGAAAAATGGACGAGTATTCTAGAGTATCGAGTACTCGATACTCGAATTGGAGTCTCTAGTTATGTGGCATCAAATTCAAATATTCATATTTTTTAATGCAATACATGTAGTAATTTAATAAATATTCCATTTAACTGCTGTTTCTCAATAAGCTGAAAATCTTTTTATTAATAAGCCATGTCACAATTTCTTAGTTATCTCTGAAAAAACTTGAATGACCAAGTACAACTAGGCCTCAGAAAAGCAAACAATAATTTGCTGTGCACCTAATCACAAATGCTTTCAAAAATAATGGCTTATTTTTTTTGCATATTAAGTTTTTCCAGCACCATCTTTCTTCGATATTAAAAAAATGAGCTTATTCTTCTTTTGTTTAATTTAAATAAAACACATTGTGATTCAATTTAAAAGAGGGTGGAGCTAATCAACAAAAAACCTAACATCTGTATTCAAAGAACCAGTGATTGGGAGACAAACACAAAGTAAGTATGCGGAATAGCATTGTGGGATTTTAATTCCTTCGTAATATAATAGGGTCGAAGCAGACAGGTTAGCTGTAATCTGCAAAAAACATTCAATTATTAAAATTCCTGAGAAGCTTGTCAGGTTTGAAAATATTAGTCGCTGAGTACTTACTTTATATGTGAGTGGTAGACAATTCGTAGCTACTGAAATACAAGTTTCTTCGCAGGATATCGAGCTTTCAAGTAGTAAATATTTAATATTTTTTATCCTCGGAGTGGTAGTCTTAGTGTATCTAAAGTAAAATGATAAAAAAATAATATTACTATCGTATGACAAGTTGACACTGGACATAATAGTTTGCATATGCCTTCAAAACATCATTGTTTTAATAAACAAAATTTATAATAGCTTTGATTATTCCACGTATTGTGTTACTAATTGTGACACGTGTTTCGCCTCTTTCAGAGACATCTTAAGGCTTACAATCGCAAAGTTTTCTTAAGTAATAAAACAAGATTGATTCTTACATGTTAAATAATCAAAGCTATTTTAAATTTTGTATAAAAATGAACTTCCGCAAAGTTACCGTCGAATCTATCGTAAGTATCATTTCTGGATTGATTGAGTAGGAATTTACTTGGTAGCACTCCATTATAATACGGTAAGAAAATAACAATGTATTTTAGTCTACATAAATTATTTTATATATTTGTTGATAGCTATTTCAGCTTACACCTTCTTCAGAACTATTTCTACGTCATAACTAGTTCTGACGAAGGCGTAAGCCGAAATAGCTATCAACAAATATATAAAATAATTTATCTAGAACTAAAATACATTGTTATTTTCCCACCGTAGTATCATTTCTTTTTAATGAATATTAATTATTTCAATATGATTGCTTACCCTGATTTTCCCTACATTGGTGTAAAATATAAACTTTGATTCACAAAAAATACACACACAAACTGTCTGCGAAAAAAATGTTCTTCTTCAAAAAAAAAACTCGAATACATGGAAAGATGCTAAAGAAACGAAGTTGTTCTAATTGGCACAATATTTTTTCACTCTTTTTTCTCTCCTGAAAACTAACGATTTGTCAGTAACGTCATTTTAGCTTGGAAGGAGCAATATTAATCTAAGTTTTGGAATGTTTTATAGTATGATCTGTTTTTAGTAAATTCTGACTGTCAAAAAAATACGTAATTCGATTTTTTTAAACATATATTGTGAACCACGAATCAGAAGCCAATCATAATATATTCAAAAAATAATATTTTTAGGATGAATTGTCGTTCAATCATTAATAAGCATTACAATTTCAAAGAGGTCCCTTTCACTGAAAATAACGACAAGATGAGTATTTTTTCTCGTTATGTCACTGGACAACCTTTTGATGTAGCGACTTAGAGTCTATAATATTTTGATCCTATTAAAATATTATCAAGGGTGCAGAAAAAGAAAAACGTTTCGGTTGTGATGTTTCAGCTATTCTAATATAAGACCGTCCGTGCATTAATAAACGCATTACATCAGATTTGACAATACAATAAAATTCTCCAATACAAAATTTCCATACAAAAAACATTTAAAAAAAGAATACGAGTAAATGACAAACTCTACAAGTCTCTTCGTTTATAAATAACAAATATAATATGGTATTTATGTCGTTTGTTTTAAGGATATTAATGATGTAACATTTTGTTTCCGCTAATGATCATTTATGGTTCTATTTAATTTAAGAAAATTAAAAAATTAGCAATAAATGATATAGACAATAGATCCAATGGTTTTGGTGGTAACTTTGTGAAAGACACGTGTTTCTCATTACTAAAATACTTTGCAATAGTAAGTAACATTAAAAAAATACTCAGTCTGAAGATTATTCTCAATGAGGCGAACCTCGTGTTGTTACACAATACGTAGAATAGAAAAGTTATCATTTTATTTTAATAAATTATACTCAATCGTGTAAATCTGCTTAATAATGTTTATCTTGTTGTTTTCATAAGTGTTGCTCCTCAATATTCTCACTCATCTTTAGATCATAAGATATTCGGTAAAAAAATCACAATTATATGATTGTATTTATCTGGTATTAATCGTCGTGGTGTGGTATCTTGTTTTACTAAAAAATAGTTTGTATGATTTAGTAAAAACCAAAATATTATAATATAAAGTTATAAAGGGTCTTTTTATAAGGACACTTAGTTTTGAAATGTAAATAAAACAAGTTTTTTGTGAGATTTCGACTAAATTTTAATTTCATTTGTAAGTATATTTTACGGCATTAAATATGGAATATAGCATCAAATGTCTGCCAATATCCATTCATTATAAAATGGGCCATGTCGCTAAAGTTGACTTTTTTGACAAATTTGGGTAAACTTCCAACTGCTCCAGAACCCAATCAGGCGTTGTCTGTGGTCGTTTACCTGAAGTTCCTTGGTTAGTTGGATTTTATACGGGTGCAGACATAAGACCCGATTCAAAATTCGCCAAGTTGAAGTCGCAGAAAAGCCAAGTTCTTGTGAACAACGAGAAATAAGCTGCCTTGGGTTTTCCTGTACACTTTCACACACAGCAGCAATGTTTTCACCAGATATTGTATTTTGATGACGTACAAGTAGGTGTTGGCCGATTATTTACCAAACTGGTTGACTCAAATTTGGCCACTAAACAATGAATAATCTACTCAGCAGGACAAAGTAACATATTTTGAGCGTCCCTATTGAAATACCCTTTATTAAAATGATAACACAGCATAAAATTGTTTTAATGTCATATTAAAAACGTTTCTGTTCGTTGAAGTTTATAAAGTATGTATATTTACACTATAGGTGATAACGTATAACAGAATAAATATTGTTGACATCCAAATTAATAAAGGGGAACACAACCTCTGATAAAATGTGTCACCCGTAATACAGAAAACAGTCGAAGAAAATGAAGCTCGTCTTTGTATTATTGCATTAATTCGGACCAAGTCTTATTATTAGTGATATTATCATCATCTAGTGCCGTATGTACAGTAGGAAACATTGAAATACACTCTTTGCTGTGAAATACTGCAATATCATATAACGGACGTTTTGAATCAAATAGGTACACTGTCTTAGACATATTTTCTATATTGAATAACATTTTAGCAATTTCTGAAATTCAAATTAGATTCGTTTCCAGTATAATTTGAAGCATTTTTTTCATGTCCTATTTATTAGTAAAATATCTCGTGATTGGTTGAATGGTCAACACTGTTGCTGTCTTCTCATTTTGGGTTGTTTGGCTCAAATACCTAATCGAATCATTCATGTATTTTAATATTATTTAGGATTTCGACTGAAGGTGCTTGATGGAATTTAAATATCAATGTTGAATCGTTCGAGTTTTGTCGCAAACGACTCGAAGTTCAAATTTATTCGTGCACTTGATTTGCCTGACGATACCCAAAGTTGAAACTTGGGTTTTAAGCGACAAAACTTATGGAAAATTGAAACTTTTAAAATTAGTATTTAATATATTGTTTTTCGAAAGATGCGCACGGTTCTGTATTCAAATCTGTGATGTTTTCGTTCCTCCTAAACACTTTTTTATTGCATTGCAATTCTAGTTACCTTTTTTCTTATTTTATCCTTGGTTTTTTGCTTTTTCTGACGACAGAGGCTTCACGCTAAATTTTGCCAGAGCCAAAATCGCTTTAATAAAAAGACCATAATTGTTATGATCCTCGTTTAGAGTGGACAAAGTAGAAAAAATATCTAATATATCCGTTAGCTTATTCGTTATAGGTATAATAATTTAAGAAAGTTTCTTCGCATAAACTCTTCTCCGTATTTTAACTGAAATCTTGAAACTTAAGTAGGCTTTGTAATATTTGGCACGGTTAACTGATCTTACGTGTAACAAAAGACAGTGTCATAAGAAGAAATCGTATGACGAGAGACAGCGCAACGTCTTCTATGAGAACTGGGGGCTGTGGGAGAGGTATGAAAAACCGAGATCAACCTGCCATAGTTGAGCTACAACTCTTTGCCAAAAAACAATTATGAAGCTGAAATTGATTAACTTACATTTGTGTTTTGAATTGAGAAAAAAAAATATTTTATTTTGGATATTTATTTGTTGGAGTGTAAAGTCTTAAGGCGCGTTAGCGGCAAAGTTCTTCTCGTCTTCTCCGTCTCTGGGTTTATTTTTCATTCCTTTCTCATCGTTGCTGACATGAGGGCGTTATTGCTGTAGTGGTGAGCAATCCATAGTGAAGCCAGTTCAAGAGTTCTCATTGATAGCGAACATGTTAAAAAAATATATTTACTCATTGAACGTAATTTATTTGTTTTTCACTTGGTATTTGCTGTCAATTCTTGGTGAAATGTAAAAAATTCTAACTCATCTTTAGTTCTTATTTCACATAAAATTTATTGGATCAGGACCAGGTTCACTGATGATGAGCATTGTCAGTTGATAATGCTCGCCATGTTTATTTATTATTTGTTTTTATTTGATAATGCTTGAAATTATTTCATCATTTTGAATGCGTGACGTTTATGTTTTACCATTTTGGAATACAGTTCATAATAAATGTTGAAAAACACAAAATTATACGGCATTAAAATATTAACCAAAATTCTTGAATCTTTCTATAAGTCATGATGAGGGACGGAGAGTATGCTGCACCATCTTGCGGAGTAGTTAGTAGTAATGTGTGTTGTTAAGACTTGGGCCACAATAAAGGGTCACCACACTCTGAAGATATTTGCCAAATGACTTATTGCGGCAACGCAAATAAGAGTTTCGATTAATTTTCTTCGTCAGACAATCTCACTTACACCAAACTATTAGTAATATTCCTGAAAGGTGGCATCGTAAAATACTATATACGTTAATAACAAAAGTCTTTGTTTGTCAGTTTGGTGAAAGAACTATAAAACAAACATTTATGTAAACTTTATATGATAATATATATATATATATTTACTAAAACACGGTATAATTTAACAATCAATATTTTAATTTCTTAATAATTAAATATTACTGTATGTAGTTTTTTAGTGATCAAAATTCACTTACATTTTTTTGAAATTGTTTCGCTTTCTTTTAAAGTTCCCAAACATAATTAGGACGCTTCTTTCGATGGATAAATAATGAATGATTTTAAAATTGTTTTTACTAATACTGTTAATATGGGTGTACCAACGTTGGCGTAAAATTTCTATGTTAGGTTGGTAAATAAATTTTATTAAATGAGCAGTCGACAATAAAAAATAATCATATATTGTTCACTACCGTCCAGCGCGCTAGCATCACAGTCACTGATATAAATAACCTATATTGTATCACAATTTCTATCTCATTTTTTACAATTACATACAAGCATTTTATATTAAAACGTCAGTTATCCCACACTATTTTCACGTGAATAAAGTTGCAATATCTCTCTCGAATGTTTGTGACGTCTATATGACAAAAAAATATCAAGCTTTTTGAGTTTTTTCAAAAGTATTTAGCTACAGTCCGACCTCGTTTCAAATATGCTATTTATATAAGACATTTCATATTTATTTTTAGTAAAGAATTTTCAGATACAGAAGTTTGGATAATACTTTTTCAAGGCCTTTATTCTTCTTATATAAGTATGTAGTGAAACTCCCATGGGCAAGTATATATGGGCCTTTCGGTACCGGTAGGTAACTGTAGGCGGCTCTACTAATGGCCGCCCATTTGTCTCTGGACGGCCGCGCCGAGAGAAGCTTAATGAAATTACGGCCGCCCACTGACCACCGGCTATCTTTTCTTCTCCCCTGATACTCTCTGGAGATACCCCTGATGATCGTTGAGGAATGTTACGAAAGTGACTTTTTAATGTTGCGAGCTTAATGTAGAAATCATTTTTTTTTGTATAATTTTGCGAAAATTACACCTCACGTAATCAAAAATGACCGACATTAAAAAGGTGCACGTTAAAAATACGACAAAACAGCATTAGCTTTTTAAATAAATCTTTAAGTCCTGTTAGTGCCAATTTCTACATGAAGAACCAATGGATATTGCAACACATATTTTTCTTGAATTGTTTGTCTCTGCAAAGAACATCACTTACACACAATGCACAATGCGCAGACAGAGAGATGTCGTATGTTTAATATTATTTTTAAAAGCTTTTTGTAGAACAATAACGGATTTAAAAGTATATGTTTACATACACCAAGTCTGCCTAAACTCTATTCGCCATTAAACAAAATTTGGCGATGGCGTTTATGTGTGCTAACTAGTGTGAGATAATGATAAATCGAAATCATTTTTTTGTAATTGAACAATATAAAACAACGGTTAAATTTTAAGTTAATCTTTAACAATATCTTTTACTTATAAAGTCGAAAACATAAACATTGTCGAACAAGTTTTTTAATTTTTTACATCGTCTTAAGTCTAAGCACAAAACAAAGACACTAAAGAAGCATTTGTAGATCATGTCAAATTTATTTTTACCATTGATATAAATGTCATGCTCTGAAATCTGATTCTTTATTTAAAATTTATTACAACATACAATAAATCTGCATTCATTATTCAAGCGTTTTAGTTCTTCACATCTATTTATTAATCTTATAGAAGAATATTTTGCTATTTTATAAAAGTGGAGTTTTCTAAAATCGGAATGTCATCACTTTGGATATTGTTCAACTATTCGGGATAGGAGTTATTATTAAACATTTTTTCAAAAATATTGATAAATCACAAATCATCCAAGCCAGTGATTTCCAATGAAAACTTTCCAACGACAGCATCTGTGATATTTCAACCTAATCGAATTACATTGAAGCGGTGACATTCGATAAAATATCCAATATTTAGGAATGCTCAAATAAAAGATACCATTCCCATCCAAAACTGTTTGCTTTGCTTCAAGCTCGCTTTACTTCTAACATGCTATCGAATACTTTATGTAATATTAAATAAACTTTCTTTGTTCTAGCGATATGTGGCCAGCAAAATGTTTGTTTAAAAATATTTTTAATTGCATTATTTTAATTAATACACGGTTTGCTACGCTTTGAAAAAGAAAAATATATTTTAGAATTAATCCTAAATAAGTAATAAACAATTTTTTTGCCGACTCCAATAAATTCCCAAACTTAATTTTAGGTAACGAATAATATTTTTATTGACCCCCAAAGAAAATTACTGTCAAACATTGAATTATAAAAAGAGTAAAAACAAGTATTATATTTATATACACACTTTTAGATATTTATTTGAAAGAAACATGAAGGATTTAAGACTATGGGAATGTATTTACATGTCATGTTATACTTAATTTCTTTGCACATCTATAAAATATTATAGATTATGAAAATAATGTAAATATTTTCATTTTCCTAACATAACTCTTTCGGTACACAATTTACAATACGTTTTGTAAACATGATTAAAAGTATAATTATATTATAAACAAGTGACAGACTTAGTGTAATTTTTTATATTTTCTTAACCGAATATATGTAACTTAAAAGCGTAGAACATAAAATTATATGTGTTTTAGAACGATTCATGATTTAAATTAGGTGTTTTGAGATTTTATTATTGAGATGCCAAACTGAAAACAAAAATAGAATTTAAATGAATTGATGCTTATTTAATAAAGATACAGATATAAAATAAATTCTGCAATTTTAATTATGAGAAACTCAGAATGTTCTTCAATGTTTGACAATTTAATTTCACTCGAAATGAAACGAATTACCCACAGCTTCTGTTTCTATTTGGTAAAGAAAATAAAATTCTGTTGAGTAGAACTATTCAAAAGTGTTTCATACAGATGAATGCTTACGGTCAACCCGCAAATATGATTTCCCACAGAGAAGTACCAACTGGAAAGGGATATATGAAGACGGATAAAAATAATAAAAGAACCGGACTAGATTCGTTTTTCTTTTTATCATATGAATATTCAAAATATTTTTTTAGCTGAAGGGTGTTGCTTAAATTTATTAACGAGTAAATATAAATATAAAATTACTATTGATTGTAATTTTTATAAATAAATGATTTGAGAAAACGTTAAATAAAATAGTTGTACTAGGTATTAATATATATAAATATAGCATCATTATTTGACCACTGCTGAATTCAGAACTATAAATTGTCCCCATATAGTAGATAGCTTCAAAAAAGTAAATAAACAATTTTGGTTAAGTATTGCATATCACTCACGAGATGGTGGCGCCCTCACTAACGGTCAAAATTGAATGGTACATAAATAGGATGAAGAGTGAAATTGATAACGTTATACTTTCTCTCGAATCTACATATCCTTAATATGGCTCAAATTGAAAAATATATCATAGATTAAAAAAAATATTTGATGACGATATGTTATTATTGATGAAATTTGAAAATGTAGCATATTGAAAATAACTAAAAACATGAATCTTAACAATTAATATTTTAACTGTGTGTAGATGAACAACTTTAACGAAGGAATGAGTGTCAATGTAGAGCAAAATGATGTTGTATTTCATTGACACCTGGCCATATAAAAAAATCATGCTTTTCCGTGAGGCTTACTTGAATACTGCTCTGAAAAATGGAGCTGTAGTCACAGAAGAACCTCATCGAATTACACGCATACCCTGCCTGACTGTTGCGGCAGACTTTTCTGAAAACTTTCCCAACAAATGTTTTCATCAAATTTCCCCGAGCGCGTCGGGCATTCGAGCCGAGCGACGCGGGGAATGCCCGTTGCATCAGACAATCAAAACTTTGCGGACACAGGAAATTTTCGCGGCTGGGTTTTCTTCCTCTCTTCTTATTTACAGACCTCAATGAAGGGGAGCTGACCAGTGGCTGTACGAGTAGGTGCAAACCGGAGAAAATTTTAACTGTTCGTCCAGTTGGTAGTATTATCGTAAACACCGTAACCATTTTACCGCTATCCTCGAGGGTGACAATATTCAACGGATCATAATTAATGAACTATGTTTATAATTACAATGTTTTGAGTTTAATAATTATTATAAATTTAATAATGATTTTACCGTAACTATTTTCGATGATTTTAAGCCAACAAAAATGGAGATTTATCAAAGAAATCACAATTTAACATTTAGCAAAACACGGCACCGTGTATAGAATCGAGGCCATATTCAAAAATATTTGTGTTAATTTATTTCTGAAATGAAAATGAAACAAGCAATTCTCGTATAAAAATACACGAAGAGTCCATATGTGGAGCATATATTTAAGAGCGGACATGGCATAACAAATATTATGATTATAAAAATGAAGTAAAAACACTTTTAATTTTAATATTATTTGACGTCATATTCACTATGTTCTTGTATGATCAATAATTATTTCAATATAACATTAAATTATCACTTTTAAGGTATTCACTGTCAATACTTGGTGGGAAGATTGGAAAGATACTGATCAGTTCAGATTCAGTTGAAAATGTTAGTGATGAGCGGGGCCGGTCCTGATACACTTAATGTGGGATAAGCATAAAAACAATCCTATATTTTTTTTTATAAAATTATCATCTTTGCCAGCGTTTTATCTTCATAGACTAAGCCATTCATAAGTTTTATTTGAAGATATTTCTACGTAAGAATTTAATTAAATTAAATGATAATTTTATGCTGCCCTTGAAATAGCAGCACCACTGAATGTAACTTATCTTAAAGTTTCAAGATGTCGCTTACAAAACTATTCGTAGAGCTTTACGAGGATAGCAGTTTGGATGAGTGAATTGGAGGAATTTGGCGACCACAAACGTATCTTGCGGAGGTTTAGCGCTCCATTTGCAATCCGCTGGACAGAAGACATTTCGGACGGTCTCTCAATTAACACTATTCTCATCTCCACGACTGAAAAATTACCAGACGGATTAATTGTGATTGCATAAAATAATTTTATTTAATAATGGTTCAAATATATATTTATGTTGTACGATTACAACTGTACTTATTTACTTTTTTAATTAAACGACCACAAATATTACAACCTACTCATTGTTTTTGAACATAAGTTAAGCAAACAAATGAACCCTTTGAAAAAAATATACTGTCCTACAGTAATGTCTAAAAATGAAAAGTAACGGTTTTATCAGTTTCAAGCAGGTTTTTGAATAGTATCGTATAAAAAGTCAGCCTAACTTCCGCGTTATAAATTTTTATATTTTGGAAAAGGTTTATAGATTGATTTTATCAGTTAAATGCTCTCAAACGTTTCGTTCAAAATTTTAAATGCTAACAAAATAATCCGTTAATACACATTTTTATTGCAGACATTTTTTGTTCAAAGTAAACATGGCATCTTAACCGCAAAACGAAAACCTTAAATTTTATCAGTTAAAGAAATCGTCCGATAATTCAGGCCCTCGAAGTAGAGAAACTTAAGTGAATTTTCCCTACTTTTCAGGAGTGCCAAAAAATAGGTTTCCACCGTACGCAATTTGACTAGTTTTTTAAGAGATACAACTTTCTTTTATTACCTTTAAAGCGAAATATTTTTTGGTTTTTTGATTTTCTTGTGAAATATAATATATTCATTTATTATCATGTGTTTTTAAAGGTTTAGTGGAGCTATGAACAGAACAGTGATTTTAATACTCATTAAAATATCTTTGTATCCACTTCTCGTATTGATAAGACTCTTTCATACTAATGTAACATATTATAGCGAAACGCGATTCGCCTTTATAAAATCTAGATGTCTTGACTACTGAAGTACGCATTCACTAAGGCCTCACACTAGAGGGCTGAATTATGAACCATTGAAATAATGAAAAAATTTGAAGAATTGTTTTAAGATTCCAAAATTAATATATTATCTACAAAGTAAAATATTATCTATTTTTAATTCAAAGTTATTTTATTTCTACACAATTGTACATGTTTTGTATTGCTACATTTCATATCTAAAAATAACTCCGTCAAAGAAAAATACGACGTTATTGCACAATTTGACTAAGGTTTATTTAAAATACAGTTGAACTCAAAGTGAGGCTTACCTTTAATTCATCAAATTCCACGCCAAATGTTTTCAAAGGAATCAACAAGTAGCGTGTTTGACGCGCGATTTACCATGCACAATCCCTCCCATTTTCTCCATCAATCATAATCAAGAGATCTTGCCTCCTGAGCAATGGGCCATGTAATAGAAGTAATACCTTTAAAACCTCACAATCTCTCTTTGCAAAGGCTCATGACAAATGATAAGTCTTGTGAGTAAACTCAGAAATACCAACATCACATATAAATTATTTTGTGAAGATTGTCTGACATTATAAATGTAATATTAATTTTATATTAAATTTAAATCATTAATTTGACATATTTTAAAGCTTTTCAATTAGCAGTCTAGAAAACGCATTTAACAGATATTAAATTTTTATAATTTTATGGAAAAGAATCATATTTTTACAAAAAAAAAATGGTTTATGATTTCAAAATTCTCACTCCGTATGAAAGCTCAACCTGCTTAACAAATATTCATTCAAAATAAATATCTGCTTTGTCGTCTTTTTCAGTGACATTCCGGAAAATATAGGTTTAATTCACAATTACTTTTTAAAATATTAAATTAGATGAAATATATTTTATTTAACTTCTTCTGCAAATAAATTAATTAAGGTCAGTATCGGCTTGACTTCATTTTTTGTAATAATATTCCTCCAAGAAGCATCAGTTAGCAGCTTAAATGGAGAAAAGAGTATTTTGAAGAATGTTAAATCTATTATTTGTTGAACTAATATGAAGAAGAAAAAATCACCTTCTTGGAAAAAATGTATTCTGAAAAATGCCATACGATGTAATCATTTATAGTATTGTAGTATCAAAATTAATAATTTATTTATTTATAGTCAATATTAGTTTGGTATCGATTACATCAACAAAGAAATATTTTTTAATCGTACTTCAATATTAGTTTTTTTTATGGTTGTTTTTAGACACCTATAGTGGATATTGTTAAATGTGCTTCTTTACACCGTTTGTAATAGATGACCGTACCTAAAGTTCGATATGTTTGCTTTTGAACGCGCGAAACGGTTGCGTATTCTGAGGTAACCGCTCGGAAGTATCCGGCTTATGAGTTTCCTTCACTTCCACGGCACAAAAGGACCGAAGGTTTGATAGATCACGCTCACATTTCCCTGCTTCAAGCTTTACCTTCATGATAAATCAATGGTTTCATTCGAATATATCAAGCCAACGCTCTGTAAAAAGGAAACGGCTTACCGTACTTACCATATAATTTGAAACATTTTAAATAATGAACGTAAGCAATCTTTTCGGATAATTGACCATTTTCATTTTAATTTGACTTAAAAAAATTATTAGACCGTTTTTTGCTATTACAAATTTAATTTAGTTAGATCAGGACCGGTTTCGCTCATCGTGAGCAATTTCAACTGAATTTCATTTTAAAATACTCGCGATGAGCGAAACCGGTGCTGATCTAAATACAATTCCATTTTGCCAAGTATTGAAAGTGAACTTAACCTTAACTGCAGCAAAAACGTGGATACATTTATGTATGTAAATATGCAAAAATAAAAAAATTCTCGAAACTACTTACGCAACATATCTAGTACTGAAAACAAAACGCAGCGAAAATTCTAACATAACAATTCATACAATTTTATTTCAAAAGTATGATTGATTTTCAAAGCATAAAACCTTTGATTTTTTTTTTAAGCTTTGTATAACTTAATGAAAGGTAAGGATTAATTTTAATTATTTTGCTAATTAAGACAACATTAAAAATATAAAGCTGTACTTTTGGTTGTAATACTAATATTATAACAAATATAAAGTTTTTGTTTTTTTTAATAGCTCATGAATACACTTTTAAAACAACTTGAAAGTTTTTCTTGTCTTTTACAAGGAAAAATAGATTAAGCAGGTGTTTTGGAATCCGCCAAAACAAGAAAGCTCAACCGCTCAATCTTATTAGAATTCCTTGTGAAACACCCTCATATAATACATGACTGTTTATCAGGACGCATTGTACCCAAGAGATTGTAATTTCTCCCTGTAAAAAGAAAATCCAACGACGATTTGCTTTTTTCAGTGCTGTGCTTTCTCGCCTGGAGCTTTTAAGACAGTCCATGTGAGCTGTTCGTTGCATTGCAAAGTTAGTCATGTTTTGTTTATTTCAAATGATATCATTTTGCAATAACATGGAACACATTAAGGCATATAATAAATAATAAAAATTTTCTCTTCTTTATCAAATATATCATTAATGTACAATAATTTTTAAAATGTAAAGTTACACATGTTTAAATAAATAATCAAACCGATTCGATATGTCCTTTCAAATTATGATAACTAATTTTAATAATTCCTTCATAATTAGTCAAATATATTTTTTTATAGAATGCGTTATTCTACATACATACAATCGTTAATATTATTTATAGTTCATTTCACAAAAACAAATGACCATTTTAAATAACTTATAATTCCTTGATTGTTAATTGGAATAATAAATCTATAGCGCTCAGTCGATAAGATTGCAGTGGTGACTGTTTTTTTTTCAGTGCGTTTCGTTAAGTCTTTTTATCCGTTTTCGTAAACATCTAATAACCATTTGAAAACTGTGTTATTCTATTTTCATTTACAACATGTGAGCTCTGAATCTTTTTCGACTACGGTTTTAATACAAAGTAATCTAAATATTTAAAAAAGTCTTCCAATTTTATTGCTTTAATTTTCAGGTAATCTTTTTTTTAAATTTCACCAATCCAGTATTACACTTCAAACAATCAAACAAGTATACTAACGATATTTTTGAAATATAATGATAGAATCTAATGGTAAATTTGTTTATTTTTGTCACTATCGAGATTTTTTATTTAATAATAGGTGGAGCTTTTGTATGCACCAAAGCGTGAGCAAGGCATGAAAACAATGTGTTATTGTTATAACCAGTGCTTGCTTGCATACAGTAAATTACCGTCTGACGGCACATAAATATATAGCTACTTGTTTCATATTAAAACACATTATATATTACTATGTATATATATATACATAGTATGATGAAGATCAGGACGATTTCACTCATCGCTATCATCAATAGATAAACCGAAGCCTGTCCGGTCCTTTTCAGATATAATGTAGTTTTTTATTTATTGAAATTTTCAATACTACTATGTATTCACTTTGCAATTTCGGTATACCATTTTGCAATTCGTAGACAACATTATATACAATTTACAATTAGGCTTTCGACTGGAGGTGCTTGATGGAATTTCAATATAAAATTTGAATTTTGTACCTTTCCATAAGTTTTGTAGCTAACAACCTGGGTTTTCCCTTTCGGCATCTTCAGGCATTTCAACTGCAGCTCATAGAAAAGTATAAAATTCAAACGATTCAAATTTATATTGTATTTAGATTTAAGTTTTTTTATATCGTAAGGTTTATCATTCACCCTCATTGTTGAGATTCAAATGTAATCTTCTTTAGTTTCTGTTGATTAATACGGAAGCTTGAAGGAGTTGTATTTTAAATGAATTCTCTGTTTATTGGGGGCCATCAACTTTATTATTCTTTTATTGTTCAATTGTTTTCGCCCTTTAAGCGCGCTAAGTGTATTGATTGACTTCGTTTGAGTGGCGCACACGCAATTCGCGCCTTTGTCTTTCCTTCGCCTCTCTGCCAATTTCGAATGGCACTTGTTTTCGCTGGTGTTTTTGTTTTGATGGATTGCCATTTTAAAGTTTGCAAATGGGCAAATAATTGGCGATGGAGTGCTCGACGCCATGTTCCATTAAAATTTGGAATAAATGAAAAGAGACAATACATTTGACTAATGAAATAAGCAATTCAGGTGAAATTAACAGGACGGTAAAAAAAGTTCGCTTGCGACTTCAACATTTACCAAAAAGATTACTCCGACTAAAACAAGTTTAATTTCGTCATTTTTTTTCCTAATTTTCCTTTTTATGTGTATTCAATTAATTATTAACCCTACCAATCCGGCCAATAGCCAAATTTGACATATTATGTGCAAAAATAAAAAGTTCAAACTTTTCAAAATTTCTGACTCCAAGTACGACTCCGTCAAAACGCGGCAATGACTCCGACACTGACTCTTCAGCTCGGGAAATTAATCTAAAATATATAAAGGAAAAAACAAATATTATTTAGTTGTATTAAAATTACATTTGTTTTGTAACATAAAGAAAAAAAAATATTTCATCTTTATTCTGGGACCTTTGAAACCGTTCATACGGCTTCCACGGCGTGCAGGCACGCAAACGTCACTTCGAGTATATTTATGAATAAATATCGTATTTTTAAATGGAGCCTAATGCAGACACCTCTTTTCAAAGCATTGTGGTTGTTTAAATATCAATATATTTACCCGTTTTTATTTTATTCGAGATAAGGCTTACAGTTGTCACTATGGCTTGCACCTTACTATGGTAAATAACCTTGAATTTTTTTTAAATCTTAAAATTTTCTATTTTTTTTTCACTGTTCTTTGAAAAAAAATGATGGTTGAATATGGTGGCCTGTGGTGAAAATCCATGAAATTGGCTTGGCGTTTATAGGGTTAAGCAAAAAAATTAACAATAATTAGTTGAACCAGCTTTTTTTAATGATAGTTTTACGAAAATGGAGATTATTCTGGCTACTAAGCGAATCTAAACCAACAAGCTGTCTGATAAGTTTTACTTATTTAATATCCGCTTCAATGTAGTTTTTCAATCGCTAGCCTTTTCTGTCTACACTATAGCCTGGATATAAAATAAGTTGGATTAAATCTAGGTATATAAAACGTTAGAATTATTATTCCATTAGCGCAATCAAACGTGTAAACCATAGATTTCAACAACATCAACACCACCAGCTCTACTTCGGATAAAAGGGTTCACAGTAGCGCCAGTGGGCGGCTCCACTAACCGCCCCCTTTCTCGCGACAAACAACCAAACCTCCTGATTTATTTGCCCAATTTCTCTTTATATCTCTCCTGGCTCGCGCGTTTCCCGCCCTCTAATGGATTGATGCAAAAATTCACCAGTATAAAACGCAAATACACGTGTTTCTCGACTTGAACAAATCATTGTTTTATTTATAAACCATTTTTTTAACCATTTAATTTTTAAATCCAATATTTTTAGTATAACCATTCAATTTTTACAATCATATAACTGTTAGATTTGGAAGAATAATATATTGCAATTATTTTATTATAAGTAGTATTGCCGGAATAATCAACGTTGCTGACATCCATGATCGACCTCACAGGGGTTTCATTCCAGTACAAGCAACATTTTTTTAAATCAATTTATTGATTACATTCAAAGTGTCTAAAAATTCATTCGATTCTATAACCGAGGCGTTAATAGAGCGACTTGTTAATCACTAGTCCTGCCCTAGTCTTTCTACGCATACTCTCATCGAACTAAAGAGAGGTTGTATAAAAATCAGTTTTCGTATAAATAAATATGTTGATATGCCTCCATTAGAGTCGACATACTTAAACAGCTGTAAGCGGATTGAAGAATATGACCAAAAATATACGAAATTTCATAAAAAATACTATATTGTCTCATTTCGTCACAAAACTGAAAATTGTTTATTGGCAGAGTGCTAAAAAAATACATGTTTCAATGTTTGGTTAAGATCTGTAATGTTTTTAATCAAAAAATGGGTTTTTGTTTTTTAAGCACACAATTCTAATTTTCAAAATTTTAACATTATCTCAGCTTAATTTACAAGACGACGTATTAATGATTCGAAGTATATCAATAAAAATAAAGCATTATTTTGTTGCTACTTCCAAATAAGTCTGGTCACTTTGAATCCCTGAGGAAAGTTTCAACCATTCACTTGAATACGAGTAAAATGAAAAGTGTAAACATGTATAAGGTAGTGGTGCGGTGGCGGGAAAGACTCGCGGGGATTCGAACGTGATACCTAAGAGCACAGGTGGAAAAGTTTTAAAATATGCTTCGTTCGATTCTTAACTTTTGCTTGTGCTAAATTTTCCTATCAGGGTTTGGCATTTCAAGTATTGATTGCTTCGTTTATATTATGTAAAATTTCGCTTTTAAAGGACGAAGTAGGAACTGAACTTATATATGTATATATACGTATTTCCTGTCGCGATCGAATATATTCAATTCGAAAAAAAGATCAGAAACTCTTATGCTCACTAACTAATAGCTTTCTACTTCATCGTGTTGTTTTTCAAATTGGTGGGATCATGGTTTGAACTATATATATTTTTAAGTGGGTTTTTTGTTGATAGACAGTATTTTGTTATTGTATTAAAGGGAGCTGGATACAAATTAGTAAAAATCGTTACAAATAAAGGGTTTTATTTCAGTGCATTTAGAGAAAGATTATATTTCAAATTGTTTTCAGGCTAACTTCTCATTGTTTTTATAAATGTATTATGACTTTTTTATTACATTACAATTTTTATCTTAATAACTGTTTATTTTTATTTATTTTAATATTAACTGATAAATAATATAAAAACTATACAAACGTATTTCGGGGGTATTAAAATATTTGTTGTTAAATTCAAGAATCAAAGCAGAACACTTAATAAATCAATATCGACTCTTTTATAGTGCGGATACCAAACTATATAATTTCGATTACTTTAATCAAAACGTTCTAGGTTATAACTCTCTTTCTATCCCCCCAGAGATAGCACAGAGGTATGATCAGGGTGGGGTAATAATAACACGAGGGCGCATGCCCCCCCCCTCTGATTTCTAATGGCCCATTTACTACTTTGTCAATTGCTTTCATAAATCTCAAGTTGCCGCCGAGATTGGCGTCGCTCTGCCACACAAGCGCTGTACTATCTCATATTTCGCTAATGGAAAATTTTCCGCTGTGACAGCAAAATGAAAATCATTGCACTAAAGAGTTGATTTAGCTCGCTTAAGCTTATGCATATTACCAAGTGTTCCTTATTGTTAGTTCCAAAACTATTTATGATACAACAATAACTATTCTATTACGTTAACGGAGATTTATAATATTTTTTATGGTCAAGAAATCATAAGCAATCAGATATTGAAAAATTATACATATTTTTTTTCCGTTAAATGACCGCACTTATTCAATTTCAAAAATCAAGTTTATTTACACTTAAACGCGATACTAAAATATATATTGTGAAATTTTTCAAATTAAGTTTATCTAAACGGAAAAAAAACTATGAAAAAATCTACCAAATTAACGACAAAATGGCCACAAAGAATATGCAACGATTTTTTGTCAATGAGAAATATATTTTTTTATATAATATAATGAAGTGGTTACAGCTCAAAACCTATTGAATCGATAAATACATATACGAATAGTGTACATAAAATAAAATCTCTCTTTTCGATTTATATCATTTTAACTCTAATATAATTTTTTACTCTACTAAGTGTTTTTAATATTGAGAAGACCTTTATTCCGGCTCCCTCGTAATCGAGAAGGAGCCTCCTATCCGACACTCAGAAAGAGGGATTTTGGGGACGGAGTAGGAGAAACATGGCACTCTTATAAAGAAAAGACGATCTCAAAGCGTTATGTGGTTGCGGTTAGCATCCATTGTTTAATTGTTTATAGTTTACACAGACGTTATACAACACACAAATATTACGATAGCGAAGAAGATATCAGGAATTTGACTCGAATTTAATTCTTAGGGAGAGGATTAGGCGCGTGCATTCTCAATGCCGTCCAATCTCTCACTGCTGTATGAAAACAAACGGTTACTTTAGAAAGAAAAAACAATGGCCGTTTCAAAAATCGTTAACACATGCGCCCGCTGATAAGGGATGATTTATCGCCTTATGAACTTTTTATGAAGCACATGCATTGTCGGGCGTCAAGAGATAAGAGAAATTGAAATAACTCTACATTGCACCGCTATAGATTGCAATATAGATTATTATAAGAATGAATTTATTTCCTGATATCGACTGACTCATCGACTGAGGTGAACAATAGATCGTTCGAGAGAGTTCTGATGACCTACCACATAAGGCGGTGTCAATATACATTCTAAGATTTATTTTTCTGTTTTATTCAAATATCTAAAGTCATTCCAAGTATTTTTTATTATGACTTGAAAATATTGTTTATGACAGTATTCAATAAATGAAAACACTTCTAAGCTATCTCATGTTAATTTTTAAAACCATATTAGAAATCATTTAAATTTATTTTTCAAAACGCAATCAAATATTATGAGATATAATACGGTAAGAAAACTACCAAGTAAATGCCTACTCAATCAATATTATGAGATATTTTCAACTTATTAATGATTGAATATAACCAGCAAGTTATATTTGAATTAACAAAGTAACTTCGATGTCTGTTTTAAAAATTGATCATTTGTAATTTATTCAAATTGATTTAAACGCATTTTATATTTTAATAATGATGCACGAAAGTGTTAATAAATGTGCGATGCTAGTTAACCAAATACTAACATATATGACAGTAAAGAACAATGTTATTTATTGATGAAGGCATCGTTTTACACTTTATTTGCTGAATAAACGTCTGTATACTAAAGTTTTTTTAAGCCAAACTTGCAAATTTTAATGTGGCGATCTGCGACATTGTCATCTTTACTTGCGGTGGATATCATATCCGCTGCGTTTCTTGCATCTCTCGTGTGATTTAGCCAGGGCGCCCGGTGGCGAGATGCCAGTTTCTCAAGCCAACCACTGCCACTAATGCTGCCATTAATTAGTGGCCGAGGACCCCTTCTCTCAACCCTGTCTTTGCCTTTCAACCCTGTCGCTTGTCCGCTGTTGAAAGTTTAAGTTTGGCGGGGCTGTTTATGAATATGCATCTGATTTTCAGACAATCTGGCGTTGAATTTGTTTAATCTGCGACATGTAGGGAGTTACCACTTATTCTAAGTTTACATTTAAATTGATGATGCAAAGACAATATAAAATAATTATTATAATATATACAGTATTCAAGATGTCACTATAGACAAAAATGTAATCATCTATATCTATAAGCTCATTTCACAATAAAAAAAAATTCTCGTCTTTTTTAAGCTGTCTTAACTTTTCATCATTTTGTAAAGAAATATAGAAAATATCAATTGTTACTCAAATATAATAAGCAAAGTGAAGAAAACAACTAATATTAACACTTATTTTTTGCGATATTTGGTATTATAAATTTTCAGTGGAATCCAAATTCATAACAGTCAATTGAAAATTTCAACTGAAGGTGCTTGATGGAAATTTAATATCAAATTTGAATCTTTTGAATTTTGTACTTTTCCATGAGTTTTTTTTTGTCAACGACCTGAGCTTTCTTTCCTTGCCATCCCCAGGCATTTCATATGCACGAATTCAAATTTCCTAAAAATTAACTCGAAATATTTGATAAAGGGCTCAATACTATCAAAAATGTTATGTGAATTCTCACGCAAATTTAATATTGAAATGACTTATATTTCTTAATAAAAATTAAATTTATGCTTTATTCAAATTGCACATAATATTATGTAAGTAGTGTAGATATCATTAAAGTGTCACTATTTCAATATCACGAATTTGTACAAAACTTATTTTAGAATGATACTTTTCATTTAAAAATGAGTTTAAAATACAGACTATTTTAATTGATATATTCAGATAGGTGTGTACCTAATTGATAAAACAAATTATAAACATAGATAAATTTTCATCAAAATTCATTACAAAAATTAATTTGAACTTAGATCCAACAATAGCATCACTTACCAGTCTTTATTGGAAAGTTATCCTCTTTATTTATTCACGATCCTCGCTAAGTGACAGATTTTACTGATACACAAGTCGCAAGCCTAGAACTTGTCCTTCCCACTGGCTTCAAACCCCTGTCCACAATTTCACATGTCCTTTGGATCACTACTTGTCCTGGTGGCTCCAACTTCGAACATGTGGTCACGCCGTGAATGTATTTGACATCAATTGTAAACCTTTTATACATATGTGGTGTTAAACACAGGCATTATTTATATTTTAAAATAACTAAAGTAAGTATGAAAGACTATATAGCCGGTATCGGCATTACCAATAACAACCTGAATGATTTTTTTTTTATATTTACGTTGGCATTTTCTGTCGTTGATAGATTGTATACTATTTCTTTTCATTATGGGTCTTGCCGAATCAACTAGTTTCACATCATTTCAATTCAAAATGTCAAGATTAAATCAATGATCGAACCTATTCACATTAAAAAAATGCAATTAATTTATTTTCTTGATGTAATTTATTTTCGTTAAAAAAATGTTATTAATTTAGTTCTGACGAGGGCGTTAGCCGAAATAGCTATCAACAAATATATGAAATAATTTCTGTAGAATGAAGATACATTGTAATTTTTCTCACCGTATAATTTATTTTGCTTACTGAAATTTCACTGATCACAAATAGATATTCAATTCTTTATTATTCAATTCATATATTACAATTCATATATCAATTCTTTATATTTTTTGATTATGAACACCTGACTTTTTTTCTCATATATGTAGCTAGCAAAATTATTAAATTTTATTAACATATTAGGAATAAACTTTTGATTGATTTCAATATTTGATTTATATTTAAGTTTTTTCATTAAATAAAATTTAAGACGACTGCACAATCCACCGCAAGTTTGTTTGCTAAAACAAGTAAAACACAACCAATTTATGAAATCAAAACTAAAATCTATATATCTATTTATTTGTCAAATGCATTGCACATTGGCTTCAGCTGTAATACCATGATTTGTATTTTCTTTAACAAATAAATAAATTATCAGTTTAAAAATGCATGCGATGAACGAATCTAGTCCTGATCTAAATATATTTATTGTGCAAAAAATGTCTTATAATTTTTTTAATTAAATATATCATTTCGACACGCCCGATGCCAACTGTTGGCGACTGCTTCTAATTGCTTGGCCATTAGTGAATTTTTTATACGCGCGTAAATATCTCAATATCTCTTAAGACAGTGTTGGCAATTGGGATGGCTGTCAACGGAGCAGGTCGGAGAAGCTGATAGACGGAAGGTGGTTTGCGACCCATTTCTAAGGCAATTAGACAAACCGTAACATGCTCGATCCCCATGAATAATATATATCGACAGTCCAGTATGGAAAATCATGAGCTATTTTGATCAAGCGTGCAAGCGGGAAATACCTGTATTTAAACATGTCTTGCTTATCCACTTTTATTAATTAAAAAACTTTATATTTTTAATATTTCGTTGACTTTCACTTTTAATTAATCGTAATTGTTTTCAAACTGAAACAAATTTTCTATCAAGTACTGTCGGTGAACACCTTAAAGGAGATCTTTTTATGTTTCTGAGAACTGCTTAAAAAAACTACCAAAAAGCTTATTAATACTGACATCATTATTTAATTAAAATATATTATAAACATATATTTTTACGTATTTTAATTGAATACACGAATGGACACTGTTGTAAATTTGTTTTTTAAGAGACTTATGGATTCCTACACAAATTTACACGATTACTTACTTTCTCCTCCTAAAAACGTGATTAGAACATAAATAAAGTCTTTCCTAATATAACATCCTTACCCAATCTCAAAAGATCCATCAGACATCCGAAGAAAACATGGGTTTAAACAATTTAGTGAATATTGAGACTTTTTTTATTATCTTCACAAAATATTGCATCTGTTTCAATAACATTCATTCAATACCCCATTTTATATGTAGTCTGAATGTTTTTTTATTATTTATAATCTACTTAAAACATTAAATAAACTAAGTTAACTTTTTTAATCATTCGTTTTTCTCATTTGAACCTTTAACCCCTGATATTGCCAGCTGTCAAAAATTGGACCCCGATCAACAACTTTAAAATTCATACTGATCAATTAATTACCCACATCGTTAAGGTTTGTTTAAATATTTTGCCGACCGCATAATAATAATTTTGATCACGGTGAAAAGTTGTTCGATTTGGTCATACAAACGCCACGGGCACCTGAGCAACTCAAACTAAAGATTGTGTTGTATCGGCAGAATGATAGATTAGTTCTCTGCCAACGGTCGACATTCGCACAATTAATTTATTCTGGCCTAATAAGCAAACAGTACTGACCCCAAAGAGTGAGGGTAGTGGTCAATCGAAGGTTTAACAAGCTTGGGCCCGTAGACGACCATTTGAAATAGCTATAAATTGGCTATTTTGTTTGATATCTTACACACAATAGGTTGTTTGGCAAAACTAAAATCGTTTATTTTAATTTAAACAAATTTGTTACAAATACAATATGTATACATATTTCCGCTATGCTGACTCTCAATGTGGAATATATGGGTTGCTTAAGGAGTTTATCTGGACATAAATTTATGACACATTTTTAGTACTTATTCCACATTTGATTTATTAAGATAAAGACCGATTTCACTAATCGCTAGCATTCTCAACTAGGGATCAGTTCATATTTTTTCGCGATGAGCGAAACCTGTCCTAATCTAACTAAATTTTATGTAGAATAACATTCCACAAAGTATTGACAGTGAATACCTTAAAAGTGATGAACATAATTTCTTATAACGTTTCTGGTTATTTAGTGGCTCAACCTCACTTTGTTGAAATATGTACATATGTATGTATATGAAAAAAATGAATAGAACCAGAACGGGATTACAGGTTCGCTGTATTCTTATTCAAGGATTGAAGGGTGTGGGAGGTATTTTTAGACGGTACAGACGTCTTTGTCGGCAAAAAAGGCGAAACATATGTTACTAATTTTAACACAATGCGTGGAATAACAAACGTTAAGTTTCGATGATATAAATACAAGAATCAGCAAAAATTATCTAATTTAATTAAAAATTAGTTTATTTGCTACGCGCTTTTAAAAACTCCTGCCAATGTAAACGTTTCTGTTAGCTTCTCTTCGTGATAACTCCTTTCCATAGTGAGAGTCGAGAGAAGTAAAGGGGTTTGGAAATAGTGCTTATGCAATATTATTAGTAGTTAATCCCGAAATAAGTTTAGTTTGTTAAATCAAACAAACCGCCTAGTGAGTGGCGATTAATCATTTATTTCTCTCCTTATTACTCCCTGATGGGGTGTGAAAGACGGCTAAGGGTAGTTGATATTTTGCCGCGTCCTTTACGTTAATGATATTTTACGGAAAACATAGTATTAGATATGAACACAGAACGCACTTTTTTTAGATTATTTTAAAATAGCAATATTTTATTACTTGAAAAAAAACATCCACAGATCAAATCAACTACACAATTATATTTCACTTCACACAATTACACTTCTTTTTGCATATACCTACAAGATAATAAGTCTTGAAAAATAAAATAATATATAATAAATAATATTTTTCTCACTTTTAAGGTGTTCGTTCACTCGCTGTTACACAAAGATTTAAGTGTATTCCCACTATTCGCGAGTTCGTTCGTGAAACCTCTAAAAAGTTTCATAAGACTGTAACCCAACAATCTCTTGCCTGCAGAATCAGGAAGAGAAGAATGACGACGAGAATCATAGAGTCGATATATACCGAGAGCTATTCTTCTCGATGACCCTCTCTAGGTAGAGACGAAATAGTAAGCAGACTTATTCAACTGTGAATACTTGGTGGAATTGCATTATATTAAAGCATATTTTCTGTACTTATTCCATATTAGATTTATTTGGGTCAGGATCGGTTACGTTCATCGCGATCATTATAAACAGATGATTATTATTTTTTAAATATTTTTCTATTGGTGGCAACCTTGACACGTCTTAGGTAAATCCATGTCCCGATGGTTAATTATTTTTAAGTTAAATATCTAAAATTGACTTTGTCCTTAAAGTTTTCATTCGATTTTATCTACCTGCGTTCACATCATATATTTTTCAATAATAATAATTGTAATAGGCATATTTCATTAGTTGAAAATTAAGTGTTAATTTCATAATGATATTGTCATATTATATTGTATCATACCTAGTTCATACAGAGTTTCTGATAACTTTAAGCAAAATAATGTATCGATTATTTTTTATTTTAGTTCGAATTATATTCTTGTTGCAAAGATTTTTTGTCTCAATACATGATATAATGAAAATTTTGTGGCTCAGCATCTCTTTTCGAAGAAGAAAGATAAAACTTATGCGCCGTTTTTAGGATCAGATATAAAACAGTCAGCAATGAATAAATATTTCAAATATAACGCTGCCACTTAGAGCAAACGCTGAAAATCATTGACCACTCGGTTTCATTATCGGTAGACTTAAGTGGCATTAATTATCTTATATTATTATTTCAACACATGCATGATTTTGTTTCACAAATTGTTTGAAAGAGTACAGAGAGAGAGATTGTGAATGAGGGCTTGAATAGCTCTGCAACGCGGTCATTAATTTGGCTGTATTGTTTCTGATGTCGAATTTCAATTTGCCTGGACTTCTTGCCGCGTTAAATTGTATGATATAATACAAGACGGCGATGCTTTGAATTCGCTACGTACTTCAAAGGTTTCAATATTTCAGTGGCACCTCTACTACATCTCATTATTGGAGACTATTAAATTTGTTACTACGCACTAAAGCGATTCAATTGCAATTTTTCATTCCTAACAGCTATATTAACTATAAATAGTTAGTAAATTTTGTTGATTATTTTTCACACTGAATGTAACGAAAGAAACTATAATACTTAAAATTTCGACTGAAAGTGTTTGATGGAAATTCGAATCGCTTGAATTTTTTACTTTTCCATGAGTTTTGTCGCTGAACCCGAACTGAGTCTGACCTGAACTGTCCACTAGTTCATTAGTACACTTAAAATGCCGAAAAGTAAAACCCGGGTTCTTAAGTACAAAATTCAAACGTTTCATTTTCAACTATAATACTGGTATTGAAGCTCGCTCCGGCTATATTTAAATTGTAAAACAAGAATCAGTGTTTATTTTGGCATTAAATAATAAAAATCAAGGTGCGATCAGCTAAGTGGAGAAGTAATAACTATTTACTGAATATATTTCCCCGCAATACTGAAAGGTGTATATTCTCGCGGTTTCACGGCCGCTTTCCAAAACGTCTTAATTTACTGCCATATTTTATGTATAAGTAAGATTAACACTTTTCATTATATTTACTTTTTTAAATAAGCTATCCATTTCATTACAACTATAAGAATAAATAATTTTTTGATAAACTATTGTACAAGAATAATTTCGTCTCTTACAAGATTAATTAGCGTTTAAATTACGATCTCCTTGTTGCAGATTAGTTAAAATTCTTACTCCTGCGAAGCTTTTAATATATTTAGCAGGCAGCAACCGCAAGTTGTGGGGCGAGCTTTTTTACGAGCACACTTCGGTTGCATTTTATACAAACTGGAGCTCCAGAACCGGCCATAAATACCCGCTTAGCGTGCTAAACCAGGTAAGGTGGAGTAAGGGCTAAAGGTAACCTACACCCTCGACAAAGAGTGAAGCCTACATCTCCAGGCCTCATGTCTATCTACACAGCGGAGTTTCCAAGGCTTCTACTCACATTGCCTTAATTCGTGAATTAATTTGAATTCAACAAAAAATTTCTTAATAAAAATAAAGCGCCACATCTGGTTAAAGATTAATCCATAGTTGGTAGAGCAAGAAATGTAAATATTAAATTTATTCACTAAAATGTTATGTTTTATCTGATGAAGTTCATCAATTCATAATATGTTAAAATGCCTTTATCTCAGTCAAAAATAATAATTTACAGAAATGGAATAAGATTAACTAAGTCATATATTTTTGTAAATAATTATTCGTTTCGAGTATACCATAACAACGAAGGAAATAGAAAAGGACAGGAACCTTATAGAAAACCAAACTAATTTTGGTATAGGATTGAATATACTTGATGACAACATTTATATATAGTACCATTTACGTTCTTGTTTTAAAGTGACAATTATTTTTAACTAATTATTGCCAGTTCATTTTGTAGTCTTATGCGTATAACAAATAATAATTTATTCATTGAAAACAGTTAAGTTTCGGAACTTTCGTGTATTATTTGTATTTATACATACAAGCATTATACCTAATTTTCATTTTTCAAACCAACAGGCTTGCTTCACCACAAGTTGTTATAGTATATATGTGTATTTTAAATCGTACTCTGAGGTAATAGAAATACGCAACTAAATATCGGAGAAAAACTTACTTACTCCTGAAAAAACACTCCAAATTCAACGAATCATAAATACAAATACGAGGCTTTGATAAAAAGTTCAGGCAACCCTGCAATAGAGCCTCCGAGTCTGCCAGCACACCACCTTACCACCCAAGGGGGCTCGGAAAAGTTTTCAGCCCCCACTTTTCCGACACGGCAAAAAGTGGAGGTTGTGCTGTGGACGTTTGGATGTGTGTGTAAAAAGTTTTGAGTGGGGTGGAGAGAGCTTTGAACGGGAGGCAGGAGGCGCGTGCGCGCGTCAAAGCCTTCGTGAAGGTAGTCTTCTTCAGGACATTGGAGAGGCAACATGCTTCTATGTTGTCGAATGAAATTATGCCTTTATGGCACGAATACGTAACGATTATATGATAAATATCCACTGCAAATTTATTTCATGTAACATGTTATCAAAAATGGTTTTATAACTATCCCTTTAAAAAAACATGTGATAAAATATTTTTCTTGCTTTTCTACAAATAAATTTTGAAACCAATATACCCAATGCACATGAGACGATTTTAAAGATACATTCATGTAATTATATTTAAATATGTCTATTGTTATACTTTAAAATATTTAATGTACATATATAAATCAATCTGAACATATATTAATTCAGATTTATGTATTATTATGTAAAAATAAATAGGTGATATCTTTTTTTAAGGTGTTCACTGTCAATACGTAGTAGGATGGGATTATAATAAAATTAATGACAAAATTTAAGTATTTATTTCACATTTAATGTGGAATAACTACTAAAAGTGTATTATTATTTTTATAAATAGATATTATAGATTAATTTCGTCATTTTTAAATATATGTTGAAAAAAGAAGGTACCAAGTTTAAACATACTACTATCAGGGTGTCTTATTTCAATAAATTAACTAGTAAAACTATGTTACCGACGTTTTAAAATATCCATCTAATGTTAGCGTAAAAGCAAAGATGCAACTATTCAGACATAGGCGAACGTCTACAAGTGGATTCTATTAAGCGAACGGATTAATTGCCGACGAAGGCAACAAGAGGCGAACTGAGCTGCCTTCCTACTTCACCAAACTACGTTCGAACTCACCCACCTCTTACCACTTTTTCTCAAACCTATCCTGGCCATCCATTCTATTAAATGAAATAATAATCCATAGCACTTTAAATAAAATTAAAAAAAAAACATTATTTTAATAATTTACCAAATTTCAATAAACAATCATTTAATAAATGAAAACTTGTAAATATTCGAAATTATTTAAAAGCTGAGGAAGATTTTTTTATTCAGAGAGTAAAACCAGATATAATCTTATCATAAAACACTGTGAGATTATGTATTGTATTTAAAAAAAAAAGATTTGAGATGAAAAAATATTTGTTACTTGCCAATGAGTTAAACAACCTCAATTTAATAAAAATAATAATACATTTTTAAGTACTTATTCCACATAAAATTAATTGAATCAGGACCGGTTTTTCCCATCGCCTGCATTATCAACTTGATAAACCGGTCCCGATCCAATAAATTTTATGAGGAACAAGTACTAAAAATGTTTTATTATTTACATTGAAAAGCCATTCCACAGCAAGTATTGACAGTAAACACCTTAAAAGTGACGTCAATTAAATTGAAACGTACCTGTAACTTTACTAGTTATAAACAATCAAATGAATTTTTTTAGAAAAAATATAAACACTTTCATATCACTTGTCACAAGATATATCTTTTTTTAAACTACTCCTGTATATTTTTTTCTGAATTACCACTACTTTGGAAAATACTTGTAAAATATAACGCTTCGGACCGATATCGTTATCCGTCATAAAGTATTTAAATTACATACTAAGTCATCTTTAATTCACGATATTTTAGAGCGTATTTTTTTTTATTCTTACATATGAGTGTTTTCACAATGGACGGTTATCATCACATGTCACTCAAATTCTTCCAGGAGCTGGAAAAAAATAGACACCTCCGTCCGAGTAATATGCTCCACCCAGGCGGCAATCAATAGCGGGCCACATTTCCCCACCTTCTTCTATCCGCCCCCGCCCAAAGAAACTCCCTCGTTCGCTTTCGGAATTAGTCGGCAACCTTCGTTAAACTACTCGCTGCCGACGTATCTCTTCCAGCATTTCTGAAAGACCAAAGTTGAAGCCCAACGTCCAACGGCGGATAAGTGCCGAGGACATCGTTCTCCGCGTGTGGTGCATCGAGTGAGGAGTATGCGTCTAGGATAAGGTAGGACAATTTCACGGCACGAGGGGCTTCCCCGATTCCTGACTTCGTTGGACCCATATTTTGAAGTTTGTTCGGTGATGAACGGGAATTTTTCAAGTCCCGCAAGTTTCTACCGACTTTCCCGCCCAAGTTTACTTACTTACTTCTTGTTGTTAGCAGTTGTTGTTGTTCCTGAACTACTCGGCTGTTATTTAAGTAACTTTTTCCAACAAACGAAATCGATGCGGCCGCCTTGAAAGTTTTTTTGACAGTTCTAAAGTTAACAACTGCAGTTTTGATTGCATTCTGACTGAATTATATAGTTTTTGTTGTTTTTTTTCGTGAGTGATGATAGCTTTGAACTATTTATTTCAACACCCCTAAAGTGAAGTTAAATATTGTGAATAGTGAGTAATTATTTAATGTTCGACACAGTTTAATTTTAAATAAACCTCCCGTCGGCTCGTTGCCGCCGCACGCAGTTAGCGACGGCGCTTGAGGGAAATTCCCCGCTGGTCTCTTTACTTGTTTTCACGATATTATCGAAACTTTTTGAGTGCGGGAACTTAAGACAGTAACGAGTACTGGCTTTAACGATTTTTGTTTTAACGTCTCAGTTTTATTGTTTTTTTGTACCAGGTTCAAGGTATACGTAAATTATCAGAGTGTTAAATATAACATTTCTTCAATCAATAACCAAATCAAAACCTTACATTTTTTAACCATATGTCACTGTTTCAACGAAAATATAATTGTCATAAAACATATTTACAATTCACGTATTTCTGAAAAACAGAATCGGGGATTAAAAGCATTTATTTTACACAAGTATATCCTAGTGATTTACATTTTATCATGACTTGATGTTGTTGAATTTTCCTGTGTTTTTTATTGTCAGTTATTTATCAATATTAGATACAACAAAATAAAACAAGTGATCTTTGCTTTACATTACTTATTGTGTTGTTTTAATTGTAAAATGATGTTATACCAAGAAATGGCTATGCATTCTTTTCCTTAAAACGGTTACTATAGATTGTTATTAAATCATTCGTCGTTAAAAACAAATTTAATTAAACATTATCTTATTAACATTTGTAAGGCTTATTGTTATATGGCTAGTTATTTTTTTTTAAATATAAGAGTTATTTATCATTTTTATAAATAAGCTTTGTTCAATTCATCATTAAAAGTATTTTATTTTTTAATTTTTTTCCAAATTTATTAAATTTTAAACATTCTTATTACTCTAAGAAGTTTGCTGAAAATAGTTAATATTTATGATAAAGTTACACTTATAATGATTTCAATTAATTATTATGAACGAAAATAATCAATAGTAAATAGAACAAGAGAACGACCATACAATTCTAATAAGTTTCGATGCTTCAAATAGAATTCTGAAAGCAAAGAATGGGTTTCATATTTTCAATTTATTTAAGAAAGAAATCAATTTATTCCTAATATTTACTTTCAATGGTTTCGGAGGTAACTTTGTGGAAGGTCATTTAAATATAAAATTTTAAATAACTTTGATAATTCCACGTATTGTGCTACTAACTGTGACACGTGTTTCGCCTCTTTCAGAGGTATCTTTGGACTTACTATCGCAAAGTTCTCGTCCATCTTCAAAGTTCTCGGCGAAGCACGTGTCAATGTTGGCAGCACGATACGTAGAATAATCGAAGTAATTTTAAATTTTATATCAATTTATTCTTGTTTACCTTCCGTCAAATAATCGTATTACTTAACACATTGGCTATAGGGAAAACGGAATACGCGTTTATTCTCTGATTTTTTGATTTCTCCGTATTCAAAATTATCTTGAAAAATCAATTTAAAATTATAAGCATGAAATATTTTTCTTGAAATTTTGTAAAAATCGGTATATTTTCCAATAAAAGCTCTTTTTACAGGCGTATAAAATATAATTTCTTTATGTGGAGTCTAAAATAATTGTTTATACAGTATTTAAAATGATCATAATTCAAGAAGTTTTTGAATATCAATGTTATTATAACGTCAACCTTAAAAAGAATTTTTATAAAAGATTTTACGTGTACCCATCCGAAAATGCAAAAACACTGATTTCTTTTTTCTTTATGATAATATTCGTGAGAATTTTAACATAGCCATTGATTTTTCGCGCACAATTCACTTCTCTTCTGGTACCAAAGCGCCTACGATATTATACCTCTACGTCGTAGCTGTATCCGTAGTACCTACGGCTTCTACGCCGTAGTCGCTCGGTACATACGTATACCTAATGGGTCTGCAAAGAAAAGTTTTTAAAAGTTTTCCAGCGAGGCAATATGGCTTGGGCTTTTAGAGGCAGACCTTTCGGGTTTATTTATATCCCTTTCCTCCCGCTGCAAATGAATATCACGTTTGAGCGTGTTAGAAAAGGATAGGTGTATCGATTTGATACCCAGTGAGTTCTTTTAAAGGATGAAATGAACCACCCGGAATAGGAGGTAATTATTTCCATTCTGTCATTTCTGTTTTTTTTTAAATTCTGGGTTCTTTGAGACAAAAATATAAAATTAGCTTGCGTAGAGTATAAAAGTAATTTCGGGTCACTTGATATTTTTACGTGTCTATTTTCAATCAGTCCAAGTAAACTACATAAATTCTACGTGTATCTTGTACTCCCATCAAAAATATCAAACTATAGACCGACAAATCAAATTAATCCAAGATAAATTAATGCTTTTATTCATTGCATTAGAAATCCTATGGGCATATAGAGTATAATTTCAATTATATTTGTTTTTATTTTCTATCAAAATATTCTCAAAATGACATTGCGATACCAATGCAGTTGACACCAACCTTAGTGACCATTTCCATCAGTCTATTCAACCTTAATTTCCATGATCAATAGAATTGATCGTTTTTAATTCAAAATATTTTAAAATATTGATTTTTATATTTAAAAAAAAGTTTAGTTAAGATTAATAAATCAGCACTTTTATAGTAATAGTAGAGATAAAACCTTTCGTTCAATTTATCTCCAACCTCTCGAGTAAATATAAACAAACCGACCTAAATTTTAAACCAACCACTGACACAAGAAACTTTTCCATTTCAATCTCCGGCCAGTGTCTAACACCGGATCGCATCAATGTTAAAGACTCAGGCTAATGTTTTTATTTCAACACGTTTTGTTCTTGTGTCATTGTCAGTGGTACATATAGTAAATATGACTTGCTTTTATTTGAAATTGTTTGATTTCTTAAATTAATTAGTTGAAAGCGAAATATTATAGTAAACGATCACCTTTCGATTGTAAGAATAATTTTCATTTATTACTTTCACGAAACGAATTGATAAAACATACGTAATGGCTTTTAAATAAATTTAATGCCATATAACATACATACTGACTACTAATAGATAAAATTATCAAAAAGTTTCCCTGGGTAATAGCTAATATTCTACTCTGAGAATATTTATTAAGCACTTAATAGTTAATTTCCATGTAAACATTTCCAATGTTTAACGGATTTTCATGATATATACAAAATGTATCCAATTTTAGTCACTTTTAAAGAGAGCATTTATAATCAGCTAAAAATTCTCGCAATGAGCAAAATAGATTACGTTTTTTACGCATTGAATTTCACTATTTTAAAAAACTGTATGACATGTTTTTGCAATGTTCATAAATATTAAAGAGTTTTTCGCCTCATAATGTAGCGGAAATGTAAAAAATACGTAGCAAAAACAAATCGACGTTGTTTCCTTTAGCCACCACTGCCATTTGTGTGTGCGACCACAGAGGCCAAAAGTGACAGGGGCCCAACGAAATAATTCTCACTTCTAGTCACGTATTAGAAGTACACAGGGATGCGGTGAAAATAATGTGCTTCCGATCAACCATCCAGAGAACATTAATGCGGGTGTACACTGGCTGCACAATTAAATACGAAAAAAACTTGCAGAAGCTCACTTAGGTGACTCTGAATCGCTTGAAATAAGTCATAAAGTATTTGACTGCCCAAATAATTTAATGTACGCTATATTTAATTATTGAAAACTAATACGTGAACCGAATGGTAACCTTGGCTTGGCTCAGTAGTAAATTGGCCACATATAAAATCAAATTCTTAGTTTCATTCATAACAAAGCGACTGTCTATTTAGACAGGTTTAGTAAAAATAGATTATTCTTATTTTAAAAGTTTGATTAAGATTGCATTCTTAACATTATTTAAATTATAACCCACTTGTTTTTCCTTCGACATAAATTTCACTAATTTTGAAATATTATCTTTGGATTTTAAGAAACTATTGTCTTATTTTGAGAACCAATATACCTTACTTTTCTATCTTTATTCTACCGAGAAATAAAACGTCTGCTTTTGTTTTGTATAGTGACACATTATACTTAACTCATTGACTGCTGTCGTCTCCTATGATGAGACGCTACATTGAAATGTGTTGCAAATTGATATTCAAAGATAAAAATAGAGTTTACAGTGCTTAAACTATCACAGATAAGATTTTTTTGAGTGTACCCAAACACTGATGAATTAATTTTTGAAATCTTATGTGTTGTAATATTTGTTAATCGGCTCAGCTGGAATGAGGTTAACTTTTCAGTACTGCAAAGCCACTAGTGGCCAGCGCGTATGGACGTCACGAATACCGTCACAAATATATATGTAAAAAAATCTTCCAGTTAGAATTCTAATGATATTGTTCTTTGCGTAGCTATTGACATCTATCGACTGTACCGAGTAAAAAAATGGTCAGTCATATTGAAAAAAGGATTTTTTTTAAAGTCGTGCGATAGGAAAAGCCACCACTTTGAAAAGCTTTCGTTATTTTTCTCTGTATTTTGTTGTGAGCTTTCTTTCCTGTATGACAGTTTCACATTCACTTTCTGTAACAATGATATTTTTTTTGTACTATCAAAAACATTAAAGCTCCAACAGTTATTTTCAAAAAAAAATATGCAGGTGTGCGTCTGTATTTATGATAAAATATTAACTCTAATATACTTTCCTAATGATATTGTACGTTCGTTCTGCGGGGCACTTATTTCCCGAGCTGTCACTGACAATTATTCTCATCACCGCAACAGCCAGCGTAGCGCCTCCAAAGTATCACAGCTTTTGCTCACCGGAAGGACAAAAATAGACCTTTGGTATGAGCCAAAGAAATCTGTGGGAGAAACTTTTGTATTTATATTCTGATATTTTTCATGTGATTATTTGTAAACACTTACTTTTAAAAAAATATATAAATATATTGGTACAGAGTACAGACTAACTACTTGTGAGAATGTCCTGAATGATGCCGACAAAAAAAATATTGCCAGAGTTTTTTAGTTCAGAGAAAATTTTAAATTCCCATACTTGATATAGACTGAATGCGTGGGCTAAGTGCGGTAGGTGGATTCTTATGCCAGAGGGGAGAAAAAAATATTTAGTATCAACAGCTACCGCAAACTCAAGTGAACTGTTAAAGAAGGCAGAGTGTACGTCGTTTTCCATCCACTAGCAAAGAAGAGCAAGTATTTTATTGTAAAATCATTAAAAATATTATGCTTATGTTATAGTTTTCCGATACTTTTGTAACATACTAGAGGAAGTTTAGTCAATTTATAAAGATCAGGACCAGTTTCGTCCATAAAGAGTATTATCAACTGATCGTTGGTAAAGCCCATCAGTTAATAATGCTCGCGGTAGTCGAAACCAAACTTGATCCGTCTCAAATTATATGCTGTTATTATTTGTTCCCTCTTATAACACCTATATTATTATTGTAAGCTATATGCGGCGAGAAATTGTTAATTTCATAGTTTATTTAAGAATCCGATATATTTCAATATGATTTGTCCGGTCCGTGGCGCAGTGTCAACGGCGTTGGCTTGCTTGCCGGATCGCCCAGGTTCGATTCCCGGTACGAGCGGATTTTTGCAGTTGATAAGTCTGTTCAAAGGCATGTGTGTTTGTGTTGTTGAAAATCCCTTCCCACCTTTCCGATCCCAAAGAGCGATGCATAGTGACAGCGATTAACTAATCATAGTCCTGTCCTAGTCCTCGTATCCTTTCCATCCCTACTCTCTTCGAAAAAAGAGAGGTTGAGCAACTGAGTAACAAGCAGTTCTCGTAGAAAAAACAAATGTTGACATAAGCTCTGTGAGGAATCCATATGCGCCAAGTTGGGAGCGGACATGGTTAAAAAAAAAATTTAAGAATCATTTCCCTTTCCCCATTCCGAGTATTATTGCGTTCTTCATAGCAAGAAGAATAATACATTTTAAAAAATAACCTTATAATATTTATAGCAATTATTACTCCGTACTTGAAAACCAACAATATTAAATCGTTGATTACAAAGTATCTAGATTGCAACACGCAACCAAAATAAATAAAACCAACATATCATGCATCGTGTTCAATTAGCAATATGACATTTCAATAATGTAATAAACCCACGGCTGATATTTTCAAAGAGTTTCGTGTTCATTTCTCATTTGCATGCATTCATTAAAATCGACTCTGGAATCGGGTATCAGCGTTACAATCTTTAATACAACCCTAAATAAATTACAGATCACGATAAACGTGATTTTGAACATGTAAAAATCTTTCAAATTATACCGCCTTAGAATCAAATATGTTTATACATTTGTTAACTTTTTTTTCACAGTCGTAATTTATCGGCAATGTTAACATTCAATTCAATCACCAATAGGTCAATAAATATTTTGATAAAACCTGTTGAAATTCATATTTACTGCGTGAGAAGTGGTGCGCTGTAATATACAATCGTTAATGCCGTGTGATATCAGTAAATATAAAACTGATAAAAAGCTTATCATTTTTTTGAAGATGAAAATATTTGAAAGCATTACAGCTAATTCCAATGCGCCAAATATTTTTAATATGATAATTGAGGGGTTTAAATGCATAACCGCCTCTCTCCACAAAGTCAAATTGTTCAGCAATCGAAAAAAACGATTTAAATCTTCAAGTATAATATTTCAATAATTTGCAAAGGGAACACAAAACGTTGGTATGGTGACAGGGCGGTAGGTCAGTGTTCCCTGGCTCGTGATTGGTACATTTAGATTGTGGCGGTTTTGAATTTCACATGTGGTGGAGAGAGGCGGTTATGCATTTAATCGTCATTTTCGATGTCGATTTTAAATGGCTTAGAGGTAATTTTTCGTTGGTTTGAAGATTTCAGGGCATAGAACGTAAGAACCGGATCATGAATCAATCATTATCTCAAAAATGATAATATATGGATAGAGGCGGTTATGCTTTTACACCCCTCAATTATACTTATGATAATTTCTCATGAATCAGTCGAGAACAACTCATGGAAAAATATCATGCGTCCATGACCAATATCTCTTTTTCAATTCAAAAAATCTAACCTCGTTGGAATTTGAGTTCGTGTCCACCTGAATGCTAAGGCAAAGCTCTCACCACTTAGCCACAGGAAACAAAATTTACCAAAACTTGAGTGTACAATGCGATTGCGTTAGTACTAGCACGTTAATAGCTCTTTATTCTGATATTGTCATACTCTGATGATTTTAAATGACTCTGAAAATTTAAATGAATTACCAATGTTATATAGAGATACTTGACAATATCATTAAATATATTCTTGGGCCATTCTTTTACTCTTGCTTATGATGAGAATGATTAAAGTGTTTTATTTAAAATCAAATAACATTCATATTCGTTGATTACTTCGTATTTTTTTACTGGCTGTGTTGCAACTTTTACACCGAAGAAAGCATTTTTGTGAATATAAAGAACTATAGCGAGTCTATAGTTAATGTTTCCTTAACATGAGATGGACGCTTTGACTGTCGCATCTCTAGCCTGTCGTCGTCGAGCTGGCAATGATTCCAGTGGGCTCTTATTGGCCATAGTGGCCCGAGGGTGCCCGCTGACCGGCGCTGGGCGGACGGGTGGGCGGCGGCGATAGGCGGTGCCTGGTTCCGAGCTGCATGCGACCTGCATTCCACTCCCCATTCCGCCGTAGTTTTGCTTGAGCCTGCTATGCTAATTGCCGCTTAAGTACTTGTGTATGCCTCCGAAAAGAACTATAGGATTTTATTTTAATTGCGAGTCTTATTTTACAATCACTCTCATCAATATTTATTCTGCGGAACGCTTGATACATTGAAAAGATTTGTATTAATATTATAATAATTAATATCAGTGTGCCGTTTCCCTTTTCATTCGTTCACTTAATCACCATGTACCATGAATTATACAATTAAATTAAAATAAATAAAACCCAACTACTACTCCATTATTTTAGTTTCATTAAAAAGATGACATTTATTGCGGAATTACCTAATATTTAATGACTTGAGTTCAATAAAGTTACAAAAGAAATTTTTAGTTTTGAGAAATGGCTGGCCAAAGGTTGAAAGTTTTGAGGAATATATGTATAATAACAACGTAACTTCAAACTATATATTTATATAAATGAGTGATTGTTTATATTATGTATAAAATATCAAAAGGTATATTTTTCTAGATTTACTTTTATGGAATTGTAGAAGAGTGACTTTAAAATACACTTGGGCTTCGAATAACACGGTTTTATACAACACGGCTTAACACAACACGGATGAATAAATTGTGACATGTTTTATACAACACGCTTTATATAACACGGTTTGAGGGGGAAAAAATACTTATCGGTGGAGAAAGTTTTTATGACATAGAAATTCATGACATCCAAGAAATATTGGAGGATCATTGGAGGACGAAGAATAATTAGTCGAAATTTTGGTTGAACCTACGACAAATAAAGACTTAGAAAGCAGTTGCAGCAAAGTAGCTACATTTTTCATATTAAAAACAATGAATGACAACTTAGAATTGGCTATAAAATTCGTTTTTTTTTTATTGAAAATGATCTTATAATGGAAAAAAGTTTGAAATTCAAGAGGGAATTACAAAATATTTTGGAACCATATAAGGAAATACGTAAAGATGTAAAACAAACAATCGCTTATTACTGAATTTTCGGTGATGAAAACTCACAACCTACATATCTCGAAAAAGAGTAAAACATATAGAATTCTAAGAAAAATAATAATACATTTTTATTATAATGCCTTTCCACCAAGTATTGACAGTGAACACCTTTAAAGTGATGTAGAATTCTAAGTGATAACGATGATGAATGATTGGTATATTATGTAATTAAAGTTTCTTTCAATAAATATATAAATTTATATTTATTTAAAAAAAAATAAGTAAAATATGGCTTTTTGGAACGCAAACCCTAATTTTGTATGAACTTCAAACCTTGTTTAACACGGATTTGTATAACACGACGTTTTTGTGGAACCATATAACCGTGTTATACGAGGCCCAAGTGTATATGTAAACACTCAAAACATCAAGCATTTGATTTATCGTTTGATTTATGAAACCCCGCCACGTGTCTTGTTTGAACAGGAATATTAGAATGCGGGAAAAATTTTATGACATAAAATGAAACCTGTTTCAACTGTATTTTAAGAATATTTTCCAATTATCTTTGAATGTACCTTTCAAATATACTTACCTGTTTTCCTTAATAATTTAACCATTTTACTCTTACAACGAGATTTTTCGTGAATCGTCTATGAGTCTATGTGAATACAGTACATTCTTTGAGCATGAATCACATGTTATGATAATTTTCCTTCAAAACACGTAATTATTTCAAAACTTTATCTATATTTAAATGCAATTTTCTCTCATTCCAGGTAAGAACACATTTCCTTCTCAATTCCTGTGACAGGTGCACAGCACGCCATTCGGTAAGCAACATCTTGACATTGCAAATTATAAAACATGAAAACCATGCGACATTATATTTCTCCGCAAAAGTGATTATGATTAAATTGCATGTATGGGCGTTTCAATTGAAAAACTTTAAAAAATCATCAAATATTTAATTGTATGTAGTTTTTTTGTCCATACTATAATGATCCGTGCAGTTTGTTGAATATGAATAAATTAAATAAAACTTCTGTGTTAATACCTAAACGACAGATTAATGTTTGAATGGGTTTTACTACATTTTTACGGTTGGACTTAAGATTTTAACTCTTTTGTAAGAGCAATCAATACTGTCATACAAAACATCCAAGCTTATTCCTACTTCTTCGCAGATTAAAATGGTTGCTATTATCATAAAAATAACGAAATTTAATCAATAAAAATAAAGTATATTTACTAACTGTGCTTAACATGAAAATTCATGGATATGTAGCAGCTTTCAATCTCATACATCAAATTTATTTTTAAAAAAATGCACTTGGCTAAGTTTGCATTCTTTATTTGAGATTAAAAAACCACATAAATTTGTAACAAAATTCTCATGAGATATATGAATGTGAAGATGTTACCATATGTACATATATCAATGTGAAAACGTTAACAGTTAGCGATATGATTTCATTCGAAATGTTTTTCATGCCCTTGGCTAGAAACTAGATCATATAATATTTTTGCATCTTTTACATTTCACTCATGCAGCCACACGTGGTTGCATATAACAAATTATGCAATTTGCACTCGTGCTGCTTGCTTAGAAACAGTGGGGGGAAATGTGGTATCAGATACATGAGATTACCTCAGGTGCACTTTAATAAAACAATGTTACGATGCTTCTGCGATTTTCAGGATTCTGAACACTGAAATAATGACGTTGGCTGCAATGAGATGAATACTAGACTCCTGAATAGAAACGCTCATATTTCATAATACATTTATTAACTTATATTAATAAAAAGACAAGAAAACACATAATAGCCTTGAGTAGATAACATTTAGAGATTGACTTTCAATCGCTGTGAAATCATAAACGGACAACACTTAAAATTAAAACCTCAAAATGCTTTCTTATACTAAGCTTAGAAAAACTCAGTGTTTATATTTCTCTTGTGTGGTGAAAACAAAATTTCATCAGTTTCAATGCAAGCACAATTCTTAAGGAGTGCAGAAATTAGTGCGTCTTCTAATTGGTCACCAATGCGAGATAACATGTTTAGTATCAAAGTAATTAAATGGACCAGTAAACAAAGTTTCAATGCCGAAAATATCAAATAAATGATACAAAATGTGAATCCATGTTTAGTTGTCAGGGCAGAAATTCAATACAATTTTGATGGTCTCGGCCGGATATTGTGGAAGTTTATTTTAATATTAAATAACTCTTATTATTTTAGGTATTGTGCTACTTATCTTGACACGTGTTTCGCCATCGCAAAGGTTGATTTTTTTTTTAATATCTCATAAAACTTTCGGAATTCCCAAACACGTGCCATTTATTTAATTATATTTTATATCATTCAATACACCACTGCATAAAAACGTTGGTAGTATCATTATGCTTATATAATTTACAAGGAGTCTATAAAACAATAAAATGCATGATATTGAACATTTAAGGAAATTTTCTCTAGTGGTAAGCACTATTCAAATTTAAATATTTTCATACAGATATCGTCATTGAAACAAAAATACTATGTTTGCCTTCTAAAGAAGAAGTCGTAGCATTACTTAATCAGTAGGCTTATGGGTTTTTTGAAGGCGGGGGTGAGTTGAGCTCGTGAATGCATATTGAAACATTTAGTGAACATAAATATGACAAAGTTCGCGTGATTTTAAAATTATTATCATTCTATTTTATACGATTTCACAGCAGGAACCGTAATATTATCGTGTTTATAAAAGCGCAATATATTATTATGCTTGATATTTGATCGCTTCGGGGGTTGCGTTCCTTCTATTTAAAGCTTTACTGTCGGTCCCTGTGGTCTAGTGGCAAGAGCTATGTCCTAGCGATCAGGGGACCCGGGTTCAAATCTCGGCAAGCACAGATTTTTTTAATTGAAAAAAAGATATCTTGGGCTGGGTCCAGTATGTTATTTATCGTTGATTTTGTGCACAACTGATTCATTATTTATCATCGAGCTAACCTCGTATGACTTTCACGATTAAGAATATATGGCGCATTGGCGTAAGCGTTAATGCCAAATATATTTTTTTACTTAAAAAAAAACAAAATTGTTTTTTTTATATGAATTTGATGTTATTTACATGATGATATCATTACATAACTGCGTATAACATATGCTTTGGCTGATTTAAAAAATAGGATAATATCCATACGGTATGTTTCCAAATGATAGTTGTGTAAAAAAAAAATCGTTTGAATTTTGATGAGCTTTGTCGCTAAAAACCAGGGTTTTTCTTCAAGCATTTCAAATGCACGAATCAACTTTGACTGACGCGTGGTACACAGTTTTTTATCGTTTATGTATACAAAATTTAATCACTAAGATTAATTTTTACTAACGTTATCTATATGAATTAGTGATACTTTGATGTGAATGAGTATTAATGAATAAGGTGGGTACTTGAACACATTCTATGATATAATCTCTTCGACTTTTTAATAGTCTTAGATGGCCAGTAGAAAAACAAGCTCGGCTAATCATCGAAACGTGATCCATTCAAATAAAACAATCTCTAGCCGCAGTTTTTTTATGGCACAATCAATCTATGCATGGAGCACTGTGTTAAACCAACGGCGTACTGAAAAATCATGGGTTAACTCCAATATCCCAAATAAATTTTGCATTGGAAAGAAGTAACTTCATAGGTAATAAATACAAACAATAAAAGTTGTTGAGATTTTATTTTTGTAAAAAATTCGATCCAACATACCCCGAATTTATTTTTTAATTATGTATACTTTCTTCACTCCATACATAGTTCGTGGAATAAAGATTAAAACTACTTCAAAATATAAGCATTCATTTGATCGTGTCAAAGAAAATAAGCTGTGTAAATTTCGTTACTTTAACGCTCACGATTGACTGTTTTGGTGCATCTAATGGAGATTTTTTGTTTTTATTGCTGAAACAACCGTTGCTTCAAACCTTTACATACAATATGAAAATCTTTTTAAATAAATATATTCGGAAACGGAATGTTCATTCTAAAATCAGTGTTAATAAAGTTTGTAGATTTTTAAATGAAAAATCAATTCATTTGTTCGATGGTTTACCTATCAATAAGTGTTAATAACTAATAATTAATAATAAAAAACTGCTTATTTTTACTAATATGATGGTTGACAGTTGATAGAAGAATATTTGCTATATTGTGTTTATAATCAAAACCAAATAATCCATCATATTTACTAAGCTCAGAAATTGAAGCCTTCAATATTATTTAAAGAAAAGGGAACGATCTTGGTTTTCCATATTTATAAGTTGTATCTTTCAATACTGGTTAGGTGTTTTGAGAGAACTCTAATAGTAACATTCCAAACACATTCTGATGATGCGCTGTTTTAAAAATCTTTTTAGGTAGAATCAAAAACGTTATTTTTAATCTAATAATCTATCTATATACTTATCTATAATTAATCTATTTTTCTTACATTGTGCTTCAATTTATTTGCTCAGTTATAATACTGATTGTTTGTCTTGCTATGTAATTACTATTTAAACTTTGTATAAATATCTTTGTTTTGTTGTATTTCTTATCAGTTGACAATGCTTGCCATGAGCATAACCGGTCCTGATCCAATAAATTGTATGTGGGAAAAGTACTAAAAATGTTTTTTTTTTATTATTTTAATGCCATTCCACCAAGTATTGACTGTGAACACCTTAAAAGTGATTAATAATTATTTACAGATTTTGGATTCAAAAAAATATTTAAAATTATTGAAAAGACGTGTGTCATTTTATTCAAATGAAATTCAAGCTACACCACTGCTTGTTTGTTATTACAAAAGGAGAGAGTGAGAGGGTTACACAAACTATAACGGCACTATAATATCGCCACTTGACCGAGCCTATTGACAAAATGGGAGCCATCATGACGCTCGGGGGACCAATTCAGCGCGGCCACCTTTGAACGATTTTCACAACGAATTGAGTTTCCCGCCGATTTTGTAATCGTTTTTTCATTTCCTGAAATCAGTGACGTGCAAACAAAAATTTAATTTTTTAAATGCGTAGTAAAATATAAAAGAATCTTCCCACAAAAAAAGTACTAACGGTTAAAAAAAATCACACACACCATAAATATATCAATAGGTTAATTTTTATATTAATAATCAGCTTTAGGATTTCCGTAAGTGGCTCAAATTTAAAAACATTAATTTTGTAAAAACGACAGGTTCAAAATACAAAGACGTAGGTACTCGAAATCGATTATAAACCTTCAATAAACCTACAAATTTGAGTGCAAAAGACTAAAAAGTTATTAAGGATTTCGAATGAGGGTGCTTGATGGAATTTCAATATCTAATTTGAATTGTTTGAATTTTGTACTTTTCTATGAGTTTTGTCGCTAACGACCCGGGTTTCGCCTTTCGGCATCTTCGGGCATTTCAAGTGCACGGATGATAAACGTTATTATGAATTTATAATTCATTAAATCACCTTAAGCCAGTTTCAAAATCACACATTTACTTTTTTTATTTATCTCTGATAGCACCCCTATACAAAAACTATAGGGTGATAACTGTTCTTTTGAAATTAGTACTTCTCAAATACAGTGGACACTTTATTAATGTTAATGGAAAATGTAAGACATATTATTTTTTGTAAAAACTGACTCCGCCACTGCGAAACACTCTCGTGGAGTCCTTTTGTTTTGAGAACAATAAAAAATCATAATAAAGCAATTTGAGTGAAAGTTTGAGAATGTGATCGCCTACGCATAGTAGTTACAAGCCCATCAAAATAAAATTGAGAACATTTGGGCTCTTGGCTATTTCCATTATGAAAACGTTTTTTATACGAAAATGTTTTTGTTGTAACGTAATGCTGCGAACAAAGAAATAAAATCGTACAAAAAAAGAAACTTTTATTCTTGGCTGTGTGTTGCTATTTCGCTAAATTAATTATCGTATTTTACTAGTTTCGGTAGAAGCAATCCTTAATCAACGCAAATATGATCATGGAATATAATTTCTATTTCAAGAATTATAAATATTTTCCCTTTAATAATTCCTTATCGGAGTATTACCCAAACAAATTACTTTAAGAAATACCTATGTTTAACTTTTTTGAAGCTCAAAGATTATTTTCCATATTGAAACATCTTTTTCTTCTTCTTGCGGTCTAAGAATAAGCCTGACATATGTATTTAAGACTATAAACTTTTATGCTCTCATTTTATTGGCATGATTGCTACCAAAACCAAGCATTTTTTTCAATTATTTTCTCTTTTAGTCATGCTATTGCTGTTCGACTGATTAATGTTCTGCGTAGAGAACTAAACATTTTTAGCATTTAACGTTAATATTTATTTTTATACAATTATTACAATTATCTATTTGAACGCATGGCGCATTAACGCATTAACGTCAACTACAATGTCATCTACTGTTATTATCATCTTTTAAATCATGAATAATATTTATTTATTGGCAAAAAACTATATAAAATACATGGCATTACAGCAAGCGCCAATGCGCCATGTATTTGACAAATTAGCAAAAATTATATAAAATATTACACATAAATAAGAAACAGAACAAAAACATATTATTTACATAAGAAGACAATTTTTTTAAATATAACATCAAGTTCACTGCCGAAGATGTCAACATCAACAGGCAGCGCATTTATCAGCCGAATAGCCCTTGCAACTGGAGATTCAAAAGACATACGTGATAGACAAGTTTTGACAAAGAAAATTGATTTTTCTTTGTTACGACCACGTAGGTAAAAGCTGGGAGCATGCAAACTTAAATTTTCAAGGATGTCAGAGTTATCAACTTGGCCTCGAAGAAGAATATATCTTGCTAAAAGTTTATGATTCCTAAATAAATCTCTAGTGAATGTACAGGTATCATCTACTGAGTAAAAATTAGTAAAACGTGTTTTGCTTCTTTGAGAAGCATCTTCAGAATAACTATCGCAAGGGTATACTAAAGTAGCCTTCCGAAAATAAGTTGATAAAAGTTACCGCAGTATGTTTCTTGAATTCAAGTTCGCAAAATGGATTTTATCAGCATAATGTTTGCGTAACTGTTAATTTTCTCATAAAAAATAATCAGTTGGTATCTAGCATGACATTTTTAAAGTTTTCAATAATACTTTTCTCAATTGCATTTTTTAAGAACTCGTCTTTGATTAGTTTTCGCTATACATCACCATTAATGTTACTTTTTCGTGAATCGGGACAAGGCAGTCGTCGCCAAAACTAGCAGGCGAGCATACGTAATAATAATCGGGCTATTATGGTTATTAGTTGTAAACGCCACCGCCAGATGTAGTGTAGATAATAATGACGTGTAAACAGCGGCGACACCCGCGGCTGGCACCGCGAGCTCCGCACGCTAGCGTCCGGCCATTTCGGAAAAATACAACTCGGTTCGCTTCTAAGTCTTCTGCTCCCCTGGTAGCAAGATTCTCACTCTCGCCACCCTTCTACGTCAGACCAACCCTTACTTATTTAAGCAAGACTGTGTTTATTTATTTCATTGCTGAAAGCGGTGTTTACAAACTAAATTACAGGCAATATTATATCGGTTTATAGTTCCTTCTTTATTTATCCTGAAACTGGATATTTAAGATCAGTGCACATTGTACCAAATACAAAAAAGATTCGTTTGAATTTCGTATCTATCAACGGAAAGTATGCTAATTCTTTAAAGAGCATCCAATAGAAGTTGTGGCGAGAAATGATTTTTAACAGGTGAGCTCATTTTCTCAGCACATCACTCTCTCGAGCCGATAAAAATATCACAGATTTTTAAGACAGTTGGATAAAAACAAATGAATGATACTTGCGATTGATTCATTCAGTGATTACTTAAAAGAACTTAATTTAATTATTATAAATATAAATAATTATAAATTTTATATTAAAAATAACATTTTTTATTCCACGCTCTTCATACTTACTATCACTTAACTATCAATCTTAGTATGTTACTACTTACAGTAAATTTCAATCGTAACCCCTTTAATTTATTTTTATGGTTAAGATTAATTCTTATATCATAAATTACAAAATTGAGTTTGGGAGTTGTCTTTTTTACTCAACCCAAAAAAGGGAGGAGAGCTTTATACATACAAAAAATAGAACCCATGAAAATAGCATGACAAGCTTTTAATTAATGAGAGTGAATAAATTTAACAGTAATTGTGCTGCCAATTCATCGAAGCTGCTCATTTTTAGTGCTATTGATAATACTTCTTAAATAAGCGAAACAGGTATCACAATTTGTTACACGATACGCGAAATTAGCAAAGTTTTAAAATTATATAATTAATAAATTTGTTGAAAAACAAAGTGCATAAAAAGTATGATAAAATTGAAAATTCGGAAAAACAGCTGTTCTTGAATTATTCTGTAGTTTTTTCAGAAGTGGACTTCTTATCTAAACATATCATTTTAAGATATGTATGTCACTTTTATTTTTATAAATTATTTCTAATTAACGTTAATTAGTTTACAGATTTGTTAATATTAATTCCATGTCACACTGTAGTCATGTCAGGTGTTTGAGACTGTCAGTAAGTCAGCTGTAAATTATATTCACCAACCAAACGTTGGTTATCGCGTAATCGCTGTCGTGTGATTATTAACATTACAAATTCAAACGAGCTTGGCGACGTTCACGATTGTCTCGTGTTTTCCATCTCGCCTGTACGGAAAAGTTAATTACCATTCAGCCAAATCGATTAACGGATTAATTGGTTAAAAATAAAATATATGATTTTTAAGCCAGGCTTGACAGATACTATTTATACTATATATATAGATAACTATTTAGACATTGTCTCCTATACTTATGAACTAAGAGGTTTTTGTCAACATTTTTTGTGTTTTTCCCACAATTAATTTATTAAGATAAGAGCAAGTTTTTCGCATCAAGATAATTTTCAACTGAGCAAACCCGATCTTGATATTAATAAATTAATTGAAAATAAGTACAAAAAATGTTTTGACAGTGAATACTTATGATTAACTAAATATAAATAATAAATAGTCATAGAAAATCTAACAATTGACTGGCACAAGAACATACCTTATTCTAAGGTAAAAAAATGCTGCATTATAATAAGAAAGATATTGTATATTTTTTTTCATTATGAATTAAATTCCCCATTTGTTAAATGCACATACCTGCTAATTTTCATATTGTTAATGATCATTTTAACTTCGTTGGTTTTTATTTAGTACCTTTTTTTTGAAGAGGTCTTAGAATTATTTGTATAACCAATTGTTTTTCATTCCTTATAAATCTTGCTTCGCTTGATTATAATAAATAACGTTGAATTTTTATTACTTGTCCGTTGATAACGCTAGCGATGAGCGAAACAGGTTATGATCTCAATAAATTCAATGTGTAGTGAGTAATAAAAATGTGTTTTTAATTTTATTATTCTAACATAAATATTTTACAAAAATTACATTTACATAAATTTGATTGACTAAAACGCAAATAAATCTATATGTAAGCCACTTTTGCTTATGCTAGTAAAGTATGGCTGGCAAAAAGCGAGAAAACAATGCAAGAGATATGAAAACTAATTAAAAAGATAAAGAAACACGCTGTTAGGGCAGTGACACCGACTTTCGTGGGCATTTTTTTTTTAAATTGCATTATTTCCAACTCCGAATGGAGATTGCATTTTTCTTCCCTCGGCTACTAGCGTTTCATGTAATGCAAAAATTAAGTGAATGCTTGATTTTTAATAAATACGAATCATAATGTTGCCTGGTGCAAACTTATTTTACATTAAACTCTTGAAGAATTGAGATTAATATATTACAGTTAACGAAATAACATTATATTATGTAAAATATCTGTAGATATGTGATTGTTTAAGGGCCAACAAAAATCACATAAATATATTTATTAAAAGGAAAATAAATATTCAATTCACTTTGAAATACACAGGGTTACTTCAATTACAAAATCATAATTTTCTTATATTGGCGCAAAAGATTGTTTTCGTAGCTGACAAAAAGTAATCAGAACAAAAAACAGCTTAGAAACCTAATATAAAAATACTGTATTTATTAAAAGTGTCAATAAATATTAGCAATTGTTTAAATGATCTGCCTGATGATGGCCTCAATACGCTTTCTACGATTTTTCGTTGGATGTTCATTCACTGCCATATCTTGTCATTTTTCAGTAGATGTCAGCCACTGCGTTATTTTTATGTTCTCTAGAGATCAGACGGTTCCGGGCTCAATTTCTGTCAAGATAAATATTTATTTTGTACACTTTATAGTATCATAGTGAAGTCGTTTTTCATTAAGTTGATCTCAAGTGACTTTATAAATTTTCATTGAGAATATTTCATGTGAGTTAGTATTTTTAAATATCTGGCAAATTACCAGCAATACTATTATGTCAAAAAAACACTTCCATTCTTTTCAAAAAATATTTAAAAAAAAACACTCATTATAACATACTGTGATTCAGTTTTATATGATTTATGATAGATAATTATTATTAACCAGTATGCTGAAATCGCAACATTTATTAACCTAAATTTAAGCTTTACGATTCCATAATAATTTAAGCTACTCAATATTTTTTTCTTTGTTTATTGATTGTTTCTTTTATTATTTTATACAAAATGGTTAAAATTTAAAATATAACTTATAAATATGTTTTAGACAATAAAAAAAGAATTGGACAAGGAAAGGTACTCTCATTTTCCAAAAGCTTCTCTAATTCGTAGAGGGCGGGGCAGATGTCGTGCCGAAAACTTTATCTACCTGCTCTGTGCGACCCAGAAAATTTATAGAAATTCGAACTCAGTACTTGGGTACTTTTCTTTGCGCGTTTGAAAAGGTACAGAACCTTCGAAAGAAAGTTATAATCGGTTCACAGCAGTGACGTTCGTGCTAAAAACGAACGTGATGTTTTGTCTTGATTGAGATATTTATTGAATTCATGTGGACTAATAATTCAATTAACCAATAATGAACCGTTTCTGAAAACGTAGATAAAGTTGAGGATGATTAAATTTATATTTAATACGAGTTGTCACATCAGGTGTAATTTATTTACTTAATAATCATTGATAAAATCTTAAACCAAAACCGTGAGCTTTTATTTGATTAAATTGTTAATCAATTTTAAAAGAGGTTTGGTCTGCTCATTTGTGTGTTTATAAAGAATTTCAGTTTTGTTTTTTTATCTTACATACACACATATAAGAGAGCTTAAAGGATTGTCAATATCAAAACTTTTTTGTCCGCTTGTTTTGTTATCATATAAAAACATACGCTTTTTATGATTGACACAAATAATTATAGATGAGAGGATGATTTTAAGTACTCTTTAATTGCGTACTTTTACCCGATATATTACCCGTTAATATATTATAAGCATGTTGTATCACTCTATCTGTTCATCGAGGACTTTCGCGATCGTGTTTCTCGCCAATTGTAGTGAAGCCTCATTAGAAATAAAGCGCATTATTTCATCTCAGTCAGAAGTTTTATACTGACTGAAGATCTGAAGATTTTTTCAAATTCTAAAGGTGCGAAGTTATAGATATACATAATTTAAATATTTTTTAAATTATGTATATCTTCCCAGACGTATTTAACTATACTATAGATATAATCATAATTGCTGCATTGAAAAAATTTCAATCAAAATCAAGACAAGCTTTTCTAAGCTTAATGCTTACCAAATGCTTAATTATCGGTCAAATCCAAAATATCATGTCAATTAACAAAGTATTTAAAAGGAACCGTAAACATATTGCTAATATGTTACGAATCACGATGTAAGTGTCAGTGCTTAGTTAACACTGCCACAATAAAATTATGAAGTATTTTATAGAAATAAAGAATGATCATTTGCCTTAAGAGGTGATATTTTTTGAAAAATACTTCGACATTTACGCCACTGCACTTGTCTGTCCGTAAGTCATTGAAAGAAGTATCCTTTCTCGTGAGTTGTAAGATGGCGTCTTTTGTGCCCTATGACTTTGTTACAGCGAGAACGAAAAGGGTTCCGAGTCAATAAGTCATTACCATAATTAAATAGTGAATTTAATAATTACAGCTCTCTCTAATGTCTCCTGCGGATCGAGAGGCCGCTGTGACTCTCCTCTTTGGAGTTTGTTTGAGTAGGCAACTTGTTTTCGAGTGCTTCTTCAATTACGAGAAAAATTACTCCAATTAAAAGACGTTTACGGTACTACACGAATACCTTAATTGGTAATTTGCTTACATAATAATTTTAAATGCTTTCAGCATTAACTATACTACGCTCAACAAATGCACTTTCGTATATGATCATAAAACAATGCAACCAATTATAATTACTACATGCTAGAGGTTTGCTCGGGCTGAAATTTTAAAATTCTTCCCGGCCTGAGCCCGAAAACCTCCAACCTGGCCCGACCTTAGCCCGAGGCTCATTCCCGAATATCTTACCCGAACCCAACCCCAGGCCGACAGTTGATAGCGTTGTGAAAGGTGGCCATGATAAATTGCCTGCATCTACACAACGGGTGGTGGTGGGAAAACCAACTTAAGTTCTTTCAACTTTACTTCAAAATTTTAATCAACATTTAAAATAATTTAATATCAACTTATCAAATTATAATATGTATGTAATTTAGATTTACAATAATGGCGTGTACATCCGGAATAATCAGCTTTATGATTAATTTCTTGTGTATCCAGGCCCAGGTCCGGCCTAGGCCCGAATCCAAATTTTTATTACCCATGGACCGGGTCGGACCGGGTCCGTGCAGACCTCTTCTACATGCTAAAACAAGATAGAATTAATATCGATATATTTTGTAAACTGTACTATTTAATAATTCAATCTCAAAAAAAAGAAAATTTTTCATACACATACTTAATATGCAGTATACAAAATATATCTTATTTTTGATTGCATTGTGTTATTTTACACGTTTCAGTTTTGTTGCCAATTCTTCAAAATTGAAAAATCGCATTTTGAGGTCCCCCAAAAGCGAAGCCTGTGTGCGATTGCAGGAAACCTACCACCGTTTGTTATTGTTTATGACTCAACTTTTCTCATTTATCTATTTTCACTGGGAAAGCTCTCGGAAAACGCGAAAAGCAAACGGCGGACGTAGAAAACTACGCTGCGTTGACTTATTGATACTACCACCGAGGTGTTTTAATCTTCTTACACCACAATTGCCAAAGGATTTTCATTATTCATACATACACTCTAACAACAGAATGTTGAAAATAAATTTTACATTCAAAAACAATTCCTTAAAGGACAATTACTAAAAATACAATAAGGTTTTTGAACCGTTACTTCCACTTTCATAAATCACACAAACATCGAAATAGACTTTCCTGTAATAATATAATGCTATTCCAATTATTGATCAATGGACTATCCAAAGACATGGATTAAATGAGATGTTTTAATTATGTTTTCGCTGTCCAGAATTGTTTAGATTCGGAATTATTGTGTAAACAGCGTGACAGTCAAACAATAATTCCATTTTTAGTAGTTTTTTTTATGTCCGCGTCGTCTCATTATAGAGTATGTCAGCAAATATCAAGGAATTCTTAACATTAAATACCCGTTTAAGTAAATCCGTGCACTTGAAATGCCTGAAGATGCCGAAAGGCGAAACCCGGATCGTTAACGATAAAACTCATGGAAAAGTACAAAATTCAAACAATTCAAATTTGATATTGAAATTCCATCAAGCACCCTCAGTCGAAACCCTTAATTAAATACCCGATCGTAAAAAAGGTTCATGGTTAATTATTTACATTTTAATACCAAAATAAAATTGTATTAAATTTAACATTTTTATACCGGCACTAATTATATACATACGTCTGTCTACACTAGTGTATGATTATTTAAGACATTTTCCTTTTCTTTCAGCAACTTACAATAATAACTTCGCGCGTGGATGCCTGTATAAATAAAATTACATAAAAATGAGATGAAATAATTTTAAAGCTATAAAAACAAAAAATTAAAACATGATTATTTTTATACATCTAACACTAATAGCTACAGGCTATTGCGACCCTGTATCATGTGTGGAAGGTTGAGAACGGCGGGATCCTGTTTATACAACCTTTCGGAGGTTATAATGCACACAACAGCATTAACTGTTCCTAATTTCATGCCTGGGCAGAACGCAGTAGGGTGCAACACCCGCCCGTTCCTTCCTCCCTTGCGCCAAATCTCCCAGAAACCTACCCTCACACCCCAAACCCCCACGCCATGGGCCGGCGACCAACCCGAGCCGGTTTCTTACACGATATTCGCATTACTTAGTCGCGGATGATAATAAAATTTAATATAACGCTCCAGCTGTGAGCCACTGCTGTTGCACTGGTCATATGGGAGATTTATATCTTATGTGGCAACAGTCGGTCATTGAGTTTTAATAGTCCTTCAAGCATATTAGAATATTAAATGTATTTTAATGGAGTAGTTATTAATGTTCACAAATCACTTGTATTATTAATTGTTGCGAATGGTTGAAAAATGTAAACGATTAAAAACAAATTAAGTCGGTTAATAAATATAATATTAATTGCTTATAATTGGTATAATTGAAATGGCGAAGAGCAATATTATGAACTTTTTCGTTTCTGAATTATGCAGCCTTAATTATCAAGCAAAATAGTTAATTTTATGGCGTTATCTGCCAAATCTTAATGGAAAGGCATTATTTTAATAAATAAAACAAATTATATAAAACTTATCTTCACACAATTATATTCTGATAAAGATCAGAACAGTATTTGTTCGAATTGTGAGAATTTTTCTCGAAGAACAAGGTTATTTATTGATAAGAAATATTGAAACCTAACACAAGCTATAACAAACAATTGGCTTAAAAAATATAATCATTCATAAATAGTGCTAAATTTAACTCTACTTATGTATGATGTATATTTATACATGGAAATGGTACTATATAATGTGTTTCAATATAAATGTGTAATTTACCGCATGTAAGATAGTACATGATAAACGTTGTATCAAGTAATCAATCAAGAGGTGTTCGATCAGAATGTGAGCCACTGAAATTCCTCATTTTTATGATTATGAAAAATCACCACAAAGCATCTCATCCGAACTTCGTGTATTTATTATTTCGATAAAATTTTACTTTTGCCGTTTTTGAAAGAAGTGACTTATCTGATGGGGTTGAGAATTTTGGGGATGCAAGGGTAAATTTATTAAACGTTATTTTGTGCGCGAAGAAAGGGCGAAGAATGGAGAAAATTGAGAAATGGGCCGGTTAACGCTGTTAGAGGAAAGCGCCCGGTTCAAAAGTAACCGACTTGTTAGTACTAAATTACCATTAGCTCTACTTGTGCCGACATCAATGCATAAAACGCTCTGTACAGCTTGGGCTAAAATTAAAATGGACATGCAATTCCAATAAATTCACAACCCTCATTGTACACAGAGCGCTAAAAGATAATCTGTATTAAGAGGAGAAATTAACAATCTCAGTTTTTCCGCAAAGGAAAATGATGTTAACGCGTAGAAAAATTCAGTAACAAACATAGTTAAAAGTAAAAGTGTAAAAAAAAATCAGCGAAGAGCGAAAACCGGTCCTGATTTTAATAAATTTAAGTAAGAATAAGTAAAATAAATGTTTAACTATCCCTTTCCACCAAGTATTGAAATGTATTTAGATCTAATACGGTAAGAAAGCCGAAATAGCTATCAACAAATATATAAAATAATTTATGTAGAACTAAAATAAACTGTTATTTTCTTACCGTATTATAATGGAGTTCTACCAAGTAAATGCCTACTCAATCAATAAAATGTATTTAGATCATTAAAGGTTTGGCTAATCGCGAGCATTTTCAACTGATATTCAAATTCAATAGAGAGTCATTTATACTAAAACCAAGCAAAACTTATAAAGGTGTAACAAACGATTGGTAATAACAATGTACAAATAATGATATAAAATAAAACGATACATGCTTAATTGACATTAAATAGGTTTGTTGAAAATGCCCGTGAAGAGCAAAACCGGTCCTGTATAAATAAATTTAAAAAGTTAGTAAAAAGGGAAGCCGATTTTTAAATAAATTAATATAGATATCTATTTTGTAATAAAAGTTATTGGTTAATATTTTGTAAGTATAATATAATCGGAAAATAGTCTGAATAAAATCTTTGCTGAATCTTGAACAATCTTAAATTAATTAAACGTTTATTCTTGGTGTAGTTTCATATTGTGCAGCTTAATTTCGTTCAGAATAAAATAACTTTTTTATATAGACGTAATTAAAATCACTTTTAAACATTGTGTATATTTATATAATTAAGTATTAAAAAAATTATTAGCAAAACAACTTTTCCCGTGGCATACTCAAAAGATGCAATGAAATTTCAATTTATGTGACGATATGTATACAACCTATCTTTCTTTGGGAACATTTAACAAGTCTTATAAATTACAGTCATCAAGAGTACTAAATTCTAAGTTATTGTTTTGAAATGAGTTTAAGTAATTGTTTCATTTGTCAAACATAAAATATCTTACATTCACGCTGTGTTTTCGAATACTTTGGTTTAATTGATAAAAACACTTATCATACAATATTATGTCACTAATATAATAAACAAACAGCAGTTCACCCCTGCTTGCCATCCATGCAGAAGCGTGTCTCGGCTAATAGAGCCGTTACCATTACACAGAAGGACACCTTCGCATCTCGCAGCCACCGCAGGTGTAAAGAACTGACTGAGAGGTGGGCGGAAGCTGAGGTAGGCGGCTCTCTCGCTGGGATGGAAACTGTTTTATCTTGCGTGAAATTCGCCGAGGAAACCCCAGAGATTTTCACGGGGTTTTTCTTTCTAATGTTCGTGCAGTTAAGGAACGCCCTTTAGAGCCGATCTCACCCGTTTAAATAGACTCTTTTTGTAATTGTGTTACATTGCATTTTACGTCTCGTACTTTGGACAAACGTGATTTGTTTTTTCACGGCTACTTGACCTTCACGTTTCTTTGGCTTTCTAAATAAAATCAACCATTTTACGGTGATTTAGAATGTCTAATCAACGCTCATTTTAGCACTTGAATAAGAGAAAGTTAGGTATTTGACATATGGCCCTGGCTTGCTTATATGCTTTTGCCATACTTATAATCTTCTCTCCTCACAGAATCTACCAAAAAACTGATGCTTATAATGTATCATTGATCTTCTCATATACCTTATTCGGAAGTTTTACTCTTCCTGAATACTTTTTGAACATTTAAAATTTGTGTTTTAACAATTAAACTCAAATTTAATCGGCAGTTTTATAGTAATCAACTCAACTGCAAATTATCTTATATGTATTATTGTGTTAATACATATAAGTATTTTTGTATTATAAAACCTACCTTTACATAAAGTTTTCATTGAACAATCCGAAGTTATTAAAATTATATACGTTAATTAATTTATAGTTTAGTAAAATTTTTCATATTCAAGTCTTTCATCAAGCGTATTTGGGTAAACATTTTTAAATATTTATTTGAATCAATAAAACGTATTTACTAATAAATAAGGTAGATGTGATTTTTTTAAATGCATATGTATATTGATTGGTTGCTAATTTTTTTTTCACTAATGTTGACATTTTAAATAAAATAGTCGATATGAAGTCATTACACCCCATTAAAATACTTAATAGAAGAGGTACCAGTTTCAATGTGTTTAACTATCCATTCTTGGTGAAAAGAAATTATTTATGTCAAGTTAAACATTTTTTGTTGCTCCACTCTCTTGAACATTTAAAAATTAGTTGAAAATCATTTTCAATTGAAAATTTGCAAACAGCTTAAAATACTCGCGATGAGCAAATGTTATATGTGGAAGTAGAACGAAAGAAAATTGGTTTGTTTGTTTTTTTCTGTGATACAAATAATGATGTTCTATTTATTGAAATCGCACAATTATACCGGTCAGATAGTACATTATTTATAATACGGTAAGAAAAATAACAATGTATTTTAGTTCTACATAAATTATTTTATATATTTGTTGATATCTATTTCGGCTTACGCCTTCGTCAGAACTATGTTTTAAACGTGTATTAGAGATAGCTTATATACCTAGGCTAGATAGGGTACACCATACATCCCCTCTCTGCCCAACCATCCCAACGCCACATGGAAAAAAAATTTAAATAAGTCATTGATCTGGCGTAATCCTGAAGTGAACGTTAATCTGGATATTGTTGGGTTATTTTTATCGTGTGAAACAACTCAAAATCCGCAATGTCTCGAGTGAATCTTTTTTAAATTGTGTTTAGCTTGCTGTTTGTTAAAGGCTTTAGAAGTGGTGATGTGTTAATTGTAATCTGTTTGTTAATAATGTCATTGGATTGATTATACCTATTAATTTCTAGCTGTTCCAATGCATTTAGCTTAAGGCCTTTATTACAGGAATGTTAACAAATTGGAACAGAATTGAGGGGTTTAAATGCATAACCGCCTCTCTCTACAAAGTCAAATTATTCAGCAATCTAAAAAAACGATTTAAATCTTCAAGTATAATATTAGAATAAATTGCAAAGGGAACACAAAACGTCTGTATGGAGACAGGGCGATAGGTCAATGTTCTCTGGCTCGTGATTTGTGCATTTAGATTGTGGCGGTTTTGAACTTCACATATGGTGGAGAGAGGCGGTTATGCATTTGATCGTCATTTTCGATGTCGGTTTTAAATGGCTTAGAGGTAATTTTTCGTTAGTTTGAAGAATGCAGGGCATATAACGTAAGAACCGGATCATTAATCAATCATTATCTCAAAAATGATAATATATAGATATGCTTTTACACCCCTCAATTCTAATACACGTTTAAAACATAGTTCTGATGAAGGCGTAATCTGAAATAGCTATAAGCAAATATATAAAATAATTTATGTAGAACTAAAATACATTGTTATTTTTCTTGCCGTATTATAATGGAGTTCTACCAAGTAAATGTCTACTCAATCAATAAGTAAATTATTTGTTGTTTTAATGTAAACGAGTGAGTTTTTTAAACAAGCGATATGCATCAAGTAAAGCGTCTTTATAATATATAATTGAATCACTTCTATAGTGTTTCAAAACAATCTTCGAGTAACGCAAAACTTTAATAATTTTACCTGCAGTCTGATGCAGAAATTCCGCAAGTGAAACCACTGTAGCTAATTCAATTTCCCTTGTGTATACTTACCAACTAAAACACTTTCGTATTTAGATATACAAACAATGGCTTGTTGAAAGAAATATATATATTATTTATGTGCCTATTAAATTGTTTTTAAGAATCCTAAGCTAATTGGAAACTCTTTTGGAATTATAGGTTTCTTCAATGATCAAATCAAGTATAAATTTTGCTGTGTTAGTATGTAGAACATGATCCAAATACAAATTTTACTCATAAAGTAGTGAGTATGAGAATTGCGCCTCTCGTTTCTTTCCAGGTGATGTCATCATGTGCTAATTCAACCTAATACACACTGTAAAAGTATTTTTTGGGCTTCTATTATTCCTTAATTCCATTGTGACACATTTTTTTTTGAATAGTTTTGACTTTATGTTATCACAAACATAAAGATGTATCCATTCAAATGAATTTAAAAGGCGTTTATAATTTTAAAAAAGTACATATCTGCATGTTAATGTAAAAGCAAAATTTCTATCATTTGATATAAACCAGTGGTCGCCAAACTCAATAAGGATGTGAGTTACTTATATATGAGGGCTTTGGAAGCAAAGTAATTTTCTACCAAATAATCATTTTGGATAAAAAGCACGTAAACTACGTAATTTATTATAAAATTCTGCTGTTTTTGCACCCAAACCATTGATAAAATTTGATCCCAGGCAAATTTTTAAATATGCTACATTATTCTACGCGAGCTACTGAAAATGCCACCACGAGCTACCGGTAGCTCGCGAGCGACCGTTTGGCGATCACTTATATAAATAATATGAAGTGTACAAAAAGTTTCTTTACAGATTGCTTTTAAAAGAGGTTTATGTGATTATTTGTAATAGACTATAAGGTTTGCTGTTATTCAAGGAAATTTGGTTGCAATAATATTATATCTATCGATATTGTATATATTGGAAACAAAATATAACTCGTGCTATTATTACAACACAAAAGGTTGTGAGATGAAAATTTATCTTAATAATACTCATCTCATAATTAAAGTTTTCTCAAAACTGATTTCTAATGCTTGTTATATTATAACGGCAGCGTCCCGACGTCGACGCCGTCAGACATGACGTCACTAGCGATAAACTTGGTTGAGATGACGCTACCCTTATTACGTGATAATTTATATGCAACTTTACTTGCGTATTTACCTTACCAGTGTAAAACTTGCACTAAGGTAATATTTACTGACGAGAAGATGCGGTGGTAATTGTTTTGATTTTGCATGCAGATAAATATTCACGTATGATAAAAAGTAGTAAATTTATTCAACCCGTAATGATAGAATCTTGAATATCTTCATTGGACTGAGTACTTTTTGCACATCAGATATTTTTTTTTTCGTAACGCTTGTCAAGTATCTATTCAAAACATAAAATTACGGTCTTTAATATGATTTCATTTGTCATTCGATAGAATACTCCAAAACATATGAAGCACCGCGTTCAATCATTCAAAGATTTTTTTTGTTACGACACAATTTCGTAAACTCATTTTAAAGGACTAAAATACTTTAAAAAAATTGATTTCGCTTAAATGCTTCAGTATTTATTTATATGAAAGCGGACGAATAAATGATTGTTAACATCATCATTAACGTTTAGTATAAATATAAAACAAAAAGATTATATAAAATGATGAAAAATCATTTCTCAAAACTAATATAAAAGTTTAAATGTCAGATCGCCATAATTGGCATGACTTTAAATACTAGGTACTATCATTAGTGATAATAGATATTTTTTACTTTATTAATATGGATATCAACGTTTGAAATATTTGAAAAGTAGGCGTAATTTGACATTTGACCGAAATGCTTTGCCATAATAGATAACAGCTTCGAATACTCAATGGAATCTTAAAATATAGCAATAAATGGCGAACAGTTTACTTTCAGCAATTATTCATCTTGCATCAAATTATATGTAAAACGAGTCCAATTGAAAGAAACTAAGCTTGTATTTTTCAAGACTTGTAACATGGTTGTGTTTATGTTGTAAAGTCTATATGCTCAATATCGAATCTTTTACTTCATCGAGATATTTTTGTCGGATGCTTGCATTTGTCAGTTATTGAATATCAAAACCAACTTATGAGTCTATATACTTCTTAAAATTAATAGCATCAGAGATTTTTTTATATTACTTCTAAGTTATATGCTCAAGTGGAAAGCATATTCTTTCTTATACAATTATATAGCTTTAATGGAAGTTATTCAATATCATGACATAGTCTATTAAATAAATTAAATATTGTTTTCCCATTCATCAATGTTTAGCAATTTAGCCAGTGTACTTCGCCAACACCCTCCCCATTTCTGATTAAGGTTTTACCTCCCGAAATCCTTGTCTACTTCGACTCGAAGCTCCGCCACGTTATTTATAAGTGTAAACATTAGCATTTTCTAATGAAAGTTATAGCCTTCTTAGAACCTTACCGTTACCTACCGAGCGTGGATTATTATTACTCGCCAAACATCTTAAAATGTTACTCCACTCGCTTATGATTACCATATCCATTTTTTTATTAAAATTCTTTCCTTTGTTGCCACCTTCTTCTTAATTTTTAAGATCGTGCCTCTTTTTTCTAGACCAAAAGATAGATTATGAAAAACTAAAGTTGTTACGGTGAGCTAGTTGCACGGCTATTGGACACTTCAACTTTAACCATTCAAAATACATTCGCTTGATACATTTTTCGCTATCACATTTATAATGCCTAAAACAGAATATTTGTAGGTATTGGACAAATAAAAATAATGTAAATTTTATTTTATAAAAATATGGTAAAAAAGATAAAACACTGCTTTTATTCTATAATGTGATTTTAGTAAATTCTAGTTTCATCAATGGATTTACAAATATTTTTAATAATATGAATATTTTGTTCATCATATTTAATGGTATTGGACTTTTAATATATATAATTATTAAAAACTACGTCAAGCTTGTAGAAAGAAGAAAAACACTTTTTATCAATAAGGCATTCTCATTTACAAATCATGTAAGTATAAGAATTGTTATGTTTTTAATATATACACACTCAAACGAACTTTTAAGTAAATAGTTGAGAATTTTGTAAATCAATGATTAGCGAACGTTAAGTCACGGACGTGGGCTTTAAAAATAGGTAATAATTATATACTTGATAGTATGTTCTCACTTATAAATAAACGAAGTGGCTCTCTTGATGGTAGGCCATTCTACCAATTTGTTAAGGAATGTTTTTAATTACTTTGGTAACTAACATATTATTTTGCATTTTTGGCCAATTGGCAAATGTTCAAATTCGTGCACTCCGTAATCATCGTGTTAAAATTAAATTAAATGGAAAAAGAGCATCTTTTTAGTGAATTGCTTTTTATAAAACTGCAAAAGCAGTAAACGTATGCGGATGCCGTCAGTATAAAACCACCTTGCATTTCATTTTAAAATTAAGGAGCTACGATGTATAATATACTGCCAACTCTCCTCAGGCTAGGCTGACTAGGGAGGCATTCGAGGGGGTTATCAGGGTGCGAGGACTTTGCAACTGCTGAGAATTATTAAACATAAATATTTTAATACTCAATGTTCAAGTAGGTGGGTATTACTTGTCCCGTGCATTTAATTTCGAAATTCACTCAATCATCTACGCTTCACTTACAACATTTCGTCGCCGTAATATTTAAAAAAAAAACACAAATAATAATCAATGTGTGCTCTCAAGTATAAAGCGAAAAAACTTTTTTCTTTAAATTCAACTATAACTTTTTTTTAAATCAATGAAAATTCACAATCTATGTAGATTATGCTGCAAAGTAAAATAATCAACAAGTAAATTAACACAAGAAACAAAAAGTAGATAAAGAATAATAGCATAATGATATTCTTGATAATTTCTCACATTAAGACCAATATTATTATATTTACGACTTTTTCTGAAACAATCTTAATATGCGAATGATAAAACTTAATCAAAAATCTCTTAACAAATAACAAATATAGAAAGTCAATCGGCAAATGTCAGTCGATTAAAACTATTTTTTTTTTCTTTTTTTTTCATTTTTATAATGAGTTCAAAGAATATGTTGTAAATCAATCTGATGATACTTTTACAAATTAACACCGATAACAATAACGGCAACATTCATACATATTACGACTTGTTCAGTTATCCTCATCACATACATTATGAAATGTAAAAATAATAGAACATGTTCAGTACTTATTCCACATAAATTTTAATGGATCAGGACCGGTTTCGCTCATGGCGAGCATTGTCAACTGGATCAATCAGTTGACAATGCTCTTCTTGAGTGAAACCGGTCCTGATCCAATAAAATTTATGTGGAATGAGTTTTAAAAATGTTCTATTTTTATTATAATGCCATTCCACCAAGTGTTGACAGTGAACACATTAAAAGTGATTATGAAATGTTTTAAAAAAATAATAAAACCATTTGTTATACTTAATGCGTAATTCATTTATAAAGATCATTCGTCACGATCATTTTCAACTGTCCCGTTGAAACTTTCTCAGTTGATCAGTTAAAAATGCTCGCGATGAGCGAAACCGGTCCATATCTTTAAAACTTATCGCGGAATAAGTACAAAAAATGTTTTATTACTTTTTATTTAAGTTAATGCCGTTCCGTCATGTATTGACAGTACTGATTTTTCAGTACTGTTTTCATTAATACGAAGAAGTACCTATTTATTTTATTTGAATCTGTATTGCTTTGGTCGTTAAAAATCAGCGAATCTTTCCTGATATTGAAACTAAACTCAATCTATATGTGTGTACAGGCAAGAGGCGAGGGCAGCACTGCAAATGCAAACTCATCAGCGGCCATGCAATATATTATACGTGAGGTCTCCGCAATGAGCCGCAGCTACCCCACGTTACCCAAACCCCTTTCTTCATTCCAAGCAAAAACTTACCCCGCGCCGCGTCAAATCCCACCCCCAGCGCTTCCCTTATTGCGTGGTTTTCGAGAGAAATACTTTGACTTCGGTACAAGGAAATATGTCGACTAATTATCACTACATAATATCAGACATTTTAAAAGTAAAGTTTACCTATTTGTTTGCAACAATCATGAATATTTTACATTATAGAAACATCCATTTGAAAATAAATTAAGCAGTTTTTGTACTTATTCCACAACTAATCATTGCTCGCAATAAACGAAACCGGTCCTTATCTCAATAAATTAATCTTAGAGTAAGTACAAAAAATATTTAATATTTTTTAATATACATATGTACATAATGCTTTTTCACCGAGTATTGGCAGTAAAAACTGAATACATATCAATTGATTGTAGGTGTCTAATAATCTCTTTTTTTTGAAACCCGATTTCAAATGACATCGAGTTCTGATCAGTATTAATGTGACATAATAACAAAACACTCGCAGATATTTTGAAAACTTTGTAATCCATGGTGAATCCACGAACGACTCATTTACAAAAATGAAAGATGACACTTCGTCATTCCGTTTAAGAACTGTAACTTTGACCTCACCAGCACTGTGCCAACAATACAGATAACTTCTTTATCACTAGCTAAACTCTGATGGCCATCATTATAAATGTATGATTTAAACCATTTCTGAATGTGCTCATATATTATTAACTCTTTGTTTTGACGATTTCATCCCTTCAAGAATGAGGGCTCTTAATTTTTTAATAAATTTTTATTTTTCCATACTCCCTGTAATTATATAAAATTACCAAAGCTTAAATCACTGACATTTAAACATATAAAATTAAGGGATCATTTTCGATAAATTATCAGCATGGTGTTTTTTGACGAACTTCAGTTGAAAATGCGATGCCACTGCTCGCTACTGCTTACATTATTTCCATTGTCATGTATAACCCATTTTACCCAGTCCACATATTTCGTAATTGCTAACTTCATTAGTAATATAATTATTTGTTTGATCATATTAAACCCTCCTTGCTTTCCTTAAAAATGAAAAATCCCAAACTCCATTTTGCAATATAATCATTTTAAAATATTAGAATCAACTTGCTTTATTACTTGAGCAATCTTTGCGATAGTAATTTCGGAGATGTCTCTGAAAGAGGCGAAACGTATGTCACAATTAGTTGCACAATACGTGGAATAATCAAAGATATTTTATATTATGCTAGCGATGAACTGTGCTAATCATTTTATAATTACATGAATCTTATATATAAAACCGAAACGGCGTATGTATGTATGTCTGTAATTCCCTTTTGCATTGTTGTTGCAAGTTGCCATAAAAACGAATATGAAAGAAAATATGTTTGAATTTTTATCGGCGAAGACATTTAGTCAAAATGTAATAAATTAGTCTTCTACTGAACTTTTCCCGGCTTTTATTATTAATAATAAAATTTATTATTTACGTGAAGGTATTATTTGACATTTCTTTGACAGCAAATTAGATTTTTTCCTTGAATTTGGACATTTTAATGAGCGAGAATGGGGCTGTCATCAAATTAAATAAAGTTTGTGATTTTATTTTAACTCTATTTTGTATGTTAGATTTTGTGATATAATTATGTCGAATGATATAACATTAAATAATTATTAGTCACTTTGTCCGAGCGACGCCGGGTAGCAATACTAGTTAGTAATAAAAATAAATCTTTATATTTAAAATAATGCATTAACAGTAATAATTGAGAATTAACACCTAAAAGGTGATTAACAATTAGCTCGTTTGTTAGTTTGACACAATGTTTTGACGAACCACGACACTGTGTTGGCACGTCGCATGTACTACGAAGCCAACAAAACCGCGACGTCTTGACTGAGAAATATTGAGTTATTGGTGTGGTCACATTCGTCTGACTAGAAATATATAACCAAACTCTATAAGGTTGCTCTACTCTTAAATATTGTAAATTATAAGGTAAACATATCAAAGTATTAAGTTATACGGCAGTAAAGTTGATTCAGCTTCGAACTATTGTATAAGCAGGTTTACTTATTTATTTAAGATACTTTTAAAGAAGACACTTTTTAGGAAATTATCTAATCAATGGGACTTTCTTGATTTAGGATGTTATGCTGTACATGCAATTCTATAATATTTAGGTTACCTTCTAAGATGCTCACATTTCTTGGTGGAATGGCATTATAATAAAAATAATAATACATTTTTAGTTCCTACTTATTCCACATTACATTTATTAGATCAGGACCGGTTTCGCTCATAGCGAGAATTGTTGATGTTCACAATCCTCGTTATAAGCAAAACCGGTCCTGATCTAAAAAAAATTATGTGGGATAAATAATAAATTTGTTTTCTTATTCAGGTTACGTTTTTCGTAATAAATATGCGTTCAATTTACAATTTAAATATTATATGATAATGTTAATAATGATTTTGAATGCAGTCGATTAACAGTTCACAAAAGATGTATAATTTTTAAGTTTCCATCTCGTCAATAATATCTTCGGCAGTGCATATAAAAAAAATTATGGTGATAGAATATTTATATTAGGCAGTTAATGCTCTATTTCGTTATTTTTTGTAAGCTTTTTGATAATTAAGTGTATATTTGATAAAAGTTTCTTATCAATTGTCTATTTATGCGTAACAAAAAAAATAAAAAAGGAATGCAAAGTTTTTCGTTGGTTTGATACCGATTAACTTAATGAAAGAAAATGTGGTATGTCAATGCTTAAAAAAACATTCTCACTATTCACACCATCCTATTTGAATGTCGATATTGTTCTTCTAATTTTTTTTAATACATAGACTTCAAAACTGATTTATAAAATATATGGCTTTTATTGAATGGGAAATCAGTTCTCTTTAATAGAGCTATATCTTTGAAGACATATGAAGTGTCTTAATATTTACGACTGATATGATTAGGGATAATCACAAAATCGTGTTGATTAAATATGTTAATAAATCATTCAAAAATATTGACTGAGGGCCCAAAAACTATATCTGAAAGTTGACAACCATTCCTGCGATTAAGAATGCATCCGTTTAAATTAGTCTAAAAGAAAATACATTATTTGCAATTGAATTGTAAATTTCATCTATCCGATTGAAATATCACAATAATTAGATGTTAAGCTTTCCAATACTAGAACCCGGGCCTGTTTTATTGTAATGTTCCTGCTCTTTCAACTAAACTGGATGGGCCACGATGGATATATATTATAAGCGATTTAATATTAACAATCTTATGTGCTTAAACTGCTTTATTTTGTTAAATTAATCAGTTGTGTGATTTTTAACGCTTATACTAATATTTTTTCAATCCCCGCATTTTAACCTTTGATATTAAAACTCACAATGAGCCATACATCTAAAAAAAACGCCAGTTGAAATGAATTGTACATATGAAGTGTCACTCGCTATCAACTTCAGGTGAAAGGTCTTCAGAAACAGCCATGCCTCTAGTATTTAATCCCAAACTTTCTGATTGTACAGTAACGCTCGTACCGAAAAAACTTAACTGGTTATAATTCTGAAGTAGACATAAACACAATTTTAAACACGTTCAATATCATGACTTACGTTTTTCTCATTAAAATATTCAATACGTAGACAAAGTTAACATTAATCTATATTCTCACTATCACATTGATTGCTTTGTAAAACAATGCATTTTGCGTGGATACAGTAACCGTTTCCTCAAAAATAAAGCAATGAGAAATTTCCACTTAATCTGCATTCGTTTGAACTCATTTAACCCCAAGGAGAAGGCCTTGGGAAAGAGATATGCCTCCCATTACCGTATATTAGAAATATGGTAGTCCATTACCATTGGCGTCAAAGGTGATATATTTTATTTATTGGTGGGTAAAAAAAAGTATTTTTTACGCATATAATACGATTTCGATGAGATAACTAAAGTTCTCGATCAAAAGAATATATTTTTTAAAACAATTTTATCTAACAAAACACGCTCGTTCTTTTTTAAATCAGTGCTTTTTTTTGCATCACGCCGAAGATCAAAAAATCTTTTCAGTGACACTCTTTATGTACATTATATGTTTTTACAGCGGCAAAAAACAATATTTGACATAATTAAACTATCGTACAAAATCATATTCAAATTAATTTGACTGACAAGAGAGTGAGATTTAAATATTATTGAATGAATGCTATGTCAATTAAAATATTCTTAATTTACTCTAGTTTTTGTTTAGGATAAGTTGCTGTGTTGGTCCGTTCATTAATCTTAAAATTGAATGGTTTTATTGTTATAAAATATTAATGACAAACATTCTACTGAAATTAGTGTGTTGACATTTCTATCCAATGCATGACCGTATAAAAAAGTACTGATTCCGGTGGGAAACTTTAGAAACGTCACTGTTCAGTGAGTACGTGCCAGACATACCACGTCCTACCTCGGCAGTAGACACTCTTGACTTCTCTTCAAAATCTATTTTGCCCCAAATGAGTATGTGAATTTATGAGAATGCCTCCGAGTCTGCTTTGAGAGTGCAGAATGGATAGAGTGTGAGAGAGATATTATCGTGAGCTATCCAAAGTCTAGCCCGCTCGAACAATATCTACGCCACGAATAATAACAGTGCCTACTGCTTTTCCACATTCTTCGGCTGCCGCTTAATAACGAACGTATCCTTTGAATAAAGTTCTTAATGAAAATATGTATCGACGGGCGCATCCACCTTCTGCCTTAACACTCTACTGCAGCTAGTATTAAAGTCGTCGATATAATATGTTTCATAATGATCAAACCGTGAGTTTTAACACTCCTTCCTTACTTGATTTTTTTTTAATGAGATTTGTAACACTGGCAGTCTATACATAAATCGGTTCCATTTTCAAATATTCAAAAACTCCATAGACACTAAAAAATATGAGCTGTAATTTATGGTATGAAAGGCGAAATGCGAGTCGTCAAAAATTTACCGACAGTTGAAGTCATATGTGTAAGTGCTTACGTTTTATATTTACATCTCGACATCAAAGATTTACATTTTAAAAAATTTGATTAACTATTATTTATGCCATATTGTTGTTTGTATACTCACACTGTGGACAACAATATATATTTAACCTATTTGTTAATAAGTCATCAAATACAATACCAAGATTCACTGCCAATACTTGGTAGAATGGCATTGTATGAAAAATTATAATGCCATTCCATTGAATATTAAGACGTTTTTTGTACTTTTTCCACATTCAATTTATTTAGAACAGTATTAGTAGCGTTCATAGTAAGCATTTTTATCTGATGGATGATTTCAAAATAAGTTGAAAATGCTCTCGATGAGCGAAACTGTTCATGATCCTAATACAATCTCATTTCTTTTTAATAGCAATATTATAAACACATTTTTCATTTTAGATAATATCAATATTATTCAGAGACAACTCTCAATAAAACAAGATACTAAATACAATGATGGTAAATTGTATGAACTTAAAAAGATTATCAAATGATGTATTTCCGATAGGTTGTCTCCATACAAAAAAAAGTAATCTTTTATCATGTAAATTACATAATTATAGTTTCAATAAATAAAAAAACTTCACGATCTTGACATAATAACAAAATCACCGCTAGAGCTCTGTATTCTAGATTATTTTTTTCAATGATCGGTTTAAGGATTTCCCTTCACGAACAAATAATTGTTTCGGAATCTCTCCTCGTCTAAAATCCATTTGGAAAATTCATCCCCCAAATTTGTAATCTTCGAAAACCGTGCGATAGAACAAATTCATATTTATTCCTTTGATTTTGTGTTGTGTATTTTATTTAGCCCTTTGGGGTGGCGTCCACCCCACATAACCCTTTGCTCTCAGATGGGGACACGGAGGAGAAGAAACGGGATATAATGCACCCACTCTAATAAAGCCTAATATTTACTGATGAAAATTGACTAAAAAGGAAATAATCTCTCATACAGGTTTGAACAAGTGCTTTTATGGGTGGTTAGAAGCATAGAAATCTGTTTACAATTAAACTTCATAAAATATTGAGCGTTAATGAAATATTTAATTTCTCGTATCTTTCAAATTTTATCAGATTTTAAAACTAACATTAAGATGATTTATTTTGACATGATAACAGCGTCTTCCTTTTATAACTACTTCATTCGATAGTGAGTGACATGTTGTACCTACGACTTTGAATATACTTAATATTAGTTTAACAATGACATTTAAATGACAGTTTCTCTTAGCCTTCAGTTTTTGCGGGATGTCTTAACATTCCGTATATCTCATTTCACCTTCAAAAGGTTATAATATATATTTCTGATACCAGCCAACGTATTTTATCTTTCGCAATAGACTAGCAGACCAATACTTATTATTCTAAAAATGATGGCAAATAATAGTCATCGAATTTCTATTCAAGATCCGTAGATTCCTTCAGTCTTAGCGAGAGGAACTTTGGGAGTTTTTTTTTAAGTTGAAACTACCTAAACTGCTTTTATACGGTAACAAAAGATCCAGTTGACAAAAATATGAGTTTTTGTCAAATTAATCTTATACTTATATCATTGAATTACAGCTTAAGTCTTAGATTGTTTTTTATGTGTAATATCTGCTGTTGATTTTTCGACAGGCAAACTTATTGTGATATCTGTTCATAATCCGAAGCGTAAAAGTGTTTTTGAAATGTGTAGTTTTATTACAAAAACATTTGATGTCGGTTAACGTGAAATCTTCCGTGCTCATATGCATGCTGCAGTTGTTTTAAACCAACGCCCGTGTACAATGCTTCGCTCCTGGCTAAATGGAAATTCACTTCTGTCTAAACGCAGGTACACTTTCTCGGTATGTTTACCTTTTGTTTGGTAAATACAACGATCCTATCTAGAATGAATTTTCCTCTAAAGGCAGCTTACGAAAGTTGAATGTTAAAATATACGTTGAACAAGGGATACATAATCAATGTTAAAATCCGTCAGCCCGGTTTGTAATCTATACACAAAGATTAATTATTTTGATAGACATTAAGAACATGTTAAAAAAAACATTACCTCATGTATCAAGACTGTTTTTAAAGTCTTATAAAGTATGAAATAATAATAAAACAGCTAAAAACTTACTTTACTTAATTTAAATATGGTACGTATAAGTAAAGTATGCATTAAAACAGTCATATTTGTGAGACCATGCCGTTCAAATAATCATGGATTTTTTAAAGGCTAGAATGCTTTTGGCTAATCTGAAAACAATCATAGAAACATATGGCAAAAATACTTAACGCTTTCTCTTTTCATATTCGAGATTTCTCAACGTTGCGTAAATATTGAAATTATTATATAGGTTATACAAATTAGACGAGTAGATATATTTTTTTTAAATGCCATTTATGAAGTTAATGTTTTCCTTAACTACGTTTAGCTATGTGTATGTTTGTAATATAATACATTTCCTGTTTCCGTATAACGTACATATATAATACTTTGTCTAAACATAAATTATTTTAAAACCGCCACAGAACCAAAGAGCCATTTGACGACCATTAAGCAGATGGTTCACAGCATTATTTACATTACAAAAAAATATGAAATATTCTGAAAGATAGTCTGTTCAATATCTGAAAAAAAGAACTCTAAAATAAAATAATTTAATAAAGGTATTATTACTAAAGGTATATCTTTACATGGATATATTTACTTTGTCGTCGATTTAGCATGCATTCAAAACAGCTTAAATTTTATTTTATTACTATTTTAGGCGTACTACCATTTCTAAAGAAGATCATTTTAACTGTGAAAAAATAGTAGTAGAAAAATAATTGATTTTAATTTTTGGAGCATTTTTCACCATTTGCACTCTTAATGTAAAGCATATGAACTCTATTGATTTTATCTTAACAGAAGTTTTTAAACGACAACTGCTTGTTACTCATTTGCTCAACGTATCTTTTTCAAACAAAGTAGTAGAGTTAGGACTAGGACAGGATTAGTGGTTAGCTAATCGTTCTTGCCCTAGTTGCGTTTTTCGGATAGGATGCGTATCCAAAAGAACTTTGGAAAACACAGACATCCATGTCTCAGAACGAGAAATCAATAATTTGATTAGGGAATGAATTTTTCTGCACTGAGATTTAGGCAGCCAAAGCTGACAACGTTAACACTTGACCACGGACTCAACAAATATCATAATTCACTACACATTCACCAAGAAACTCTTGGGATATAAACTCTTGATGCAGTAATTCAATTACCTGTAAAATATTAAATCAAAATTCAAGAGACTTTAATAAATACTTCCTATCTCAACTTTAGATTCTTAAGTAACCGTGCGATTGCAGGTGTGACAATGCTTCTGAAAGAGATGAAGCACGTGTCACTATTTGTTACACAATACGTAGAATAAATTAAAGATACTAAAGAAATTACTTTCCACTTTAGTATGATTTTGTTAAAACTGCTTTATTTATTGCCAGATTTAAATTTGATTGGAAGATCAAATGAGATATATCATCTGATATTTATAAATTTTCAAATGTCTTAAAAATCCTTTTTTTAATTGTTTACTTTTTTGGTGGCACATTCATTTATCCAAATCCTACGTACTTTGGAATCGAACGGAGTATAAATTGGTCGTATACATAGTGTTCCTACAAGAAAAGAAGATGGTAGAAGACTTACGGGGAAAGAATTAACTATGAAATATGTATTTGGTACAGGTAAGGGATGGCTTTTGTGATTTATGGGCGGCACCCGCTGTGAGAAATTCCACCCTCCGCCCCGCCGCGCCGCCCTTGCGCGCTTTTTGGCGGACACTCTGATTTTTTTTGGCCCTAAATTATTTTTTAATGCGAACTGCGCGGAATATATTGCTTTGGGATGTGTCGTTTGCAATTATGAACGAACCATACGGGAAAGTAATATTGCGGTTAGATAAAGCCCTCGTATTTTTTTGAAATACCGGTATGTGTACTGCGTAATGGAAAATCTTACGGTAGGATGATAAATAAAAAATATACCACACATGAACGAGCGATCGTGTGGTAACGAAATTCGCATCGTCTACTGGGAGATAAAAAACGATAAAGTTATATCGATTCTATAATTTTTTGTTGTTGTTTGTCATACCTTGTTTTTCATACTTAACTTTTGTATAAATATCACTGTTTCATTGTATTTCTTATCAGTTGACAATGCTCGCCATGAGCGAAACCGGTCCTGATCAAATAAATTTATATATGGAAAAAGTACTAAAAATGTATTATTATTATAATGCCTTTCCACCAAGTATTGTCAGTGAACACCTTAAAAGTGAAAATAAATATATTTTTAAAGTTTATTTTTAAGTTAATTTTCAACTGGCCATGGACTTGAACGAAACTTTATTAATGAAAGCCGCTTACCAATTAATACATACGTTACTCACTCGTTACTATGTACCGGTATACTATTAAGCTACGTCTTTGTATTTTTTTTAAAAAATATCTATTATAGGATCAGTAAATAGTTTACCTTACTGTACCATTTCGAATTTATGTTTTTTGAGCTGTTGTGTATTTTATTCAAGCGAATTCACTACATGTGGTAGTTATTAAGTCGCCATAGATGCTGTTCGCCTTTGGGGTGGAAAGAGAATGCGATTATTTGAATCTAGTAGTGCCTTGGGATTGAGTGCAGACAGAAAGGGTTGCAATGTATAATACAACGTGCTCTTGCATTATGCTACAAGACTAACCTGTAATTTCGTACAATATTAATGAAAAAAGGAATTGTCTCTTCAAAATATGTGATCAACTAAAATTATAACGTTCAGTATTTTTTATTGTGTGAAATCAAAAATATGTAAAACACAAAAACATAATCTTACTTATGATAAGTTAATAATGTTGATTGAATCCTTGTGTTTGTTTTAATATTAAAGTAGATTTTTTTATCACTCTTGCGTGTTTTTAAATTAAAATATTTTAGTTTTTTCAGTCGTTGACATTCTCTTTTATAAAGGATCTAAGAGAAAAGAATATTTAGGAGCAAGGAATAGATTTTGTCTAATAACTCACTTTGGGCCTGTTATTAAGGATTGAATGGCGTTTATGAAAAGGGATGATAACATAGCTGTCATAAATATCAACATCGTAAGAAAATGCCCATCCAAGGATTTAATGACGTCAATTATACGCAACCGAGTATGATAAAAGTCATGAAGCTTCACCACTAGGCTATGTATAATAATAGTAAATACTTGATTGTTATTAATCTCAATCAATTGTTAAGAGCATTAAAAAAAGCAATGAGTGGTACAAAAAAGAAAATTTAAAAGAGTGATATAACACTTTTGTGTATCCTGTTTTTATCAATGGGACATTGACCAAAAAAGGTAGTGGAAAAGGCCAATGTAGTGTATTAATTACTGTGTGCATAACTATATCACACCTTTTAATTTTGATGAATTTGAGACATTTATGTTTAAAGCACAATAAAATTTGATATTTAATTAACACGTTAGCTACAAAGGGAGTCTAAACAAATAGATAAACGATGCGTTTTCCATGTTTCCTGTAGCCTGTGTAAAATGGTTTACGTCAATGAAGTTTGTTAATTAATGTGAGCATCTCTATATATGATCTATGTATACCACACCTTTTTATTTTGATGGTTTTGTGACACTTATATTTAAAGCACAATTAAACACATGAATGACGCTTTTTCCATCTTCCCTGTAGCCAATATGTTTCGTAACGTCATGCTTCTAAACGCAAAACAGTTAATCTTTACAGGAACAGTTTGTAAATTTATTTTGTAGTTTTTATAATAATATACAATGTAGAGCCACAATACATGCCTGGAAATAGTCTTAAACTTATAACTGTTGAAAGCTTTGTATGACGTGTTACACCTCGCCGCCTTGTGAATGGCGTCGCGGCGTCATGTGACGTAACCGAGTCGACGGTCCGCAGACGGTCGGTGTCTCAGACACCTGAAAGAGAGTCACTCAAACTCCGCATGTTTTGCTTCAAATTCACGTGGCGTGCAGCGCTCTCACAACAACGTTACACAAGAAAATTATTCCGTAATTTTCATTATATTTTTTTGTCATTATCATAAAAGCCATAACACATCTAGTACAATTATTCTCAGTTAATAAGCGAAAATATTTTTTTCACAAGTCATGAAACAAATTCTTTTCTGTAGGCTAGTTCAAAAAGCTATTTCTCGTGGCCTTGTGGTAGACATGAAAGTACACCCTGTTCACCTTCATAGTGAATGGGCACATGCTATACGGCATTCAGTGACATGCATGACCTCTGATGCCCAATTGGACACGGAAGCTACGATTATTTATTGCTGTTTAGTTTAGCTGTTTATTTGAGTTTTCGCATTCTATATGCTGGGTCAGTTATCGAGTTTCAACGTCGTTAGCTCCAGATTCGAATCCCAGTACATGCCGTTTCATCTTCAAACTATTGACTTCTTTTCGGATACATTAATGGCTGTGATGTTCAAATAAACTACCCCCACCTTCCTACACACCCACCCGATGCCTACGTATCGAGAGCGATTACATGCACTATTACCTGATATAATGTTATTGTCGTTTATTTTCTACCCCTATTTTCGTCAAGGAGAGGTTGAGCAATTGAGTAAAAAACAATTCACGTCAAAATTTTCTTTTGAGATAAACTTCAGTGGGAATCTATATGCTCCATGCTAGACATGATTAAAGAAATATAAAAAAATAGAAAAAGTATATTCACACAGCCATAAAATAGTCAAATTCATGTCAGTAAACTGATAAATTTATAAATATATTATATATCGTGAAAATTTACCGAACGAAATCAATGTTGAACTAAAATGCCTGTATAAATATATTAATTCTCTGGAAGGAAGAAATCATGTAACATTCTTGATTGGGTCAATCTATCCATAAGTACTAGCCTCTCGCCTTCCTCTCTTGAGGTGAGTGTGATGATACAACATCAATTATTCCACAGTCTTTTTCTTGTAATTTTTTGAAATCGTTACAATAGTTATTATGAAATTGATTATGAGCTTGAAACAGCGTCATTTTCAAAATGCAAAAAAAATTCACACTTTTATTCGTCACATAAAATAATACCAAAATATCACATACTACATTACTTAGAATGGTCTCACATAACTTCCGTTCTTCTCAGTACACTGTACACACGAATGCTACAAACTTGTACATTACATTAACTCGACTAATTCAGCGCTCGGGGCCTCGGACTTTGTAAGTCTTCGCAACTCTGACAAGCCAAAATCTTGTTCAATGCATAATAATAACAGTTCACCCCAACGGGTGCTTATTTATATCGCTCGATAACAAGTGACATTTTGCTAATAATTTATACACTTACTCAGTAGTAAATTCTCGTACGAATCGCAATTGTAAAGTACTTATAGTTCTCGATAAATTTTTCTGTAAAAAAACACTTAATTTTCTTTACTGAAATTCTTTGAAAAACAAATCTTATCATATATGTACACTTTATGGCAAAGATAAAAAAATCTTATTGCGAATGCTACAGATTTATTAACCTTCTAAGTACTAGCGTGACCATAGGGCAGGGGTTCTCAACCTTATTGCGTTGACGGGCGCATTTACGTTTTTGTAGACGAGTCCCGGGCGCAGACCGGATTTTTAAAAAAACAAGATGTAAGTAGTATATATTTATGTATGTATTAATTTTATTATTGCTCCCTTGACAGCTTTACATGTTTTACATTCATCACATTGTGTGACTAAATTATTTATTTTAAATCGGATGATTATGCATTTATTTACAATTACAAAAATCCTAGAAACAAAAAAGCACATTTCATGTAATATTTGACATTGCAATTCACGAAGAGCATGTTACACTGACAAAACTATGTTAGGTATATCAGTTTTTAGGTGCTTTTAATATTCTGCAGGATAAAAGATTTGTTCAAATATTGTTGATTATTTTCAGCACGACATTCATGACATGTTCAGAAGAAAATATTTTGGCACATAATGCTTCTTGGTGAAGGATTCATCTCTCTTGGAATAGAAATTTAATACATTATTGTAGCCGACCATTTCTGGATCGTTATCAGTAATTATTGCTGATACCTTTTATGAAGGCATGCTTATTTCTTTCGCGTAATTTAAGACATTAAAAAATAATATATCATAACCTCTCAAAATAACAAAAATAAGCTTATATTTGTGCAGTTTTAAAAGAAAATTTCAATTTTTAGCCGGGCGCACGAAAATGACTCCGCGGGCACATTTGCGCCCGCAGGCACGCGGTTAAGAATCCCCGCCATAGGGTAGGGTAACACTGAATTCTATTGTCTATTTTTCCCTATTTCCGTATTTTTTCTACCTGAGCATCGTATCTATCACTCAGTTTCAGTTAAAAAGGGTGATATATTGATAACGAAGTCAACTTAGAAATAAATATTTTACAAAAATTCCCAAGATCTATAATGTTAGGGAGGAACAATCAACATAATTAAGTGAAGAAAAAAAAATATTTTTTAGTTCCATACGTATTATTTTATATAAAGGCCTAATAGATAATGCTAGAAATGCTTATATCAGTTTTCTTTCAATTGTCTTTATTTTTATGCTTGAAATGTCTGTCATTCGATTTAAAATTAATGCAATATAAAGACAGCTGATTTTTGTGTCTAAATAATGTTGCAGCATACTTTGCATCAAGAAATTTCTATTTTTAAATAGTTAATTAGAATTTTAATTGTTTCGGTTTCGCCTTTCGGCATCTTCAGGCATTTCAAGTGCACGGATGTACTTGAACTGACGTACACCGTACATCCATGTAGCTGAAGTACATCTGTGCACTTGAAATTCCTGAAGATGCTAAAAGACGAAACCCGGGTCGTTAGCGACAAAACTCATAGAAAAGTACAAAATTCAAACAATTCAAATTTGATATTGAAATTCCATCAAGCACCCTCAGTCAAAAGGTAATTAGAAGTTGAGATTTATAAGTGTAAGAAGTATCTACATTCACTTAGGCAGTTATAGTGCGAGAAAACAGTAGTACACTACATAGTTCGCTTAAGTTTTAATAAACTTTCAAAAACACATCGCCAAAATATTTTTAGTAACAAACAATTGATATATTTGACATAAGCTAGACTGACTGATTGACTAGGCCCCGCATATAGTAAAAGTTAAGACCCATTCACTCATAATGTGGGTAAAATTTAGTAGGTATAGTTTATATCATTATTGCTTTGCTCTAAAATAGGAAACCACATCAGCGTTTCTTATTCAAACGTTCTGTGAATCGTGAGTTGAAATGAATGAATGACCGCTTGATGTTATTACGTAAGAGTTTTATCAGTAAACGTTGGGAAAGGTCCTTTATTGAAAACATGAAAGGAAAATAATATTATACTTGAAACTTATGCTTCGTTAGTATCAAAGAAATTTTGGTTCAGTAGAATGTATAAAGGAACGATGCATTTATTTAGTAAATGTCGAACTTTTTAAGGCGAGATTTTTTTTTGACTACTAATTATTTGGTCAGTTTCTAATTCGATAAATGGTCAGTTATAAATACTTAAAACGGTCAGTTAAAAATATTAAATGGTCAGTTAAAATAAAAAGAACATAAACTTGCCTATTACGACCATATTTGATAAAATTCACAATCTGTCAAACTAAAACTTATCATTTTTTTAAAATGGCTGACTATTTAATTTGAATACTAACCATTTTTAATAAATAACTAGCCATTCAAATATATTACTGAACGTTTTATTTAATAACTGACCACATTCGCACTGATACAATGACAACTGACCGTTTATAATATTAACTGACCATTTTGATTTTTATCTGACCATTTATTTATTTAACTGACCAAAACTTCAATTAGTTACTGACCCATTAAATACATGCCTTTTTTTTTTTTTTGAACAATCGCTCTTTCGCAAAATTGAAAAAAAACACATTTCCAACTTATTAAGAAGAAAGCGTAAGAAAAAAAGCATTCTTACATTTGAATTAAAATATTTAAAAAAAATCCACAGTTCATGGCATTACAGCCGATTCTACATTCATTTGACAAATAAAATAAAGATGAAAAACCAGCCAAACAGCTTTTATAACTGAAATGACCGACCAGACAATCATGTTTTAATAGAAAAAAAGGTAATTAAAAACAAGAAGCATGCAAGTTTCAAGTTTTAAGTATTTCAGAGCTATTTGTGTATTCGCTTCAATAGCGACTTGTTGTACTAATATAGGCTACAAATAATAAATCTAAATCCAAGCGATCTTAAAACTATAGAAACGTAAAGAGTGTGAAACACAGTAGCGTTTTCAAATGGATAATTTTGCCTTAAACACAAAATTTTTATAAACACGGAAACGTAAAAAAAGAGTCAAATGTTAGATCAACAACTTCAGAAAAAAGTTATATTCGATATCTCATAAATATATTTGATAGGAAATTTTGAATGAGAGAAGAAAATGCAAGTGTAAATATTTTTTAAATACCAATTTAAAATAGAGTCTATTCGGTATCTTAGTGCGTCTGGTAATATTATATTCATAACTCATAAGTTAACATAGCCGCAGCGTCATTTGTAATTAATAGCACACAATTTAAAACATTTATGCACTTTTTTGACGTTCACTTGCACGGAGCTGCCTGGCGGGGTGGATTTCTCTCGCGGGGGGTGCATGCCAAAATACTTGCGAAAACTTCTAGCTGCAAAAGCAAAACTTTTCGATCAAGGAATCATAAGAGCGAGCCTATTTGACAGCGGTTATGGTGTGTTGGTTTGGGGCAGGGGGCGGCATTAGGGAGATAATATATTTTTCGTCGATGTAACACGATTTCTTGTTGGCTTCGGGTTTACGTGATGGATTAAATACGCGCTTTTACTGTGGGCTCTATGCGTAGATTAGCTACTTGTACAGTGGCGCAAAATAAATTCAACTTCAGTCGCGAATTTTTATAAGCTTGTAAATACTTAATTTTTGCTTCGTAGACTTTACTTAAAATACACGCATTCTATTATTGGCGTAGTGGATTCTGTTCTACCATGAAAATGTACTTCATCTTCTTTTAGCTATTACCAATGCTTTTCAGCCACTTTAGAATTGCTATTGTCATAGCTTAGCCATCAAATTTTAGGCTCGCCAAATAACCTGGAATAATTAAGGCTACAAACCATACTATGCCTCTCTGATAATATGATATAATATATAGCTTTACCAATCATGTTTGAGACATTATCGACTCATATTTTTGAAGTTAAATTATCAAAATTGCATGCAACACTTTAAAATGTTGGTAAAGAGAAGCACAATATTTTTTTTATATTTAAGTAATCCTATCACAAAGATATAAATATCATTAAATGAATTTTTAAAATGAATTGATATTTTTTAATATAAGGTTTATTTCTAAATTATATTCTCAAATATCAAAGTAATAATTAAAAAAAAATACGAATACGCAATAGAATTCTTTTTTGTAGTCTTGAAATGCCCGGTAAATAAAATATCATTCGACGGTTTTGTCGCAGTGAACGGTTACAGGTTGTACGTCTGCTGTTTAAAAATCACGAGGGATTCCCGGCCGGGATTATTTGGTGCGGCCGGCATTATACTTACTTTCCGAGGATTAGGTGCAGAAATTCAGGATTAGTGGCAAGGGAGAAGTAGAATGGTTTTCTAGGGAGCACCCCACGGTGAGATGGGGTGGCCTATAGATTTTATGAAGATTGGATGTTGAGATTAGTGAAGATGCTATCACGTGATGCATAAGAAGAATCGGAAAAAGATTTTTGCCATCAAAATTCAATGAGCGATAAAAAATACTACCTGTTTATGTTCTCTCGTGGCCGTGTGGCATTCGAAAATATGATTTTTAAGTTTTACATAGATAATTGTACTTTAATAATTAAATTTTAGCTTTGAAAACTTGTCGAAAAACTAACGAAAGCATTCTTTGCGATAGTTTAATCTGAAGATGCCTCTAAAAGTAACGAAACACGTGTCATGAATAATTACATAATACGTGGAATAATCTTAAAAACTAGTCAAAATTTTAAATTTAAAAACATTTCATTGATTCGAAATGTTATCACTTCTAATTAGTTTTATATATGTATAAATAACCTAGCTAACCACTAGTCCTCTTATAGTCTGTGTATTCTTTTTATCCCTACTCTCTTCCAAAAGAGAGGTTGAGCAACTGAGTAACAAGCAGTTCTCTAAGTTGGAAACGGACATGGTAAATATATATACATATAAAAACAGAAAACATTTTGATTATTCAAAAGTACATCCAAGTGGTCAAGCTTCCTGGGAAATGGTCTTATTCGGCCACATGCTCAAATTTTCGATCGAAAACAATACATTGATGTTTTTTTCTTTGAAACATGACTTCTACTATCCAACCAAAAGCAAGGGAAAGAGCGATTTACTGACTAGATTTTTTCTTTTTACTAACGTAATATTATTCTATATAATGATAATATGTATTGCCATCTTAAAAAATACAACTCAAAATCATGAAGTGAGTTGAATAATATTTCTAAATGATATAAAACGCAATTGATTTTATTTGATCATTTCGTAGAATAATAAAATCGTTTCGCGCACCAAAATTTGAACATCGCGAAAGCTCCGCTACAAAGTTTTCAAATGTAATGAGTTCAAGCAATATCATAAGAAAATATCGAAAGTTTCACGCTCAAATTAATTTATATTTACATTGCTTGTGGGTTTTATAATAAAGCGGGTTTTCGGTACTGGATATTGGTTTTTGATCACGACAAAATGTTGTCTCGTATAATTGGCAAAATATCAAACATGTACCGAGTGTTGACATGGCAAACAACGCGTGCAAAACTTTTGATTCACTCCCGCGAATGCTACACACTTTAAATTGGGCCCAGATTAATTCGTTTACATCGAAATTTGGCGAGATTATACGTATACCCGATAAATTATTATTACACACTTCAAAACACGGTGTAGATCTACAAATTATCTAAAGACATCATAGCATTATCCAAAAAGGTGTATTTTCATTAAAACAAAAGCATCTATGATACCGCTTCGTTCGTATCGGTATGTTTATAATTTCAGGCGTTTTAAACATTAACGATACAAAATATGTGACACATATTACAAAAACTTTTATTGTTTTCTCAAATCAAATCAATCAGTATAAGTATATTTTGAATATCTTCTCTTTTGTAAATTCGACGTTATGTGGATTGACCATGATGCTATTTTATACACGCCTATGTCTTAATTTAATTGCCTGACTAAATATTTTGTATTTTCGTTTCAGGTAAGGAAGTTACAATTTATACTCGTTTTAATTACAAAAGAAATTAAATACAGCCAACTGGAGGTAAGCTTATTTAAATAATTCAAATGGAAATATTTTAAAATGTTAGAATTTAGTCAGCTCAATAATATAGAACATTTAAGTAAAAATTTGAAAATATTGATAAAAAAAACACCTCTGTGCATGCATTAGAATCACAACATTGATTGATTGATACTTTTCTTTAACCCTTTTTTAGTAATTGAAACATTATACCATCTTAATACGTTCAAAACTTTCAAAAGGAAAGATGTATAAAGAAGATAAATGATTCCGACTTTAGTGGCTGTTGTTAATATTCTTAAATCTTGCACTTTAAAAAAACAAGAATTACCTATGTACATAAAGTCTATTATCTTAGGATTTGCTTCTTAAAATACGAAGCGTAAAGCAATTTGGTTAAACATAATGCTGTGATTAATATTTTTAACAGAAATTAATACATTTGATAAGCTCATAGTATTCTATCAGAGTCAAAAATAATGCACAGCAATATATGTTTGTTCATCAGGAAAAAGGGTAATCCATTCTTTATACTTCGTTGGCAACAATCTCCCCAAAAAAAAAGAAAACAGTTTGCCGTAAATCGATCAAGTGTTTTACAATTTACAAAGGCCGTAAAAAAACAGAGGAACTAGGATTCGACAAATTTACTACAGTATCACATAAAACGCTCGTAACATTATTCTGGGATCCACATTGACAACGTAATGGGCAATTGATGTTGGATTGAAACATAAAGATGCATTACTATGTAAGCCTCGATCTCTATACGCCTTACAAAACATCTACATAATATATATCTACTTTTCCAAGTGCTTTTTGCGTTTTTTTTTACCTATTATGGTAAATCCAAATCTGAAAAACAATAAACTTTTTTATACATCTCACTGAGCTTTTTTATAAATACTTATGAGATCAAATAAACCCTTTCTAATTACGTCTTGAATTAAAAAAACTCTTCTATAGCGTTAAGCATGTGCTAGTGATTTTTTGTCTTTTTTTTAATCGTTTTAACTGCATAATTTTAAAACATACCACACATTCTACAGCACCACTTTCACATGTATTCTAATATTGATGCCGAGTAATATCAACTGAATTCAGTTGATAATGCTCTCGATGAGCGAAAACGGTCCTGACCTTTATCGGAATACATTTTGAAGTAGTACCCAGAGTAAACATCTTAAATGTTACTAGATACATAATATTTAGTCAAGTACCTTACATATATTTTGTAATTACAGATTAATTTATTTTTACAAAAGCATGTGCAATTAAGAGGTCTTTAGTGAACATATCCCAACCTTTATTAATAAATAAAAACATGACCCATGATATTTTATAACAAAAAGTGTTACAACATATATTGATCGAATCGGCATTTACTTGGTAGAACTCCATTAAAACACGATGAAAAAATAGCAATGTATTTTAGTTCGACAGAAATTATTTGATTGATGGTTTAAAGCTATTTCGGCTTAAGCCATCGTCATAGTTCTGATGTCATAGATATTTTTTTCACCGTGTTAGTAATATAATAATATTCTTGAGTGTTTCTTAAGAGAAGAGTATCTATTATTAAAAATTTGTTACTATAAATGTACCATCATAACTTGACCGCCGTTCAAATTCGGAACTAAAATTTCCCCCATATAGAATATACATTTAAAAGCCATCAAAGTTATATTGTTTTAGTAAAAATATATTTCAATGACGACTTTGTTTCATTTATAGCTTGCATAAAAAATGTGTTCGTTAATAAACAAGTTTAATTGAGTTTTGCACAGCTTTTACGCGATCGTGGCGCCCTCACAAGCGATCAATTTATAATGGTACATCTATAATTTAACAATATATCTTCCAAATTCAAATTTTGAATGCAAGTATGCTTATCTAGTACAGTCTTGCGACTGGCTATATTGGTACATTGATTTCTATGGTATTTATTTAAAATTTTGTTTGCTGTAATTTTAATTCAGTTCCCCAGAGGCTTGGGTTAAAGGGAGTTAAGGGGGTTAGCCGTCACTGTCAGGTGCGGTTTCACTTATTTGCGTTTTCATAATTTGACAGGTGGGTATGCTGATTCTTAACCAGCGTTTTGTTATTTCTCCGTGACGTATTCGTCTCTCCCCGACCTCATCTGAGGGAGTGTGTAATTGATTCTGCAATGCGAAATACCGGAAAATTTAATGCATACATTATTATCGTAATAATCAATTTATTTTATATTCCGAATTTTTTTGACGTACTCACTGTCATTTTACATATTTATTTTATTTTATACACGCGCTTTATTGCTTATATTAATATTTTTTTCAAAAAATGTTTAAAAAAATAAATTATTTATGAGACATTAATATAAATTGAATCTATTACACATACATATTATGCAAGCTGTTGTATATAATATATATTAAGAGATATTATTAACATTATCAAATTTGAATTGTTTGAATTTTGTACTTCTCCATGAGTTTTGTCGTTAACGAATCGGGTTTCGCCTTTCGGCATCTTCAGGCATTTAAAGTGCACGGATTAAAATTTTTAACTCATAAATATACAAATTCCGAAACCATTGATTAAGAAAATTCTTCAATTCTTCTTTAAAAAAAATAGTAAGAAACCAAAAACAATCTTCAGTCCAACCAAAAACAGCTTCAATATTCGATTTTCATTTTACAAAAAATATTCACAAGTCTTCTGCCCTATTTCAGTTTTTATCTTGAGTTTTTCAAACCGAAAGTATCATTTTTGATACACCAGGCATATATATGTCTGGCGATGAAACTTTTACTATGATTTCTTGTTGGACTTAAGTATTTATTGATTATCTTTATTTAATTATATATATGTACGTAAAGAAAATCAATGTACTGTAAGTTTATTGCTTTTGCAATAAAAAAATATTTTTCATTGGAAATTGGCAAAGAAACCAGCTCAAAAAAATCAACTATAATACATAAATCAAATCTGAACTCAATCGAATAAGTCAATATCCGAAGCAATGCTTTTTAAAATCGTTTAAGCCGTTCCTAGTGATATCCATATTGGCAGTCTGGTTCTTCGACTTGGAAGACCAAAAAATCATCCTTACAATTTCTCAAAGAATTATCAGGAACATAAATATTCTCAAAAATGGTGAAATTATCATTTTGTCCTCGGATAAGCTGAAAGAATTAAGTGACAAGCTACATTTTTCTTCGAGCATTTAAACTTGTGAAAATGAGAATATCTAAGAATAAATCCGTTGGATAAAGCCATGGTTTGTATCCATATGTAAAGTGAATCAAAGCTTTGTATGAAAAAAGTGGCAATAGCAGTCTTTATGATATTGCTCAGGATATGCATATTGCTACAAGCTTAATATTGTATTGTATTACCAACATGAGCAAAATACACGTCTGTGTATCTCAAAATCGAATAACACATTGAAAATATTTTTAAGGCTTTCAGTAACACAAAAATTATACTACTTTATTATCGACTGAAAATTTTGAGAATGTATTATACGGATCGCATTAACAGCTTCGTTCGTTTTAAATATAAATATCAAAATTTGCATTTTATAATGGGCATCTACAAGATTATCTCACCCTCCGAATTATCTATGAAGATGGTTTTTTATAATAACCAATATATTTTCTATACGCATCGAATTTATTTTCGTTTGCTCTATTATAAACATTATTATTTAAAAATGTTCCATCTAATAAATATTAAACTATTATATATTTTAAGCAAATAAAGAACATGTTTTTCCACGTCCACTGGTTTCGCTCAACGTCGGTAATATACACATGTGGAAGAAGGACAACAATAGTGTAATGCCTTTCCATCTATAAGTGACAATCAACACCTTAAATGTGATCTATAATTTACGAACAATCATGTTTATTCATCATCATAGAATCTATTTCATGAAAAACAGTGTGTCAGTATCTGGCTGAGGTAATATAAATATTATTTAAAAACTCTATAATTTTTTTATAACTATTTAAGTATTCTTTCAGCCGATAGTATATTTATATTGATATAAAATAGTTTTGAATAATTCTGTATAGGAATTGATTGCTTACCCCATATTGATATTTTTTCGATAGAGTATTTATGCTTTTAGTTGGATTATCAGAAACAGTTTCATATTATTCTGAATTTCTACATCATTATTTGAGTACGTTACAGAAAATATTTGTGGGATGAATGTAATCAAGGACCGTTTCTTGACGAGTATTAATTATATTTCATCCCTTTCATAAATAATGAAATGTCCTTCAGGCAATTATTATTGTAGGTAACCCTTTGCAGAGTTGATACAAAGCTCCCCAAAAAGTTCGAGGCATGATAGAAAGTTATGACATTCAACCAAAATCGATGTCATAATAAATCAATTAATGGTTTAACGCCGCTGCCTGTTAGACGAGGCTTTTTTGCTTTAATACGTTGAGACGTGAGGCTACCCTAATTACCGGTGGAGCCTCTTCCACGACTGGGAATCAACCCCTCGACCATCCTTTGCGCAAAGGGTTGCTGCGCCTAGAGGGTTACCCGAAGAAAATTAGTTTTATTTTATGTCACTGAAAGTATTACGAATGATCGATAGACCATTTATTACAATAATAATGATCTATTCATTCTTTTGCTAGCCATATTACAAAAAAAAATCGTATAGCACAAATCAAATTCACTCGTATATTTAACAATTGGTTTTATTTTGAAACATAAAACTATCACTAAAATATTGTTCAATTTTATCCAAATATTACACTAGTCTTGTTCTAGCCATTTGCTTCTTTCCATACTTTCGCCAAGAAAGGTTGTGTGATTGAGTAACAGACTGTTTAATAGCAAATTTTATTGAGAGAAGGACTTTTATAATCTATATGTAACACATTGGATCGGACATGGTTATGATTGATATTATTTTTAAAATATGAGACTACAAATAAATTAATTAGCATGCAAATTGTATTTATTTTTTGTAGTGATTATCTTAAATATGTTATGTTCCTAAATTACTCATCTAAAGTAAATATTGACACCGCCTTATGTGGTAGGTCATCAGAACTCTCTCGAACGATCTATTGTTCACCTCAGTCAATGAGTCAATCGATATCAGGAAATAAATTCATTCTTATAATAATCTATATTGCAATCTATAGCGATGCAATGTAGAGTTATTTCAATTTCTCTTATCGCTTGACGCCCGACTGCATGAGCTTCATAAAAAGTTCACTAGGCGATAAATCATCCCTTATCGGCGGGCGCACGTGTTAACGATTTTTGAAACGGCCATTGTTTTTCTTTCTAAAGTAACCGTTTGTTTTCATACAGCAGTGAGAGATTGGACTGCATTGAGAATGCACGCGCCTAATCCTCTCCCTAAGAATTAAATTTGAGTCAAATTCCTGATATCTTCTTCGCTATCGTAATATTTGTGTGTTGTATAACGTCTGTGTAAACTATAAACAATTAAATAATGGATGCTAACCGCAACCACATAACGCTTTGAGATCGTCTTTTCTTTATAAGAGTGCCATATTTCTCCTACTCCGTCCCCAAAATCCCTCTCCTGAGTGTCGGATAGGAGGCTCCTTCTCGATTTACGAGGGAGCCGGAATAAAGGTCTTCTCAATATATATTTTTCATTATAATTTACTGTATAACAGCATTCACGTTATTTATTTCAGTGGATTGGATAAAGTTTACAACAATCCTTTAATAACGGAGTCCTTTATTCCATACTTCAATTCAGCGCAAAGAAAAAACTTACATCATCTTGGTATACACTTACACACAAGGATTATATTTTTTTGCGCGTGGTCTTTGGCGTTGAATTCTCGATTGTTTAAACTCGACCGTTCTAATGGTTTCGTTTGCCACTCGAATCCTTTAAAAGATCTTTGGGTCCCCTTCGAGTCACTGTAAGCACAATATATTTAGACTGAGATCCTTAAGGCAAAGTTTCAGGGGCTATAGCTTTTCCATAGGGCACAGATTGTGCGCATTAAGACAGTCTCGCCCAAACCTTTGTCGGGAAAATTGAAAAGCACTTATTGCAATAGCGTTATTGTTTGCATATGTTTTATAATAACATATAAATAGATCTCAATCCGAAAAAATTTAATCTATAAATATGAATCATTTTTTACAACAAATGAATCAATTATTATTTATACATTGTATAAATAATGACATTTTCAATATCCAAAAAAAACAATCTGAACTTCTTCTAAACTCTCATACAAACATTTTTTTTTTTAATCTATGTATATTTACATTGCCAAATATAAATTGATTTTGCAATGTGTCATACAATACAAAAAAGTTTTCAAAAATTACTAGATAAATTCAAGGAGAAATGACACCCATACTCAAGATTTCAAATTGAAATTGAAAAAATCTCAATTTAATATAAACCTTGCCGGGACCTAAACCCACTCGATCGCCCCCATACCTTAGAGGTTGACTATTTTATAAAAACCTATACTTTGCATTCATAAAGGAAAGAGGCTTTTCTTCCTTCTTAAATTCTTAAATGTCATTTAAATATTAAATACGACTCATAGAAATAACCACTATAATAGTTGGTTGTTTATGGGGAAATAAATTGTATATGTCATTACAGCTGACGTCAATGCGCCATGCATTTAACAAAATATATCAATAAAGAACATCATATATAAAAATAGAATACAAACTACTTTACAAAGAATGGCATACAAAACCCAACATATTATCTATATAGAAGTTATAAGAGTAAAAACAAAACTCCGAGTTCACTGCTGAACATTTTCACCTTAATAGGCAGTGCGACTTTATCAGTCAAAAAGCTCTTATGACTAGTGACTCAAATGACCTGCGCGACAAACAAAAATATGATAATAATAGTCTCTAATAAAACACATATGTTTGATTTTCGGATATAGTATCAGACATATTTTTTAATATGTTTCTGATGTGGGTACTCGGTGGTTTCTTTTATTTATAGAGCACTGATTAAAATATCCCCGTACTCGTCACATTTCAATAATTAAGCGTTCGCCTCGCAATGCTAATCTCAAAAGAGAGAAATCGGGTCATTTAATCGGCAACTGCTCTAAAGGAGTGACTACTGACTGCGCGGTACCTCCTCACTTCCTTTGCCTCTGCGACATAACTCCGCAGATTGCACCAGCAAAAGGAGCGCGTGATTTGTGTTCAAAAGTTTTCCAACTTTCCAAGAGCCACCCCTGTATTCCGCCTCCCCCCTGCTTTCTTTGCGTCTCTTCGCCGTGTATAGGGGTCAGAAATCTTTATTAACTCTCCAGAAACATACCGACATATTAAAAAAGCTCATAACAGCTATAAAAAATAGAAAAAACATTTGCATCAGAATTACGCAATTGTTGTGTAATTACATTCGTATATAATTAAACAGATGCTTATTTCTTAGTCAAATATAAATACGTGTTTATATTTAAACAACAGGAAATTAGACAAAGTCATGCAATTGTAATGTTTTCTTTACGATAAGAATTGTCGGGTCCGTTTTAAATTGCCAAAGTCATTGGTTTCAGTTGCGGAGCGCACAGGTTCGAATCTTAGTCCAGGCATTTTCATTTTTCAATCGAATTATTGATTTCTGTGCGGAGACATGGGTGATTCCCTCGCACACCTAACCTATCTTAAAAATAAGAGTGCGATTAACTGACTACTAGTTCTGTTCTAGTCATATCCTGTCCTTCTCTAGTGTCTTTAAGACTGAAAAACTGACTAACAAGCAATATTTGTAGAGTCCTGAATTAAAACAATATATAAATTAAAATCAGATCGTAAAAGTTTAATATTTGATTTATATGTGAAATTGTACACGAATTTCATGATTTTATAACCACTCTCAAGAAGTATGTAAATTTCTTTTAATCGTAAGTTAAAAAAATCATCTAGCTTTGTAGAAGTATTCAAAAAAATGCATTATTTTAACTAGATATACAGTTGCATACAAGCAAATCCTTGTTGTCACATTTTTAAATTTCTTTTAAATACAATGCATTTTCTCAACAATTAAAAAATACACTCACGTTCAAAAAAACTATTTTAGCGTTGTCAATGCCTGGTTTCATATCCCTTTCTCCTACTTCTTCTCATTTCCTCCGCTTTACTAGAGCACAGAGGCCCGTCTTTTGTCCTCGGCTAACGCACAAACAACTATTAGCAGATTTCCACCATTTTCTATATACCATTGCACTCTCAATCCCGTTGGATTTTAATTAAAACGAATGACTTGAATGCGATTTAATAGAATTCGATTCAATTATTGCTTTGCACTTTGTAAATAAAACAAATTATTTCATTCGCTTGAAATATTTATTATGAGAAACACTTACAAGCTCTTTAACGCATTCACACTTTTTTGTAATAACTCCCCATTTTCTCCAAATAATGAAGGTCGATTACGTTGATTGTATAAAAAATTATCTCACTATAACCAAAACTAGATAAACCGTCTTAATTAAATTGTAGAAATAAAATAAGCAGTCTTTTCTTTTAAAGTTTTCACTGTCTACACTTGGTGGAAAGGCATTATAATAAAAATAACAAAACAGTTTTATACTTATTCCACAATTAATTTCAGAACCGATTAAGCCCATCGCGAGCATTGTCAACAGATCTTCAGCTGAATTTTGAACTAATTAATTATGGAATATTTTTGTTTTTATGATTAAGCAGTGTTTATTTAATGATAGAAAAAATACTCCTTTTTTATACTTGTATGCTTTTTATTTTACAATAAGTGTTCTCCATGGAACTGTTTTCAATTCTTATTTGAAAAATATTTTGGATATGTTTGATTTTTAAAAAAATCAGTTGTAAAAACACTGCAGCACTTTACAATACTTATATGTGCTGTGTCGGTAATATTATTTCACCATCTAACCGTGTTGTTAAATATATTGTTATGTTCTCTGATAACCAAACTTGCCGTAAGTATTATAGTTTTGGTATATTTATCACACATAACCAAAATCCTGTTACCCTGCAAACGCTCGATAGTGCCGTGGTACGAATTCAAACCCACCCATCGTAAATACGGGCCCACAACGCTGTAGCTCTGTGTACATGAATGTTAACACATCTAATTGGAACAAAACCCGTATAACGTGCTTTGCGGTATATATCTAATACTTCCTTAATAGAATATCACAGTTTAAAAGTACCTACACATATAAGGATTTGCTTAATATTCTCAGTCTGTTGCACATTAAATTATATTTTGAAATGTGTACAGAGATAATGCAAAACCTATAGTATGATATTGATTGGCAAAAAAATAATGAACCGTTGATTTTTATATTCACTATCAAATTCTAAAGAGAAAATTGATAATCTAAAGAGATTAATGATATGTGAGCAAATATCAGTTGAACGATTGCAATCAAAATATTGTATACATACAAATACTTCATTGACCTTCTGAAAAACCAACCTTTTTCAAAAAATAACAAATCACGCTAATAAAGACATGATTTAGGGTTTCGACTGAAGGTACTTGATGTACTGACTTGAATTGACTGGGTCAGTTTAAGTTCATTCGTCGACTTGAAATGTGTTATTAACAAGTTCATGAACAAGTGCATAATTCAAACGGCTTAAATTTGCATATAAAGATATCATAAAACTACGACGAGGATTAAATGTGGCGCACAATTCTGTTTGTGATTGTATGTTGTGTATTGTTAATTCTTTTTTTCAATGTTGCGATTTCCTCTTAAAGGGGATATTTAACGACCATAACTTAGTCATTTCTTTACATTCAATAAGTGTTATGTAGATATCTTGTTAAAAAATTCTATTTAGTTTTGAGATTAAAAATGATCAAGGAAAGTCTTTAAATACATTTATAAGAACGCTCCAAAACGTGAGAGTCTTGAAAATAAATATCGTTTTTAATTGTATTCGTGTACATTTTCAAATACTGCATCGGAAAATGATTTGTTTACTAAAATAATCATAAAAATATGAGCATATGGAAGTACATACAGACACCGGATATCCTGCTTCGCACATCATAGCGAGGCGTATATATAATATATATGCACTGATGTCGGGGTAACTGGGAGGCCACATGAATTGGCTATTAGAGGAGGCAAGTAGAGACAGTGGCCCTAATGACGACCTTTGGTCTTTCCTCGCTTCCCTTCGTTAGCGGCAAAGGCCGAGCATCGCCACCTTTGCTCCTTGGCGGCAAGTCTACCGCTACGCAACTACGAAAGGCTCTATGTTGCTACGACAGGCTGCGATGTAGTCGTTCCATAAAACGTCCTAAGCTTAAACGCTGTAAAGATATTTCTATATAGACAAGTGGCTCGAGGTATTGTAAAATATACAATTATAATATATGTAATTCTATTCGTAAAGTAAACTTATTTATTTATTCCAATTTAAAAAAATTTACTCTTCTATTACCTCAATATATGTATATGCCATCTGACAGCTTTATTCTTTCCTCAAAAATTAATTCAAACTTGTTATAACCAACGCCATATATCACGGTCAATAAGCATTTCTTTTCTATATATCGATATTTTTAATTGGTTGGTAACGGAAGCATAAATGTTCTACAAACGATCCCTTGATTTCAAAGAGTCATTATTCTTACAGTAATAATTATATTAACAACATTATATACACTGTTAGTTAAGCAGCTACCGTTTTAATAACAAGGAATCATCTATAACTGAAATTTTTTACTAAGAACAATATTGTTGAATACTTTCTATAGATTCGACAGTAACTTTGTGGAAGTTCGTTTTTTTTAGATAACTTGGTTTATTTCATGGATTATATGAAAAACAGTGACAAGTGTTTCGCCTCTTAACAGGTATCATCAGACCTACTATCGCATGGTGGTTTAGTAATGTAACTCATGTTTCGTGTCACTATTTGTCACACAATGCATGGAATAAACTAAGTAATTTTATATTCAAATAATGTTTTATAAAACTGATGATGCAATGCAAGTGTTGTGTAATCGATATGTTCTTTATATTGTAATGAATATAATAAGATTTCATAAATAATATTGGTCGATTTCACAACATGTTAAATTTATCGAATGAAATAAAATTGATTTATAACTGTTTCAAAAACTTCCCAATGATGCAACGAGCCACTGTCCCTCATCCATGCATCAGGCTGTTTATTCTATTCTCCCTAGCGAACCTCTTCTCTCATCCGGCGTGACCGCTACGCCACCGTATTATAAAGGCAAGGCTACGTCGTAGAAGCAAGGTGAACCTCAAGCTCTACGAAATCACAGTGCTTCCTAGATAGATTGCTTATTACAGGTTGTTTATCGAAAAATTACATTTTTACAATATTCCACCATAAAAACATCAATATGAAAAATAAATCTGTTTCAAATCATTCTATAAAATGTACTAAATACATTGAAAAGCATGTATTCTTGATGATATTTAAAATATTATGAAAATGTTCAATTAAAAAGATATATGTTTATTGCTATTGGTAATAAATTTAAGTCAGTTAGTATATTTGAACTAAACAACAATATAAGGATAAAGCTAGAAGACGACAGTCAAAGTATTTAGGTTTTAGGATAAAATTTTCTCACATGACTGGTTTGTATACGATTCATAAATTTTATGATTAATATATATATATATATCATGATATTCTCCCAAAAAATTTTGGTTTACTCCTTACGAATGATTAAATTAAGTAAAATATCAAAGTGATATTTTTTGTCAAATTATAAGAAAATTTTACAATGAAAACTTTATTTTATTTCAATAATTTATAATTTTCATTATCTACATGTAAACAAATATTTATCCTGATTATAACTTAATAAAAAAAATCTATTAATTGTATGCTGCCAATATCATACGATCACCCTATCATACTATCTGTAAATTGTTGGCCATATAACAAACAAGCCACACGATCTATTGCCGAAAACGTCACACAAATAGGTGCGCGGTGAGGTCATATTAGTTTGCGACTGGCAAGTTATTTAACAGCCCCTGGGCGTTGTTTTAAATGCATCGTTGCTAAAATCACCGCCTGCGCTTGCATTTTATCGTACTTGACTTGCCAATAAACATAGAAAATATATTAAGTTCCTGACCCTTTTCCTGGTGCTTATAATGATGTCAATGTAACTATTTGATATGAATTATGTGACAAGTTTGTCATTTAAATTAAAATGTTTTTCAATTTGCATTATAATACTTTCAAGTAATTTTATCAGCGACATCTATCATGAGATCTCAGTATCATCACAATGAACAATAACGCAACCTAATATCGATGTTTTTAGATTTATAATTGTTTAAATTCAAAATGAAATTACAGAATTATAAAATTTAATACGGAAGAAAAAATAACAATGTATTTTAATTCTACATAAATTTTATGTAGAATTAAAATACATTGTTATTTTTCTTTCCGTATTATAATGGAGTTCTACCAAGTAAATGTCTACTCAATCAATATATAAAATTTAAGTTGCAACCATATATTTAATTAATTCATGCTTTTTACTTCTGGGGTGGGGTGGGGGTTACTTTAACTTGATTTAAGATATATTGAAGATTGCATATAATCAAAATAACGACTATTAGTCTTAAATACGACACATCACGTCACAAATCTCAATTTAAAAAAATACATTAGCATAAATTGTATTCTACCAATCACAAGCAACAAAAAACGTATGTTTAATATTTCATTTCAATATTTTGAACTATATTTTTATTGTAAGTAGAATAGTTTACTATTTACATATACAGTATGACTATACAAACTCATCAACTACAATACATGTGATAGACTGACCAGTGAATGTGCTTTCAATATTATGTAATGACCAACATTTGCGGAATTGGCAAAATGTGTGTTAAGAAAGCATTTATCTCAATCTTTTAGTTACATCAATAGCGAAATTCTGTTCACAAAACAAAAGCTTAAAATTTTGTAAATAATAACTGTTTTCTTATAAATATCTTCACACTGTATGATTTCTCCAGCTTTATTTAATACAACTTAAAATGTGTTGCATGATGTGCAAATAAGATGCTCAATAATCCTACGTTTCCACGACGTGGTGGGGAGGTGGTGGATATCCAAAACTTTCTTAGTCAAGTTCCCCTTCTGCTCGCCAACCACCAGCTTATATCTCCAGAGAAATACCCCTCGTTCCTTTGCCTTCTCAATAGGCTCATCAGCTCCTTGTAAGATGCGAGGACTATTCTCAAGGGATTTTGTTCTCAGCTATGTATTATCCCTCGGTTTAGATAAATATTTACTCAAAAATCGTATAGCTCATTTAGTCTCCCATCGTATGGGAGAAAATTTAGTGAAAAGCTTCTGACACAAGTCAATTTACCGGTACTTACCAATAGAAGACATTCTGTAATACATGCTTTTTTATAAAGTGAACACAAACGAAGTTTTCTTACATTGATTGAAATTACTATTAGATAAACTAGCTTCGTGATGCAGAAACAACCAGGAGCCGCCGTTTGAACATTCACACAAAAATAACTACTTAAATTTATATCAATCCTTAGTAATTGCTTAAAACTTTGCATAGCTGCAAACTGCTGACTTTTGAAAATATTCAACGGTTGAAACATATGTACATTAATTTTCACTGACATAAACGTATTTCAACTACGTAATGTGATATAGGTTAGTGGTTGACCGCACTGATTAGCTATAATCTTATATATAAAACCGAAACAGGGGATGTATGTCTGTAATTCCCTTTTGCATTGTTGTTGCAAGTTCAAACAAACGAATTGATTTCGCTCGCGAAAGTTTCGACGGTAAATTTGTTTCGTTATCAATGTGTGTGTAGAAACTCCAATTACTCGAGTATCGAGTAGTACATATATAAAACCGAAACGGCGTATGTATGTCTGTGGGTCTGTAATTCCCTTTTGCATTGTTGGTCATTAAGTTGCCATAAAAACGAATATGAAAGAAAATATGTTTGATTTTTTTATTGGTGAAGACATTTAGTCAAAATGTAATAAATTAGTCTTCTACTGAACTTTTCCCGGCTTTTATTAATATAATAATGTTTTTATTTACGTGAAGGTATTATTTAACATTTCTTTGACAGCAAATTAGATATTTTCCTTGAATTTGGACATTTTAATGGGGCTGTCATCAAATTAAATAAAGTTTGTGATTTTATTTTAACTCTATTTTGGATGTTAGATTTTGTGATATAATTATGTCAAATGATATAACATTAAATAATTATTGGTCGCATAGTCCGAGCGACGCCGGGTAGCAATACTAGTACTATATATAATAACCAGTTAAATCGCTACGAAATCAAATCCTAAATCCTGAAAATGTAATGTAACCATTGAAATACTTTTTCAATTGACTGAACCTCACTTGAATCAAAACATACGTTTATTCATCGATATTCCGATAATAACATTTTAACTAAGTGACTCACTTGTATTATTTCATATTTGCGATACAAGCTATTTACTACGCGTCGGTTCAAGTTCGTTAGTGCACTTGATATACCTGAAGAAACGCCAATCCAGTGACGTTGATAACAAATCTCATGGACATAAGTACAAAATTAAAATCTATTACATAACTAGTCAAGCCGGGCTGGGTAAAGGGCTATAGTGATTCCTTGCAAGTTGAAGCAGTTCCGATTGACATCCCTGTATGTCAATATGTCGCAAAAAAATGATAAAAATATAAATTATACTATAGCCGTGGCTGAAGTCGCATAGTCAACGTCGGTATCTTCAGTTGATCAGCTGTTTTTGACATCATTGATGTTTGAAATTCCCAGAAAGAGCGGCAGTCTAACCACTATCCATGTCTCATTTCCATAGTTAATCCTCTTTTCAAAAAAAGGATAAAGAAACTCAACAACAACTTATTATCATTTAACAACGTATGTAAAGATATTTCAACTTGCGAACGGACATGTTTTAAAAGTAATTCTTGCACTAAAATTCAGTTTTTATAGATAAATTATTTTTAAAACTAAAAAGGTAATTATGTTTTTTGAAAATTTATACCTATTTGCCGCACAAACAAACAAGACCATTTCGGACAATTTATAATGCAAAGCCAAAGAAAGTGGAGATTATGAGAGTCGCAGACGGGAAAAGGATTGAAGGGATGGGAAGGCAGTAGGCTAGTCACCCTTAGCGCTGGGTAAGGCGGTCGGAGTAATTACGATAGGCAAATTAAGCAGCAAGGCAAGAGTGTGGTCTAGTAAAGAGAGGGGCTGGGGAGGGCAGGGCTTCGTTTGTTAGGCGGCGAATATCTGGCCGCTTGTGTCACAACAGTGCAGATTTTTTTTATTATTTATCATTATTAATCGGCGAAACCGCCTTAAGCACTAGAACAGTTTAAAGTTTGAATTGCGTTATTCCATACTGGATTAACATTTTCGTTGAAATTTTGTTATTTAGAAACTGTATACAATATAGTTAATGCTTTTTTTTATTTAAGACCACTCTCTTCCAATCAAATAATTTCTTACATGCTGTTTCTGTAAAGACATCATTCATATAATTAATAAATACATATTTTAATATCAAGGTAGCAAATTTATCTATATTCAAAAGTCATTGTATGATTTATAGGAATCGAACTTGCAAGACAACAAATATATTATACACGTTGAAAAATGAATAACGAATACAAAAAAAAAATACATACCAACTATTTTATATTGCGGGTAGATTTTATTTAATTGATAGTCTTTTGGTTATAAAAAACTTAACTATGCTTATCAATTTTTTATATGAACATCGTTTCAATTATTGCAACCCATTTCCCTCAATTAGATCGGTTTTCATATTATTGAGAGCCTTTTTAATGATTCAAGTCACAGTGAAATGTTAACTTATCATATACCTAGCACTAAAAATGACATCTTATTATTGTAAGCTCACCTTGATAATTCCATTTGATTGCTAAATTTTCTTCAGTTATTATTGTGATATAAATTCTAATGCAGTGTGAATATATCATAAACGTCGGCATGTCTGACTTGATATAGAATTGTTTGGCAGCATTTAAATGACTTTTTAGGTTTTATAGAAGGCAGAAGAAAATCATCATCTTATGTGAAATTATAAATAAATAATAATTATTACATGAAACGTTTTTACGGATTGAGCATTTTTTATTATTTTGGTAGGATGAAACGTTACAAACGGCCATATTGAATCAGTAGAATAATTTATTTTTCTCTATTGTTTTCTTTCTTTAATCAATACGGAATTTGAAATTGAATTTAAATACTGGCAGATAATAAATATTGACACATACAAACATACCACACCGCGTTAATTATCATGTCGTCTTGCAAATAATAGTAGACGGACTTCTAATCGAGCTTATCTCAAAAAAGCTGTCTTTTTTTGAGATAAGATTTTTTAAATAACTTTTTTTATTCAATTGCTCAACTACTATTTTTATAAAAGATAAGTAATTGTAGAATAGGGTTCGAAAAAGGCTCGTCTCGTATTAGGATCAGGTGGATTTGACGGAATTCTAAACATCACAGACATCCATTACTTCGAATTGAAAAAGATTAAACATTTTTTTTATGAAACTGTTCATATTGGTATTTGAGTCCGTTAGCTCCGCAACTTATGTAAACTATTTGACGCATATCTGCAGACCTGACTAGATAGATACTAAACATTTATCTAATAATTGGTTTGGTAAAATGTAGACCCATACAAACATATGTATAACTTAAATGAGTATTATTTTTAAAAATATATATTATTTTTTACAAAAGCTGAAATTCTAAATGTTTACGACAACAATCTGTAATTATCGAGGTTCTTTTCGAGATGCTGAAAATGGACGTCGATCCCTACAATTTTCCAACCCCAATCTACAATTCCTCACCAGCCGGGAGTGTCTCACAAAGCATCTCGTTAGTGGACAGACGTGCCCTCTTCGGACGTTTTTGTGTACCCCACACGTTTTGGTCATCGTGCTTTCAAACTTTTCCTTACCACACGCTAATACCCTTATCGTTATTTACTATTTATAAACAAAATATAAAATTAATTTAACCCTAACGTGGTATTTTACTAGGTGGAATCTAATACCCATATGAAATAATTTTTCCAAGTGATGAATTGATGAATCTTTCGGAATTGTATCATTATAAATTTGTCCCATTAAATTTTGTGGTGATTGCAGCATGCTCAAATAGCCACGATTTACGATTGAATATGTCCGTCTTCGTGTGGCTAACGCTGATGGCTCTGGAATTGATGCTCACATGTTTAAATCTCAGAAAAAAACAGTACCTTTAATTGATTTGTCAAATCAGCATTAAGGTCGGTGAAACTAATTAAATCCCTGTCACCAATCCGATTTTATAATTGGTGTGCAGTGACAGCAATACAAAATCTTAAATGTCTTAAAAACAGTGTTTGAAGATGTGACTATCTTGTAGCAGTGTTTTTGGAAAAGAATCCATATGCTCTCTAAATTGGAGGTGGATCATTTTTCTTTCATTGTGTGTATTATTATTACTATCATTCAATTTTCCCACTATTTATTATTTCCATTCGATTAAATAAAGAAACAATTCGAATGGAACAGACTTGTTGATTTTTGTCAAAGAATCGCAGACAACAATATTAATTCGTCTATCAGATAACAAAATAAGGCTTTCAATGATTGACGATGTCAAATTTGAATCGTTTTAAGGTTTTACTTTTCCATGAGTTTTATCGCTAACGACCCGGGCTTCGCCTTTCGAGATCTTTAGTACAAATAACATCAAGCACTTTCACCGAAATTCTTGATTGACAATGTGTTTTTTCAACTGTCAATCGTATCGCTGTATCGTCCCCGTATCAACGAAAAATAAATAAGAATTTAAGTGTATTTTGGAACGATGGAAAGGCAATGAACCAAAGACATAATCGATGCAATGTGTTTCTATTAATATTAAATGATCGCATATTTGAATCTGTCTTTTCGTTCTGTCGTAAATCTTGAATCGTGTAATTATTATGTTCAAAGAATACAAGAAATTATTATAATGGACCTGCATATTGCGGTGACATTTTAATTTGGGTAAACGGAAAGCCGCCTACGGCACCAATGCCCGGAAATAATGAGAGTCTACCCAAAACATCCCTCTTTGCAATATAAGACTACCTCTGATGCAGCACCCTCTCATTTGTAATACATTTTTAAGGCATATTTTAACGTGTGTCTAGTTTGCTGCCTTGAGCAAAATTTTCAGGTCTGATAGACAGGTGTAATTGATTGTTAATATATTATATATTTTAGTGTACACAATCGTAATTTTATCATAAAGTTTATGCAGATATTGATACAAACAAGTTATTGTTTTAAATCGTTAAGAAAAATATTACCATCCTATTCGGGAAATAATTGAAATGGCATGTTATGAAACACATAGACAACGGTCAGTGCTTTGGGACATTGAAAAAACATCATAAAATTAAGAAAACGCATGGCTATATATACCTCGTATTAAATACGCTCGATATACTCAGTTGCAGAGACACGGGTTGGAGTGTTTAGGTGGACAGTGGATACTTACATTTGTTTACTTACGTGTTTTTACAAGTGAGCTATTTTTTACACACTTAAGACGTGTAGTTTTTACGTGTTAATATACAGTCTCATATTCCTCATTCCTTAACCCGAAAATGAGTTATACAGAGAGTGCTTAGCTTATTTTAAAAACTTGCCTATCCTCATTTTATACCCTCACTCTCTCCATATTTTATCTGCAAATGTTTTTTTTGACAGTGGATTAGTTAAAAATATGTGCTAAATTATCAGTTAATATTCTGTTATTAGTAAAGCATGAACCAAAAAATTAATTATAAGTAGTTTTTTCCAGATAATGCAACATTTTTTGTTTTTCTAAAATATCATTGAAACACTTAAGCTAAACTTTTTATTAAATATCATGAAAAATAGACTTACTGCAAAAATATTAATGAAAGGAAATATTTTATTTTTACTTCCACAGTGATATATTGTTAATGTATTTAATAATGTCTCACTCTACATATATTTTAAAAGCCAGTATCGATCTTACTCCAGTAACTAAGTTACGTCCGGGGGAAATTTCTTCTTGGTATAGATTGCGTGCAAAGTTGATGCCCTCTAAAAGTTTCGCAGTTCCACTTGGCAAGAAAAATGTTCCATATTAATTAGAATCTTCTGAGTTGATCAAACCCACCGTACTAGATTGGAAAACAGATGGCTTGGAAAATTTACTCAGTCTTCCCAGATAACTTTCTTTGAATAATAAATGTACATTATTATTTTATCGATACTTTTATGTGATGTTTAATGAGTAATTTACCTAGACTAAAGGAGTTTTCGGTGCAAACTTTATAAATATGTAACATTTTTTTTGTTAAACGAAAGAATTGTATCACACAGAAATTAATAAACATTTTACCAACAATTTTAAATATTTATCTAGATAAAAAGTCGGTTATCAGTAAGTTTGTAAAATTATCCCAGGTAGGCTCTTATTCAGTGGATTCTACTTTCTTAGCCCCAAAAACTAAAATATATAATAATATATTATGTATTTTTGGTAAAAAAAGGACCATAACAAATTTTTTGCTCCGTTCTACTGTATGTCATTTTGTGTGATTACTTTGCTCAAATTGAAAAACTATTTTAGATTCATTCACGTATATACTTACTACAGTATATCTACTCAGAATTGATACTGTGTATATTTTTTTTTCATATCTTAAAAAATTAAAACACAAACACTTTCTTTCTTTGTGTGACATTGCAACGCATGCCGGGTACTCGCTAGTGTAATATAAATGAAAACTTCAATTGTTCACAAAACATATATTATATTCAATTATTTTGTAATTTTATTTGTTGACAATTTAAAGTGAATATTTTGAAATCATTTACATGGCGATTTGAAATCGGCATACAAATTTTAATCATTTCATTGTAAGCTGCCCATTTTTTTTTGTGTCTAAAAACCATCAAATTAACACTAAAAGATGTTTTCGCTGTTCGTTTTTTTAAATAAAATATTATTCATCTATTATATATTACAATACAGTTATCGTTTACATTTTCCGGTCAACCTTATGACTATAGAAGATATTCAAGACGAGCATCGTCCATTCCAGACACCTCATTCCCAAAGGCCTACACACGACAGCCTCTCAGCATCTTGTCAAGTATACATTATTAAGCTCTAGATTCTCCACATACAAATTTAAAATTAATATGATGAAAAACAGCTATTGCCCCTACTAAGGAGTGAACTCTTATTCCTGCATTCTTTCAATATTTCAAGATATTTTTTTCTATTGAAGAAAACGGAAGGAAATATTTAGAGAGAAGACCCTGTTTTTATTATCAAATAGAATTATGAATCACTTATTTTGAATTAAAAACAACTTTATATAAGCATTTTTCACCATTAGTAAAAATTTTCTCTTTTCCTATTATGTGAAGTCAAACTTTATAATCTTTTTTATTACGTTCGAGCTTTTGTATTTTTACTAGAACAGGACTAGTGCTTAGCTAACCGCTCTCGTTATGCGACACTTTTTTGGGATCGGAAAGTTGTGAAGGGTTTTTAAAAAAAAACCCATTACCTTCGAACAGAATTGCTAGATCAACCGAAAAAATCGTCTCGTACAGGGACCGGGTGATACGTCATGGAAACCAACGATATTGACCATCGCAGCACGGACCAGGCAAAAAAATATATTCGTATCTTAAAACGCGTTTTCAAATAATAACCACTGTCATATTGATATCAAATATTTTATTTATTTAAATAAAGATGTATCGGTAATAAATTCATCCCTTATGTGTGTGTTAATTTTGTCCAGCCCTCCCTCCCAGTACAGAACATCCGTTTCCTGTGTTTATAACAGCGAGAAAATTAGCAGAAGCTTTTCGGAACGATTTACTATTAGGGGAAAAAACCTTCTCTAAATTGCTCTCTCTTTGGCGGGTATTTGTTTTTCTTGCCATACTAATATTTTAACTAGGCAAATTATGAAAATGTCGCTGTATGTGTGATAGCTTAATTATCTCTTGTTTTTTTGCACAAGATATATGTCTGGCTCAACACCAATAAATCGTACATAATTATATATTGTTAGAATTTAGAACAGAACAAAAAAACCTTTTTATTTAATAACAATAAAACCATTATATCTCATATCTTCAACTGGCGAGTCATAGTGCAATAACCAACCGCTAAATCGTACAGTTAAAATCATTTCGTATGTGAAAAATCAAATATTCATCCCCGCAATACCGCAATCTTGTCTTTATGCAAACAGAAATATGAATAAGATTTGAATTCCCTATAAGTGAACTATAATGGTATTTTCTTACTTGAAGAATATGTCGCTGTGCTGGAAAACATTACTCCTTTTCCTAAATTAAGACAATTCTTTTGCATTTTAGCATTGACCATGTCGGGTTTTAAGGATTTAATCCCAGACCGATCGAATCGTTTTGATGTAACTCTCGACATTAGACTTCTACCTTAGTGTCCTTCTTTACTATAGAGCAGCGTTGTCCAGCAGAAATCGTTTGGTGGGCCAAATAAAATACTACCGGTAAATGGTGAGCCGCATAAAAAAACGAAACAAACGTAATAAAAACATTTTATTTACTTAATAATTAATGTGACACTTGGCCGCTGAAAATCTTAAATTGGGCCGTGTGTTGGGCATGGCTGCTATAGACTATACGTACTTTAATATAATATAACAAAAATAAGTATATATAGTAATACTTTCGATGGATTTGGCAGTAACTTTGTAGTAAGTTCATTTTAATATAAAATTTTAAATAACTTTGATTATTCCACGTATTTTGTTACTAATTGTGACACGTGTTTCGCCTCTCGCAAAGTTTGCTTAAGTAATAAAGCAAGATTGACTAATATTTTAAAATTATAATGATGAAACACAATACGTGGAATAATCAAAGTTATTTAAAAATTTATATATTATACGTAGAGTGGTTCACCATTAAAATAATAATACAAGGAATGTTTTGCCCAAAAAAAATACCAATTTTATTTATCTGGTCTAAGTTTAGTAAGAATTGATTTGTATTGTATGATGACATTTAGCTATTTACGTTACATCATGCAAACATAACATCCCATACTTACTTTGATCGGGAATCAGTCTCTTTTCGTCCATGAAATGAATCTGGATCACGAAATCACGTATTGCGTGAGGTCCACGGCTCAGCAGTCCATATGCGTACACCCTTTCTTCATTCGATACTATTGCTATTGCTTAAATCACTTCTGCTTCGTTGCACGTCAACTCATGCACATGATAATCTTGTAAAAGAAACGAATTCCGTGGAGATCGGATATTGGATCAGTATAAACAAGCATGGAACACTCTCGTCATTTTGTATTATCAAAATATAGCAAATTGTTACTTTGGTTTGAATGTATTTTTATAAACGATTTATTTTAGAAATAAGCGAACAATTCTCGTTCTTACTAAGCAACTCAGAAAATTGAAGGTGTATATAATATTACTGTTTTAATAATAATTGTAACAACAGTTGATGAAAGCTATAATTTAGAATTGATAATATCCATTAGTGAATTATAATAATTGTCATAAATATTTCTCTAAAATAACACATTTGAAAAAAGAAATTATCTTTGTTATTTAATGGTATATTTTTCCACTATTTACATAAAAATGACACTGACAAGCCGTATTTTTAATATAACAAAGCTGATGACACAAAATATTTAGCAAGTAATAGCTTTTTTGTGCCTTATTGAAATAGGATACTTTTAGTATAAAATTTAAAATAACTTTGATTATTCCACCTACTGTGCTACCAACTGTGACACGTGTTCCGCCTCTTTCAGAAGCATCTTCGGACTTACTGTCGCAATGTTTGCTTGAGTAAAAAAGAGGACACTTTTGATTGCAAAGCATATCAGTGAGGATGTAAACATTTTTTGCGAGCTAATTGTAACCCAAAAATATTCGTTTTATTTCTTCTTTGAATAGAACAATGAAATAAAGAGATGATTGTTTTGTAGTTGATAAATATAATTCGTGGATTTTATCCGACCTATTATTGAAAAAAGAAATGATTTATTTCATGTGTTTGAGTTTATAATTAATGATGTTTATTTGAAAGGGTATAGCAATGGTGAGTTTGGAAGATTACGCTGTTCATTTAAAATTGGTAAACTACTACAAAATATATGAACTTAAAAATATAAGTTTATACTTATTTTTTTACCCATTTAAAAAATGAAAGATTAAATGACAGAATATAAAATTGTTTGCTTATACATAATCTTCATGATAATACCTTTATTTCAACAATGCAGTTAACTTTTAGTAATAAGTGTTTAATAATATAATATAAAGCATTTTTAGTACGACCCGTATCAGTTACATTACTATTGTACTTCGTTTGTGCGTGGGTGTATAGACGTCTCCCAAAATTGATCAGTTAACGTTTCGTATTTATTTTTGTTGTTGTTCCCATACCCGAACGAGTGGTGCACCAGTGTGTGATGAAAGCAAGTGCAGGGTATTGTTTGTTTGTTTGTGGAGTCAGGATAAAGGGAAAACTTCTTCAATAAAATGTAAGGATGTCTCATCGCTGCATTACTACGACACAATAAATATAAAAGGACACTGTTATGCCGAAATACATTTGAAAAATTCACAATGCGTTATCGAAGTAAAAGTAATAACTCATTGGAGATTGCTTTATTTCCGATAAATAGACATACAAAATCGAAAACTTAAATGTTAATAAATCAAATAGTTTTTTTCTTTCGAAATTTGACTCCAAATAATATGATTTAGTGAAAATCAAATACTGATGTTCAATAAATCATTTTTTGTTTCAATTGAGTGAATCTTAAATATCATCTTGAAAATTTTAGCTGAACCAAAATTAAGGATTTCGACTGAGGGTGCTAGATGGAATTTCTATATCAAATTTTAATTTTGTACTTTTCCATGAGTTTTGTGACTAACGACCCGGGTTTCGCCTTTCGGCATCTTCAGGCATTTCAAGCGCACGGATGTACTTGAACTGGCAGCTTAATTTTAATTTAAATTCACAAAATTATTTTCTTTTTTTTTATGAGTTTACAATACCAGTCGTGCAATAAAAACATAATTTAGCAATTTTAAGAATATTTCTATATAACATTTTGTTTTCCGTTCAAAGAAATATGTGAAACAAAAAAAAACTATTGTAGACAAGGTTTACAATTCCAAAACTCGAACCAATTATCATTTTACATGTCTAGGAAATATATAGCTTCAAAGCTTTAAGGTATTTGTATATTGAGCTTACAAAGTAGTAGTTGGGGTCATCGGAGGCGACAAAATGGTGATGTCAGACACCACTCGGACCTATTACTACTCCATAAATCTGGCCCCCTCTCACTCCGACACTGTTCCGCCGTCCCATAAAACACCAGCTTAATGTAAGATAATACTACGAATTGCTTTGGGTAATATAACACTGGGCGAATTGCATTGCGAGTGGTATGTATAACGTCAGATCGGAGCGGATTGATATTACGTTTAGTACGGGAGATGACATTTGTAATAAATATATCCTAATTTCATCTCTCAATATACCAGACAAGAATAACCTTTAACTTTTCACTCTTCATATTATCTCTGAGTGGTTTTTATCAGATAAATTTTGATTCGACTACAATTGTACAGTTCATCTCCCGTATGTTTTTTTTTTTTCCATTTTGACTAATTGACACGACTTCTTAACTATTGGAATACCAAGTGATTCGAGTATAAAAAAAATGCTAATATTTTATGACCAACATGTTTTCATTATCTTCTTTTTTTAATATGAATATGAAACGAATTTTTTTCATCTCACGGTTAGTTACGTGCAGAAAACAGTAGTTCAATCGTTACCAAATAGCTTCTTTTGGGTATTCTCAAAACATTTTTGTAACCATATCCGCTCGCAATGTCGAGGTTTCTGCTTAACGTTTTCTTTTTTTAAAATAAGAGGGAGGCTTGGGCAGGACACGTAGATAGATTACCATTATATTGGGTGGGTTGCTAAAAATTAATACATCCTTACCATTCAAAACAAATTCGATAAAAATTCAATTTATGAACACCAGAACACTGCAACTATCGCTTACATAGTTTATCGTTTGGCTAGTGGTCATGATTTATTAAATACCTTGTATTTCGTATTAGTTTTACAATGTCATCGTGTCATATAAAACCTAGATTAATATTCGTCTGAAGATTGGACTGCATAACAAATTATGACAGAATATGCAACCGTCTGATTACTAGGGATCGCATACAGATTTAACACTGTATTGTGACGTTATACATCCTATTAACCATTTCAGTACCGCAAGGCCAGTGGTGGCCGCCGCGTACGAACGTCGCGAACAAAGTTGCAAATATTGCAAAATATTTTTTTTTAAATCTTGTTAGAATTATTATGATGCTCGGTACTGACGTGGTTAAAAGAGGAAAAGCTGTGACCTGTGATGGTCAGCACCAAATCAATCTTTGTCTGTGATAAAAGTATCATCAAATAAATAAATATTATTCACACTAATAATCATTCGATTTTGTCTGAGACTGTCTTTTTAATTTGCATTCCCAAAATGCAATGAGCCAGGCTATCTGGGCCCGCCGCAATTTTCGTCAATATAATCATTTAATTTTCTCATCAATGCTCGTTCGACGTCTTCCATTAAGGTTATCCCACCGCCGACCGCCGTCACAATTAATCACAATCAGTTTTAATTCGCAAACCAGCCACTAGGGGTGTGCGCCGTCCCCGCAAATTTACAATCTCTCCGAATATTAAACGGAATACTAAATACTAGAATACTTTATAATACCTGCTTTTACTCCAACCATTCAAATTGGTTAAAGCCTTTTTTCTTTGTTAAAACAAAAAACTTTCAATAATAATATCATTCGGTAAGAAAAATAACAATGTATTTTAGTTATAGTCATAGTTCGTCATAGTTCTGACGAAGGCGTAAGCCGAAATAGCTATCAACAAATATATAAAATAATTTATGTAGAACTAAAATACATTGTTATTTTTCTTACCGTATTATAATGGAGTTCTACCAAGTAAATGCCTACTCAATCAATAATTTACGATTTTTTTCAAATGTTTCGTCTTTAATTGTTAAATTTATTATAAAAGAAGATCACAAAGAATACTTCGCAATAAGAATGAAATCGAGTCGTTTTAATTAAGAGGAGTAAAAATGCAGCTACAAACTACACAAATAATAATATTATACAGAATAGAGACTGTCACATAAGTTTATTATTTGTTTAAAATAAAAAGAATAATTTTATTATAGGCTAATATTAAAAAATTCTTCTTTCAGAACTCATACAATAATCAGTAATATTCTACAGATTTAATTATTTTGATTCCACATTTTATAATAATCCACAAGAACTCAAAGAGTAAAGTCAAAACATAAAATTAAAAGCCAGTGTGTATAATTTTTTTAAGCTTAGCACGAGAGGATTGGGATTCTGTCCCGTGACCATATATACATAATTTACCAATATTTTTATAAAACTCACACCAATTCTTTGTTAGTATGCGCAACGTGCACAGCCGGATTATACTCCTATGGATGACAAATCGCCCCTTAAAGCAATAAAAATGTTCCTTGATTTAACTAAGTTTTGAGATATGAATGCCACTTGACACACAATTATATGTTACATTGTGTCAAAGAGTCATATCAATAGGAGAAATAGATATGAAGATAGTTCGTTACATACATATATAGATCACTTTCTTCTTGATAGCTCCACTAAACATTAAAAAAATCCATTACAACAAATTACAGTTTTACATTTTACAAATAAATCAGAAATACAACGCATCGCATTTAAAAGTAATGAAAAGGTTTCATGGATTTCTGGCGAGACCTGCTTTTTTGCTCTCCTGAAAAGAGGAGGAAAAATGAGTATGGTTTCTCTGTCTCTTAGGGACTGAAATATAAGTATAAAATGAAATGGTTGTCCAATTAATGATTGGTTAAGGAAGATGTTGTTAATTTAACGTCACAAAAACATCAAATTATAATATCAGCAATTACGTTTTAGAGATTTTAGTAAAATCGTGATTGTTCTAAATCCGCATTCATAAATTTGAGACCTGAGCAGTGCAACCGAATCCATGGCAAAACTTAATAATCTAACATGATGTACAAGCATTGTTGGATGTGTAAGTATAGCCATGCTTTTCGACCGAAGAGATCCTCCTTTCCTTCGACACAGTCGGGTGGAACAGTGAAATTAGTCTCGACTGAATGAACGCCATAATAGACCAGTGTTTCGGCAAATTATACCCGGCGTGCCGCGCCTCGGGTTATTTTAGCTCCGGGTCGGCATCCAATGTACAGCCACGGATAGCCCTTTAGCGTGTACTTACATACTATACGAAGCAAGAGTGCTTACAAAAGTATGAAAGATTCTTTGGTTATATTATTTTTTTCGCTTTCCATATATTTTTCTTTGAAAAGCTAAACCAGAACTTTTAATGATAATGTGATTAACGACTTTAATTCAATATGCATATTTATAAATTGTATCGTGAAATAAAATAAGACAAATAACTGACAACTAATTATGGGGCAAAATAATACAAATTCCAGACACCTATTAGCTTTTTTCAAAATTTGAGATATTTATTTTAACTTTTATTTTATGTCATCATAAAATTCATTTCAGTAAAACACCTCCAAATTAAACTATCTTTTTTATATATAAATATACATTTCAAATCATTTTTCGTCGATGAATCTTGAACCTAATCCATAAGCTATGTTCCCTTATTCACAACTAGAAACGATAATTTTAATCAACATTATAGGAAAACTTTTATTTTTTCACTGTCTATACTATATCTGTGGAATGGAATTATAATAAAAATAATAACACATTTTAAGTACTAATTCTACATTGAATTTATTGAGATCAGGACCGGTTTTGCATTAGAAAATGTTGTCAGTTGATCAGTTTATTCCAAATAAGCGCGCACGCGATAAACGACAGAGTAAACTTCAAATAGATAATGATTTAAAAATTGAATTTATTCCCTTATAATTTTCCTATAATAATATTTCTATCCTTAAAATAATAATATAAAACAACATTGTTTTAAGTGACATAGAAATTTTATCATGTCTCTAATAGACCTCCATCAAAGTTCATAATTCGCTTTTAAAATATGTCAACAATAATTTTATTTCAGCCAGGTGAAAAAAAAGCCACAGATCATAGTTCTATTAAAAATATATATATAATTTTTTTAGAACTCAAATGCGTTGCTATTTTTTTACCGTGTTATAATGGAGTTCTACCTAGTTATTTCAAATTCTTTTGTTTAAACTAGGTAGAACTCCTAGTTTTGTCGCTAACAACCTTGGTTTCGCCTATCGGCATCTTCAGGCATTTCAAGTGCACGGATGTACTTGAACAAATTCAATCAATCAATAAATTAAAGACATTATTTGCATTGATCACTGACATTGCGGTGACATATAATATAAATTTAGCCAATTTATGTATTTATTTATTAGATGATCTCATCATTATAATGAAAACCATGTAATTATGTTATGAAAATACAATCAAATCTAATAAGCGACAAACCCCATTCTCCGCATTATCTCAACACTAACCGTTTGGGATATTACAGCACTGCGCCCAAGAAAAGGTTCAGCCGCCGTGCTGTAACGAAAGCAGTACACCAGTAGGGCTCCGGTCGCCTACTTACAAGGGTTTCACGGCCAACCCCGTTCGCCTTGTCTGCATCCTCATTACACGGCGACTCCTGTTGTCGAACAATCAATAGAATTAATTTTGGTTTTCCCCCGCGGCTCCTACCGCTTTTCCCCACTATCTTTCAGGGGTCTTCAGATAAATTGATCTGCAATATTTTGCACGCGACACGAAAGTATATAGTCAAATTGAATACGCCAACACAAGAAACCTATGTTTTATTAGTGAGTTAAAATTTAAATCACTGTACGAGCAAAAATTTCTTATATTTAAAATAGTTATTTAATCTGTGTTGTTTTTAGGATTCGATGCTACATTAGATGCAGACATTAAGATTGATCTATTAAATTCACTTATTTTGATTATTACTTTGTTAATGAGCATTAATACTTAATTGTTTTTTGATTTTATAGCTTGCATTGCTAAGAGTTCTTCAACATTTTAATAACAGTCTATTTTGCTTCAATTTATTTGTTTAGTTGTAATACCAATTGTTTGTCATACCTTGTAATTCTTGCTTTACTTTTGTATAAATATTGCTGTTTCGTTGTATTTCGTATCAGTTGATAATGATTGCAGTGAGCGAAACCGACCCTGGTCCAATAAATAGTATGCGGAATAAGTATTAAATATTTTTTATAATTTTTATTTTAGAGGCTATGATCAAGAAAGTGATTATAATATGTTAATACATTCGTATCCATTTATCCTGTCGATATGTCTTTTTGACACACACGCATATAATTTTTATATCTTGTGGCATTCAAATGTTTCATATAATATATATTGATGAAAAAATAGTTGAAATATTATGTATAAAGCCACAAGTAGTTTCCAAACGTTTTTGTTGCTTCTCTTTTCGTAATATGTTATTGGGTTAAAATTAAAATGAACTCGATTTAGAAAGACCTAATTGTCATGGTAATTTAAGAAAATCAGGAGATATTCATTTTAAAATGGTGTAATGCATTAAAATAATGTAAATTTTATCTTAATAAATACATCTACAAAATTCAATTTTATCGTGGAGCCATTGTTTACTTTAAAAAGTTTTTCTATTAATTTAAGAGCATTCATTTGTTTTGTGATAAATTAAAATTATTTTTATCGTGGTGTAAAATGTTTTGAAGAAAGTGTCCACATCGAATTAGATACCCCTGAATCCGCCCAACGTCTGGGTCTACTCACTTCTTCCGCCTAACGAAGTGGTTTAGGCGGTGCTTTTGTCGGCTTGCTCTACCGACACTCAGAATGAGCGCGGTCCGCGCTTTGTTTTCATACTGCAGCTGAAACATTAGAATCTTTAATTGATTTTGATTTCGATTATCATGATAAATTATGCCTTCTCTTTATTGAAATTATTTTATTGTAAAATTTGCAAATAGCAGTATATTGATTCAATAAAGCAATGGCTTATAAAATATTATAATGAATTTCTGGGGAGAAAGAAAACGAGATCAACGGCAATCAATTGATAACTTTTTTAAAGAAAATGGGAAAAAAACACTTGCAACTCAAGTGCTATGTTCTTTACTCAACTCATAATAAGAAGTTATCTAGCATATGAGCGCTTAAAAGTTCATATGAAGCTTTCATTGGCTCTTTATTTTTGTAGAACGAACAATGCTCATGGACACCGATTTTTATTTTGTATAATTTTAGTAAAAATGATATGTCCATTACTTTTTCTTCGTATCCTATTTAATGTATTACAAAATTTTCCACAAGATGGTTTTATTGACTCATTTTACAACTAAATTGGACAGTGATTTTTTTCCTCTTACTTATCAAATGTCTTTCATCCATTGGTTTAACAATATTTTTTATCTTTGTTAATGAAACATTAAATAACAAGTAGTTACCTACTTGTACGACACTTGCTTAGTAAACACATCAAACATTACTTTCTTTGGTTTTATTCAACTGAAAATGAATAGTTTTAACTATAGTATATACATTTTTAAGAGTATTTAAAAAAGAATGATAATAACTTTTACGCAATTTAAACACACCAATTTCAAAGAATATTTTTATGCTTCACAGAACAACATTATCTAGCATTGATGAATATCAACTTTTATGCATTTTAATATAAAACGATAGAATCATTGTTATTTTTACTTTTAAAAAAAAAAAATATTTGTGATTCATTAATTTAAATGTTTATTTTTATCATACTTACGCCAGCGAATCCTTATAACATTCTCCCGCACTCCCTTTTCACATTATTCATATTTCCCTTTACAAATAGCATCGGACTACACAATTATTTGTTATTCCCGGTCCGAGCGAGTCTATGACTATTAGGAGGGTACGCGACTAGATAAGAATACAAAAAGTTCAATAGAAATACGAGAGCTTTTATATATGTAGCTTTGGCCCGCGGCGCTCACAATTTATTCTAATATCTGTCATATTATTCCGATCACATGTGGGACTCTAGCAGAAAAGAACACCCGTCTAGTTTATGAACAGTCTTCTTTCAATTTGCTACAACCTTTGTGAATACTGTTTTGCATACACAGTTAAAAAAATGTTATTATGTAATATTTATATTTTCAATCAAAATATCAACATATTTTTTTACCATGTCTGCTCCCAACATTGAGGATATGGACTCCTCTCGGAGTTTATCTCAGTCTTTTTTCTACGAGAACTGTTTGTTACTCAGCTGTACAACCTCTCTTTTTTGAAAAGAGTAGGGAATGAAAGAAAACGAGGACTAGACAAAGTCGAAATTGCACAAACATCAATTTCCTTCGAACAGAATCGACTGAAAAAATCTACTCGTATCGGCCGGTCCGTTACGGAAGATAACGACGTTGACCACTGCACCACGGACTGAACATTACATGTTGACTACCGATTATAAAAATGCTACCGTGATTTTTGAAAAAACACTGAAAAGTCAGTGCTTTCAACATACGGTGTTTTTCAACATTTTATATATTAATATATATAAATTGCTTATATTATATATGTGATTGTTGTATACCAGTGATCGCCAAACGGTCGCTCGCGAGCTATTGGTAGCTCACGGTGGCAATTTCAGTAGCTCGCATAGGATATTGAACCATATTTATAAATTTGTCTAGGATCAAAGTGTATCAATCGTTTAGGTGTAAAAACAGCAGTCTTGAAAAATTTGTAATTGAAATATCTTAAAAAATATGGCAAAATGACTGGATTTTATAAATATTATGTTTTAACTTTATTTGTAGGTAAACAAAACAATATGTGATGTGTTATGAGCCCTAACTAGGAAATCAAAATTCTGCATTGAACTTAACGTCATAAAAACAGTTTTTGTGCTTTTTTTCTAAAATGATTTTTCGTAGAAAACTAACTTTGGTTCCAAAACCGTCATATATTAGTAGCTCAGCAGACAATTTCAATTTCTGAAAGTAGCTCACATCCAAAATGAGTTTGGAGACCACTGTTGTATACTATATGTTGACCCCTGCACCACGAACTAAAACCGAACGGACGGAAAAGTAAGATTTACAAAATCAATTTGATATCTCGATCTATGACAGCTTAGTAAAAAAAATCATAGTTTTATTATCATTCAAAAAAAGAGGATCAAATTTTTAATCAAAGTATGAGAAAATAATAAAGCTTTTATAATGAACAGCTTTACATTTTTTTAAATCAATAAAACACTATCAGGAATGAAACATTAGTATCTAAAAGTGTTTTTATCTTAGTGTTTTATATTAAAACGATGGTTGATACTCCTCGCGAAAATCGGACAAAACAAAAAAACTATGACTTAATATAGAAACATAACATGTACATACAAGGGCGCACGCCAACGTCAAATTGTAATAAACAGTTGAAACACTGGATTTTACACATGCAGTATGTGAACAACGCGCTGTTAATTACGTTGAAATAGTCTCAAAAATATATTGCATTACAAAAAACCGCATAACTTTGAAATCGCACAAAAATAGGTTTGGGTGTATTTGATATCTACGCTTGTAATAAATATATGTAATTTTATTTTCCACCGCGCACTCTGAAGCATCCGTCCGCTCTTTGAGAAACTTTCCTAGAATTATGACGAAGGTTCAAATTATGCACGAGTGGTTTTTCCTACTTGTGTGAAAATAAAGAGACAAAATATAAACCCAGATGCCGTTTTAAAATTGTCCTCTTTCCGCCGACGCCCGCTTGGATCGGATCTGTAATTTCCTGTATCCGCCACTGCTCACTTTTGCCCACCATATTTATACGTCATAGAGCACCCGGCATACTAATAGGACACAATATTCCATTTTTATTTGGAAAATGTATACGAAATTTAGTTTAATGGAACTCACCAAAAATTATTACAAAATAATATATAATTCGATTTTAAAAACAAAAACTAGATACATATTACAGTGGAAGAAAATCAATACATAAACCTGAATTTTGACTACCTTCAAATCATCGTTATACCAGCTGCTTCTAAACGTTTCTTCTTTTATCGATTGAATTTTTAGCCAATTCAAAATAAAGCATACTTCTTTCAGCTTATCCAAGGCCAAAATGAGAATTCCACCATTCTTGAGAATGTTAAATTGAATGTCCCTGATAATTTTTTTATGAATCTTGAACATGATTTGTTTGATCTTCCAAGTAGTAGAACCAGTCTGCAAATGGGGATGACCCTGGGAAGAGCTTTAGTGATTTTTAACGAAATTGCTTCGGATGTCGACATATTTCACATGGACGTGAGTGAGTTCAGACGAGTACTGTTTTTTATGTATTATAGTTGATTTTGTCGGAACTCACTCGGTTGACTGCTTTGAAAATTTCCAATGTGATTTTATTTATTTTTTCTCTCTACTAAACTATATTAATTTTGTAATGTTTATACAGGTATGTATATATTTAAATAAATGTATGTATTTTTGTGAAATGCATGGCGCATTGGCGTCAGCTGTAATGATTTGTATTTTATTGAATAAATATATAAATAAAGAAGTCGATTTATTTTAGTGAAATGAATATATTTACCAGTAATTGAATTCCAAATGAAAAGTGAATGAGGCAAAAATCCAATCAGTGTTGTCTTTGACGGAAATAAAAAAAAATATAAAATTTAAATTAATCAATGAAGCTTAAAAATTTCTGCTGATCGTTGAGTGAACAACGATTTTGGTTTCAGTTGAGAGAACCATTACAGACAGTTTAAAGAGACTTCGGACATTTTATAAAAACAGACAATTTTTTTGTTTTATTACTGATTCCACAACTTTATTATATCAAGACTGGCACCATTCAGAACTGATCCGATGATAACCATAAGCAAAACCGGAATCAAATTAAAAGCTTTTTACTTAATACTGAAATTACTGATTGTAATTTTAAAGTAAATATAGTTTTGATTATAGAATTTATCATTCTTGTATTATGGAATTTTTGAACTCTGAATCGTCAATGTTTTGAAAATCTCACCCCTTAAAATGCAGTAGGTATATCTCTCACATTGACAATGACCCCATAGCTACTGCTATCAAAATCTTCCAATAAAATATAGTCGATAGTATTATATATTGTCTTTTGATTTATTCCTTTCGAATAAAAAGTATGTGTCGTTTGAATTCCAAAGGGATGTGTATCAATTTTGGAATATGTGGTTACAATTTAAATATGTATGGTTTACTATATTTTATTTTGTGAGAATTTTTGATTTCAAAGCAGGTTTAGTAATCAATATAATTTTTAAAAGCCTTCTATGTTAAAAAAACAATATATTTAATGGGTGCAGTATTCAAAACCTTCAAAGCAGGTTTAGTATAAATCAATATAATCGAGGATTTAAAAGCCATCAAACGATAATTATACTACTGATGACGTTAAAATAACAATAAGATGCCTTTGAAAGATTCGAATCACGTGTCATAAATAGTTACACAATATTGTGAATTGTATATTAAAATGAACTTTTACAAAGCTAACGCCGAGTAGTTAAATAGTTTTGTGTAATTCTTTCAAATAATTATTCTTTTATGAAACGAAATAAAAAAATATTTTCCATTCATATAGTTATTAAATTGATAGTAAGTAACTAGTGGATTCAACCACTTGACCAACAAGCTGGACCATGACCACACCGCTGTACGTCTTTTCACTTGTACGATTTGCATAGCGGCGAAAAGTTTACAATCGCATTTGCCTCATCAGCCAGTGGGGAGCACAATAATTCTTCTTTCCTTTTTGTACCCCGGGGCAGCTTAGCGATACATAAATTTCCGATCCGGTCATCCCTTAAAAACAAGTCAGTTCCGTTCGCGGATTTCATAAAATATATGACCCTAGAAACTTTGCGTAACGCTGATAGTGTTTTGCAAACATCCATTGCAAAAGTATTCAGGGGAACATTACAAGACTACAATCACCGAAAAGAAAATAACTTACTTTTTATGTTGCCATCTTACAACGATCTTTTAACATATTATTAAGAATAAGCGAATTATAATTTAAAATAAAGTCTATCTACCTGACGTTTGTTATTTGATACTAAAAATTATATGTAAATGGCAATATAGTTTAGTGATAAAAAATATATATAATATGTTGATAGCTATTTTGACTTACGTCCTCGTCATAACAAGTTCTTAGATTAAAATACATTGATATTGTTACAATGGAGTTCTACCGAGTAAATACCAATTCAATCAACAAAATATACCTTTTGGGAAGATCAACTTTTGTAATACTATTTTTTATAAATAGCATCTTTTGCGTAACACAACACTTATCTAATTATAAAAAATCTCATCGTCAGTGGAACCGACCCTGATCCTAATAGATGTAATGTGCTATAATAAGTACAAAAAATGTGATATTATTTTTTTATGTAATGCCATTTCACCAAGTATGGCAGTGAATACATTAAAGGTGACAAATCTAATAACTTAAATAAAAGAATTTACCATGTAAAACTGTGAAATTATTGATATTAATATAATTCAAAGTTTACATTTTGTATTATGATAAGGTACGGCATTTTAGCTGCGTTTTGATTGAAAATGCTTAATCTCTTTAAAACCTATTTTTATAAACACTTACTGTACAAATCGAGTTCTATATTTTTCTAAATTATTAATAAATATGTGCGAAATCATAAGTTTTCATGTTATTTGTTATCGGTCAACGTTGACACATTGATAATAACAAGATAGTCACATGAATACTAAGCATTGCATATCAATTCATCAGATCGAAATAAATTTAGTTGTTATCAGTTTTTTTTGACGTAGCTTATATCTCGCAATATAGGCGCCATCCTGCTTCGTACATCTTTCTCTTCCTCAGGTAAAGAGAGCCTCCAGGATGTTCGGCTTCGGCAGCCGATAACAACCTCCGCCTCCTCCCTGAACTGCCTGCCGTCTAGTGACTGGCTTAGCCGCTTCAAATGTCTTTCAGTCCATATCACTGGGGGTGTTTCCTGTGAGAACAACGGAAAACCTATAACTGAGATGTTTTAAGATACAGTGAGGTTCGATATTATCGGGATTTACAACATTAGGTGACAGAAGCCTTACTAAATAGAAAAACTTATAATTCACTTACTCTTCACGTCAATAGCTCATGTTATATTTATTCTTTTGCCTTTCTATTTTTCTTCATAATTCCTCTCGTATGCTTTCCAAATGATAGTTGCATAAAGAATAAATAATAATTTTTAACTACTGATTTTTTTCATGTAACATTAATAACGGATTTTACTAGGAATAATCAAAAACGCCTAATCTTTAAACAAAAGTATTGGAATAATAAATAATATTTTGAGCGTTGATAGTAATATTGGACCGAAACATTAATTTCGTCAGTTTTTCATGCACCAATATTAGAGTCTGGATACAAAATAATTTTAAGTATATCCAAGCGTTAAAAAATATTACAATGCTATGCGGCATAAAAACTAAATAAGCTTATTCTAAAATCTTGATATAAAGGGCTTAAAAATATATATATATTTACATTTTAGTGACTTGTTAAGTAAACTAAGTAGCATTCTTTTGTAATGAAAATAACTCCTCACTAGGCGCATTTACTAATCAATTGTTTTTTTTTTTAATTGACATTTTTCTTTGATGGTGCAAATTAGATTTTTGCAATTTCATTTCAAGTTCATTCGTGTCATCTTAAAATGTCTGAAGATTTTGCTCTATTTTGATGTTCCGGGTCGATATAATTACAAATCATTAAACATAGACAAACGATTCAAATTTAATCAACTGAAAATAACTCCTCTAGGCGCATTTACTAATCAATTGTTTTAATTGAGGATTTTGACTGATATCCGGGTCGTTGGCGACATGATTCAAATTTAATCAGCTGAAGCTTTAGCAATATCGAATACTTTTAATTTATGATGCGTGTTTTTGTTTATCGAGAACTTTTTATTTTAGCACTTCGTGTAAATATTTTTCTCTTGATGAGTTTGAGCTCAAATTTACGTGATTGACACAAAGTTTGCCGCGCAGGAACGTCAGTTAGTTAAGTCATTAAATGAAGAAAACATAGATAGTTGATATCATATTTCATGTCTTGTTATTTTTCAGCTACTAAAGAGACGTTGAGCAACTGAGTAACAAGCATTTCTCGAAGAAAAACATATGTTGACATAAACTCCGTGAGGGGTCTATATGCTCCAAGTTGGGAGCGGACATGGTTAAAAAAAAAAAAAACCGACAACTGTAGACTAATGCTAGTCGAAGATAACATAAAAAATGGTTTTGTATGGGCTTATTTAAATTTTTTTCACTTATAAGACGTTTATATTATTATATTTTAAAATGATATTATCATATCATCTAAAAAGATAAACTTAAATTAATATCATTTACAAACTAACTGTTGTGCTGAAAATAATATTTTCAAATCGCGATTATTGCTAAGTAGTTATAATACGGGCACCCAGTCGAGTGACAGTCCGTACAGGGGTTGCATACAAGGCAAGCACCCTTTCCCACCCTCTCCCCACCGGAAGTTCCTATCGCGTGGACGTATTTTACAAATTTGGCACAATACATTGAGCCTACATGTGACAGTTTCCATTCAATGTTGCGAGACGAAAACTTTGACTGTTAACTCAAAAGACGTAAAGATTGAGACGTGCTATTATTGTACTATCTAGCGCTGAAATTATTTAAAGAATATACATTTTCAAAGTTGTATACGCATAATAAATAGTATTAGACTTATTTGCAAACGACATTTATTCAAAAAACAGTGTCTTTAACCACTTCATTACCGTAAGGCCACTGGTGGCCGCCGCATACGGACGTCGCGAATAAAGTCGCAAATATTGCAAAATATATAAAAACAATCTTTCGCAAGAAATCTTATGATATTTTTCTTTTCATAGCTGGTGACATCTATATATTGTCTCTAGAAAAAAAAAACGTTTCTTCTGTCATCAGTTAATCTAGTAGGTGTGATAATTGCGACCGTTTTGCTCGGTACTGAAGCGGTTAATAAGTTGTCAATGTTCGAACAGTAATATCAGTAATCCAAAAAAAAATATTCAAGACGCAACAAAATTAGTATCACAAATCTTCCCATTGCGTTTGGTACGAAGTAGTTGACATATTTTTTGAAGCCGTATCCATTCCCAATATGGAGCATATAAGCTACTTATGGAGTAAATCTGAACTGATGCTTCTTTGCGAGAACTTCTTGCTGCTCAGTTTTTCAGCCTGTTTTTTTTTCTTGCTATTGAGAATAGAAAGGATAGAACTACGACACGATACTTGGTTAACTTACCGCTGTCGATACGTCCTGTTTTTAGGATCAAACAAGTGAGTTAGTTAAATTCTAGATAAAAATCACATTATTGATTATATAGTTTTTATTTTATTTTAAAGACTTTTAATTTTAAACCCTCACAAACAAAATATGACGATTGACAAAAATATCGTATTTACCGATTCAAATGAAAAATAAAATTTATTGTTGCCTTCTCTTCAAATGTATGAAGGTATAGCAATAATCTGTACTAAATTAAATGTATTTTTTTATTGTTTTTAAATGACTTTCCCACACAGGAAGATTAGTAAAAATAGCCTTATGCTGCGTTATGATTTCAAACAATATGAAGCTTAAAGCTCTGTTTTTTTGTATCCAATCAAGTTAATCACAAAATAATACAACGAAATTTTTAATGTTTTCTTGTCGCCATATCGATTGTTAAAATAATAATCAAATTATTGTGATAAAGTCGTGAAACAAAACCATCAATCTAAGTACGCAATGTATTGTTTTTATCTTGGTGAAGAAAATTTGAAAGTCACAGCGCTGTCAGTGACCGGCCGATACAGAGGAAAGGGCGTCATTATTGTCACAGGACTGGCGACGCTGTCATCAGGGGGCCTGAGGAGGGTCTTGGCAGGACTCGTTTGACGAGGATCCTCGGCGCAAGGCTGTGCATTCATTAGCTTTCGCTATCTTCAAACAGTATCTGAATTTAATTACTAGCAGCCAGTAATTGAGGGCAGTTTATGTATGGACCGGTTTGGTGTTAAGTCCTAAGTAATCTCTCAGCGTTTGATAAATTATCGTTGATTCTTTATGGCAACACCATATATTGCATGTTTGAAATAACGTGATTCGAGTGCACTACAATATAATCATTGAAAATTTTAAATAAAAATACCATAATGTAAATATTTTACTGTTGTTTCTCAATGGAATTTAGTTGTAAGTTTCGTTGGCATATAATTTTTAATTAGGGTTAACATTTTTATAATATATGTTTCGACTAAATGATATTGATCCTAAGTAATATTAATTAAAACAAGTCTTAGTTTAGCTTCAATTGTATTCCACTGCGTTGATAAATTCAAATATAATTTCATTCATACTAAAAGTAGGTAGTTGCATTATTTATTATTTGTAATAATAAACTAAAGTCTTTCGAAGCAGGCCTTGCTTAACTGTTAAAAATCTACTCACATCAAATGCACCTGATCTCAATACTTTACTTGTGAAAATCTTAATTTTAGAATACCAAATCAATCTCTTTTCGCCTAATAATAGAGTAAATTAAGTATGTTTTCAAGCGTGACTGACTGATAAATTAAATAAAATGAAAGATTCTAAAATACTTTTGATAGCGATTAGCTTTATACTCGTTTTAATGTCATATTAAGAAAAAGTTTATATTTATATATTAGTTCAATAATTATATATTACTGAAATGGACAAAGAATAAAATCACAGATAAATCGTAAAAAGAAGCAAATACAAGAAACGCCTTTATTGCTCGTTCTTGTCCGTTACATCCATTGTGTACAAATATACTACCGAATATCTCTTTATGTACCTACATTCTCTGTGGTCATCGATTCACGTCCCAGCAGGGAACGAGATTGTCGCTTTTTATTAAGGATTTATTTTCAGTGCACCATGGCGCCGATATATTCTCATACAAGGGTCCAGTAAGCCCCAGCACCCGGGGAAATAACGCTATTCATTTGTTACTTTACATTTTTTCACTATAATCGATGACCTACCCAAAAAAGACTATTTATTACCACAGCAAAATATTTTTTCTATGTATCACCCGCAAACCTATTTGAAATACTTCAATGTGTGTTTTACAAATGAATTAATACGATACAATTATAATTTTCATCGGGAATCATTGTTAACATATTATTTGAGTTATAGTATCACGCACTATAAAAATGTACTTTTAATGATAGGCTGATATTTTTAATTGTAACTTTACTTACCACTTAATAAAAATCTCAAGCATAAATTCACACATTTCCTTCAAAAAATTTTCTTCGAAAATTTTAAACGCATAATTAAAGATAAAATATTTTAACTTAATAATTTGTCATATGTATGTATGACCAAAAAGTAAAATATATATTTTTAGCTTTATTTTTTGAAAACAGAACAGTTAATATATTATTTAAATCACCAAAAAACTCTACAAAATTTGGCCGCCTGTACACATTGTATCACAATAAAAGTCGCCCGATAAAATCTCGTCCACTGCATTATTCAATAAACCGGCTGCGGCGGCAGGAATTCATTTTTAATATTGCAAGCAATATTGGAGTTTATTTATGATATTTTTATTCTGGACCAGCACGTTGCCATACATATTTTAGAACTGTTTGTCCGTTATATGGCTCACATTAAAAATATACAAAATACCATAAAGTATACGATTCATCAAGGATTTATTGTCATAAAAAATGTCCCATTTCTTCCGATTGATTCAAATACATATAGGTATAATAAGTACAGTCGATCCCGATCTTAAAATTGAATATTCCAGGATAAGTCCTTTTCCATTTTCAAATATCCAATTTTATTCTAAATTTAAATACCTTACATTGATTTTCCATACATGAAACGAAATGACATAATGAAGGAAAATCTGTAGCATCAATTTAAATCTCATTTAAATGTTGTGTTGACACGTGTAGGCACATTTGCTCATTATTTAACTATTTTATTCTGCATACGTAACTTCTCAGCTGATAAAATAATCAGGTTTTCAAAGCTTTACGTAGAAAAAAATGGTGCGTCCATTTATTTTTATTTTTAAATCAAAATTGTGACGCTATTCAAAAATAGTGCACCTCCTTAACATTTTAAATATGTCATCAGTTAACTGTTATCATAGCTTTTTCGGTGTTTTTATACAATTTTTTGTTATAACATCTCATCAATATTGTTATTATTACACCTACATTCACAAATGAATTGATTGTTTTTTTTCCGTTTTTATTAACTTATTTTGAATAGTTATACCTATTACAAGTTTTATGTTTGTAGACTTATTTTATACTCAAAATATACAAAGCAAAAATAATTTTTATGGATTCTTTATTTTTGAAACTATGGTTTGAGCTAATGCCTTCGATTGGTCTATCTTTATGAATTTATTGAAAAAAGAACAATTCTCAAAAATATTCTGAAAATTTTGTTTGTTCATTATTCAAATGAAGTTATGGAATAAATAAATTATAATACAGTAAAATTCTATTGTAGTTTTGGCAAAAATATACCTTAAATAAAATAACTACCATTCGGCCACTTAAAATTGGCAATATATTTTCTTCGGGTAATATTGTTTGTCGACATTATACATTTGGAAACACTTTAATCCGCGCTGCACGCCGCCCCGCTATGCTTTAGGCCTAAGGGGGGCCAATCGAATAAATCTTTTCCTTTTTTTAGTCTTGCTCAAAACAGGAAAATGATACATTTTTTACTGCCTACTCCCCATTTTTTCTTATAGATGAAAATGTTTCTTTTACTAATTTATTGCTTATGGGATATGTAATGATGCTTTCAAAAATCCATTTAGCTGCGAATTAGTGTATTTATTGGCTATATTCTCAAATAATACCATAAAATATATTGTTTTCCAAAAATCATTTCTTAAATGTATTAGTCTTAGAGATTTATGTGTTTAGGGGTAGCTTATTATTGAGAACCTACAAAACAGTTAACCATAAATTGTCACTAAAAAATCACTAAAAGATTTTGTTGGTTTTAATTGCGCTAGATTTATAAAAACCAAACTCATGGAAAAGACACACAAATTTAAATAAGTCAATCTAATAATTAAATGTGTATCATCAATTCTACGCAAAGTTAATCAAAAATGAATCGTTTAAATTTTGTACATGGTTTTTTTCGCTTACGACCCGGATTTCGCCTTTCGGCATCTTTTCATTGCAAATGCATGAATGAACATGAACTGACAATACAAAACTCGAACGATGCCAATTTGGTATTGAAATTCCATCAAGCACCGTCAGTCCAAATTTTAAATTAAAAAAACATAGCTTATCATTGATATTTCACTTAATAGAATTAACTCGATAAGAATTTTTTGTTCTGACTAGTAATGTAAGTAGCCAATGTGTTTAGTACTTTACATTTATATGTTTACAATTATGATTGTTGACTGGCCGCTGCTGTAAATAGTCACTGAAAATTTATCGTGTCAGCTACATATTTTTACGGATTATGAAGATACTGGCCAAATATATATTTGCTCAGTAGAATTATCGAATTATCTTACTCTTAATTGTGACTTCATTCGGAAATAGTTGTATGAATAAATTGCTACGGGTCTTAAAATGCATTTAAATTATCCAAAACGAACGATTTAGCTTTACATTTGCTAAACCTGAAGTATACGGTCTGCAACAGTAACAACCGCAAATAAGAGAAACAGCGTGAGCAACGACACCATCGAAACATTTACCCCATTCCTCCAGAGAGCATGTCTTATTCGCTGTCGCGTAGGTGTTTTAGTAATCGTTCGTTATTCCCATTGAAATGGTTCTTATACTCGTCTCACCACAAATGGTTGCGCTCCAAAAACATGATCTACATGGATATAATTTTTAGATTTTTTTTTTGTTTTTATTTAACATATGGCCTTCTAATTGAGCTTCTTTGGCATATTCTTTCCATAAGAACTGCTCAATACTCAGTCGCTCAACTTTTATCGAGTTCTATGGGAGTATGGATAGAAGACAAGTGATAAGCTTGCCGTATTCGTTATGCTCCGCTTACAGGATTGGATGGATGTTAAGGATTTTTTAGATAGCACAACTTTCCATCCCTAAAAGCAAAATCGATATATCGATTGAAAAAGTGCTGCTTGTGTTTGGTCTTGAACCCGTTAAGTCCGCCACGACGTTAACCAGTGCACCAATAACCCGACAAATCAATATAACGAATAATTGTGAATTGATGTGCTGGTTTCATTTTTTTCCACCAACGCTATTTTTTCGAGAAAATGGCAGTATCGGCAGCGGTAAGCAATGCTTTGATTTTTTTTTAACGCGTACTTTTTGTCGTCTTCGATGTAAAAAAGATGTTACGAAATTGACTGATTTCTTATTTTGCACTTATTGGATAGTATATAACTTTGCATGACAAATATATATTTTATTCAAATTAACGGTTTCTCTATGGACAACTTTAATTTTATCATTTCACGATTTTTCATTATCAATACAGTGGTTGGTGGTGTTCATCAATCATTTCATAAATCTTCCGCGAATATAGTTTGAAAAATTCATGACCAATTGAAAACTTTAAATATTTACCATAAATCTATGTAATACCTGGTATCTGTGAAGTTCATTTATCGCATTGATTTGATTTTAAATCAAGATATTGCGTGTTTTTAAACAGTAGTTTAGTTCATATTTGGCTATAGAAATTAGCTTGGATAAAAGATTCTCGAATTTTTATTTTAATCGAAATTCTGGAAAAACTAGAACGCACCACTGATGCACATAGTACACAAGCATAGTATTGCTATGTGCGAAGCAAACATAAATTTATATGTTATTTTATAAATCACCTAGTATGACTTTCACCATAGAGAATTTCTCACAGTTGGACTAGCGTAAAGGCTAATTACAAACCTACAAGGGACGGCTGCCACTTGCAATACTAACAAATGCTTTTATATGATTATATATACTAGCTAGCTGCAAAACATGTGGCTGAAACCATTTATAGTGTTTTCGTCTGTGCTTTATATGGGGGACTAAGAAAAGAAAAGTACAGATTGCGTAGCAGTTAAATAAAAATAAATCCAACTGCGATCAATTCTTCAAAAGAACTTATAACTTAATAAAATATGACTTAAATATCATAACGGTGATATTTTTTAAATAACACAAACAGTTTATAATGTGTATAAAACTGTTTAAGTCTTTAAATGAAATGCACTGAATCATTGTTTGAAAAAACTTAAATTAATATTGCACGATTAAATCACACAAAATTAATGATTAAATAAACGTTCGATATAAAAAGACTGCTTAAACTATAAGATGACAGTCATCAAATTACTATAGCACTAGTGGTTGTTTAACTAAAATTTATATCTTCAAAACCAAGCATAATAAATTTCTACTTACGTTTATTGTATCTATATTCAGAATTCATAGGGAAATGAGTGTCTGTACTCTCTTTCCCCAAATATACTGCGAGGTAATGACAGTACCATAGCTTGTATTCATATAGAAATTCGAAATATTTATAGTATATATTGCCTCCGAAAAAAGAAATATTTTTTTTATTTTGTCCTTAATTTCATAATAATATTGTGTAAAGTCTGATCCTATATCAAATCAGTTTACTTTGAACCATCAAGATAGCACATAACAAAATAACACTTCCCACATTAGCACATTTTCACAACTAACCAATTTACCTAAATCCCATTACCTTGAACACCACCAAGTGTATAAAGCCTTTGACCCACCCGTTATCTCTGTTAAAACTACTAGTGCGATTACAATAACCGGCCTTTTTGGCCACCTATTAGCGCTGCCACCATGCCTCCCGATCAAGATCATTCTGTTTCAAAGAGAACGCGAAGAGCAAAGCCACATTCGCCGGTCCCGCAAATCGCGTATCTGATCACAGCCTCCGGATCGTCCCGGAAGAGGATCCACCGGAAACAGTATGGGAAGTCCCCGGGGTAGCAGGAGAGCAACCCTCTTCTCTCCTCGCTTGTTCCTTCCCTCTCCTCGGCGGAGTGGTGAATACCCTTTGTGGCGGTCGGCCTCTGCATTTAGCTAATCTTTCCCTTTTGTGTGATGGATATGAGCATTTTTCCCAAGCGCTGGCGGTTCCATCAAAGCGAAGGGAAAGCGTTCGCCTTTTTGCATTAACGCGGATTCCCCCGACAAGAGATCAGTGGCAGAACAAAATAATTAAATGCACTTTTAACAATCAACACCAATTATTATTTGACTAATTACAAACATTCATTATTTATTTCAACATTGCCCTTTTTTGAATTTATATTGAATGCTTTCGATGGATTTAGCGATAACTTTGTAGAAGATCATTTTAATAAAGTTTAAAATATATTTCACTTTTAAGGTGTTCACTTTCAATACTTCGTGGAATGGAATTATAATAAAAATGATCATTTGATAATCAGATGCTGATGCTGGTGATCAGTTGATAATGCTTACATGCTGATTAATAATCTAATGTAGAATAAGTTCTAAAAATTACTTATTTATTTTATCAATAATTTTATTATATTGAATGTTTTAATGTTAATTTAAAGAACTAACAAAAAAATATTCCAATTTTATTTTTACTTTCAAATTTATATCACATAAAATTTAGGTACCCAATCATTAAGCCTTCAGATCACTGTAAAAGTTTAAAAGAGAGCATATGTAATATTTCTACAATCCTTAAATATATCCTTAAGTAAATTTCATCTTGATGCCTTAATGATTAAATATTGTATGTCCATAGTGGACTTTTAATGCTCACATAACCAAGAATTAATTTTGAAATCACAGTTTCTTTATTCACTGTTCATAATTTCGTTAACCTATTGCTGAAGAGCTTTCAAAATATTGAAAATCTTTAGTCATGCTTTCACACATTTAATAGAGAATAAAGTTTAATAAGAATTCTTAATTTCAAATGAATCTATCTATCCTTGAACTTCAATTGCTAATGATTGTTGAAAAATGAAATAAATTTTAAAATATGTAGATTATTAAATTGTTGTGAAGTTTGTAATTAGAAAACGATGATGATCGTTTTAAATACATTATTAATATACTTAATAGCAGGCTTCTTTTTTGGATCACCGGTAATACATTATAAATTTAAATCAATCAAAGTAATGATTATGATTGATATTTTTTTTTCGGCGCTACTGATTGACAACTACACTCTGCGGCTGGGGAATCCCTGTTCTCTCTTTTTACAATTTCCATTTTTTTATTTGAACGCTTTCACGGCACGCTCGGTAAACACCGCCATTCAATATTAGCTCCCGCTCAAATCTGTTTGACAATATTTTTCTTTGATAAATGGAAATAGAAACACACCGGCTGGATAGATGTCTCTTTTGCTAGACATTTCCTCCGCGGTGTCTGCAACTCTGCATTCTTCTACGTTTTTTTTTTTGCGTCACTTTTTACAATCTATCCGGTATTGTTATTTTTCCCGCGCATTGGCAAAACGTGCGGCCTGCTTTTCATTTGTTATTTTTGACGTCTCCGCTGCCGTTTTGTACTTTTTCAAAGCCGAATTCTTTGTGCTGAGACCATTTCTCAAGTTTTTTTGACGTCTGGCCGTTTGTCTGGATAATTAATATGCAGTCAATTTAAAGCGCCGTCTGTTATCTCGGATTGTTCTTTAATTCACTGGAGACGAATTTTTGATGGGTTCGCTCCGTTAACAACACGACGTCAGAATATTTTTTTTATTTTTCCGTAAATATTAAAAAAACAAAACATAATTATGTTTATACATTATCATTGCAGATATGGCAGAACTCATTTTAAAGATATGTAAACAATAATTGTTAATCAAAAACTCAAACGCAGTTGATTGGCAATATACAATTAATATGAACTAATATTTCAATTCTGTTTAACTGTATATCACTAATATCAAAGTAATTTCAAAGAACCTAGCTTCACTAGTCACTTTTGAATGTGTGTATAAAAAAAATGTTATGAAATATTACAATATATTTTTTTTTACATTTTTGACCATAAAGTAAAAATTATTCACGTCATAATCTTTTCATTGAATTGTTAAAGCATTTCATTTTCATCAACTATGCATTTCATTTGATAATTTTAAATCTAATAGCTGGCTTCAAAAATTGATACTGACACCTAGAGTTAATTGATGATCTAAATTTTACTTTTTATTGTAATTGAATTTGCAACTATTATTTTTGAAATATTGTTGAGTTCTTTGATTAATTTAACTTAATGAAAAGAAGACATCCATGCATTTTCATTGAAACAAAAAAATATATTTTTTTGTAATGAAGTATTTCGACTGAGGGTGCTTGATGGAATTTCAATATCAAATTTGAATTTTTTGAATTTTGTACTTTTCCATGAGTTTTGTCGCTAACGACCCGGGTTTCGCCTTTCGGCATCTTCAGGCATTCCAAGTGCACGGATGTACTTGAACTGATGTGCACGGATGTAATTTGATATTGTTTTGTGTTATTGACTTTCGGTCATTTTAAGCTAGTGACAAAAGCACCAGATAATAAATTATCTCGGCTATATAACAAATCTAACAGCTTTTATAATATTTGAAGATTAATGTATACTGGTAGAAGCATTATCCTACTTAAGCATCAGTTCATCAGATGACATGAACCATCAGTTGGAGTACAAGCATGCAGTCATCTGTTATACAAACACACATTCGTTAAATCCCAGTGCCCCCTCATCATGGGAGGGAAGGGGTCCCTTTAGGATTTTCAATTGTAATCAACATTTGGTAGGGCCATTAGCGTAATTAAAGTGCCAACGTGACTCACGACATAAGAGACGCCATTTTTGCGTCAGGATTTCCCATCGGCTATATAATTACAAGATACAAAATAAAATAGGTCCTCAACGGCTGTTTTAGTTCGGCCGTTTCGCAATTAAATTTGCGTCTCTCAAAATTTTACACATTTAGCACGTCGATTTATATTTAAGAATGTGGAAAATTACACAGCCTTTTATTCAACTGTGTGTTGTCTTTTTAAAATCATGCCCACATTTTATATAAGAAAAGGGGATATATTCAGTTTTAGAGGTATATATTATATATATATTCAGATGTGGAATTTTGTTTAGTTTTGAATTATTTCCAGGTCTGTCTTTAAACATACATAAAAACTTGACACAATTAAATACTATAAAAAATAGCAAGAAATTTTATCATTTCTGACCTTCATACTGTAATATTTTTAGTTACTACGCGGCTTCAGTTTTTTCAAAGCAGTAAACAGTAAATTTTTGGTGGAAAGACAGTGTATTAAAAAAAATGAAAGATATATTTGTAGTAATTCCACATATTCTTGTATTGAGAAAAACCGATTCTTATTTTAACAATTGTGAAATAAGTACAAAAAATATGTAAAAATGGGTAAAATTTATTACGAAATCATCAACAAATATCTCATTTAATAACTCCACTAAAACTGTAACGGCTACAGATACAAAAATCTGATGCTTCTCGTAGTTGCCTTTATCTGGATCCTCCTCCTCTAAGCTGACATTGCCCTCAATGTAGGACTATAGGAATTAGTTTGCATTTTAACTGGTTTGAATTTATGCGATATATTTTGGAGGATATTTCGCCTCTTTAAGAAACATCATCAGAGCTACTATCGAAACGGTTGCTTTAGTAATATGAGGATAACTTATTAATTAAGCAACCATACGATAGTAAGTCAGATGGTGCTTTTTAACGAGGTAAACACGTGTCACTATATGTCACACAATATGTTGAATAATCTAAAGTATTTTTAATTTTATATTAAAATGAACCTCCAAATAGTTACCGCTGAAAAGTCAAAAGTATACATATAATATTTTCGATGGATTCGGCGATACCATTGTCGAAGTTTATTTTAATATCAAATTAAAAATAATTTTGATTATTCAACGTATTTTGTTACTAACTGTGACAAGTGTTTTGCCTCTTTCAGATGCATCTTCGGACTTTCTATCACAAAGTTTGCTTAATTAAGTCTTAGTAAGTAAGTTATTAAGTACGATGATGTCTCCCAAAGACGCGAATCATGTGTTACAATAAGTAACACAATACGTAGAATAATCAAAGCTATTTAAAATTGTATAATATAAATATAATATTTCATTTCGTCATTTGTAACTCAATTGTTCAAAGCTTCTGATTTATCAAATAACGTCATATCTATATACCCACGTATACATGTGCAGAAAATGTTTATTTGATTTAAGAATAATCTGGATTATTATTATGACAACTATTTTGCGCAGGAGCGTTCCACAGTTTGACGGTATTTACTCAAGATGCGACCATCGCGGGGGCAGACTGTTGGCAAGTCACCCGACGCGACACATTATCGAGATAACTTTTCAGCTTTGAGATTGCTTTAATTTCATTTAAATCTTCGTACAAATTAAGTGAAATTAAAGCAAATCAGGGGGTCGGGGTGGAAGTAGAGCAAGCGGCAGTGTTAATTAAAAGGGATGTTAGCTCGGACTGGAGTGACAAGCGTCGCCTTACAAAACTTGCGACTGACAATTTTGGACTTTTCGACTGAGTGCTTGAGGGTGCTTAAAAGAAATTTGAATTAAGCTTCATGTACTGGAATTATGTACTTAATATTAAGTTTTAATAATACTGCCCATTGTCGTGTAAGTATTTATAATTATTTCAATTCATCTTCACACAGCCTTTCAATCAAACATTTATTGTTAAAAATAGACTAATAGGTACTTACCATATTGTTACTTTTAAATGTCTTATTATTTTTTTTACTTATTCCAAATAATTTATTTGGATCAGGACTGATTTCGCTCATCATGATCATTATCATCGGTTGATAATGCTCGCGGTGAGGGAAATTGATTCTTATCTCAATAAATGAACTGTGGAATGAATACAAAAATGTCGGATTTTTTAATAATATTATTTATTTATTTATTGGCAAAAAACTATATAAAATACATGGCATTACAGCAAGCGCCAATGCGCCATGCATTTGACAAATTAATAAAAATTACATAACATATTATACAAAAATTTTAAAAATAAGAAACAGAACAGAAACATATTATTTACATAAGATAAAAAAAAAATTAAGCTGTCCCGGTATACATGTGCAATATGATGACATTCCACCAAGTATTGACAGTGAAGACCTTACAAATTGATATAATGTGTTCACTGTGAATACTTGCTTAAAAGCATTATATTTTAAAACAAAAGAACATTTTTTGCACTTATTCCACAATTAGAGTATTAAGATAAAGACCGTTTTCGCTCATTAGGAGCAGTTTTAAATGGTTAAGTTCTCACTAAAGCAAACTGGTCCTGATCTTAATAAAATAAGTATAATTTTTTTTATTATTCTTTATATTATTGCCATATTATGCTGAAAAAAAACGATGTAGATCTTGACACTTGCGATTGAATCGGTGATAAGTTTGTGAAAAATCATTTTGTGAATAAAATTCAATTTGATTACCTTTTGAATAACAGTATATTTTTATAGTAGCTGAACAGTTAAAAAAAATATATTAAATTAGCTTTAAATTTAAAAAGAGAGATTAGAGAGATTTTTGATTTGATCAGACCAAAGAAACGGTTGTCTTTGAAAATCGCATTAGTTTATATAAGAGCAAAAAAAACAAACAGATCTTTCAATAAATTTCAAAATGCTTCTTTCAGCAAGCACATTTTTGAAACAGCTCGTAATAAATAAAGATTTGACAGTGAAGTCTCGTGCCGAATGTCAATTGGGATTCTTATCACGTGCGCCACTGCCCACGAGAACAATAAAGGGGATCAAGTGGCCTGTTTTAGCACAACTTTCATCAAAGACCCTTGCTAGATCCGAGACCTGGATAATAAAGATTTTTAGTTAGAAAGATAGCCTTTAGATTTGGTCGTATCATCACGCATTTATAATAGATAACTAGTCTAGCGGTCTTTTAGGCCATCCGTCGTCAGCCAAATTTGGTCCAATTTCTATTTTAATACAACAAAATTTTCTCATTGAGTTGTGTTTTTTTTTTATTATGATATATATAATATATTTAAAAGTCCGTAGTAAAATTCACTTACTAAAACTATCAATTATGTCTTTACTTTATAAATAAATACATTTCATTTTTTCTTACGATTAAATATGTGGTACATTTACTAAAATAAAGCATTAGATATTGATTCAAATAATGAGTTTGAGAATCAACACACCAAGTTCCATTATTTTATTGTAAACACAATAACAAAATGCGATGAAAGTTCAAAATATTCGTGTGTATTTCAACTATTTTAACGTCATTACACAGTAATACATATCGTGCAAAACAAGTGTGCCGAGTTTTTAGTTATAATCAAACAAAACATGATTATCAACGCCGTCCACCAATCACAAAGTCGTGTCAAATAAAAACCTACATCTTATACATGATATGAATGAGCATCTTTTGATAGTTTTACCCATAAATATTTCACATTTCACGATTTTTACAATATAAGCCAACTGCCTCGCATTATTCTTCCACAACATCACCACAGAGTAACACAGGGGTTGCTGAATCAAAGTAATAACGGAGGTCCTATGCGCTGACTGAATGATAACAGAGTAGAAGGCCTTTTGTTCTTACCCTCAGATAGAATAACTAAAGGCCACTTCAAGTGCTGCCAACTAACAAGCTTAGCTTTTGCTTTATTCAATCGGGCACACCGATCCATTTTGCCATTATTTCTTTTTCACATAGTTTTTTTTTCTCTTTTTCACCTATACATGTTGTCTTTTTTCAGGCTACAGTTCGACACAGACTTCCGTCACCTCCAAGCCAGGGTAAGCTTACGTATATTTTATCAAAGCTCAATTAGCTTTTTGATGTCAGTCATCAATGATTGTTGTCGAAGTCGAAAATATTGTATAATTTGAACTTAATGTATCAATAATTAAAATGAACGGTATTTTTTATAAGATAAAATACATATTTGACTGTAGTAAAAAATGTAATTGACAACTTTATTATTCTACGTATTGTGTAGCATTTTTCAAATAAGTAGAATAATTAAGGTTCCATTGTAACTTTTAAGTATTTTTTCACAAATGAACGCGTAAGGAGGTAAGAATTATTTATTTTGTTTCTTATAAGTCTATTTCGTTTAATCAAAAACAACTTAAACATATATTAACTCATTACATATTCAATATTTTTGCCTTTACAAAAGTATACTACTATTTTTAAAAAAAGTTTTACATGACCAGTGACACCACAATTTGTTTTTTTACATTTAAATGTTTTTAATACTGTTCTTAAAAAATAAACGAATAAAATTAATATTGGTCTATATTTATCTGAAATTATATTTACTCATTATAAGACCATTTTTTTAAAGAGTTTCATTAATTTTCTTGACAGTTTTCTTTACGGCTTAGACTTTTGATTGTCTTCTTCCACGAAAGCTCAACTTTTTTATTCGTTTTAATCCTTTAAATAGATTAAATAAATCAGACAGCAGTATTTTTCCCTGCATATCAATAAACCTAAAACAGCTTACAAAAGAAACAAACCTTTATCTAGCAGTGGTTCCCACGTACAATTTTACGGTGGCTAACTTATACTTCTCAATGCACAAAACAATGCATTTGAAATGTTTCATTTGAATCTTTGTTGAAAAACTAGCTTTAAAAAGACGTTATTTAAACACCAATATTTACTATGAAGCTGTTTGTGGCTGCAGCAAAATCCTCTGGTAGCCACGCAGTAGAACTCTAGAAGCATCGTGTATGAGAAAACAATTTTCTTAAACTCAATAATAGTTTAAGAAATAATGATATTTTATTTTAAAATTTTAATCAGAATAACATTTTAAAAATTTAATACTATATTATTTCAAATAAAAAATCTATTGCGTTGAAAAATGTTAGTCATTTTAATTCTCATAATGTTTATTTTGCGAGTTACGACAATAATTTCACCTCAGTACTTCACTGTTTCCAGTCACAACAAGCGGCAATCAAACAAACAAGTCTCTCAGGTACTAGTCTAACAGTTTAAAAGTAAAAAAATATGGCTTCTGTACGTAATGTGACTCATACAATATTTATTCTCGAACGCCGTAATTGCGGGGGTGGAAGAAAAATACGTAATTTGGTATAATATATTTTTTCACCACAAGACCCGCCCGCTTACCGTGACGCAAGGCGCAAGAACACCCCAATACATCTCGGCTAATGCCAGCACACTCACCGCGAGTGGGTACTCGTCTATATTTTCTAGAACTGGCTTGTGCTTAATTTTATTTTCGACGTAATATTTATGAATTTACTTTTTTTGACATTTATTACGTTGTCAAAGTAAAAGTTTAAATTAATCGAAAAAAAAATCATTTATATATATTATTGATAATAATATCAGTAAAAGATAATCGCGATGAGCAAAACTGGTCCTGGTCTTTATATAAAATTTATGAAAGAAGTACACACAATTTTTTTTTTATTGAAACACGCAAATTATTTTCTGAATAAAAGAAGAATTGCAGTATTTTTAATAGATGAAAAATAATTATGTCTTTGAGTACGTATGTATAAAAAATATAAAAACAATAAGCTTTCTAGTGAAAATTTCTCTAAAACCTTAAAAATAAATGATACTTTGTAATATATCCACCAAAATAATATAATTAAGCAATGTGATGAATTTACTTAAAAGATCGATACTTACTTATTACTATAATTTCATCGAAATAAAGCTTTAACTTATAAAATTATTAATCAAATTGTTTAAATATCTTTGATTAATAAGAGCCGTTAAAATACGAAGATTTTATCATATAAATTAAGAAATGATGACGAATGAATGATTTAACATTTAAATTCCCAAGGTGCAAAAATATATTATTAATGCATATAAAGAAACTCATTTTCAAAATGGCTTGTCTAGATGGTCTTGGCATCCACCTCACAATTTCTTTTTTGAAAGAAAGCCCTCAATCTAATGATATGGCTGTGTGTTAAAAACACAAGGAAATTTAATAACGGTATGAAAAACAGAAAAAACCTCCCCTTCTTACCGCACCGCGACAGAAACCGATTGTTTTGATCTCTCTGAGGATTGGGGCAGGCAATTGTAATGTGCAATCCGTACAAAATTTATGTATTCCATTGCAAGATTCTGAGTTATATTTTATAAAAAATAATACACTAAAATATAATAAAGGCTTATCGATGTTTATTTTTCATTAAAATTATGAATAAACATTTCGAGATTCGAAACCGGTCCGCATCATTGTAAAATATACGCGTAAGTTTTAAAAACCAAAAAATACATACATATGTACAATATGTACCTCATTCATTGATATGATACTATCAATGATAATTTTGTGTCAAATAATGTTTTAACATTTAAATTTCCCACTTTACGCGTTAAAGATAAATGTACTTAAAATTTAGCTTGGCACAATATCAGTTCATTTATTAGTACACTTGAATCAGTAAGATGAAAGTAGTTTTAATATATGTATATTTAATACATATTTTTGGCATGCTGCATTCTGTGAAGATATCGCTGTTATTTCTATAAAATTCATTTATTATCAATTGAAAATGTACACGATGAAATAAACTAGAACTACTTTCGATGGAATCGGCGGTTACTTTGCGCAAATTCATTTCATTTCACGATGAAACTAGTACTCATTATCTTTTAGGACTGTAACAGTACATTTGCCGTATAGAAAAAAAATTAGTAAATGTGAGTGATTACAGAATATTAAGAAACACGTCATATTTGTAGTCTTAGATCGTCAATTTGTAATTTTATTAATAAATTGATTTATACTATGTTATATTTTACACCAGAAGTATCAATAAGCTAACAATGCTATTAAGAAACATATTACGTTTATTTTTAAATCTTTGCCGGAGAATAAAATCAATTTCATCGCTTATAAACGTATTTGCTCTGCGGTTACCGCTTATTTCAATCCCCTGAATTTGAGCAATCTGTGCACGCCGCTTGATTCCATCACACAAATTTCCACGTTGGATTTCCCAAAAGAGAGGAGAAAAAGTGGCTCAGAGGGAAGATTAGTAAATATGATTTCCGCGATGTGTCGGTTTTCTTTTTATTGAGTTTCCACAAACAAGCTGCCGTCACTTACAAAGGAGACGGAGAGATATAAGGGGATTTTATTATTATTTTATCATCCAATTGTAGATTGAGTAAGGTGACTTCAATTTTTAATATGCTTGCCACAGCTGTTGCTTCCCTTTACTTTGAATGATTACATCCCTAATGCATTAGATCCGAATATGTTTTTTTTATATTATTTTCTTAACAAAACAACGTTTTTATAAAAATATTTATTTTCATTAAAACTTGGTCACATATTATGATATTAAAATTAAGAAAATTGATCCCAAGTGTTTTCGTTACAATCTTGCTTCTTGTTTCTTCTGTTTTAAAACAAGGAAAATATTCAATATCGCTTAAAACATAAACATATAATCCATAATATACAAAAAAATTCATAATGTTCACAGTGTACGACGATACTTTTGAACAAAATATTTGTTTATTTATTACTATTAAAAATATATTCATAAACGTCCCCTCAACATGTAGAACGTTTATGGACTTTTAGCCGAGAAACTCAAAAGAAGTTGATCTATGAGAGCTGGTAGTATTTAAGTTCTTCTGCCACTAGTTTTGAAGTGTTTAAAAATCAAGCTTTTAATTAGAGTTAAAATTTAGTAAGCTCACCGAAGTATCTAACCCTCGTTTTTAAAATTGTATAAAAAATAGGTGCGAAAATATATCACAAAAGTTCAATAAAAGCATTAAACGATTGAAATAAAAAAAATTGCTAGTGTTCTGGTAACAACTGTGAACGACAACTAAATAGATCATATCCAAAACCATTTAATATAAATCTGGCCTAACGAACTACTTTTTTTTTTTTAACCATGTCCGCTCCCAACTTGGAGCATATAGACTCCTCACGGAGTTTATCTCAACGTATGTTTATTTTTACGAGAACTGCTTGTTACTCAGTTGCTCAACCTCACTTTTTCAAAGAGAGTATGGATGGAAAGGATACGAGGAACAGGACATGACTAATGATTAGCTAATCCCTGTCACCATGCGTCGCTCTTTGGGATCGGAAAGGTGGGTAGGGATTTTCATCAGCACAAACACCCATGCCTTTGAATAGATTTATCGACTGAAAAAATCCACTCGTACCGGTAATCGAACCTGGGTGGTCCACCACGCAAGCCAACAACGTTGACACTGCGCCACGGACCGGACACTTTTATTTACCCCGAACTATTTTTACCAAAAGAAAATATTTAAATGAACTATTCACACACATAAAATCTACATAGGTAGTTAGTGATCATGTCACGGAAATGAAGTCACCTTGCTTAATGCAAGCTTGTATTAGTAAAAAAAAGTCTTCTGAACCGTTAATATTACAGCATGCATATTTTTAAAATTTGACGCGCACCGTCCAGCAAAACATGCAAATGAGATTTCGCCCCTTCGCCGACCGGGTGAGTGAAAATTCAAAACACCGTAAATACACAAACACCTAATCATTCGGCTCGCGTTTAAATGGTGTTAAATTGTTTCGGCAACATAACGTAACCATTTTCAGTGCAATTTGTCAACCCGACAATAATTATTATTACAGCCAGAATGTCGCAGGGCCCGCGCTCATGCATATTTAATTCTGAACCGGCGTAACGAATTTTTTTCCGACTTTTCCACGAGGGTGTGCATTTTACGGGGATAATATGTCCCACACGAAGGCTCCGCTGCATATAATATGTCCCGGTAACAGGATGCATGCCATGAATTCATAAATTTTACCTCCCATGTAAATTACTTGTATCAACTGTTTTATCGCAAGTTTGAGCATTTAATCGTGTTGAAAGCAAAATTATTTTACTACGAACTTAATTGATTAGCTCATGTTTTTCAATTAATTCGGAACGTACATTGAATTATATTTCAAAAATTTTCCGAAACTATTGTTGTAAAAAATATCGCTTTAAATGCTATAGTGTAGTGATGCGTAACCTGCGTCCTAGAATGACATTTCACGGATGATGAAAGAACAATATAAAAAAAGTATTATTTAACTACGTTACCAATTCGGCCTTCGAAAAATCATAAAATTGATAAGTTGACCCTTTTACCAAAAAGGTTTTATATCATTGCTTTAGCGTATAAGATTGAAAAATGATCCATTCTACTGTTGCTTTACTGTGGGAATCTTTAGAACTAGTTGAAGTTGAAATAAATACTAGAAGCTCAGATTGTTTTTTCCTTCGAACTAGCAACTAAAATATAGAAGCTGACAAAACAGAACGGTCAAGATAAGGATAGTTTTAGGATAGTATAGGCGTGATAGTTTTAATGTTCTTATTTTGTGTAGATCTTTTTTTGCACAGATCTTTTGTATATTCTTATACATCACGGGTGGCCAAAGCGTCGATCGCGTAGCTATTCCAAGTCGCCCGTCACCCAAGTACCGTTGTGATAAAAGCTTGGCTACCCCTGTTATACATAATGAAAACGATTATTAAATAAATTATCGCGACGTGTTATAATATGAATCATTGACTTAAATGAAATGAATTTTGTCTAATTAGTTACTTTTCATAAGAAATATTATAAATTATTTTCAGCTTATTTTTGATTAAAAGATATAAAAAATCGGGTGCAATCTTTTGTGCACTTGCAAGTCTAAAAGAAACAGCCATTTAATCTGTCAGATTCATTTTACATATCCACCACCACTTAGCACTATCTTTCATGAATGATCGTCTAAAAAGGCGAATAAAGCGTATGAGTGGGCGGACCGCCCTGTTAACACATTACTAGAGCGGCAAACGTTCGGGAAATACGGCTCTGTCACTGGGGCGTACAATTCTGAACATTTAAAGCAATTTTCAACAGATATCAACAATAGTAAAATAGTGTCACTTTAATTACCATGAAACAATTAAGATAATATTTAATTCTACTCTAGAACTAAGCTTGGTTTTGTATTTAGAATTGATCCAAATATCCATCCGACATGACTTTATTTCAATACAATCAAATAAAAAATGTTTAATGCTTTGTTTCATAGCTATCTAAATTATTTAAATTTTCGTTTTTTCATTTCACTTTCAAGATAAGTTTATTAAATGCCCACACGATTATTATTATAAGCTATCAAACAGACAAGAAAATAAAAATAAACATTTGTACATTTAAAGGAAAATTTTGGTTTACACAATACAAGGCTCACTGTCAATACTTAAATTCAATCAATTTAATCATCATTTGATAATGCTCGTGATGAGTGAAGCCGGTCCTGATCTGAATAAATATAATATGGAATAAGTACAAAAAAAATATTTTATTATTTTGTAGTAGGTACAATAGAAAGGTTTTTCCATCAATCATTGTACACATGATTTATCATTTGCGTTTGGTTCGGGGATATCAAGATTAATCGTACACAATTAAAGACTTTTTAGAAATCCTTTCATGGAATATTTTATAAAATATAACTCATTTAAGAGTGTGATTAAATTTATGGGTCATTCAAATAAAATTCTTGCGTTATGTACGCCACTGAATAAGCGAAAGAGTCGAGCGTGACTCTGAAAAATGTTATAAGCCACCTGTAGGATTGGGGTGGTTACGTTACGTTACATAACTGACTCGAGTATAGAGACATCATGGACGATAAAACAGTTTTCACTTTAAAATCATACATCACTACCTTCTGACATACATGCAATGAATCATCACTCATAATCTCAGCTTGCAATTCACTTAGCAAGTAAATTGAATGATTTTAAATTTGAAATGACGAATAACGTGTTGATTTTTCAAAAGAACGAATTAACATTCAATAATTAGGGTGATAATTTTCAACCGTGCACTTGCGTTATGTGTTTTTTATACATAATGAGACTTTTCATGAGTTCGGATTGTACTTTTTATGTATAGTACTATAGGTTTAATCAAACTTGAGAGTGTTTAAATTGCTTGGGCTGCAATTTTTTTAAATATAACATTCCTTAATTAATATTGAAATATAATATTAGTTGAAATATGATTAAATTGAAATATGAGTATTGAAAACTCAAACTTCCGGTCCGTGGCGCAGTGTCAAAGATGTTGGCTTGCGTCCCTGACCACCCGGGTTCGATTCCCGGTACGAGCGGATTTTTTCATTCGATAAATCTGTTTAAAGGCATGGGTGTTTGTGTTGTTTAAAATCCCTTCCTACCTTTCCTATCCTAAAGAGCGACGCATAGTGACAGTGATTAGCTAATCACTAGTCCTGTCCTAGTTCTCGTATCCTTACCATCCCTACTCTCTTCGAAAAACAGAGGTTGAGCAACTTAGTAACAAGCAGTTCTCGTAGAAAAAACATATGTTGAGATAAACTCCGTGAGGAGTCCATATGCTCCAAGTCAGGAGCGGACATGGTTAAAAAAAATGAAAACTCAAAAAAAACGTTAATTATATTTCGAGACATATTTCATTTACCACAATCAAAAATTGTAAATGTATGATTAATTAAAAACTTAACGTTGTACATGTCAATCAATCATTATACTATAAGTTTGTTACTCTGTGAGATATTGAAATTTCTAAACATTTAATAATTTTTTTCAAAGCCTTTTTTCCAAAGAAAGATATCAATACCTGTTAAAGAACCCTTCTGATAAAAAGGATAGTACTCGTTCACATGATATAGCCACAGGAAATCATTCGTGTAACGAGGTGTCGAACGATTTTCCCTCTTCTTTGTATTCTTGATATAGCCCGTTGAACCAACCGGAAGGGTAAGGTGATGTAAGTGCCCCTATAAAAAAAACCTGATGTTAGATGTTGGCCTTTGGCTATGATATGGGCTTACAAGGGATTACAGGAGAACATTCAGCGTATTATCCTTGACGTAAAAGGCTGTAAAAAGACGTGAAAGGACAAGGGATATTCGGTCGGAAGGATTTCTTTCAAGAACATTTTCATTTACAGAATAAATGTTGTACATATAAACAATTGAAAGCATTTATTATAATGCTTATAATATTGAAGCTTTATTTCATAAAATAAGAATCAAAGCAATCTTTACAAACGATGGCAGAAATTATGGAATCGGAAAATGCAACAATTAAGGTAAATGTAGTAGTAGTTGACCTTTTGAGAATAAAATGGCCCAAAATAAAAAATGCAGATGCAGAATTGCTCTAAATTGTAAAGTTCAGGCAAGTTAAGGCACCTGTCGTCGGAATGAGCCACTAACACATCACCATATAGCCAATGGAGTGTGAGGGTGGCCATTTGAACAACAACACCTAGTGAGGAAAGTGTATTATTTCAAATTTCTTAAGTGATCAATCTAGGAACGGTGTGTACCTTATTTCTGAACCACCCATTGCTACTTGATTAAACCAAGAGTGGTGTGACAGAAAACCCTGAGGCAACTATGACAGAAAGTTCACTATAAAGCCCCCTGATTAGGCATAGTCAACTACTGGATTTTTCAATATGTGAGATGGTCAACTACTGAAACAGGAACATGGCTTTAATTAATTTAACAAAACTTTTTTTTAACAGGCACTTTCTTAATTTTTGTAACATAATATTAATTAAGACATATGATCCAATATGAGTATAATTGCTTTGCCTTCGTTCGGTACAATGCTAAACCTTAATCGTTATTTTTGTTGAAATTTTCTCTTAAGCGGTGAGATACTGGTACATTTACCTTATATTGTATCTATTATATCGCAAATTAAATATAATCTGACAAAAAAAAATACTAACTGGGAACAAAAGACTGATATTTTTTCTTCTTACATCTTTTTTGTTGATCTATTTAAATTCAGAAATTAAAAGAGATCAAAGCAATCATTAAAATGCTGTTGAATGTTTAAATAGCAGTTTATGTTTCATCGTCTTAAATACTAACTATTTCGCTAGTTGTCCTTATTTTTTAATACTTCTTAATCAAAAGACTTTCGTTTAGTTTTTTGTGGTATGTATTATTGTTGAATTTATTTAGGACATATTTTTTATAAATTTAACAAATGATAAACAACTCGACATTAAACGATTTCTATACAATTTTATTTAGCAACAATTTCATGTAGCAATATGGATTTGTAAATCATAGTTTCTTAATTGTTATATTTATATATAAAAGATGAGTTTACCTGATCGTTTAACTCGTCCACAGCCCAATCCTCTACGCAATAAAATATTTCAACTGCAATGAATTAAATCCAATCACGGTATCCGTGGCTCCTGAATCCCGTGTGCACTATTTGTTTGTCAATTAGTAGAAAAGCAAATTTACAGGATCTTTCAACACGCCATCCGGGCAGCGGGGCCTGTAACCGCAAACTACGCTCAGCAATTTTAGATATATGAGTGCGATGATGCTTTTACATTAATTTTATTAAAATTCAACGTATTTTTTACTTTTGAATGAAGCATTTTTTTCTTCAAAGTCTTTGACAATTCATTTTCGAATCCAAATAAATGTAAATATGTATGTTAATAGTTTGAAGCAATAAAACTTGTTTGTTGCGTAATTAATTTAAGTCGACAGTCACAAGAGCTGTTTGGATGATCAATAAACTTTCTATTGATGCAGACATTTTCTGACATAAATCAATTGAGGAGGTCTCATGCTGTTAAGCAATTTGTTTATTCTAATATTTTTCTCATGTTGCATTAATCATTTTTTTATTTGATTGCTATCAATCGTGATTTAAAAGTTTTGTTTTTTGTAATGCAATTATTCTCAATTCTAATCCGGATTTTTACACAATTCGGATTAATCAATTCTTAAATATGAACTTAAAATTATGGAATCGAACAGAAAATATGATCATCTATATTTTGTATCGAATTATGAGCAACATTGACTCAAAGCACTCAACATAACTAATTTTCAGGCTCCTACTCTTGTATCAGGCAAACAGAAATAGCAGCCAGGTAACCAGGTATTGGTGCTAACCAGGGTCTAACCAATCGTGAATTCACCTCCAATGTGATGGGTTAACCTGCTATTATCGTGTACGAATTTACGGCTACGAATGTTTCACGATATATATATGTATATTATATTAATAATTCAACTTACTTTAACTCAAAATATTTTTTTTTTTTCATAAAAAGTATTGCTCGAATTTAACTTTTCGACTGGTCAAACAAATAAATAATCACATTGCCAGTCAAAAAAATAACATTAAGTTGGTATCATAAAAAGAAAGAAAATTATTATTTATACATCATTGTGTAGTAGACAAAGAGATGCCAATAAGAAACGTTGTCGAACACAAATTTAAAACGACACTTTTACTTTATTGCAATTTAAGAATTAAACATTGTACAACGCAATATGTTATTTATGTTTGAAAAAGAATTTCCATGATAAAACTTCATAAACAGGGTGAAACAATAGAATGCTAAAATATATTGTTTGTAAAACTAAAATAAATTGTTATTTTTTCAAAGTGCTATATTTTATTGATTATGTTAAGTCTGACAATTCTTATGCATGTAACATAATTTCGTTGATTTCTAATATACCAAGTAATGAATGATAAAAAAGTATTAAGAATTAGAATATTCCTACATGTATTAATTAATATGAGTAAGTGTCATTAAATAAATTTTGAAATGTAAAACAGTGATTTTATTTAGTCATTGTTTTTCCTGAGTATATTTTCACATTGAGCTTAAATTAATTTTCCGAGGGTTGAATGAAATAATTGAGCCTAATACCTGGGTGGAAGTTAAGCACGTCCCTGACCTGAACTATTGGAAACCTTTTCGCGTAGGTAACAAATAGACTAGCAGCAAACAGGGGGAAATGAATCGGGCAAAGGTAGACGGAGCGGATAGCAAGTGAAAGGTGTTAACTAGAAAACGATCCCACAGGGTGCTTTGCCGTGTTTTCTACCATTGACCTCTGTCTCGTAAAGGTTGAGCCAGTGTTCTCTTAATTCAATTACATAGTCATATATACAATGACAAACTAAACATTCTATCGTTGCATATTTTAAAATAAAAAGAATATTATAATACCCTTCAAGGTGCGAAAGCTTTCTGTGTTGTCATCAACTTATACAGTCAACTAAAAGAAACGTTTTTTTTGATTACGTTATTAAAAATGCTTTTTTCAATTACATCGGGGGTCGTGAGGGTCATGACTTTTATAAAAAGAGGTTGCCACCCGAAAAAGGTTGGGAGCCTATGATTTAATGTGTCCACTGTATTGAACTTGGTGGAATGGCATTAAATTGGAAAAGAAATAGCGTAGTTTTTGCACATATTCCACATTAATTGTTTTCGGATCTGATTCAAATGATGAAAATAATCTGAAAATCAGTGGAAAATTCTCACGATGAGCGACACCGGTTCTGATACTTATACATTTAAGATGACATAGGTAGAAAAAATGTGTTTTTATGTTTATATAAAATATATATTACGAAAACAAGAAATTTTACACATTATATTGTGACATCCAAAAAATTCATTTCCTTTCTCTGTACTCATATATTCTCTTATATTCAATCAATAACAAATTTGTTGTTGTCTATTGCTGTCCAATATATTATAATTATTAAAAATGCCTGCATCAAAAAAAAAAAAAATTTCATCTTCAAAGATTTCAAGTGCACGAATGAACGTTAGCAATAAAATACATAGAAAATAACAGAATTCAAAAGATTCAAATTCGGTAATGAAATTACATCAAGCACCTACAGTCGAAATTCTAAATTAGACTTTTTATTTTAGTATAACCGCAGTAATTTTTTTTTTCAAGTAAAATCCACCTGCCTGCATGGAGGCAGTTTTTTTACGCAACGGTTTTGGTTTTTATTTATTGGCTAAATTTTATTCTGTTCCGCACATAACAATAAAGCCAGAAGTGGGGAGAAATCACCCCCGAGAGTGCGCAAAGGCTATGATGCTCTTTGGGTAGGCTCACCTGTGTATAATGAACTATTATAAGACTTCTGATGTATGTTCTTGAAACGCCCGCAGTTATTATAGCTGTTTTATTGCGCTTCAATCATAATTAAAACTATTTTTTTAAGTAAAAAAAAAATAAAGAATTTTGGTAAATTATGGTCACGGGACAGAATTTTTGTAAAATCACATTATATGAAATGAATGTAATGTTTACGATTTTTATTCAAATGTTTCGTCTTTAATTTTTAAATTTATTACAATAGAATATCCTAAAGAATACTTCCCAATAAGTATGAAATCGAGTTGTTTTAATTTACAGGAGCAAAAATGCAATCACAAACTACACAAATAATAATATTATACAGATACAGACAGTCACATGAGTTTATTATTCGTTTACAATAAAAAGAATAATTTTATTATAGGCTAATATTAAAAAACAAATTCTTCTTTCAGAACTCATACAATAATCAGTAATATTCTTCAGATTTAATCATTTTGATTCCAGATTTTATAATAATCCACAAGAACTCAAAGAGTAAAGTCAAAACATAAAATTATAAGCCAGTATGTATAAATTATTAAATAATTAGCTTGAGAGGATTAGGATTCTGTCCCGTGACCATATATCCATAATTTAAAAGAATTTCTCACTAGCCAATATTAAGAAAATCACACAACGATTTTAATTTATTTTGAAGGTCTGTCTCTCAGTCTCTTTGTCTCTCTGACTGTCTCCATTTGTGGAAAATCATTATTTAAATAAATAAAACACATTATTCAGTACTACTTCTACATATATTCTGATAAATATCAGAACCGATTTCACTCATCGCAAGCATTATCTACTGATGTCCTTTTCCAAATAAAGTTAAATATAAATAACAAAACATTGTTAATCAGTGATCTCAATATTTAATAAATGTTAATATTTTATTTAACGAGTTTAATGATGCATCATTGAAAATAGTTATGTACGATTTTTCTGTGTAGAATTTTCGTATGAATTCAGATGAAAGCATTTGTTAAAACAGAAAGAGTTCTAAGTATAGTCATATTACTCCATTGGCTTCTTTTGCCACTGGTACATTATATATTCACATTATGACGGAACAGAAGATTTAAAAAAATATACTGCTACTTTGCGTTCATTTAAAAAGAGTTTTACTATTATTCACCTGCCGTTTTTTAAATACGGAATAAACTTTTAAACAGAAGAATTTATTACAGTTTGACGCAATCAACAAAAAAAATTACGTTTTTTATAAGCTTGGTAATTGAGTACGATTTCCTTCATTCATAAAAGCTGAAGTATTTTACAAGATTTGAAAACTTAATCGACGGAAAAGATTAATAAACTCAACTACCACCTTCGCCATGCTAACCCTACATTTCTATTCGATATTTGTTTTCCCAGATTTCAGATACCGATGCTAATTTTCAAAATGTAAAATCATTTTCGTGTAAGCAGTGAGTGCACTGCACATTTAAGCAATCATTTACAGATACAGGAGGTTCAAATGTTTTCCTTAAATCAAGATAATAATTAATTGATAATTTACTATTGAAATTTTACCCGTGATGTCAACTATTGATATTTTTATTACTATTTTAAATCACCATTGAACCGTATGAGCGTGAAAATAGAAAATTTAGTATGTTCACAAATTATTTGATTATATGAAAAACTCCTTTTTTTCTTTATGTAAATGTGATTTAAATACCTTCAAGATATTGTCAATATTTATTTGGTAGTATTGAATCTCAACAATCTGCTCTCTTTTGTTATCGATTCTTCTGTACAGTAATTGCAAAAGATTAAACATAAACTTACTAATGTATAACAATATAACATGTGAATCATAAAAATACGTGGGTTTTGTTATTCGGTATTTTCTTATTTTATAGAACATGTGTGAATACTGAATATATCATTAGGAACCATATTCTGTTTAAAATTATGTAAAAAGAAACTTCCCAAACCCATCGATTTTTCCACAAGTCAATCCAAATTTATCGTGGAAAAAATGTAAGCTTGATCTTATTCTTTTTATTGCATATACATATATGTAATTCTTCCAGTAATTTGTTAAATTAAATAATATTTACCTTTGATTATATATAACTGGTCAACTGTCACTTCTTGGTGAAAAGGTTTTATTTTTTTATATACCATCACATTGTTCTTATACTATTTTTACCAGGGCTGTGGAGTCGGAGTCGGAGTCGGAGTTGTCGTGGCGATTTGGCCGGAGTCGTACTCGGAGTCGGAAATTTTGAAAAGTTTTAACTTTTTATTTTTGCATTTTATATGTCAAATTTGGCTTTTAGTCGCATTAATAGGATTGATATTTAATTGAATACACATAAATAGGAAAATTAGGATAAAAAAAGTGACGATATTGAACTTTTTTTGGTGGGAGTCGGAGTCGTGGTTTTGGTAAATGCTGGAGTTGGAGTCGGGTCGGACTTTTTTTCACTGACTCCACAGCCCTGAGTTTTACACTTCATTGTATGAAAGATTAGGATCTGCGATCATTTTCAACTCATGAGCTCACAATGAGCGAAACGGGTCCCGCTTTTTAATGATTAACAAAAATATTTTTTTTTATTTATTTAAAAATGAGCTTAAGCTTCTTCAAAACATACTTTATGTAGTGAAAGTCATAAGTATAAAACCACTATTATTAGACATTACAAAATCTATGTACTATTCCACAAGCACTCGATATATCATTATTATTTAGCTCCATAATATTGAATCTGTACGTTTGCTGAAATCCTGTAGCGGTATAGATATGAGTGCAATACTCACCCGCGTTATGTTATTATCTCTCGAGCCACTTTGCTTTGGCGAACTCGACAAGGCAGAGGCGGTTGTAGGGAGGGCGAAAACAGGAGCAGCCTTAGGCGGGCGCTGACTGTGGGCGGGTAGAACCACACGACCGACAAAAGCTGTAGGTTCTTGCTTCTTGTACACGTGACCGAACTCCTTGTTGCACTGAAATCATATTGTGATTGGGTGCATTTCTTTGAATATAATTTTATTATCAGTTTTTCAGTCTTGGAAAAATACAATCAAAATTTATATACAAAGTTAGAAACATATTTCTCTATTTTGTCCAACCAAACTCACATAAGAGTTTTTTGAAAAAATAATTTTGGTTTTTCTTGCATCTTTAAATTAATGAATTCTTCGACCCTTAAGCTCTGCAATAATTGACTCTTATTACTACATTGTATCAATTGAATAATGTCAAATAATTTCAATATTTTTTTTAAAAAAAAATATATATTTACATTGTTTGTTAAGGAAGGAGGGGGTACTTTTAACAAGACGTTACTTAGGAGGAGCAAGTTATTATATTTAAATTCGCTTATTATTAAACTTATTAATAATTATTACACTACTTATTTATTTTATTTTATTTATTCATAAAAAAAATACAAATCATGGCATTGCAGCGTACGCCAATACGCCATGCATTTGACAAGTGTATTTACATATACATACATACATACTTGTATACACATAATAAAAATTACAAATTGTAATTACAGAGAGAAAAAAATTATAAAATCACATTAGAAATTTTAAAGATGTCAACCGAGTGAATTCCGAAAAAATCTAATTTTATTCATAAAATATAGTATTCGTCTGAACTCACTCACGTCAATATGAAATATGTCGACATCCGAAGCAATGCCGTTAAAAATTGTTAAAGCTCTTCCCAGTGGCACTCCCATTAGCAGACTGGTTCTACTCCTTGGAATAACAAACAACTCATGTTCACGATTCCTCAAAAAATTATCAGGAACATTCAATTTAACATTTTCAAAAATCTCTTCGAGCATTCAAACTATTGAAAGTGAGCATCCCTAAGAGAAAGTCGGTTGGATAAAGCCATGGGTAGTACCCATATGTCCTCAAATAGAGAATTCTCAAAAATTTCTTCTGAACCCTCTCCACCACAAGAACACATTTCGCAGCCCTCGGTGCCCAAACAATCGATCCACTCTCAAGTCGGCTTCGAACCAAAGAATTATACATTAGTATCAAAATTTTTACTCCTGGAAAAACCCAGAATATTTCTTATGAATGTTTCTTACTGTATACTGACTTAAAACATAATATCACGAACATTTTTATCGTTTATCTGAAATAATTGAGCACAATTAAGGATAGTATAAATATATCAGTTGAAAATGTTCGCGATTAGTAAAACAGGCCATGAACTTTATCAGAATAAATTTGAAAGTATTTGTATATCGAAAGTACATGCTTTATTTATTTAGATTTGGCAGTAACTTGGAAGTTTATTTGATGATGCTTCTCTAAGAGGTGAAACACGTCTCACTATTAGTTTTATATGACATGGAATAAGCTTTGTAATTTTAAATTTAATAATGATTTACATAATCTTTTTCCACCATGTAGGGTCAGCAGTAAACGCCATAAAATTAGTTTGTATACTATCAAATTTGAATTGTTTGAATTTTTTACTTTTCCATGAGATTTGACAACGTCCCGGGTTTCTCTATTTTGGAATATTCATGCATTTTAAGTGCACGGATGTAATTGAACTGACGAAAGGCGAAACCCGGGTCGTTAACGACAAAAATCATGGAAAAGTACAAAATTCAAACAATTCAAATTTGATATAGAAATTCCTTCAAGCACCCTCAGTTGAAATGCTTAATTGTATACTATCGTTAACATGCTTTTGCAAAACAAGTACAGATATCACCGTGCTTTTATTTTTATTTTAAATTGAACACGAAACGTGTGTTACTGCATTTTGTAAGCACTTTCCAAAGCTCCTTTGCAGAGAGCAAAAATTTCACACTCACGTACACCACTATCCTCTTGTACTGCATCCATTCTTAGCTGTGGATTAGAGATTGCACTCATCTCGTGGTTTGAGCTTTCCAAATGGCACTGCCGAGACAACCCCAGCCTCCTCCGCACACCCATACCATCTGCCCTTACATCCTTAGAAAGGAACATCCCCCCCGAGTCTTAAGCAGACATCATTGTTTGGTTTCCTTTCATTTAATTAACGTGTAAAATTATTCGATATTTATTTTTCAATAAATGAAATAAATACGTGATATCAATTTCAAATTTAAAATCACTTCATTGCTTTTTAAATATAAAAAATAGATAGCTAAATTTTCTTATTTTATATATTTTTTTTTTAATAATATAATCTGCGAAATTAAAAACAGTTAATAAAATTGATCGAAATACTATAAATAAAAATTCAAGTTAGCAATATATGTATATTACCTTTACCATAACTTTAATTCATAGGTTTTTTTGTCAGAAATAGGCGTAACGGCAATTTTACAGGGTTAGTACAAAGAAATCAGTAGAAACTTTCAAGTTCACTCTTTTGACGCTTTAAATATCTGAAGATGCCAAAAGACGAAATCCAGGTCGATAGCGACAAAACTCATGGAAAATTACATCATTCAAACTAATAAAAATAATCAAACATTTTAAGTACTTATTCCACATAAAATTTATTAGATCAGGACCGGTTTCGCTCATGGCGAGCATTATCAACTGATGAATCAGTTCAGTTCAGTGATAATCGGTTGATAATGCTTGCCATGAGCGAAACCGGTCCTGATCCAATAAATTTTATCTGAAATAAGTATGTACTTATAATTTTTTTTATTATTATTATAATACCATTAAAGCATTGACAGTGAAAACCTCAAAAGTGAATATTCAAATTGGTTAAAATCCAAGCTTTTTTCGTTAAGCCTCGCTTAGGCAATTATTGACAGTCATTTTTTCTGTATAGTGCGTAATATTTCTCGAATCATCTAGCAAGTCTATTCTTTTTGCTTATTCGCCGCAGCAATATTACAATATTGACATCAGTATATTCATTTTTTGGTTTCCTTCTTGCATGAGGTTTTATGCGATACACTAAATTTTCATTAACATGCATTACCCGGGCGCAGCAAAATGCACTGCCAACTCGAATTCGCTGTGCAGTCTTCGCTTTCCTCGTGAGAATCATATCAAAAATGAATCCTTCGAGGATTGCGGAACGCCTTCTTGGAAGGAAGATAATAACACGGAGCTTAGAACAGTAAAACCGAACAGCTTGTGTTTATTTATCTACTTAAAGTGCACTGATAGTGTATGTTACTGAACGAATTTTGTTTCACATTATGCTTTTTGTATCATTGTCACAATTATTATTAGACTATGCATTGTTTAATAAAGCTTAATTTACTAAAAAAAGACTATGAAATTTAATCATTGAGTTCCAATTTCTTCACTCATTTTTTTATGACGTCAATATGGGCTTACCATACGTCCCGATTTGACCGATATTTTCCTTGTTTTAAGCATTTGTCCCCGCTGGTATGGTAGTTTTTCCCAGTTGTTAATTCGCGTCTCGATTAGACGAGCTTCAAATTTGCACTCTGGTAAAAATAATAAACCATGACATATGTCAAGAACATTAAAAGTTTGTTTCTCAAAACTTTAATACATTTTGTCGGATGACCGAAGCCTGGAGTCGACGGAGTGTTACTGAACTGTCAATTAATTTTTTACATTACATTTTAATGCTTTAAGATTAAAATAAAAAAATATTGAACAATTGCATTGCAGCAACAACTTCAACAACTGATGCAATAAATAATCAAAACATCTACTGTATTTTTATGGTTCATAGGTAAGTACGTTTAATACAACTTGTGGTTCTTTTTTCTTAGATCTCGCTCTTGTATCAATTTAAAGCAGTCATAACTATGATGAGCACATGTGTTTATAATATATATTTTGCATGTTAATATGACAATATATAATCAAAAAAGGATAGATTTAACGACATGCATCCTCTCAAATATCGTATATTAGTCGTGTGAATTCATGGCTAACGTTGTTGAAATCAACGCCTCACTGTTCTGTAGTATCGTTTAAATAACGATTTAAGTATTGGCAATTTGAAAATTCCTCTGTAAGATTCAATACGAATAAAAAGCTCGATATAGATAAATACTGCTAGTGGTTCAGACTAAACTATCAGTTAACTGTTGGGCAATTTTTTTTAATAAACATAAAGGAAAATAAAAACTTATTTAACAATATATTAGATGCAGGTTAAAAATGCGATCATGACTTTTTGCATTGTAATAATTCACAATTTAATAAGGATTTTCATTGAGCAACTGGCTCATTAATTTTTAATACACATATAAAACATTACGAGACTAAAATTCTTCGGCGTTCATTTGACAACGCATAATCCGAGCTTTCTTAACCCACCCTACTGAGGTAAACGTTTCACCGCCTCTATAAAGTGGCCTTTTCAGTTCTCACTGTACTCTGTATTGCGGATTGTATATGATACATGATACCTCGAAAATTTTCGAAGCCTCTTATGATATTCATTTGACGTAATATTTGAGTATTTTTCTTTAAAAACATATCATATAATTAACGACTTCAATATATTAATTGACGCAGTGTTAGTGTGTTTATCTTTTCAAAGATATGTATAGTTTTTGATTTCTAAAACTGTTTAAATATATCTAGATTAAATATGAAGTTGATTTAGTTTATTTTAAAAATGTACCAACGTTGCTATAAAATTTTTGTGCTTTATTTAAGATATTTTGTTTTACCATATTGAGCATGATTTTCTTTTAAAATGGCTACATATATTTATGAGTAAAACCATCTTGGCTGGCTTTCTCATGTGAATTAAAATTGAGGGTTAAATATCGTTTAAACTGGGAAAATTCTGTGAAAAGCAAACTGTAATTGTACTCTACTTGTACTATCCGATTGATTAAAATATATTTGTTTTTCTTTCATTACAATATAACATCGTTGTTCTTTTAACGAAATGATATTTTTGATTTCTATAATTCATTAAAGAGGCTGATTGAGGTTGTACAATAAGAATTTGTTGACTGACGTAACATCTTCTAGTCAATAGCCACATATCCAACTTGAATCAAGTCGAATCGAAAGAATCGAATATCTAAAATATCTGAATTATTTCTGTCAGACACTGTATATGAAAAGGGTCTCTGCCCCTGCATAAGCGAATATTTCTTAATTATCCGTCTGAGTGTGTGTTCGGGTGGAATATTCGCTGTCGCGTTATTATGTTAATAACAGCTAGCAGTGGATAGCGAATGAAGCGCATATACGTGTTGTGTGTTATGTGTTGGCTGGCTCTCAAGATTAAAATAATTCGTTTACTAGAAAAAATAAATATGTTCATGATTAGCTTTTATGAAATGGTTAAACTGATAAAAATATTGATATATTGTTACAAACGCAAGATAAAAAATGGTTTGGTAAATGCAGGAGTCGGAGTCGGAGTCGATCTTTTTTTTACCGACTCCACAGCCATTCTACCTCGATTACTAGCCTAATAATTAATCTTGTCAAATAGATTAAAACAGTTTCAAATATTTATTTATTTTTTTAATCAGGGCTGATTTCGTTGAAATATAAGACCCGAATGATAATATGAAAAGCTTTTCTTTTATCCACAAAACATGAAATGATTTAGAAATTTTTTACGAGCAATAAAAAATATTTTTACTAAAAACTCTGCAAACCCTTGTTTTATATTCAGTTGGTAGTTGGGACTAGGTGGTTGTGGCTTTGAATCTGTGGCGAGTTGCAGCTAAAGAGTCACACACCATGTGTAGCCCATTGCAAGTTCGCCCCTGGGAACCGCAAATCATAACCGTTAACCACCGTGCATTCGGTTTTATTCGTTCTTTTTATTCCTAATTGGAATGTGTCTTAGTGCAATAAATAATAGCGTAACAATCATAATTAACCTCTTGTGTGAGTGCATCTCAAACGTTCTAATATGAAAATAGTATTCATTTAAATGAAGATATTAAAGGAAATTCGCATACAAAAAGAAATGTTTCTTTATGAACCTTTTCAATGATTTTAATAAACAAAATATCTTCTTATATCATAATTTTATATATTATCATATAAGCATTATTGAAATAATCAGGCTATAGATGTTTGTCAATTTTATTTTTATTTAAATCAATGCGGATCAATCATGAATTATTTTATGCCCTTACCAAATGAAGTTAAAAAATAATACTCCCATTAACATATTTTAAGGGAAAAAAATGATGTTTTATTTAAATTGTTCATTATTTTTATAGTTTTTGTTATTGCGTTATCTTATTTGAAAATAGTATTGTGTTTATATAAATATGAAAAATTAAGTTAAAAATACCATGATCATAAAATTTTAAACTATTCTTAAAACTTATTTAATTGTACCATTTATGAATAATTTCTTAAAAGAAAATTTTATTTTTTATTTGAATCGTTTGAATTTTGGAACTTTTCCATGAGTTTTTTGCCATCGATCCGGGGGAAGATGGCAAATTTTTAAAAAGTAAAAAGTTTTAGTTGATTCGTACACTTAAAATGTCTGAAGATGCTGAAAGGCAAAACTCGGGCAGCTAGCGACAAAACTCATGGAAAAGTAAGAAACTAAAATTGGATTTTTAAATTCCATGAGTCGTTATTGTCAATGAAATTTCATTAATTTAGATTTAATCGTCCTCATATTACCGAGTCACGGATTTTAATGCACTCTTCAATAATAATTAAACTTATTACTTGTATATTTATTTATATACAAGAAATAGTTCCTTTTCAAATACATTAAACAGATTCCTGGTAGTGAGTACGTAGTATTTTCGAGACGCAGATCTACATGTGAGATAAATTTTTCAGTCGACAAGAGCTGTGCGCCTAGATCGCAACGCAGAGGAAACTATTAAGATATGCATTTGCATAAATGTCTTCTCTCTTCCATACCGGTGGGTATAAACTAAGTGGGTTACTTTAATTGTGAACATTGGATACATTAATTATCCTGTTACATCCACACTTTAGTGGTGCGGCTCTGGACGCAGGAGGCTCTGGAGCCGGCTCCGTGAATGAAGCTATCTTGCCGACTAAATGGAGTGGAAGTTTTTACACATTGCTCATCAACCAATGGTTCAGTTAAATAAAACCTGCTTGTTTGTTATAAGATTACTATTAAAGCTTCTCCTCTTCTAAATGCTTTAGCAAGCAATAAACTAAAAACAATTTAAAAATTAAAAATAGATGCACTTAAGACATTGCAGATTTTAAGTGGTTTTACACGATAAAAATAACCCAAAAATACCCAGATTATGTTCTCACCATTACTTTAGACCAATGAATTTAACTTATTTAAATTCTTCCTTGTGACGTTGGTATGGTTTGAAAAAAGAGAGGATGTACGGGTCACCCTGTCTAGCCTAGGTATATAAGCTATCTCTAATACACGTTTAAAACATAGTTCTAACGAAGGCGTAAGCCGAAATAGCTATCAACAAATATATAAAATTTATGTAGAACTAAAATACATTGTTATTTTTCTTACCGTATCAAAAATTGATTCAGCATACATATTATAATAGGTAAAATTTATTGTATCTATGAATTACAATATGAAATTAAGAAAGCTTGTTCGACAAAAGCTTTTAATACTGAAACGAATCCTTTCAAATTTAAAACAATAACTCATTGCATTTTTTTATTAATATATGTGTTTTCTTTTAAGATGTAACTCTCACTTTTTGGTGAAAAAGCATCATTTTAATAAATCAAACAAAATATGTGGTAATATTTACACATACATATATACTGATAATAATCAGGGTCGGTTTTGGCTCATCTTAAGCATTGTGGACTGTTGGAAATGCTCCCGATGAACGAAAACGGTTCTTATATTTATCAGGATGTATGTATGTGTTGTTTTCTTTACATTTGAATTTTGATTTTTCTTTAATTTACATATATACCGAAATAACACTTCTTTCAAAATTTGTATTAAATATTGGAATCCCAATCCCGTTGAATCGGTGATTACTATTTTTGGTCCCCTCGGTAGGAGTTGTCAGTGTTTTTCAGTGATCCAAATCGTTTTTGTCTGATATACATTCCTGAATTCCTGATATGGATATTTTTGAAGCACCTAAAAAACTTGACCAATCATAATATAAATGCTCATTACTAATGCTTACCTTTACCTTACCTTAGTTACCTTAGCTATGTATTGTAACTTCTACGTCAAGACATCAACAACACTTCACCGGCTAATTGCAAAATCTCAGCTATCCAAAAATTTCAATTGTGAACGGATGCACAAATATATATGAACAGAAGTTGCACGACTAAATTTATGCCAGTGAAGCTGACCTTAGATATGAATTGTTTTGATATTGAATAATGTACTAACACAAATACCTTCATAAGTGGTTTTTGCCAATATAATATACGTAGCATGAATCTAAAAAATGATTACTAACCCCTGATAAAACACTATCTTCCATCGAGTGAGCGCGCAAAGTCGATCCAACGGAATTATAATATAAAATTAATTTTCCGCAACTAAGACGAAGTCACTGCAATACTAATTCAAGCTTTTTACTGAAATAAAAACAATCTTTACCTTAAATGTAAAATATTCTTTTTCATATGTTATTACTGTTCATACCCAATCTATTTATTTTACGTATTTTTTTTATATTTGAATAAATTTTCCAACATCAAATTGAGCTAAACGATAAGGATATTTCTTGTTTTTAAATATCTCAGTAATGTTTCCAAAGTCGATTCGTTTATGTGTATTCGTTAATAATACTCACATATTTTTTTATGTCAACATGTTCCTGTCATTCACCATTGAACACAATATTCTCTAAAAAAGATAATTTCCATAACATCAGCTGACCTAATTTACTAACATTGGCGTCATTTTGTAACTTGTGTATATTAAAGCATTGTGTTTCTTATACCTAAAATATTTTGATTAATAGAATTCTTTGAAATGTATAGAATTACTACCATTTTTTAAAGATTCATAACAACATGTGATGTAAACACAGCTAAAATAGTATTCAATTTTATTTTTATTTTTTTTGGTAGCGTTTTGTTAATATAAACATTCAAAATATTTAGTTATAACTAACACTGCTTTATATGGAGTAAGTAATCTGGCTATGTGGCATTTAAATTTATATAGAAAACTTTTCTTGATACTAACAAAAAGTCTATCACTCGAATACATATTACCTTTTTTATTCTCCCTTCAATCTTAAACCCCACCATGCCAGATAATCCCTAAGCGCCGAAACCGCAGTTAAGTGTCGCGATTTGCTCCAAACCAAAATCCGTAAATCATCATTAACCAGGGCTGCGACCGCACCGCGAGAGCCGCAAGCCGCACCGAGCTGTATCGTAAGATTTTTATGTTTATCTAGTGCATCCTCAGTCTCTGCTGAATAATTATTACGAGTGCGCTCGGCTGGATGCTGCAATTACGTAATTTATGGGCTGGCGGGGGAACGGATCCGCGACTAGGTATCTCGCGCTTACCAAGGTTCGCTTCCTGCAGTTATTTACTTTGCCGTAAATTAGAGGTGACATTAAACTACGGTTGCTTACATGGAAGTCGCATCGAACGTGCGTGATTCAAAATACCGATTCAAGTTACCTATGATTCGTGGAGATGATACTATGTTTTACATAACCAAATGTCTTGACAAGGTAGATTACAATAATGGGCATTATTTGCAAATATGACTCGTTCCCAAAAGAATAATTTATATAATTTTCTATTTGATTTTTCAAGTGATTATAATACATTACAAAAGGGAACTTGCACATTACTAAACAAATGAAGTGTATTTTTCTTTACAAAATGACATTCAAGGTTAATTGCAAAATTTTTGTGGAATGAGCTATCTTTGCAAAGGATACCCTCAATTTTTCTAATACAACTAGATATAAAATACTTTTATACCTATTTAGTTTAAAGAGATAAGAAGCCATTGTTTTACGATTAATTAAAGATGTATCGTAAAGAATTAAAAAAACAGGTATCATGATATTTCGTTAGTTTGTGTCAGAATACTTGTCTTATGTGTATTGTATAAATTTGTTTTAAGTTGTGTACAGAAATTTCAATTCATAATTCCATTTGTTATAACAGTTAACAATTTTCTATAGTGCTATATAGAACTTTCTTAAAATTACATTCAATTTTTTGTAAATAGTTATAGTCTAGAACAGTGGTTCTCATGTGCGGCCACCAGAAGACTTTACTGCGGCCACCAACAGTTTCATAGTTTATTTGATATTTAGTAAAAATGAATTTTTACAAGTTAATTTGTCAAGAAAGACACTCGAAATTTAATATTTCGTATTCATCGTATTGTGCATCAAGAATTGTTAGTTAGCAAAAACTTAAAAACATACATGATTAAGTCTTTTTGACAAAAAATACTTAACACAAAAATTTGGTGCGGCCACCAGACATTTCCGTAGAACCACTGATGTTCCTAATGCGGCCACGGCCAAATTTTACGTGAGAACCACTGGTCTAGAATTAATTTTGAATGTTTGGAGTTTGGAGATAAACAAAAGGAAAAAATTGTAAACTTCAAAAATATATTGGCTGTAATTTTGTCCATTATTAAAAAGCAATCAATTTTGAATAACGATATGGCTTTACATGTAAAATTTGAAAATATGTATAAATGCTCACACTTAAACTATAATTAGAATTTATTTAAAGGAAAGTACGTTGACTTTCAGTCTGAATCATGTCAATATAACTTGATGGTGAACATGCAAAGATATGGGCACATTTCTTATACGCAAAATTATTTTAATTTGTTCGCAATTTTCGATTCCAAAGATATCATAACATGGCGGGCAAAAATACACCGATAATTGTGTATCCAATTATTCAAACGCATCGTTCTCTGACCCGCCATGCCGCCAAATCGTATACCTCCAAAGGCATCCACCCCCTAGCCTCGCCAAACCACCCCCTCCCCACAATTAGATATCTCTCCGCCATAATTCATGTGTAATCTACCGCAGTCTCATCTTGCATTACGCCCGGGGTACAACGCCACCAGCCCTAAGACGCGAATATTTACTAAGTAAGTAGTGCTTCACTTGTTTGCTATAAACACTTGCCCATTAACGGATGTGAAGATATGTTTACGTGTGCACATCTTGATGAAAATGCATGCAAACATTTACTACGCTAATATATCAAACGTTATAAATAAAAAATAAACACTTTACAGAGAACAGTATGTATGTATGTAGAATGTAGAACAGAGGTGAGCTACACGATATATATACTATTGCACCTAGTAATTATTAATTTATTTAATAATTCTGATTAAAGGCAAGTTAAAATTAAAATAAATAAGAACGTACAAATATTTACCGTCACATTAAAGTAACATAAGCATCGGGAATAAGACACACCTAATTGATCGCGAGGCAATATACAAAAATATTTTTCCAAAGAATTAATCGAAAGTACTGCAAAACGCGTTATCTAGCTTTACCGAAATAGTTGCTTTCCCAATACTAAAATATTAATCATATCCCATTACATGTGAATTTTATTATACTGCACTAAACATGCATTTTAACAGAACAACTTAGACATTCTTAGTCTATGGCAAAACGATTCTTTTAAAATTAACAAAAATTAAGATCATCATTTCACATCTTTAAATAAAAAAATCTTCTAAGTGAAATGAAGCGCATATTTTAAAATATTTTTATTCTAAAAACATTAATAATACTGTTTTTGTTATTTTATATTTTCAGCTTTTGAAAAATACTGCTTTGAGAGTTTGGTTCAAATTTATTTGACTTATATTCACTTACATAGTTGCCTATAGTGCCTACTTTCTAACTTGGCCAACAAACTTAACAAGGGTTCGCCAAAAATCGATTCCACGAACTTCACAACCATTGTTCTACAAATACTGTCGTTGTTAGAACATTGAACTGACGCAAATTTCAAATAAAACTGTGTGTTATGCCCTTGAAAGATTCGATATACAAACAAAGTTAATTCCTGTACAAAAATAATCAATTTTATGCTCTCTGTATATTGATGTTCATCAAACTATAAACTTTCAAAGAAGTCAAAGAAGAAGTTTACTGGCTTAAATATGTGTGATATTTTATGGGTTTTTGACTAAATTAACAAATAATATAACTTTATACAATGAAGCTTAGTTTACTGTCAAATTTGAATTGTTTGAATTTTGTACTTTTCCACGAGCTTTGTCGCTAACGATCCGAGTTTCGCTCTTCGGCATCTTCATGCATTTCATTTGCACTAGGGTACTTGAACTGACGCGCAGTATCGTTTATATACAAAAATAGAAGTAAGATCACTAAGTTAAATTGATATTAAAATGTAAATTAGCGAAAATTTGATGTATACGATTTTCAATGAATTAAGTGGGTTTGCTATAATTATCGGGATTTTTGGATGTAGTATCGCAAATACTAATGACCAGATTAGTATTTGCGATACTACTGCGATGATAATCATCAGACATAACAGCAAACGTAAAACGGCAAATGTCATCGATACCGATCAATGTTAGTGAAAATAAATCTAAATTATACATCTAAAATACGATAAATCCAAAAGCACTTCAAAAAAAACACTTTCTTTCTTTTAGTGGCATTGCAAAGCTTGCCGGGTACCAGCTAGTATTTTATAATAATTTCAGTTTGGTGGGAATGCCGGAAGTAGTTTGGCTGTAGATTCATCTTTGATTTTTTAAATGAGACGAGTAGCAGTAACGAAGGTTTGAGAAAATAGATGCATTCAAAACTGTGAGAAGAGACGCGTGAATGTTAATGAGACGCCCCAAGTGTTTGGTTAATGCACGCCGCGCTACGTCGTAGCAGAAACCGTAGCTGTGTACTATCGTAGACCGTCGTAGTCTCGACGGAATGTCAAAATGCATGAACAGTGATTACCTCTTTAAACGTGATGTTAACGTAGATTTAATGAGGTCATCAGCATTACTCCTAGACGAATATAATAACTTTTATAATATTTTAGAAAGACTGTATAATGTTTCATACAATGTCAAAAATAAATATAGCACATTTTCATATTGTCAATCTAGCACATTTATATGATATTTTCAGCAGTGTAATTTGTGTTTTGTTTAAAAAAAATATCGTTTAATTTCTACCGATTTTATCTTAATCTTCCAATCCTACTGAGTGACGCATAGTGACAACGATTAGCTAACCACTAGTCTTGTCTTAGTCCTCGTAATCCTTTCCATCCTTACTCTCTTTGAAAAAGAGTGGTTGAGCAACTGAGTAACAAGCAGCTCTTGTAGAAAAACATATGTTGAGATACACTCCGTGAGGAGTCCATATGCTCCAAGCTAGGAGTGGATATGGTAAAAAAAAGCTACATTGTGTCTATAATGCCAATGTTCTGTTTTCATGACTTGTTGGCAACAGATATAATGCAAGGAGTTGTATTTTTTCCTAATAAACATTAAAACATCACTCTGATTTCTAATTTACCAAAAGAAGCATGTTTTCCTTTTTGTAATGCATTAATATATCAAGCCTATAGTTATTTGCGTAAAAAGTGCGTGAAGTACTGTATTTGTAATATATTACAATAATTCTCAAAGCTTTGTTATTGATGATATTTTTATTTTCATGGAATATTGTTATTCTAACATTGTCTTAAAACCCGTTGCAGCGAAAACTTACTCGATTTATTTTAACCAAAGGATAATACTTGAAAAGCCCATGACAGATTTTTTGCATTTACATAACACGTTACATTTCCCTCGATAATTCCAATTTCAATCAGTTATCACCCCAAAAGCTTGCAAACAAGATGCCAGAAAAAAGCTCACCTGAGTGTCAGAGCGCTTCACACCTTCCTGTTTCGCTAAAACGCCATCATCTCTGATGGGGGTGATAAATTCACGTGAATGCCGAGACAAATAATAAAGCAGGGTGGGTGGTGGTAGTCTTGACAAGGGGTTGATATGGTGGAGCTGAAACCTATTCAACAATGGTTTGCTAGGATATTATGTTTATATAAGTGTATGTTATACAATACATTGGATAGGTTCAATAAATGGTATTTATTTGTCGTTTATAAACATTTTTACAATTGATTTTTTTAAGCCGCATATCAGTCAGGTATAGGTTAAATATTAAATGACAATAAACAAAAATATCACGGTTTATGTGAATTTAACATTTTTTGAGAGAAGGCTGAATAACAAGTCAGTTGACAATAATCGCGATGCGCGAAACCAGTTTTAATGCATGGTTAATAATGTATTACAGTTCGTCCTCTCCCACATTCCATTGTAGTCAGGATAAGACAATTTTAACCTTAATCATTTTTAATTAGGTATAAATAAAATATCATGATTTATAAAAAAAAAAAAATTATTAATCTAAAGCCTTTATAATTTTTAACAGCACTTCAATATTAAGTTAAGTGAATTAAATAAAAATATTCAATTGAAAATTTTTTTTTTATTTACGGAAACTAATTTTATAAATAAAAAATGATAACTTATAAAAATCTCATATGAACTAACCGGTCTTGATTTAAATAAAATATATTTCGATGCACTACAAAAAAGATATTTTATTTATTTCAAAATATGTTTTTCCACCAAGTAGCGTCGGTTACAACACCCTCAAAATGATTAATCAAAGAACGTTTAAATCTTAATAGAAATAAGTCTTTAATAAGGAAACAAATGATGCTCAATTCACCGATCTTTATCTTATATATAAAACCGAAACGGCGTATGTATGTATGTGGGTCTGTAATTCCATTTTGCATTATTGTTGCAAGTTGCCATAAAAACGAATATGAAAGAAAATATGTTTGAATTTTTATCGGCGAAGACATTTAGTCAAAATGTAATAAATTAGTCTTCTACAGAACTTTTACCGGCTTTTATTATTAATAATAATGTTTATTATTTACGTGAAGGTATTTTCATTTTCGTTTGACATTTCTTTGACAGCAAATTAGATTCTTTCCTTGAATTTGGACATTTCAATGGGCGAGAATGGGGCTGTCAATATATGAAAGGGGCTGTGAAATGTCAATGCCAGTCTGAAATGTTCATTTTAATTCCATTTTATTTGACCTAGACTTTTGAATTTTGAAAAAAGTTGTTTCAACTTGGCCCGTCTGAATTTACGCGCCGATACTGGCCCGAGCGAAGCCGGGTTGCAATACTAGTGTAATATAATCTAAGATATAATCCAGCATGCACTTTTCCTCGTATACCTTGAGTATAACGATTCATTGTCGTATATTTCCCGGCTCGACATGGCGTCGTATTGAATCATGCACATTCAATTATGACCGAGACGGGGCAACAGACCAATCTTCCAGATGAGATTTCATCGTGAGCAACATTCGCAGTCAACTATATATCAAATAATAATTAACATATTAACCATAAAAACTAATTTTAGTATTACACTCAATGCTACAAAAACAGCCATGCACATATAATTTAATTATCAAAGACTAATATCTGTATATTTTTCTTGTAAAAGATTAAAATGTTTTCCTTCAATACGATGACGATTGCAGCGATATATCACACATACGTTTAGCATTTTGACATTCGAAATTAGTTTATAGTTTGTGTTCATGTATTGTATTTAAAAATATACAAATTAAAAAACTTTTTTATTCATAAAAAAATAGTTAAGTAAGACACTATGAGTGTGCAAATTCATATTTATCAAACTGTATATTCTACATTATTAAAAGCTTTCGGTTTTTATACTTAAAAAACAATGCGATATAATTTGTTACATATTATATAACTCTCGTGTTGTGTTAAGTGTATATTATTTCTAAAAACCAATTATATTTAATTTAGTAATATTTTTTGTAACAGTTTTTTATACGAATTCTTAGCCGAGCATGACATGATTTAACCATTTTTTTTTTTAAATTCCATTCTCAATTCAAAATTGTATTTTATGAAAAGAAAATTATTGTAAAACTGCAAATATAAGATTTTTATAACCTTTAGAAAACATTACTGAGGAACTGTTTAGAAGTATGTATATAATAAAAATACAACTAAGTTTCTAAACAAAAACAATTTACGCTGGCACGTCTTTAGGAGATTTTTACGATAAACCTCAGCGGGTAAAACATTAAACATATTCCACCTTCTCACGTCTGTTTATTTACCCAGCTCGCAAGTTCTTCTTAGCGTTACTTTACGTTTCATCCAATTTCCATATCTCGGGTACTTTGCATCCTGATGTATCCTAGTTATGTAGATGTATTCCTCGAGCCATTTCACATGCACATAACCATGCCGTAGCTAAGCACTGACACACCACCTTGTGGTACAAGCAAATACCTTTTTAGACTTACTTTATCTGCTCTTGCTAATATCGTTGGGCTTACACACGCTACATTTAACTTACTGTGAATGACGGTACGCATTTCTACGATAGAACAGTACAATTATTCAATAGTTTAAGCAATATTAAATATTTTAAACGATATAAAGGTTCCAAACGTTTGTTTTGAGCAAACAACAGTTCTTTATATTTTTGAATAAATTTCACCTTTGGAAAATACATACAAACAAAATTGCATCGTGTATTTTCTATACGTTAATAATAGTGTAACTGACCTATCTAGTTATTGTTGGTGTTGCCGTTTGCTCCCTGTAATTAATATTAGAAAACTTGATGATGCTAAAAATTGAAACCTCAGATATTAATGATATTTATATTGCAACGACTCAAGCTTTCTTAAGCAGTCAAACTTCATAATGATGTTATTTTATTGCTCTACCTTTTTCGTCACAAATAATTTTTCAACTTTCTTTTGTTAACAATGCATAAATTGGTATATGAGTTTAACTGCCATGTTTATGAGTTGAGTTTAAAACAAAATTGAGCCAATTGAAATTAAATCATTTCAATTAACCATCAACGAAAGCTATGAAACTTCTATATGATTATTTCATACTGTTTGCAGCTAGTTAAAATGACACCACCATTTGAAAAATGTATGAAAAAATATAGGTATCAATACAACTCAACCTATAATTATCATTATGAATATCAATTATTTTTGATTAGATAGATATTTTATAGGATGAGTTTAAATTTAAAAATAATCCCATAACAAAAAATCTTTAAGTTCCTGAACCGGATAGTGCTTTGTAACTCAAATGTCTCTTTTAAAATGAATTTTTGTTTGACTTTTAGAAATGAGTCCACAGGCGAATGAAAAGATACTCAAAACTTTTCCTTTCCTACAATAGAACCGGCAAACGGATGTTCCTGAATGTAACACTAAAACAATAGATCTAGGTACATCACTAAGACGTCTGTCTCTATATTGAATTTTAATTCACATTGTTCTCGTCATTCATTTTATTTTTAAATCTCTTAAATTCTTATTAAATTTTATTTAACTAAATGTTTTAATGATACAATAACATCAAAGCTTACAAAAGAGTTTTCCACTACCGCGAAAATTCTTTTCATTGGTTTTTCATATTTTTTCAATACTGATTAACCTTTTCTATTTATGCTTCAAAACAGAACTGAAACTAGACGTTCTGTGATATATTTGTATATATTATCAATAGTTATTCTTCAATAGCAGAAAAACTAGCTTACTTAAAATAGTTCAATAAAACGAAAATAAATCAAAAATGTCTATTTGCTTCAAAACATTACATAAACGTTAAAATTTTTATGTTTCACTGGCCATGTTTCATGGTTTTTTTTCATCTGAATAATCGTTAATAATCTCTTTTATTCAAATGCAAAATATTATATTATATTCGAGTTTTTCACAGGTTTTAATTCTCTGTCAGGTTCCAAATATGTATACAACTACATTCAATTATAAACATCTAACTTTTTACGTTTGTGCTTCGGTAAATAATATTTTTTACTAATTAATTAGCAAAAAAAGCTGATGGCACATACGATGATCTTAATAGGGGGTGCTCACTGGAATGTGGTATGTTTAAATTTGAAGGAAGCACAGCTGACGAATATGCAAATATCCTCAACTTGGAGCAGAGTCTTTCGTGGATGCTGCACCCTCTTTCTTATTCCGTCGTCTTAGCCACCCTTTCAGTTCTTATTTCACCCCTTCCTGCCACACGTCGTACTCTTTCCGTAGCTGTCTCTAAGCTTAATAAGAGACTTTGAAATTTATTAATTAAATTATTTTTATCTCTTGTTCTGTACGGTTTACTGTTTTTGGGTGAGATATTTAATATGGGTTGGAATTAATTCAATAAATTAAAATATTAATATGTAGTATACCTACACACGTCGTAGCTTCTAACCCTTATATAATATAGGTGTAATTCAGTGAAATCGTCTGCACACACAAATAGTTTTTTATTATATCGAACAAAATATATTGATACCCTGCCATAATTTTATTTCTACTATATGACTAGAACTATTTTTCACATGACAAAAAGATTTCTGCTTATATCTTACGCCACAGATAATTGGTTTAAGAGATACTGAATGGATTGCATATCCTTTTCTAATAGAAACTCTCGTGGTACTGAACAGATAAGAAAACAAATATCTTCTTGATTACTGTTGGAAATTTTCTGTATTTAAAATATTTGATTAAAATAAGATGTTTTACCATTCAAAAACTCGTTTCAATTTTTTACTTTGCTACGAGCTCTGAAACAAACAAACTGAGTTTCATCTTTCGTAATCTTTAGGCATTTAAGTGCAAGAGTCAACTTTAACTGATTAAATTGATTGAAGTTCATGTACTTAAAATTCTTGAAGAAGCCGAAAGGCGAAACGGGCTGTGAATTGTGTGAGCTTGAAGTTGCATCAAGCACCGACATTTTTATAGATATATTGGCTAGAAATTTCTGAAAAGATGGTTCTCACGTTAAATTTATTTCGAAATGGTGACTGCAGATAAAAAACCATTATTGACTACATAAATTTCTGAATAGAATATTTTTAAAGATATTGTTTATGAGTGATAAAGCTGAAAATATTTTTTATAAAAAGATTTAATGTATTAACTTAATTAACTTGAACAAAAATTCAAAGTGAAATATTACTCTCATCGATAACCTATTTTATCGTTTGTGGTGTCCTCGGATTTTTTTCATTTTGATATATTATATCATCGAATAAAATCTTAGCGCCAAGCATCACTGTCAATCAATGGCTCAGACAGCTTTCCCCTTCACACATCAGCGTGGTTTTTTTAAGGCATCGGGGGCTTAAAGTCGTATTTATCAATAAAAACCGTCAAGTGGGGCACACACACCCCATTGTGGCAGAAACACACGTGCGGTGAGCAATTTATTATAATCCTTTTGAGTATTGTTTTCGTTACCTAGAAGATTCTTCGCAAACTTTTCACGGCATTAGCATGCGTTCACAGTGGATCTAGAAAAGCTGTTGGAAACCTTTTTATCGAGCATGTTAGTAAATATTTCAAGTTACAATAATGTTACGTTTTTTTTTTAAATTATTCTTTCAAACTATAGCATTGTAATAGAGTATTCTTCGGCCAAAAACATAAGTAGTAAAACAATGAATCGATAATTGATTTAGTTTAGGTTTATCCATTGAAGTCATGTAAAATAATGAAAAGTATCATGTTTCTTCAGGGATATAAAATATAATTGATTTCTAATTCAGCATCATTATTTTTAGTTTTGATGATGACATGATGCCTATTATTTATATAGCTTTAAACTAAATTGTATATCTCCTTAAAAATATAATGTATAAGAGTATTGCAGAAGAAAATGTAAAGTAAGATTTCTAATGGCGAATTCAAATAAAATAAATGTTTTATATATTATAAATGTGTATGTATGTTTTAAATACATTAGACGATTAGACCTAGTACATGATTTCCAATGCGTAGGACATTTCTAAATAACTTACCTCAGCATAGTAACAGCAAATAATTCTACGAACACTGACATAACAACCACCCATCTCCAGCATCTAAAATACTAATTGAAAAATCAGTATCTGGTACGCACCTAACCAAGGCTTAAGCTTAATTTTTCTATTGTTTTACGAAGCTATAGTTTAATATGTAAAATCAAAATTTTATTTCCGTCGACCAATAGTTGAAAGCAACAGTGTCTAATATAAAATTATCATATAAGAACCAAGTACTGATTTAATCCCCGTCTTTTTGAATTGAAAAAGAGACAAAAGGCGGGCTTTATTATTATTTCTCTGATTTAAAAATCTGCAATTTGCTTCGAGTTGTCGCCTCGTCTCGCATACGTTATGGCCTGGGATATATTTGAATTTAAATTCCCTACATGTGTGCCGGTGCAGAGGCGTATTTTACGTTTTTCGAACAAATCTTATGAATTAATTTCAGTATATTATTCTGCAAAAGAGGCTTTTCGCTTATATTCCCTTCACATTATTTTAAATCAAATCCAAATTTTATTCGGCTCAATATTGTTTAGAATAATTTTCCATAAAACACAGACTTTTCAACTGTCTACTAGTATGACCGATATCTCACAAATGTATTTTACAATAATCGTAGCATTGTACGTAAACTACTTGCACTAACATTTATAGCAGGGGTGGCCAGACTTTTTTGCCCGCGATCGACTTTTGTTTGAAATTATTGGCGGTGATTGACCAACATTAAAAGCAGTATTTAAAGCCTATGTTAATCTTATTGCCAACCCTTGTTTGACCCGGATTTTAGAAAGAGATTTTCGTCGATAATCAGCTATCTTCGAGATTTTAGCGTGCTGTTCCTGTCACACAACTTGTCTCGCACGCTTCTTGGGACGGGCACCTGAGATTTGTACATATCAGATAGGCGATCGACTAGGAATCGCTACGTGATCGACGCTTTGGCCACCCCTGATTTATAGTATTGATATTTAATACACACCATTCTTCGTTTTTTTACTTGCATACATCATGACTCTCATAAACAAAAATAGTACATGGTTGCATATATTAGCCCTCGGAATTGTATAACAATTATTGTTTTAACCATTAATTACTAAAAAAAAAAAAAAAAAAATATTTATTTACAGTTTTTTTATGATATATTTTAAACTTAAACTGAAAACATGATTGTTAATAAATAAAGCATATGGACATGTTATGGATATAACTATTACGAAAACTGGTGCTGTTTGCTTAAACTTTATTTTTATTAAATTGAGGTTTGAGAAGAAATATCAATATAACGTACATAAAAATGACCTTAACGTAGGCTATATACGTACTTAAGTTAGTTATTCAAAGTTCATTTATTTAACCATTAGTTGAAAATTTCAAAACATTACATTTTTTTTACAAATTATCATTTTAAATAAAATGCAGTCATGATTTGTTTCCAGATTTTTATATATTTTCGATTAGTATTTAACGCAATAACATGTTCTTTAACTCACCTGCTCAGAATATGATTTAAGCCATACCTGTAGAATTCATTACTTTAAGAAAATTGTATCAGGAATATAATTAACTCAAAAACAAACTATATATTATTATGTTTTTCAATTATTAATTTCTTAAAAAAATGCCAATGAAAACGAGAAATATTTCCCTTGCGAAACAATGTGTGAAATAGTATGAAAATAACCAAAAATCTGTTCCCCATTCAATTTAAGGGACCCCCTAACCTAAAAATCGTGTTTCATCTTGAATATAGAAAAAATAATACATTTAAATTTAGAATTTCAAAATTCATTTCCCTGATTATTTTTTTTGCAATCACGCTCCAGCTCATAAATAAAGAAAGGAAAAAGAAAATAGGAATAGCAGAAATCACAGGGAAGCTGCCCTCTCCCGCTGCGGCTAAGGGTGGCCAACCTTACCGCCAGTGGGGATTTTTTTCTTTGCCGATTAAAACTTCATTATATCACTTGAGATGATACTAACTCCCCACTTGCCTGACTGGTGGGGGTGTTATACAAGCGGCCAGTTACAACCGACACCCCTGGCTTCGTTTTTTTTTAATACAATGAGAAAATTTCAACTCGTATTTAAAAAAGATTTTTCACCTTATGCTGCAGAGTTGTCTTGTATATTTTAATCACACCTTTATTCTCATATACATTAAGGATTCATTTTAACAAAATGACAGCTTAAAAGTCCTTAACTAAAATATCCAGACTCCGTCATTTTGTTCTTTATTTTATTCAATTAAAAATTCGAACAAATAATTAACTAAGAAACACTCTTATTATATGAAAACGTTTTTTAGAATCATGAATTGAAGTAATTATTAACTTAAATTAAAACCATACTATATTTGAATAATCTCCTTGCTGTAAGCGTCTTTTAGTGTCAAATAAATACGTAATTATTATTCGCTCATAGAATATACTGTAAAAATGAATGCCTGGAGACTATACCTAAAACATTAAATTTGCTTTATCATTAGGAAAAGTAATGGCGAGATAATTTCGTCGTATGATGCTGATATCGACAAATATGTAATGAATAATAGTTGGTTTATGAAACAAAATACAAAAAATCGTTAAAAGATGTTGCTACTCTGATTTACTTGTATGTGAAGTAATTTGACGTAAAATAAGAATTGAAACAGTTGAATGTTCAGTTTTCTAACTATGAAAAATTCATTCATTCTATTCCAAAAATTTTAATTTTAATTATCATAAAACACGCGACATTGACTCATCGTTTCTTTATATAATAGTTATACTTATGACTAGGGAAGTAATATTGTATTTAATTGCATGCGCTTATATAATTGCGTTTCACCCCTTTATTGTCGTTTTATTTTCAAAATTTTCTGGATTATAAATATTGTCGATTAATTCACAAAGTAAACATCCTAACAAATCTGAAAATTTCAAGCAAAACTCGTAAGTCATGGAATTTGTGTAAAAACGAAACAGATTTTACGAGCGCGAGGAAAATAAGCTACGCAGAGCAAAGAAATAGGTGATTCAGACCATTTAGGAGGATAAGAAAAAGGGATCGACGTCATTAGCTTATAATTACAGTAATTAAAATACACAAATAGAGCAATAAAGGAGGCGGAATTGTGAAAGGGTGTCTTCATCATACACTCCGCAGATTTATTTATGTATTTATTTCCCTAATAGGTCTCTCTGTCTTATGGAAGTGAAAATTCCAACGTTAATTTGACTATTCATAATTAGTTAGCATTTAACTCATTAAGATCATCATTCACTATATTAAGCAAACTAATTAATAAGGGAAAAAATTGTCACGGCTACTGATCATTCAGATATGAAAAAATATTAAAAAGGGTTTCACGGGGGCATATAAATAATTATCCTACGGTTCTTCGGACCCAACGTTTGCTTGTTAGACTGTAGTGACCGTTATGGCCAAATACATTTCATTTTGAGTGTGATAATGATAGAGGAATAACTTTTACACGTTAAGTAATTTTTAAACTAAATAAGAGTTTTCATTTTTACTTTATTTGTGGCAAAAAAACAGGCGCATTTTTATTCTCAGTTGTCTGTTAATCATAATTTATGTTTTGAGGCGTGTTTTTGACTGAAATAATAATAAACTATTACAGCTTTCAATTGAATATCGTGATTTTAACTGTCGGTTACAATAAAAAGACGGCAATGAAGATTTAGCATTAGAGATATTATGCTGTTTTTTTTAAATAAATTGCCCATGTTTTGTATAAAAGCTTAAATTGAACTGTATTATATTGATGATTTTTTCCTCTTAATCTTATGAAACATTAAGTGAATTTTTGTGTTTTTATTTAAACCAATTTCACGTTTAATTTTCCCTGTTATTTACAATACTGTTTCGTTTAATCTTCGTGTCTTTTAAATTAGCTTTTCGTTATGCCAACATAACCTCGTTTCAGTATTCTGCATATGAATACACTCATTGTCATTTTGATGTACGGCATACTCAGTTATTTAGGCAACCATTGGATATCACTACACCTAGTGCGCAAAAACACCTCACGGGCCCTCTGTCGTCCGCAGGCCCGGCAAAAGGGGATAAAATGGCCCCGCCGCGCGCCCTTAACGGCCCCGACTTAATTATGTAGCGTGTTTTGCGCAAATGAAACCAAGACTTAACGCCTTGTTTGTTTTTGTCGCCACTGCCTCTCCATGCGAAGGGTCTGGGATCATTTTTATGTGCGCACTTTGAGCCCCCTGCCCGCTCCTCTCATTTTCTTCACAATCTGTGTCCCCGCAGTAAACACTTCTGAATCAGTTTAGTTGGTATCGTTGTGCTGTATACACGCAATACAATATAACTGTACATACTAATTCATAAAACTTCAGAATACCTTATAACATATGTTTTTACTAACAATGTGTCTCAAAAAATTGAAGCACTTTTTAGTAACCTATGAAGGAAATATTTTTTTGAAACTATTTTCATATCATTCTCATAATGAACTTGAACTGACGCGTGATTTCGAAAAACTAAGCCCTCGGTAGTTAGAGACAAAACTAGTGAAAAAGTAGAAAAATTCAAAAGATTCTAATTTGACTTTTTTCAGTCGGATATTTGTAAGCCAATATGAACCAGCTCGTCTTAGATGGTAAAGACCAGTGCTACCCAAATTCAGGTCCATGAATAAAAGATAGCCGGTCCGCAGTCAGTCAAATAAATAGAATTTTGATAATATGAATAATGTGTAATGCAGTTGCATCTCTTTCCGCCATGCTTCACAGTATAACACGATGGAGGCTCATAAATGAACAGCAACATTTTCTGTTGCATATGAACCCTCACTTTCTTGGCCATATATTTAATGACGACAACATATCGATATGGTTTTGATACGCATTTTCTATTATGCGTGACATTGTCTATGCTGAAATCAGGACTGAATATTTTATATATAAACAAACAAGCTGATAGTATTTCATGGCGTCGAAGTATTTAATACAAATATATCCCGGTGAAATTGGATGACAAAACTATGTCTAATATTTTAAAAGGAATAAACTGATCACTGTTAACCTGTTGCATTCGATTTTGCCACGTTGGTGTTCAATCCACAGTGTAATTTCAATTTAAGTTAATGTTGAGCTCAAAAACAAAAAAGGTTAAAAAAATATTTTCATTAAAATTATTGAATTTACTGAATTGAATACCAAATCGATTCAGTAAAGTTTGTTAATCGTGAAATTATTATTATGTACAGAGCTTCGAAAACGTCGTAAGAAAAAAAATCAAGGGCACTTCTTTATTCGAATATCAACAAAAATTTTCCAAATATTAACAGAAGAAGGAAAATTTGTGTTGTACAAATTACCGTAACTGATTGGATAATGTATTTAATAATTTTATATCTTCCTGAGACCTGGACGTCTCAAACGAATATTTGATATTCGAATTTATTCGAATGCTGTATGTTTTGATATTTGAATATTTATAATGATTACTGATATCCCACTAAAAAAACTACGAGATGAAAATTTGACAACCTATCGTCGATTACATCAAAACCAGTTTTCAAAGAACAATAAATGAAAGAAAGGCATTCTTTGATTACGATTATACTATTATATTATTATTTTATTCAAAAGCTGACATCTCATTTCAGCATTTTAATAATAAACAACATCACCCTTGACCCATCTTGTCGACAAAGTGCAAAATATCAATCTTGCAACTGAAAACACAATAGCATTACCTCTCAGTAGCCAAGTGATATCAAACCATTGGATAGCCAAAAAGTTTTGATTATAATTAAAAAAAAATCTTTCCAGCTTTCATTTTTTCAAATGAATTGCAATCAAGAAAAATTATTGAACATACTTTTAACAAAATGGTGTTTTTAGTAACTTTTTATCATATTTTCTCCATATGTGCAGTATGTGGACTTTACTAAATTATCTATCCTTTTCCTTCCAAAAAGAGGAGGAATAGAAGAAAATGGATAAAACAGTACGAGAATAAATTATCTTAAAAATCCATAAATTGTTTTAAATATCATATTTCAAGCTCGTGAACATTTGAAATGAAGCCAATTAAGTGGACAGCTAGACTATAAAGCTGACTTATGGTACATTTAATACAGCATGATATGAACTTCTTTTCGTTTAATGCATATTTTTTTAAACATATTTTTCTGTATACAAATAAAGTAAAGCTTTTGTGTACTTTGTCACGATGATCATATGCCGAGTTTTAAAATGTTATAGTTGTCCACATACAGTTGTAAGTCGACACATAGAAAGTGATATTTATAGGTGTTTTTTATAACTACCAAAATGTTGGTCACTTGTAAAAAAAAATTTGGGAAACAAATAAATTGAATCAAGCAAAATTGTTAAATACTTTTGTTTTGAAATAAAAAACGATTTAGTATACATATTTATTCACTTGTGAATAAACTATAATTAATTCAAGATGAGTTATTCTAATGTTTTCATCTTTATTGCAGTAATGTTTCCTATCCCTGCCATTTGGCATGCAGTGTCTAAGTCTGAGTTGAAACCTGCTGGGAAATATCTAAGCTCGTCTCGAAAGATCAAACTTTTTGTTCGCGAGTGAGGTGACAAATAAAGAATTTGCATTTAAATAGGACATTTCCATCTGCGATACGTCCCTCAGTACCCTCGCGGCCTGTTACGGTCTCCCTCTCGGAGGCCATCACTCTCCCGAGACAAATTGAACTGTTTGAGGTGTGTGATGGTATGATGCGGCCTTTATGCTAATAGACGCTATTTTTAAAGAGTAAACGATCTTTGCGCCATTTTCACTATAGTATATTTCACTGTCAACTTTTGGTATTTAGTGATTTCTCTTGCTTAATGCTTAAGATATCTAGGAGAAATTAATGCTTCAAATAAATAAAACATTTTTTTTGTTATACTTTCACATATCGACACCTTAAATTAAAAATGTTTTCACTGCTCTTGACACTGTTTTGAGATATGAGCGTTTGAAGTTTCGATTGATTAAAATTCACTTGTAACAATAAGCATGTAAAAATGTTTCAAATCACTTATTTTAAGCATATTTTTCCACAGGTGTTACTGAGAAATAATGATCTTAAAGATCTAAAGATAGAAATAATGATGACATGCTTAGAACTTTTTAAATAAATTTAGTAAAATAAGTGTGCATTTCCGATGTAGTGCATTTCCGGAATTTTGCTAACTCCGTTATTCAACCAAAGATAATTCTGAAATTCATTTATATGATAGAATGCGGTAAATATCAGCTTTTCTGACCAAAAGGTCATTTTAGGCAAAAATGGCAATTAGAGCCTTTTCAAAGTAAGGTTACGATATGTGAAAGAAAAAGAGAAAATATATATTTCTTTTAAATAATCTTTCCTATTATTAATTGTCAGTTAAAACCTCAAAGGAAATTTAAGCATGTTTCAGTTTTCTTTTGAGAAAAGGTCGCAACATAAATCTTAAAAATATATCAAAAATCGCAATATAGAAAAACTGACTATCGAAAAGATATAGAGTATCGAAAAACCAACTAGCCATCAAAGGGAATCAAGTCATTCCAAAATACACTTACCATTATAATGTATCCTAAAAAAGTGGAGATTACTAGTTTGTTATAAGTTAGAAATAAATTAATACCGTCGAAAAAATTAATGATGATGTTTAACAATTTTAGTGTATTCAACAATTTCTGAAATTTGAAAATATATAATTCTTGATGAAATTTTAGTAAACGGGATTTTCCCTCTACAATCGTGTATTCAAATAATCCAAATACTTTGAAGCAGGAACTTTCTAACTGTTCCAATCGATTTATGGCTGTTAAATTGTTCAAGCTTTTTACTGAATTTCATTTTGCATTAAGCAGTTTTTTACTTAAGTGACTATTTAAATCAATATGATCAACTCACTGTCTTCAGTTTGATACATTGTTACATAACACATTTCATTCCAATGAGAATTTTCTTCTTATGGTTAAAATGTTTTTATTTTCTTGAATAAAGAATATCTTAATTTATAAACTCTTGTGTTCAAGCGGTGGTAAAAATAATCGGCAAGTTTATTGGAGATGATAATTGATCGGAGGCTCAAAGGAACACCTCAGGGGTAAACAAGCGAGTGCCCCGGCCCCGGGAGGCCCGAGCGGGGGCTCGCTTTGTTTTCCTTCCGTTCCAAAGAGATGGGCAGATAATTTCATTAGACAGTCCCCTTTGCAGATTTCTTTGTGGAAAGCGAGCCGAGTGATTAAAAATATCGCGCCAAATTATAATTGACGGTGAGCGCTTTCTTTACTTTGTGATTAAGATTACGTTAAGAGCTGGATGTTTTCGCATCGCTTTAAATTAGTGATTTTTTACTTGTTTTCGTCTCCCTATTCATAAAAATATCCCCAACTATAAGCAATCATCTAATGAGATGTTTTTATTAATTAAATTATTGTCAACAATGAAATACAATGCGACGACCATAATTTAAGTAACAATTTACAAGTGTTATAAATTTGTTTACCAATATCGCATTTAAAAATAAACACATTCCTTCTCATTTTCCTAATCCCAAAAATAGAGGACAGCTAGAGTTATTGACTAACTAGCAATTTCATTTTACTCCCATTCGCGTTGATTTTTTATTTAAAATAAAACACAAATGCATGAATAACATACAATAGCAATAAACTATTTCAATACTTCTACGAGTTTTGTTATAATAAACTCGCATTATTTTTAAGACTGAGAATGTTTTAGAATACATGTATAACCACCTTAACAATTTTCATACGTATTCCGCTCTGCTGACTTATATTTACGTATTTAACATGCTTTCGTATTTGAATTATGATTACGATAAAATTTCCCAACGTAGCTTCAGTGTGCAATATTTCGTGTAGCAAAAACATATCTTTAATTTTGTGGTACACACTCTTAAATGTTTTATAAACGGAGATAACTATGATAGTGTGTTACGTCATTAAGTAAGACAAGCTTAATAATATCTCTTTTCAAATAATTTATATGATGTCCATTGTTATTTGTGATTGATTTTGAAATTAATTTCTTCCGAAATGCAGTAAGAGATAATTTAGCAAAGTCAATCACTATGTGAAATCTTCCAAAACGCATCCAACGACGAAATCCAATCATAATATATGAGCCGCGAGCTGCTAGCATTCCATAATAATCCGAACGAACTACATAATATTGTCTTTCTTATGAGAATATACAGTGAAGTCCATATTTATTATTTTATAAATATTGTGTTGTATTTTAATACAGCTACATTTTATTTGTGTCAACTGTTATGTTCCACATTGTTTTTTTTCCCATTTAACAATGATTCTTATAGGTCCAGATATTGGAGATTTTATATCCATAATTTCAAAATAGTCAAGTGTTTTGTCACTATTTTAAAAACCATGAAATATCTATTTAAAATTTTTAAAAAACTTGTGACTGGCAGGAGTTCTTATAATTTTGGAAATGAATGAGTATGTATTAAAAAATGCAATGTATGTACCTTTCATTTTCATGTATCATGCATCTGATAATTTTATTCGACTGCCATTCGGCAGTATCATAAGTGATTTCTATTTTCAAATAGATATACATACCATAGGCAGTTTTGGCTTAACCCATATGTATTTAAGTGACAATGACGCATTTGAAGTGTAAATCAAATAATTTTAAAAGGGTTACAATTGGTACATGACTAGTAAATGATTCCTCGAAATTCAAGAAAACATTGCACCAAAAAACCCATGACCTTATTTCACTAAAGACATGTAACTTCTATATTTATTTGTGACGTCAATGCATTCATTTTCAAGACAGGAATGAGTTTGAATCTATGTTAATTATGACGACCGTGATAAAAAGAGAAGCCACGGTATTTCCTGTTAATCGATATGCTAACAAGAATCTTTTATTGCAAAGCTCATTGAATATTTCTACTAAGGGATATTACTGATTTCAATTGTTTGACACGAACGACATTTATTTTTCACCCAGCAAAAAAATCTGTGCACATCTCTGGATCGACATGTGTATTCTGTTTGTATTGACAGTCACATAACCTGGTTACGGGCTACTCACTTTTATTTACTTCCTTCCGGCCATTTGGCCCCTCGTGTGTTGGCAAAAGGGACCCTTATACGACGCAAATGGTGCCTATCGTGTGCTAGCATTGCTTTCATATCGAATTCACTTAAGTAATTGATACATTGTTCATATTGGCAAAACACGCCTTGTCCATAATACGGATTTATAATTTATTTAATCATCCACACGCAAGACTTAACAATAATTAAATATATTGATTAGAAATCATTGTTTTGATAAAAAGATTTTCAAAGAACTAACTTTCTTTTCAGTTGAAACATGAAGCATTTTTTTAAATTTCGACTGAAGGTGTTCAATTGAATGTAATTTCAATATCAAATTTTAATCGTATAGTAATCAGTTCAAGTTCGTGCATTTGAAATGTGTGAAAAAGAGGAAAGGTAAAACCCGGGTCATTAGCGACATAACTCATGGAAAAGTAGAAAATTAAAACGATTCAAATTTGAAACATTTTTAGTTCGTACATTAATTAAAAATTACATCTATAGATAGTTATTGAATAAATCATTAAATCCTTCATAATTTTTATTTAAATTGATTTGTATTTTTATGCATGGATTTTGTATTTCATTCCACCCACTCAATTCGATTTTTCAGCTATGAATTGCACTTTAACTGACAATCAGTTATTTAAAAAATGTTCAGTGGGATTTATAAGTAATGAACAATTGTAACAAATATTAGTAAAGCCGTTCTATATGAGTGGTTCCGCAAAAGCTTTTACCTTTCTACCGTCAAAATACCAGTTTATTCATAACCTAAAACTTACTTAGTTACTTAGCTATTTTCCACCCACTAAAAGAAATCTTTTTTCAGTACGTCATAAAATGCAAGCTTCTGTATAAAAAATCCGCTCAAACAATGCAAATAAAATCCATCATCCGCCATAATAGAAGTTTACGTTTATTTACGAGCCTTTCGTGCATTCTTTTTTACGAGCATGTATTTTCACTCCATACACGATCCCGTCAAAGCAATATCGATAACCATTTTTCCATACTTTGTCTGCATAAAACGCAGGAAAAATGAGCAGTCAAGGGCGCGTGGGTCCTCTGGCATGTAGCTACCCCTTCAGGCGAAGCTCCCTGAAGGGCGGTTGGAGAAGGGTTGAAGTTGAGCCGAGTTAAGAATGCTTTGCTTTTTTTAATTTTTTATACCCTCATTCCGCGTTTTTATCCGACTCGGCGTGATATGCAACAGAAAGTAATAAGAATTCTATATTTTCAATACGCTTAATATAATATATCTCAATTTATATTATCAAAGGAATATTAACGTCTTTAAATTTCGTTGGGTATAAAATTTTAGTGAAGTGTGATTTGATAATTTTGATAATTTAGGATGTCGACTGAAAGTGCTTCATGGAATGCAAAGTTAATTCCTGTACAAAAATAATCAATTTTATGCCCTATGTGTTTTGATATCCATCAAACTATAAACCTTCAAAGAAGCCAAAGAAGAAGTTTACTGGCTTAAAGATGTGTGATATTTTATGGGTTTTTGACTAAATTAACAAATAATAGAACTTTATACAATGAAGCTTACTTTACTTTCAAATTTGAATTGTTTGTAGTTTTCCATGAGTTTTGTTGCTAATGACCCGGGTTTCCCCTTTCGACATCTTCAGGCATTTCAAGTGCACGAATGAACTTGAACTGACTGAAGATGCCGAATGGAGAAACCCTTGAAAAGTACAAAATTAAAGCTATTTAAGTTTGCTTTTATCAAAAAATAATCTTGTTCGAGTTAAATAATAATTGATTATAGTTTCATCCCACTGGGTGGGTTTTTAATCCAGAATTTTGCATCTCTGGTCAAGGCATTTAAAATACTTGAAATAAAAAAATCATAGCTCAATTTGGTACCTAATGTATTTACACTTGTTCTTCAAAAAATATTCGGTAAACTTATAATTCTAAATCGTTTCGTAACTTTTTGAATAGATATTATCAAAAGATTCAATAATCATTTCATCACATTTCTTTTTGAAACCACACTACGAATTTTCATAAACCCTTTCCTTCCCGTGGTATAATGAACAATGTTATGCATAATTGATTTGCCGATAGAAATACTTTCCTCTGCTGCTTAAAACAGAAACCACCCCACATAAAGGCCTTCTAGCCACCCTTACTCCATCTAGACATCATAGCCCATGCAAACCATAAATATGCGATCAATTTTATTTCAAGCCGGCCTCATATTTCACAGAGTTCCTTTTATTTTTACGTTCCTTGCATAATGAAAATTTCACCATAAAAATTATTCAAATAAAAACAATTATGTAAGATTTTTATTGTCGAGGTAGGGATTGGAAGCTTCATAAATTAGCATGTCGGCAAGATCTTAGAACAGAGAATGATTATTTTTTTATTGCCTCACTCAAGTTGCCATTATTAAACATAAATTTAGTTTAACTATTACCAAGTATATCGATTTAGATAAATATTTCAATGAATTATTTTTACTCAAATAGGTAATATCCAATCATTCTAATAATAATTATCATATCCACTATTCATTTTGTTTGCAAACGTTATACTATGCGTTACTAATTTCTATTTCCTTTTAAAACTAATAATTTATGTATTTTTTCATATTTGGAAAAAAGTCACAATTACATTATGAAAAAAAAAATGTTTCTATATAATTAGCACCAGCTTCAAGTTTTTTGATCACAATTTAGAAACAAACCAAATTTATTCAAAAAAAACTTTTTTTCAATGAGTTTTGTCGCTAAAGATGTGGCTTTCGCCTTTTTGAATCTTCAGGCATTGCATGAACTAACTTGGACTTACTGAAAGTAAAAAATTCATTGAATGATATTGAATTTCCATCAAGTACATTTAGTCAAAATCCTGAAAAACTTTTTTAATTATTGACTACCTATTTTTTGTTATTTTTTATTTGACATACATTTTAATAATAACTTAAAAATACTTAATACTAAAAGCAATCGTGGCTGGCAAAAAAAAGGTTTTTTTTTAGATTCATCCTTGATCTAAAAATACCTCCACTTTCCGAAAGGTTCTACTGCTGTAGATTTTGGGGACGTAAAATGAAAAATTTAGATTGCATTACCCCTCATCCCCAGCTCCCCTTTCCACTTTCTTCAATCCACTCTGCCCAACCACCATTTCCCCCCCCCCTCTCTCTCATGGCTGCAAATCAAGTAATTAGCTACTCCCTTAGCGCACCTAGCCCATTCCAATGTAGATGATATTTTCACAATCTCAGTTGGCACACCGAATTTTATATTAGATTTTTACAATCAAATTTTGGACTCTTAAGAACACTTACAATTTTTTTTTTTTTTTTGATTATTTGACATTACTCGACAGATCCATAGTATTGGAATCGTTATATTTTTTTAATTCTCTATGAGTTTTGTAACCTAACAACCCGGGTTTCACCTTTCGTCATCTTCAGGCATTATAACCAGCTACTTAATACAATATTATTTTACAACGCCAAGTAAGAAAGAAATCAAACAGTTTTTCAATAACAGATTAGAATCTTTCTTTTTGACTATAGAAGCATTTTGTTGACAAATGTTATTAAAACATTCAATGCAAAACCTAAGTTTTAATACGCAGTGGAACACGCTAGGCGTGTTCTCAGGATCCAATGTGTTAATAATGTGTTTTATAAGTGTTGTTCAGTTAGATTTATCAAATATTCGTTATATGGTTGCCATAAATATTTTTAAAAACAATTCATTTTCATATTTAACAAACGGGAAAATAGGCAAGAGTGTTTTCAAAAATTGTCTTCAGGCACAATAATGTAATCGGGAATTTCGACTTAAGGTGCTGGATGGTATTTCAATATCAAGTTTGATTTTTTTACCTTTACATGGGTTTTGTCGCAAACAACCATATTTTCGTCTTTCGGCACCTTCAAGCATTTCACGTGTAGGCGTCGACTTGAACTATGTAAGAATAAAAGTAGTTCACTAAGTTTAATTACTATCATCGTAATCTGGATGAATTAGCGCATGTTTTGATGTTAATGAGTTTTAATGAATTATGTGGGTAAATTATAATTATCAGGTAATGTGAATATGGTATCGTAAAAATTAATTATCATGGAAATGTACAAAATTCAAGCGACTCAAATTTTATATTGAATTTCCATCAAGTATCTTCAGTCTAAATCCTAGAATATATTATTATGTAAGACAATTTCAATTTGTGATAACATTCCTGCCTAATTTTCTCATTGGTAAATATTAAAATAAATTATTTTTAAATATATTTAGGGCAACCATTATTTTACTAAGTATCTATTATTCGCCCTATTTTTGTCAACGATATCAAAAAACACAAAACAATTATGTTCGATAAATGATAAATCAAACTGAACAATACTTCTAAAAATGGAACGCAAACTTTGTGGAAGTCCATTTTAATATAAAATTTAAATAACATTGATTATTCCACGTATTGTGTTTGATTTGGGCAATTGTGAATGATCATTACTTAAACAAACTTTGCGATAGTAAGTCTGAAGATGCCGCTGAAAGAGGCGAAAGATGTGTCGCAATTAGTAACACAATACGTGGAATAATCAAAGCTTTTTAAATTTTATATCAATATTGATTGTTTATAAAATGTTTTTTTTGTCAGATTAAATGATTCCAATCTTTTAAATTTGTTTAATTTCTTTCTTACTTGACGTCGTAAAATATTATATTAAACAGCCGGTTATCTTATTGTAATTCATACAATTCAATGCGTACTAAAATATACTAACTTTACAGTGGGCTTGGTAGATTATATCTTTAAGCCCCATTATTTAAGCTATCAGAAAAAGTCAACGCAGTACTGCTGCAAGGCTGTTTCCACAATCAAGATTATGAAAGATTTGTGTGTCGGAGCGGTCGACGTAGTATATAATATATATCCTTTTGGTCGAAAAGATCGGTACACCTAGTTTATCTTCTCGCCAACTTTTCCGGTCGAAGTGAAATTCGCGTGCCAGCCTCTTAAGTCACTCGCATTGCGGGGATAAAGAATCCTGACTCCGGATACGGTATGTCAGCATTTTTATATCCCTATTTCAGTGTTTCCGTTAGCTACGTGAAATATTAACTTAAAAAACTTTTTTTGTTTATTACTCCTTAAATGAGCTTTATTCTGTCATAAAATATTATTGATTTATAAGTTGCGTATTAAAAACATTTTTTTAGTAAACCGTATATCTCAAAACAGTGTCAAGAGCAGTTAAAACCTTTTCAAAGAAAGGTGTCGAACTGTTAACGTTATTGTGACTAGTTTTGTTGATTTTCATTAAAAACCCATATCCTGTTTTAGAATAAAGAAAACATAACCGCAACATGATAATCATCTGCTCATAGATGGTGAGGATAAAAGGATTGTACTACATAGGTAAGCTAATCACTAACGAAACGCTTTATTTTTTATGGTTGAACGGGTCCAACAAAAGACACCATACAAAAGACAGCATGCATTCGAACACGAATCGAAAATGTCAGTTCAGGATTTATTTAGATCAGTTTATTATAATTTATTTTTTACAATTCGACGACTCAACGAATTTCCGGTAAAACACGTATTTCGACCTTACCTTCCATTTTAAAAATACATTTTCAATTAAAACGTCAATCCTGAGTTAATTTGAAATTAACTTTTATTTTTTAATAAAAAAAAAACCTTGCTTTCAATATACATTGAAAATTTCATATTTGTAATTGTATTTACTTCATTTATTATTTTTATTAATTAACTTTCAATTCCATTAACAATCTTAATTAAATCTATCGAAACTGTTCTTCTGTCTTCTTGAGCTGTTTGAGCCTACAAAGTGTGTTCTTTGTGGCATCACTATCTTATGATAATGTGGATAAATTCCAAAGTAAATATCCATTTTCTACTTGGACTGGACTTGGTCATATGAAAGCTTTCCATGTCTAAATAACTAAATAGATATCATTAAAAAAATGTCTGCAAGGAAAACTTAATCATAAAAACGTTTTGTTAAATTTTTATCAATATGTTAAATTGAAAAAAAAAATATTCGATTCTATTATTCTTTTTTAAGCCTAAAAAAAATTAGCTCCCAAAAAATTCACGAAATCTAGATATTTCAATATTAATGTAGAGACCGTTTTTTCTCAGAACTAGTCCTTATATCTATCTACAAGGGCGCACTACCTGTGGTCCAGATTATATCTTGACACTTGATGGATGAATGGTTATTGGATCTTAACATTTTTATCATATTTCTACCGTGAAGGCAAGTGTATTTCCATCAGAGTGGGTCTGCGACCCGAGCCATGTGGATTTCGCAGGATTTCGCGAGATGAAATATGTATGGAGCGATAGATATTTTTCCACTCAGTGGATAGTCAATAGGGGTGAAGTGATGTTTGACTTTGAAATATTACCAGGCCACGGTTAGTTTTGAGAACACTATCTCGGGTATTGCATTTCATGTAAGTTTGCACACAATTTATTGCATGGCAATAGATAATGCCATTTATTTTTGAAAATTTCATCTCACTGCGCGAATAAAAATACAAAATCAATATTAGTTTAAAATTTAAAGCATTTCTATCTAGTATCGTTTTTTTCCATACCAACTTGAACTATGAATCCATATTATATAATATTAAAAAATAGTGCTAATATTTACCGTATTATTTTCAAACTATTGCATCACCATTTAAATCAATATAAAAGTAAACCAACAATGTATGAATATGTTCAATCACGTTCATCCACTAATTTTAACTGCTCCATCATTCTTGGCATTTTCTTTTTGGATTAGACATGAAATTGGTACCAAATATTGTTAATTATAGCCGATTACTATGAATAAGCTGTAATATTAGAAATACATCTAACATTCACTTCGAATTCATTTTGATTAATTAGATCTTAATATTGCTGATTATTTTTTATAATTCGTATAGAATTAAATACATTCTCAATCCACACTTTGTTTTATTTTCTTATATTAAATATTTACAAACTCTATATGACATTCTTAACAAATAATTATCCTTAAAATCGTTTGTAAGGTGTATGCAATGATTTACAACTGTTCTTTTTCAAGTCAGACTGAATAACGTCTTCTCTTTAATTCATAAGTATCAAATATAAACGGATCGAGGCAACTGATAGCGTGCCTTATTTTTGTAAACAAAACGTTTCTCACATAAACAGCGTACAAAAATCCGTAAACGATCTCAATTAATGTCATGGGGTGCATATGTTTAAAATGAAAGCTCACAATTTTTATCGTTCATAACATTTACATATCCGATAAAAATTCTAAGCTCTTTCCTCTGGGCGTCTGATGATTACACCTAATACTTGTTTCTCATGGGAACATTTTAAGACGTGGGAAAGCTGTTTTCCTTTCTAAAAAATCCTCTTAAGTTTGGCCGTTAGGAGTTCTTCTAGATATTAAAATTCTACAGTGGTGGTACATCAAATAAAATAAAATTAGTCATGCATACAAGTTCTTAACAGACTGAGTTTATGTTATGCAATGAAACTAAATATAGAAAGAAATTTACTAAAAATGTATACATATGTATATGGAAAAAAAACAATGTTTTTTTATAAAATACCGTGATTCAAACTGCATTTATTTAATTTGTGGAGAATTTTAATGATAAAAACAATGATAAGAACCTTTGTCAACAATATTTCTGAAAGAGGTAGATATGATGCCGATATAGATTTCGTAAATTAATATTGTATTGTGGTTTTGTATGTAATTGAGCATCTTTTTCTCATCAAGAAAGCTGTATTAATAAAGTCATGACATGTAGCAAAATTATTTTGGAAAGCGTTACCTCTAATATAAATTAAATCTAATAGATATTTGTAAATGTAGTATTCAAACAATTCAAGTAGGCTAAAGGCGTAGGTATTAACCAACATGGAATGTTGCACTTATCTGGATTAGAGAAGCTTTATTCTATTAAGTTATACCAGTAATATAAAACATTCGTCATAGCGTTAATATCGTTAATATCGTGAAGTAAAATCATTCACGTGCAAACGATAAGCATAGTATTTCAATCGACTCATTTAATAATGGCACGTTTTTTTCATTAATGTGACAAATTTCTTCTACCCCAGTAATATAAAATCATTTCAGAATCCGAGGGACAGAAATAAAACCAAAGCTAAATGTATTCCTGCCACGCACGTCCCTGTCAACGGCTCAATTCTTGAAAAACCTTCTCTTAGACCACCCCATCCGACGCCGTACGGGGTGCACAGTTTTTTTAAGGGGAGATTCTTATCTTGTCGTTTCTAATTTACTTATTCCTCTTTTAAAGACTTATTTACCTTCAAAATTGTATTGTTAGAAGCCAGAGTGAAAAAAACGGGAGCTTTAATGGCAGGAAATAATAACGTTGACAATATGCAAGTCGACATTAATTGCCAAGATAAGATGCCATAAAGGAAATGGCTTTTTCATTATTGTTCAACTAGTCGACGGAAAAACAAATATAGCCGTACCTCTGACACGTTGATTTTTTATTATTTATGATAATTCTTAAACCTCGTCACCATAGCTATTTTGATTGTCAATCAACGTGATATTGAACATTTTTTACCTTAAATATTGAATAAAATTGACCCATATGTAATATAATTTAGATATTTTGAATATCAGATCACTATAAGCAAACAAATAATTTAATAATCCAAATTCATTTATTCCAGACAAATTCGAATTGCAATAATTTACCTTGTCAGGAATCAAACCTGCAGCTTTAAATAAGCTTTTATTAAATCTCTCGATTAGGCAATTGAATAAATCGGGTTTATGAAACTAGCTTCTTATAATATATTTAGTAGTATTTTTTAATCACTTTTAAGGTGTTCACTGTCAATAATTGGTGGAAAGACATTATAATAAAAATAATAAACATTTTTAGTACTTTTTCCACATGAGATTTATTTCATCAGAACCGGTTTCGCGTAATGAGTTCAATTGAGTCATTCGTTGAACTCTAATAATGTATAAATTTACAATAGAAAGATTAATTTGACATTAGCCTTCAAAAACTCAACATGAATTACATATGCTGTTGAGCATAAATACGATATAGACATTAACGAAATGACTTCGTCCGATTTTCAAACGGCTGTGAATATGTAACTCGATTCCTTGCAATATTTTAAAAAAATAACAAGACACCCGAATGGTGCAAACTGTCGTTTTGGTATTTCTGATACGTTGGTGTCATCTGCAGTGCCGTGTTATATTGTTGGGCGATGAGTGAATTGTTTAAAGATTTTCATAGTTTGAAACAACAGTTATTAACAATTTTTGTTCCTATATAAATATATAATAATACTCCAGTTGTTGAGATTGATTCAGACGATTTCATTCTACTAGGAAATAATTGTACACCTCTTATAAATTTCCCTTTAAAATTTACAAAGCTGGGAAACATTCCTTAATAGTTTCATTGATTGAGACTCAGCTGTTTTAGGAGCACGTGACAGCGGATTCAAAATGGCGCCTAACTTTTGCCAACCATTCTGACAACGAAAATAGAAAATTGCCAACTTTTCCGTTATATTTATCCAGCGGGCAGGCCGAGGGAGGGGCCAGAAAAGTTAATGATAGCATCGTGGTATCGACCCCTTTTCCATTTAAAAGTTTTTGTCTTAACTTTGAGTCACACTATTAGCAATCTGCAAAACTTTCACTCCGGTTCAAGGTCGCAATTTAAACTTTCCACACTTCTTTTTTTATAAGTCTTTTTTCTTTTTTGAAGTTTTGCGGTCGCGGGAAGTTTTTGCCCCACATTTTCATCGATTTTTGTTTTCTCAGTTGTTCTTGTTATTACTTTCTATATTCACAACAATCATTCGCTCACAAGTTAGGCTCGGTTGGTCGTCTGGTTTGGCGGTTCACTTTTTGTTTGTCAAAACTTTACTTCGTGTTTACGCATTCATTGTATAGATAACGTTCTTTGACCTAATTTGAATGACTATTTATAGAACTTCTAGAGACATTCTATTTTTAAGTCATGCTATTTTTTTTTTATTGAACTATAAAGAAAAAGTGACACAACTTCCAGCTGAAAACTTTAAACAAAATATCATTTGACAACTCAGCAAAGAATCTTCATTTAAACTTCAACCATTTCTACTAGCAATTAAAATTAATTTAAGTTATCAATTTAATTGATTTATATTAAAATTACTACCGATTTTTTTTTCTAAATGCATATAATTTAACAACAACTATCGTCAAAATAAAAGGGTTACAAAAGCATGCAAAACAAGTCATGTACTAAACGTAGCGATTTTTGAAAAGTGTTATATCCAATTAAAAGCAGTTTGTGTTGTCAGAGAACGTAGTTCGAAAAAAAACAAGGACAACATAAATGCTTTAATTAAAGTAGTTTCGTTTTATATCGACTATAAAGAAAGAACCAATCTTGTCATTTCAACTTTAATATTATAATGTGGTAATACATTTTGAATGTAGGTATTGAAAATTAGTTTGATCAAATCTCTATTAATTTTTGAACTAAAATCACACATGGTGTCATAAACAATATCTGGATTTATATCTACAGGCGTGGATTGTAGCGATGTTTTCTTTTATGTTTTAAAACTTCTATTTTGAGATATATTGGTTATAGCCAATACTATAAATACCGTTTTTTACTTGAGATTTTCTCAGTCATGATTTCAATAACGTATTCAGTATTGATAACGACAACTAACAGAGTTGATAGAGGAAGAACAAATCTGGTGATATTTTCATACAAAAACGAATCTTACACCAATACAAAAGTTTTTGATACTTATGCATATTGACAGTTAAAATTTAACAGATCAATTATCTTGTTTTGTGTTTTACTCTGTATACTTTTTTGATAAAGGTACAAATGCTGTTTACGAATACAATACGATGTTTATTCATACATACGTAGTTCCGTATCGCTCAACACATAGCAATACTATGACGTATCCGGATATCAAAGCATAATGTTATGATTATAGTATTTTGAGTGATGAATCAACAGGAATAAGAAAAGTGTTACCTGAAATATTGACGAATAGCTTTCAAGTGAATAAAGGAATATAGTACTGTCATTTGATATACAAAATACTAAATAAAATATAAGATCAGTGTGAATTTTATCATAAAATAGTGTTATTATGACTGTTAATACAATTAAAATACCTTTCTTGATATATTTTAATGGGTGACTAGCGTTTATCTGCATTGTCAAAAATAAAATGCCTGAAGCCACATTTTGGCTACGAACAAAGGCGACTTGGAAGTTTCACGACTTATAATTTTTCATACCGCGAAAAAGAAACACAATTATGAGATTCCTGAACGCATTTGTGGGGGAAGCGGCGTTATCAGAATCATATCTCGACAGTGGCGCATATCAGTGAAAAGGAAAGGAGGGGGGGAAACGTGTAATTAAACACTCCTCAAGAAGACGCAGTTACAGGTTCGCGGAACACGAATATTCTTCAACGAGTTTTGTAGTATAACGCTATTTTACTTAAAAATAATGATTTTTTTAAATCATAAAAAATATTAAAATTTAATAATAATTAATTAATTGTTTCAGACAGAAAATAACGATAAAGTTAATAAGTTTTCATTCATGAATATGTTGACACGAGATGACAAGAGACGGTTTCATGCAATCAATTAACGCCTTTTTCATATAAATTTAATACAGAATAATTGTAAAGCTATTAGTAAGCTCTTTGTTCTCTATATTGTCCATACTTTACTTATCTAAATATAAAATCTAACACATAAAACTTTCCATTCGGGAATCCCAATTCATTACTTTGCGACTGAAAATCTGAGTGTTTACCAACGAAAAAATGAAAAAACGTATATGATAAAGTTAACACGAGCAAAAGAATATTTAAACATTCTGAGCTAACATAACCTCTTAAGGTTAAAACTTACCTTGAAATACTTATACGTTTAGATATGTTATTTTTGAAAGACTTAGTTTTCGGTGCAACCTGCATTCTTACACACTATTTATTGCAGCTTATTGATTGAATATCCAATATAAGAAGAGTGCAATTAAATATCTGATATGTCAGATATTCTTTAGATGATTATTTCAAATTTAGAACGTGTGATTCTTTTAATTTCAGCTGGGATTAAATAATCAACGTATTTTAAAACAAATGAAAATCACAACAAAATCATTGAAGCTCAATTAATCTTAGCATGGATTCGGCAGTAACTTTAATATAAAATTTAAAATAACTTATAACGTATTTTTTTACTAATTGTGACACGTGATTCGCTTATTTCAGAGGCCTCTTCGGACTTCCTATCGCAAAGTTTGCTTAAGCAATTAGTAACACAAAACGTGGAATAATCAAAGTTATTTTAAAAAATATATTTACTTAAGCATAATTAACATAACTTATTTTTATTGTTGTTGGTCTTGATATGAATTGTGAGTTTTAAGTGACTATTGTTTTCTTGAATGAGGCTTATTGGCTTATTATAATAATAGTTCCCACCCCTTGACATTGGCTTACTTTAAAATCTTAAGCGGAATATTAGAAAGTGATTTTAAATAAGCGATTATATTGATTATTCAAAATAGCAAATTCGATTTTTTTAAATTAATAATTAATGAATAACATCAAATTTGAATAGTTTGAATTTAGTTTGTACTTTTCCATGAGCTTTGTCGCTAACGATTTTGAGCTGACAGTTCAAGCTTATTCGTGCACTTGAAATGCCTTTAGATGTCGAAAGGTGAAACCCGGATGGAAAAGTACAAAATTTAAAAATTTAAACGATTACAATCGGATGATATGATATCAAACACCATCAGTCAAAATCGTGACAGTTCAGGTTTATTCGTGGTCTTGAAATGTCTTAAGAGGCCAAAAAGCTAAACCCGGATCGTTTGCAAAAAAACTCATGGAAAAGTACAAAATATTAACGATTTAAATCTGATATTGAAATTCTATCAAGCACCTTCATTCAAAATCATAAATGAGCTAATAATATTTTTGTAAAATTTTCGCCGCTTATAATATTCTCCACGAGGTTCTACAGCTGTCTCAAAATCCGTTAGACCAAGTGCATTCGCGAAGTGCTATCCATTATCTGAAATAGCTTCACTGTGTAGTTCTTGCTTTTAAAACCTTCGGGCTATTGCGGCAAGGGTTGAACTTATTGCTGATTTCTTCAGCCAGCCGACGGCGGGGGTGGCACATCCACCGAAGGGCGAGTAAATTACTCCGCGTTACGCGCACAGCATTTAAGATGTGAAGTTGTAAAGACGTTATGAGCTCTGCTACTTTTCTTATGCAAAGCGTTGCAAGGTGGCATAAAGGTGATGAAAGTTAAAAATAATTCCAAGCCGCGAGATAAATTCTCCACCGCGAAGACGGTGTTCTGTTATTTAAATTTTCGCCTCTCGCGGCAAATATATTGAAAGTTTACTTGCCATGCCAAAAAGATAAATTACATATTGCACCTGTCTGTTTGAGCCCCATCAATACTCTAAATAAGACATATAATTAGGTAGTTTTCAAATTTGGTCGAAACCATTTGCTGACAAACTGAGATGTTGAGATATTTTCATTACTTTTTCCTCATAAGTTTGTGTTTACTAGCAATATTTTTAATTATAGAATTACAGATAATGTGTAAAAATGCAAACTTTTCCGCGTGAATAAAATGAGTCTTAAAAGTTTAATCTAAAATTGGCAGTTAAAAAAAATAATTTTGGAATTGACCAGTTTTGAAAATTACCTTACCTTTAAGATATAAGTACATCCGTGCACTTGGAATGCCTGAAGATGCCGAAAGGCGAAACCCGGGTCGTTAGTGACAAAACTCATGGAAAAGTACAAAATTCAAACAATTCAAATTTGATATTGAAATTCCATCAAGCACCCTCAGTCGAAATACTTAATTATATATATATACATCTCATTTATGAGAGCAATATGGCATATAATTTAATATTAATTCGTAACCCAAATCACGGCTACTTAGAATAAAAGAAGCTTATGTATCAAAGAGAAATATCAATAGAGGTAATGGATACGAAAATACTTCAGTACTTATTATAATCACCTTCTTAACCTTAAAACAACACATTCGAATAAATTAATATTTTATATTTAACATTACTTATTCAGAGATATTAAATAGAAAGATTGTATCTGTTAACTGATATTTTAAATAGATTACTGAAGAAACCTGTTTTTTGGCTCTCCTAAAAAAATTTTAATGAGCTAGCTTTCTCCACCTCTAATGAGCCGATCAGTTTTCTATTGGATTAAAAAGTGACAAATGGTTAGTATCTTTATGCACATTCTTCTACCCCTTTTTCTGCAGAGAAACATATTTTTGATCGACTTCATTTTGAAACGTCTTCATATTTATCTATTTTCTTTCAAACTTTTAATTTCAAAACTGCATTATCAAGTTAATGCTGTAACATTTTTCTACTGTACACATCCTATCTAGAAACAGATTGGACGCTGACGCTGACGCTTTCAAAACTCTTTCAAAAGTCACTTCAACATCAAGAATTATAAATATGATAAAGCAAGCCGATTATTTTATGTTTAATGTCAGTTATAAATTCAACAATCCGATAATCTTATTGACATTCGATGCTTTTTTAATTATTGTTCTGGTGGGCTTGGGGTAACGTTATCTATCATAAAAGTCATTTCAAATTATCAGGACATCATACGCGCATAGCAGTAATTATTCAATAAGAAAGACAGGGACAGCAGAAGAAGTAGGGAAAGCGTGGTTTGCGATCGGCCCGCGGAGGCCGGGCGACTGGCAGCGGATGATTGATCAGCGGGCTAATTGGATGATCGATGTGATCATCCCGCCTTCCCTTCGAAATGCCACCGACATTTATACTTACAAATAGACCACCACACATTTGAAGTCACCTTCTTCTTTTCCTGCGCCCCTAATACTCTCATGATATCATAGATTCAAATCTCATTAAGAATCGCATTACAGGCAGAATATTTGTAAAATGTCATCAGAGCTAACCAATATTTAGACCTACCACATGCATGAATAATTTACAAGAGCACCATTTGAAGTGATTGTATTGAATATTTTACATCACTGAATCACAAGATTCATATTGAAGGAGTGACCTTTAATTATATATTTTGTATACACACTATTTCTGTAAATTGACTATCAATAATTGTTTTCAAAACACTTTGCACTTTACAAAATACATTTATTATCTCTTTGATAAAAAGCTTATTTCAACATAATTCTTTACTCATGTACAATATGTATGTTAAGATATTCCAAATAGAGAAAAAACAGTTTGACTGCTAGAATCGTTGCTATGTTAGTTAAATTTAAATGCTTTGTGAATATCACTCAGCTTGATAAATCTTTGATCGAGATTTTTCAGTAGTCATCATTGAAAACTTGTTTCGAATACTTCACAAGATAAATGTTGCAAAATTTATAGCCACACGTCTTTGCATTGATTTTTCCAATACGGCTAAAAACAAATTTGTAATATTATTGAATTAATAAATACATATTCAATACAATAAGCATGCTCAAAAGTTATACTAAAATGAGAGTCTAGTTAACAAAATATATTTGATATAGTGAGTCTACTCTGACTATAAATATATGGACAAATCATCGACAGTTCCCCCGGTCTTCGGCCCTAATCATCTCTCGAATATAGCCTATTACGATCCTTATTATCTTTCAGGGAAATGTCTGTAATTATTATTTGAGTCGAGTAGACTCTTGAGAATAAACAATGAATAATCGCTCTGGCAGCCAAAAGAAAATAGATTTATTCTCAGAGCTGATTTTGATAAACTTATTACGTACTGCTTTCATTTGGGTTATACGCATTTACTTTTTTGTATCATATAACGAAATCAACGTATTATTAGGGCGTTTATACAATTTAATAATTTATTGTAAATCTTAGCTCTCATATAAATAGTATTTTATACAATCTATTAAATTAAAATACAATAATATTGTATTAGTATCATTTGAATGTTGTACTTTTCCATAAGTTTTGTCGCTAACGACTCAGGTTTCCCATCTTCAGGCATTTAAAGTGCACGTATTAACTTTAACTGACGCGTAGACGTAAGACAGTTTTTATCGCCATAATTTATGAAAAAAAGTAAGTCACTGGGTTCAATTTTTAGTATCGCAATTTGAATGGATTGGCGAATATTTTGATGTTAATGAGGTATTGGTAAATAACAATTGATAAAATCATGGAAATTTAATAGATCGGTTCCATAACACTTAGTTCACTTTTTTACGGGCCATTTGAATTACGCACAAATTTGTGCACTCCGTAAAAAATAGGTTTAAAAAAATTGTTTATTACGATTGCTTGTCGATACCACATTCTTGTTCCAAACTGTTATTTTCAGCTACAACACAAAACAAATTTAAGCGAATCAATGTCAATCAACCGATAATATATTTTTTTTAAATACAAACAAACACAATACTGAATTATATCTTATTTGGACATAGCACTTCACCCCAGCTCTTTAGAAGGTTCAAAGCATCCACGCGATGAACTTTATCGGCAGATACAACTCACACCAGGTCACCGCTCAGCAGTTTCTCCCGCTCCCGCCCACTCGCCAGCTTCCGCCATTCATCAATTCGACATTAATAGGATAAAATTCCGAGGCGGGGGTGCCACCTTCGTGTCGTCGGTGACGTTGTAGATGACTCCCCTGCGCTTGTGTGGAGTGAATCTTCATTGTTGCGTTGTATGATGATTTTGTTTTGTGTTATCCGTCAAATGTGACGCTGATTACGATAAGGGGTTGCGTTGTGCTACGCAACGACATTTTCCATACCACTTACAATATTTTAATATAAGCGTAAACGGCTATATCTAATAATATGTATACGCAAATTGATCAAACTATTTCCATGAAATGTGAAGTATAAAGATTTTGTGTCCAAAATTATATCATTTGTTTATCTCACATTCATTTTTTTTATAACGCACAATTAAATGTACGAAATGTATTTTGCCTAAAGATGTATTTTTCAACATAAAGTTGCAATGCAAGGTATATTTTCTACCATTAAGTATGAGTATTTAGGCAGCTTTTTTTTCCTGTAATCTAAGCTTACTAAATTGAGCTTTTATTAAACCACAATATCTTAACAGATGTTGTTCTACGAGAACAGCTTTTCATTCAGTTAACTCAATTTTTTGAATACTGTAATGATTTATGTATTTATAATAGAAGAACAAGGCTTAAATAGATATGTATATATTGGTAACTTTTTTGCCTTAAGTATTATGCATTTTTATTATTGAAAGATGGACGGTAAGACAAAACGCATATCCACTCGCTTTATATAGTTTCATAAATAGTAATAATACACTATCAAAATTTTTCCAAGCTAGAACTTGAACCTGTGAACACCGTTACCAAATACAGTGACTACGACCACTCGGCTGCAGCCTATACGTTCTGCAAAAAACATTATTATTTTATAGCACATATAAAAATTGTTGATTATTATATGAATTGGAGGTTATAAGTCAGGTCCGTGATTGATAGGCGCACGGGCTCGAGTCCTAGCCCGGGCAGTTCCATTTTTCAATCGAATTTCTGATTTCTGTCCAAAGACATGGATGTTAGTGCTGTTGATAAAATCCTTCTGACAACCCATCCGATCGTTACAATAGGAGACGTAGCAAGAAGAGATTAGCCAAACACAAGTCATATCCTTTCTATCCCTACTATCTTTGAAAAAAAAATGCTTACAAGCAGATCTCGTATCAAATTTTCTGTTGAGATAAACTCCGTCAAGAGTCCGTATGCTCCACATTGGGAGCAGACATGTTAAAAAAATGTGAATTGATAGTTGATATAAAACACATTTTTTTAGCATAACTTTATGATTGCGTTAGATATGCTTTGAAATTTTACCCGTGGGATATGTTAAATCCGTAGCATTTTCATAACATACATCATCCTTTATATCTTCAGCATATTACGGAGTATATATTTTCGGCACTTTACTCTTAGAGCCAAGCACTAAGCGAATCATACGTTTTGCAGAATAACTTGAAAATAAATCCTAGCACACTGACGGCGCAACTCGTCTCCTCCATTAATATTATTAATATCAGCAATGAATTTAAAAATGCCTTCACAATGTGAATGCATTACAGGCCAGAGAGGAGGGGCTCTTCGGTGTTTTTCATGTTTTAACTTTGAAATTTTGTCTGTGTCGTTGTTTTTGGAAACAGGTTAGAGCTTTTTTCCACACTCTCCCCTTTGGAGAATTCAACCATGACGTTGTTTGGGGCAGTAACGTACAATATCAATAATATATTAGGTCTATCAATTTCTTTTCATAATAACATAATTGATGGATCACTATTAAGGTGTTAACTGTCAATACTTGGTAGAATGGCATAATAATTACATTTTTAATACTCATTCCAAATTAAATTGTACGTACATTTATTTTTGGTTTTCTATCAGGTCTAAATTATTTTCAGAATTTCTTAACGATCGTTTCACTCCAAGAGTATTATTTTCCCATTTGCATCTGACACATTACACACAATGGACATTAAGAATACAATATTTCCTACATATTAAATGCACTTACCTGTTAGTTTTTACACTGTTAATGATTCGTACTTCATTGGTTTTCGTTGTGGTGGTTTTTATTGCCAATAGGACTTAAAAAAATTAAATTATATTCTTTTTCTTACTTTAATTTATTTGCTTAGTTATAATACCAATTGTTTGTCATATCTTGTTAATCTTGCTTAGCTTTTGTACAAAAATGGCTGTATTTGTGTATTTCTTATCAGTTGATAATGCTTGCTATGAGTGAAAGCGGTCCTGATCTCATGTGGTGATTTTATGTGGAATAAGTACTCAATTTTTTTTATTTACGAGTCAAAGATCTTGAACACCAATAGTTGATAGTAACAAATGAGCGTTACAAAATTTTAGACACAGATATTCAAGTTTCCGACCGCAAATCCTTAAATCAATTGTACTTATGTACTGAGGTTAAAAACCAGTGAAAATCGCAACCCATAAGTATGAAGTTGATCACTCCATTACAGACATGGCTTTTATTTATTATCATAAATTAAGTATTGTTTGATATCAATTTCCATGATTTTTACAGGGTGTTTATACTACTATCTTTGCAGTAAATTATTTGGACGCATTAATAAACTAATCGACAAACTCACGTAAATCTTCCTACAGTTTCCACTTCCCTTGGAGCCTTCACTCGGAAAGTTTCGACCGCGCAATTCGTCGGCGCGCACGCGATCCATGCGAGAAACTTCGTATGAAACAGCCTCAGAGTAAGCTTGGAGCCACGCGTATATACAAAAACTGTCTAGAAAGTTTTGCACCGCTTGACAAATGTGTACTGATCGATACTTGGCATCACCGGCAAAACCATTCCATACATTTCCTGTGGATATGCACTCTTATGTTCTCCTGATATTAAAAATAACGCAATATTTACTAATTATTCAATTATCAATTAGATCAAAGTTTCCCAACTAGTGGTCCTAGCACTGAGCCGCAAAGACTTTCCATCAGGCCGCAAACAGTATGCCAAATTTCAATCATTCATAATTTTATAATAAAATCAAATACTTCAAATCAATCAATTCAATAATAATAGGTCGGATAAAACCCACGAATTATTTATCGACATTTCCATGTTATTATCTGGTTACTATTATTTTCGATACTACATTCGAAATACGCAATAATTATAATTTAGCCACATAATACATTGAAACTCATTTACACCAAAATTTTCGCTAATTCATATAGATTACGTTCATAACAATGATACTTAGTGATCTACTTTTGTTTTTGTGTATAAACCATACAAACTGTTAACTATGCATCAGCTTAAGTACATCGTGCGCTTGATGCCGAAAGGTGAAACCCGGGTCGTTAACATCAAAACTCATGGGAAAGTAAAAAATTCAAATGATTTTAATTTTAATTACCCTGGATTTAATGGCCATTTTAATTACTCTGGTAATTAAGCACAAATTTGTGCACACCGTAAAAAAAAACCATTTTTATTTCAGTATCAGTCGTTCGCGAAAGGTTTTTCTTATTTTTACCGGTCCGCAGAAAGGTTGGAGAACACTGGATTAGATTATCGATAGTTAATTTAGCACTATTCGAACTACCGACACTTGTTCTTTATATGTATACACAATAGTCGTTTGAAGGAGGGACCAGCGTTCCTTTTCTATTTGGTTTCAGAGCCACAAATTTGAATCCTCGAACGGACTAATTCACACATTTAACGCTTTTTGATTTAATTTCACAAGCATGTACAGGAAATTTTCTTATTTTGTCTCTTTTTTTGATGTCATTTTAATATATTTTTCAGTTTGACACCGTTTAGTAACACAGAGGTTACGTTCGCTGTTTTTATTTTGCCCTGGTTGTTTTCCTCTCGCGACCCGAAAGCTGTCTTACTCCCCCTTGTAATTTATGAAGTGGCAGGCTGCTTAACCGAAGAACCGGTGTACCGTCATACCGGAGTACACCGGTACGCCGGATTATTGTTACAGTGGCGGTGTTCAGACTCTCGTCAGGGTTTTTGCCGCCTGGCTGCTCGGCATTGCAAGCGCTCTATGAGAATTCCTCGAGTCACTTTGCCAGCGTCACTGACACGTTTTCAGCATGCCGGATAAATTTACTATCCAACCAGACACTATATTAAATGTTGACTTGGTGTATAAAAACATGTACTGTTTATATTGCAATCAAACCGATAACGTAATTCCAAAAAACTTGTTTCATTTTTCGCACACCACATTCTTGATAAAAAGATTCGAATATAAATAAAATTATCAAACATTTTTTTTTAGTATAATATAATACTTGGATGAATTTTAGAGTACACATCGATTTTTTATAATATCTTATTCTTCAGTCCTTCATATATCACTGTTTGTTAAAAAAAAAGGAGGTGACAGCTAAAAGAAGATTGAGAGCCAAAATATATCTAGAATACGTATGACTAGCTAAAATTTTCAATTAAGGGTCTCAATCTCAAGGATATCTTTTCATTGCTTTGTGTTCGATTTCTATTGGTTTAAAGACTACAGAATTTTCATTTGATTTATCAAGTCAAAATCATCGTTAAAAATTGTGACTAATGTTTTCACAAAATTATGGGAAAATCTCTAAATTTAAAGGTACACAGAACGAACACTATTTCCGCTATACCAGCATGCCAAAAGTTTTGCTATCTCTCCGCCCTAGGCCCGTGGCTGCGTTATCACCAATAGATTTAACAATGCATAGGCGGGAAACATCCGCCCAACTGCAAAGGCGGCGGTGGATGCCTTCCGGCCTTGTACCGATCCACCATCAGCCCCTATTCTGAAATATGAAGGTTTGTTTCCTTACCTGCAATGTGCATCCTCCTACCTGATATTAATTATATTAAATCAAATGACACTTATGAATCAAATGTAAAGTTTTAGAATTAACACCACTCTGACTTACGTAAATTGTTTATCTGTATTAATGTCTCTACTGGAGAAAAAAAAATATTCTCATGTCACAGATAACAAACAGTTAGATACTACAACAAATTATCCTATTATTAGGATTTAAGGAATATGCATTATTTTACAAAGAACATCATTGAAACTACCACAACGAGGAAAATAAATACAGTTTTAATAGTCAAAATATTAACACAAATTTAGTACCTACTTATTCCACATTAAATTTATTAGGTTATAGTTTAGTAATTATACCACATTAAATTATTAGGTTATAACATTATTAATATGTCACTATTGATAATATGATTTGGCAAGTATGTACTGCTTGGTCTGTGGTTCAGTGTTCAACGTGTTTGGTATCCGTGACCGACCACCCGAGTACCATTCCCAGTACGAGTAGATTTTTTCATACAATAATTCGATTCTGTTCGAAGACAATGAGTGTCTGCGTTGCTAAAAATCACGCATAGCTAAAGCAATTAGCTTACTTCTCGTCCTGTCTTAGTCCTCGTACCCTTTCAATTCCTACTCTCTTCGAAAAAGAGAGGTTGACGAATTAAGTAACAAACAGAACTCGAAAAAAAATATATGTTGAGATAAACTCCGTGAGGAATCCATATGCTCCGAGTTGGGCGCGGACATGGTAAAACTAGAGTATGTATTTCATTTCTCATATAAGTTTGTTATATATTTTTAATCGAGCTTAAGCCCGTTAAAGTAAAAAATACATTTGAAGACGTGATGTCAAAATAGCTTTTAATAATATTTGAATATAATTTTTTTTATCTTTCTAATAGTTGTATATAATTCAGTATCATGATTGATAGTCTTATTCAACGTCTTGCTGAAGTTTTGTAATTACTAATAATAAAATTAATTTTTATAAGTTGTGTTTAAAAAGAGACACATTATCAAACCATACGTAAAAGCAAACTTAGACGCTTACTACAAATTTCAGAGTCAGTTCCCAACAACGTGAAAGACGTTAGGTACTTTGAGCTTGCCTCTCGTATCAGTCAATGTGGTCCTTCCATGCGGACCGCCAAACCAGCCCAACAAATTGAAACTTTATCCACGAGTACACTTTCTAGCCCCTCCTCGATTTTAGAAAAGACCAAGCTGGCGGCCCCCCTTTTCCGTTATTATTGCAGAACGTCGGCTCAGGTACGTAGTCTTGTTTGCCCGCTAATTAGCTAACTACTGGACTTTTCGCTTGCCTTTGGACAGACGGTGGATATAACCGGCAGAAGTTTTCGACGGGCGTGGGCGGTTTCTACCAACCTGCCCAGGAAAGCAAACTCGACAGTATTTGTGATCCACATCAACGTCGAAAAAGACCCACCACTGGCTGCTACTTGCCGGTTCTTGCGAGTTAGCGAACGTCGATTTCAAAATAAAACTTCTTATTGCAGCTTTAACCTCTCAGAGTTAAATTCGAATTACCTCAATGACTAAAATAATAGCTCATACAAGAGCGTTTCACTTTTAAGGTTATAACTGTCAATTTTTGGTACAATTTTTCTGTACTAATTCCAATATTTTGCAGAGCAAGTTTTGATCATTTTATAAAATTGTAGTCAGTAAATACTAGGGCCATAAGCCAAAGATGCCAGCTAATATGAACAATGTATTACTTTCTTTCTAACTTTAAGTAGTTTGGACAAATTACTTAGATATTGTTCGTGAACACTGTTTCTGTATCGGTTTTACTGGTGAAAATATCGGTGTATCGGGTATTTAAACAATTTTTTTCATCATTATTTCGATTTTTTCACTAATCATCGAAATTATAATGGTTTTTTATATATTCAAATATTAATAATACAGCTATATCTTAAAGTACCTATGCACTACACCTTTAAATTTTCAGGTTATTTCTAAACACCACTGATATATATGAAAGCCAATCCCAAGGCAATTTGGTGCATAAATTTCAAAAAACGAAAAAAATAATTTATATAAATTCTGACCGTCACTAAATTGGCATTCCATATTTTATCAACTAGGGCTGTAGAAAGGGTCGTTAAAAAAATACGACTCCGACTTCAGAATTTACCAAGTCCACGACTCCGACTCCAATATTGACCAAAAACACGACTCCGACTCCAACTAAAAAAGTTTAATTTCATTACATTTTTTCTTACTTTATATATATTCAATTATATATCAACCAACCAATCCGGCCAATAGTCAAATTTTACATATTATACTCCAACTCTGACTCTGACTCCAGCCAAAAAATCCCGACTCCGACTCCACAGGTTTCAACTCACAAAATCAGTTCGCCATTACCAACATATGTACAGTAAAACAAGGATACAAAGTTTCTATTCCGATTCATCGTGACGTTTATAATAACTCTTATATATTAAAATATTACAAACTTCCAAACTATAGCGATTTACTTTTAAAATGTTATCGGTTTATTTCACTGTTTATCTTTTCCTTGCAAACAATTCATTTAACATTAGTCCACAAATATCATTTACACAGATTGAACGTTTACCCGGCGCCCGTAACCGCCGCGCTTGTCAGTCATACGCCTCGCAACCCAGACCCGTTCGTGTTAATTACTAATTAATTGTTCAAGTGTTTGAGTTTTAAATGGTAAAGTTAAACTGCGGTGGGTGTGCAACCCGCGACCCCACCGCCCCGCCACCCCCTTCGAGAACCTCGAACGCTGGACCCTTGTTCGGACCTACCGCTGCCCTTCGCCGTTCGGACTTATAATTGTTTCTGTTATTAAATTCAACCCCCGGCCTCATCGCGAAATGTCTAATTGTTTGCCTACCGAGCTTTCGGTCATATTTGGGGTAACGGTGTGACCATGCAAATACGGTACCATTTACCAATGAATGCTATCCAGTCGGTTATTTATACTCCATGTTTAAGTCATGCTAAATCTTTTGAAAATACTACCCATGGCTTTGTCCAACCAAGCATCTTAGGCGTGTTCCCGTTCACTAGCTTAAAATGTCCCTGGCAATTTATTTCTTTCGGCTTATACGTGGCCAAAATGAGAATTCAACTATTCTTGAGAATGTTCATGATTATTTCTTCCAGGGACTAGAACCAACCTGCCAATGGGGATGACACTAGGAAGAGCTTTAACCATTTTATCGGTATTGCTTGGTATGTTGACATATTCCACGTGGATGTGAGTGAGTCAAGCGATTTCTTTTTTTTGTATTATAGTTGATTTTGTCGGAACTCAATTGATTGATTTCTTTGCCAATGCTTCAATCTTTATACATATTTTTAATAGATATATTGGACAGAAAATTAAATACATTGAAATTTAGCTAATTAATCAACCCAGTGAGTTCCGACAAAACCAACTATACGTAAACAATAGAACTCGTCTGAACTCACTCGAGTCCTCGTGGAATATGTCGACATCCGAAACATAATCGTTCATAACAGTTGTCCATAGATAAGTAAACAAATCTTTTTCAAATTTGAATTGTTTTGAGTTTTATCGCTAACGTTAGCGACAAAACTCATGGAAACAATTCAATTTTGATATTGAAATTCCGTCAAGCACCCTCAGTCGAAATCCTTAATTAAATCTATTTTATTGAAATTTTATAACATATGTATGTAACTGTTATATGTCCCGTTCTTTTAAAGCACGATGGTGTCCCTGAGTCTTCTACAAATTGAAACAAAGGTAGGAGCATCGCGTGGCGGTGTAAATTTCGCGTAGCACACGTGAAAATATAATCGGCTTTCTGTGCGGCAACCGCCCATTGACCAACGACTCGGCTCGCAAATACATGCACCCAGCCGACAATTCTAAGCTAGCCTGTTAATTGTATTGCAATGTTAAGCCTTCGCGTCTAGATACAATGTCCGTCTGCCTCGAGTGACAGCTTACACAGTACCAAAAGTTTGAGGTGAATAAAAAAAAATCCTGTATTGCATTCATTATAAGAATGACTGATGGCATGTTTCCATTATTGAGTTACATTTTTAACATGACACAACGTATTCACCTGCAAAAGAACGGGAAGAACAAAAGCGTGTGTAAGTGGTTATATCTTCTCTCCAGTCAATTTCTCCTTTTTGTATATTATATAAATTTACAATCACCAATGTTTACCAATTGAACTTATAAATTGACTATTTATCATGGTAAGAATAAGTGCATTCAAATTATAAAGAAATGTGTTTGATATTGCTTTATGTAAATGTTCTTTACTTCATATATCATCGTTAAATCTGAATATTCTTAAATAATGATGAATAAACTTTGCCTTATTTTTACTTGTTACGAATAGAATATAATTAGTTATTCAATATGAAGCAGTTTTTATATATAGTATTCATACAACGCTTCGATCTAATACTAATTTAAATTAATAATATGTTTTCAATGGAAAATTATTATATAGTACAATACGTTCAATTGACTTTAGTTTTTTCACTGTTTTATACATTGTCTTTCAAGCAAAGCTTGCAATAAACAATACAATTCGATTTGCCGTCATAGTCAAAAATTATTTGTCTCAATATTCTTTGACGTTGCTGTGAGATGTGCAAAAAATATTTTATCTCTAAATATTTTGACCGTGCAATTTGACCTCCAGATGCCTCCATACACGCTTATTTAAACATGTCACTCGCTGCAAATTAAAAAGCTTGCCCCTTCAGACGTCCATTTGCGTCATGTTAAATCAAAAAGGCATAAGTCTGGCTATGGGAGGGGTAATCTAGACCTTTTTCGGCGGTCCAAATCTCCTTTTTATCGCATGCTTTAAAAGTATAAAAGAGTATTACAGGGGTAAGAAATTTGTTATTCACTTATCAATATAGCGATTTAAATAAAACATCATCACCTCCTTGTATGAAATTACTATTTTATAACCAATGTATTGTTAACCCTTTGCACTTCTCAATATATATTTTTTTCCTTCCAGCAACTCCTCAATAGATTTGATAAATTCATTGATATCACAGGGTTTGCGTATTTATTAGTATGGTAAAACGAAATACCGAAAAATCTACCACATTACGACATGTTACAAACATTGACAAAGGCACACAATCTAGTAATCGAATCGAACCCAGGTGGTTCGGCACGTGAGCCAACAAAGTTGACACTGCGCCACGGACCGGAAATTTTATATATTTAAGAATTTAGAAACTGTATTTTTATAATTCTATTTCGCATGAGATTTACATGCATACTAAATCATGAAGAATTCACTCTTCACTTTATAATTTTATTATAATAAAATCGATATACATTGATGTAAAATTATACTATAATTAATAATACTCACAGATAAAATGATGACTTATGTTGTAAATTCAAATAGATGTCATATATCATATTTTTTTCATAAAATTGAGGAACATGTGATTAAAAATATTTATTTTTCATCAAAATAATGGCTCCTAAACCTTTTTTTCAAGCCCCACCTTGTCAACTTCATGTCGTCTTTTGTCACGTATTCTTAATTAAACCAACCTCGGCCCTAGTTTGTCTACTACCCCTGCTTTTCAAAGCACAGAATACAGTGCCGTGTATACATTTCATGTTTCTTTGTATTTTATATAATACTTTTATGGAATAAAGATTTCTTGAGCAATGATTTCCATGTCTTTCCTTTCACCGTCAATCTCGTCTCAACACAATATACCTTTACGTACTTTTACGCAAGCGAATCATGTCGCGTGGTGAAGACTAAGAGAAGCCGTAGCCTGAGCATCCATAATTGATGTCTGCGTCGTCTTTTTCGGGGGGATGGTTTGATTTCGTGAGGAACTCGGATAATTGGGAACGTACCTGGCAGCGCCTCGTTACGTCAACAACCATCGAGAAACTATGGCTATAGCCACAATGACAAGCGTACTTTTTTGCGTAGCGTGGCGTGAAATGATTCATTGTCAAATGTTGCCCTTCGACTTTTCAGACTGCGCCATCGTTAAAGCCATTGCGGCAACCTTTAATTATGAAGCATGTCTCGCCACGCTACGCCAAAATGTACGCTCGTCACTGTGGCTATAGCCTTAAAAACTAGCTGGTTCACATGCTGCGGATTCTCCAAAAAGGAGTTTCAACCATGCCTTTTTTATATTGTTTGTATAATTTTGTTCTCAAAATTAAATGTCGTCAGAATTTTTAAGTTCTTGTTAAACGATCAATCGATCGAGTATTGAGGTCAAGCTGGATACTTCCAACGTAACTGCCCTCATATAAATTCCAAACAATCAAATCTGTTAGCTGTGGTCCGTCCTCACACGGGTTTAGTTGACCACGCTGACTTAATTGCAACCAAGGTTTACGTCTATGATTTTGATAAATGTGTTAATTTATTTGGAGATCGACATAACCTAGATTCATTACTCGAGACAATAATTTAACACAACGGGATCTGAGTATATGGACTTTACACAGAATACTTAGTGTCAACTTGATTTCAGTGGCTGACCTAGTAGTCATTTAAAAAAAATATTTTATTTTCTTTTTTCAAGCACACTATGGATGCCTTAAAATCAGTCCCGCGCAGATCTGCTCGAGCCATGACTGTTAAGGGTAGACTCCATTTTTATCGATAGCATTGTGAAAGGCGGCCATGAAACATTGGCCACAGGTGGTGGTGGGGAAAAAATAATCATTCAATTACTTCAATATTTTCTTTCTGACTATAAAGTGCTGTTGAAAATAGTCATGTAACATTTTTTTCAAACATGCACTAGTGGCCATCATTCATTCATTTTGCTATTCGAGTAGAAAAGATATAGTCACTATTTTATCTTTTCTTTCAAGTGAAAGTGATATCAACCAAAAAAACGAATTGTAAATGTTATATTCAATTGACCACTAGCTGCCTCGGTACACCACTCGCTAGGAGATGTCCGTCGTCCTCCCAAATAACTCTTTCATCGTATTATTATTTTCATATCTAGTGAGGGTCACCTTAGCCTCCCGGTCTCTTGAGTACAGCTCGTCGAGCACGCTTGACCGTCACGTTTTCCCTTCATACTTGTTTCGCAGCCGCTAAACCACACGAGAAAGTCACGATCTCGAATTTTTTGTACTGACCTATTTTATTTTTTGCCCATAAATTGCACGATTATATAAATTTGAGGTGCTTACTTTGCTCAATGTCGGGCTGATTAAGATACAAAAAAATGATATCAAATGGCAGAAGAAAATTTTAAGCACTAGATTCTGTGCTATCTTTTCAATCTATAACGCTGGCAATTATTTAATAAATTAAATGGTGTTACCTGTCACTCTTTGGCGTTATGTTAATAAATTAAACATTTATAATGTATTCTGTCTGCATATATGATAATAAATATCGGGCTGTTTCTAAAGCGGGGGTTTTTAAAGAAATATTGAAAGCTTTCTTTCAATTTTAGTTTTTTCCCTATTTTCTGTTGATAATCCATCCTATAATAATGCATCTCTTAAAATCAAGCTTACAACTTTTAATCATACATAGCATTATATCGCATTTCTACTTACTTACATTAAGTACTACTTCCAGAGATATTAGGATCAAGACCGGAGTATTGTCAACTCATAAATCAGCCGCCATTTCTCGCGATGAGAGAAACTGATACTGATTTCTATCAAAATATATGTGACAATATTACTATGCAATGTGTAATTTAGTTAATTGATATCTTAAATTTATTCGCAGTGAAACAATGTCCCAAATATAAATAAGCAGTATTGAGACATTTGCCGAACCGTCCACGATATACATTGAGAAGACCTTTATTTCGGCTCCCTCGTAAATCGAGAAGGAGCCTCCTATCCGACACTCAGGAAGAGGGATTTTGGGGACGGAGTAGGAGAAATATGGAACTCTTAAAAACAAAACACGATCTCAAAGCGTTATGTGGGTGCGCTCATTCGCACCCATTATTTAATCGTCAAGGATTTACACAGACGTTATACAACACACAAATATTACGATAGCGAAGAAGAAATCAGGAATTTGACGCGAATTTAATTCTGAGGGAGAGGATTAGGCGCGTGCATTCTCAATGCAGTCCGATCTCTCACTGCTGTATGAAAACAAACGGTTACTTTAGAAAGAAAAAACAATGGCCGTTTCAAAAATCGTTAACACATGCGCCCGCTGATAAGGGATGATTTATCGCCTTATGAACTTTTTATGAAGCACATGCATTGTCGGGCGTCAAGAGATAAGATAAATTGAAATAACTCTACATTGCACCGCTATAGATTGCAATATAGATTATTATAAGAATGAATTTATTTCCTGATATCGACTGACTCATCGACTGAGGTGAACAATAGATCGTTCGAGAGAGTTCTGATGACCTACCACATAAGGCGGTGTCAAATCCCCCTACTTCTGATAATCAGCAACTATCTCGGACGTCTTCCTCAATCAATGGTTGCGCAAGCAAAAAAATTACAAAAATATACCAAAAAAAAAATTTTTTTTTTTATACAAGTCACAACTACTGTCTGAAGGACCGTGGTACATCAAGTTGAAAGGACACATCCAATTTCAAAGCAAAGTTTGAGTATAACATTACCCAAGCTAAATGCCTAAATCACAAGTAAAAACATAAATCAAAGCAAAAAAAATCGTAAACCAAGTTATAAATCAAAGGAAAACATACATTAATGATCAAATTTCCAAATCCTGATTAAGAATCAAAAGAAGTTAGATTTGAAAACATATTAAAGTATTTTCGTAAATAAAAACACACATTTAAAAAATCACATGAATAAAACAAAGCATATAAGCGACACAGCGGCGTCGTTTAAAAGGGACAATGGGTGCGTTGGTTTCGGCCGGCACATGTGTCACGCTTATCTTGCGCGATAACACAACGTCGTGAACGCGGCGATATCGGCGCGTCGGTTCCTTTTGCTGTTTCAATCATGTCACGGAGGTCTGCAATAAGTCGCGATACAAAGCTAATACGCGAGTGTCGCCTTTGGCTGGCGTGGTTTCGGTGAAGGTCTGTGGTGGCAAGCTAGGTCTCATGCAGGAGATACGACCCTGACTGGACGACTGGATTCCAAATGCTGGTGCCACGGCACCTCTGGTCGCCACGCACGCACACGCGATCTAGGGTGAAGTAGGCCCGGCACTGATGGACGTAGATCACTACGTCTCGCCGTCACTACTTCAGGTTCGAAGGCGGCTGCTGGTCCCCTCGGTCCTTGGCTCCATTATGCCCACTCTTGGGTCATCTCGGTAGGCACGGATGACAACTGTCTTCCGGCCATACCGGTATGGTGGAGACGCCATCTCCCCAGTCGTCTTCGTGAGTCATCCAGGTTGCTGTATCGTCCTGCATGGCTTAACCCCATGCTATTGTGCTCTCTCACATCCTGGTACACTCCTCGTCACCTACGTGGCTGACTACCCTCGGCATTCGGTAGATATCGCATCAATTTATTTTAGCTGCGCGTTTGGTGGGCGGCACCCTTGACACGTTGTTTACGAACAACACAAACAAAATTATTATTAATTATCACACGTTATTAAGTAAACACACAAAATACTGCTATTATTACGATCGCTTATCCGTGAAGCACGTGCTAGAATTCGCATTATTAAAAAAAAAGACATTATTATTATTAATTCTGCGACATACTCATGTCTCAACAAAACACAAATATTATTAATTGACAACTATAAACTCGTAATTAATGATGCCCCGCGGAGCACTCGCGATCGTTCGCGTTTATGAACGATGCACAGATATTATTTTTTTGCGGAGCACTCGAAATTATTTACGTAATTATTTATAAAACACTAAATTATTACTATTCACTGGGCGCCACTAGGTTATACGAACCTAGACGCTTTGAGATCTCAGAGCATGAAGTGGGCGGGAGTGAGTTCCGATGTTGTCAAACATCATTAGCTCTAGTCGTCTGCAACAATTTAGAATTGACGCACTAGACGTTAGGGCCAAGTGCCCCACGTTGGGCGCCAATTGAGAAGACCTATATTTCGGCTCCCTCGTAAATCGAGAAGGAGCTTCCTATCCGACACTCAGGAAGAGGGATTTTGGGGACGGAGTAGGAGAAATATGGAACTCTTAAAAACAAAACACGATCTCAAAGCGTTATGTGGGTGCGCTCATTCGCACCCATTATTTAATCGTCAAGGATTTACACAGACGTTATACAACACACAAATATTACGATAGCGAAGAAGAAATCAGGAATTTGACGCGAATTTAATTCTGAGGGAGAGGATTAGGCGCGTGCATTCTCAATGCAGTCCGATCTCTCACTGCTGTATGAAAACAAACGGTTACTTTAGAAAGAAAAAACAATGGCCGTTTCAAAAATCGTTAACACATGCGCCCGCTGATAAGGGATGATTTATCGCCTTATGAACTTTTTATGAAGCACATGCATTGTCGGGCGTCAAGAGATAAGATAAATTGAAATAACTCTACATTGCACCGCTATAGATTGCAATATAGATTATTATAAGAATGAATTTATTTCCTGATATCGACTGACTCATCGACTGAGGTGAACAATAGATCGTTCGAAAGAGTTCTGATGACCTACCACATAAGGCGGTGTCAACATATATAAGTGATTGTCAAACTTCAACAATTTTTAAGTAAAATTGCCGTTCATAAATTTACACAATTTATTTTTTACTAAGAACTTTCAGAAATTTCAAATAAGACGTTATTCCAGCCTTGATTTCATTGAATTCTTAAAAGCTTCAGAAGAGTGTAAAATATGATGAAAACTATTTTCGTTGAATATCAAAATATTATTAAATATTTTAAATTCAATGTTGCATATTATTAATAATGATATATTGCGGAATACCCATTAAGATTTTAATAATAATGGCAAACTCAAAAATTGCTATATAAATGCAATTTAAACTGTTCTTAATCACCAAGATGCACAGCTCTTTGTAATTTATATGCACAGCATTTAACTGCACATCCCTCATTTTTTTGTAAGAGGGTTTTTAAGTCTCAAAGTAACCATAAGACTAAAACGGTGTCAAGATTTTTCTTGAGCACACTTTTCCGCATTTTCGCTAAATTGCAACAGATGCCATTGTATGAAAGGACAAAGCTGTGTCAACACTCAACACTGGGGATGAACCATTGCTACCCCATCAAAGAGATCATCTCACAAATCTTAAACTGTGCTCCTCAAAATTTTACCACATTGTAATAAATCCAAATATAACAATACATTTCACATATAATTTGTGGTGATCATTTGGCGATAACAAATTGGATTGTCAATTATTGTAGGTCAAAATAACTTTGTAATTGAGGTTAATAGCTTTACAATTACAATTATCCAAAACTTTCAATCAATTTAGAGTATATTTCATTTTCTTTTTTGATTGGAAAACAAATATCAATATTTATTTAATATCTTTAGATTTTCATAACTTAATGAATGAATCTTTACTATCCACTGATAATACCTTTTCAGTTAAAAAATCACATAGATATACGCTCTGTTAAATTTACAGTGGTAATATACATATTTTTATAGTGAAGAAAAATACAAACGAAATAGTAAATATAGATTTTCAACTCACATCTGTATCTTAAAAAGTACAAGTAAATTTTATTCTTTGATATATGAATTTGATTTTATCACGAAACTTTAATATTTTCATCTTTTTCCCAATTATATCAATGATGAATACTTTCCCAAATAAATATTTATTTTAAGTATTCATAACATAACTAGAAAAGAGTTCGTATAACTTACTGGCGTATTTATTATTCATGATGGGACGTTAAAATGTATTAAAGCTTTCTGTTACAGGCTGTGCAGGCGACACTTTGAGCGTCATTTTGCTAAGGAGTTAATCCGACGGGTGTAAAAAAAGGCTTCGACAAAAGCTCCGACAGCAAGTGTTTGTGCGTTTGACACTTTTTCACCGCGATTTTTCTCATCCCCCCTTCCCACAAAATTCTCGCTCGTGACGTGCATCTGTCGGAGGAGGGTGGGTGTCATTGAGACGCCAAAATAATATCCCTCTCTTGGAGGAGAGAAAGAGCGCCGTTCATTCCATGCCTCCCTCGAGTGCAATACTTGATGGATACGCGTAAGTGAAAGAAGCAATTTTTTTAGAAAAAAAATCTTCTCACAATTTTAAAATATATGAACGCACAGCTTTAGTATAAAATATGACCGTATAATCTTTCAACCCTAATCGAATTAAGAAGCCATTTTTTAGATCAATCTTAGTTTTAATAACATAAGACATGAAATAGCGACATTTTTATATTTATTATTTTACAGAATACCGTTTCAGAATAACGAACTAACGGTGACACTATACTTTTTATATATTTTACGAAATACTTTGTTTTATATTATTGAATGAAGATGTATCAATAAAATAACAATGATTCCCACACCTGATTGGGTGACTTTGGGTTTTAGTAAATATCGTTAACTGTATTTATAGTTTTGCTGTAGTGGTAAGCATTTGAAACTGTCAATCTTACAGGATATAAACACCAAATATTTACATACTAAAATCTCACAAGAAACTTTTCTATATTTTAAATAGGAAAAACTACACTTAAACAATCTCGAGGAAAAGTCATGAAATGTACAGCTCGTGGAGGTGGTCTATGATTTAAATCATTATTATAAAAAATATTAAAAAATCTTGAACTGCATGCTTTTTCATAATTGAATTTTATAAATGTAATCATATATTATTTTTAATCCAAACCTATCCAAGAGGCCATAGAAAATAGCTGTTTTAATATTGCATATTTTTCTACTTAATTAAAAGAAAGATAAAAAACTAATTTAAAAAATAAACAATCAGCCATCTTGGAATCATTTCTTATGACATATTTTATTCATAGCACTCGTCTAGTCGCAGTATAAGGAGCAAGGAGTAGTATAACGCAGGATGCGCCTTCGAGTCCCGCCGCGAACGCGTAATCCGTTCCCCGTGAACGCGTCCCTGAACCCAGCGAACGGGTAATTAAAAGTTTATAAGAGCTTCAGCCTCCATCCCATCTTACCCAACATTCTAGGAAAAACGAGTGGCTCGCTTCAGCATCACATAGCATAGCGGCATAAATCTCAACCAATCAATAAACGCATTGAAAATTATGCAAAATCGTGTGTTTTTAACAGATTCAATTCAAAAACGAGTAAAAATTTCACGATAAGAAATTTTCAAATCTTTAAAACGCATTCTTAATCAATTTTGTTTCTACGTGTTGCGACGTTCATCACAATTGGCATGGTTAAAAACTGTTGATTCCTCAATTTTAAATGTCTTAACGTAATATGTATACTGATGAAATGAAAATTAAGTAATTTTTGATTAAAATTGAAACACTTAAAAATTGAAACAATTCAAATTTAGAATTGAAACAGTTTGTATAGTAAATATTATTTTTTATACATTTAATAATAATAGCTTAACATGAGTTCTTTTGTTATTTTACATAAACTACATCTACGAAAGATTTTCAAATGCAATATGAAAATAAAATCGTAAAGTATACTTTAATATAAAATTATCAATGAGTTTTATGTCTAAAATATTGGTCCCTCTTCTTTTTCATATCCATCAAAGAAAACTATAATTTAATAGAAAATTGTTAGGCAATCATTTTCATTCATTACAATGGTGCAATACTATTGTAATGAATGAAATTTCAGTATAAATCTATTACTTATGTTTGTAAGAATTTTGAATTGTGGTTCTTTAAATCCGTTTTACTTCACTATGATATAGACAGGCTCATCTAAAAGCACGTCACATAGGGAGACAGCGCTCCGCGAAGAATAAGGAAGGCTTGGATCAATCAGCGATGTGAAAGACTAAAATACTTAAGCAGCCGCCTGTGTAGGCTGCCCGCCCTACAACTTTATTTTCCTCTACTTCGCTCATTATTTAACAAAGATTCGTTAAGAGAAGTCGCACGTGCAATAACATTGTGAGGTGTGCTTTAAGCTCAACGGTATTAGCTGATAACAATATGATTATCTAATTCTGAGAAGCTCAACACTTCAATCTTCAAATTCAACATGTTTCCACTTACGCAACTAGTTATGCACGTTCACTATTATTATCATTGAAAGAAATCACTTTTAAGGTGTTCAATACTTGGTGGAATGGCATTATATGTAATAAAAATAATAAAACATTTTTAGTACTTATTCCACATAAAATTTATTGGATCAGGACTGGTTTCGCTCATGGCGAGCATTGTCAACTGATAAAAAATACAATGAAACAGTGATACTTATACAAAAGTTAAGTGATAAATACAAGGTATGACAAACAATTGGTATTACAACTAAGCAAATAAATTAAAGCATTGTTTCTCATACCTTGTATTTCTTACTTAACTTTTGTATAAATATCACTGTTTCGTTGTATTTTTTATCACTTGACAATCCTCGCCATGAGAGAAACTGGTCTTGATCTAATAAATTGTATGTGGAATAATTACTAAAAATGTTTTACTACTTTTATTGAAAGAAATGTTAACCTTCCTAAAGCACCAAGATAGGGCTTTTTTATGACTTACTATATTAAAAGTAAAGGGACTTACAGCTATTGGTAAATATTCTTCGAATGCACATATTTAAAAAACATAAAATTTTTCTACTAAGACTGCAGCACGCGCTTTAAAAATCGTTTTACAGCAGAAGGCTCTGTAGATTTGATTAACTGTATTTCTATTGAGTGAACGCACTGACAACCCGTTCTTATTCCATCGCCAAACTTATTACTGATTTTTTTGGTGGAAACGATTAGTTAAATACTATTCCGAGAGATATAAAAACATTTTGATAGACGAAAATTAATTGTATGAAGTTTATCATTATGAGTAAGAACCCGTTATCCTCTGGCCGAAAACATTAAAACTGCCTAGCGATAGGAAACGAACTGACAGTGATTTCGAAGAAATATTTATTAATACACTCGACTGATAAACATATAACAGCTTTTGAAATAATTTCTGTATACTTTTCTTTGAATTCATATCCGCTTCAATTTTAAACATATGGCCTCCTTTTGAAGGTATCTAAACATTATTTTTCTTCTAAGAAGACTGTTTGCTTAACTTCAGTTTGATGAGAGTAGTAAAATGAGATGGAAAGGATAAGGCTATGAATGGACTAGTGTTAAGAAAATTGCTCTTGTTACGCTCCGCTTATAAAATCGGATGGTTTGAACCCATACCTTTGAACAGAATCGATGAATCGACTGAAAAAAATTCTGCTCGTATTAGGACTCGAAACCTTGAAGTCCGTCATGGAAGCCTTCGATGTTGACTTCTGCACCACAGACTCGATATATTTCGCGCATGCTACCAAGGTTCTTACTACAGACAAGTATAACTTCCAGCAATAAAAATATTCAATAGAAATTTTGTCGTGAAAGCAATGCTGAAATTTTAGTTATCCCACATTATATGATATTACTGTTCATTCTTTATTTTCATTTAAAAAAGCAAAATTTTATAGAATTATCGGCCTTTCTTATCACGAGAATTTTTTGCTGGAATAAATATATTTTTTATAGTTTGCGTAAATTTGCGTCAAAAGTTTACTAAAAATAAAAAGTACCTTATTGAAAGAAAATCTTTTCCGATGTAACTTTTTTTATCTGGCAGGCCTAAATGAATGCTGTATTCATGCTACGATGCCCAAGATTAAAATTGTGTTTATATCGTATATTGATTAAAGTTAGTGAATGGGAAAGCACTTCGATACGGTGGCCGATTTAAAATTACCGATAAAAATATGCATGGGCTTCCATCTCAGTCTAAGATGATAAATGAGCTTACAAAAAAGACCGCAGCCTCCCTCGGGAATAAACTGAACCTACTTACACGAAGACTGTAAATTATGAAATCATTTTAAAAATTAAAAAGCACTTTTAAAATTACAAAAATATTTATAAATGTCTGGTGGCCGCACAAAATTTTTTCACACATGTTTTTTTAGAAAACATGCATGTGTTGAGTTTTTTCTAACTAGCAATTCTTGATGCACAATGCAATGCATACTTAATTACTTAAAATATTTAATTTTTAGTGTCTTTGTTGACAAGTTAACTTGAGAAAAACCCATTTTTATTTAATACCCATATTAACTATGAAGCTATTGGTGGCCGCAAGAAAACTCTCTGGTGACCGCATGAGGCCACTATGGCCGCACATGAGAACAACTGGTTTATACTATACTACTAGTCTATTTTGTTTCAATTTATTTGCTTAGTTGTAATACCAATTGTTTGTCATACCTTGTAATTCTTGCTTAAGTTTTGTATAAATATCGCTGTATCGTTGTATTTCTTATCAGATGATAATGCTCACCATGAGCAAAACCGGTCTTGACCGAATTAATTGAATGTGGAATAATTTATTAAAATGTGTTATTATTTTGATTGTTTTAATAGTTCTATCCATGGGATGATACCGATTCAACATGTATAATATAGATCTCGTGGAATATAAAAACTCTGATATTTTAAGTATAGTTAAATGAATTTGTATCTTTCTAACTTTAATAAAGGTATAATGAAAACAAGTGGCACATGCAGTATCTGAAAACAAGTGGCTTGCTATATGTCTATTAAATGGTTGAGTGTTACGATCAAGGGTTCGCCGTAAAACAGATTTGACTAATTGTTCAGCATCATGAAAATATTTTTTGAATTGATTTATCATCCCTTAGTATCTCTTGGATGAACCATTAGCAAATAAAAGTTATCAACAAATATTTTAACATGAAATATTATGTAAGACGCTTATACATTATAATGCAATTAAACAATTGGATTTGAGTCATAGCACTCTGATAAATTCATATTGGTTCATTTATAAATATTATTTTTTCATTTACTTATTTTTTGCCTAGCAGAAACAAAAGGTTCTTTGTAGACGGTAAAAGGTGCGTTCACTTTTAACATATAAAAACAGCACTTTTAGAGTTTTAAAAATGCCTTCTTCATGATGAAATAATCAATTAATCGAGACACGAAAACAAAAGAACTGGCTATATATACATCTGATCAACCAAATTAAGTATAGTTTTAACAAGTAAATATAATGAGTTTTTTTTTTATATACATAGCTTAAATTATCAACAACTAGTAAACTTCTAAACATAATTGGCTTCCGTGATATGATATTTTAATCAAAATCGCCCAATATTCCAAATGAATAATAACGTTAATTTATAGCCATTGAAACAATTTCTGATACCATCTTCATTTATATTGGTTTGTATTGTGTAGTTTTTGCAATATTTCTTGCAGCAAATATTGACAACATTGTTCAGGATATTCGTGTGCCTTGGTGTTCCCAACCCAATCCAGTCGTAGTAAGCAAAAGATACGGTCGGCGATCGAACCCAATTCCCGCCCTTAGCAAGCCACCCGCCCACTCCTATACACGGAGGCGCTGTATCGAAATAATTAATTTTAAAAATGCCAATAGAGATAAGCCCACTTGGCGCCCCCCGGACCCCACGGACTTGATGGTACGCCGCCTGTATCGCCCGGATGTGTAATTTTAGTTTGGAATCTTCAATATTCGATTAATTTCCTCAGTCAGTGAAACATTTCTGATCATAGAAAAAACAGCCGAAAAAATTATGTTGATGTTAATCAAATAATGTTCTTAAATTGTTTAAAATATTGTATAAGAAGTTATTAAATTTAACATTGACAAAAGATCAGACCCGTGCAGCTCCGCATCGAGCCAAGTAAGCGAGGAGTATATTCATTTTTTTTCTTAATCTATATCATAAGCGGGATGGACACACATAGCAGGAGGTGGTGGGACAACCAACTTGTACACTCATACATGTATAAATATAGTTTAATGAATAAATCGTAGCACAACCTATGTGTGACAGCATAAAATATTAGTTAATGCTCAAATAACATTTGAAATCCTTTCGTTTCATAAAATCGTTTAAATAATAACAACATTTAAAACATACCTCTCCAAAAAAATGTTCGTAGAATTAAGGATTGTCATTTAATATTTAACTGTAAAGAAAATTGATTATTTTTTTTAATAAAACAAAAAACTATTGTCATATCTGAAGCATCAAAATGATGTCATTTTATGAATATCTTAACAGGTAGCCAGATGAAAGCAGTGAAGGTGTATAAAAACAACTTTTCGATATTGTAAGCTCTTCACACAATCTGTTATAACTCCATTACTTAATTTCTCTTCATAATAATTTGTTCATTTCTTGCTAGTTTTACTCTGTCAATCAATCTATCCGTCACATACAGTATGACTTGCCTTGGCCGTTTTACGATTAACCTTCGTAGGACTATCCTTGAAAAATGACTCTAGGGTCAAAGGGGGATAAAAAAAGACCCCAATGTTTTGACCTTATTGGCATAGACTGCAATAAAAAAATGATTGAATATGCTTTGACGTATATTTATCTTTTTGAAAAATAAATCATATAAAAATCCCTATTTTTCCTATAATTATTCATATTTAAGTCTCGCATGAAAACGACGACGTTTCCACTCCAATGGCTATGGTGGACTAACAATGGAGCCGGTGACTAACAAGCCAAAAACCATGCACGAAGTCACATTACATTATCTCTTATCTTATCGCTTATCGCCTTTTATTGTTTGCCGGATATGAGACACTCCGTCCATGTGATCTATGACTCGCTATGGTCACGTTCTTTTATCGCTTATGGGTGTGAAATTTTATGTTAGCGCTTCCCAGCGATTGCTAACATCGACAATTAGACTGAAAAATTCCGATTTCTTCTCTTTTTTAATCGATTAAGGCGCAACTAGCTAATAAATATCATATTTTTTCTGCAAAAGGTGTAAAAACTATGATTTAAGAATACCAAAAGTTTAGACATCGTATCACTAGTATTAAGATAGATATTTAAGGTAAAGTAGCTGTTGGGACAAAATCTATACGTTAGGGATGGCTAGGGTTTAAAAATACAGAGATTATATATTTATATTTTATCTATTTACTCTATTAATCATTATTAATCACTTATTGTTTCTACCTGTGTTACTATTATTAAAACTACTAACTCAGCATTCTTAAAATTTGCGTTATCATATAAAAAAAATACTAATGTGAAAAATATTATAAATTTAGAACATTTTCCGGCTTTCTCATCAATCTTGAGTCTAGACGCTGCACTTTAAAAATCGACTTAAAAATTCAACACTTTCTCATATATTATTCATTTTGAAAATTCACTCTTAACAGTTCACACCAGCGTTGACCTTGAATCCAACCTCACCGGCAGCCCACTAAGCCAACGCAAAAAAAGAAAATCCATTAACCAGACTTAATAAATCTTTAAAATGCCACTCCTCTCCCGGCTACCCCACGTCGATTTCCTTCGGAGGGACGAAGGGTGAGGAGGTGATTGACACCCTCGTACCACCCCTGTTGTATTACCGTCCCTGCAAAACATACGGAGAAAAGATTCGCTAATGGGTGGTGAGCTTTTAAGTTCCCAAAAAACAATTCATCGTGTGTTTAATTGCTTTGCGTTGGATGTCAGTTTTGCATTCAAATGTTTGTATTAAATTATGTGAAAAGCTTTTTATTTAATACTTTCGATGGATTACGCGGTAACATTGAAGAAGTTCATTTTAATACAAAATAACTTTGGTTATTCCACGTATTATGTCTTACTATCACAGAGGTTGCTTACCACGATAGGTGTGTATCGACAGGCTCCCGTGTCCATCGATAAAATGGGGCACACGTCGGAGGGGAGCCGTGTAACCGCCAACCTAATCTCCAACATGTCTACAATTATTGTTATTTGGCCTTGGCACTGTAAAAAAGGTTTAGGTGTTCTTAAGTACGTGCCCTGGTTAGCACGTTTTGAGACATTTCATTAAAACTCTCATGTAAAAACTTGTTCACACTAGTGTAACCGGAATACAATCAAACGACTTATTGTATTTTGTTCAAATATCGTTTACAGTTGTAAATTGGTTTTGTTTCGCACATTTTCCTTTTATTTTGTGAATTATGTAAAACGTATGCAATATTTACGCAGCTAACGTGTTAAGTAATGAATAGTCTGAAGGTGTCTCTGAAAGAGGCGGAACACGTTTCGCGGCTATACACTACATGGAATTAGTAATTTGAAAAAAAAAATATTTTCACATTTTCTTCCTTTAATATCGCTATCACCTGAATTGTGATTTGTTAAACGTATTTAAATTAATCATTATGGCAATTCACTCATGGTTTGACTATTCTTATTATTTAGTAATTCTGAATGTAGCAAGAGTGCTTTAATTATCAATAAACACAAAAAAAACAATTTTTCGAGCGTAAAAAAATAGGTGAAAATAAGTTTTATTACCAATGTTGAATATTTATGCGAGTGTTTCGCGTGTGTAATTTTTGCTCGGCATTTCTTTCATGCGATACATTTTTGATCATCCCTTACTGGCAGCCCTAAGTCCCTCCAGTGGGCACCCCAGTCTTAATTAGGAGTCGGAATCTGCGGCGGACACAAGTACACACCCTGACACATACCAACGCATGAAGACGGGTTTGTTTTTGCCTATATTCCAGCAACTAAGTGACCAATGCGACCTGCATCACAAGAAAATTAAACACAATTTTCCATAGCTTCATTTTTGATATCAAGAAATATTGCATTGCAAAAAACAACTCTTCTACAATAAGAATATTTTTTTATTTTAAATTCAGTCAATAAAAATAAGCAATAAATTTAGATTGAAGAAATTAATGAGAACGTTATTTATTCTATTATAATTCATAAAAATAGTTGTAATTAAAAAAATGAATTTTAATGAAGTTTTTAGAGTACTTATTCATTTTTTGTATAACGTAGACATGGTTTTGACCATTTATTTTGATTTTTTATAGTATGTTGAGTTGTTTAGAATTATTTAACACTTATTAGGAATTTCAAGATGAACAGTTTACTGTGAATCATTGAACATGCAAAAAATCGTTCAAGTCTTTGACAAGATTTGAAAAAATCAATCGTTATTACAGCAAAATATCATTTTTCTAAATTCTTGAACCGCTTCGGAGATTAAAGGAAATCCAATAAAAAATATTGAATAGATTAGAACACAATTGTGTCTTTTTCAAATTATATCTGAATGAATGAATTGACCATATTAATAATAATTATAGAAATTGATGTAATACTATAGATAAAAGTTGATCTAAAATTGGTGAAAGGCATTTTGCTTACTCAAAGTATCAATGCTGAAACTTTTATTATTGTATATTCTTATAAATTTAATGTGGAATATGTACTTAAAATGTTTTATTATAATGCCATTCCACCAAGTATTGACAGTGAATATTTCAAAAGTGATCTTTTTTGGTTTTTATTTAAATTTCACCAAAAACAAAACCCATTACTTTGCAGTTACAGACGAATTTGTTGCACATTTCGTGGAAGAATGTTTAACTTTAAATATTTAAAATATTAAGTGTCACATTATTTTTTCTCTCAATGGTAGGAATTAATGATCCAATAATCCAGGTCCATTGTATGAATAGTTTCATAAATGTGAATTTTAACAGACTGCCTTTTCCATGCATGATCAGTGGCTTTTTAGCTCAGCTTCAGTGGCAAACACCTAATTCCAGGAGGCCATGTCATCCACCCACACTAGCTCCGAGAGGTGCCAATCCAAACACACGCAAATACATACACACGTGCGTTTCTTGTTCAGCGCTAGGGAGCCAAATTTCCTGAGCGAATTTCTACGCTAGCCCATGTACTTACTCACTTAACCCTTGTTTAGGGGTGCCTTTTTGGAATATCCAAGAATCCACGTTTATACAACGGCTGAGTGTGTAAATTTTGGGTATTTAATTGCTGTAGCTTATCATGTGTAAATACGTATTTTACAGCCAAATATTTATAATGAAATATTTCAAGTGGTATTGAAATAAATCGCATTACGAAGCATTTTCGAATGAAATCATTTATTTTACAAGAAATCTTAATGAAATTTATTTAAAATTACTGAAACTTTGATGAAATTCATATTTCTAATCGATTTTTGAGTAAATAGTATGTAATGTAACAACCTGGGTATGTACATCTAATATTTCACCAGTAAAAAATGCTTTATCCGCGAAATAATAAAAAACGTTCACAATTACAACTCAGTTATTGATTGAGTAGGCATTTACTTGGTAGAACTCCATTTTAAAACGGTAAGAAAAATAACAATGTATTTTAGTTCTACAGAACGTCAGAACTGGTTCTGACGAAGGCGTAAGCCGGAATAGCTATCAACAAATATATAAAACAATTTATGTAGAACTAAAATATATTGTTATTTTTCTTACCGTATTAACTCAGTTGTGTAAGTTTTAACTACATGTTAATACTTACATAACTGATTTAAATACAGAAAAAATAATTTACGTTTGCTATGCAGTCGTAAGTTAAGAAACGTGCAAAAATAATATTTAACAGAGGATAAGATAGGTTAGGCGAGGAACAAAAATATGTGTATGATATATTTATCACTATTCCAGTGTATATACATGTATTTATTTGTAATGACAACTAGACGTATACAACGGTGTGAACTGCCACTTCTTGTCGGGTAAGGCATTATTTTAAATAAGTAAAACACATTTTGTAGCACTTTATACTTCCACGTGTATTCTGATAATAATCTGGACCGGTTTCGCTTAACTTGAGCATTCTGAGTTGATAATGCTTGCGATAAGCGAAACCTGTCCTGACCATTAGCAGAATACATACATATGTAGGTAGAATTGTAGATTTTTTTATATCGATTTTAAATATGCTCAAAATTCCAATATAAAAAAGTAAATGCTGCTTTTGTTACTACTACATAAAATTTAATTCAACTTAATCATTTTGAGTGTGGTTTATATTTGATAAAATTTTTAATACGGAATATTCATTAAGAAATCATTGCTTTTTAAATAGTATTTCACGTGAATTATTTTACTTTCATTTCATTAAATTATCAAAAAATGGATAATGTTGCCGAGAGTTCCATGTCGATTCATAACAATATATTTTTTATTATAAATAGTGAAAATACAAATACGCCATGTAATGTTTGTTATCAGCTGTATTGCACAACCCCTTGGTTACCCTGCCATTGTTATTAATGATGCTGAGACCCACCCTTGGGGTGATGTAGGTCATCTCTAGCATGATCTGCCACCCACGTACATCTCATTTTCACTCTATTAAATAAATAAAGCATATTCCAGAACAGCAAAACAATAAATCATTCAATTATAGTGAAACATATGAACTTACCAATCAGTAATTTATTTGGTCTTTCAAATATATCAAAGTATGATTTAACTGCAAATTTGTTCTCTTTTATACAACTGGGTTTTTTCAGCAATGCTCGCTCTCAACTTGAATTATTAAAATGGAACCCATTAAATAAAACTGTCTTAAGGTGTTCACTGTCGATACTTGGTGGAATGACATTATAATAAAAATAATAAATCATTTTTATTAGAGACAAGACCTTGTATTTCTTACTTAACTTTTGTTATAAGTATCACTGTTTCGTTGTATTTCTTATCAGTTGAAAATGCTCGCCATGACTGAAACCGGTCCTGATCTAATAAATTTGATGTGGGAAAAGTACTATAAATGTTTGATTAATTTCATTAAAATAAAACTGTATTAAAATTCAGAAAAAAGTACGATCCCTTTTAAAAGATAGAATTGTAAAAGTATAAAATTTCACTTATTAATATGAAATTGGCTGTGAGTTTTTTCTAAACATCGAAGCAATCGGTTAACCCTTTCTTGAGATATCGTGGAGACCAATTAAGAAAACACAGTTTTGAGAAAAACGCGTTTGAAAGTTCAAATACGATTTAAACTATGAAATCTTTACTCCCCATCAATCTGTTATGCCTGGTCCATAGATAATTCTTTCTTCTTCCTGTTTTAAAACTTTTGAAGCTGCTTGCTTTGCTCTTGCTTAAATGTTGGTTTGTTTCATGACTTGAAATTACATGTGTATTGAAAGTTCTCATGTAACAAGCCGAAGCAACAAAATGTGACCGATTTCCCGCCTCGAAGCAAGTGTAGTCTAACTGCAATAACTTTCCATCAACTTCAAATATTGTAAAATCACTTTACTAGCATATTCTACACCTGTTTAAAAATCATTCTATGCACAAAAAAAAAAAGATTGTTTCAAAATATCACATGGGTTGACCCCCTTAAGAACCTTCAAACAAAATCCTGAATTACATCAATTTACTGTATGTTTTATTCGACAGTAATTTTTAAAAACTTACGACGAAGTAACATATTCTGAAAAATATTTCCGTTTTTTTTAATATCAACATACATACAAGTGCTACTTGAAACAAATAGATTTTAACATAAGAATTAACTTGTTTTCGAAACAAATGAATCTCGAAAGGAGTCTGCGCCAAGCTTAATGAATACCTGTTCAAAAAACGACTCTTCAATAAATTTTCTCATTTTCCACTTGGCTGTTTTATCTGAAAATTTGAATAACCCCCTTTTGTGCAATCGAGGTGCAGATTAAGGTCTCCGGCGCTAACCGATGTTGAAATCAAAAGCGACAAATTGAAGTCGATGACATTTTATACCTGGCATAAGTTATTCAGTCCAGTTCGCCAATTTGCCGGCAGATGTCGTGTTAAGCAGGACCCACCAGATTTAAATTGCAAATCTGCGGTAGGGTTTGCCCCACTGGACGCTTCCTGGACGCTTTTCAGCTCTTCGAGGGTAGCAAAAAGGTCTTCGGAAGATGGGGCCATCAGGTCGAGGGTGCGCTTGCTAAAGTGGTATTTAAGCGAGAAAACTATGTGTTTATAAAACTGATAATTTGGCCGTGAGATCAAGTTTGAGGCAGATTTTTGTTTTTGTATACAGTTCACAATCGAAATTTTATTTATCTACACCTAAAAACAATACACAATGTTTTATTATATCCTCAACAGATGAAATGTAAACTTTATTTTCACTTTGATAAGATAAACTGTTAATGATAGATGGGAAGATATAATTAAAACAATTACATACTTCAACTTCAATAATAGATAAATTTATTAATTTTACTCACTTATCTCATATATTTTAAGATAGTAAAGTTCTAATTCAACGCATCATGAGTGAATCCGGTAAAAAAATTATCTATGCATTAATTTTACTGTGCTTATCCAACAAATAAATACAGTCTCATTACATTTTATTCAAATGAAAACATTAAATTCCAATTAATTATGCTATTAATATTTATTATGCTATTTTTAACACGTGACACATTAGTAATAAGTAATTAACGATGATACAAAATAAATAATTTTCATAATAAATGAATAGGGTAGTACTTTTTGCATATAGCTTCAGGTGTTTATACAAAGTCAATTTATATACATGTGTTATGTTATAAAGTATTTTTTTTTATTTATTTTTCGTTAAAATTTCAAATCACTTAAAAACGTGAACTAAAGACCCTCGCGGTAAGAAGTCTGACAGGAATTCAAATCAACGAATAATGAACGTCAACAAATAAAAGTGAAGCGTAACTAATTACTGCTCTCCGGCTCTCCTTAATATAAAATGTTTGACTTGAAGTCAATGGCGTTAATTTTAAACTTCCCGCCAATGCGGCGGATGGGCGCAGCTTTTTAAGGGAGGAGGAGTCACCAACGATGAAAAACGTCCTAATTGGAACGCACATAACTATTTCGGAAATAATGGAGATACAAGATCATTATTTTACGTCATTTAAGTCATATCATGTCATGTCAAGAATATTATTTTGTTAAAATATCTCAAAAAATAAGATCAAATATATTTGTTTTTTGTGATTTTAAAATACTGTCAGTTCATGTACATGCTCTTAAAATAACTCCTAAGCTATAGAATTATTGCTTTAACAATATGAGATAATAATAAAATATAAGAATAATAAAAGCAATATAAAAAATGGCTATGAACTCAACTGAGTAAAATATCCGTCAAACCCCTCTTTTAAACCTGTTAAAAATGTGCACACTTTTAAGTATATGATGATATCCAAAGCAATAAATAGATGGAGTTTCCATAGCATTTTTTTTTTTAATTTTGTACTTACGAGCTTTGTCAATATCGACCCGGTCTTCGTCAAATTCATTCCGATAGGCAAAACCCGGGTCGTCATCTATAAAGCTCATGGAAAAGTACAGTATTCAAACAATTCAAATCTGATTGAAATTTTTTTTTTCGTATTTTCAATAGTCTTTTAGTGTATTGATTGAGTAGGCATTTACTTGGTAGAACCCATGATAATACGGAAAGAAAAATAACAATGTATTTTAGTTCTACATAAACTATTTTATATATTTGTTGATAGCTATTTCGGCTTACGCCTTCTTCAGAACTTTCTGACGAAGTTTCTGACGTCACAGTTCTGACGAAGGCGTAAGCCGAAATAGCTATCAACAAATATATAAAATAGCTTATGTAGAACTAAAATACATACATTGTTATTTTTCTTTCCGTATTAGTCTTTTAGTAGTCAAATTTGTCTATATAATAAATGATTTTTATCGAATGCTTCTTTTATTTCATGCCTGTTTTCTTCTGCTCCAAAATTTTAACTTACATATTTTACTGTCTCTTCATACTTTTTATGACTTACGTTATTCATAAATATTGCATCACAATTAGTATTGTTGTATATAATTAACGAATTTATATTGGTTTTTGATGCCTGACTTTAGCTAATGAATGAAGAAATCCACCCTCAGCCTCCCCTCTATAGACCGTTATTGGAAAATGCTCCTCGCCAACATTGTTGGCTACAAAGCAGTAGGTATACACTCCACCACATAAATATACATCTTTATGCATCACTGCTCACCAATACCTGACATCCGCTTTTGCATTTACTACTTAAGGCATATTCAAAATCTTTAAAGTACTCCGCCTAACTTCATAGCCAAACTACTTAAATGTTATTATTGGAGGTGATAACTCGATTAACAAATCAACATTTTTTTAAGAGATTCAATAATTATTAGGTATTATGTCAGAATTTTTTCGAAACCTTATTCTGGCGTGGTAAACAGATTACGTTAATTATGAAAAAAGTAAACACGGTTAATCGTGATTAATGATAAATTGTTTATATTGAAGTATTCGTTATCTTTGTGGACCTTCATATAAAAACAATAAATTTGTTTTTTAATATAAATTATATTTTTAGATTAATTAATATCGCAATATTCTTGTATTTGAAACGAGATCTAAATGTAATAGTACACGCAATTCATTGAAACTTGAACTTTCTATCGGTGTCATTAAAAAACCTTCAATCTTACTGACTGTTTACAGCAGATTTTCGTGAAAACTCAATATGGTTCAACAATGACGATAAGGATAATCGGATGGGAAATAAAACGGTAATATTAGTATCCTTCTTATCAAAGTCTGTACTACCTTTTCCCATAACTATATTGGATGGAGATAAATAAATAACAATCACCCGCCCATTGTGATATATATTTAGCAATCGGTTTAAAAAGCGAGTGTTCAAATATTCATTCGTATATTCAGTTGTTCAACTATTTTGACAAGTGGCTTATACACTATATTATATTTTTTACTTCACTAGCCGGTACCCGGCAAGCGTTGCAATGCCACTCAAAAAAAGAAAGTCTGTGTTTATTTAAGTGCTTTCACTAGCATTGATCAATGACATTTCCCGTTTGTTGTTTGTCGTTTGCCGATTGTCTGTAGTATGACACACGCACCACCTATTGACAGTTAATTTTACTATGCCTATAACCTTCGTGCAAGTGCCAGTAATAGGTTGACAAAGTTTTCTCGCAATCGGATGAACGGTATGGCTACGCATAAAATACGAACAAAAAAACAAACAAACATTGATTTATATATATAAGATAAACAGCATTAGTCGAAAAAAAAATTAGGTAAGGAAGTACTCCAAAAAATGTATCAAACCACCATGTAGAACTGTAGAAACTAATAATTTTCTAGAGTCAACATTATAATTCTAACAAAAAAAAATGGTTGCCTGTAAAGTCGGTTTACGGACGATAGTTTAACGTGACAACGTCATAAGAAAACATTGATGAAATGATTGCATACTTTTATGAATAAAATGGAATCATTTTTATTGAATTATCATTATTTTGTATGGATACGAAGAAGGAGTGAGGGTACTGTAGGTGTATAAGTGTAGGTACTGTAGGTGTATAAGTTGTGTGCTGCCGCTGTCTCTTTTCTACTTAGACGCATCGACCAATCGAGTGGAAGAGAGATATATGCGGCACAATCCGAACGGTAGGCCGATCGTGCCTCTCTATCGCTTATCCGCGCTCTCGCTCGCACGCTTGCCTTCGGCGTAACGCAACAAACGGGACAATGAGTCATGTTTTTTCGTGCGTGCAGCGGGCGTTCATCGATTTATAAGACGTTGTCACGTCAAAAATTTGTCGTTTTTTTAATATTAAATGACGGTATAACATTTTATTCATCCCCTGCATCAATTCGGCAGCCACTCGATCGATGATAATTAATTATTTTTGACATTATCGCTGTAAAATCCGTCTGTTTTCTTTTGCTAATTCATGGACCGGCATCGGCAATGTCGGCCGGCTGAGCATCGAGTGGAATGAAAAAATAAAATTGGAAACTTGCGCTGGCTAAGGCATTTGCATTGAAAACTTTTTCCCTGACGTTGTTACCACCCTCCTCCGATCGGGGTGGATTTTTTCAATTAAGAATATATCAGACATAAATGACAGTCATGATGTTTCTGTGTTTTTTATCGCCAATTTGTTTTTAGCAGCAGAATAAAAGGGGGCATTAGAGATCAAGAATTCTCTCCGCATAATTGGCAGTCAAGAAAATCTGTCATTTTGAAGTTAAATTAGCTACAATCATTCTTTTTATTTTATTTATTTATTTATTTATTTATTAGAAATCGTTTGAAAAGTAATATGATTGAATGATAAACTCTTAAGTCATAAGCTTATTGAGTTTTCTCAATAAGGTTATGTTTTCTTTCTATTATCCGATTCAATTATGACGGATAAATATGCCGTTAAATACTCGTTATTTTAGTTTTAAATAAATTTAGCCTGTTTCTATAACTCTCAAATGCTTAATTAACAGTTTTTCTCTTAAACACGCTGAAAAATATCTATGTATCTTAACCATAGTTTTGACGAGGACGTCAGCTAAAATAGCTTTCAACTATAAATACTATTTATCACTTTAAAGGTGTTCACTTTCAATACTTCATGGAAAGACATCCTAAAAAAAAAATAGTAAAACATTTTTTTGTGCTTCTATCACACTTAATTCATTAAGATCAAGACCGGTTTCGCTCATCGCTATCAAAAATAAATGTTTCAGTTGAAAATGCTTGCGATGACCTAACTGGTCCTGATCGTTATAAATTAACTCTGTAATAACTACTAAAAAGAAAATGTTTTTAAATACGATACCATTTGTATTTTATATACATATTTGTTGTAGAACTTAAAACATTGCTTTTTTGTGTTCTACATTAGGTTTTGTTGAAACTCGCTTGATTGACTTCCTTTTTATCACATCGCAAAAAAGCATTAAATTTTTTTTTTTTGCTTAGTTTATTTACATAAATAAATTGAAAATCTAAAAATTTGCACACTTAACATTAACAATTGATTTTTATGCGCAAAATTCCAACCGAATTGATTTATAATAGTATTTTTTTGCTTGAAAAACAACTTAACAAATTCTAATGTAAAATGTGTATACCTGGATACATGCTGCAAACTCATCAGTGCAGAAATTCATCAGTTATTATCTGAAGCTATTACATATTGAGGTATTGTTATCGAACAAGATCCGTTGTACAAACAAATTTAAGCTTACAGCATAATATAGAGTAGATACTTGCTACCCATCATACGGTAGTCGGCTAATCACTTTTATTAGCCTCCGATAGGATGCGGATGTATTCCCTTAAAGCAGTGATGGACAGGATATATTTTAAATATCTTATATCATGTCTGGTTTTTTGTTTTTAGACTTTTCTGCTATTCTATCAGACAATAGTTTGTTTTGAAAATACATCATTCACAATAATAATATACTGACTAGGCTTTGTGTTAATCTAGGGCTGTGGTTTTCAAACTTTATGCTACAACGTCTCCGTATAAGAAAAAGAATTTTTAATAATAAAAACTTTTTTTGTTCAACTCCTGGCTTGGAAACCGCTGATCTAAGGTGTTTGCTGTGAATGGTATTGGTGATGAATTTACATTTCGAATAAATGAAGGAGACAGTAACAATTACATTTTAAAGGAATAAGTACTTTGAATGAATTCAGATTATCCGATTAATCAAAAAAATCAATATACATACATCAAGTCTTAAGGAAAATATGACAACATTTTAAGAGTGCATTACTGACAATTCTTGGTGAAAATACTTAATATTTTAATAAATAAACACAACTTTCTTCACATGCTTGCCGTGAGCGAAACCGGTCGCCATACAATAAATTATTGCGGAAGAATTACTAAGCAATGTATTGTATGCATTTAAAAACAAAATACTTCACATACTCTTTAAACTTTTTAAGACCAGTGGCCGCCAATCGGTGGTCCGTGTAAAAATATTAGGGATCCACGGAATTTCTGTCGTTATGTCATGGAACTAAATATCAATTTATTTTCTCTGACATGCAGCAACAAATGACATAATGTGTTTAATCTCTCATACTCGCTTTTTTCTTCGCATGGTATTTCAAGGCAAATAGAAAAATTCCAATTAACGTAATTATTTTTAAAAAAAAATGTCATATGAATTACATCTGAGTATTGAATTTTTCGTACAGTAGCGGAAACATATTTACAACAATCTAAGGGGCTTGCTCATTTTTTAAATAAAATTTTGAACAAAATATTGATGTCTTAAATATTTACAACTGATTTAAGGTTATAATGTGAGCGACTGCCACTGCATAAGGCCCTAGTATGAGAATGCACTGCCCGCTATTATTACGGGGGTGGAAACTGTAGAGACCTAATCCGTTATCCTCATACCTCTCGGAAAATGATTATCTCCTCGTTATAAATCGCCATTACCGTTTCAATTTATGTAAATCTATTCACGAGACACAAAATATTTTGATGAATTCTTTTTTAATGAAAGCGTGCACACATAATGTATTATAGTTTTAAAAAATGTGTTTAAGTATCTAATTTACTTTTATTTTATTTTCAGAACTGGCTTTTGTTATAAGAGATTCGCAGACTGGCATGACAAAGGTAAGTCGTTAAAACATATGTTTCAATAAATTCAATTCCAAATAGGTTGAAAACATGAACAATCAAAATGGATTTTTACAGCTGGGCGCAATTTTATTGGAGTTACGGGGCCAGGCTTCGGACTTCGTTTTAACACTTCATTGCTTTTTGTAAAGTCTTCATTTTAAATCATATATAGTTTTATTAATAATACAATGAATTATGCAATGATCATATGCTTGGTGAGATTACCACCAGCTAAATAACTCTTTCTAAAATAGTTGAATGGCAAGATGAATGACACCAGTTCAGATCAAGTTGTAATAACTGTGAAATCATGTTTTAACACGATGAATTTTTACCTATTATTATTAGCATGAGAATCAATGTGTAAATCATCAAACTTCAAAAACCTTAGGATCCTCAATCATATGATTTTTCAAAACGGAAATATAAAATCCTTTTGTACTTTTATCACTCAATACAAATATATGATTTCTAGTGAATATCTTAAGCGATATTTACATTGTGTATTTACATAGTGTGTATTTCAAATTATTCAGATAGAAATTTTCAATATGCCATCTGTGGCTTTAGCTCAGTTTTTTTAAGTGTTTGAGAAAAATACGATTTAAACATTTCAGAACTTACTAGACAAGAAAGAATGTATGATATTTCAGTACAAAACAATAGATTTATTGATCAGTTGTACATTTAATCTCCGTATCGCAAGTTGATTGCCACTAATCACTAGTTCATATGTTTTCGGGACTATTTTTAATTTAGTATTAAATACGAATCGTTCCACTTTAGCCAATATGAGCTCAGCTTTGGGATCACGTAATTAATGGTGTCTAGTGTATTTTGTAGAACAGTCAAGTTGTACTATAACAAACGATTTTTTTTTTTAATTATTATAAATTAAGTATGCTAAACAACTTATTACATTTTCCCGCGAATTATGGTTTTGAGAACCAGCCGTCTTTGCAAATAGTATTGGAAATATATATATGTGCTCTATTTTGCTAAATCTATCATATTATTATTTTCAATAAAAAATGCTTTTATTGTAGCACACGCTTTTGTTAATCACCGTAACGACACCACCGTCGTCCTATCCGCCATCTTCCTCAGAACAGTACCTTGGCGGTTATTATTTGGCTCACGCAATCAGCGCATTACGTCTCAGCATAGCTGCCACATTAGGCTTTATTGCTCAGCGGACGAGCGCCGTGTCGCAGCAAAGGGTGCCCACATGACAGAGCCTTGCGGGGGCGATCACTGCGGCCTGGGTAGGCGTCTTGCGTGACCCGACGCCTCGCCATCACGGTCACGATGAGCCCGGACCATGTTTAATCGATAGGACCCTCGCGATTTTAGGAATCCCGTATGCTACCTAGAACTTAGCAGTCTTACGAACGTAGCAATGCTATCATCATCATCGTTATACTAAAGACTGAAAGACTATCAAAATACCAGAAAATTATTGATAATTGATTGAGTTGGCATTTATTGGCGCTTATTCCCACTAATTAAAAACCCAGATTAGCTTTAACTTCAAGAATACATCAAATCAATTTGTCACATTCAATTACTTATTATAACCATATAAACTTAAGATGGTGGAACAGAGAAGAAGATGTTGTGTGTACCCTGTCTAAACGGTATATAAACATGATCTAATGCACGCTTAAAACATAGTTCTGACGAGGGCGTAAGCCGAAATAGCTATCAACAAATATATATAAAACAATTTCTGTAGAATTAACTTTCATTATTATTTTTCTCACCGTATTAATTATTGATTAAGAAGAATTATAAGATATCATTCTAATCGGTAGTAGACAAATATCTCAAGGGTGAATCATTTAAAAAACTATTCATTGTGTACATGTGATTAGTAAACATTCGTCATCTTTAGGCGTTTAAATGCAAGGATGAACTTGTATTCAATCCGTGACAGTGTAGAGTTTTTAATTTGATAATTATGCACCTTCAATACTTCATAAATTTTAACATAAGATTTTCATCAAATTATTTGTTTAACTTTTTTAGTGATTTTTGTCAAATTTATTTAAACGTGAAAAACATTTTAGTTAATAATTAGGTTGGTAAAAATAAAATAGCTTCTATATTTATGCTTTGTGCTTCTTCAAACAAGATATTTTTATTAAAATTTTAATGGCTTTTTTAATATGATTTTTTTTTTAAATATACAAATGACTTTAAAACACATTTTGTCTGTTAGTATTATTTTAAAAATAAAAACGTTGCTCTTTATAATAATAATGTATTTTAATTTTTGTCTCTGCTCCTAATTCCACTGAAGACCAAAGGACTAAATTTTAAAGTCGAGAAATATACCTACCGATACTCGAAACGGAAATCCTCTTAAATTTATTTCCCGGGCCAAACGAGCTCCGGATAATTAATGTGAAACGTGGAACAAAAAAGCTTCCAGAAGAACATTCATGTAAAAATGTAAAGCTTGTCATTAAAAGTTTTAAAAAGTCAACGGCGCTTTGTAAATAAATACGTAAAGGCTGTATGTCATTACGTGCTTTGTACAATGTGCGACCGTTTCGTAATTCGGATATTCACAGAACAAAGTTCTTCTCAGCTTCATAGTTAGTTCGGAGATTTTGCGAAATAAATCAAGATTTCTGTCTTGAGACCTTTGTCCACGATTTTGTTTTGTTTCCTTTAAATATTACGAATACTCAACATTTTTTGACAACAAAACAAGTCTCCTTAATTCTGAAGCCTTCTCAAATTTAAAACATCTCCCAGCTTGTTTAGTTATGTAATAAGTACAAGAAGTACCTTAAACTGCCTCATTTTAACAGTAAAATACTTGAATATCATCATTATGACGGCTAAAATAAAAGTAAAATAAGTAAAACAAAAATTTTATATTTTTGACAAACCTAAGTAAATATTGTCAAATGAGTGTCAACAATCAAGCTTATTGGTTTCGTGTTGAATTTAAATCAAAGTGAAGTATTTGAAAGATTTTTTTACTGACCTTTTTTATATAAATTCAAGCTGTGAATTTGGTAGATGTTTGGTGATTATTTGTAACGAAGTGAGAGGACTTAACAAAACCATAAAGTGTAAGCTCACTTATTCAGACAATAGCTTAAAAACTAAGGAAAATTAAGACATTTATAAAATACTTAAAATTGGGTGACAATATTTATACCAACGTGACGACTTTAAACAATAAAAATGTGGAATAATTTCTTGTGTTATACCTAATTTTTATTTTATTTTATTTTTATTTATTTTTAATTGAGCCGCATAGTCGTAAATAAACTTCATTGTGTTTTTTGTCCAAGAATAATAAAGTGCGTTTCAGTAAATATTTGAACCAAAAGGATGAAATAAAAGATTTTCATACCTTAGATCAGGGGTGCAAAGCCGTATTCCCGCGGGCACCTGTTCACCTCCGCAGCTTTTATCGAACGCCCGCTACAAAGTATCAAACAAAAACCCAAATTTGATCAGAATTGTATTTTATTTCTTTGAAATTATTTATCGAAGAAGTTTTAATTGCAAAAAAATTATTTACATGTAGCTGTATGGTATTTTTGTATAGTTCTTTTGTTAAGGTACATGGAAAAATAGCAAATGAATGTAACACATTTGTATAGTGAAACAACCCGGGAAACAAATATGTAAAACTTAATATTTGTTTTTTTTCACACCAGCTTGCGCCTGTCACTATTCTCAAATGCGCTTGGAGTCACAATACAGCAAAGAACCTCAGCTTTAGGTTGTTTAAAATCAGAAATACCATGAAAATGAAATGTTAATTCTATCGATGAAATTGAATACATTTTCATAATGATCTGAACAAAGCTTCTTGATAATTCATGTAACGATCAGAGCAATAGTTTTTATTCTTTGTAACTCAATTGTATATACATTGATGTGGAAATAAATATCAGTGCTTTGTTTTACTGGAAAACATTAAGTTTTCCCGAATACTAATGCTGGCTTGGAAAAGTCAGAAAATCTCTCGACCGCCGCGAGAAGAAACTATCGCCAAGGGATTTGATTGGATTAGAACGGGTGTGTGTTGGCCAGGGCAAGTGGTAAGCATGGTTTCCTTTTAAAGGATTTGGGGAGCTTTCGTTCTTCCTAAAGAAGGGATCTGGGTTTGTTGGGGGAGGTGTGAAGTAATAATCATAGCGGGGAAACAGATCCGAATCGTAAGTAAGTTTTCGCCACATTTTATAAAATTTATTTTATTCGCGATTTATTGACACTCGACCACGTAACACAAAAACTGATTCGTAAAAATAATACGCAATCATAGAACATACCTACTTCATAATTTCTAATATTATCATGACCGGTTCCACTAAAGAAGTATCAATTTTTAGCCGATAAAATACAATTGAACGCGGTTTTTTTCAATGTATGGCTAACTACAGTGTATATTTATAAACAATTGGTTTATTATTTCACAGTTGATAGAAGCTATAAGGTGATTGACGGCTGTTTTGTATACGGAATATTTATTTATTAAGCCAGTATTATTTCGTTTAGTAACCTGTAACGAGTAATCATTAGTCTATCACTGACAAGAACCCGGCGTGCGTTGCAGTGCCAAGCAAAAAAAGAAAGTGTTTATGTTTTAATTCTGGCTATTGAAGTGCTTTTGGTTTCACAATATTTTTTTTCTGTCTTATGCGTAAACGAATAAATCAGAAGGTGTTCCAACGCGTGAGCAAGCCACATACAACTTTCCATGAGAGAATCATGGATTATCTAAATGTAGTGCACACACTTGTATCGATAGTCCCTTTGCTTTGAAAAATCGCAGTACTTATTCAAAAACCTTCATGGGTATACACACAACAAATCACCAAAGTCGTATCGCAATCGGATGAGCGGTGAAAGGACGCATACGGGACAAATAAAAGGTAATTTTTATAAGGATCGATTTAATGGACACAATGAGAGCCTGACTTAATGAACCAGCGTCATTCAAGTTAGCACTATAAAATATATTAGTAGCATTATTTATATCTTCTTTTTTTAGCAGGTACTGGGTAGCCGTCATACAAATTTCAGTAATAATTATTTCATTAATACGAATAACCGAGTAAGTGTACGTGCCTGTAAAGAATAATGTGCTTTCACTTAGCGCCGATGTTTCAGATTATGGATACCCATTTTACGGATCACTAAGCTAATGAAACTTATTTGATCGGTCGTATTTGTTTTAACGAAAGGTTTTCCAAGTTGATTATGCAACCAATCATTTTTATTCTTCGACAGACAAACATAGAAAGTCTATTTTGTTGACACTGTATACTTTGCGTTCAATAAACATTCATCTTCCAAAATTTTAAATCTAAAATACATGCTTCGTAGGGATTCCACAAATATGCGTAATAGTCCAAAAGAAAATGTATATTTCTTTTATAAATATAATAATCTACCACCTAGATATGAAAGCGAACACCTTAAAAGTGATATAAATTTGAAAGTATACTCTTTTGCAGACAATTTACTGCTTGCTAAACCTGATCTATAAAAGTGATTCACAACCTTTTTGGCAGAAGGGCCAGCTTATCAATTTTCAGATTATTTAAGGGCCTCATGGGTAAAAGTTATTATCGTTATTTTTAGTGCAAATTAAATCAAAAAATTATCATTTTATATTAATGTCCGTGAAAAGTCCAAAAGAAAAAACGGTGATATTTGTCATATTGGGTCGTATGAAATGTCATTTCAAGCCGCAGTTTGTAGATCATGATCTATAATCTTAACCTTTCTTATATGTAATTAACTTTTCACTGATGATTAAAAATATTTAATTAAACACCGTTTTTTTAAATAAATCTTCATTTTAAAAAGTTTCAATGAACTATGTGGGTAAATTATAATTATTAGTATTTGCAACGTTGTATCGCAAATACTAATTACCAGATTACAACATGGAAATGTCGATAAAAAATTTGTGGGTTTTATCCGACCTATTATTATTGAATTGATTGATTTCAAGTGTTTGAGTTTATAATAAATGATTTAAATTCAGCATACTGGTTGGGGAACTCTGCTATAGATTACATATTAGTATGAAATTTTTAATACCGTTGTAATAATCGAATACTTTCTTATCTTGCTGTAGTTTTTTTTTGCAATTATAGTTTCACATAATATAACTCAACGTTTCATTAAACTCTGTCAACTTTCCTGTCAGCGGCATTTCATTTAATTTATTCATGCCGCAAAATACATCAAAATTCTGAGGAAAAAGCACGTGCGACATGTGTTACCTATTCGTTTTTTGTCGCACGTCTATTTTCATCAGTTACGCTGTTACTACACTATAATTTACCGTAAACGTTTCCCATCGAACGTAAGAGACAGCTGGCATGGCTACGTAATGATACCCAAGGAAGTTTGTTGCTCGTAGGTAATGTGTCGAGTGACGTGATCGGGCGGCACACGTGTGTGTCACGTGCTCTGTCTTGTCTACGATGCTACGCCGTAGACGCAATAGCGATGGTAACTTTACAGGGTATTAGATTTTTTTATTAAACACTTTTTTACTAAAACAAGTATACGATTATTTTACTTTTACGTATTAACTAGTGTTCTCACGTTTAATCATCATCAAAATATGGTCTATTACACTCTTTGTCAATTCTTAATCGGCTACATCAAGTTTTAAATAATATAATCAAATTTATATGTGTTTGGTCTCTTTCAGGTGCGTTTTTGGACGGTCACAAAGTTGCACAATCAGTCACACATTACGAATCAATCGTTAGCATAATATAATAAAAACAAATATAATAACACATATTAAGTACTTATTCGACATAAAAAATATTGGATCAGGACCGGTTTCCCTCATGGCAAGCATTATCAACTGATACGAAATACAACGAAACAGTGATATTTGTACAAAAGTTAAGCAAGAACCACAACGTGTGACAAACAATTGGTATTACAACTAAGCAAATATTTTAAGCAAAATACAAGCAACTTAGGCAATAATTAAAATTTTGAAGACCTCTTAGCAATGCATCAAAAATCAATTAAGTATGAATGATCAGTAAATTAATAAGAATGATCATTAAAATGAACGACAACATTTTCTATTAGTTCTAGAAATAATAGTTGTGACGATGACGTAAGCCGACTATCAACAAATATGTAAAATGAATTCTGTACATCTTAAACACACTGTTAATTTTTTCAACGTGTTATAATGGAGTTCTACCAAGTAAATGTCAATTCAATCAATATACTAAATAGAGAGAGGTTTACATTTTTCAATTAATTAACGCGCAGCTTATCCTATACGAACTATAAAATATTAAAATTTAATTTCATTCTTTGTTTGTTAAATTCATTTTTTAAGGATTGAAAACTTTGACATCGTACATTTTTTATCGGAAATAATTACTATGATACTATCTATCTGCTCTTAAATATGGCAGGTATATAATCTATCTACGCATTATTAAAGTAACATCGTAATGAATTTAATAAAACTTTATACACATCATACCTATAATTTGTATGCTCTATCTTCATCCCGTAAATAATGGATTGTAATAATTTCTCTGCGGGGTACATTCGCATATGCCGTGACGTCGGGTATGGCCTTACTGACACGCATGTTGCGTCGCACAAGATCTCTAATGCAATCAATCAGCTTCCCTGGACGAATCTTATGGGAAAACAGCAGTTCGATACAATTCCACTATCACTATTTCAGGACTAATAAAGAACTTTTCATATAATATTGTATTTATTAACATAATATGATATAATAATTGCAACTAAATAAAGCTTGCGCTATACTTCGTTCCTCCCATTCATTAATATAATATTTGAATGTTTTATTTATAATATGGTTATAACCAGGGCTTTTTCCATTTAACGCGGTGGAACGGAGTTCCGGCACCTTTTTTCACGGTTTTTTGTCATTCTTATTTTCAAAATCATTTAGACAAAACAATGTTTGCGCTTACGTAATTACTATCTATATTTATATAATTCGTCAAAATGATAAAATATGGTATTGTAATGAACCGGATGATATGTGGATAGATTCAAAATTGGCGCTCTCCTGTGGTGACAAGGGCGAAGAGGACTTGTCCACGTTCCCATTAGTCACTCGTGCTCAAGGACTGATAACGGCCAGTAACGTCTGACGTTTGTGATTGACAATGTGCGGAACATTTTTTTTACTTACTTTTACATACATTTGATAAATTTGAGTTCCGGCACCTTTTTTCCAATAAAAAGCCCTGGTTATAACATATATATATACACCTATCAGGTGTTTAATTTTAACATACACAGCACTTTCAAGATGTTAGCTGTTAATTATTCTTGATGAAACGGCATTATTTTTTAACAAATAAAACAGATTTTTTGTACTTGTTCCATATACAATGTCAAGTAATATTTCTTCAACGTAGTTTATGTTTCTTGAATGTAAAAGATTTCTTAAATATCATAATCAAATAATTATAAAACATTTAATAAAAAATATTTTCATAAATGTGAGAGACACGTGGAAAATCATTCGATTGAAAACAATAACAGTATTAAATGCTCACCATGAGGCTTGTCACAAGCGTTTGATCTAATTGTTTCCTTAACGCACGAAATAAAAATGATATTATTTTGCATTGGTGGCACGTAGCCGCATTTTGAGGCGGGAAATGACACATCAACGAAGCCAGTTAGGGTTGCCTGTAGATTCCTCTGCCCACCCTATGCCCCGCAATAAGAGTCAATTATTCCAATGACTCACTTGCCTGGATCCACCAGAAAAATTGAAAAAAACAGTTTTTCTTTCGTAGGAATGCGTTCATAAATGCACTCTTATTTTTAAAAGTGACAAGACGTAATTTATTGTATTAAGTATAATAAGTCATTTTTTTGAATTGCGATTCTTGCGTGTAAAACCCAGCATGACTGTATATTTGTGTCCCACGATACAATAATAAAAAACTTATTATATGTTTATGTTATATTTGTTAAATTTGCATAAAAAAACTAGATTAACTAAACTGTTATTTATGATAAACCATATTAAATTTCATTCTCAATATGTACTTCATGTTGTTAAATACTTCACGTGTAGTTAATATGTTGTTAAAAATGCACATATTTCAAATATTATAAATAGTACGGAAAGAAAAATAACAATGTATTTTAATTCTACATAAATTATTTTATATATTGGTTGATAGCTATTTCGGCCTACGCCTTCGTCAGAACTATGTTTAAAACGTGTATTAGAGATAGCTTATATACCTTTGCTAGACAGGGTGCCCCCTACATAATCTCTTTCTGTTGAAACCATACCTACGTCACATGAAAGAATTTAAATAAGTTTGATTTATTGGTCTAAAGTAATGATGGGAAACAATAATTTGGGTATTTTTGGGTTATTTGATCGTGTGAAACCACTTAAAATGACGTGTGAAACCACTTAAAAATAATTTATGTAGAATTAAAATACATTGTTATTTTTCTTTCTGTATTATAATGGAGTTCTACCAAGTAAATGCCTACTCAATCAATTATAAATAGTCTTAGTTAAAAAATTAGTTAAGGTATCTTTTCATACCAACATGTTCCTTTATCGTCTAGTTAAACAATCATTCCGAAAGATCATTTATTTTACAAATACCACGTCTGTTAAAAAGAAACTCATTAAAAAAAATAGAAATCTACATGCATTCTTTACATTTTTCTATTCTAAATATCAATCACATTTCAACTGTACCTACTAATTCTACAATTTTAAATAATGACATAATTAAAAATAAAAAATCTTCCATGACTATTTTATATAGTGGGCCAGTATTTTAGTGATTTTTAAATGATTAGTCACAAAAATTTACAAAACATTTATTAAATTTAATCAAAAAAATCTATCGAATTAATATACAAATTAAACAGTAATTAATTCAACGGTATTAATTCTAAGCATGTAGCAGAATGATGTGATAAAAGGTTGAATATTCAAAAATAACTTCAACTTACTTACATAATATGTCTAAATGTGTTTACTAGTGAAAATGCATCACATTTAAATAAATATAGCACATTTTTGTACTAGTTCTACACATGAAATGAAACTGATCAAATTGAGAAAGACATGTCAATTGGTGTAAGAAAAATGATAACAATTTCCAGTAGTCAATAAAACATTGTAAATATAAGATAAAACGTGTTTTATTTATTTTAATTATATCCAAACATATTCTTCATCTACATAATATGTATTTCCCGATTCAATAGTAGTAGAGTGTAAGAGAATTGACAGGCATTGAGTGGGGTGCCGGTTATTTTTCGCTCTCTATGCCGTAAGCGCGATTGAGGTCGTAAATTATTTCCGGCGCGTTGCTCCTGACTCGTTTCTTTAATTTTACACAGCGGCGACACCAATTCAAATAATATTTTGTCCGCCCTGATTGCATTGTTTTGATCGCATTCAACTTTATGGCTGTCTCTGGGGGATTTTTTTAGGTGGCCAATCCGAGACGCATAATTTTAATCACTGACACTATTCGTTTTTATACGATATGTTAATTTTGAATGGTTTTGAGTTTCACAAGTAAGCCAAAGAAAATATATATAATAAAACAAGGGTGAAGTTTTTTCTTACATTATATAAGCCAATAAACATTAAAGAATTGTATGAATATATTAATACAGAACATCTTCAATACCTGTCTTCAAAGAAGCATTTATAAGACCATTTTATTACTTTGATTACCATAATTGCAAAAAAAATAAGAATCTCTATTTCAATATACTTATAAATCAACATTTTTTAATAAGTCACATTTAGTAAAAAAATATTTATATCTTTTCTGTAAAATCAATGATTTTAATTGCACTCGATTGGTAATCATCTAATTCATAAAACTCAGGGAAAGAATCATTTAATTTTCTAAAGCATCGATCTGTGTTAATTTAAAATTCTGCCAATTTCCAAGGCAGTGACTAGAAAAAATCATAAATTTTCTTTTTCTGAATTTTCTCCGGGTATATTAGCAAGGCGTACATCGAAATTACAATAAAAGGCCACTCTCTTACGCCTCTAAATTGATTTATATTCCTGCAATTGCCGTCCGATGCAGCTTATGCCCACATCCGCCCACCTGGCACCTGCACCCGAATTATTTTCTTCATTCGAAGACGCACCCCAGCTCGCCGCCTACCGCCGCGCAGCGTAGCCGCCCTAATCTACATATGTTCCTTCGTCAGCTGCGCTTTGTTTCTCCGAGGAGACCGAGTCAGCTTATTACAAATGCAAAATTTCCCATTCATATTCAAAATTTTATATCCCGCTGTGCGTTGGAGAGAGAACTAATTTATTCAGCCCCGCGGATCGATGAGCCCCCTCCGGGGCGTCTGGGGGACAGGGGGGCCTTCGGATGTCAATTAGTGGCTGAGGACGCCTGCCCCAAGACCAAGGACTCCAGGGTAAGACTACAATTTGACTTGGGCCGAGATGTGGGAATACTATAACAGGCCGGCTAGTGTGCGATTGCTATGCATTGCAAATTAGCTCTGAGGAAATGTTTTCACACTGTAGATACAATGCATGTCGCAATATCGACTAGTTACTGCAATCATAGAATTCATAATCTATAAAGCACCACTACAGTAACAATATATAATCTTAACAATTTGCCTAATTGATAAATTGACATCGTAATTCTTAATTTTATTTCAGTTGAACTAACGAAATAATGCATATTATGTGTATTACTGACAAAACGGTCGAAAAATCTTCTCTTGAGGTATTCAAACATAAATTTATTTTTCTTACGTGCTCTCCTTATTAAAAAAAACCCTTTTTAATTATTTTTAGAAATATATCTATTAATATGGGAATGCATTAATTAAAACGGTACATTTAAAAAAATGAAGAATCTTTTAAAATTAGAATCTTGCTGTGTACTTTTATTGATATTTTAATACGCATTTCTAGCCGTATAATGGCTGTACAATAGCGCATTATTGATAAACTATAAGCTGTAGAAGTTTAATGCTTTCGATGGTTTCGGCGGTAACTTTGTGGAAGTTCATTTTAATAATAAAAAAAAAATTATATCCATAGAAGTTTATTTGTGATAATCCAAGTATTATCTAACTACATGCATTGTTCATTATTTAATATTTTGTTTGGTTAAATTCGTGTGTATTGTGTCAAAAAATAGCCCTATTTTTTTTTAACCGATTTCATTTCCAATTTCAACAAACAGTCCTGTATGGATACAAAATAAAACGAAACCAAACAATAATGTAGTACTGATCAAAGTCAGCGTAAACACGCCAAAAACATGGAAAGCGTTTGACAGAAATGTACCACAAATAATAATTGACCGACATTGGTTCATGAATACACCGCAATCAAGAGCGCCAATCAGCTCCATCTATCCCCAGCTGTACGGAAATGCGAATCCCGTCGACCGTTTATCTCGTCGAACGGATGAAAAATGTCGGCCATCAATAATAAAAACCCGATGTTTGTTTCTGGACAGTCATTGGCCAATATCGCTCGCATCACTCGAACATATTGACCTCTTTGATAGAGTGTCGTCATTTGTCAGACGCGCATAACATCCCCTATCTGGAAACATTGACATGGTAATATATTTATTTTGTGAATATGTGGGGGGTCAATGGTTTTAATCGAGCATGCCCTTTAACTTCGTTGGATGATTGGGGATGCCTACAAAAAGTATTGCGAAATTACAAAATAAAAATTGGCTCTCGATTATTCTACACATAAATAACATATTTTAAGACATAAATAAATAATGTCAAGAGGCAATCTTTGCAGCGTTACGTTTTTATAAAGTTTTACCACTTAATACTGACTATGTTAACTGATTATTACTTCAGTAGAGCTAGCTTTTCATGTACAACGAATTTACTTTATATAATACATCAATGTATTATACTTAATTTCTAAGCGCAAAATTTTAAATCAAGCTGAGGATTTCGCCTGAAGTTGCTTGATGGACTCAATATCAAACTTGAATTGTTTGAACATTATACTTCTCCGTGAGTTTTGTCGCTTACAAACCGGGTTTCGTCTTTTGGCATCTTCGAACATATCAAGTACACGATTGGATTATGTACTTTATACTGGTTAATACTTAATACTGACGCGTAGTAAACACTTTGTATCGCTTATATATAAGAATAAAAGTAGTTAAGTTGAGTTGTTACTATCGTAATCTGGATAAATTAACGAATATTTTGATGTTTCAATGAGTTTCAATGAATCGTGTGGGTAAATTACAATTATCAGGTATTTTAAATATGGTATCGTTTAATTTAATTACAAGTTAATTAAAGATAAATTCTTACTTATTCAATATGTGGGATTTATTCCATGTATTTATTATATAATTGATTTATTTCGATTGTTTGAATTTAAGATAATTGATGATATATATGTATATCATTAATTATCATAACTTCCGTTTCAAACGTGGACTATAATGGACTCCTAAATTAATTTATATAAACACAAGTTTTTTCTTATACATCCCTGAACTTTGGATCCAACAGAACGTATTTTGAATTAGTGCGTAAATTGGTATATTTAATATGAAAATGGTTATCTTGACTAAATGTGGCAGCCCTTAGGCTGATCAAAATGGATTATTCGAGTTAATGAATGTCATTTTACCGTAACGAGTGTGTCGAGTTTAATAGATTCGAATAATTTACCGAAATGAAAGGTGATACGGCTTTGTTGGCTTTCATCACTAAGCACTATTCACACAACATCAGTATTTGTAATTAAACTTAAATATCTACAACTTATTAATTATTTTTCTCTCGGCATATATCTTAACCGTATAGCAGCTTTTGTCAATAAGAAATCATTTGTAACGTCTAACGTAGATTATCCCTCAAGTCAATAAAGGTCGTAATGTGTTAATGTCTTCTTAAAAAAAATGATAATTTTGTTGTTCCACGTATTGTGCTTTTCGCAGTTCAATACATGGAATCACAGCTAAATTTTATACGAAACCAATTCTTTACTTATGATTTTTTGGGGTGATATACCTTAGATGGTTAGATCATTTTATTTACCTTTTAACATCCACGGACCATAAAAAAAGTTTTGCGAACCATCAACATTGGAATAAAATACTAAATATTTATATAATTCATTTTTATTTAAACAATTAATTTTGCAAGACAGTAAGTTGATATAACAATAGATAAGTAAATATTTTAAAAACAGACAGTAACAACTCTTCATCTCTTATCTTTCAACATCTTCGTCGACCACCGGTTAAGAAACAATGCGAAATATTGTTATAAGTTTGGCTAAATAAATACTACGAATGAATATAACCCATTTTAAAAATATTTTGTACAACGGCGTGAATTTTTATTAAATTTAAATCTTTACAATCTTTTTCATTCTAATTTCAAATTTTTAATTGTGAAAATAGTATTATAAAAAATTGAAAAGACAACGATGAGAATAGAGCTTTACGCATCGTGTGTACAATGCGTAAGCTCACAAAAGCTGCGTGATCGCAATTTCGTTTTAATTATTCATTCGGTGACATTATCGGCAGACGGTTACACGAAGAATATTCTGTAATAAATGAGTAATCAAATATAGAAAATTATACAGCCGTAAAAATGCATGATAAGTTTCGTATTCATTATTCACATTTATTATATATTCATTTCGACGTCAATCAATCAATCACGTTTTTTTCTAGGTACGCAATTAAAGATGGTATTCTTTTGAAGCCGTTGCATTAGACATATAAAGCATAGTAAGTTTATTTATTTAAAAAGATAAATGAAGCTAACTATAAATATAATATCACTTAAACAAAGTGACTGAGCAAGTCACTTTGTTAACTTGCTTCTTCTTCTTTCTTTAGTGTCTTTAAGTACTATAGTGAATGACTTTTAAGGTGTTCACTGTCAATACTTGGTGGAATGGCACTATAATAAAAATAATAAAAAAAAAAATACAAAAATTATACCACGCTCAATTCATTACGCATATTACTGAATATTCCGTTGACAATGCTCGCCCTGAGCGAAACCGGTCCTAATCCAATAAATTAAATGTGGAATAAGTACTAAAAATGTATTATTATTTTTACTTTAGTGACTGTTAAAATATCAATCTCTTTTCTTGATTGCATAGCGTTATGGAAAGCTACCGTGAACAACGGCTGCAAACACATAACGGGAAGTGGTGAGACAACCAACCAGTGCAACCAACAACATTAATTTACTTTTTCACACTGCCTCTTTTAAAGCGATTTTACTTTCATTTAGATTTTTTTTGTCAGTTCTTTACAATTAAAATTATTGAGACTTTGCTATTTATAAAAATATTGATCGTGAATGTAGTAACTCAGAAGTCAAAACAGGTCCGTGTATTTGAGAGTACTATGGCGAAGTTCTCAGTCAAAAATCAGAACCCGGCGAGCGCCCGCCATGCCTGTTGTTGAATCAGGGGGGGTGGCGGTGTTATTGAAATTAAGCCTTGCCGATTATTTTATTAGCGTAATGGTCGCCGGGGCGGGGGCGGGAAAATTCGCTCGGCGGGGAAGTCCCGTAAACATTCCGTCTGATAGACCCTTCGGCGGCCGCGAGGCGTAAGAAATGTTAATTAACGGATCCATTGTTCAAGATGGTACCACTGCTATTCTCGAAAGGCTCGCTCATTTTTATTGCCAGCCTGCTGCAATATGACGTATGAATAAAGTATTATTCTTTCAATATGAGTTGTTGCCTATAATTTTTTTTTAATTTTGCTTAGATTATCATTATCACAATGGAATATTCAAATGTTTTATAGAATAAGTTAACTTTTTTTTCCCAATCAAAAAATCAGGGATATTGACAGGAATCTTTACATTCATTTAAAATCCTTTATAAGAACAGCCAAAGAACAAATTGTGCACTGAGTGAGAAGATGAGAAAATCTTCAGTATAAATAATAAATATCAGAAGTGGCCAGCATGCTTGATAGATGTAACCATCTACTATTCCACTATCAAAAGTCCTTTCGTGCTACCCGTTCAAAAAATTTACATGAATATATTGCAGACAGTAAAAAAACAACATAAAACCTTCTTGGTGTGTTAAGTGTCTAGTTCTATCTCCATGTCTTCGCGTTAAGCAGCTTCTTCTATACCAGTGGTTTTCATGTGCGGCCACTAGAAGACTTAACTGCAGCCACCGACAGCTTATAAGAAAATATTGGTATTGAAAAAAAAATTGTCAAAGATAAATTGTCAACAAAGAGAGTTATTTAAATATTTTGGACGTACACAATCACAATCGTAAATTGACAAACATGTTTACGTCCATTTGACATACCTCAAACACAACATTCTCAAAACAAAACATTTGGTGCGGCCACCAGACATTTCCTTAAGACCATCTATGTTTACAATGCGGCCACAGTGCAATTTTCCTTGAGAACCACTGTTTTATTCCATATTTTAAGCTATTTTTTACATGGACTAGTAAATGTTATGTATGTTACCCCCAATTCACAATCGAAATTATCATTTTTATTTCATCTTATATAGCAGTGCTTTAAAAACTGGAGGCCCCACAAAACATTTTTTTTGGTTCGGGAGAATGGCAGATTATTTTTTTCAGATTTAGGGCGATGCTGCATGAAAAAGATTGGGTATCACTGCTTTAAATAATTGAAATGTGAAAAGAACATAGAAACTACATTTTGACAGTATGTGTCGATTTTTTTTATTATATCTTCAAATTGTAAGCCTCGTATGCCTATGATTGGATCCCAGTTGAGAATGGTAGCGCCAGTGGCCCACCGCGGTATGCTAATCACCCAACCGCCTGAATAATTAATTGACATTCTTTACCAACCTCTTGCTACCTCCTCTGAGCCCTCTCTTCGAGAGCTGCGGCTGTTGAGGGGGCGCCAGGTTTGATGGGGCCTTTCTTTTAAGCGTGAAAGGCTATTATTTTCTCCTTGCGTGTGGGGTACGCAGAACGCGCGCAATTTCCAGTTCACAATAATTATTATTTCTAGGCGAGCTTTTGTACAAGAAAGCTCTATTTTATCATTGATTGAACATCGATTTTATAGCTACTCTCGAATAATAAATAAAGCTTGTTAAGTATGTATAGACAATACGATAGAAAAAAGTTTCATCTTGAATGCTTTTAATGTAATTATATTAAAACTAGCAGTACATTTTTGGGTAAGTTAAGCCTTTTCAAGATTTGTTGAAAGTAAAAGTCATATCGACGAGAAATACTCAAAATAAAAACAATTTTCAATGCTACTATGAGTGCACATAATGTGACGTAACGTTACACAAAAGAACTGACTGTAAAACAAATGATTGTATCCAAGTTATAGAGCAAGTAAAAGAGTTTATGTTTATTTTTCAAGTAAAGCGTATGAGAATTTGAATCTACTAAAAGACATTTGAGTGAGATAGTTATATTTATTATAAATGTTACAGTGAAAATGTATCAAGTAATAGATTTGTATGACAACATGATTTCACTGGTCACGATCATTGAAATTATTGCCCCAGGTCGATGATTTGCCAGCCTAAAATTTTGGTTTGCTTCAATGAAACAAAATCAGCCAAGTAGTTCCTTTCATAAAAATAGAACCAAAGACAAAACACAGACAAACATTGGGCTGAAAATAGGGCGGTCAAATTTAATTTCAATGACAGCTAGGAGAAGAATACATTTTCAATGAGAATACAGTTTCACTGTAACATATACATCGTGTATTAAATAAACATTACAAACTGTGAATACAGTACTTTCGCAAATACAGTCAAACCTTACAGAACATTCACCATTTTTTAGCAACAAAATTTTATTTCATCTTTATTTTCCGAGGTGATGCCACGGTAAAGGGTAAAGTGACATTTATATGTTTTAATTAACTAACTTCGCTGTTACACAGAGATATAAGTGTACTCACCAATCGCAAGCTCGTCCGTGAAGCCTCCAAAAAGTTTCATAAGGCAATAGGCCATCACTGTGAATTATGACAAAGAGGCATCAGTGAATCATTACAGACCGAGAGCCACTCTTCTCGATGACCCTCCATATGTAAAGACGAAAAGGTAAGCTGACTTCTTGAACTGTTGCTATCCTATCAGCAGCGATGGGAAGGGAATGCAATTAAAAAAAACACTATTCTGAGAGACGAATGAGACTGGAAAAACTTCCATCAAATAGATATCCAAAAATACATTATCTTAAAATTCATTTATATACTATAAATTGTGTGATGTTTTTTTAATTGAACTAACGAAGAAAATACTATTCCAATCTGTTTAGTAATGTAAAATTTTATAACACCAATTATTTGTTAATACATCATCCCATAATCAATACCCGTTCGATCATCGTATACTGTTTTAAATCAAAATAAAATACGTATTTCATTACGTTCGAAATTCAAATTGATTTTGAGGGAACGCTGTATGATAAAAAAATAGCATATCGATATCAAATTGATGGAAGGTACATGCATCAAATTTGCAGCGCAGCCCCCGAAGAGAAATCCTTCAAGCTCTGCTCGCTCCTCGGTCTAGTCAAGCCAAGTCGACGATCGCGAGATTGTTTTCAAATCCCCGACGAGATATCATAATAACTCAATTCAGTGGTGCAGTAATAAATACTCGCGAAACTGCGCGGCAGTAACCTTGATAAATAATTTACATGGCTTACATAAATAAATTAAAACATTATGACTTATCTAAATATTAAAAGCATACAAAAAAATCTCTCCGAACAGCATTTTTATCAAGCGATGGTATCTGGTATCGGTAAATTTGTATTATTATTGACTAAAATTAATGGGTCAGTTACTAATTCAAGTTTTGGTCAGTTAAATAAATAAATGGTCAGTTAAAAATCAAAATGGTCAGTTAATATTATAAACAGTCAGTTTGCATTGTATCAGTGTGAATGTGATCAGTTATTAAATAAAACGGTCAGTCATATATTTTAATGGTTAGTTATTTATTAAATACGGTTATGAATTTATTATAAATGGTTTGATAGCTTGTAAATTTTGTGAAATATTTAACAAATTTATGACATGTTCTTTTTATTTTAACTGACCATTTATTATTTTTAACTGACCATTTTAAGTATTTATAACTGACTATTTTTCGAATTAGATACTGACCAAATAATTAGTAATCAAATTAATGAATATTTTCATATCGCTACGTCCTTCCCGTGTCACATTTTATATCGAAGAAAATAAAATTAGTGTCTTATAATCAAATCTACCCATTTTTATATCAAATTTAAAGTAATACCGTGATATATTAAATACGTGAAGGTATCTTTTAATGTTTGAAAGAAAAATGTTTCAAATATAATTTAAAGCCTTAAAATTGATTTCACCTTCACCTTTGTTTGTGTGGTAGATGCGTTAGGCAGAAAATCGCACAAAATGGCTATGACTTGCTATGATGGGAACGTAACATTTACAAGGACGCACGTATCAAGGTCACATAGTAATAAACAGGTGAAACACTGGATTTTTGCACGTACAGTATGAGAACATACATATAATGCCATTCCAGTAAGTTTATTGAGAGTGGACACGCTAAAAGTGATAAAATTATTAGGCTGATACTTATTCAACTATTTAGCAATTCAAAAATAAATCAATATCATAAACGAATGAATAAATTGTGCGCGGCTTTTTTTTGAAAAAAGAACTGTAAATATTTTATGCCATAAATAATTTATTTCTTACCGCATTAACATTGGGCGGGCAGTTAATTAGGGTGATCTTGAATATTCATAATTCCACCACTGCGCCCGTCGAGGCTACGACGATAGATAGGCAGATGCCGGCTGGAAAATGAGGGAAAAGAAATGAAAATCTCTCCATCCAGTTTGACGGATAAGTGAAGCCCTTTAGGATGATTGATGCTGGCATACCGGCGCGGCGCCCCACCCCCGCTCTAAAGCGCCGATTTAAAACAACCGCCCGCCCTCAGCCGCCGTCCCCCTTTAAAATTGGAATGATTGTTATTTTATTTGAGTTAATATTTCGGCTCTGATAATATTCAAAGCCAGTGGCCATTTCTGAGAACTCCTACCCTACGACTTGAGTTGATATCATATAATGTCCATGCGGGTTGGAAGAGATATATTACTATGCCAGCTCAATATACGAGAAGGAATCTATTTTGTCTCGCTAGTTATAAAACTATCATAATATTATGATAGTACTATTATAATTTAATTTTTTGACACACTTTCCAGGAAGTTTTGAAAAAAAAATGAGATTATTTACCGAAATAATGGTTTTTCACTCAATAAAAGGTTATGGGCATTATATTTTAATATAATTTTGAATCTTTTGCTATATTTAGAGTAAATTCACAAAAATAAGCACGTGCATAATAATTGATTAAAACATACAGATAATTAAATAAGATCAGAATCAGTTTTTCAAATTAACTGTAAAATAAGTCAAAAAAATGTATTTTTTTTAATTACAATACCTTTCCACAAAGAACTGACGGTAATCAACGTAAAAGAGACTCAATACTAACATCGTTCAGATAACTTTTAACGATAACTTTTTCGAACTAGTTGTAAATCAACTACTAACATACATTCTTAAATATGTATTCGGGCGTAAGATAATAGTATGCAATTTTACTGGCCCTGATTAAGATTTAAAAGTGCGAACATCATGTAAATTCATATTATCTATCACAAATCTATAAATTATTGAAAGTCAATTCATTTCAACTATCAACACAGGGACTCGAGACCGTGAACACTGCAATTGACGCTAACGAGATTAACCACTTAGCTACAAACATGACACTAAAAAATTAGTCCGCCTTAATTATAGCAATATTGTTATGATTATATGTATATTATTATTTCGTGACTGGATACAGTATGAGTCCACCAACATTTCGTTTAAAATATGATCACTTAAAAGCCCTTCCGTTGTATGAAACAATGCATTCCAATCGCTGAGTCGCAAGAAACGGCGAACTGATTTGTTGATGCGAATGTGGCAATAAACAATGTAGTGTCGACAAGAGCATTTAATCACATAAAGAGGTAATTGTGTGAACATGTGTGTATAGAACAAACACTTGGAGTGGTACCTACATACCACTCACGTGTGCGAATCTCTCTCACTACACTCCAGTCGAGTATCGGCGAGACAAGCCTTTTGAGACAATTCTACAGAAATGCTAAACATTCCATTAATATTTTAATTAATTTCGAAATAGGTTTCGCTATTACCGTTACCTACAATATTTTGGTCTCATAAGAAAAACTACGATATCATAATATGTAAGGTATATCTATTCTTTAATACCGCTTTAACGAAGTATATATTTTTGATCAATCATGTAAAGCTCCAATGTGCCCAAAGCTTAAAATAATTACCTGTTTAGAGTATTTGATTTTTATTTTTTTTAAAAAAACATCAACATTGTTAGTTAAGGACTGGTCGAAGTGAAGTAAACCCTTTAAGTAAAATATTACTTTACTTATTGTATCATATCATTAATTGAACATTTATATCAACTGAACAATCACAACCATTATTTTTAAATGGTTATCTTAATTATTGTTGTTTCAATTCAAAACCAAGTGACAAAAGCTTTATCAATAAAGTTCTAAGATGAAAACAAACATGTGGGAAAGGGGTCTAAAGTCTTTCAGATCACCGTCAGGAACTGAAATGTATCAAATGTGTGAGGAAGTAGAACATATGAATTCTACTCATTCTAAATTGGATAATCTAAAGTCTGATCATGATTATTTGTTATTTTTGTTATGAACATACATGTATTCATGGCGCATTGGCATCAGCTGTAATGTCATGTGTTGTATTTTCTTCAATAAAGAAAATTTTATATTATATATAAAGAAACGGAAATTTTACCAAAATTCACTTCTTGCTGTTTGAAATCGTAGAGCTCAATATTTTCTTAAATTGTCCACCTCTGACGTCGTTTACAACCCTTCTTCGCGAAGCCTACCTTACATATTTCTTGGATCGGTGGCACACGTTCTTCCGATCTCGCACCCCTGTGGAGACATCTTGAGCTATCAAATTCAAAAGCCATTTAGTGGCGCGAGCCCCACGCTTGTTTTGCATAATTTCTCACCGTGTACGCGGCATATAGGCACAAACTTGGGGTCGGTGCGGAATACTGCTCGAAATGATAGTATTTTCGTATATAGCACGGTTTGTCACCTCATCTGCGCTTTCCTATCCTAGAAAATGAATTGATAATCTTCCAATATATCAAAAATGAAATTATTCACGGTAAACACGATTGCCGAATTAAAACAATAGAGTAAACATTGTGTTCTATTAAATATTTGACATATCGACACCTTACTTTGAAAAGGTTCTAACTGCTCTTGATACTGTTTTGAGATATGAGCGTTTGTAGTTTCGATTGATTAAAATTCACTTGTAACGATGAGCAAGTAAAAATTTTTCAAATTACTTATTTTGTCATATTTTTTCACAACTCTTGCTGAGAAATAATGATCTCAAAGATCCAATGATGGAAATAATGATGACAATCTTAGAACTTTGTCAAATTAATTTTTGGAAAAAAGTGTGCAGACGCTGTACAACACTGGAATTCTGTCTTCGTTATTCAACCATAGATAATTCTGAAATTCGTATATTATATGATAGAATGCGGTAAATTCAAGCTTTTCCGAACAAAATGTCATTTTAGGCAAACATGTCGATAAGAACCTTTTCAAAATAAGGTAACGATATATCTTTCGTAAATAAGTCCCACATCATATGTATGTTTAATACAATTGAAAAAGATACTTTCCATTATGTCGTCATGTAGGCTGTTTTGCCACGGTTCATGGGGTTACGTTTTTTTTTCATTTCTACAATCCTGATTATATTTAATAATTAATTTCATCATCATTTTAGTCGTGCTACATTGCCAATCTATGCAGTTATTACAGTTAAAATTCCCTCAAACATTCTTCACAATATTTGCAGAAAACTGTCAAATCTTAGAAAAAAATGAAGTGTGATTCAAACTATGTTCTATTTATTCTAATAGCGGACTACTTTTGATTTATGGCCAGTATAATGTTAATTATAATGTGGTCGCTTCTATGATTATTGAACGAAGTTTTAATTCATTTTTGATCTAATTTATATTTCACTCACTTTTTTTACGAACTCTATCGCTTACCTAGACAAAATGGAATGAAATATGTACAACAGAATTTATATTCAAAAAAATCATTTTTTGGTGAAATTAGGACAATGGCATTGGGTGTCAACTTCACTGACTTCGTTTACAGGGTGGTTCGCACGGGTTCGTATTCAAGTCCAGGCAGCTCCATTGATCAATCAAATTATTGATTTCTATTTGGAGGCCTCCATCTGTGATGTCCAAATTTTCGTCAAACACCCATACGATCCTATAAACGGGACTTAGCGAGAGCCAATAGCTGACTAACTGACTGAGGTAACTCTTTTAGAAGCTCGTATACTCCAAGTGTGTAGCGAATATGGATCACAACAATGCAATAGGATTCGAAATTTAGAATTTGTCTGTATTAATTATTTACATACATATGTATATAGTATTAATAACTTTATTGCGCAATCCCTAATAAAGTCAGTTCAAGATATCAACTACCATTATTATTTTATATATCGAGGATCATTGATGTCAGGAACAATGGGAAAGGAATACAAATTAAACATGAAAACTAATCTAACTTAGAGTCGAAGGAGACGGGAAGAACTTTAACGCTCCATCAAATATATTTCCAAAAAAAAAGTGTTTCGTTTTGATTACATATTTTATTTTGTATTATCTTGAGTAAAACAATCTTAACATTTAATTTATAAGTATTCCTAGCTTGAATTTTTCCAAAGACCCTCGACGACAATTTCCGCCTTCCGCGAGACGTCGGCGGAACGACGCCGCGTGAGCCTTATCGTTTTCAGCCATTTTCAGTCAGCTAACGAGCTGAAATTGCCAACGTCTAGTGACTCGGATGCGAAATCGCAATAGTGGCGGAACTAAATGTCAAATTACGTGACATCTGCTGATTTGAGTCGTGTGTTGGCTGTAAGTGGTGTCGCGAAACGCGAACCGCGAGACGTCCACGCGAGGCTTATTACAACTGGCAATTTATGCCGGTGGCACTATAAAACGATACTTTAATCCTTTAATGGACCATTGCACGTGACTTAATCTATTGCTTGAAAGAAAACAATTATTAAATCAACATGAACATCAGTATTTATCCATTATTTTGTTTTTAGTCAACCTATTGACTACATCAAGCCACTGTTAGGATTATATTATACACTTGTAATGTGTTCACTGTCAATACTTGATGGAAAAACGATATATTAAAAAGTTATCAGATATTTTTGTACCTATTTTACAGTAAATTTATTTATATTAGAACCGGTTTCGCTCATCACGAACATTGCCAACTGATTCAGTCTTTTCAGAATACATATGAAAAAAGTACTATATAATGTGATTCGTTTATTTGAATAATGCCTTTCTACTATAAATCAGAAACAAACTGAATCGAGCATGAATCTGAAAAGATACAAAAATCAGTCTACATTCACAAAACAGCGTTTTCACCAAAACAATGTAATAAATTAATATACATATGTTTTTGAAAGACTTATGTCCACCTTTACGATTTTGAGAATTGATATTGAGGGTGCCTTATTCTACGCACGTAAAGCATAAAATTCGTTGGTATAATGTTTTCTTTGTATAATGTTGCTTTGTTTATATTAAAATTGCATTTATTCAGATTTTTATTAATAACTAGTGGCTCCACCCTGCCGGTAATATTATATATCAATAAATATTATATATTTCTATACAGTTCTGTGAAAACTAATTATTCGAAATTATTACTATCGTTCAACATTCGTTTGTTTTTTGAAATTTGAATCGTACGAAAAACGAATATTTAACCACAGCCAATCAGAGATGAATCCAACGACAGCCAATCAAAAACGAATTACTTAAAACTGTATTTGTTTTATATTATAAGGAATGTCAAAATGAATTTTTGATATGATAATTAGTGTATACTTGGCTTTTTAGTCCAGCAGATCGACAAATGTTCTAATAATATAACGTTATTCATACGAAGTTATTAAATAAAACATTGATAATGATATATCATATAATATTTCGTTTGTTATGTGATATATCGTATGATAAAACATCCTCAACATGACCTGACATCTCACAAGAGCGTCCAATAAAGTGAAACAAATTGAGCGGCATAAGTTATATTCGGACCGTTGGTCCACAAGCGTTTCATGACTTATGGCCGATGGCTACCCTTGATTTGCATTCAACATAACGAAAATATCACGATCTCTACGGCAAAAATAATTTTTCAAGTCTTCACAAAAATGATTTATTGACCAGTTGAAGTATTAATTTTTAATCACTTTTAATAAAATTTGATAACTCTCGATTATTGGTGGAACAGCATAATATTTCAATAAATGAATTATTAAATGTTTTTTTTGCTAGTTTGCGTATTTGAGAATGATCGAGTCCACCTTTATTTTTTAAATAATATTGTTAGTCGTTTTTTTCTAAATTGTTTTGTTGCTGCATTTATAAGAAACCTTATATTAAATTCAATTCCTTAAATTACTAATCGATATACTGATTTTAAATTGTAGATACATGCAAAGGAAAGTTAGGAAAAAAAGTGACGATATTGAACGTTTTTTGTTCGGAGTCGTATTTTTGGTCAATGTTGGAGTCGATTTTTTTTTACCGACTCCACAGCCCTGGTTTCAATACACGATTGCATGGGATATATATCTATTCAATAATTTTCAAAGAACAAATCTGCTTAAACTAATTTCTTCTAGGAATACTATCATTTCATTTTTCAAGTATGCAATACTGACCATCTCCGAATTCAAAGCCTTTTTCAAATTTTTCTTTGAACTTGATAAATGGGACGCCAGTTGCAATGTTGTCTTTCTGATACTTTAGTGGATCTATTCAGCGCTGAGCCTGAACTTACATATTTGAATCTCTTCATGAATTGAGTATATCCATGTATTCATGTCACTTTCCTCGATTTGGCTTAATCACATCATAACCAACAAGTTATTATCTATGCATTGTTTGATAGTCATGCATTTTTCAAACTGAAATACTGCATTTTTGTCGGGGGCTGCACATGTCGTCCACATTTTTATCAAATATCCCGAACAATATTTATAGAAGCGCCAGCTCGCATCGTCCGGCCGGTTTTTTACATCCCGAACAAGATATTTTCGCCATTGTTTGATACAATCTACTCGGCTCCTTGCTTTATTTTCAATAGAAGTTCATAAAATACATATAATATATATGCACATGGCAAGGCTGTTTATAGAATAACCGCAAATAAAAAAGGTTTATTAAAATCTACTATATATTTATTATCATTATAATATGATAATTTGCAATGGCAAGGCTGGTAGAATAGGAAAAAAAGGTTTATTAAAAGAATTTTCATAGACCTATAATTATATTTGTATTAATTTAAAACGGTTTTTTAATTATTATAAATTCAAAGTTATGCAGTGCTTTAAATGCATTTAAAAATAAAGTTTGGGACTGTATAAATATACATATTTAATTTAATAACGTAATCAACACCGCGTTTTTCACATTCGTATGACTTTATTTTGAGCGATTTCAACGTTATGCAGTTTTTTTATTTTATATGTTTTTGGGACCATATTAACATAAATATGTAATAAAAAAATTAATAGCGCGTTGTTCACATACTGTCAGTGAAAAATCCAGTGTTTCATCTGTTTTTTTTCAATGTGACCTTGACGCGTGCGCGCACATGCTATTTTCACGAGACGCATCTACCGCACAAAAAATTGTTTAGGTGTATCTGAAAAGTACAGAAGAGTCCAATGAAATTGAATATGAATCATTCAAATGAACTGATCAAAATTCTAAATGATGATTCTTGAGTGAAATCACCCAAACGTGTGAAAAATGTTTTTTCTTATCATCTTGTTTTTTTTTTATATTTTTTCATCGTCTGAAACTTTATTGAAAAAATAAGACCCGTATAGAAACAGTTGATAAAGCAGTTTTGACGTGTTTCTTACCTTAAAAGTTTGGCAATAAAAGTATTTTAAATCAATGTGCTGTCGTCACGCTTATCTGTCAGAATTTTATTTACAACATGATTTGTTTGTTTTCGCCATTTTTTTAATGAACATTTTTATAACAAAGGTTTAATGTTATTTGCTTTAGTGTTTTTCAATAGATATTTAATCAAATTATAAATCAAAAATGAAATCTCGACATAAAAAATCTGTATTCAGTATCCTTTTTGAAGGTTGCTTTATGTAGAGACAAGACACCGATTTTAGTAATGCATGACTCAATATTTACCTAAGAAAATAAAATTCTTCGTAGTATAATATATAATAAATATTTAAGCATTTAAGAAATTAAATTAAATTTACAGACTTTGCTTGAAATAGTGATGAAACATCACATTTTAAATTAGTAATGGATTTGTTCAATCATGATTCATGACCATAATTATTATTAACTTCTAACGAAGTACGACAGTCAATTTATAAATTCTGTTCGTAGGAATAGGTGTTTGCGTTGTCTAAATATTCCCTCTAGTGGCGGTGGTGACAGAGTATTAGGGAGTACAAAAAAAGATTCAACTATTTTTGCAAGAGTTCTTTCCTATTCATTGGATTTTAAAACACTTCTATAACATGGACTTTCAATTCAGATGTTTGCAATACCAACGGAATGCCAGTCTTATGAATTTTTGGCTGTCCGTAGTACGGAAAAATAGTTGAATCTTTTTTTGTACTCCCTAATACTCTGTCGCCAGCCGCCACTGATTCCCTCCCACCCATCCAATCATATAAACCGTGCGTAGCGACAGCGACTAGCTTACTACTACCCCTGCCTCTAATTATCATCGAACTAAAAAGAGCGAGTGATTAACAAGCAGTATTCGTACAAAAACTTCTGTTGAAATAAACTCTAGTAGGATTCTTCATGCTCAATATTAAGATACTAAAAAATCAAATTTATTTATTTTCATAAACTAAAAACTAATTTGTACTTCGGTGAAACTATCTTATCTAGAACATATTAAGATAATTACTATTTACAAAATCATCAATTTTGTAATTATATTTCCATATAGAGCTTGTCTTAGTCGGATGACTATAAAGATATTCTGATTCTCATTCCGATAACTCAAAAAAATGTTATATATACATACATGACAATTACTATTCTTGTTTAGAATTTATATTTTTCTGAACTTTTTCATGTTCCGGATTTCTTCGTCGTAATTATCCAGTAGATAAAGTAATAAGGCATTTTAAATGTCAAAATAGAACAATATGTTGTTTTAAAAAGTTTTTTTAAAAATGAACTAGCCGATAGAAAAGTGACACAAAAAAACAGCCTCCATCATAGATTTCATTTGAAACCCTTTTATCAACAAACATGTCATTTTAGTTTATTGGTTATCGAGTACACACACGCGGTATTACTCAATCTTTTATCGCGAGCTTAATCCAAATGAATCATAATAAAACATTTTTTATTCTTACCCCGCTCGCAAATTATTGGGGTAGAAGGCACAGGCAGCGGAGGGCGCGACTCGTAAATCCGAGCATTTTATTGCCGATTCATAAAATTCATTCGGCAACGTTTGATGGCTGCGAGGGTGGGGGCAGCGGGCGCGCGAGGGCGGGACGATGTCTTCATATTATGAAAACAAAAGTTGTTGCATGGTCTCCGCTGCTCCACCCGCACGATCGCCGGAGTGGAAATATTATTATTGCGTATTTAGATTAGCCTTATCGGATCTGCTGCCAAAGGCGGTGTTTACAAACATACGCCCACTTTGATTTTATTTTTGTGACCAGACGCGAAAAGGGAATAAACATTTTATGTTCATCGTAATTTTGACAAAACGTCTATCGTTAAGTTTTTTTTTGAAATATAGAATAGAGTATTGTAAGCAAGAGTAGCTTGGCAATGAAGAACCAATGTTACCAACCTACAATCAGAGATAACTTATCATTCATTTCCAAAATGATATTAATAGACGGTGTTAAAATGATATTTTTATTGATACCAAATTCATTCACTGACAATCAAAAGTTTTACTATGACATCTCATTTTTTTTCCTCTAACATTATTTCACAAAATATTGAGAAGATAACTAAAAAATATTTCACATTTGACACATTTTATGGCAATACTCTACAATAGTCTACACAATCTTTAATTGATAATCTTGGTAATCAAATAATGTAGAATTGTTTGACGGGAAAATATGTTAGTTATAAAAGCATGATATGATAGCTTTAATATATAATTATAATGAGGCAGCACAAACAATTTGTATTTAAATATCTAATAATCAATTTCCACTAATAATTTTAAAATTCTCATTTTTGTATAGAAATCATTACACTAGAAAGTGCTTAATAATGTCTAGAATAGTGGTTCTCACGTAAAATTTGGCTGTGGCCGCATTATGAACATCGGCGTACTACGGAAATGTCTGGTGGCCGCACCAAATTTTTGTGATGAGTCTTTTTTGCCAAAAATACCTAAAAATGTATGTGTTGAGTTATTTCTAACTAGCAATTCTTGATGCACAATGCAATGCGTACAAAATATTTAATTTTCAGTGACTTTATTGACAAATTAACTTGAAAAAACCCATTTTTATTAAAAATCAATATTAACTATGAAGCTTCTGGTGGCCGCAGCAAAATGCTCTGGTGGCCACATGCGGCCACCGTGGCCGCACATGAGAACCACTGGTCTAGATGAAAGACACTTTCAAACTCTAATTTTTATGGAGGTTGAAGACAAAAGTATAAATAATAACAAGCGGCTTATTAATCGCTTCCTCTCTCTTTACTCGTTTAACAGGATTTGATACGGTGGGCTGGAAGATTTGGTAACAACAAAAACATCCATGCCTAATTAATCGTTTGAAAATGTAATGAAATGAAAATTAACGATAAACGTATGTTTATATTCAGGGATTCGAAGCCTTGACTACATAACCGAGTACGTCAATAGCTCTAGAGTGCCATCACCCAAATGCCGTTACAGGCATTGCAAGTCAAAGTATGATTTTACTTCAAAGATCTCTATACAATTGAATGCATACAAGAAATATCTTATCACGCCATTATACCAAAAGGCATTACTGCGCAAGACTATTAAATCTGAAATGCAGCTATAAATTTCGAAGAGGAATTTACTATCACACCTTTCGTAATAACAATGGTACAATAGTATCGACTCTATTCTTGAAATTGGCATTCTAATACTTCAGATTCTAAGAGAATTGTGCTATTACTACCGAATTAGTCTCGAAAACAATAGCTGTACATATATATTATACTAAGGAGTACATCGTTTAATATTTTTTAAATATCTCCGTTTCCTATATCTATGGTACATACTGACATATAATGGAGTATGTTTACAGAAGATTTGCTAGGTAATTGCTGAACACTTTTTTTCAGGTGAGAGAAGGAGTACGAATATATGGATAAGAAGGAAAGGGTTGGTAGTTAGATAAGCTTTATAAAAACCCCGTTTTCATAATAGGAGAATATTGGAGATAATTTTTAACAAAGCATTTTTATGACACAGATTATTCAAGGATTTTAATATTTTGTTTTTCTCATGCTTTTATTGATGTTACTTGTATTCTTATATTCAACTAAAGCGACTTTAATCATTTCAACTTTACCTTAGTATTGTATACAATAGAATACTCACCTGTATTAATTAACTTTAATAATAAAAAAGTTAAGTATACCGAACACATTTTCAATCAAATTATTTCTATTATGTCTACATCCTGATAAGCTAATATAAAGCATTAAAATAAACATCTGAAATATAGTGCGTAGATTGGATGATTGCTTGAATTCTTCTGGAGTGATTTTCAATATCTGAAAAATGTGCAAGTTTCTATGTAAAATTAACGTTTTTTTTATCTATGAAAACTATTTTTATATTTAATAAAAAAAAATTCACTATTTTGTAATAGTATACTAGTTTTTGATACAACAATTGCAGCTTATAACAATGCCATCATGTCTATAAAAATAAATATGATATATGCAGATTTAGGTGATATGACAGAATATCGTTAGGTTTACAGTCGTATTTTACTGCTTCTATGCATATTTTATGGCCATGAATTCGTATTTAGAATGAGCAATACCAAATTCACATATACTAGAACATATATGCAGTATTCTTCGCATCTATTTTCGAGCTAATACCACATCACGCCATTTCTATGATATGATAACTAATTTATAATTTTTAACTTGGATTGTTTTCTTCCTACTTGATTAATCTAGTAGAGTAGTACATCTTTCGGTGGATTCGGCGGTAACTTTGTGAAAGTTCATTTTAAAGTCACAATCCGTGGAATAATCAAAGTTATTTCGAATTTTATATTAGTACATCTTTATTTCTCATGCATTTGGTTACGATGCTGCTAAATCCAACTTAATAAGTATTTACTATCATATTGAATGACAGTGCATTAAAACATTTTTTTAAAGAAGAAGAGGCTTTTGAAATATGTATGTACTGTCGGAAAATTTCAAATATTTCTGTTTGATGAATCAATTATTTTTAAGCATTAATTGACGGCTTGTTGTGTATATTTGTGTTTTCGATTCAATCATCATTTAAAAATATCAATTACAATTATTTAATTTTTGTTTTATTTAATTTAGTCATAATTTCAATCAATAGCACTCTCAAGTTGTACAAAAAAGTTGACTTATTTTCATAAAAAATATGGAACTCTAAAAAAAAACTTCAGTTAATCTTTTCAAATACTAGTGAATCAGTTATTTGCTGACTAAGCGAAGTGTTTTTACTATGTGCGTGATTGCCTTTACAAATAAATACAATATGTTTTTTCTATTTTTCTTTCAGATCGAAAGGCGTATAGGGACAAAAATATTTCATCCCTCACTATTAGTGGATATAAGAAGTCAAGGGTAAGTTATTTTTTTATTCTTAAAAGATCAAATAAACGGAAGCTTTTTTTATTCAAAAAAAAATTGACACGTCGATAAAATAAATTCACATGGCTATGTGTTATGATTCAGCTAATACATCATTTGTGTTTTGCCCAGGGCTGTGGATTCGGTGAAAAAAGGTCCGACTCCGACTCCAGCATTTACCAAAACCACGACTCCTACTCCAACATTGACCAAAAACACGACTCCGAGCAAAAAAAGTTCAATATCGTCACTTGTTTCCCCTAATTTTCTTATTTATGTGTATTCAACTAAATATCAACCCTATCAATGCGACCAAAAGCCAAATTTGACATATAAAATGCAAAAATCAAAAGTATAAACTTTTAAAAATTTCCGACACCGAGTACGACTCCGGCCAAATCACCGCGACGACTCCGACTCCGACTCCGGCCAAAAAGCTCCGACTCCACAGCCCTGGTTTTGCCACAATATAGCGAATTTGGGTTTATTTCGAAATCAACAAGTATGGTCAGTCCATCTACTCTCCGAGCTACCATTGATAATATGAAGGTAACATTTTGTTTCTTATAATTATCTTAAATAGAAGTGTGCGCTCAAATTGCAGTTCGTCTCTCAGTCTATGACTAGTTATATTTCATCAAACTGCAAGGTGCCGAAAAATTTATTCTTCTGATTTGTAATCAATTTTTATCCAAGAATTTTATTTTCGTTTCGGAAAAAATATTTCTCATTCCAAATTACGCAGATTTGTCCTGCCTATTGGATGCCGTAATCGATGCTTTCAGCTTCACAAATGTACATTCGTTTAACGACTAAGCTTCGGATGAACATCCATATATATCTGTTAACTAATATCACCACGTAATTTTTCTTTTCATTTTAAATGATTTGAAGATCATTTCCATAGACTGCGATCAAAAATTTACGTATGGTGACAGATGAGTTGATTTATTAATAAGGTAACTAGAAATAACACATTTCTTGTACTTATTCCACATTAGATTTATTAAGATCAGGACTGGTTTCGATCATCGCGAGCATTATCAGCTTATGACTATCATTCATCATTTTATGACGCTGATGATGAGTGAAACCGGTCCTGATCTTGGTAAATCTAATGAGAAAAATGTCTTATTGTTTTTTACTATAAAGCCTTCCACCAAGTATTGACAGTGAACACCCAAAAGTGGTAAGATATCTTATCAATGTTCAAGACCATTTATGATTTAAAATTATTATCATACATTTTCAATTGACCGTTCATAGTTGAACAGATGGCATCAGACGTTGAATGAATCTTGAAATTTTAAATACTAAAAGCAACAAATTCATGAATATTCAAAAAATCTCCCTCGCCAGAACATTATTTCAAAAGTATTCCATTGAAATATTAAGTAATATTACGCGCGGAACCTATAAACCTTAAGTACACCTAAGTACGGATACTTTGTCGGCCCTTGGAACCCTTGCCCCGCCCCGCCCGCCTCTCAGACGAGTGGCGGGGCGTCAAACAGGCAATGCATATTTATTTTTCATGCTGCAATTTGACGGCTGGCACTTGGCACTTGGCACTTGGCTAATTTCGCCGGTGTCTTGCGAATTTTCATTTTTATCGGTGTTTTTCCGAGCACCGGGCTCACCTGTCGCCCGGCCGTATTGCCCGCCTGGGACGCGAAGAGAGCCTCGCAAAGAAGCGACTTTGTACTTCGGTGTCGCCATTACTGCGCCCCAAACTGCTTTTTTGCACGTGGTATCCCCGCTACCCACTTCGATCTCGAGTATCAGATTTTTTAAGTGGGTCCCGTTAAGTATAATTTGATGCGTTGAAAGGAAAATTACATTTGGAAAATTTTCACGATTTTTTTCTTACACAATTATTACAGTATAACTTTTGTCTTTTAATATTTGGCATTACAGCCAATTGTCACCTTACTTTGAAAAGGTTCTTATTGATATTTTTGCCTAAAATGTTTTTTTGGTCGAAAAACCTTGTATTTACCGCATTCTATCATATATATATGAATTTCAGAATTATTTATTGTTAAATAACGGAGTTAGCAGAATTCTAAAGTTGCACTGCATCTGCACACTTTTTTTACTTAATATATTTGAAAAAGTTCTAAGATTTTCGACATATTTTCCATCATTAGATCTTTAAGATTATTATTTCTCAGCAAGAGTTGTGAAACAATATGCTTAAAATATGTAAATTTAAAAATTTTTACTTGCTCATTATTACAGGTGAATTTTAAGCTATGGAAACTTTTAAGCAGAAGCTAATAATTACTATCAAGTTATTCCAACTACTTTAAACGATCAATGAAACCACGCTGTATTCATTTATTGATAGGATGGGAAATTTCGTGCATGAAAATCTGTGTGAAATATATTGTCCCATGACTTATTTACGAAGCTATTTTACTATCTGTACTGCATGAAAGCAAAATTGCGAATAGTATAGACATGTTAGCCAATATAAAATTATTATTGTTGTCTTTTACATTGTTCCACGTTCAAATCGCGCGCCATTAATAGCGCTTCCCGCCTTTTCTTTAGCAGTGTCGCCGGCTTCATATGCAGTCTCTTGGCGCCCCGGGGAAAATGGGGTAGGGCTGGCGGGTGGCATACGTACCGCAAAACGTGTTATCTTCGGCGCGTCGACTCCAATAATTCACGCAATAATTACCGAGAGCGGCAGATCACGTCCTTCCCGCGTAGACGCTAGCGACGCTGTTTCGCGCGTCTGCCACCGATTTACGCGATACAAATGCACCAACTTTACGTGCATGCAGACTCGTTTGGCGGTAAAAAGCTTAGTAATTTATACACCATTGCTATGCACAATAAAAACCACTTTTCGATATTTGTATCTGATGCTCATTATTATAGTGCTTCCACTGTTTAATATTTTGTAAACCATTCCCACTGCCAATATTGGTGGAACATTTAAATGAGCATTAGGTCGTTGACTAGTTGTACAAACCCTCTTTAAATGAACTAACGATAGAAGAACTTGGATTCAATAAATACTTTTGGTAAGCTATTTACTCGCTCCAAGACCTGGAGTGGAAGAGTATGAAAACATTCCAGATATCCTTCATGTCTTTGTTCACATTTGGTGATGTGAATAGAATAAAAAAAAGCATTAATGTGTCGCTATTTGACTACGGTGCTATCCAATATATCCTTGATCGATTTGTATGCAATGTTGAAATAATCCATTAACATACAATCATTGCTTTTTCCACTATTTATCATAACTTTCTGCAGAGTTTCAATGTATGTTAATACTTTAATACTATAAACATAATTTCTACATGTAATGGCCATCAATATTGTGGTAAAAGATCTTGGACTTAATTGTTTCTTAAAATCACGTTCAAATAATTTCAAAATCAGCCACTTGTAGAATTAAAACATCCCATTGACTAAGTCATACTAATATTCCATCAATTTTTGTATGGTTTGAATAAACTTAAAAAAAATACTTTTAATATTCTGATCTTCTCAACTCAGCGATGTATGATTATTTTGATTTCATTTCTGCAGTTTTCTTTGGGGATTTTCACTGAACATACTAATGTTCGGTGAAAATCTGTCCATAATTTGGTTAAATTATCAGTTTAAACCGAGAATACAGCGCATTTGTCACGTCAGACGGTACACGTTTCAACTGCTGTGCTGAATTTCAAAATATTTTCGCAGGCTTCTACTTTTATACGACTGTCACGACCCTCAAGATATTTGACATGGGCGTAGATAATTTGAATCATAAATAAAGATATCTGTAAAATATATTGTTTTATTTATACAGTATGTTCTTCTTAGTAAATATTGAAGCATATTTGTCGTAAGCCTTTACATTATACAAATGATATTATTTGCGGATATAATCGTTGTAATCAAATTGAATATTTGACGGAATGATATACTAACGTAATATGTTCTTTATCAAAATTTAATAATTATATTTGACGATAAAATTTTCTACAAGAATAGCTTGGAACTCAGTTGCAAAACCCCTCACTTTCAATACGAGTATGGATAGAAAGCACGAGACTAGGACAGAAATAGTGGCTAGCAAATCGCTCTCCCTTCGTTCTGTTTTTCGAATCACATCAGTTTTTTTAGAAGACATATGACTGTCTGCGAGTGAACACAAAACAATTCCGATGGTGTCTTTTATTCATTTTTTTTATTTAAATAAAATTTTAACTTAACATAATAAAATTTAAAATTTTCTACAGCTCATGATCAGACCAAGAGACCTGCAAAATAAAAAGAAGACTTTCGTATCTTCAGAGAAATATAAGTAACTAATTTTCATATTAAAAGAACTGATTTTTTATTTATCAATTTCAAGAACTTTTTTTTAAAAAAACCTGTAATATTCAATTGATTTAACTACTCCTTAAAGAAACATAAAGATAAAGTCACATAACTATCTTGGCATCGCAAAAAATACCAAAGCTTTTTCATAGAAATATTAAATAAACAAAAATTAATTTCGGTGCAAAAGTTCGCTTTTTTAAATAAAAATACTACAGGACGCAACAAAGCAATCGCCTTCCATGCACTTTGTAACATATTGCTCTATTCCAGCTTCAGCTGTAACGCACAATAAAAACTAAGTACTGGATTAAAGTCAAAGCAATGCATAAATAAGCTCGCCTCTACGAGAGGAGAAATGAGAATTTTTCAACAAAAATGATAAATTCTACAACTGGTTTATGGGACGAAAAACATTATGCGGATTGAGTAAATGTTAACCTTTTCTGCATAATTTTTTTTAATTAAAAATAAGGATGGAATTTTACAGTCGTTCTTATGAGACTGTAGTACAATAAAGTGGAAAAAAGAATATTGTAGAACTTATTATTACATGATAAAAATAACATAGCACGGTTTTGGAAGATGATATATTTCCGTGTAAAAATAATTGAGAATTAAACAATTCAAATTCATAAGCGGTATTTTTACGTGTTTAAGTAAATACAAAATTTGTCGAACGCAAAAGTTTTATGATATACGTAACATATTTTTTTAAAAAATACGGTGAGAATGTAGAAAATAACGATTATTCAATTGAATAGTAGTTTTATGGATTCACTGGATTTTATTTCTGGTTTATTAAATATATGTTTCTACTCAATATGCTGAAATTGTACAATATTTTTTAAAGTTGGCAACAATATTTTAAGCATAGAAAAACTCCATGTATTTTTGTTCAAAGAATTCAATCTAATATATATACATATAATCTATATTATTAAATGTTGATATATGCTCAATATCGCATGCGTTCTAAAATAAGCTCTTTCTTGTTTTGTGGTCTACGAAGCTTCCTCTTGTTGAGAAATCTAAAAATAGCCTACTGTCTCTCTGCCCTGGCTGCTAATCCCGCCAAACTTAAGCGCGTCTTTTATCTTCGTCAGAGGGCAACACTCGCCTATCGATTTTTAAAACAACTCAAACTAGGTTTCAACTAAAGTATTGTGCCGAGATGATAACAAAGCTCCCCCCGCGCGGCATAGATAAACTTTTAAAATGACTTTGGAAGCTTTTGAGCTTTTAATCGGCAAAGTTGTTCAGACAGACAGTTCGGGCGCAATCCTTGAACTGTGGCGGCCCACAAACTTTGTTTAACAGGACTTTTCTTCTTGTTTCAAGGTTGACTCTTAAAACAAACTGAGAGTTCACGAACTCCGGCCAACAATTTACAAATTCCTTTATAACAACTAACTACTTTTAATAGTGAAAGTTCAACTTGGGTTTATAGATCTTAATCAAATTCGCGTCGGGACTTTTTCTCGGAAAGTTTTACCATTATGGGGGAGAGTGCGCCGCGGCGGCGACGCCCTCGCGCCTCTGAAGCTCGTGCCCGGCGCCCTCCGCCCTCTGCCTCGCTGTTTACGCTGCAGCCACTTTTGGCCTGAATAACTTTTCTGCTTGTTGATAAACAATTGAAGATTGTTTTGGAAATTTTAGAACACCATGCGGATGATTTATACGCAATGTTTACGTTTCGGAAGTAACAGTTATTGAGTCACAGCCGCCCATTCGCTGTAGTCAAAATATTGGCATATAATCTAAAACAGCCGGATATTTTGTTTACTCTTTTCGAAACAGCCCACGAAAAAACCTTCGCAATATAGCTCAATTCTAAGAAGTATTTTCAACTTTTCATTCCATATTTATGATTTCTTTACTGCTTTACAAAAATAAAATGCAAACATAAATTGGTTGATATTTTTTTTTAGTCAATAAACAATTCAATAAATTGACTACTCGTGTCAAATTGGTAATGTAAATTTGTACCAAATTATCTTAGTAAAAATGTGCACACAAATTTTTGGTAATTTGAACACAAAGTAATTTAAACAAAAGAGAGAAACCTATAAATATAATTTTTGAGTATAAAGAATCTTGCGGATTTCAACTGAAGGTGCTTCATGGAATTTCAATATCAAATTTGATATTGACAATGCGCTTTGTCGCTAACGACACGTGTTTCGTTTTTCGGCATCTTTAGACATATCAAGTGCACGTATGAACTTAAGCTGACATGAAAAGTACACAATTCAAATGATTCAAATTTGACATTGAAACTCCATCAAGCACCGTCAGTCAAAATCCTAAATAATCGAATAGTTGCAAATCTGCAAAAATCAGCACGAATTGACGCTTGATTTTGCTTTTAATTTCAAATGTCACCACTTGATTCAAATGTCATTTCTCCCAGCCTATTCAAGCTTCAGAGCTTTTTCCCCCGTCCTTCAGCCACCCTATCCGATCCGTGGCCCCGGACGGTAAACCCGTAACACTGGCAAGCCGTCAGGCGCGTCATCATTTTCTCGCCGCAGGTTTTGTCGCCATAATGCGATTGCGATGGGCTTTTCACTTTGTCAATCTCCACAAATTGACTTCAATGAGGCTTAATGATAAATGATTTTTCCATGGGAGTATCATATAGGTATGCAACGATATAATATATTTAATTTCCATATAAATAACATTCACAGAACTTGCCTCTTTGTAATGTATATAGCTGGCAGACTTAATTGTAATAGCATGAAAAAATACTAATAGTGCTTCAAATACTAATTATATTTGTAGAACTAAGATAATTTGACATTTCTCACTAGATTATTATGGATTTCTACAAAGTGAAAGCCAATAGACTTGTTGCTCTCTTATTCATTTTTAAATTAAAACATTATTGAAATTTCGTTTGATGATTTCTCGTATTAGAATAAATTGTTCGCATTCACTTTTAAAAATGAAACGCGTTTGAATCACTATCAAGCTTTTTATCAAATAAAACTAATGTAATTTACAAGACACTTTACACCAATAATTGGCAGATAACACCTTATATGAGGAGCCAATTTTCAAAAGTGGACAAATCCATTTGTTGAAAAGATGAAAATGTGAGATATTTTCAATACTTTTTCCTCATAAATTTGTGTTTACTATCAATATTTTTAACATATGTTTTAAATTAAGGAATGACGGATAATCTGTAACAATTCAAACTTTTCCATGTGAATAAAAAAGGTCTCAAAAGTTTAATCTAAAACTGGCAGTTGAAAAAAAGTAATTTGGAATTGTCCACTTTTGAAAATTAGCTCCTCGTATGTGATATATGAAATAAAGTTATAGCAATCAGATGAAATCATTTCTTTAAACGATAACTATTATTGATATCATTTAAAATTACGTTAAAGCCACTTAATCTATCGTAAAGAATATTAATTATTAGTGATTGCAATTATGTATCTGAATTTCGATTTCAATATTAGCTAGCATCAAGCGTCAAGAAAACAGTAAAAAATAAAGATGTACAATCATAAATAAGAGCTCGAACCAAAATAAACATCTTACCCAAGATTTAAATTTTATGTTTAACAACCCATTAAAAAAGCATACATTATTTATAGTCAGTATTTGACTTTTTTTACTCCTACGCCAAAGTTTTATGTAACAAAATCCAAGTAACGGTTAGAAATAGAACATGTAGAAGTCAAGGATATCAAAAAAAACTGGAAACACATATCACAAGCTACGAAAAAACTCAAAAGAAGATTACACGCATGACATAAATATATTGAAATTATTCATTAAGTAATGACATTATTGGAATATAAAAATAACCTTTGCATCTAACGTCGTAAATATTCAAGAAGTTCCATTTATTTCTGATTATTATCAAATAACTCATTGTGTTTCGATAAATTTACCTGCCGCCCATGACTCTTTCCTAACTAAGTTAGGATTTCATCACTTTAGCGCGTCATTCTGATATCAATAAAAAAAACTGCAAAAAACAAACATAACACGCTCATACTGGCATGTCATGCGTGAAGCTTTAAAGGGCATTACCTGCGTCCAACGAGCCCCACCCCTCCTACTGCTCTCCGTCGAAGCCTCAATGGAGCCCCGCAGTGCCTCGACCGATGCCCCTTCAATTTGTGTAAGTGACATTGATAGCTTTCTGCTGTACGAATACGCCAAAAAATATAACGTAAATTGAAAGTGTTTTTGCGATCCAGTGAGCTTTTTTTGTTTTTTGTGCTTTTTCCTCTCTCGATTCTCGTTCAATTTATTTGTTCTGGCAGTTTAACTGGCAGAATTGCATTATATGAGGGTGTGAAACAATCGCAAATTGATATGTTATTATTGGAAATCGCATCTTTCCAGTGAATGATTCTTTATTGATTCTCCTATTTGGATCTCGAAAATCACTTTACACATTATTTTATAAATCAGTTTCTCGGACCGTTATCCATAATCAATTAACATTTAAAATTAGAATATGGATGTGAAATCAACAATAAATTAAACTATCGACATTGAGTTATTTCTTGCTATATTACGATTGTTCAATTATAAAAAAACCTAGAACGCTTGTTTTAATAGTTTTTCCAAAAAAAAGGTGGGAAATAATATTTTTAATCCATTAAGTATCGTTAAATGCATTTTACAATTAACGACAAATACTACGCCTCAATTTTTCCCTACGCTCAAAAGGAATAAAAATCAGATTTTTTTTTATTTTTGCATGCAAAGTATGTGTTTTGCTAATCTTGCATGTTGTAGAAAAACATATATCATTTACCAGAATCCCTCTATTGGGGAAGTCATTTCACGCGCACTTTTCCCTTACACCGGTAAACACAAATCACGAGGCTGTCGATGAAGTATGTTGCTCGTTTCTCCCGCTGACGGCAGCACAGTACGGTGCCTTCGCACAGAGCGTGCTTTTCCAACCCTCTCGGTTGGGCCACGACCGCTACGTCACGACGCCCGCTTCGGCGACGTCTCTCCGATGCACGCGGCGCTTTGAAATATTTCGAGCGTTTCGATTTTATTTTTACTGCCCTTCAAAACGCTTAGCTACCGAACGTGTTTTAATTGAAAAATGTTTTATATAGGGGCACATTGCTCTCTACAGGTTTTTATTTTCTGCTTAATTTTAACACTGCTTCTTGAGACAAATCTTAAAGCCAACTCTAATCAATTTATTTTTACTACCGCTATAGAGCTTTCTATTTTTTTTTATAAATGACATATATTATCGAAATTCGTTTTATAATCGAAGTGTGAAATAAACAACAAAAAATTCATATGGTTAAAATTCTTACTGTTTTTACGGTAAATAGAAACTAATTCAATTAATTTTAATTGATTGAATTGACATTAACTTGGTAGAACTACATTACAAGAATGTGAAAAAAAAGTATAACGTTTCATTCAATTTGGTGTAATTTTCTAATAAAAAAGATATAATATCATTTCTTCGTAATTAACAAGTCCAAATATTTAAGAAGTTTAGTTGTCTTTTAACCTTAATATACAGTATTATGCATAGGTATTTCCAAATTTCCACAAAGGTATGAATAGTTTGTAGCAAAACGCCAAAAAATTGAAGCTCAAAAATATGCGTGTCTTTTAATATATTACAAATTCATTATGTATGTCATGTTCCACGAAATCAAACTAGGTAATTTTTTACTTCAAACTCTCATAAGTACGGTACCTCATTTTTGAAACAATAAACTGTGCCGAATATATAAGAGGCTAGTACTCTATTATGTGGCGTTTATAAAAAAGTACCGTGGGAAAAAAAGAGCGGCCGGACGGCTAGCAAAAAGGCTTCGCCGCACAGTAGAAATTTTCCCAGCATGAGAAATTACCGTCTACCCCCACCAGGTCTGGGCGGCGAAGGTTTGCGCGCGCAGGCGCTTGGCGCCGCCCCCGCGGAGGCCTCGCGGGGAGCCGCGGGAAAAACTCGGACTAGGGCGGGGGTTCGAGCCTCCGCTGCCCTTCACTCTGGCGCGCGCTCTCGCCCGAAGCGGGAACTTTTTGGCAGCCTTCGAAGCTACCGGCTCTCGTGATCCCGTGCGTCGATTTTCCGAAAAGTTTCGCTCACCCACTTTCCACGACGTCAACTTGATACAGATACGGCCGATCGATAAATCTCTTCGTGTCTCGTTACGAACGATCTTTATTATTTTACAACAAAAGAGACCAGTGTAGACCACACATTAAGTTCGAACATTAGTGTGTAAATTAAACAGTGCTACAATTTTCAGATTTAAATCGATTCAGACATTCAAAATCTACAAACTTTTTTCCGCGATCTTAAAAGCTCCATAGAACTTAGATAGTAAAGTGAATTTTCCTAAATTAACATCCTTGAGATATTCCTTATCGTTATTTTATATTAAATAAGTGTTTTCGGTCGATGTTAGATAAGACAGTGGTATATTTTGCGTGAACAGTTATATGTCAGGACAGTTTATAAGTGAATTGTAAAGACGAGCATGCGATCAGAGTGCGTGACGTCCTTTCTGGCGTGACATGTCGGCAATGGTCAGACCCCTGTGGTGAGTTTTGTCTTTTTTCTCATTTAACGCATTATTTATTTTCCTTTTTTCCTAAGAGTAGAGAAGTTCCCAAATTGGTGGTTCCTAGAATTGCGTAATATTGCAAATGGATTTGTTAGTGTCCGAATATGCTCTGATAGTTCAACTTTAATTTGCAGAATATATGCTTTCGTAAAAAAATAGATATAATCGTTATTTTGGTTTTGGCGATTTAATCAATTCTTTATAAATATCAAACATTAAAAAATAGTTTTCACCGTTTTTTAAGTTCTTTACTACATATATTTTCATAATTTAGTTATCGCCGATTTTGCACACTCCTTTCATAAAAGTATTTTTATTCTTTCGTATAAATAAAATAAATCAAACTCTTTTATAGTGTGCATGTAATTATTTTTTCATAATTCGAACACAGTTTTAATCTACTGAAAGAAATAATAACTTAAAATAATTTATAGCAATCGCATTTTTTATTTCTTGAATACTGACATAAATGTAATATGGTGCTTTCCAAAAAGGATTCATTTTCCTTCATGGCAGCAAACTTATTGAATCGTCGATAATAAATCAAAATCAACAAAGATACTTACATTTATTACTTATAAATTCTACCAATTAAGCGTTTTTTGGACAATATCCTTAGTCTGGAAAATTACTTTACGCGTGGGAATAAAACTTATTAAAAGTATTCCATTTACTGTTAAAATTACTAAAAAAATCGCATTAACATTTCAGTCTCAGAAGTTTCATTATATTTTGATTTATCATTTCAATTTTCTGAATAAATCAATTATTCTGAAGTTCAATATGCCTCAATGCGTGTGTATTCTAATCAGAGCAAAACATTTTGATTACCGTATCGAAGAATAACCACGACACAAATAATGCAAATGGGATTCAATCTCGTTAAGTCTTATAATACTGGTGCTACAACATTCGTGATGTCAACCGAAACGATTTACTCATTATGAAGACCAAGTAACCGAATAATCTAATAACATGTGCTCACCGCAACCCTCCCTGCTTGAATATCGTATGAGCGGTTGTGGAAAACGTTACCCTTAATTTTATGAATGAAATATACCCTTACCTGTCTAGCTACCTTCGTTCGAGAGGGCTTTGCTTAAGGGTTTACGTAAAAAATATTGCGAATTTCGTACAGTGACTGCATAATATACGTTGTATTGAACATTTTAACAAGCTATACAATTGTCTTGAATATTTAAAAATAATTGTATTATGACATTTTTTATTATTATTATAACGTTTATCGTTCAATTATTACAATTTAAAATATATATATATGTATATGTTGTCTTTCACTTCAAATACAATTATATAATAGACTTAATTTTTCCGAAACCATTCACTTATTCAGTATTTAAATGACGACATATTATCGCTCATTCAAAATTTATGTCTATTGTTGATTTACTCTTACGCATATATATGTATTTGATGAAAAGCCGTTATATTTCAAATATCAGTCAACTATTAGAAAAATGTGTATGAAATAATAATATTCTTTCTAAACTCTAAATAAAGGTAAAAATTTTTAGTTTAACTTGTTTGTTGAGTTTTTTTCTAATTGATATACTCTATAGAATATTACGCTAAACCATTTATTGCTAACTGAATTGGTGGCATTTATTCGTTGAATTTCTTTATTTCGAAAAAAAAAAGTTAAATTTATAAACGTTTTTAGTTTTTATTGTTGAAATAAAAATGAAGAATTTTCTTTCATTGTATTTCATGTAAATTTTAAAATTCTATTTCTCCTTAAAAAACCTTGCTTGGTCTTAAATCTGAAATTCATCATATTGTCTAAATATACAAATGAATTGTAATGGCTACACACGTAAAATTTGCGTCAATTATTAATATTGTACATATTTTAAGGATTTAAAATCTGTCCTTCGTAATTCTTATTGAACTTTGGTCATGGCTTGAAAAAGCTTCATTGTAATTACGTAGGACTTTTCGTTAAACTTATTACTGTGAGATATAACGCTCTCTTATACTTCTTAAAATTTAATAGAATTTTTATGAAACCATTATCATGCCGTCGTATATTTATATTTGTAATCTCTTCAATTAAAAAACCTTTACCACTGTCACCCAGTATGGCTATTTCGTACTGTGTTGACAGCATTCGTTATCAACACACACCCTGTGAATGAATAATAAATACACATTAAGTACTCATACACGTAATTGACATTTGGCCGCCTATGTCAACATCGACATCAATCATTGGTCAACTGCGGGATCGATTTTCAACAAACTGAAAAAAGAGCTTTTAAGCATTTCACGGTCAGTGCTTTTTATTTGTACCCTTCGTAATAATAAATTCACGAGTACTTAGTTCACAATTTCCCATACGTGGTGTTTTGTAGAGGGCAACTTGCATTCTACGGTATAGATATAGCGCTTAAAGTCAGTGGCTCCCTGAAAAAATCATAGAATAAATATATTTGTGATATAACCCTCTTTATATTGGACCATTAAGTTTTTATATTATGGGCTTATTGTACGTATGGCCACCATATCTTTATTTTTATAGATTACTAAATATATCGCAATTGTTATATTCCGTGTTTGAGTGATCTGCCTTCTAAAATTTCATCAATTTATGTTTTGACAATTCCAATTCAATTATATTACACGAATTACAACACACTATAAATAATACAATATTGTAAAAATCAATTTCTTCAACTGTAAATAGTCCTTATGCATATTTCCATTTAAGACTACATTTACATTTATTAGTCTAATGGTTTATAATAGATTAGTTCGTTTTACTTCTGACACGTTATTTATATGTATTTTTACGTTTTTTTAGCGATATCTAAATATTTTGTATCGTTATAAATACTCTTAAAATATTGCAGAGTTCAGATTGTTATAAAATTAAGGAAATTAAGGTTCATTATGATAATAATATTTATTCAAGAAAAAGCAAATCATGGCATTACAGCTGATGCCAATGCGCCATGTATTTGACAAATATAAATACATGTATTTATATATATACATACATGTAAAAATATAGTCGTTAAAATTAATTTTTAACCTTTCTAATAAATCATACTTACATATTTGGGTTATGATAAAAATAGGATTATTTGTCCTTTTTTATTTCCAGCAATTTCACGTTATTCGATTAAATATTTTTTTTATTAACAATCGTTTTAATAGATTAGGAACTCTTTGATGTTTTTCAAAAAAGAATCACCTTTATAGAACATGCAAAAAATGCGCGGTATAAATTCCTGGCACCCCACTGACTACAGGTACCTTGCGGAGATACAAGAGCCCGATAAACCCTGGGGAGCCAAACAGGGTTGACCCTCGACGACCCTCTGCACCAAATCAACCCTCTTTTCCTCTGTTATTTCCAATCCAAATGTTTACTCACCAGAATGCGACGAAAAAATATTTATTATCGTTATCAATAAGCTAAACGGCAACGTGACTGAATTTTGTCGCGTAATATCTATAAACGGTTTGACAAAAAGGTTATATTTGCTCATTGTAATGTAACCCATTTTTGTATCACACATGCTTTGAATAAAAGCTACATTATTTACTAAAGCCGAATGCATTGCAGTCTGTTTTTATTCAGCTTTATTTTTTAAATATGTGCTCTAATATAATGGATATAATATTATTGCAATAACCACTGTAGAGAGGGAACAAAACAATACCTTGTAAAGTTTATATAGAATTATTTTTTAAAAGGTATGGCTAAATAAAAAGTGATTCCTCTTTCATTTAACATACTCGTGATAAATAAAAATAGATGAATAAACATTCTTTCAATTCATAAATTTTTCTATTTCCATCATAATAAATTGTGTATCAATGATTTTTTACAGTATTTCAAACAATCAATCTTTGCCATCGAGACAATACGTAAAATCATAAACATATTTTTCAGAAACACGAAAATAGCTATTATTTTACGACTTAAAATAAATTAGACACTTTTTTTTGTACTATAACTTCCACATATAATATTATAAAGATCACGACCAGTTTCACTCATTGCGAGAATTTTCAACTGGTATTTTAGATTAACAAAGCCGGTCTTAAAATGTATAGAGATGTAGTACAAAAAAAAATGTTTATTTAGTTAAAACAGCATCATTGCATATATAAGTGTAAAGTTAACACATTTAAAGTGACGAATTAATAATTATTTCCTTATATTTTATGGCAACATTAAACGAAATAACCATTACATTTATTATAATAAAATTATAATATCACGATTATTCTTCATATAGATAGTGTCATTTGTATCAAAATACTTTCATAAAACAACTATATATATACAGTATTATCATCAGTTCTTATGTCGTAAAAAAATAATGTTAACAAAAGCTTGAGTTAATCTAGGTATAATTTTGATTTGTGGCATCAATAGTCTTACCATATGCCACATTTTACTTCAAAATTATGTCCAACCGTTTTCCATAACATGATCATAATGAATACTTAATGTTTCTAGGAACAGCTATTTTAATTTTTTTAAATATAATACGTAGATTTCTTACCACTTTCTAGCATATTCAATTTCTAACTTTAAAGCCATTGAAAATATATTTCTATCGCATTTATGAAATTAATGGAAACATTGAAAAGATCATGTTTCATACCGAGTAGAAATTACTTTGCACAATAAGTAAGTCAGTATTTATTTGTGGAAGTGGCAATATGAAAATGAGTCATTGTGTTGGTTGGCATCGTCCTCACACGCAAGTGTCGGCTCTAAATCCCGACTCGCGCGTAAGATAGTGTCCCCCAAATCCTCAGGTCGGGAGGTTCAGTCTCTTATTCTAATCCCAGGGATTTGGCTGCTGATTTACAGGCGCACAGTGAAATGTGCTGGAGTCGTCGGGGCTTCCCGAAAGAAAAGTGATAATTTCTTAATCCGAACCTATCGACCTACCCAAATGGGACCACACTCCGTCGGGAACAGACGCGAAAAAACATACGGCATTATTCAACTATTCAAACATAAATATTTTAATTATATAGTTTCTACAATAAATTGAAATATATGGTTTAGTACTTCTTCAGGACTTCATCAAAACTTTACGTTAATTTACCAATAAAAAGATATAACAAGTGACCTATCTTTTTATTATATATTCGTCTTTAATTTAATTTCATACGTGGATAAATAATTTATAATTGTATTGTTATACTCAACCAATTTACAGTTCGTATAGCAAGACACATTTTCTTTGGTTTTGACTATTAATTGAATTTTCCATCTCAAAGAATCATATTTAATTTATTTCTTCATTATCCTTCATAAATACTGTAATAAATTAATGCTTTATATTATCTGTTCCTTGGAAATATCTTACTGCCATCATTACAATAGAAAAAACAATGTTTTTTCTAATATTTAGTTAATAACATCAACTCTAGGGTCGGAATAATTAGAAAGAAAAAGTTCATAGTTGTTTATTGTGAATGAAACTAAAACATGACATCACGGTTGATACCAATTCGCCATGCATTTGAAAATTATAATAAAGATAGTTCATAAGCATAGCATAATAATAATTATAACAGAGAATGGGAGAAAAGACACATCAATTTAAAATTACAAAAATGATAAGTTTTATATTCAATGTTTTGAGTTTAGTTCAATTAATAAATTATTTAATTTTGATACAGCGAGGTCGTGATAAATATTTCTTTTATATACGGATTCTATCACCATTGGTATAAAATACATAATTATATATTTGAATGCTGGGAAGTATTAGATTAATTAAATCCTTGATTCAAATTAATCTTAATATTCTTCTAACTCGCTCATCGCTAAAGATCCTGACTTCTTGAAGGGCGAGTGGCTTAACCGAGCAGCCCCAGAGGCAAGGCAGGCAAGCCATCATGGGAAGGAAAGGAAGGGTGATAGGTTTATCTAATTTGAAGAGGGATGAAGGGAACCGCTGAAGCGTTGCACCCGAACTCACAGAACCAAAGCTCTTATTAACTGGGGACAATTATTACTTTCACTGCATCAGAGATCTAATCACTTCGGTCTGGGTTCCTTGTAAAACAAGTACAAACAAATTGCTAGGGCTTTGTATCCGTTTTGACTTGAAATGGTTAATATTAATATGTATTATTGTCTATGACATATTATTAATTATGAAGCATTTGATGTTTATTACTCGACTAAAATTAGCTAAACGAATCAGTTTATACAAAAAGAACAGCTTTAAAAATATCACTTATACCGCCAATAAATCGCAATACATTTTTATTTCCTGCCGTTTTTTTCAGTAAATTGTTTATTATTTTAAAAGGCCGACTATAGTTAAATATTGTATGCATTTTTTTTCTTTCACTATTATCAGAGGTACGTGTATGTCATTGTAACTTGAAGAAAAATCCATAACATGGCAGTAATTAAATTATTTTCTTAACGTTATAATTTGGAACTTGATAATAAAATTAGATTGAATAAAATATCAGCATTTTAACTATCTCTCTTGATCATTTTATTTTTTCAATTTTCCTATAAGGAAATATTATTAAATATTCAAAATGATATTTCAATAAAAATTATGACATTACATCAATATGTAATTGAAAACTAATTGCTTAACAACGTAACTTACATAGGATGTTATATCGAATGCTTTCTTTCAACACTTAATACACACATATAATGATTGCTTAATTTTATTCGTGAAACGGTTTTATCCTTCAAATAAATAGAAACACAGAAAATCGTTCAAATTTCATCAAATAGTTTTAAAAAAACATAATTATTTTTCTAATAATTTCATAGCAGTTGGTATTGTACGGGTTCTTTTTATATTAATCAAATTATAACAACTCGCTATCATTTGAATCAATTATTTTCTTTACTGGTTATTAATGAATTACTCATACAGTTAATTCTATTAGATCTTATTAATAGTAGTGCAGTGCTTGTAGCAATTTAAATTTATAGTTTTTAATTTAAATAAACGTCGTATTATGCAAAATTAAATATTTGATGAAAATGCCTACTTTTTTGCTGACCAATAGTAGCACCAAATTCACCACGATTCGTTTAAATTTGGGTAAAGTATTAATTACCTACGCTAATATGTTTAATATTTTTTAAATATAAATAACGTTTAGTAACATTGAATTTATTTCAGAGCTAAATATTATTTATTCTGTTAATGTGTAATGTATGAGATATGACATTTTCTTCACTCAGTATTTAAGATGGCGTTTCTATTAAAAAATAAAGAAGATTTTTCTTACTAGAACATCCTCAATCTATCATAAATTATTTTATTGATTCACATACTTAAAAAAAATAGTACTCAATACTATACTCAAAATAGTCTTCATTATTGTTTTCTAATAAATCCGTCATATTAAATGAAGATCGGTATCAAAATCTTTTACAAACTAATATCTTATGTAATTTATCATTAGCATTATATGAACATTACAATCAAGCACACTTCTACTATCTTGATATATTCACATTTGTAATATACTGAACTAGCTCTCCCATCATTGACTTCCATCGGCTCTCAGGTTCTCAGGCTTCAAACTAAAGCATCTCTATGCGGTCAAGTAACGTCCCGCCCACGGGAAAACTAATAATCCCAGTGTAGTTACCAAAGCTCCCACTGCTTCAGACAGACCTAACAATCTCCCATATCGCTAATCATAATAACAGGAGATCGTGGCTTCGCCATTGTTATATCACGTTACTTGGAATTTTAGTTATTTTCCCTGCGAACTCAAAATATATTGTTTGCCTCAAAATTTCGTGTGTGTACGTCTGCCGGGCCAACAGATGTCGGTGAACTGTTTGCTCTGTAGTGCAAATACTCATTCGGATGTTTCTAAATGTTATGATGATAATATTAAATTTCATTGTCTGAACCTCAAACTTTAAGTTATTAAAATATACCTCAATAGCATCATGTCATAAGATTGTGTATGAAAAAATCTTTCGACAATATGTAGAGAAAATTCACTACTTTTCCATCATACTTGATTGATTATTATTTTCGAACTTCAATTTCAAAATTCTTCTTATTCTGAAATCTTGCTATTAAAACTTTTTTAGCCGATTTAATAATCTTAAGATGGTCAAATATGTGGACGGCTTCGATTGAGTGCTATAAATATATCGCCTTACCCACTATTTTAGATAACGCATGGTAATGCTAAAGGGCAATTTTACTAAAAATAAAAAAATAAAATTTGCCTACTAATTACTTTACTTTCGATAATCTTGTTGTACCTTTCCATAATTTAATGATCATGGTGCATTAAAAATATTTTAGATATATCTAATATTTTGATATTATGTTATGGTTATTAATGGTATCCTTTCAAATTTTATATCATTAATAACAAGAGAATTAATAGTGACTCAGACAGGTAGATAACAAATATCTTCTTTATTGATATCAATAACAGAGTGCTCAAAATACTTTTAGATTTTTTTTTACAGTGATATTTCCATAAAAGATATTTTTCTAAAACATTTAGTGTAAAGCTTAGATTAAAATTTCTTTTTTTAATTGTATTGCATACGCTAAATTCGTGTTTACGACAGTCTATAGTAAATTCTTAATTTCACACAAATTGTAGTTCTAGTAAGTGCTATATATTATATTTCAGCTATTGCAGATATTAAACATAATTATACATATGAATTTTCTAGAAAATGTTTTCATTTCAATTAGCAACCACGATTTTATTTAAATGAATTAAACAAAAAAGGAATATTTAAAAATGGAACGTTCAAATTTAATTTATAGAGATGTGCATTTTTAATTATTTTATTGGGTTGAGTATTCGATACACCAGTTATTCGCTATATAAATAATGATATTTCGATAGCAATAGTAAATGTTATAATTACGAAGTCACTAGGCTTGATTATTATTGAAACGATTCCTTTGCATGTTTCTTGAGCATAGCCGCCGCATTTTACATGGCATTAAGGTGAAATCAAACTAAATTGGATGATTGCAAGATCAAATGAATCCATAGTAAGGGTTGGAAGGCGCTATTGTGGGTCGCATTAGGGTAAATGACATGTTGTTGAGTCGAGTAAAGTGGTAGGCGCTCAAACGAAATGCCAATTATATAGAAATCATGTTGTCGTAGTCATTATGATGTTGAAACTGGTAGCGATTTTTCCACTTGCCCGAATCCATACATCAATAGTATAGCATTGCACACTGCTCGTTATCGATATCATTTAAGAATCTTATTTATTACTTTTGACATATAACTACCATTTTTTGGGATTTTTTTCATTGTCCATCCTTTGTGATAAAATGATAAAACAGGTACCAGATATCTTAGAATATTTTTACGTTACAAGATAAAACAGTTATGATAAACTCGAGGAGAAAAGATTCAACTACACCCACGCTCAATACCTCAAATGTCAGATTAAAAAGAAAAGGATTTATTTCCATATCGGGAGTTAAACTCAAAACTATCTGATAGTTTAGATAAAGTTCTAGCTACACACCCACGGAAGCCGATATTTGTAAAACGTATACCTAACATGAAAATAAAAATTCTACATATAAACATCTACGTCAAAAATATTTGAATACAACTATAAAATGAAAGACTTATATCCCAAGATACATCATTAATTACTCAATAAAAACAATTTTCTTGATTTCTAAATATACCCATAGTATGTGATTGGCTTAAAGATATTCTAGATAAATGTACTCAAAAATTATTATTGTCGACTTGAAAGTAGCTGAAATATTCCAATAACATCTCACCCATCTAATTAAAACGTTTTATCCTCCCCACATTCAATATTTTTAATCATAAATATTAATTGTGGTATTTAAATCGATCCTCCAATTTATGTCATTAAAAATGATACATCTGGGTTTGATGATTTTAACCAAACAAATTAAACTGAAATCAATAATTGAATTGTAATTCTATACACTTATAAGTAACGGATATGCTTGTAATTTTTTGCCCCATCTCTATATCATATATTTATTCCATTTTGAACTAACCATGCTTTTTTTATTTCAATCGCCATATTTCATAGACAATAATTATTTCATGCACAAAAAAAATTCGTAGATTTTCTCTTACAGTTCCATTTACAAAATTCATCGTCAGCAAAAACAAAAGATCATCGGTAAATGACATTCAAACCGCTTTCAATGAATCGAGTTTTTTTTATTTGCGTCAGTAAAAAAAGTTTTGTGCCGTGTATTCGAGTTGTAATGCATTTAATAAAAAGTTTTCCAGTCGATTTGTTTTAAAACACATCAACAATATTGAGGTTCGCCTTTTTAATATCCACAATGCTATTGTATATGTTTTCGTTGCCTTCGTTTAGAAGTTGAAGGTTCAACTAAAATTCACTTTTTGTAAAATTAATTATTCGTATAAAAATGTCATATTTCGATTTTCAATTTGAATCGGTGATTTAGCGAGCTTTTTTTGTTTTTGAATTATGCAATAAAACAATATTACATGTTTTTAAAGATAAAAAAAAAAAAAATCTGGATAGCTTTCACCGATTTTTTATTATAAATGATAAAGGTACATCATATTAAAATGAGTAAATTTTTAAAAACGTATCCATTGATAATACGACAGATTTCTTTTTGCCAATAGAAAACATAAACGAATCAAAAAAAAGTGTAAAGTCATTAATTACAACGTGTATTGTAAAAGTGTTTTGAAATTTATTAATGATAATTTTGGTATAGCTATAAAAACTATGTTATTTTCATTTTATTAATATCAATTATGTCCGATGCCTCTTTAAACTATTTTTTTTATTTTGGTTCATGTTAAAAACAATTGCAAACAGACAATAACACAATTTATAAATATGTTTCCTTTTTATAATATTTACGATTATGTTCATATCACTGATTTATGAAGTCACGAAAGGTAGGTAAATAGACGAGTTGTAGATGATATGGCGTCTTACTTCAACTACTTCATTTGATCCAGTCGCGAAGTCATCGACAGTATTTTTTGGGGTAATCCGTACGTTTGATCAAACAAAGCAACATTTTTTGCCTTAGCTACGTGCGGCTTAGCTCGAAAGATATGTGGAGCGACTCATTACGCATCTTAAGTTTTTTAATAACTTCACATTACTTGAGAGCGGGTTGCCTTAACATAAAATACATTTCTTTTAAAGTGTTCAAAGAATCATTAAAATTCTCGATATCTATTGCGTATGTCATATCCGTACACTAAAACGAAAAATGTTGCTCTTGTTCTAGGTCCAGTTCGATCCCCTCAACTCAAACGAATTTAATGCAATTGAAAAAGCGGAAACTCGATTCTGCCAATGAATTAGATAACAAAGTGAAGATCATGGGAGCCGGGAGGGGGCGGGGTGGCGGAGACGAAGACAGCGGTGAATTGGTAGGTGCGGGAAGTGATGTCCCGGGGGCCAAGCGTCGGCGGAGACCTGCCGACGACGACGAAGCTGAAGCTCCAACGTCGGCACCCTTGCCGCAAAAGAAACGCGTTCTTCCCGCAAACGTCGTCGGCGTCTTAAGCCCTTCGAGAAAAACCTAAAATTTGGAGCGCCTGCCGGAACCCGAAGATGACGAAGTCCTCATTCGAGAAACTCAGGCAGCGTTAAAAAGTCTTTCAGGGAGTTGGCCTCATGAACAACGAGGATCACTTTACACCCGCCCAGAACCTGAAGATTCCCCAGCTTTTGAGAATTTGTTCGAAGACAAAAAGTCTAGTGTCAAAATGTCTCCATCCTCGGCATCTATGGCATCTTCTTCGGGTAGTGTAGACGCTTCGTGTTGTTTAAAAGATGTCATCACCCTCAGAGATCAACAAGACGAAGGTAAAAATAAGAATTCTTCCAAACTAGATAGCAAATCGACGAATAAGCAGAGTAGACGTATAGACAAAGATGGTGATTCCTCAAAAGACAGAAGTGATTCTCCGAAACCTCGTGATAAATATTCTTCTCGATATGAACCTCCAGATTTTGATGAACTCGTTGACGATTCTTCAAATGATCTCGAAATTGACATGTCTGAACCGAGTGACGATCGAGAAGACGATGAAAAATCTGAAGGCGGTAGCAAACAAAGAAAAAAGTCTGAAGATAAACGAGACTCCAGTGCGAGTAATCCTAGACAATCTTTATATAGTGCATATCGAGCTGCCACGCATCCGTTTTCTTCCCAATCAGCTTTTAGACCACCTTCAGAATCAGGCAAGCAAGGTCGAAGTGGGGGCGCCGCAGGTCTCGGCCCCTATCCCGCTGAAGCTACGTTTGTCGGTTATCCAGATGGAGGACCTGTATCTCATCACAATTCAGTTATGATGGCGGAAAGTAAGCAATTATCCCCTGTGAAGTCTCTAAATGGTGAAAATGTTGGAAATCCGGAAACTGCGAGTAGTAGCGTCAGTGGGAGCTCTGGAGCAATAGCAGCTGGGAAACAATACACCGTTTTGCAACCAGCAGGCGCTGGGTCTAGGGCGGCGACTGCACTGCAAGAAGCTGCACGAGGAGCACCAAGCGTCGCCGCTGTTAGCGATTTGCGACCTCCCCCCGCACTCTCCCCTGCCAGTCTCAGTAGAGGTGAGATTTGTCCATCCAAATTAATAATCAAAGTATATCAATCGTGTTGGCAGATCTCGTATGTTCATCATAGTACCTTTTTATGTTATTTACGATTTTATAAAAATTAACTCATCCTAACGTAGTAGTATATTATATTAACTGTGCAAACCAATATGCGCAATACGATTTTTCTATTTAGAAAATTTTATTTTGTAAACATAAAATTCAATTATTACTGAATGTTTCTTGCTTCAGATCAAAATGGTGTCATTTTATATTGTACTAGTATTGCTACCCGGCTTCGCTCGGACTAAGCGACCAATAATTATTTAATGTTATATCATTCCCAAAGAATTACAGACCCACAGACATACATACATACATACGCCGTTTCGGTATTTCTAGTATTGCTACCCGGCTTCGATCGGACTAAGCGACCAATAATTATTTAATGTTATATCATTCCCAAAGAATTACAGACCCACAGACATACACACATACATACATACATACGCCGTTTCGGTTTTATATATAACATTCATTATCAACCAGACTTGCTTGCACCTTCACGTTGTTTAAAATAAATACAACAACCATTATTATCTACAAAAATACATATAGCGTGATGGGTTTATTATCAATAAAGGAAAATCTATATACACTTTCTACAATTCAAGTTTTTATCTAAATTACTAGCCCATAGTTATTCAATTACTTAACTTTTATTTTTCAATATATATTATGTCAAATGTTCCAAGATTGCTTAATGATACTGGCAATGTTATACATCTTTAGTACACGACAGAAACGATGCATTCTGGTCGAGCTCCATGGAAAACAAGCAGACTAACTGCAAGTAAAAAACGGTGTGTACATAATTCGTCGGGCACGTCGTCTAATTACGGCTCACGGAGCTTATAGTTTACCTTTCGAAGTCTTTTAACTAGAACCGGCAACTTTTACGGCTACTACCAAAGGATGTGTATCCCTTGCAAAGGAGACATCTTAATGTCAATAAGAGGCTTTCGTCTTCCCGAGGATTCAAGTCTGGCGCAGAAAAGTTACTGCGATATGTTTTATTTCAAGTAAAATACACTATAGTACTATAAAATGTCAGGTCCACGCTAATAAAATGTCATTATGTTTTAATGTTTCATTGAATAAAAGTAAGGAATATAAATATATACAGAAAACGTTACTTACTTAGACATTTTAACAAAATAAATATATGTCAAGGTTTGAAGAACTAAATACGTGAAATGAAAAAAAAGTATAATATATCGACCATGTTAAAAATTTACCACATAGAATCAGATCCATATTTTTTTTATGCAACTATTGATATTCAATGTGTTGTCTTTATTTATTTCTTATTAGCATTACAGTTTTTACGAATAAATAATCAATAGTTGTCAAATAAACTAATTCGTAAACCATTTGACCATCTTAATTTTTTTCAATTTACAAACAAAGATATGATGTCAATAATTGTAGTGTTTCGTTGTCATCAGATAATACTGTAAATTAAGAACGGGTTGCGTTATTTCGGCTATAATTTCTTTGAATAATAAGATAATTCACTTCCTCTTAATTGTAAGCTCAATTTGCCAGACGTATAATTTATCAACGTATATGACTATGATAATAATTTTGACATGGCAGTGACTTCCATTATCTAATTTAAAATTAATGTTTCACTTAAATCATCGCCCACGGGAAACCCCTGTCTAGGAAACGTCTAGCGGAAATATAACGCGTTCACATTTAGTTTATTCTCCCAACTATTTACTTATACTCGAATACACGGCCGAAGAGAAACGACTCCTTTGTGAAAGACAAACAGTATTTCTACAAGAAAATAATGTGAAAGCAGACAGATTCAATTAAGAATTTCATATGCGTTGATTAGTTAGACATACTTACAGTCGCAAATGCAATTTTGTTTTAACAGTTTATATAGTTTTGACGGTGTAAATATGCCTCAAATATCATCGCAGACGTTCATAATATTTTCTGTTTGACTTTATTGCGCTCCAGCCTTTGCGAACAGTCTTTAGGAAAACGTTCATGTTATGCGATCTCAAATCAGTTTTAATAAAACGACTAAACAGAATCGTATTATTACTTTAAAGCAAATGGAGGCAAGTAGCTCGTAGAATTATCTCAGTGTTTTATTTCAAATTCACATTAACACATTCCAATATTACAATGATTAATACAAGTAATAATATTCATATAGATATGTTTAGTAAATTGCAACGCTCTTTTCTGATGTATTAGGTAAATGCGTAATTAAGCTACGTGAATACGTGATATTATAAATATCTTAAGACGAATAGAGTTTAAAACATTTCATTTTCTCTATATCTCTATGTCTCGCCGACCTCGACTGCAATTCGATTTTTGGAAATGAACGCGTTTAAACAATCAATGGGCAGGGATTGGTTGACATCATGTTGTTTTGTTTTTGACGTTGATTGATACATACGATGTTTTTTCAAGTAATTGTAATAATACACGTATTTTCGTATATATCGTACCTCGTAATGAAAAATTCAAAAAAGGTGAAAACGTTATACTTTCCCACTGTCGGTTTACGCAATTTTTAGATTCATTTCTGTATTTATCTCAAAACACAAAAGTATCCCTATTATATTGCATAACATTAAAAGTTCTTCTAGACGTTGAAATTTCCACGAAATCGATAGCCGACTTTAAGCAAGAATTGACGGTCAACAATATTAAATTTACTTTTATTCCCAGCTTAACCCATTTTCCGCAGTCGCTATCGTTTTCCGTCGGCGCTGCCAGGGCGGCGGCGGGGGCCGCTTCAGTTTCTCGGGCACGGGGGAAAAGAAACGGAGCAAAAAGAAACAGGCCAGAGTCCGCTAGGCGGCGGCGCGACCCTGCCCTCGCCTCTCGCCCGCGCCGCCGCCTTGCCAGGCCGCCGGCCCGCCTATCAGCGCGGCTGGGTGGGCGCCGCCGGAAGAAAAATCGGCTCGCTTCTTTTTTGTACGGAAAAAGAAACCGCAACTGTTGGCCGCGCGGGGTGGGTGTGTTTCTTTGGCTCTTGCGCAGATCAAATGTCAATCCGCCTCTGCATCCAGCCTGCCAGCCCGTGTGTAACGTGTGCCACTCTATACGCTCCGTTTACGACGTTTTTATGTTTTTTTATATGCTGGCCCTCCGCGAGACGCCCACCTGCGCTTGGGCGGGTTGCTCTCGGTAGGCGGGGGCGAACTCTACTGAATTATTTATACAAACATACTTTAAGGATAAAAGAATACATTCTGTACAGAAAGAGCTCGCGGGATATCACCCACTCCATTTGAGTAGAAAAGTTTGTCATACAGTATACCCATATATAAGATTAAAGATGAGGTTACCTGATATGTACTTACTAACATTCTAAATTGTCGGTGGCATATTCAAAAAATAAGATTAGATAACTTTTCAAATATTGTTTATTAATGCCACTTATATTACAATATTATAAAATCATCAAAGTTGAAAACGAAATACACAATTCTTCAATATTATACAAAATTGTCCGCAAAATAGACATGATGACTATTCTGTTATAATATATATCTGTTGATTTTTTATCTATGTTTATTACAATGATATTATTTAACACAACAAAATCCTCTTCGGGTCATATCCATAACCAGATTACTTTGTTTATCTTACTTATACTAAAATACTGAGATTTAAAATCAAAAAAATGGTCATTAATTAATCATCTTCGTGTACATTGCATCTAATCATCAATATAATATAAGATAACCATACAGTTTGAGCGAATAAATTAAATGGTGTTTTCTAAATGTGCATTTAATTTAATTTTGCATGTTCAGTCAATCTGCATAACTTTTTTCCCCTCTACTTATTGGCTGCGTTGTAAAATATTTTGTTCATGGCGTACTTTTAATTTTTATTTCAGAAGGCAACAAGTGTCCAACACCCGGCTGCAATGGACAGGGTCATGTCACCGGCCTTTATTCACACCACAGGAGGTAAAATAACTTTTTAAATCAATAACAGTTATAAAAAAAACAACACCAAACTGTCAATAATGGTTGATTCTAATTTATGATTCGCAGTATATAAATAAAGATTTTCATTATTATTTTAATCATTTTTTACACTTATTTGTCTTAAGTAAGTTGAAGTTACGTTCACGAATATTAAATAAATATGCTATTCATCTTAATATACTAACTGAACAAATATCAGTAATTTTATATTTCACGACGAAGCTTACGGCTTTTATATTCATTTTCTATTAATGCCTCCATTGGTAGTATTGTCGAAGTATTCACTAAAATAACTTTACAGTAAATTTAAATATATATTGTTTATTTACATTGCTGTATTCTTCTTCTTCTTTCAGCTTGTCCGGATGCCCACGGAAGGACAAGGTCACTCCTGAAAGTGAGTATTCATTTATGCACTAAGTTGAAATAGAAAATCATCGCATCGCTTTTTGTACCACAATATGTTATATTCTTACTCAAACTGTAGTTATGTTTACTTTGGCGGGTTAGAGAGCAGTCATGTAATATTATTTGCATTGTACTTATTTGCTTTATTTTCACACATTTTTTTTACAAACCGTAGTCTATTTATTATAATACATCCTTTAGACATTTTGTTGTTTTCCGTATTTTTTTATTTTTTTTATTTTGTTATTTGATTTCTTTCCCTGACCTGCAGACACCAACCTCCCGGAAAATTTGGATCCCGCCATTGAAGATCATTGAGTATAACCAACTCTCGAGAGGCGAAGGTAACCGCGGAGTATTAAGTTTTAATTATTATTTTATAATTTCCAAATATTGATTTGGTTAAATACTCGCGTGCCACTTGCCGGTCGCGAATAAACCTTTCAAGGAAAGAGGAATATCGGTAAAGTTTGTTTTTTATTTATCTCATTTACGTTTTTGTCCTGTTTTAGTTATTTTGTTGTTTTGAACAACTCTCTACCCGCTGTGTTGATATTGATTTTCTATTGAATTATTTTTGTTATGATTTTCGATATTTTTCCTTACTTTATTGTTTGCGTTTGAATATTTGTTTCGAGTGCCGTTATTCGTGAAATAGAATTGTGGTTTTGTTGAATTCATGCAGAGGAAATCCAGAAAATGTGACCGTAACGATCACAAAAGATAATACTTTATACAAAGTCTTTTCATTTTGACATCCTTATTATATGTGTATTTTATACAACACAATTTTGATTTAAACTTTTTAACCTCAATTATCTCACTTTGTCGAAGTGCTGAAATGACTTATACTTATTAAATGGTAAATATATATATATATATTTTTTATTGAGAGGATTGAAGCAAATCTTTTTTTACTGTTCCGCTGTGGGAAATTGTCGCCCTATTCGATTCAACGTTGATTATACTCAATTGACTGACGTGGCTTATGTGTTGTGTGCGTTCGCGCGCCTTTTCCCGCCTTCGTCGCAGTCCTGGCGATGCATGAGACGATCCTGAAGTGTCCAACTGAGGGTTGCAACGGACGAGGACACGTCAGCTCCAACAGGAGCACACATCGCAGCCTGTCAGGGTGCCCCACCGCCGCGGCGAGGAAAGCGGCCGCCAGAGATCAGAGACAGCACGCTGCTCTCATCAGGGCGCGATCGCCGCATTCGGCGCCAGGTAAAACAGACTCCCGACTCCTGCTCAATTCCTCACCCTTGTTTATATCCTACGAGCACAATCATTTATTTTCAGTTAAATCATCAATCAGCTGACTAGAATTTTAGTAAAATTATCATTTTTATTTTTTTAGTCATCGAACCGATTTGAAAGCTTGTGATGATGTTGCTTCTATTTCACCTGAGACTATTTTATGCCAAATTTAAATTTATATTTTATTATTTATTGTACATTTCTGCCGAAAAATAAATTCAAATAAAAAAATATATTCACATTCTTCGCATATAGGTGTCATACGGTATTGAAGATTATCAAACAGTACCCGGATATATTAATGTGTATTTTTACTTCAATAAATAGTATACTATGGACCATATTATTAAACTGTGGCACTCAAATAAAAAAAATCTGATAAAAGACATAATTATATGTCATGCAATTTACTATAAGTAAAATCTACTGACGCGAAAACAATGCATATAACACGGATTCACTCTTAACCCACTGCAAACGGTATGAGTGAGTTGAAAAAAAGGATTCTCTTAGATTGTGCTCAAAAAACTGAGTGAACATTGAAAAGGGAAACCATTTTCTTAACATTAGAACCTCGAAGAAATAGTTTAAAAAAATGTATGTACGTCTTAATCGTTTTTATCATTACATACTGATGGGTTGGAATTAGTGAAGAACGTTCATTATTTCAGTTTCTAGCGGGCAGTCAGACTTCAGTCCGACGAGGCTGAGCGCGGGTCGCGAACAACAACCCGCCTCTCGCTACCCATCCCTGCCGACCACCACATCGCAACACGACTACACAGACTCCTTCTACGGCACCGGAAAGCCTTCAACGCACACGATAAAGCGACCTAGAACTCCAGAGAGGAATAGCCCAAACCGACTCAAACCGGAATCTTCAAAGCAGGAACTCCTCGTTATCAAGACGGAACACGAGACGAGGTCCTGCAGATCGACGCCACCTTCTCACCCTCGGACATCGTACGACGCGTACTTAAATCAAGACTCTAATTCGTCTTCAGTTTCAAGTATGGAGACTATGACGGCCAGGGGGATATCCGCCCAGCAGGCGCCCCCTCCTCAAGGATACGGGCCGCCTGATCCTCAGCGATCTCCCTATGATCATCCGCCCCCTCCTCCACCACCACCTCCCGCAGAAGACTCTTACGTGCGATCCTATGCTCAAATGAACGAACTTGGCGGTCTCGCTCGGCCAGTTGTTAGTTACTCGACTGAAATGGGAGGACGGACGGCATACGACACGCATAGACCTTACGAAAGTGGCGTAGGAGCTTTTGATAGGTATGAACCTAGTGGCGGAGGAAGTGGAGGGTCGTGTGGGCTCCAGCAGCGCGCAGCTTATCCCTCTTACATGACTCCGTTGGATGATGCGGAGCGATACCAAGATCATCACCCTTTGCCGCCAGCGCCGCTACTCAAAGCTGATCACTCAGAAGGCGAGCAGAGCACCGGACCCATTTATCCTAGGTGATTAATTTATCAATATTTCCATACTTAAGTTTTAAGGAAAACTCATGTCGATACATCAAATGCGATTGCACAAAATGAAATAACAATGTTGTCGTTATTTGCAGGCCAATGTACCACTACGACCCTTCGAGTGGAGCAGTCCCCCCAGGATTTTCCGCAATCAACCTGTCAGTCAAGATTGCTGCTGCACAGGCCCAAGCCCAGATGAAAGGAGGTTCTCCATCACCACGGGAAGGACCCGTCATGGACCTCTCAACCTCTAATACTAGCCCACAGGTACTATTTTCACTGAGCAAAACAATTCAATTGAATTAAGCATACTTTGTATATAATATTGTATTTATAAGATCCAATCTTGTACTGAACTGAAATCGTCTACTGTACTGGTATATTTTATCAGAGTTTAATATAATATACGAGTGGCAATACAAAAAAAATATCGATTCTGAGTATTAGCGATGAAGCTTTTAATGTGAAGTCGTCTATACATATCTACTAATTGTATTTGAATTTTCTTTCTGACGGTATTTATCCAGGGCGCTTACGCATCACCTCAGTACGGAGGACCAAGAACGCGAGGATCACCAGGTGGTGGTGGCGGTGCAAGTCCCCACTCTCACTCGCATCTAGCAGCAAGTCCCCAAGTCCCCTCACCGCAAGGACAGACCCTTGACCTTAGTGTCTCCAGGCTCTCGCACGGGTACGGGTTAGTCTACCACTGAAACTCTTTAATCGTGATTGTATGTAGAATAAAAAACCAACCTTAATGGCTTATACTCAATAGAATTAATAAGAAGAAATTGCTTGTAACAAATATTTCACAATAATGTTAAAACCTTTCTAGTGGTTCTGTTAATGATCTCCATATGTACGCCTACAGCAAACTAAATTATTCATGTTTTGTTACATACTTACTTTTTTAGTTTTTTATTTTAAGATATTGCGAATTGAAACGAATTGTATAAAAAGATTGATTTAAAAGAGTTTGAATAGTCTCACAAGATGAACCTGAATTGATTAAAAATCACAGTGACCAATACAAAAGATCGCAAAATTTATCGGTTTACTTTTGTGAAAATTGCACCCGCGAGTGTCTCTGATCACTTAGCGGAACTTTTACAGCAAGTTGCAACCAATTCATATTGATAACTACATTATTTATGTAATCATATGTGTTTTTCTTCTTGAATCAATTCTATAGTGATTTTTATTGAATTTTTTTATTTAGCAACGCCAGTATGAATTTATTAGATATTAGTCAAATATTTCATTTATTCATAGTATATCAAGAAGTTATTTGTCTAGTAAACGTTTTGTTTCGTGATCGCTGTGTTTCATTTTCGTTATTCAATATACTTTTGATTTCCACTGTTTTTTTTTACTGGAAGTCTTAACGTATACTGAGTATTTTTTCTAGTTTGATTATTCAATCGTGTGTATTTTATTTGACTAACGCAGTGATGCGTGGTGCCGGGCGAGAGGATTCCCAGGAGCTGTTGCGGCCTACAGTCGCGAGTCCACCCCTGACAGCGGAGGATCACACCCTTACTTAGATGCCTACCACAGAGACCCTGCCGGTAAGAACAAAATATATAAATAAAAAACAATAATTATCTAAGACAAAAAATATATTGAACCAAATCACTTATCATTTTGTCAAATCAATCTTCCTAGAATTTAATATATATACGCTTTCAATGCGTTATCTGTCATCTTAGTGAAAAGACATAAATTCAGTTCATCATTTCAATAATTTCGTGATAGTCTTGATCGTTATATAAAATATTAGTATTGATTTCATATTTTATAATGTGCTTCATTTTTAGAAATAAATTATACGGTTTGCTGGTATGATTTATTTATTTTTTGAATAAAATACAAATCATGGCATTATAGCTGTCGCCAATGCGCCATGCATTTGACAAATGTCACAAGTATCACAAATTATTATAAAGTTTTTAGTTTATTGCTTTTTCATAGTAAAAAAATATAAAAACATTGTTTTCATCAGAACAGAGACAACAAAATAAATAAAGTCACATTGGAAATTGTCAAAGAAGTCAACCGAGTGAGTTTCGATAAAAATTAACTACTATTCATAAAAAATAGTATTCGTCTGAACTCACTCACGTCAATGTGAAATATGATACCAAACCAATTTCAATATCGGGCTCGTTTCTCATGGACGTGTTTTTCAACGTATACCATCACTATTTTTATTTTGTTGTTCTTATATCGAAGATTATATATGTATGTATTAAATATGAATAAAAATAAGAGTCTTAAATGATCAGTCCACTTCATACTACTTTTATTTCTTGTTTTGGATTTGAAACAAATATGGACTATATATTTACCTGCGTCAATTTTTGCATTGTCCGAGGGAGGGTATGTGGCATCGTGAATACATTGCGAGCACATTTCGAACGGAATTCCGGGCGCGCTTTCGATTTTTCATCGCGAGCCGCCATTCCACCCCGATAAAATTGTCCGCTCTGTTTTCGAAAAAAGAACAAGGTGGCTGGTATGGTTTCCCGCGCGCGGAGCGGCACAGCTTCCGCATGTTCCCGCTTTTTCCGCTGCCGACTTATTATTTCATAAATTCTGCGTCCTGGGAGAACGAATGTTGTTGCCGCGTCTCCTTTCAGCATTTTATTTCATTGTGTTGCCTCGTTTGAGAAAAAAAAAGTGGGGAATTTTATGCTGCATGACACGAATAGTAGCTATTATTATTTTTCAATTTACGACGTTGAAAATCTATAAACAGAAATCATGATACTTTGGCGACTTTCTTATTTGTGATCAATTAACGTTGAATTTATGTACTAAAAATATATGGTTTTTTTTTCGTTAAAAATATTTAACTGCTCATGACATGTGTTTCACTTTGCCAATTCTTTTTATATGACCGGCTGGTAATGGTATTTTGAAAAAAATACAAGTTAATTTTGGAATACAAAAGTATCAATTGAAGTCTTAGCTGAACAAATTTTGCAGCCAAGTTGACTCACATTTAATGCTTGTGGGTGCTTAAAGGCTGTTTTACTACCTCTAATTTTATAAATGGATATTGTTGTAAGGGTTAAACATCCTAGCACCTTGAATACGAATGCAAACTTCTTCATTGTATTTTTATATTTTTCTCTCATTCGTGAATCGGAAGCCTTCTTTTTCTTTTTTGTTTGGCTATTTTTGTGCATTTTTAAAACATGGGTGTCTCTTATAAACGTGTTGATTATTTAAAAAAAGATTTTATTTTTCGATGTTATTTTACTTTGTTTTAATGAAAACAACAGAGCAAATGTATATTTGTAATTGTATAATTAGAATCAATATATTCATAGTTTTCTACTGGATTTTAAATTTATGTGCATACATCACAATCACCATTTGTACTGATATTATGTAAGTAAGTTTCCTTCAGTAAATGTGATAGTCGCCGTCGAGTGTGCAATATAAAACACAGGTCAGGAATTGCGGTCAAATTGTAATGAAAGATAAGTAGTTTTCGTCTGTTCGTGTAGCTAATTGCTAATTGCTAATTTAAACTATTATTCATAATTATTCAGTGTTTCAAATTTGCAGCAGTGTCATTTTTGTAACCAAAAGACTCGTATAGTCTAATATTAACTACAGTAACTGCAATGAACACAATCGATAATAAAAACACGCTTGATCACTGTAAATATCTTATCACAATTAGATGAAATGTCACAAGCATTCTGTATTTCAATATTGTTCGATATCATAATTTGTCTAAAACCAAGAAAACAAAACTTATGAGAATAGAGATTGTCTCAGAATCACAGAACTATAAAATAAATATGTGTTTACATGTTTTATTATAAATTAGTATCATTTTGAATCTGTAGAAATGATTGAAGGAATATTATATAATCTTCACTACAGTTGTATTTCTAGCTTGTCGGTACATAATATTATTTTCAACAACAACAAAAATACACAAAATTACAATTCAAAACACAGACCACTCTGCTCCAAGTTATATATTTTTTAATTACTGTTTTGTAATGCCACTACATTATATAACTGACGAACGACCTGAAATTTCAAAAGTGTTGGCTTGCCGTGGTTTACATAATCTTTCAAAATGATTTTTTTTAAATAATATCTAATTTTTTTAAATTACGTTTGAGAAAGAAACCGGCATCGGACAAAATGCTCGCTTGCTAAAATAATTAACTCAATGTTTGAAGTTGCATACAAGTAAACACAAATATTTTACCATTTCCGAAGTGTGACAACATAAAATAGTGTTCAACGTTTCTATTTGTTCACTGCAAATGCTTCAGCATGCGGGATGCTAATTATTATTTCATGTGTATTTTAGATCCGTAGACTAACCTATTTCGTAAAAACGACAATTTTAAAACCTATTAAAGGCGTCCACACCTTTGGAGTCGTGTATTTATATTACATATAATCAAATACGTCTTACATATTACTTATCAACTATACCCACTATTCGACACTTAAAAGATTTCCTTCCTTTCAGTGATTTTCTTTCTCTTATCTATGGTATTCTAAACACATTTAGCTCTATTCAATTTGAATTTATTCCATACAGTATTGCCATTAACAAATTCTAAAATAAAATACTCAAGTGATACATTAACATATCGGTGAAGCAATAAACGAATGTTTCGAAATGATGAGAACGAATAATAAACACATATATGAATCATTTTTCTGGGCGTCGGTTGTGAACACGTATATTTAAAAAATGGAAGACAAGTGTGTATCATCCTAATTATGAATGTTTTTTTTATTAATTTTGTATTCTATGTGGTATGGTATATTACTTTATTTTTTGGCACCGTCAAACTTTTCAGCATAATTATGAACTGAAATAATGAGTTCTTATATCCTTTCAATCAATTGTAAATGTCAATGTGCATAAAGTTTTCAAACAAAAGGTTTTTCATTCGATTTCAGAGGACAAACGAAAAAAATATACCTATATGACTTTTTGGCATGTTTCAAATATTGACATACTTTTTAGGTTTCGTGTTTCATGAAAATTCACATTCTAACCCTCACTCCATAGACGTAAGTACCTTCAGTGCACCTAGTTCTGTGGTCGTCTCTCGAATAGGTGGGCAGCCTATGTGAGCCTTTCGGATCCCTTTGGCCTTTGTTCCGGATTGATCGTTTTGTTATGCAAAACAAAACAATTTTAAAAAATGCCCCTCTCACATATAAGGTCGTTGTAAATTATCAATATTTCGCAATCCTGGGGGAGGGCGTTCGCGATGTGTTAAATTAAAACATCGCCAAGTCGCGGGGTAAGGGGTTGAAGCCCCCCTCGGCCTCGGGCCTTTCCCGCGCTAATAATGGAATATTCGCATATTTGATTTATCCTGTAAGAGTTTTCCCGGGGGCATTCCCCGATCCACCCGCGCTGCTTTTTGGCTTTTTCGTGCCAAAAATGTACACGGTCACGTCCCATGTTTCATTTTTGTTTTTCTAATACCAACCAATAAAGCGACACCGAAAGACAGCGCAGCGCTGTATAAAACAAAGTAATATAAGAGATTATTATTAAAATCTCTTAAAATGCTAAATTTGCAATGTTCATGTACATATATATAAGCAGGATAATAGGCTTTTAATATTCAATCTTGGAATTTTTTGTTTTTTCATATTCATTGTACTGAATAAACAAGGACAGAAAACTGTTTGCTGCGTCGGTGTAGCAGACCACGTTAACAGTTTTGAAAGCATAAGCATTCTACTAAACCACATTAAATATTTTTTCATATACATATAAATTATGTATTTTTACCAGGATCTATTAGAGATAAAAAGAGGTTATTTAGTTTATATTACTTAGAAACTCATATTTCCATATATGTACATATATATCAATTTATGTCGGATCCCAATATACAGCATATGATCCTCGACTAGAGGTATCTATACATTTCTAGGCATTTCTTTAGTTTGATTAGAGTAGGGATGGAAAAGAAAAGAGCTAGTGCAAGCTTATAGAATTGGATGGTTTGGGAGAGAGTCTTTAGATAACACAAAAAGGTACCGTGGTGCAGTGGTCAATGACGTTGGACGGACTGCACGGGTTCGAGTCCCCAAATTTTTCAATGTGTTGTACATAAATTTTTCTCGATAAATATGTCGCTAATTTCAAAATAAGAGCACAATTCAAATTGATAATTAATACTGATCAACTGTTTCTTTCTAGGCTACGCGGCCGTCAGTCCGCACCCCGGATACGGCATGGCTCAAGCGGAGTACGCCGGAAACGGCTACGCGCCCTACGCACAGTATGCCCAGTGCGGGGGCGCCGCCTACCCCGCGGCAGCATACCCGCCGCCGCCTGCGCCCAGCGGCTACTCGCCGGGCGCCTGCTACTCCATGCCGCCCCCGCAACATCTTCCGCCCCACGACAAAGCACCCAAGGATCCAAGGTCTGAAGTACATTCATTTATAACCACTCATTTTCCAATTATGTTACGCCCGTGTTTACCAACACAAATCCCACGGGTTAAATTAACGAGATATTAATATAACTTATCAACAAGGCAGTATTCAAGTAAATTTGTCATTAACGCAACAATTTCCGTATTATGGTTATATTCACAAGCCCGCCACCAATTGAGTTATTGAGTATTGACTCATCGTGGATTATTTAAATGGAACGTGAATTGGACGAGGGCTGGTTGTCGGTCAGTCGCTAATCCTTTGTTTTCAAATAAGGGGGGCGTTCTCTACTTCCTGTTTTCAGGATCAGATAATGTGGAAGGCGAGGAATGAAAACATCACCGATTATCACAGAAACGGACAACCCTACACAAATATTATAGAACATCCAGTTGTATACAAATTTATAATTCTTTAAACGTGTCTATTCTATCAAGCAGGGCTGTGGAGTCGGTAAAAAAAGTCCGACTCCAGCATTTACCAAAAACACGACTCCGACTCCGACTAAAAAAGGTTAATATCGTCACTTTTTTCCCTAATTTTCCTATTTATCTGTATTCAATTAAATATCAACCCTATCAATGCGGCCAAAAGCCAAATTTGACATATTAAATGCAAAAATAAAAAGTTCAAACTTTTCAAAATTTACGACTCCGAGTACGACTCTGGCCAAAACGCCGCGACGACTCCGACTCCACAGCTCTGCTATCAACATTGAAGTATTCAATTTAAAAAAAACTTTATTGTTTTACTTTCACGTTACGTACCACGCCATTTCCATATCTCATTCTTTTTTAGTCGATTTAAAAGAATAACTGAATATTTTTAATCATATATAAAATGTACCTTAATATACTAAATGATATTTAAGTAACGAACTATCACACTATGTTTGTCCATCGTCGTCGTTACATAAATTGATTTACAGCTAGTGTAGTCATTATTATTGGAACCTTCTCCGTTATCTAATTTTGTCGTTTTTGCTTGCCCCGTTGGTCGCGAATAAAATAAATGCTATCACGTTGGGTAGAGTTACAAAGGTAAAATTTTGACAAATTAGAATCGCAAATATTTGCCTGCACTCGTCGAGAATGTGCTCCCTTCCCGTCGCGGCTATGAAACGGGGGGGGCTCCGGATGGGGCGCAGCGGAGCCGCTCCGCCGGTGGCTTATTCTATTACGCCATCCTAATCGCATTCGCAATATCCATTTTAAACACATCTAATACCCCTCTGCGCCCCCCGCTCCGGCGCGGGGAGCCCATTTTGTTAATTAAAGTAATTACTCTTCGTAGCGAAAATGCCAACCTTATCCTAATTGACGCGAAGCAGAGTGTGCACTCGTGCGAGAACGTTTCGCGCAGGAACTCTCTCTCCAGTCTTCACACCTCTCACTAAACTCATGGCCTGCCTCGCACATGGATCAAAAACACAACTCATACACACTGCCCATCGGCCCATTATGATTTTAGCACAACATCCCAAAACCCCATGCACTAAGCCAATCAAACTCTCTGTAATGGGTTAAGATAGGTTCTTCACTCAAAATACTTAAATGTTTCGTCGTTTCGTACAAATTAATGGGAAACAGAATCCATATTGAATTCTTTTAAATAATTTGAATGAAATTGAACGCGCCGATCTTTAGTTCAGCAAAATAAATATACATAAATATGTGTGCTGCCTTTATATTATATCTACTAAAATTCAATGAAAATGAAAAATTTCATTAAAAAGGTTGACAAGAATATTAAATTTAAAGATTTATGAAAATATATTTGTATTACAATTAAAAACTTTAAAATAGTAAATAGTGAAATAATTATTAAGTATGATTCTCAAATAATTTCTTCACTTCTCAAATAATTGGGTACATTTTGTTCTTTTTACCAATTTAAAACAGTAAACAACATAAAGCATATTCACCTACGTTTATATATTAACTTTGGTACACGAAAATTCAAAATATAATACAAGTTGATAGTAGAGAAAATTCAAGAGGACGACACTTGGTGAAAATAAACTGTCAGATTTAAATCAGAGTTTTTCAACCCGTGGTCCGGAGACCGGTGAACTGTTCACAAAAGGTTATAGCTTCTCAACACATGAAGATTGAAGATCTTTTTCGAATGTGCAGGATTTGTTTATAAAATATACGTGACAAACTAGTCACAGAAAAAAAAATGAATGTGTACATTACATTTGTACACCGTTCCGCCGGTGTTTCTTTAGCTTGTTCGTCTCAAATATCAAAGTAATAAGATAACAACTTGTGTCCAGTACCTACTTCAGGTGTTTTATTTAGTTGTAAGATTCCCATGCTATGTTTATCAGTGATGCACAACCTGCGGCTCTCGAAGACATTTCATGCGGCCTGCTGTGACAAATATAAATCATATTTTTCGATGGAATAACAATAAAAAATAAATACATACACTAAAAATATTGATAATTTAATCCGTTTTGCCAATGTGGCCTTCGAACTATGTATCAGAGAATTGATAATCTGGCCCTTCTCCCCAAAAGGTTGTGCATCACTGTTGTGTATGAAAAACAGTTTTCAATACGCGAAATAGTTATTTCAGTTTTACCAATTCGTAGATTTTAAGTATGTTAATCATAAAAAGATGCTTACATTTTACTGTCATGATAAAAAAGAGATATGGAACGAAAAAATTGTTTTCATATCTTTGCTACACGACTTCTTTTAGAATTGTCGAAAAAGGATTTCAAATATCTTTTATCTAACTAACAGTTATACAAAACCAGGTTTTAATGATGCATACTTTGTTTGCATAAAAACTTCATTTCGAGCTTGATAATTCTTAAAATAAAGCTTCCAGATTGTTTAATGTACATAAACCTAAAAATAATTAACATCCATGATACGTGCCGCCTTAAGATAACTGACTGTTGTGCTAAAGTATTTATTTTCCTAAAATGGTGTTAGTTTATTCTATTACTTCCGGTTCTGTGCAATGAACGTTCATTTACAGTCATGCGCTAGCTTCTCTTCGTCCGCTGGTCAATTATTTATTATTATGTTAAACGAATGATAATACAATTTATTTCGAGCTCAGCCATGTTTGACCGCATCTGTTTAAATTTTTCATATATCACCGACGCAAAATCTTTTGTATCGTTTTCTTAAATAATCTAAATACATATACAATCTGGTTTACTATAGCCTAGTTGCCTAGTATACTAAAAACCTTTCAGTGGGTCCTATTTCACCGTACAGCAGTTTTAAATATCCTTATATTCAGTATATTGGATTAAATATGAAACTCGCAGTTTTATGCCGTTTCATTTTTTCGAATATTTGTTTTTTTTTATTTTTTACACCTCAGACTCAAACACACTATTTAGAGAAGGTATTTTTATATTCTACGAGGGAATATTTATTTTGTAATCTAAGTTGCTGTTGTTTTCCACGTTGATTCAAAATTTTCAAACTATTGACAGACATCTATAGAACTTTCTCATTTGTGGCTCATTATTTATCTTGCATTTATTCTATCAATTAATAATTATCACATATTTAAATAGTTGGGTGGCTTATCTTTTCAGTCGCATGAAAAGGTGATAATTACGAGGATACAGCGGTAAGAGAAAGTGTGATATCATTAGTTTCCATACCGAAAATTCATACAGTTCAAACTTCCAAATTGATACGAGCAAAACTGACACTTGAACAGTGGCGCGTCAGGCGAGCGCACGCGTGTTTACGTTCCAACGGTTTTTTACCCTGACGTACTATTAATAAAATAAATCCGCCGCTAAATTTACAACAGACAAGTGGCATGCAACGCCTCACGCGTATTTAGAATAATTTTCTGTATTGTGTGGAAGTGGTGAGCATCGTCGCACCATAATAATAATGTGTAGTACTTATTTCGTTCGCGTCCATTCTATATCCCGAGATAAGCAACACATGAACACATGCAGATAAAAACAAACGCAGGCAAAGCGCAGTGCCAACTTTGTATTTGTGAACGTTCACCAACTGGCCGGCGAACAACTTAATTTCAGTGAATTTTAAATCACATCGTGTCTCCGATGAAGTAGTTTTCAGTCAGTGATATTGGTGCATTATTTTCCGACAAATATCCCGCTACTCTTGTGTATTCGTATTAGTGATAGTTTCAGTTATAATACTTTTAAACAAGATCGAGTTCGCAAACAACACAGACATGATGTACCAATATAAGTATAAGTAAGCAATTTATTATTACAAACTTTCTTTTTGCATTTGAAAATAATTGAGTTTTTTATTTAGTTTTTGAGAAGACTTATTATACTTACTAAAACGTATGTCTTATTATGTATATGCCTAACTATTGAAAAGATTATTCGTAACAAAACTTTGCTTGTAAATTTAATATAACGTTTTGAGGCTTTTGATTTTTTTAAATTCTTGAAAGTTTTGCTCACTCGAATAAGCGAAGAAATAAAGCTAGGAAGAAAGGTTACTGGCACGGAAAAAATCAGACTAAATATAAAACTTTTGAAACTCTTGTGGAATTTGTAATTGTAACGCTGGACCAATATATATATGTATACAGAATAATAACAAAAATCGTCGTGAACTTTGTATTTATACATATCAAATAAAAATAACACCCGTGTTGCTTTGTTGCACACAAACTGTGTTTTCTGTTAAATAATTTCCCACTTGGATGAATGTATATTTACTATAAGATAATATAAAAGGTCCGTGCATTTATCAGAAACTGTATTTATATTTGTAAATATTTCTCGATTACTGCACTGTAGCACATAATGCAATAAACATTTCCTTGAATTTGCTGCAATAATTTACGACCATCGTAAAATATTAATCGATAGAATTACAGAATTATCTTATCGGTTTGTGGAAAATAGACTTAGTATAGACATAATATTTCCTACTATTATATGTAATTAGATGGGCTGGCTCAGGGCCGGCGTAAACCTTAGCGGACCAATTTTCCGAGCTTAATTTTTTGAATTAGATATTTGTTTTAATTGTAGTCAGTATTTATAATAAGGACATAGTGAAACTGTTATTCTAAAATAAGGTAACACTGATTAAACTAGTCGCGCAAATATCACGCAGGCTTGAAGAGCATGGGGTGGCCGCGATGGACCACGGTGACGAAGCGAGAGACTTGGCCCACTGTCCGACGCCAGAGTGCGACGGCACGGGTCATATATCCGGAAAGTATGCAACTCACAGAAGGCAAGCAAATGCATCGCCCTTCGGAGTGCGAGAGAGTGCGCGACGCTCCCCGGAAACTCATAAATGATCGCAAAATCCGACATATTTACCTCAATATCTGTAGGAATTACTTACTCCGAGACTAAGTACGAAATTTAAACGCTACCGGGATGTGCCGCGCGCCCCTCTTGCAGGGCCTAACTCTAAAATACAATTTTGTCACTAACGGCCTGATTTATAATATGATTAATACTTTTTCATTGATTGGTGTATAATTTATGAGTCATAATTATTAATATAACCTCAATATCAAATCACAGCCGTTCCAAATTTTCAAATATTCAACTGCACGGATGTAATCGAACTGACAACCAGCATGAATATTTCATGTTACCATCAAGTAAACGAATCATATTTGCGTTCACATGAATTTATTGTAATATATTTTTTTTATATTGATGAGAACTCACTTCATACTCCATCCCTGCCTCCCGTAAAAAGGAAAAATCCCAGCCATCATTTTGTAATCTATCATGTAAAAATATTAGAATCATTACCTAAGCCACCTTTGCGATAGTGAGTTTGAAGATGCATCTGAAACAGGCAAAACACGTGTCACTAATAGTAGTACAATACGAGGAATAAGCTAAGCTGTAAACTCTCGATTATCCGTGTCTGGATTATCCGGTTTGTGGATTATTCGTGCCTGAAAATAAATATTTTTTTATTCAAATTTTATTTGATTGATTTTTTTCTATTACGATTATAGGACGCATTAATGAATTGCGATCTTGAATATGCGCGTTATTTGAAAAAGGATGAATTTAGCGATGTGTTTGTGTTTACGCAACTAACCCTAACGCATATACCGCAATAAACATCATATTTTAAGTGAAGTGCATAAACCGGCACCAGTGCCAGCAGTAAATATGTTTAAATATTTCGATATTTACTGCCCATATTTGTCACCTCTCGAGACTTAAACTCTCGGACGGGAAAAAAATCTAATATTCACGCAATCTTCAAATGTTTTTCGTAGTTTATGTATTTTGTAACTGAAATGTGTGAATTATTGGAAGATTTAAATTTTTTTGAAGAAGTGGATAAGTGAAAACATAGAGGAGTGGCTCAACCATGATTTAAATGATCCAGGCTTTGAACGCATGGTCGATTCTGATATGGTTTCTTTTGTTACCCAAGAGGAATAAAATAACATTGCTAGATTACGCTGAACAAAGGGGAACTGAAGATACTAATCTAACAGCTTTAAGAATATTTCGAAGTGAAATAAGGAATTCGTTAAAAAATTCTCGAAAACAGATGAAAATAACAGATTTTTTTAAATTTGTATACTCATAAAACCAGGGCTGTGGAGTCGATGAAAAAAAGTCCGACTCCGACTCCAGCATTTACCAAGACCACAACTCCGACTCCAACATTGACCAAAAACACGACTCCGGTTCCGACCAAAACAAGTTCAATGTCGTCATTCTTTTCCCCTAATTTTCCTATTTATGTGTATTCAATTAAATGTCAACCCTATCAATCCGACCAAAAGCCAAATTTTACATATAAAATGCAAAAATAAAGTTCAAACTTTTCAAAATTTACGACTCCGGCCAAATCGCCGCGACGACTCCGACTCCGGCCAAAAAGCTCCAACTCCACGATTCCGACTCCACAGCACTGCATAAAACTATACTTTTGTATGTTCTTATATAATATATATGATAACATATTATATTTTTACGTATTTGTTTGTGTTTTCTTGATAAATAATAAATATATAAATAATGTATTAAAAAATTGTACAGTTTATATGATATTATATTCGAAAATATAATAAAAACTTGATGATTCTGATTATCCGTGTATTTCAATTATCCGTCACCATCCTCCCCAGCATAAGCCCGGATAATCGGGAGTATACTGTATTTTATATTGAAAATGAACTTCCACAAAGTTGCCGCCGAATCCATCCATGGAAACACTCACTTCAATTAAGTCGATTGTTCACTCGAACTAGTTAAGAGTTCTTTAGATTCGTGCTATTTCAGGTAGCCATAATAATCAATCATATTATCATTACTAAAATTGTATAATTATTAAAGCTAACATATTTTTAAATCGGGACGTGTTTTTGCTAGAATTTTATAAAATTGAATTATACCAAATGCTGGAGAATTCAATGGGAATTTTACAATACCTAAAATATTATATACAATCTAACATCATGTTTCCCATAAAGGGGACTTTGAGATTGCTTGTTTGTTCAAAATCTTATTACCTAAAATCAGTCTGTGTTATAATAGCTTTCCTAATTACATTTTAATGATTATTGATTCTAATGACCAACTGTAATTGCAGGAACCTATTGAACTCATCATTATGCTAGTAATATTATATCATTACCAGTTAAGATTAATCGTCATCAATATCAACGTATGTATTTAAAACTAATCAGATCAGACTTAATGGCAATAATAATTTTACCTATTTTTTTTTACTTGTCACTCTGAGAACATCCGTGTATTTGAACGCCTGAAGATGTCGAATGGCGAAACCCGAATCGTGTCTGAAGTTTTCTGTATATCAATCAATATTGACGATTTTTTAAAGTACATTTTTGCCTATAACGATGAAGACGACTGTATCAATTTCTTTATCTAGCGTAAATGGATCCTTATCTGATAAACTATAGTTTCATATTTGAGAAACATATATTCGACCTATGGTTGATATTGTTATTATATATATTTTGTTCAATTTTTTTGACAGCCAGAGTTTTCTCGGAGTTAATCATTCCGTTTCATTTGTGCTATTTTGAAGACCTTGTCGAACATTTAAAAAGGATATTACCTGCAGTTGCATGGTTCAGGTTTCTTATTACACGGTATCCTTAAACATCTTACATCGCTTTTTATGACTGCCCTAACTAAGGCTACTTACTACTAATCTATTCGATGCGTTTCCCATACGTTGGTTGCATTTCGAGCCAGTCAGGGATCCTCTGTAAAATTAATATTAATTTTATTAAATCTTTTATCCATTGGATGCAAGATTAACTTTGGATTGAAATTGTATACTTTTCAATGTGACGGCTACAGAAATAATTGAACTAAATTCTTAGCAGAAGAGGATCCGAATTATAATGATGCTACATATTCCGTCAAAGTGAAAAATGTGTTACTAACAGATTTGCTTGAAATACTGACCTATTTTCTCATAGTGTGAATATAAATATTTTTAAAATGGTACAGAACTTTTTTTTAACGTCTGTAAGCTTAAAATGTGAATAACTTGGACGTTGGATAATAAATTACATTTCCAGTTATCTTATCAACTTCACAAATCTTGTTTACTTGGACAGCGATAATCAGACCATGCGTGTTTTACCTACTTCTTTCCGAAAATAATATGACTATGAATAATAAATATTTTTTTTTTCTATTCTTGTGGTTTATTCGTTTTTTTAAACTTTAATAATTATAGTTATTTTAAACTTAAAATTAAATTCATTTTTGTTTATAAATACTTATATGGAAATTACCGGCAACGGTGGTAAGCAGAATAAGTATTTACTGTCTGCGTCCGTCCTTGATATTTTTGATAATTCGTCAATAAATATTGGGAAAATATTTCATTGTGTCGACTGTATTCCTCGCATATTTTTCCTCGACAACTTCTTATAATTGACCAGTGATCCGTATTTCTACAGCCTCTCGGGCTGCCCGCGCGCTGACAGGTCGCAGCTTCAGGCGCACTCCCAGGAGCTGAAGTGTCCTACTCCAGGATGCGACGGCTCCGGCCACGTCACGGGCAACTACTCTTCACACCGCAGCTTATCCGGCTGCCCGAGAGCCAACAAACCCAAAAGCAAACCTCGAGACGGACAGGACTCCGAACCACTCAGGTTTGTGTGGATACTATTCATTTTCAATCGATGCCTTGATGCTTGCATCTTCTGTACTGTATTAATACAATAATTATTAAAAAGAACTTTATTCAAAAAAAAAAAAACTGCTTTATCACTAAGGCCATTGTGCAAAGAATATAATTAGAGCCCATGCAATTCACTATTGTATAAAATGGTGTTCATTTTTTGTCTGTTTAAATTTTGAAAAAGTTTACGTTAAAATATTTGTTCTTTCGCGCAACATTTAGATGAGTTCGCATAGAGAGGCATATAAATGTCTGTTATTTTAGATTCGCAAACTTGATTCCAGTAAGTATTATGTTATAAATTTGAAGCGGTTAAACTTTACTCATTTCCTTTTTGCAACTTACACGCTAACACAGATGCCCTATCCCAGGGTGTGATGGATCTGGTCACGCCACAGGCAAATTTTTGTCTCACAGAAGGTGGGTGAAATGAGATATATTGTTTCTCTATGTGGTGTCGTTTTATTTTTGTTCGTATTGTAGTTTTGGACAATGCATTCGTATTGATGCGAATGTATAAGAAGGTCGCGATGTACTCCGTAGTACATATTTGAAGAGTGACATTGCAAAGTTGATAATAATAATTTCTTTTATTTGATTTTAAATACTGTCTCTTCTTCCAAAATTTATTGAAAGAAGTTTTAAAATCATAAAAGAGTAATTATTTCAACATCGCAATTATTGAATTCGTTTTGAGATGTCAACTTTTCAATTAAACTTGTATGTATTATTTTTTTTTATTTAGATTTGATTTCATTGTAATATTTTGCTTTGTTATATATTTTTTACAATAATAGTTGAAACAAATTATCATGATGAACCTACACATTGAGTCAGCATCCGAAATAATATTACTTTCGTTTAGTATCAGATATGATTTCAAAATTAAATATTTTTTTACCTTTATGATATTTTATATATGACAGTATTCTATCGGCTTTTAATAATGTTTTATAGACGATAGCGACCTTTGTGGTGTAGTGGTTCAAGTCTCGGCAGTAAAATACCAAAATTCATTGATTCAAAAAAAAAAAATTTAAAGCCGAGATCTTGGACATGGGTGTCTGTGTTGTCATTGCCCCCTTATTTGATGTCATGTCAAATGGCTAGAAATATTTTTATAATAATTTATTTTTTTGTTATGTGCAGTGCATCTGGCTGTCCGATAGCGAACCGGAATAAGATGCGAGTCCTCGAAAGCGGAGGCACCGTCGAGCAGCACAAGGCGGCGGTCGCAGCCGCCACGGCGATGAAATTCGAAGGCGTGAACTGCCCGACGCCAGGATGCGACGGTACCGGCCACATCAACGGCTCCTTCCTCACACACCGTTCCCTTTCGGGATGCCCCGCCGCAGGCCAGACAGGCAAGAAGCACAAGTACCCCGAGGACATGCCGCCCCTCTATCCGAAACCTTATTCGGGTAAGGACTGGGGGCCCTCGGGGACGGTTGAGCCGTCGCGTAAAGATTCGCAAATCCCGCAACACAATCGGAATTTGATCTTTTAAATTTTGCAAATACTTTTTACGTTGCAATCAAAATCAATATTGACAACACTATTTCGATATATAAATGTCAGATAAACGTGTTACCGTTTCCCATTGTTAGTCAAATAATATAGGTAGTTAATATGAATTTCAATGGTACTTAATATTTGTGTCATTCAAATTGCTTAGTAAATATTGTTATCTCTTGACTTCCAATAAATTGACCCTTTTAACATTCCGAAAGTTGCTTATATTGCAATCAAAACCGATGCCAATCAAAAATGAAATAATTCTTTTTTCATAACTAAATTGAATGAATATCAAATTCAGAGCTTACCTTTAGTGTAGGGATACAAATGCTGTATTTTCAACAGCAAAAATACTCATCGTGGATTCTTTACAGGTATGGAAATGGGAATGCAGCCGCCGGGCGGTGGAGAAGATCTTATAACTCTGGAGGCAGAAATAACTGAACTGCAGCGGGAAAATGCTAGAGTAGAATCTCAAATGATGCGACTAAAATCTGACATCAACGCAATGGAGTCACACCTCAGTCACGGAGAAAGGGTATGTTGTGTTTTTAGTAAATAAATGATTTATAATCACCCTTAGATAAAATTCCATTTTGCTTAATACCACTATTGGTTTATCCTGACTGATAAAATCTTTCTATTTACAGGAAAATCAACTGATATCGCACCGAAACAACAATCTTAATGAATATTATGAGAGCTTGCGCAATAATGTGATCACCCTCCTGGAGCACGTTCGAATCCCAGGCGGGGGTGGCGGAGGAGGAGGCGGAGGTCCTCCCGAGAAGCCCGGCCACGAAAACTTCGACAGCTACCTGAGCAAACTCCAAACACTCTGCGCTCCCGACGGTTACTGCGCGGAGGAAAATAGGCCCATCTACGAGACTGTCAAGTCTGCGCTGCAGGACTTCACAGTTCTGCCCACTCCCATATAAGGATCAGCCGGCGACGTAGCTGTCAGCTCACGCGAGAGCGGAACGCCGCCACCTTACCACTCCGATACGTGAATCTAAAATTATCATTGTCTGAACTTTCAAAATACAAAGAACAATTTTCATCGAGTTACCGAATGACTGCACTTGTATATCAGTCCAGTGTTACCAATTTTGGTGGACAACAAGTGATCAAAGTTTGTTATAGTGTTATGCTACAATGAGTTTTAAAAAAATCTTACAATATAGAATAAAACAATGAACGTGTTACGGTATACTAAATAGAAGTATTATATAAAGTACTGATCTATAGATTGCTTAGTAAAAGCATGTTGGCAGTGACAGTTATTGATATGTGCTAAAATAAACTCAAATATTCTTTTTGGTGATAAAAAGTGAAAAATATAAAGACATTAATACAAAAATGTTTGAACTGAATGTCGCAAGAAAATTAATTGAGATAATCATAGATCATATAACATATTTTAACAATCAGCTACAAGAAGATTTAAATGACTTATTACATTGTCATAAGCGGACAAAGACTAGCTGTGAAAACCTAACTTTACTTATACCTGTCTACAAGTATGGTGAAATAAAATGATGAAATTTTCATCTCAAGCTACCATATAAAGTATTAATTATTGCTTGCTTTTCAAATACACAAGTTTTATTTTTCATATTACATTTCCGCTTGACTTTTAAAGGTTGTCATGTATTTTCAAAATTCTGAGCAAGCTTTGGTATTATTTAATTGTTATATTTCACATTAAACTCAGCTCCTTGTACAACAGTGCAATTCAAAATATTTTGGGTGGTTAAGTTCACTACACTTCTACTTTTTTACTGGTCGTGTTGACATTTAAATATATCATGAAGTGGATCAATTTTTCTAAAAAATATTTTGAAAATGGTGCAATATAAAATTTGAAACCGAATTTATTATAATTTTTCAATACTTTTATTTATTCAACGAATACATTTAATAATTCTATTGTGAATTTATAGTCAAATATGGATAATAATGATAAAAATCCAAAGTCGTTGTGTTGTTACCAAAAATCAAGTTATCTTGTACAGTTTTAGATATAACGATTGGTGATATAATAATTGTTTCATCTGAATGTATGCAACTTTTAAAGCGTTATATTATCTAGTCAAATAAATTTAATCGGTTGCTGTTTTTTTGTATTCATATTCATCAGGCACATACTTATATTATGTAGTCATAATTAAAGACTTACTTTCGGTGTATATTCAATATATTTATAAGTAACTTTGGCGTATTAATGAAAAATATTGTTTCTCAACACACACTTGAGAAACTTCATGTGGTGAAATGTACAGTAGGTAAACTCTTAGGTGCTTGTATTCAAAATATGTCTTATTTGTTTCAAATCTGTGCAATGGTAGACGTAAAGATCTGTGATTTTGTTGTATCGTTTTTAATTGTTTTCTAAATAATTACCTACTGTGAATATAAATTATTGTTCATTGAACATTTTCTTACTTAAGTAATATTTCATGTCACATAAATTTTACCGAGTCACAATAAAAATAAATAGTCAATATATAATATATGAAATGTAAATATTTTCGGATTTTTATTTATATTATAATTATTATTGTAATTTATTGTTTTCGTTGGATATTTGATAAAATCGTATAATATAGGGAATTTTTCTTGAAAAATTTAGACAAATTTGTGAACAACTTTGTAAAAGACAGATTATTAACATTCTAATGTGATAAAATATCAATAGTCACATGTTATTTCACAATTTTATGTGCCAGGAGGTATTGACACTCGATTTCCAAGAAAATTGACAGTTTCTCTTTTAAATTGTGATGTGCAGTTATAAAAACTATCATCAGGAGTATTATCAGATAATATTCATTATTTAACATTCTTACATAAGTTTCTGTACAAAAATTATGAAAATATGTGTTGTTACAAGAAATAATAAATACTTGATAAGAATGATAAGATTATGGTTTTCAATTTTTCCCACCCAAATAATATAACGGAAAAATATGACAGAAAGAAACTGGACTGAAATACCACATCACATCAAGATTCCTTGATATGAAAATATGTTGCTAGTGAGAAATGCTCATTTTCCGTATCATCTGTTCAGTTTTAGGCAGTGTTGGCCTAAGACTTATTTTTAAAGTTTGTTCTGAGGAGGACCCAGGTGGAGTAGGGGAGCCTGGGAAAGAAAAAATGGGGCCATGAAGGAAATTTCCAGGGGGCAAATAAGTTTGGGAACCTATGATCTACACATTAACACCGTGTCACATCCCTGCACCACATTTTTACAAAATCTCATGACTCAGTAATTTTTTATTTATTCGTATTTTTTTTTTTGAATAATACGTTAGGGCTGCCACTATATGAAATTTTTTTTTTGTAAAAATAGAAACTATAAAACTGTATGACATTACACCTGACGCCAATGCGCTATACATTTTACAAAATAAATATATTTATATTTTAATACAGGCAATGGAATAAAGAATATTACTATTTATTTTCAAAACATCAATGAAAAAAACACAAAGTTCATTGCTTAAAATGTCTACTTCTCTAGAGAGTGCATTGATTGTTTCTGAAAGTTTTTACAGTTATTCATGATTATTTTACTTTCTTTATCTGTTTGATAAAAAGACAATTTATTCATAGAATAACTGCAGAGTTGTCGTGGAAGATTGTGGTCTGCAATAGAATAAATGAGGGCTGAGGATTCGCTAAAAAAATACGACTCCGACTCTAGCATTTACCAAAAACGTGACTCCGACTTTGAGTCCAACATTGACCAAAAACACGACTCCGACTAAAAAAAGTTTAATTTCGTCACGTTTTTTTCTACCTTTCCTGTTTATGTGTATTCAATTATATAAATCAACCAACCAACCCGACCAACAGCCAGAATTTACATATTAAGGAAGTATAATTATGCAAAAATAAAAAGTTCAATCTTTTCAAAATTTCTGACTCCAGCCAAAACGCCGCGACGAGTTCGACTCCGTCCAAAATACTCTGACTTCATAACTCCGACTCCACAGCAATGGAATAAATGGTAGAAATATGTATGTCTATGTCGAGGTAAAATAACATTACCTATTATCTATTTTCTCCAAATATTCTTTTTCATCAAAATGCAACGTGGCTTATAGTTGAGTTTTGAATTAAATCAAACCCAAATTGCCGCATGATTAATAACGATGAATATTATCATTGGACGATTTAATCTTGAGCTAATTCAAAAAAGAGGATATTTCAAACAAAAACAATATTCGATCAAACAATTTATATAAAAAAAAATATTAAAAAGAACCGGGAACAATAAATTACTTTTTATGTAAATAAAAATAAAATTTGAAAATAATTAGGCAAATAATACAAGAGGTAGTATGTATTTAAATCTTGTACTAAGGTAAATGATTTTTTAATGTAAAAAATATTTTGAATCTACAAAGAAGCATTTCTTACCTGTTTACTAAATGACCCAGAACAAAAAATAATAAAGGAATTTTATTCTATTGGTGGGTCACGCAAAGGAACACATGCAGTGGAATGGACGTGAATCTAGGAAAATATTTAGATTTAACTATTTATAAATTTGAAATATTGTGTTGCCGTAATACAAAAAAACAATTTTGACTTATGGCAGCAAACTATTTATCTGTCGAATGGTGTTGGTGTGTGCAAATTTTGAATTGTGACGTTTTCTAAATAGATGCCACGGCGGTTTTTTGAAAAATGTCCGATCTACACTACAGTCGTTTCGAGAAATCTTTAGGACTATTAACAACTCGTTTCGTTTCCCTCCTTCAGAAAGCTAAAGATGGCGTTTTAGACCTGAAAATTGTAAGGCAATCCATGGCATAATCTTGCTACTATCACATAATATCTTGAAAATTGCGATGAAGATACGGCGAAGATAACATTCGAGCGTTCTACCGTGTTTATTTATCCTGATGCTTGAATATGTTAACTGTCAGTGGTCATGGTTTCTATTTTGTTTTGACATACGACTTTGAACCCACATTTGTGTGTTTTATAATTAGGTATTATCGTTCTAATGTTTACGATTAGTCAAGTACATGTTATCCTCATATTTCTATTATTTTTTTACTAACGATACTGGAACTCTGTATTTACAACGTAATATTATATTTATTTAAAACAATGCGAATCCATTATTGAAGTTTACTTTATGATTTGTGAAATGAGTTAAATTCCTGGCTGAATTTTCAAGGTGATACAAATGTTATTGATAACGATTCTCCTAGTTACTGCATTCATTACAAAACAAATTCTATTGTGAATTTGTTGGATTATTTGCCTCTATTTTATTATTTCGTATTGTATGCAGTGAAGCTAAACTATTATTAATAATATACCATTTTGAATTAAAACATATCTTGATTATTCATTCACTGGTTTCCATTTATGATAGATAATTAAACTACTACCAAGTCAGATTTTTTAAATTTAAAAAATGAATTGAACCATTCTAGGCTGCCGACCTCCTGGCTGTTCGTCAAAAAAGAAGAATATATGATATAACAAATGTCCTTGAAGGAATTGGTCTTATTGAAAAGCGAAGTAAAAATAGCATCCAGTGGAAGTAAGTAGGAGTTTTTTTTCACGACACGTGACACGTGTTTGGAGCTTGTTTTTCTAGCGATGAGAGCGATTTATGTCCAGTCTGTCATTTAAGTCCCCATATGTAATCAAGTAGCTATGAATACTTAATATTATTTTTCCTTAACTACAATAATATCTTGTGGAATTTACTTATTTGGTCTTAATTATTACCTTATTTTCTGTACCACTTTTTTGACATGGGTTTTTTCGACACAGTATTTTGTGAAATGTATCTAAAATTTCAGAAAAGATCTCAGTTCTTGCCTATTAAGTCTAAGAAGATTCACTACAACAGTTAAAATTTTTTTTTTGTTTTTCTTAGGGGTGCTGGTCCCGGACGCAACAATATTGAACTAGGAAATAAATTATGTAACTTAAAACGAGACATCACTTGCTTAGAAGATCATGAAAGACTGCTGGATCTGTAAGGATTTTTCTTCCGTCAATCTTATTGGATAATGATTTCAAATTGTTTTCAAATACTAATATAGTGTAATGCATAAATTTCCAGGCACAAAAAATGGATTAGAAAAAGCATTGATAATGTCATGGACGACGAAGAAAATATTAAATTGGCATACGTCACAAGAGAAGATTTGAATATTTCACTCCAAAATGGCCAAATTGTCATATTAAAAGCACCAATTGGAACTTCTATCATAGTAAAAAAACCTAAATCGTCTGTAAGTATCATTTAAAGTCATAAAATCTGGGCCATTTAAAAAGCTAATAAATGTTTACTTTTATTATTATTACCGATAACTCAAAAAGTGCATAAGAATGTCCATCCATAAAAATCTATGGTCATCCTTCTTTATTTATTTTTGTAACTTATGAACACATATCTCAATTGATATTAATTGATTTCTGCACTGTCTTTATTTTGTCAAATCAAAGAGATTCAGTCAATTGTGAAACCATTTCTATCAGATTTATATATTCCAGAATAGATTTCTTTTTTCAATGTTTCTAATCTAAATTGTATCAAAAGATAATTATTCAAGTTTTCTTTCACAGGACACCAATTACGAACTTCGAATCAAATCGAGTAATGATCCAGTGGATGCATATTTAGTTGAACCGGAAGAAGAAGAGGTTAGATTATTTTGTATTACATTCAATCGTATGGCGAATCAAAAACCAGTAAATTGTTGTCTCAACACAGCCAAGGCCCAAGATTTAATGGTGGATTTATTAATAGATAATATAAAAATGCAAATCTAATGAGTTATCTGATGCGTATGTTACAGAGCAAACCTAAGAGGATCAAACTTGATATCAAAGAATCAGCAGATTCATCCGATGATGCCAAGAAAAACACAGAAAAAACTGAACCAGAGACGAGTGACCATGGTATGACAATCTATTTACATATATATTTCAAAAATCTTCTGTGGTTCTATAAAAATTAAAGGTAACAATTTAATTGATGAATAATTTCTTCCTCAAATTAATATTGAAGTCGATATCTAAAATTATTTCAAACAGATTTTTGAAATATTCTAGGGCTTCAGGGATCAAGTACTTACTTTTTGCTGATGATTTAAACTTGTTTTGGAATTGGCGAAAATGATACATGAAAGAATTTACCTACAGCTGTAGATGACCATTGGCATATTTTTTCAAGAAAATTGAATGCAGAAAAACTATATTTAGACAATTCTTATTGAAATTTATTCACAATAAGAAATGATAGGTCATTTTAGTCAAAAGCAAATCATAAAATCGAACATATTTATAAGATATTCATACATTTACTGTTAGCCACTTCATACAATAGTTAAGTAATTCTCAAAACCCGTGAAAATTGTAATAATTTTTCTTTTATAAGTCATCTGCACATCATACACACATGAAATGAGATTCAAAGAACTCTTTCACATCATTGTTGTCTTCTTGGTTCATTATTGAAAAAAATTGTAAAACCTCATGCAACATGTGAAGGTAAGGGCCACCTGTATATTCAGTATCATTAGTAATACATTGGAGCGTACCCAACCTGAGTTGTTGAGTGTACGTGTACATATTCCACAGATTAAATTCTCATAAACCGAAAGGATGAATCAGTAGTTTGTGTTTTAATTTGTTTTTCCTTTTTTCACAGATGGATTCATTCGGGTGGGCACACCGATATACAGTGATGATTTTTCATTCTGCTTAAGTGAAACGGAAGGAATTATTGAATTGTTTGATATTCCAGTAGTGTGTTCAAATGCTTGAAACGAGGCTTTCTAAAAATATGTCAGAATGGGATGGAATGAAATGTTATCCCAATCATTATATTGTAAAGATCTCTTATTTTCAAAACTTCTAAACTATTAATGATTGCGTTTGATATCGCTAATCAAGTTTTATTGATACATTTATACAGCTTAACAAAATATTATAATTGTATATAAAACATTGAAAATTGTAACAAATCAATACAAAATTGGTTCTGTAATGATTGAAAAGATTAAAACAGTTTATAGTTAAAACAAATATTTAATAAAAGATTCACTATTAGGCAGCTTAATGCGAGTTCAGTGCGTACTAATTTTTTATAATTAATCTTTTTGTGGAATTCGTGCACCATGGTTTTTTTTTAACGAAACGATTAATTTTTTACATCCAATTTCTAAATTTTTGTTGAGCTTACTTTTTTTCTACTAATATATCATAATCATGTTTAATAATGTATTCTTTTGAGTTATCATTTTTTTTTTTTTTAATACTTTTGTTTTTGATAATAAGTTATTCTTCAATATTGCCAGTGAAACTTGATTCTTAGTTTGAAACACATTCTTTCTCATAAAAATGTATCAATCATCTGATAGATGAGTAGATTTTATAACTGTTGTCTGCAAATGTTAAGCTTTTTGATTTATTAACATGTAACCATATATTTAGATATTAAAAAAAATCCTGGCTTGTTATACGCCATGAAATAAATACACTACAGTATGTATTTATAATCTGTGATGTGCAATTTCTAACTATTAATAGTAACGGGAAATGTGCACATATTCTTCATTCAAAAATCATGTACAGAACATTAATTGTTAATTCCGCACCCCAGTAAAGGTGCAAAAATTCTTACTTTGATTATTAATATGGCACTCATTTCTCAATTCTTTATCAAGTGTAGTTTTTGAATACATTTTCATACAAAATCATTTTTTAAGCCATGAACGCACTTGATATCAATTTTCTTTTTTAATTGCTCACTTCAAGCAATAAAAATAGCTTAAAGCTTGCAGTAAACTTTTTGAATTGTTATGTCACAGTTGTTGAGATGTGCATCAATTAGATCAGAGTAATAGGATAAATAGTCTTTGCATAAAATAGATTTGGGTGTGTATTATGAAAACAAAAATATAATATAGCTATCATATATATTTTTTCAGTAAGTCACATGTCATTGAAAAATAAAAATGAATATTAAAAATTTATTATTTAATTTGAATCCGTGTGTAGTTTTACTTTTTTTTCCTTACAAATCTATCCAGAACCCCGAATGATTTGACCTCCTTGACCATTGTTTTATCGAAAGGTTTCTTTATTTCCTTCATGTTTTTATGGAATTCCTGAAACAGAAAATTAATAACATTTTGCCATGAATTTAAAAAAAATGAAAAATTGTTTTCTATGGTTATAATAGAAAGGTGAAAATTATAATGACAAAAAAACGCATCAAAATTATTACGAACAGTAAAAGATGCATTGAGGAAAGATCAATTAATAACGAAACTTGTTGAAATTAAAATATATGGGTGAATTTAAATAAATAAATCATTATTGATATTTACCCTTTTGGCTCCTTCTTTCACTATCTTTTTATTCCGAGATATTTTGGCTGTGCCCTTACTTTTTGTTTTCTTTCTTGGTCTATAATCGATATTCTGCGGCTTCAAATGCTAAAAAAAAATGAATTAGTCCACAGTGTTATAGTAACTACCATATTCATTCGAAGTCTTAACACTTTCAATGCTGAACCTGTTTTTTAGTATGAAAATGGACACGCTAGGCGTGTTCTCAGCATCCACATTTTGACGCGAATCTTGTCAACGTTAGAAATTATCTATTTACTGCAAATTGCACATCTAGAGATATTCAAATATTAGTGTCGAAATATTCTTTTATGTGCCCGAAAAGACTTTAAGAAAGTCGATGCGCTGCACTGGTCGCTTGCTATAATAGCAAAAGCAGTTATGCAGAAAATATATTATAGCCATGGGATATTCCATGCATACTTTGCAAAATTGGCTCTAGGATTAAAAGGGTTAGAGTAACATGAAAGAACAAACCATTAGTTTGGAACGGGCTTCCATTTTCTCTTTGAGACTTGGTACATTGATTTCAGCAACGGCAGACGGGTTAAGGGTGATGAGCTCTGGTTGTATCTTTTCCAGCAGAGATTTCACTTCAGCTTCTCGTCTCTGACTCTTTGATTGATAAGGATTACTTTCCAAAGCATCAAAGTTAGCTTCACCGCTTCCTGATAAAATAAAATAGGTATTCATGTAATATATAAACACCAATATGAAATATTATATAATAATTTTTACTGTTTATCTTTGTAGGATATAATGAAAACACATGAAAAATGTGTTTTCATTATATCTGATAAATACTTAAAAATAATAAAGATAAAAGGTATCTGAAGTAAATATAAAATGACAAAAGTATTATAACAACATATTTTACCTGGCACAATCAAGCTGACAAATCCTTTTTCTGTAGCTACTCCCAAAACATCTTCATATGGACAAAAACTCATATTTCCAATGTATCTCGTCATTGAATGTTTTAAATACGCTTTACTTGCAGATTGTGTACAACAGTCCCTAAAATAAAAATTTGAATTGGTTAGAAATAACAAGAATCGTATCTTGTCAATATTAAAACTAAATAATAATTTATAAAGCTCACCTATAAACTTCAACCACATTGCCCAACCCGATGGCTAAAAGATTATTATGTGAGAATTCTAAATGCGTCGCTGCACTCCTCAAGTTATACTTTTGTACTGGACCTTCTAAATTCCTTATATCCCATATTTTTACGTTTCTATCGGTCGAACTAGTTGCCATGTACCTGGAAAAAAAAATTATGAAATGAACAACTCCATGATAAATGATCAAAATATGTTTATACATCCATGAATAATTCACACAAAAACAAATTGGAGAGTTCTCTCCGGAAAACAAGTTTTTTGGTGTTATAAAAAAAACTTTAGATAAACATGAACACATATCAATTCACTTAATCTTTTACAAATTTATGATTTTGTCCGTTTCTAGTGTATCAAAAAATATATCAACAGATACATTGTTGTGATTATTTAAAAAAAAAAATATTGACTGAAATGAAACGGTTTATTTTTTATTACGGAGGACATAAAATACTTACACTCCTCGCGGGTCTATTGCCAATGCAGTAATCGGACCTTTATGACAAAGCATACTAGCCAAAGGTTTCTTCACTTTTGGGGCCCACATAGATACGACCCCTTTAGATTGGCCGACACATAATGTGGCGTTGTAAGGATTCTGCTTCATGACTGAAACCTTTCCTAAGCCTGTTCGGTACTGTCCGACCATTTGACCAATGGAGATATCCAGCCATGATAAGTAACCTAATTCACTCTGAAAAAATATAAACATTTGAAAAATAATTGAAACCCTTGCAAGCTGAATCGTTATACATATTAAATGCATCCACAGATCCATTTTGTAAAATATTTTCCTTCCTTGTACGTCAATAAATAAAACATGTACAAATAATTGGTTCAGTTTTTATTACACACAAAAAAAACAACATATTTGGTAACCATCTCCTCAATAAATAAACCCCTGAAAAATTGTTACAAGCTCTGTCAACTGTTCTCATATTTTTTATTATAATCTATTACACAATTATTTTTTTTGATAGCTTCACCAATTCTCGGGTTTTTTTCCCCTATTGGGACCAAAGATGCATTGTGGAGGGTGGTCAGCATGTGGACATTTCTTCTATCATGACATTTAAGAGCCATCTCTAATGGTGAGATGATAGCGTGTACTGGGTTAACTTTAGGAGGAACAACACTTTACAATCCATAACATACAAAAAAAATATATTTGTATACTTACAGCAGTGCCTAATAAAAAGTGGTAAGGTAGAAATTCCATTCTAAGAACTTGATTTAATGTCTTAACGCAATGTACTTCTGTGCCTTTATTGTCATACATGTACACCCAATCTTTTTGCGCAACGGCAAACATAGTTTCAATATGCATCCAGCTGAAATAATACAGAAAGCCGTTTTGTTCAAGGGAATACAAAAGAAATATAGATTTTTGGACAAAAATTACTACCACAGGTTCCTCACCAAATATCATGAACAGTTTCCATAACGTTGATTTCACAGTGAAGATGTTTAGTAACCCAATCAAATGCAGCTACATGGCCCATTTTTCCTCCGATCAATAAATGTCTACCATTACGCGAATACTTCATTCGGTAAGGTCCAAATTGCGGTAGATGTAATTCAAAACTTTTAGTTGCAGCTGCTATATCAACACTGGCGGCAATTTGTTTCTGAGTAAATTGAGTCGTTGTTTCTCCATCGTCAGCTTCTAAGAAACTAATAAAAGATACAATGAAAACATAGATTTATAGTTTAATTTAGAGGAAAGATATTCATTTAAAAATCTTGTTGTTTAAGAAGAAGCAATATATTATAAATTAATAATTCTTAAAAAACCTTGTGTCACACTTAGCCTAACTGATTGGGCGCAATGTACAAGTGTTCGGTTCGTTATAGGTTTTGTCCAAATGCTGTTAATAAAAACTCAATCGTAAGCATGACTGACTGAGAACACTTTTTATAAAAAGTGTGCTGCATGTAAACAAGTGGAAAAAAAATTCTCAGTCAGTGGACATTTTAATCGAATATTTTGAACATATTTGGCTCTTTTTTGATATAACCTATTTTCTATAGGTTATAAAGTAGTATTTGCATAAATTATAATTTTTTATAGCTTAGTAATTAATTAATGCAAATATCCAAATAGATTGATATAACCTATTTTCTATATTTACACTATTATACTTATCCGTGTTTACGGTTCATAAATACTAGTTTCCAAAAATGGAATACATAAATATGGAATAATCTCTACATTGTAATATTATTTGAAAAAAATGTTTTTACTGTTTTTAGATTTATTTGGAAACCCTGAATGTCAGCCAAGAAATTTTAAATCTTTTTCTTTCTCTTTGGCTTCTAAGATACGTTTTTTTCTGTGTTGGTTATATACATAATATGTAAAAATTAGATTAACATATTTATAATGAGTACAAACCCAGGGTTTTCAGTCAGCAGTAACTCTGTTCTAGCCGCTTGTTCAGTGGCAAATTTTATGTGTTTTTCTTTTCTTTGAAGTTTTTTCAAATGAACTGCATTTTTTATTCCGCCAGCATGTATCCCTGTACCTCTGGAATGTTTTTCTAATTTCTCTTTTGATATCGGAGCTTTTCCGGGGAACTTTCCTTCGGGAGCAGTTTTCTAAAGAAGTGTTTATACAATAATATTACAACATAAGACTTGCAACTGGTTAGACTTAATGTGTTCTCCTACTATCATTAAAACTACATACAGTAGAACCTCGATTATCCGGACTGATTGGGGATGAAGGTAGTACGGATAAGGACAAATCCGGATAATCGAAAAAATCATAATTGACAGTAAAAAAAGACAAGTAAGAAAAGACAAGTTCTTGACTCTCAAGCCACTTCATGGTGACATCTAGACACTGAAAAGTTTCAGAATGTGTAGGACCAATATCTCCCCCTTCACAAATCTCTTCTACGCCTTCTTGATCTTGTTCCTCTGAGGTTGATATTTCTTTAATTATTTCGTCATCATTCAAAATTTGGAATCCAGGATCGTTTGCATCCCAATTTAACCACTCGGTTATATCTTCTTTGTCGCATTTAACACATATTGAAAGTTGTGTCATTGCTTCCGAAAAGTCTTCTCTATCATTTTCTACTTCGTTACTGGAACTTGCTAATGGTCAAAATTTTGTCCCATGATTTTTTCAAAGTTGACACATCTAAAGAATACCAACTTTCTGCTGCCATGTAGCAACAATCTTTTAAATTTGTTTTTTTAGATCCGAGATCGTTGACGTCCCGACACCATATTTATTAGACAAAAAACGTCCCGGTTCACCCCGTTTTTAAGCATCGATTATATACAATTTGTCTTTTAATGAAACTACGCCACGTTTTCTTTTCGTTGACATATCAGTCATATTAAAAATAAATATTCAAATCGTGATCAATTTTTCAAGAAACAAACGTTCAATGCGCACCGAATTTGGACGATGACTGACCCATATTTTACACAGGTCAAATGCAACGATCAAAATATTAAGACTGCATTCCATCACGTACGTAAACAGTGGACGCAATTCGCCACGTGCATATCAGCAAATTTGTAATATTTTTGTTTATTTTGACCAATCCGGATAATCAAGGTTCTACTGTAATTACTTCATAAACTGGTTCAATTTAATACAGCACTCTGTGTTCCAAGATTTGCCATTACCACACATTATAATATTATATGAAACATCAACAATGCTATTATAAACTTATTATAATTATTTTAAAATAATCATTTATCAGGTAAGTTTATTACCTTGGTTTTGTCGTATTTGAATTTTCTATATTTTTCCGTCACATCAGCAGTTACTTCAACAATTTCACCGGGTCCATCGTTATGTTTGATGATGGACAGAAGATCAGCCTGAATATATAAGGTTAGAATAAAATTATATATAATGGTATACAATTATAATATTCAAATACCACAAGCATTCCTTAAAATAACATATACTTGCCGTTTTAGAAAAGAAATCATCCTTGATTCTCTTTTTTGTTTTTACTTTAGTTTCACTCGATATCTCTGGGCCCGAATCGAAATATCTAGTTTTCTGAAACAGTTGAAAAATAAAGTATACATTATCATTAAAGATTATTTTATAGTTTAACTACATCCATTTATTTAAACTCTCTTACCTTTCCACTCATTCTGATAGTATAACGTGTATACAATTATTTATAAAAATATCAGATTTACTATTGTTATTTACTACATGGACATAGCCACGAGGTTAATTCATAGTTTTGGTTAAAAATTACATGGAACTTGACAGTTGAATAGAATAATTGCCACTTAAAAAAATGAAAAAATATTGAAAATTTTAACTCATGATTTACAGATTTTATTGTATGATAATTGATATGATAATAAAGAAACGCATTGCAATTTATATCAAATTTTGAAATTTGTATAGCATATTTTTAAATAGAAAATCAAATGAATTTAAAAAAAAAATGATTTAATTTTGTGTAGACCGTGTTGGTCACCTCCGTTGCACTTCAAAGTTGGTATGACTTTTGTCTGACTTGTCAAAGGTGTCATTTATTTCATATTCGGATAATGCTAGATTTGTATATATTTTTCTTATAAATTCTATTGGAAAAGAAATACGATGGCCACCTGTGGGGAATTTATAGACAACGAGTTCCCTCTTATCGATGATGATTTAAAAAAATATGTCGAAGGTATGTTTGAAAGTAAGGTTATACAGCCTGGTTTTTCTTAAATACGTATCTCATGCTTTGTTATAAATACCTAAATAGTTAAAAGACACACAGATTTCTTATTTTAATAACGGGAGTAATACATGCACACTCTATTATTCTATCGTATCGTCAACAAATATTCATCAGTAAAAATCAATGATTCTAATGACATGTCTTAAAACATTAGTTGGTGTACCTACTTGAGATACAATGTTCAAAACGTCAATTATGCACCTCCGTCATTTTTGTTTCTGAGGAAACACATAGTTTAAGAACCAATGTAACCCATTATCTTGTACTTTATTTTATACAGACATTCTTGCTGATGGAGAAGACTTTGAAAATGGAAATGAAGTTTATGAAGCCATTGGTGAAGTACTACACGAAATCTCGGAAAAGACAGAAGATGACATACGGTTAATATAACACATACTAACGATTGATGCACATCAATGTGGCCTAATTTGATAAAACTTAATTGTATCATTATGTATCTTAGCTTCCTATATTTTGCCACTAGCCCAGTGAAAAGCGTTCAAAAACATATCTGAATAAGTCCTGACAAAGTCAATGACTAATATTTATTTCTATTCAATTTAATTTTTATTTTTAGTAGTGCAGACTAAACTTTAGCCTTGTAATCTAGGTGACATTGAATTTTTGAGTAGATCAACCAAAATTGATTGTAAATATGCAAACTGCAGAAGTTAATTATTTTTTTATTTAAATAGCACAATGCTTATCCTTAATTGCAAAAAATGAAAAATAACATGTTAATTACTGAAGTAATTAAAAGAGCCCGTAAACAATATGTTAATAAAGACAACTGTTAACATGTAGAAACATATTTAATCACTAAGTGAAGCCAGTTCAGACCTTCAATGGACATTTTATGCACGAGTGATCGCATGCACTATTGACACAATGCAGAATAACACGCTAATTACCAAAGTAATTAAATGGGAATGTTAATAAAGTGTTAATATGGTTCATAATTTACTACAAAACTAGTGAAGTAACGAGAGAAAAAAACATCTTTCATTTTTTATTTTCACTGCATCTTTTATGCAGGTTTTTTTATTGCACTGCTAGTTCTTAATTGAACGTTCATGCTGTCTAAAAATTAAGAGTGTAATTAAAACATTATTATTCTTCTTACAGGGGAATTTGCCACCAACTCTTGTATATGATGAAACCAAACCAGACTTCGTACAATAACGGTCCTCGGAAAATGCTCGGCGCTCCCGTTCACTTAGGAACAATGGCTGCAAATCTCGAAACAGAAATGGAACAAGTAAAGAGCATCTGGGTGACAACTAGAGATGATAATTTTGTATGTATCTTTGACTATTTGTGATCTTTTATATTAAAAAGAAAATGTTGGAATGATCATTTTTGCTTCAACATGTAGGTGCATCGACCATAAGTCAATCAAATGATTTCTAATGTTCTTACTTAAAAAAGTTCAGGTATCTATAATAGCTCTATTCATCAAAGATATGAATTCAGAGCCCACTGGCCCCACAGCTTGGAGCTAAATGGAAAGCTCTCCCTATCCTCAATAATGAGAAGAAAAGCAAAATTAAACAATCAGCATTAATCTAATGGGGATAATTAGATTTTTTTTCTTTAAATGTATAACTTATTGATAAGTGTTCACGTGTGTGTGGTAGTTATCAGTGATTTTTTATCTTTGCAGAAGGTGGATGCCAAAAAGTTAGAAAAGGCGGAAGCTAAACTTCAACAGAAACAAGGAAAGCGATCTGAAATAAAAGCTCCTCTTTATATCCCAGTCATTCAGTCAGCCACAGCGTCACAAGTAACCTCAAAGAAAGATTCAAAACTGGAAGCTAAAGGGACCAATAGAACTACTGATATAAGAATTGAAAACTTTGATGTTGCATTCGGGGATAGGTATACAAACATGTATTTATTATTAGTAAAATTATACACCCGATGGTAGTGCCACCTGCTTCTCAACACTCCCACACACTTAATATGTATGTTCATAAATCTCCTTAACTACTAAAATCACGGAATTTATTGTGATTCCAATTTTAAAACATGACTGGAATGCAAATGCCAATGAAAGGCCTGTAAAATAATATTTCTCTAACTGATGTTATGTTTGCTGATTACAGAGTTCTACTCCAAGGCGCAGACCTTCTTTTGGCATTCGGTAGACGTTACGGACTCGTTGGAAGAAACGGTTTAGGGAAAACTACCCTGCTCAGGATGATATCATGTAAAAACTTACGCATTCCGTCACATGTCTCCATACTGCATGTGGAACAAGAGGTGGTCGGCGATGACACTCCCGCTTTGGAGAGTGTACTAGAATGTGATACAGTCCGATCAGGACTTTTAAGTAGGGAAAAGGAAATTACCGCTATCATCAATAGTGGGTAAGTTTAAATATGCATTTCTTATATGATATGTGCCAAAGAATAATAATTCCCATCCATCTGCCTGAAATAAAATCTGTAGTCATTGAAATTTTTGCTGAAATTTTTATTGCAATCAAAGCTCTTCTTCTGAATCTATACTGTTTCACGGTCACAGTTCTTAATCCCCGGTGAAACAGTTTTTTTCCTCCTGTGAACGTATGCAACGTGTCAACTTATTCATATATTATCTTTTTTTGCAGTGGTACAGATCCAACATTGTCTACGGAACTATCTGAAGTGTATGTGCAATTAGAACATATTGAGTCCGACAAGGCTCCTGCGAAGGCTTCAATTATCTTAAACGGCCTTGGCTTTACACCCGACATGCAGTGCCGTGCCACTAGAACATTCTCTGGAGGTTGGCGTATGAGACTCGCTCTTGCGAGAGCACTTTTCTCCAGGTACCTATCAGCCCATTTCACATTGCGAATAAACATGCTATGTGATTATTTTTTATCGCCATTTTTCCTATTTCAGACCTGACTTATTACTACTCGATGAGCCCACTAACATGTTGGACATCAAAGCTATTATTTGGTTAGAAAATTACTTGCAAAATTGGCCTACGACTCTTTTAGTAGTATCTCACGACAGAAACTTTTTGGACACAGTACCAACTGATATACTTCATCTTCACACTCAGCGGCTAGAACCTTACAGGTAATATTATCGAATTCTATTAATTCACTCTAATAAATTAATCAAATAATCTTGATTCTATGGCTGTGAATATGTTCTAGTAAAAAAAGTGTTCTTTTTGCAATAGGGGTAATTATGAACAATTTGACAAAACAAAGACAGAGAAGCATCGAAACCAACAGCGAGAGTATGAAGCTCAGGCACAGCATCGGGCGCACGTTCAAGAATTCATTGATCGTTTCCGATACAATGCCAACCGAGCCTCTTCTGTACAATCAAAGATTAAGATGTTAGAAAAATTGTAAGTATCAATCGGTGTTAATTTTGATTTCTCTATAATTCACATCCATCCATTTCTTTAAAGGCAATCTGTTATCATTTTACATTGGGCTAATGCTAAATATAATTTAATTATCTGAAATATTTAATTTATGATTGAATAAGTTTTCAGTAATTTGCTATACCTTAATTAATCATACCTTTCGCAGTCATAAATTAATGCAATTTGTAACGCAAAAAAAATAAAGAGGGCAGCAGATACATATAATACAACTTATAGAGTGATACTGCAACTTGGAAACAAAAGAAGAATAATTTTAAAAATAAAACCATCTTTCCTCATTTTATGTAACTGCATTTCGTTCATTGAATTTTTATACTTTTAGGCCTGAACTGAAACCGATTGAAAAAGAAGTAGAAGTTGTTCTACGATTTCCGGAAACATTACCTCTGTCTCCTCCCATTCTGCAATTGGATTCCGTACAATTTCACTACTCACCAGAAACTAGAATATTCGATAGTGTCAATTTAGGAGCCACACTACAGTCTAGGATTTGTATAGTAAGTGGAATTCACTAGCCAGTCCTATTTTATTGAACTATTTCACAACTGCTTGTATCCCAAATGGTATGGAATAAAATAAAATTTGCATCCAGATTGTATTTTACAGTGCAAGCACTATACTCATCAGTTCTGTAAGTTAGCCCCCTCTTGAAAAGCAAATATGTTTAGATATGATAACATTTAATTAACACCTGAAAAAAAACTTAAATACTGAGTAGTTTCATAATGCGGTCATTGCTAATTTGGGATATTAACCTTTGAAATACGGTCTCTGAAAAAAAACGTGTGATCCGAGGGGGGGTCTAAAAATACCCCAGTGTTATGGCTTTATTGGCATAGATTGTATTAAAAAAATGTTGTATTGTGCTTTCACGTATCTTTATACATTGTTCTAAAAAAAATACATATATATATAAAAATCAATAAACACAAGATGTTTGCACTGATTTTCATGGCAGACTAGCGTTATCAAAACTGTGAGCGTGATCGCTTATCTACGTCTTTTAATGTAAAAAACATCCGTTTGATTAGAAATGTATGTTTGAACGAGGAGCGTAAGAGATAAAATAACATTATCTTATCACGTATGGGCAGTGAAGTTTGAATCCTGGCAATTTGTATCGACGATATAAATGGTTTTTGGCCAATAATAACTTATTTTTATTTAATTGCGACGAAACTAGTCTATAAAAATCATATTTTTTTACTGCAAAAGGTGTAAAAAACCATGATTTAAGAATATCAAGAGTTTTCACATTGTATCACTAATATTGAGATGGATATTTAAGATAAAGTGGTGGTGGTGGTAAACTGTCTTACCCACCGGAAGGCAATGTTAAGAATGATTTTTTCCTTTTGTAGGTTGGTGATAATGGTGCCGGTAAAACTACCCTTCTAAAATTAATAATGGGTTTGCTCTCTCCTACTGGCGGAATGAGAAATGTTCACAGGAATCTCAAATTCGGCTATTTCTCACAGCATCACGTTGACCAGCTTGATATGAATGTCAATTCTGTTGAACTTCTACAGCAAACATATCCAGGTATGTATCTTCAGCATCTTTAGGTTTTTGCACGTGCATGGATGAAGTTGAAATACATATATACATACTCGTATCTCTACATTCTTTTTTGAAGAGAAAATAGGAGGATAGTTCTAGAACAGGGCTTGTGGTAAGCTAATCGTTCTTACTGCACCCTGTGTTTTTTATGTTTGATGGGTAGAGTATTAAAGAATAGGGGTTGAAATAACTGTTTTTTGACTAAAGGAAAGAGTGTGGAAGAGTATAGACGGCAATTGGGAAGTTTTGGTGTGAGTGGTGATCTCGCTCTCCAGACAGTCGGCAGTCTATCAGGAGGACAGAAATCTCGTGTCGCTTTCTCCAGAATGTGCATGGGAAACCCCAATTTCCTCATACTTGATGAGCCTACTAATCACTTGGATATAGAAACCATAGAGGCGCTCGGCAAGGGAATAACCAAATATACGGTAAGAATTATATTTATTTTCCTCTTCGTTATAAATGTGAAAACTTTAAAATGTGTCAATGCAACTTTTATGATAAAAATATGTTAGCAGAACACAAATTTATTTTGGGATTAATATTGTCTGTTGAATGAACCGTGACCTATGTCTCAATTTCTCTTGCTACATTTAAAAACCTGAGTGGGTGGGTTCAATGTTTAATTCAATCTTTCAAGTCTTTTTTTGTTTTTTTGCCCCTCATTCATTATCCACAATTATTATTTCAGGGTGGAGTGATTTTGGTTTCTCACGACGAAAGACTCATCCGAATGGTTTGCAAGGAGTTGTGGGTGTGCGGCAATAAGTCTGTGCACAGTATAGATGGCGGTTTCGATGAATACAGGAAGATCGTTGAACGAGAACTCCTCGAAGCACAATCGAAATAACCTCTTAGTGAAATGATCAAGGTCAATTAAATATTCATTGAAATCACCTCATACAAATAATAAATCTTTGTTTGGTCATTGGCATTTTTATGACTTGACTAAACAAATCGAGTATATATTTTATAATGACCTTTTTAATAACTTTATATAATGGATAAACTTCTAATAATGTTATTGAAAGTTATATAAAAATTTGTAAAATTATATCGGAATAAATATTATTTATTAAATTGAATAAACTTTATTAAATGTACTTACTAAGAAAATACAGCATATTTTTGTATTTTTTTCATTATAAAACTGATTCCCATATAGATATATGTATATATAAGATATACATACGAGACAGCAAAGATTGGATAGCAAGATCTTGGAAAAATTGGCAAATGAACTTATGAATGCAGAAATATAGAGCAGCTCACTGTGGACGTAGTAAAACAATATTTGGGGCACAAAATTATATTTATAATTAAAATATCTAAAAAAAGTGTAGCAAAATGACTAGTTTTTATAATACAGACTACATTTTTAACCCTATTCTACGCAGGATAAAAAATCTAAATTCTGCATTTCAATGCACGTTCTCGTAGCTGCATTAAATTAGTTTTTAGGCTTTTTTTCCAAAATGCTTTTTTTTATGGATTGCTACCTTTGCTTTCAAAGCCTTTCTACAACCTGGCTTATACTTATACCTTTCATACTTATACTACCTGGTTTTGCCTGTGATTTAGACTCAGATCAACTCTATACACTCTGAAAAAATGGTACTCACACTAAAGAAATCAATTTCACTAATTCTATCTATATTTTTCTCTCGATTTCTTTACTGTAATATTCATCCTTTGCTTGGAACATTCCAACATACAGCTGACCACACGAAAAGCATTTGTCTATGAAATCCAGTCCCAGTAAAATTATTGCAAGCCTATTTCACCTTTTTGCAAATGAAATTCACCCTTTTGCATATGAAATCAATCCTTTTGCAAATGAGGGCCCTAGAATGAACTCTGTCAATATTTCTAAACTTTTAGCCATGGACTACCAGTAGGTCTGCATAAATTTTCTAGCGGTCTGCCTATAGATGTATTGCCTTGGTATATAGTCATTGAAGACTGCTTTGACGTGTAATGCTCCTACTGTATAAATATATTTTTTTCCTGCATTTCTGGTCTGCCATTTTTTTCCTACTTTTAGTAGTTTACAGGTTGAGAAGCACTGCTTTAGATAATGTGACAGTGTTTGAATAAATCGGGTTAAAATAAAAACAACATATAAAATGAACTCATTTGTATTTGAGATGACTGTCTACATTTTTGTAGGCAATTTTTTATTATAATAAAGGTTATTAATGTGAAGCCAATTATGAAAGTTTACAAAGTTTTCCAAAATTGATATAGATACTTTTTGACAACAGAACAGTATACTATATATTATAAGAGTTCTAAACATTGAACTATTATATCTTTTGTTAACTTGATCTTATGATATATATTTGGAAAAATGGTAGAATAATATTATTAGCGAAGACATATATTTATTTATCGACAACAAAATGATAGTACTGAGATTGACATAAACATTACGCTTGTATGAGATTATTTTTGAGTACAATAAATTGAAGATAAGTTATTCCTTTCGACTATTTTTTTAACACCAATGAAAATGTACAGATAGTTGAGGATCTTTGGAATAGATGAAAAATTTTGCAATGACTGTTTAAACGATGATTTAAAAAATATGACTAATGAAGTATTAAAAAGTTTAAATATTACAAAATAAAATTGTAAGAATATCAACTATGTACATTTAATTTCTATCCAAAAATATACATTATTCATTCCGTTAGCATTTCAGCTTAGCATATCATCGGCTAAAACTTTTATTTAACAACTAAAATTATTTTCAATAAAATAACACATTTAAATAATGGCTAAAACATCTACTTGTTTTATTGTTGAATTAACATTCTTTTGTCGCTGAAAAGAAAAATCTCACATGCAAATAATTCGATGCCGCATGCAAGCGACTCACTACCATAGGGAATGGCTTAAGTTACATTTACCTGATAATTTGTGTCATACATTCGATTCTATGTCACGTTGACATCGAATTTATGTTTTACGAATAAACTAGATGTGAAACTTCACTATAGTTACAAACCATATAACAAAACGATTAAACAATATTGTCAATGCAATTTTTACTGGTGCTTACGACGCGCCACTTTTTTGCCAGAGTTACGGAGAACCTCCGCATAGGACATCTCGAGGCTTCGCAACTTGTGGAGATCCTGCGATGCAGTGCTTTGCTTGATGTCCCACGAGTCGGTCTCGGTGTTCCACCGTTGATAAGTAGGCACCTTGGCGCCGTTCTGACTAGGCGTCGGAGAATTGAGACCTCTGTTAAAGAATTGCATGCTCGTTCCGTTCCAGTCTGAAGCGCCGGTCTGAGCTCCTTTCACCAGTGGACTGGCTTCCAACGGTTTGTAATCTCGGCGCCTTCTGCTGCCAGAGCCTCTCTGATAATTTATTTTAGGAGGCGAAGGAATGACAGGAGATTCGGCTCCCTGTCTCTCTTGACTGTGCTTCCTATTCTTATGCCTCGAAGACTTTTTACGGAATTGAGGATTAGCGGCAACATAGTCTAAAGGTTGACGAATCAGCGGAGTCAATACTCTTTGGGGCTCGCATGGCAGTTCAGATAATGTTTTACTGTCATCGTTTGTCTTTTTACCTGTAACTTTATGAACCTCTTTAACCAATTTAGGAATATTTTCTTTCTCTGTAATAATTTCCGGCGTGGTCACGTCCGACATTGTGATAGACTGTTCCGACATGACAGATGACATTACGCTTTGGCTGTCATCGGTGAAATCGCCCAGCATATCTTCATTGGCAGGTGTCACTGGAGGAACTTTCATTTGAGTCGGAGTGGTGTCATCTAAAAGCGGGAGTTTCTCACCTTCGTCTTTGTTCTCAGCCGCTTTCTTGAGAATAGAGAATATTTCCTTAAAAAGTACCCGATATTCCGGTCTGTTCCGGAACCTGCTGTCAATGGAGCTGGTATCATCGTAAATGCTAAATCTGCAATCTTCACCGTCTGCAATGGTGCAAAGGAATGATCCGGGCCGTTCTCTATCTGTCTGAGTTGCCTTATTACTCGTTTCATCAGAGAATCCGGATGAAGAAGTTTCAGCTTCTGAATAATCAGGAGTTCGAATAAACTTCTTACGGCTGTTAGAACCGCTCGTGTTCATTTTGGATTTTCCATTATTTGTTTTACCGTTGTCATCCCCGTGACCGCTTTCTTCATCAGTATCCTTTACGCTGAACTGGCTGAAATCTCCTGACATTTGCAATTCTTCTTGCAATGATAACGGAGCGGATGCAGTTTGAGACGGAAGGCTTGGGAGTTGGCTCAATTTGGACTTATGGTGACTGTTTCCTTGTTGCTGTACCTCCAGTAAAGCTTCATATTTGTCAACGAGATCACGGTAAGGATTATCGACCGGTCCAATAGGTGTCGCCCAATTCTTGACATTCCGGACTTCTTGTTGTCCCTGTTAAAAAATAAAATTTTATTGAGTAAAATGAACAGAATAATATTTGATTCAATTCGCTCAAGCATTTATATAAGTTTAGTATCATAAAAAAAGCCATGATAAAATCATCAGAATGAATAAACTATTATAACAAAAAGAAACATTTTTAAATATTTTATCCATGTGCAACAAAACTATGCAATTCCAAATTAATGGAATGAGCCATTTGAAAGCAATAAATATGAAAAAAATTTACATATTTTTTTCATGGATATGTGAAATTTTGATTTTGTATTTGTTGTTTAAACTTTAACGTTTTCATTAGTTGGACAAAATATTTGGCAATGTAATATTGCTTTAATTATATTATAGTTTCCCAAGAAACTATTCATCAAAATCGCTTTGATCTTTTATTTTATTCATTATGTGATTTTGTGTTTTAGCCTGGCCTGGTATTATACTTAAAACCCTCAAAGAGATGAACTTTCAGTGCAAACTTTTATGTATCATACAAAAGTATTTCTGTCATAAATATCACTAATAAAATGATTTTATTGATTTTCATATTCTAAAACCATCTAGTGTCAAATATGACCAAGTCAGTTTTACGTTTTTGATGAGAATGAAAATTTTTGCTTGGCCACTCTTTCTTGAGAAGTAAAGAAAACCATCTTCATAAAATCTTACTTACATAAATTAGCAATACAATAACTATCAATTATGATAATATATTGAATTAATTTATAATAATAAAATCTGTCTGACTTGACCACTATGACATAAAAATTATGATTAATATACATTCAATGGATTCAGTGGTAACTGTGGAAATTCATTTTTATTACAAAGTAAAATTTGATTCTTTATATAAGTACTTTGTTGTTTATATGTATTATGTTACAAATACGATAAAGAAATTTAATGTTTATTTTGATATAATATTCAGTGGAATTTTGATATTTATATTTGTAACGAATTATAGGAATTGAAATTGTCTTCGGAACAATTCAAATCTGATCATTGTAAAAAAAACATGATTTGACTTTGTTTCATAATAGATACATCAAAGATTGCACTGATTGGCTCTGTGTGGCTGACAGTATTGTTAACTAAGAGATTGGTGATCTAGGCAAGATTCATCACTGTAATAAGTGTTAATTTGATAATTTGTATATATAAAAAAGAATAAAATATTTTATAAATACAATTAAAATATTGGAAGTATTTACACTTTGTTGGTTGGTATAATTGATTATTGATTAATTTGGAAAACATGATCATGTCGCTATAATCTTGTCTCATTGATTATATTAAAATTATTGGATGGATTGATGGAATTATGTGAAATTTCATTAAATTAGATAGAGTGCATATTAAACATAGAACATTGATTACAATTTTCAATCAACTCATTAGTTTTTAGAAACATCTTAAGCATTGAAAGAATGTCAAAAGCGTGTGCATCGTTAAAGCCTTTATACAAAACAATAACATTAAATAATTCTCCTATGCCATAAATTGGTAATATACCATTCTACTATTTATGTAATGAAACTGATACTATTATTTTGTAATCAGTAAATTCAAAATAAGAAGTTACAGAAGCATTATTGACAGATATTTTAGGTTCAAATAGTTGGAATAATATTTGAATGTTTTGAGATGTTTAATCACTCAAATGTCAGTGTCACACGAATGTGTCGTGAGGATTTCTTCTTTTAACAACATTTTAATATCCATCTACAATAGATTTATAAAATTACCCGCACCACTACATGTGTTAGACACATAAAATGTCAAAGCACACTAAAACATCTTCAAAATAAAAATTATGTTGAAACACATGATGTAATTTTTAATTATTCCAAAATTGCTGGCGTTTGGAGTACATTCAAATGCTTCGCTGTTGGCAGTTAACTGGTTAATAATACTATTCTAAAATTAGAAAAGTATCTATCATCTTAAATGAACTGCCAACAATTAAGACATTTGTGACATTCCGGTACTAAATCACAAATAGTAGATTATAGGTATAGACATTTCTAAATATACTATTTTCAGTTGTAACCAGGGCTGTGTCGTGGAGTCGGAGCTTTTTGGCCGGAGTCGGAGTCGTCGCGGCATTTTGGCCGGAGTCGTACTCGGAGTTGGAAATTTTGAAAAGTTTTCACTTTTATTTTTTGCATATAATATGTAAAATTTGGCTATTAGGCGGATTGGTAGCGTTAATATTTAATTGAATAAACATAAATAGGAAAATTAGGAAAAAAAAGTGACGATATTAAGCTTTTTTTAGTCGGAGTCGTATTTTTGGTCAATGTTGGAGTCAAAGTCGTGGTTTTGGTAATTGCTGGAGTCGGAGTCGAACTCTTTTTTACCGACTCCACAGCCCTGGTTGTAACTTCTTAATTGCAATGCATCATAAGGTAGGTACTCAACATTGATTTATTAGATTATTATTTGCTTGCAACACATAAACACTGAAATATTTTATCACAAAACATTTCGCAACCAATTTTAATTCATGCAACTATTTATGTTATATACTTTTTAATCATTGGTAAAATTGTTATGTAAAAGCTCATGCAATGTAAATTATTCAATTTATTAAATAACAAGGCGGCCATCTCACGCATCAAACATTGTTGCATTAATTTAAATAAATACCTCACCAAATTACGGAACCATCCCCAAAAGTAGATTACCGTAACAATCAAGCGACAGTTGGTTTGGGTTGTGTTACGCTTTGAGAAAATTATTTTATGTACAATTTCAGGTACAATACCAACCTAATGATGGATAATCCAAAGTAAACTACGGCAAAACCGTCTCAAAATGCATATCCAAAGCATAAGCAACAACATCAGAGGCAGGTGTAATATATTTTTGGCCTGAGAAAGATTATCAAAATCAACATCATTTCTCATTTGCATTCATTAAATTGCTATTTTCTAGAATCCTTTGGCAAAATATTGAAAACATTTTCACAAATTATTTCTGTGCGGCATGCTTCACTACTACGTGGGTTTATTGATGAATTACTTGTACACAATTGCAATGTTTTCCACAAGATATGATAGTTAATCTACAAATGAAATTTTACAGTGAAAATGGCATGTTTCGATTTACATGTTTGTTCGCTACAAAACTAAGTACGGGCTACAAATCAATAAAATTAAAATCTGTAAAAAATAATCATCCAACTTTAAATGATGTTGTGATTTAATCAATTTTCTGCCATAATGAATAATCATTTAACTGTACATTTAAATTTCATAGTTATGGTATGTTTAAATACAATATCGTTGGCCTTGAGTGCAAAGCTCATAACTTCCAAAATATAGATACAAGATTTAAATGCCACTTCTATCATTTTTAATTCTAATAATTTAACAAAAATTTTCGGTTGCCAGATGATGCTCATTTATGACATAAAAGTAAGTATTAAAATATTAGGATACTTATTTGATATTATTATTTACGTAAGAAATATAGTGACTAATTATGTTTGTTTGTGCCTGTGCCAGACTTTTCATCCTTTTCATTCACTACTTGCTTTAAACCATATATTTGAATTGTAAGGTGCACATATCTTTCATTAAAAGGGCAAAAGATACCATAATGTATGTCTAAGCCGTTTAATAAAATTTAGTCCTTATATAGAAAACATGTTTCATGATGTAGGTATATAGACCTAAGCAGCAATAACTCTTCACAGAGCCCCCTTTGTCAACAATGTTATCAACAGTTTTTGTGCACCCGTGTATATAATCATAACAGCATTATATACCTACTTATATTTATATATAGCATTCTAAATATTTTGTTTTAAATAATACATTATAATATAGTCTGCTTCCACATGCACTACCCAAAACATCACAGTAATTCAATGGCTACTCTTTCATTGACCTGAAGCTGTCTCTTTCTCAAAATGGAATGACTCATTCATTACATCAATTAGTACTGAAATAGTCTGACCGTAGAAAGTAAAAGGCACTTGACATCCATGAAAGAGTAGCTGACAATATTTATTTGGTTACAAGTCTATCTTTATATTGAAATTGAAATTTTATTCCGGTAAAATCATGCAATATTCCAAATCCATCTTCCAAAGTTTTCACTATAATCCATTGCATATTAAGTAAATAATATTTAAAACCTTCTCAAATTTATCTCAACCCCTCTTATACCATTATATAATACTTAACATTAAAGCTATGCCTCATAATTTTGTGAGTTTAAGCATGGAACCCTTTTGATGGATATTCATGCTGCAGCATCCGTGTGAAGATATCCAATAATATGAATACTTGCATCCCCATATGTTGCGACACAATGCTGAAAATTCAATTGACAATTACCGGAGTGTGTTAATTGTAAACAACACAGTCTTCGTGAATCCTCCACCCTACAGAAAACTCTCCTGGAATGGCAGGAACCCCAGGAAGTTGGCCAGATAGCGACTCACCTGTATGTGGATCAACTTGTGTGGGACTAATGAACGGGGTTCATTTACTAATGAGCTCATGACACTTCGGTCGTCGTCTTCTTCGGCATCCATTATTGATGACATGTCATCCGTCGCCTGGTCTACACCTCTTAAGCAACTGCCGCACAATTGTCCTTGTCTGGAAAGTACATGTCAATTAAGTATGTCATAAAATAGTTATTATATGCATTATATGATGGATTTATTTAAATGCTTAACCTTTTTTAATTTTGTTACTGATTCAAAAAGAAACTTACAAAATAGTGAGAAAATGAGAAGTTAGAATTTTGTTTTTTATTCTTCAAATATAATTATTGATAAAGACCTGAGCTAGTTTAATTTTGTGAATAGGTTAACTGTCAAATAATAGCAAAATCAAACATGAAATGAAAACCTCACCTGACTTCTTCAAGGATAGAGAATTCTTCGTGCATGGATTTGATGCCATCCTCATGTTGATTCCAGTCTCTAATCTTCATCTGCAGACTGTTGTTCTCTTGCACGATAGTAGCTAATTGTTCCTCTAGTTCAGTTATCCGCCTTTGTTCTTTGATTTGAAGGAGTCTGGTATCACTCAACTCCTTACTGATTCTACTGATTTCTTCCTCACAAACAGTTTCGACGTCCTGTAGTACTTCTTCTTTCGGCTTTGAGATTTGAGGTATGCTTTCAGTCTGTTCTGTGTTGAATGTTGCTTTTGGAGTTTCTTTTACCTTTTGAAGTTTCTCCTGTTGCTCACTCTGTCGCTCTGCCCGACGCTTATGCGCATCCAACTGTCTTGAAAGTTCTTCAACATTCTTCTGGAGGTCATCACATTTATTTTCTAATCCTTCAATTGTTCCCATTAAACTGAAAAAAAATACAGATACAGTAAAATGATAATAAGTAATTCCATGACAAATAAATGCATGGCCTAAATTCAAACATACAAACACACATTTGTTTTGTACTACTTCCACATAAAAATTTTAAATATATCAGGACCGGTTGCACTCATCACGAGCATTTTCAACTGATCGAGATAAGTGAAACCTGTCCTGATCTTAAATACTTATATGTGGAAGGAGAGTAGGGCTCCAAGAAGAAGTGACATTTGACTCCTTAAAAGTGATTAAAATTAGAGCATAATCCATGGGATTTAATATGAAAACCTAATTTAGAGCACTGTTAAATTTTTGTGATTTCTTTAGCAATATTATTGGTAATTATTAACCTTTTAATATGTTTTTTGTCAGCAGTGTGATCAAGAGCCAGCCTATGGTTGGCTCTTTCCAAGTCTTGAATGCTGACCTCCAGCTGCTCATAAATTCTCAGTCTCGAATCATTCACTTCTCGAAGTGCAACAGTCTGCTTCGTCAAATACTGAAACACAAAAAGTACGATGTTAAAATTCATTAATTAATAAATTTACTGTTGAAAATTTTATGTAAGGAACACCACCAAAATTACAAATGCACTAGAATAAAGACATCGTAAAAAATATTTTTTAAACAGCATAAAAAAATATTCCATAATATCGTCGGTATACCAGCATAAGTCAAATTTTTGATTTTCAGTTTGTTGTTTGAAGGATGAATTCGGAGTAGACCTAAACACGTTCTATCAACAAAAAAAAAAAATTGACTGTTATTCTCCATTTAATTTCCTTTAGTCTCCTTTTTGTAAATAGTTTTAAAAAACTTTTTACAATAACAATTATTTAGATTATTCTCTAATCCAGACATGGGCAACCTTTCTTGGGTCTGCACACGAAAACCATTTTGCACTAGAAAAATGAAACATAAAAATATTTTTAAATTGAATAAAACAATGTTACTACTTATATATTTTTTATTTACCTCCATAAGAATTATATGTGATGTTTGTGTGAGCTGATGGACTAGAAAAATGGTTTTAAAAAATTGATATCCCTCTCTGGAACTATTAATTTCTTTCTTATTTACTTTGCTGAGATGAATCAGGGCCGGATAAAATAACTCGGAGGGCCGGATCCGGCCCGCGGGCCGATCTTTGCCCATGTATGCTCTAATCCAACCATACTCAACCTGCGGCCCGTCTAGCTTCTTTGTGCGGCCCTAAACACATTTATTATCAGGGACATGATTTACAAAATCTGGCATTCTATATTTCGTATATACTATTGTAATTTTTAAGGAACCGTATGCTGCTAATGTTAAGTGATATGTACTATTATTATTATTCTGTTTGAGTTTATAATTTTTAAAATCGCAAATTGTTTTTCAAAAAATGGGGGGTTGGGGGTTTCATATTTTTTTCATCATACCAGTATAGTGTTGCGGCCCGCGTGGCTTTAGAAATATATGTATGTGGCCCGAAGACAAAAAAGGTTGAGTATCATTGCTGTAATCCAATGATACACAACCTGCGGCCCGCAACGACGTTTCATGCGGCGCAATATGACAAATATCAATCAACTTTTTTCTTCAGAACTTTCTACGGACGATGGAAGAAGAATATAAAATATTAAAATCTTCAATCGTATATACACAAAAATAATAGATAATATAACTATTTTTCCCCATGCGGACCTCGAACTATCTGAGAATTGATTATCTGGCCCTTCTCCCAAAAAGGTTGTGCATCACTGCTCTAATCTCATATTGAATTCGTTGATGATTAAAGAATGTGAAGAGTATGCATGTAATGTGTACTCACAAAATGGTATGTTTAATAATTAAAGGTTAATCTCTAAAAATAGAAAGGTTTCATATTCATGATTTTAGAAAAAGTCGATTATCTTGAAACTAGGTATTTTGACTTTAACCCTTCTGCCAGTAAAGTGACGATATAAAACATTACATGGTGCATGGAGTTGTGACCATGTTAATTAGATGGGTGCCACAGCGTCAGCTCTTGGAAGAAGCTTTGATGGTTTGTTGATCTAACATATTACGACAGTCAGTAACTATGAAAGAAAGTCAGTAATCTTCCCTTTTGCATTGTTGGTCATTAAGTTGCCATAAAAACGAAGATGAAAGAAAATATGTTTGAATTTTTATCGGCGAAGACATTTAGTCAAAATGTAATAAATTAGTCTTCTACTGAACTTTTCCCGGCTTTTATTTTTAATAATAATGTTTATTATTTACGTGAAGGTATTATTTGACATTTCTTTGACAGCAAATTAGATTTTTTCCTTGAATTTGGACATTTTAATGGGCGAGAATGAGACTGTCATCAAATTAAATAAAGTTTGTGATTTTATTTTAACTCTATTTTGGATGTTAGATTTTGTGATATAATTATGTCGAATGATATAACATTAAATAATTATTGGTAGCTTAGTCTGAGCGACGCCGGGTAGCAATACTAGTATATACATACATAAAACGGTCAGGAAAAAGTAATAAATAGTCAGTAAAAAAATAGTGTTGGTCAGTATTGTTTTGTAAAAGGGTCAGTAAATATCTATAAACGGTCCGTAATTGTAAGTGGTTGGAAGATTTGGTCAGTTTAATTTAAGCTATATTCAAACATTTAAAAAAACGTAAATTTTAGACTAATTAAAATAGTATTATCTGCTTTCAAATACCTTTACTTCACTAACCATTTACGTGGATTACTGACTGTTTATAATATTCACTACCCATTTTGGCATATTACTGACCATTTATTTAATTTACTGATCAAAACTTGAATTAGATACTGACCCATTAAATACACGCCTTAAAATATGATACGTATTATAGATCGATAGTTTTTCCACTGCTTTAATGAGTTTAATAAATCTGTGATTTTCTTACAAGACTTTATTTAGCGTTGTTAATTTTGATTGAAAATAGTCATTTCACGCAATAGGCAGGGACATAATAAGCGGACAGATACCAACTACGAAAAAAAATCTTTTCGCGGAATCCAGTATTACCAATTGCGAATTGTATTATTACACAGTTGGGTGACTTCGCGATATTTTTCTATCGGATCCATTCGACGAGTATTTATTTAGAATCTTTTTTGTAATGTCTTTAAAATATTGATTTAATTTTCAATAAAGTTAAGAAGCTTTGTTTCAAATATATGGCGCGTGTGATCAACTGCGTTGCCTTTGGTTGCAGTGCTCACGGTCACTGACTCAAATCCCAGAACGGAGAGTTTCACTAATTGATTTGTGGATTTATTTATATAGTCGTGTGACGTATATGATTCCATCTCACCCACCCTACAAACGGAAGTAATGAGAGCTATTAGTTAGCCCTTGCCCTTTTCCAGCTTAGTATCGTTATTTTCAGATAAAAAAGAGCAACGACTGATTAGCAAGCGGTTCTCTTAAAAAAACTTTTCGGATATAAGGCCAAATCGGATTCAATTAAGAAAATAGTTCATGTGAAAATATTTTGTTTTACTCCGTTTATGTTTAACCTTGTTTTACACTTTTTAGCTCAGCCTTTACGTACTAAAACCTGCTATTATGTTAGAGGTGTAAATATAATTTATCTCATATCCTACCCTAATTAAAAATCAACTGACATTAAGAAGTACAACAGCATTGTTATCATTGGCCAACAACTGCCAACTCTGCGTATAAAATGTGTTCAGTCACGCCACTGAATGATGTGTATTGTTGAAAACACTTAGCTGTTATAAATAATTACATATCGATGGCTTAAAGAGAGAATTTTCTCCGTTTTTGTCAATTGTGCAGGAGAGGGTAAAAACTGATTATTTAGACTATTTAGAGAATGTAAAATTTTGAATTATAAACAAAAAAACCCCTTTCAAACGATTTATTTGTACCATCGCTGAAAAACATCGAATAAATGACAGGTGACAATACAAAATGGCGGAGTTGGATAATTAGCAGTGTAGGTTTTAGAACGACAATGGAGATATCAAATTTTCTTAAAACGTTTTTCCGATGCACTTTAATAAGTTTTGGTTATAAAAAAATTACTTGACATGCACATTGCATTATACAACATGCAGGCATTATTAAGTCATTTTCAGCCAAAAGTGGAGTTAACAGCATTACTCTTGAAGCCATCGATATGATATATTAAATTGAATTAAGGATATTTAATCTTACTTCTATTTCTTGTGCCTGATCTTCAATGACGTTCAGGTGTTGCTTGAGGGCTATCTCCAATTCTTTGTTCCTTTCCAGGAGTGTTTTTCCAAGCTCCGCTGCCAATTGAAGATCTATAAATAAAATAAATATAAATTAATATGCGACAGTAATGATGATGAAAATAATCGTTTTTTTTCGTTTGAAGAAATTGAGCAATAAAACATGGTAAATAGCGAAAACCAATAATTTCACCGAGGCACTAACCGACATACTTGCAATGTGAAAGAGAAATTATAATATTCATTTGCGAATCTTTATTCAAACGATAATTCGTTTATATTTTCGGATTTTACAGCCATAAACCGCAAGAGTAATAATAACCAATACAATTGAGTGATTACTTTTATGGCTATCAAAAATAAAAATTCTTTTCATTCAACCCAGATCTAAAAAAGACAATTATTATTGATGCAGTTTGCCGCTAAAACCAATTGAATGAAGCTGAATTATCTGAAAAATGTGAATCAATTTCACTGAATGCATTTTATTTTATTTCTTTTTTTTTGGCTGAGAAAAATTCATCGGTACGTACATAAAATATATATTTTCATTCACGCTTATGGAAATTAAATGTGTTTTTTTAATACGATACAGAAACTTTTCATATATCTGCATAAATAATCGATAAAGAAAAAATACAGTACTTGTCGAAAATGTGTACATGAAAAATTTAAATATATTTTCAATAATACAGCAGTTTAAAAATTTACTTCATATGTAATCAATTTATCATAAGCAATTTATTTTTTACCTAATATCACAATACACACAAATTCTAACTGAATATATTTCTTCTTCCATGTAAATTTAAACATATTTAGTTTGTTTTATTTATTTATTTTAACACTTGTTGTCGGGACACGGCATTTGCTGTATTTTTCGGACTGTCGGTTGAATGCGGGACACGTCAAATGCAGTAATTGAACAGGTCAGCACAAAATTGTTTGCCGGCGTTTCATTTCACGCCGCAACTAATTACAATTAGTTCTACTTCTTTGTCAGATTATAAGGGTCGAAGTTTAAGCGAATAAACAAAAAAAAAACAGTCTTATAGATTTATTTTGCGATTCCCGTTGCTTGTTCAGTTTGAGCCCTGACACATGTTGGAATATTTTTCATTCCGCTCGCGTTGCTTTGTTCACCGTTTCGTATTTTGTTATTTGAATTTATATAAACATTGCATAAGAAGTTATCCTTTCAAAAATGTCTTCAAAAAATAATAATAGTGACGATGACAAGTGTATGCCGATAATTTATCAGACTTCATGGAATAATGATTTGGAAAAGTTCGGATCGGGAATCGGAATCGGCTTAGAAATATATTGCAATTATGATGAAAAGGCGTGTTTTTTGTTTTATTGTCAATGATTAAATATCATTTATGATTTCTTTAACAATTTCAATCGAAAATATCGTTTCGTTTAGAAGTTGTGTTGATTTTAAGAAAGTAACATATTTTTGTGCTTATCGCTAAAAAACGCCCGCTACAGGCTTGAGTCTATTGTTCGAGGTGCCCGACAACATAGTGTTTATTACGATCATTCATTTCCCTAAGTCATATATAATATTTTTATGTTTCACATATGTAGCTTGCAAATTACCATGTTTGTTATCGGTTGAAAATGTTCAATACCGTGCTAGTACAAGACCGTTTTAAAACAAAAACAAATAACGGTGAAAAGATTCTCCATTTTTTAAATAACACGTTCACAATACCTAGGCAATATTAAAAATATCGTTAGTGACAAATCGTTTTTTTTCAGGAGAGCAAAAAGTGTGAACAAATTCTGTGCCAATTTACCTTTCCTTTCCATGTATTGGGGGTTTTTTTTAAGAATATCCTTTTGGTAACCTAGCCTAACCTCATATTTAAAGAATCACAAAAATTTAATAACGCCCTTTTGGCTTGGTAAGGACGATATCTTATTGTAGATCTAAATAACCAATATGCTTGTCAAATTACCACACTTAAGACTATGAACATTTTTTAATCACGATTATAGAAGTATTTTAATGATCGAATATAATAGTATGTTATGTTTTCAAGGCAAATAAAAAATTTACGTTTCTTCTTTTCGCGGATAATAATTAACTAGAAAGAAACATGTTATCCCCTGATGCAATTTCTCCTGAAACACGACTGCGTTAATCGATTTTTATTTGTATTTAGACGTATAAAAAACACATTAGTTTCTTCGTAGATGAAGATATTTATTTATTCATTTTTAAGAATTTCATTTACAGTCAGATGGAAACGTGCTCGCTTACGATCATTATTTAACAGCGGAACTAAATAGAAGAGATCACGCTTGTAAGGAAGAGAGAATTTATTATTGTAAGATGGTATTAACAAGTATCGAACATCGGTAATGTAAATCTTCTTTTTTTAAATCATCGCATGATGCACGAACCATGCAAAAATAAAAAATAAATCAGCGTAAAAATATCTTACATAGTAGTTCAAGAAGCTATTTTTTAAATAACAAATCAAACTAGGAAACTCCCCATTATAGCTTTTGATTACTTAATAAAAACTACGCTTGAATCACTATATTCGAAGCACTTCCAGGGTTTAAAAGAAGAAGAAAACATTTTGTTAAGTTAAAAGGTACAGTATTGTTTCACATTTACTCATCAAATCAAAACACATACAAAAGCGACGCGTATTCCACGTTCCACGTAGCCAATGAGTTGAAAATTATGAAGTACCAATCCAAATGACATGATGTTCCGAATTCAAAAGTTTACAAGATTAACGTCAAATTCAAGCTGCTTCTACATTAGGTACACATGTATGTTCATTTTGGTAAAGGTATTTTTACGATGATAAAATAGCATAAAAAAATATGCGAATATGTTAAATTCTCTCTATTTAATATTTATAGAGGTGAAACGACAATTTTATACCATATATAAATGATAACGCAATACTTGTCAAGAATAACAAAGACGTGATGTATATCGATATGTGAGAGAAAGGGCCAACGACTATTTTCACTTTCCAGTCATAAATATCTAGCTTGTATACATCTGAATAGCACTTAAGTTTGTTATCTTAAATTTCTATCGGTACGACAAATAAATTTACAAAGCACTGTTTAAATCATCATGTTAAGCAAATCGTGATTTTTTGAATGCGACATTAAAGGGAGCTCTAAATTCAATGGGTGTCATTTAGATGGAATTCGAAAAAAACACCATTACTCACGCAGGCGACCGTGTACCTTGTGGCGGGCTTGAGCAACATCTGTAGCGGATTTGAAACCAAACATAATGTAAAGCAATAGATTAGTTCACTTAATGAATACCAATTACATACTAAATCACAATCTAATATGGTACGAATAAAATAGTGTTTAACCACTCCCATAAATTTTGCTTTCTTGCAAAAAAGCGATCGTAATCGTTGGAATGTTCGAAAAAAATGAACGGAAATGCAATTTTAACACAGCCAAATGCGAGACTTCTTAAATCACTGTTTTTATTTCGAGGTCTTCTAAAATACCAGCAGGCGCCCAGAGCATGAGCATGGAAGCAAAAAATAAGTATTAGATAACAAATAAATTGCGAGATCATTTCTCAATGGATAAGAATTTTGGTATTTCTTGGCGGTTTTTTTTACAATAAAAACAGCTATGTTGCAAGGCCCATATTAGAGTAAGTAGACATAGTAAATAATGCGCATAGACGCACGTTCTCGTACATCATATATATATTATTATAAATGTAACACTTTATAAGTTAAAAATGAAAAAAATACCTAATGATCTCATCTAAAATATCAGTTAATCTATGTATCATCCGATAAAACATAGACAACTGAACATATTTTTTTCTTGAAAAAGGAAAATATATCGAATCAGATTTTCAAGACTTTTGATTAAGCATAAATGATACCTAATTACATTTAAAATAATCAATTATAAAAATCAGTCTTCAAGCTAAACTTCAAGCAAATGATACGCTTGTTGTCTGCCGAGTGATATAATTTTTATTACAGTTTTTAAATTCAAAATATCTACTAATTAAATTAATAAAAAACCGATACTACTGTTAAATTCACTGTCTTGGAATAGTTTGATATTTCCTCAACACGCCTATTTCAGATAGGAATTTAAAAAAATGATAGTAACATCATTATATAATTATAATTTACTATATATCTGAAGTACCTAATCATGTTATTTTTTATCATCATAACATATTACGATTTTTATATTGAATAAAACATTCATTACAACACTTAGATATCATTTATAAGTGGCTACTTAGATACATGTATACGAAATGGCTGTGTTTATGTATTTCTGTCACGATACAATGACAATGACTAGTGTGAGAATAAAATTTTAAATTACTGAAATATTCAAAGAACATAAATGTTTCTTAAATGGCATATGCGCAACAATGGCGTTACTAAAAACATCAGTCCTTTTTCTGCAAACATAGCCTTCTAATTTAATCTTTAGTTCAATAAACTTTAAAGAGCACACGAAGGTTATACACTAACTTAAAAAGAGAGGAATCTATTGAATCTCAGAAGTTCTTATCTTACCCTCAGAAGTTCATCATATTATTAGCCTTTTCAGCACTATAGGTGGCATCCCAGATCCGTCACTAATAAACATAATATTATGGTGTTTTTAGCCGTTACTAAGGCAGAAAGAGTCACTTTGAAAAATCGTGATTTGATTTATTCACACTAAAGCTTTCTTCCCCAAAAGACTCGAAGAAATACGACCAGGCTAAAAAAATCGTTGATACAAAACTATGATGATGATTTTGTAGACCAAGAACAATATCCTGTGACTTACCAATTACATTGTTCTTCTGAGAACAAGGTTTAATGCGAATATCCTACAACAAACTAATGTCTGATTTGTTAACAAAAAAAAAACATTTAATCTGTTGTTACTTTGTAATATTAAGTTATCCTGAATTTTTCAATTCGAAAAAAGATTTTGATTTCATCAGAATATCGACACTAGAACTCAAAGTGTCGGATAATTTGAAACAGGTTTATCAATCATTTAAATGTGAATGTTTTGTAAAGAACATAATCACAACCATTTTATTTGTCATAGGTTAAGTAGTAATTATGATCAATCCAAAATATTATTTATTACGAATACAGTGAAGGTCGAATTGATTGTATTGTTTTTTTTGTGTTTAGTACGGCGGTTTTAATAGCTACTGCCTTTTTCGAAATAAGAATGTGTACATTTTGGTATCTCCATAATGTATTACAGTAGGCGTTTCTAGTGAGTTATTAGGTGAATTAATAGTGGTTTAATGTTTATACTCCATTTACTGCATGCGTGAAAACGACGCAATTATTGGGTAATAAATAGATTGCGACAATTGGCCAGATCGCAATATGCAACGTACGGCAACGTATTTCATGAACATACGAACGAACCTAGAGCAGTGGTTCTCACGTAAAATGTTACTGTGGCCGCTTTGTAAACATCAACAGTGGAATGAAAATGTCTCGTGACCGCACCTAGTTTTGCCACCGTGCTTAAAAATATTTGTAAATCTATTTATTTGAAAGCAATGCAAACGGAAATCGCTTGACAATTCGTACTTCCCAGCAAGCCGCATCGCCGCTTCTAAGTTTTGTCAGTTGGTTTTTATGTACCGTAAAACCGGGTCAATAGACACTTTTTACCCTTCACGACTATGTATCTTCATACGTGCGCCACATAATTCAAATATGAATGGTTTGAAACTTGTTTCGTTGGTCCTACTACACATTCATAACAATATTTTTCAAATATTCACTATCGTTATTAAGTCCCAGTTAATTTTGTTCGATTTCTCTATTCACATTTAATCAGGGTGAATAGAGACGAGAGTGGGTAAATCGAGACTTGGCAGGTGAATAGAGACAAAAAGACAGATTGTAATTATTGGAATATATGAACCTCTATTCTATACGAGTCTCTATTCATTCCGTTTTACGGTACTTATTAACCAAAAAAAACATGATTGATTTTAATTTTCATCCAATAAAAGAGAAGTTTTTAAGGGGTCAAAAAGTAAGGATGCACAGGCATCAAACTAAAACACGTTTGTTTCAATTTTGGCCAGTCATTTAGTTGGTTTGGCTTTGTCATTCGAGAGATAGTATTATAGTCATTGTAAAGAATTATATATAAATGGTAAAAAATTCATTGGTTACTTAGTAAAGTCCTTCAATCCTTGTTTTGTCTCTATTCACGCCGTTTTACCGGTATGTATTTGTTGTAAAATGTATTATACTGAATGGTCTTTCACAGTAAACATTTTTTTTATATATTGACATGACTCAGTTACTGTATAACTGCGCAGAAATATAGAACAGCACATTGTGCACGTGATAAAACAATATTTAAGGGGGGAAATTTTGCATTCTTTGGTACAAACATCACCTAAAATATTATCCGCACACAAAACATCACACGACAAAATGTTTTTTCGATAAACCAGCAATATGTTATAATCCACAAATTAAATAAAAAAAAATTTATTTGAGTAAATGTTACAAGGTGTTTATAATAATAATTTATAGAAGTGAATATAAAAACATAAATTCCTAACCTACGGTAAATATACGTTTCTGATGTAATATTAATCAGTTATCGCAATCTTTAAAAAAACATACCGGAAGTTTAAGGAGAATTATAATTATCTCCGTTGCGGATTATGATTAAGATATTCTAATTATATATTGATGAAAAATATCTAAGTCGTATAAAAAATCTGTATATTATTAGTATCATATATTATCTGATAAAGTGAAATCATATTCACGATTTCCTCTGTATTTCATTGTCAAATACTTCTTAGTTGGATGCACATCGTTGGACAATAGAATTAGCTAAAACGATGGGCTACTTAATATTAATAAATACATTCCTCGCGGTCTGTTGTGCCCTTGCAACTAATTAAAAAATTCAACGTTGTTCTTGATAAGAACGAATGCCAATTAAAATCGGATTAGTATATTCAGCAGAGTATATGAGTATTTCTAGGAAAACTACCAATTTTTGCTGTAAAAATGTGTAGCTACTTGTGTGCTATAAATGCAGTCCGTCAAAATTCTAGACATTTCAGAAAGCAGGAGTGAAATTAGTATAATCCACTGTATAAAATTATAAAAATAAGAAAACACTATTGTTAGCCATATTTATAGGTGACCAGCGTATGGTCAGCGAGGGGTTTATTAATGGCCCACGAAGCTGAAGAAATTTTTAACTTTTATTGCATATTTTATGCACGTCAAAAAAATTCAATAATGCTTGGTAATTCAATCATGCTCAATAATAATTTGTGAAAGTTTATCAGCTTTGATGAAAATTTATTCTTTATTCGTGTTGAGAAACGATCAACAAATTATTTTCCAGGCAATAAAGGACAATAAATTCTATCTGCTGAAATTAATAGCTCAAAGCAGTCAAATTTCTACTCAACATCTTTTGCTATAGTAAAAATAATAGTCTTTTGTTTGCTTTGCATAATTGTAACAAAAATGATTGGGAAGATTGTGAATTGTAACCCGACAAGAAATCTTATTTCAAAAATCTGGCCCAGCTGCTAATCCAGAGTTAAAAACACAGATATGAATCATAAGTGTTTCAAATCCAATAAAATTTTAGATTTGTACAGTAATTATTATCAGAACAAACTAAAATTTTCGCAACATTCATGCCGGAAAATTTAGTGATAGGTATTACCAACGAATGAAATATCAATGTAGGCATAATTAAATTAAGTAGTGTTTTTTACTACTTAATCAGCAAGAAACAAAATTTGTTCTTCAATTGGATGGCATCATCAAACATAAAAATTAACGATCAAAAAAACATCAAAGTCACGATCTTAGCAACGAGTAAGTTACAATAAATAATTGTCAAGCGCCATCTGTCAACTCATTCAACTGTAGAAAAAGCCTCGACTGCACAATAAAAGAAGCCTTCCTCATTCATTCCGGCCTCTATTCACATTTCCATTTGACATCTCAGAACAAGTTAATCACGAAAATATATTGTCGTTCTATGACACAACGCATAAAGTTGCCATTATAATAAACGAATAGAGTTTTTTTTGCAATTTACGTGTTTGGTTTTACAGCCCAACTGGGGATACAAGACAATTGATAATAGAGAAAATTTGTTTTTTTTTTCGTAAAATTTGATTTACACTCTTTTTATTCAAATTCATTAATTCTTATTGTTAATTATTATAAAATTTATGCATGCCAATTTTTTGTGCTCATAAAAATAACGCTTTGAAAAATTCATAAAAAAATCAACAATAGATTTATTATGATAGTATGTACCTACGAAAACATGTCTCAAAATGGCCGATGACAATTTGTTCATCCGTGAAACAGTGCATGGCAACTGATGATTCAGAGGCATATTTTATTGTGAAAGATGAACGATAAATTGCCGCATGTAAATAAAATAAAAATATTCAATGGAATTTTTATTGATTCCTGGTCAAATGAAAATTTTCACAACAAAAATAAAAAAATAGCACGAAAGACATTAAATATTTGTATTTTACTCTGATATATTTAAAACTATAATGCATACAACAATATGTATTATTTTTATATCAACAATAAACGTTGTTCCTATTATTAAATACATCGTCTACGGAAAGCTATGCAGTCGACTCGTGTGCCGTGCTTCCCAAACCTTTTCATTCAACGGCCTCCTAAAGCAGAAAAAATAATCCGCGGCCCAAAGCGGCGCGTAGTGAAAGCGGTTAGCTAATCACTAGTCCTGTCCTAGTCCTCCTATTCTTTCAATCCATACTGTCTTCGAAAAAGAGAGGTTGAACATCTGAGTAACAAGCAGTTCTCGTCGAGATAAATTTGTTGAAATAATCTCCGTGAGAAGTTCATATGCTATACGTGGAGAACGGACGTATTTTGCAGTAATTTTAGTCGTAGTTAAGTCGGTATGTTGATGGTTAATTATTTAAACTCTCTTTGAATAAACCGTGCTTCAGGGCCATTTAAAAATAGTATTTAATTGTTTGCCCTAATTCAGTCATTCTCTTGTAGATACTATTTGAAATTATTGAGCTGTTTGTTGAAATGTATTTATATATATATCTTTATAAATAAAAACGTACTATACATAGTATCGATATATATATAAATCAATATTGAAAACATTAAAAAGACACGATTATAAAATTAAAGTCCGTGTTAAGTCGTGTACTTATTTTAAAGTTCAATTATTAAAAATTCAGTCACATTTTATAGGCCACGGACAAAGATAAATTTACGTCGTATATTGAAACACTGTGGTTTTATTTTATTTGGGACGCATTCTAATTTAAAAGAATTTTAGACATCGCAGGCAACTATGAAGTTGACCACTCCGTTAATGGGTTCTAATCCCAGCTTCTTAGTAAGAGCGATAAGCATACCTTATAGTCGGGGCTTTTTTTCCTTTTAACGCGGTGGAACGGCGTTCCGGCACCCCTTTTTTCACAGATTTCAAAATCAATTAGACGAAATTCTACTTAAATAATATTTGAATATAATTTTATTTAGTAAAAAGCTTGACATGAAGTGAGTTTCGGCACCTTTTTTTTATAAAAAAGCCCTCCTTATAGTCATATAGCCTAGTATCCTAATGATTTTGAAAAAGATCGACTGAGCGAGTGTAATAACAAACAGATTTGGAAGAAAGACTTATTAATATTAACATATAAAACTAGGATGGTGGAACAGAGAAGAAGATGTATTGTGTACCCTGTCTACAACTGTATATAAGGATGATTAATTGTAGTTCTAAAACATAGTTCTGACGATGGCGTAAGCCGAAACAGCTATCAAAAAATATTTAAAAAAAACTGTAGAATTAAAATACATTGTTATTTTTTTCTTCGTAGTATATTTTATTTACAGCAAAAGAACATTCGAAAGATTATGCAAGCAAAGATGACATTCTCAATTGCAATTTCATTCATAGACTTATTTAAAAAACGTGTACTTTGGCCAACCCTGAGATAAAAAATAAAATAAATTCCTATTTAAAAAAAGGTTTTCTAAAAAACACCTGTTATCATCATATTATGAAAAATGTTCCGAATTATCCGTGCTCTTATTTTGAACCAAGCGATTACATGATCTCTCGAGAAGTACTCTAGTACATTTCATTTCTACAGGTCTCTGTAGGTAAGTCAATATTGTATTTTACCATCAACTTCCCTTTTTTGCTCTCAATTGAGTCCAGTTTTGCAATCAATTGTTATATTTCCAGTAGTCAACGACTTAATTTTACATCTCGTATCTCATTCTGAATTACTAAATCGTACGTGTCTAAGAGTTGCACCAGTCCTCACTCAATAACGACTTCGACAAGTATTATATGTACATTGCGTGATTCTACCTACATACATAACTATGCATATAAATCGAAACTTGACCATATTATGGCATATATAAACCTAATAGTATGCTTATAAAGCTATAAGTTTACTCCTACATGCTTTCAATCCTACAAATGACCGAAAAATTAGGCTCTCGTAATTTCCCATTCAGATGATTTCCGGTATCTCTGTTATTGTACATGAAACTTTTCATCATTAAACGAAATAGTAATTTTAAATGGACACAGTATGTATTATGCTATTTAGCCATACATCCGTATTAAGTTTTCAAATGTGAAGTTACGAAATATCAGTTGAAGGTAAACATTTAAAATTAGGTTTGTGGCTATTTTTCACACAAGCAATTTATCGTCAGAGCCTAGGTCTAATCAAAATGGTTGCAGTGTTTTCAAAGCGACTTGATTCATGTTTAGTAACAAAAGTTGTAACTAAAATGCAGTCAGTGTGAGAAGCAAAGTAAGTAATGATGGCGATTGGATGCGGCACACAGCGGCGGCGCGTGACGAGCTTTCCAAGGAGGGGCAATTATTGCTGCATCGCATCGCCTCGCTAGTCAGCGGGCGACAGATGTCTTATTTAAATTGAAGGTTCCAAAATTATACCACTATTGATACAGTCTAAATTCTGTTCTTTGCTTACTCCCCTGAACTCATTTTCTTACCGGAGTAATATTTTGTGAACTTGCAATTTTTTTAAACGTCTTATTTTTCTTTTGTTTCATGCCATCTGCTTTGAAAAATAGTCATAAATATCAAATTAAAGTATCATCGTTATTATTTTATAGTTTCTGTGGCTTAGTGCAAAATTATTTTTATTATGGTCGACAAAAAATACCGTTAAACTAACTCACGTATGCGAAGGAAAGATTGATCAGCGATAATATGTATTTATAAAGCAGAAATAGCCAACTTCAGGTGTAACGAATAACGATACATTACATCATTTAGAACTGCAGGAAAATTCGACTCATGATTTTCAGACGCTTCTATCACAATAATATACCATTTGTGAACAGGGTCGGATTAAAAATTACACTAATCACTATTTTTCATTATAATAATAGTTGTAAAAAGGTCCAAATTAACATTGTGACCCAAGTGTAATTTAACAACTGATAACTATTTTAATTTCTCAACATTATAGTTGCACAGTTATTATGTTAATACAATCGCAATTGTTTTATTAGATGTTATTAAAACTTGATTTCTGCTATGGAAAGTATCTAAATAAACATATAATTTTATAAGTAGCATTATGTTTATTTTTCTTACTAACTAACTACACAGTTTTATCAGTATAAGATAAAGCGAAGAAATCTAGAGGTGCAGAATCTTAAAATAATTGCAACGAAAATTTGTTTTTAGTTAATATATGCACAGTTAAATTTTATTTGAATCATGAAAATATTCAACAGTAAAATTGCTGGTAAAAGTTATTCCATAACATTATTTTATTGAACTTTAATAACGGATTTGTATAAAATAGTATACATTACAAAATTAGAAACTTATATAAATAACTGAAAAAAACAATTGAGAAGGCTTTGAACCACAATACAATATGTATTGATTTATATTTTATTTGGCTAACCTTAGCAGTAACATAATAGGGCAACATCAAATTTGATTGGTCATATCAATATTTACGATCTTTTCATGCATAACTGATTAGTAGAGACTCCAATTCGAGTATCGAGTACTCGATACTCGAGTATACTCGTCCATTTTTCAAGTACTTGATACTCGAGTATTTTGAAAAATACTCGAGTAATACTCGTTTTAGTAATAATCGTCGAAGTTTTTTCTACTGCGAGAATTATAAAGAAAAACATCAAACCAATTTAAAATTTGGGTCGCTTAATTCTTTATTATTGTTGAAATATATGTTGCATAAATGGAAATAAATGTATTAGTAATATTCAATAAGTTTCTTTAATTATTTGTCATTTATAAATATACTCAAATTAGAATTAAAAATATATATTTTCGTACATTTGAAACTACTCGAGTATACTCGAGTACTCGAGTATTTTGAAATTTTACTACTCGATACTCGAGTAGTTGAAAAGTCGAGTAATTGGAGTCTCTACTGATTAGTGATAAACTTAGAAAGTATTTTTATGAATGATTGTTTTTGCTATCTTCATTTTACACGTGATCTCCATCTCTAAAGGAAATTTTCTAAATGTAATCAAAAATTAAGTTTTTAGTAGTTAATTAATAGTAGAGTTCACAAAAACGTATATGGACATAATTAAAATTAATATCTTTATGTATCAATTTGTTTAAATTCTTAACCTAATCTCCTTTATCATCAAACTATATTGAATGTCTGAATCAGTTGACTAACAAACTCATAACCAAGGATAATATATTTTGTTTAAAAATATAACATAGACACACCAAACACTAAATAATCAAATAAGTTTATGGACAATTAATATTTAATAACAACTCTTTGCTCGGTCATTGTTAATAATTTACTATTCATAATTTTAATGTTTAATAGGTACTTCATTATTTAAGACCTTCGAAGATGATTTCTTTCAGGTCGTATCGCCGAGAACTGACGTCAATGGAATATTACAAACAAACAAGTAAGCCTGACAATCTCTTGTAATATGTTTATATCGTGTTTAAGTACATAGCAGGGGATAAAGTGCAAACATTAAATATTGCATAAGCATTGTGTAGACCAGAGGCTCTTAACCTTATTGCAACTCTGGGCGCATTTTGGATTCAGGAGAATAGTGATGGGCGCAGGCCGGATTTTGAAAAAAAAAAATCTTAATTTTTATCATTTTTTCCTGGGAAGCTTTATACATGTGTTACATTCATGTACAATTTATTATTTTTTAATTGGAATGAACACTTGTTATAATTTCAATAAATAAAATATAATTCTGATAAAACTCGGGTTTTTAGTTATTTGATACTTTGTGGAGGGCGCACGATAATAGCTCATCGGGCACAGGGTTAAGAACCCCTGGTGTAGACACTGTAGTCAACAAAATTAAAATTAAAATCTAAATTTATTTGAACTACAGTTAGTCCTTGACTTACGACGGTTCGACTTACGAAAATTCGCACTTCCGACCGAAAAAAAGTAGGGTTTCTTTAAAAGGTTCAACTGCATCATCGAACCACGACTAGTAAGTTATACATAAAATAAAGCATGATAAACGCATACAATTTGTATATTATATAATAATTTTCCCGTTCCGTGGTGCAGTGGTCAACGCCTTTGGCTTCCGTGACGGACCGCCCGGATACGAGCAGATTTTTTCAGTCGATAAATCGATTCTGCAAGGAGGCAATGAATGTTTGTGCTGTTAAAAATCCCTTCCCATCTTTCCGATCCCAAAAAGCACCGCATAGCGAGAGCGATTAGCTAACTACTATTCCTCGTATACTTTCAATCCCTACTCTCTTCGAAAAAGAGCGGTTGAGCAGCTGAGTAACGAGCAGTTCTTGCAGAACAAAAAATGTTGAAATAAATACCGAGATGAGTACATACGCTCCAAGGAATGGTAAAAAAGAAATGTACATAACAAGTACGTATTCTCGCTTTTAATCAACAGCAATACGCTACTTTAAAAAAACAATCCGTAAAACCACGATAATTTTATGATTAATAAGAGAATGGAATGTTATCTTGAAATCAGTTTCCGATACTGAATATTGCATCGTTTTCACTTTATTAGACTAGGAAACAATTTCGCAGTATTGAACGCGAAAAAAACTGACTCACAAAAACAATGACTTATACGCTCAAAGATCTTTTCCTACGTTACTCAACTTCTCACATCACGTAACTTTACTTTACCAACAGTATGCAAAGCTCTTATATTTGTTACGTGGTCACTCACGTTGATATGTGATACTGCATTGAGTACAATATAACCGTAATGTTATTTCTAAAAGATTTCATTGAGGCAATCTTACAAAGCGTTATATAATGATAAAATATTATTAATAAAGTGTTTCAAAACACATAATATTCGACGTAATTATACCAACTATATCACTACGTTAATCCATTATGTAATGCTAACATGCATTATAACAAATTCTTTACGCTCGATTCACAAATACATAAATACATTGTTAACATTTGGAACTATCGAGCAATACAAGCATTTTTTTCACATACACAGAGCATGTTCATATCGATTAATGTGGTTATCAAAAACCGTATCCATTTAATCTTTTTAGGTATTGTAAAAAAAAAAAAATTCTTAGAAGTTGTATGAGTATGCATATAAAATATATTTACATGCCAATAAAAAATTCTGAGGCTCATCAATTGCATTTCAATCTAACAATTAAATCAGTGCGTCTTAATTTAATATTTTAATTGAGAGAACAAAGATAGTCAATTCTTTTTTATATTTATATGAATGCGTAGAAAAATAATAGATTTAGTGGGATAAACAATTGATTAAATCAAGATTTATTTCTCAGGAATCCGCTGTGACCAATGTTGGAAAATATTATAATATCTTATTTCACTAGAGCTACATTATTTAATCGATAAACATTTCGACATCACACCATCGTTATAACTGATAAAATAATAAGCGCTTAAACTACATATATATAAATAAATGAAGGAAATTACGATAGATACAATTAATTTTATAAAAACAAAAGAGTTATCATTACCTTCGGAGCCTTGAAGGCATTCCAATTCCATTGTATAATCCCATAGATCGAGAGAATTGAGGCCATTCAACTCCCAAGAGTTCAGAGATTCGGGTTCTGGATCGCTATTCATTTTCACGGCTTTTCAATGAGTACTTTATAAATTAAATGAAACTACCCCGCTTGGGACATTTCGTTTTCGTTTCAATATTCTTCCATTTCAGTCATTTTTATTATTAATCAACGACATACATGATTGATTTGAATCGGTTTGTCCATCTAGGAAGAAACAAAATGTTCGCATTCGGTTTTTGTTAAAGATCGATACAAGAATTTAAAAATCGATGATTTTCGCTGAATTTTTACACGAGTCACTTAGATTTTGATGAAACGAAAGTACGAAATAGTGTCGCTTCCATTAGAGCTGAACGTAAAATAAAAATCGAGCCCAACGTTATGCAGACTACTTGTCCCAAGATATCTGAATGCGATAAAAATATTGATCTAACAAAATTATACTACTCTTTGCCGAGATAAGGAACTGCCTTGCACGGATTTCAATCCACGAACAAAATAGATGCATACTTATATCCATGTTATATTTATAACGACTTTACGATCAATCTGGATTTATATTATAAATACGCTAGACAGTTGCTAGATAGTATTTATACAGTATTATGTATAGTACATTTTTATTTAAACGTTATAAAAGCCGGTAAAAGATATTTTATTAATTGCAGTGCAATGTTACTGCGTACAAGTTTGTTGGCATGTAGGCAGAGGAATATGACTTAAATAATTGCTGCACTTAATTGGACTTCATATTCATTTAGTTGGGGAGTTAATATACTCGGTAATGTAGCAACCGGTAAAGATAATTAAATTGGGACGATAACATACGCGAGTTTAATTATTTTTAATTCAAAAGCGAAAATAAGTTATACGTTGTAAGGAATATTTATAATCCAGATAATTCACGTTTGGGAACGGCATCGGCGTTGCACTTCCACAATGTTGCACGGACGCGGAAGTCTGCGATAGAAACGGCGGACTGCTGTCACTGTGGACGGACAACAACTAGTGAGGAAACCTCTCTAGATAATAGACGCCGGTGAAGGCGGGAGCTGGCGGAAAAGGCGCAGGTGTAGGCGGGTGGGAGGCGCAAAGCCATGGGCGGCAGTGTACCGTCGTTACATTTTACGGTGCATAATACCAGCTGGACGGCGGGCCGGCACTTTCTATGCATTCACTTAGTAGTTTCACGATTCGCTCGGGCCATTACCCGATGATCTGGACATATTTTTGTCATTGTGTCTATTGCGAGAGCGAATGATGCGTGAAACATTTATCTCATTCAATCTCTACAGAACGTATGACACATTCAATGCATGCGACTGAATAAAATAAAACTATTGCATAGAATCTACGTAACCATAATTTTTATAGAGGCTTATGTTTCCGGGTGACACTAAATGCTACATACATATGACAACACACAATTTCTGCACTGCTCAACAATAAAATTGGTTTGGGCATTATATTAAATACCCCCTTCCAAGCTTAAAGGGCGTTAGTGAAAAATCGAAACTTTTCAGTAGAGCAAAAACCGTGAACAAATATTTTTCCACATAGTAGTAATGTAAAAATACTCCAACGAGTAAATAAAAAGGGTTTAAAAATCAATAGTTTAGAATTTTTAGAAATACTTACATAAAAGTATTTACAGTAAAGAAGTATGTATTATTGATTTTAAATAAGACAGGTCGATCACCACTGCTTAAATTGTTTCCAATGATGGGAGTAACCCATTCCAATTCATTAAGCCTCATAGGTTAGTATTTTGTAATATTAGCGTCATTAGTAGTATAATTATTTGTTTACTTTGCTTTGATATTATAATACTCTTCTTTTTGGTTTTTTTTTTGAACCTAAAACCTCATAATTAACTCAGACTCACCGATATGTCACTAACGATCTTTTTGGCTTGGTAGGGACGATATTAATGAAATGGATGATATCAAAGCCGGTATAACAATGTCTGCTATTCCTCACGAGTGATTAAAAGAAGCCCTAATAAAATAAACTGAGATACATTTAAATAAGACGCAGTGCGTTTTCAAAACAAGTTAATGCAAATAAAATAGAATGCGTGATTTTCTTCGTTGGTGAATTGTGATTATTTCGGATCACGCCTACATTTTTATTCAATGAAATGATATATAAATTAAGATTAAAACTTGTCATGTCAACAACATGCGTTTTAAATCGCTTACGACACACGATCATGTTTTTCAATCAATTGACCAACACTTACGCTTACCATATTATTTCTGATTATTTAATCACGAGTCGCCACTGGTGTACACTAGCAAACTGCATAGCGAATAAAGTCACTGACCAAAGTCTGAAGGTGCTGTGAAAAGAAAACAATGTTTCCCGAGTAGGCAATTTCGGAGATTCTCTTCGCTTCTTTTTGTCTCTCTATTACTTATAAACACCAGCAGAGATCTAAGCTTTTTGAATAGCCATAAAATACTAAAAAACACAAACGAATAGCCGGCAACTGTATTATGAAATACAATGAAAAAACAATTTAATCTAAAAATTGTACGATAATGCATAACTACAACTTCAGTTTCAATGAGGGTGTTTATTGGTGAAAAGATATGCATTTATGTTATTTATGACTTCGCCGATTATTAACAGGTGTCTATGACATAATTGAATTTGAATTTAGAACTAGTATGGAAACATTAGATAAATTATCACCTTTAGTTACTTGCACATCTTTTTCGATGTACACCCTAGAAATCATTTAATTTCTTCCATAAGTTGACAAGTACTTGTTAAATAGAATATATATTTTTTTTAAGTAGTAAAAAAATATGTGGCATTAAATATTTTTAATTGTGTAAGTCATACGAGATGAACTCGATGATAATCTTCTATGAATCAGTCGAGAACAACCCAACGAAAATGACATACACCCATGTCCAAGATTCAATTGAAAAACCAAACCAAAAAGAAAAGGGACCAACATATGTCTTTCAAATATTTCTGAGAATGTTTTTATTAATTCAAAGACATGCTTTTCACACATTTAATAGCCATATAAAATAGAAATGTTCAAACTTGACTCATCATACATTAGGATATAAAAAAAACAATAAAACATGGCTTGAAATAATATAAATAATATATTCGAAATCACTCATAGCATGCGTGATTATTAAAAAAAATCCAGTCCCACCGCATCATTATTTTGGTTTCCGTTCAATGGCAAACCTGTATCATCCATATAAAGTACATGTCAAAGAAACAGCAATATGTTTTCATGTGGAAAAAAACCAATGAATATCTGCAAACTTTATGAGTGAAATATTTTCATAGATATAAAAGGCATTCGTTTTTAAACGAATTACTCATTGCAATCATAATTGAGTAATAACTTTCTACTAAATCTATCTTTTCAGCTGATGGATGTAGCAACGATATTAATGTGTTGATGAATGAAGCACATGGTTTTTTACGGAAACATTCTATTATTTTTTTCATATTACATGCAAACTGTTACCAAAATTGTGAGTCAGCACTTTAGTTGGATGCTGTTTTTTTTAATGTTACACGTTTTGACACTGTGATAACCATTCAATTTGGAGCACACTGTAGAAGAAAATTAAAACCATATTGAAAATTAAGAGAATGAAGATGTTACTGTTTGAACATTTTCATAAATTTCAAATACTGTGGTATTTTCATTTGCTTTTCAATATTTAGAGATAATGTTAACCCTTTCCGGTCCAATATCGAATGTCAATCGAAATTTTTATTAATGAGTTTTGATCATTTGTATTGAAATAAAGATAATACATTTTTAGTACTTATTCCACATAACATTTATTGGATCATGACCGGTTTCGCTCATGGCGAGCTTTGTCAACTGATTCAACTTCAACATTAAAATTCAGCTTCAGTTGATAATACTCGCCATGAGCGAAACCGGTCCTGATCCAATAAATTTTATGTGGAATGAGTACTAAAACTAGTTATTATTTTAATTTTAATGCCATTCTACCAAGTGTTGACAGTGAACACCTTAAACGTGATCATTAGTATTGAGTTGAAATGCAAGCCGACATTTTTTTTCACTCGTATCTATTACTACGATATTTTGAGCAGAGAATCAAATGATTTTTTGACTATTATAATGTGTAACTGTTTAGTTAGTTGGAAGGGGTACAAAATGGTCGTCTTAGGGGCTGGCAGTTTCGCAATCAACAGTTACATTTGCTCCATGCATGTAAAGAAACGCAGGAAAACACAACGACTGTGCAATGTGTTGTAATTGGAAAATTCCCGGCGGTAGATTGAAAACATATGTATGTGCAACTGGTGAGAAAAAACCTGGACTCTGTATTGGTGAATGCTTTCACCGTTATCATACTTTGGAAATTTTTTAAATATAGATAATTAGGACATTACAATATAAATTTAATTTATGCTACAAATTGAGTTTTTATTTAAAAATATATATATATATATATATGTAAGTTCCTCTTGAAAAACTGTAAATCTAGTGTGGACGTGGTGGAACATTTTTTTTTTGCGGACCGAAAAGGGTTTTATGTTTTGAAGCTAAATTAATCATCAGCGAAAGATAGGATTTTTATCTCACGTCTAAAATCGAGATTCACTTCAACAATTTTTGGAACCAATTGGTAATTCTTGATTAGCCAAATTATGTAATTATAAATTGTTTATGTCTGCAATAAAGTTTGCGTGTAGCTTTTTACATAATTTAAATTGCGTATTAGTCAATTTTATTAATATTAGCTATCTTTTTTATATGAAAATAATTACTCATTAGAACATTTTCAAAGCGAAAGTATAAGCTCTAAAATGCTGCCATTTTTATTAGCATTACATTTTATGAATATCGAAAACATTGTATTAAGTGTGTCAGTAATTTACCAGCGTCATTAGCGATGTCAAACTTTTATATTATGATCGTTGCAACACTGGAAATTTAATTTGATTTTTTCCTGAAAATAAAAGTTAAATGTTCTATTATGCCATATGCGATATAACTCTCAGTGATTACCGATGCAATTAAAATTCATATCATTTTTTTTATGCAGAAATCTTTCATTTATGACGTTTATGTGACGTTTTTGGTACGTTTTAATAGTTAGGAAAAAAAATTAGCTATGCATTATATTTAATAATATTGAATGCCCTTTTTTACTCGGCAACAAGTAACAACTATTTTTAAAAAGGTTAATACTTACCAACAATCACTTTTTGGCAATGCTAAAATAGCCTTTTCAAAATACTTTGCCGGGCAAGAAGTGCAATAGTTCACGTCGTTGGCTTTCGTGATGGACCTCCCGGGTTCGAGTCCCTGTATAGGCAGATTTTTTCAGTCGATTTATCAATCCAGTTTAAAGGCATGTGTGTTTGTGTTGTTAAAAGCAAGGCATAGTTCGATCGTTTAACTAAACATCAGTCATGCCCTAGCCCTATACGTATATGACACAAATATTACAATTCAAATTTCGAATAACAAATAATTTTAATTACCGCGTCAATAAAAGAATCTATATTCTCGTAAGAGTCTTTATTTTATTTTCTCTCAAATTTCATATCATTGGCAACACTGATAGAATCGATTTTAATCTCGAATTTGTTGCTCTTTGATTTAAGGTCACCAGTAACACCATTTTCCTTATCAACAGAAGTGAATAATGCTCACGATTTATCATGTTTTGTCACCATTATCGCACCTACTTAGGCACCTGTCATGAAACGTGTAGTTTTACACATGTAGGTATAAATAATAACAACGTCTATAAATTTTCGATGTGCTAACATTGAAACCGTGTCACTTAAGTCTATTTAAAAAATAAGGTACAAATACAGGGCAAAGTGGGCCATGTGGAAAATGGCTGATCACGGACAAAATATGTGACGTAACAACATATGTATGTGCCAGATATTTATAAATCCCTTTAGATAAACTCTGGGAAATTTTTACATTACAATTTGTTATATCATTACAATCAGGATGCTAATAACGTACTGTGGGGCGGCCTCAAGATACATGCTAATCGAGCAGAGCTGTATGCTGCGGTTCGTCCTCATACGGGCCCAATCAGCAGCGTGCAGCTCTGTATCGACTCAACTAAGTGAGGCGTTAATTCTGTCATCTTGTAGCGTTATGTAAGGCGGCCGTGAAACAGCGGCTGCATCGCAACGTGAATCTTTAACCTATAGACACGAAATCGATTTAAAATTATGTATAATACTTTAATATAGTAATAACTACAAAATACAATTTTATAGTTTTATAATTTAGGCCCGATGCCGGGTATGAATTAAGTAATTTTCACAATATTTATTGTTGAGTATATATATGTATATAATCATCCACACTCATAATATATTGTTATATTATACTTACAAATTATGTTTCAAATCAAATAAATGCTTTCTATGGCAGGATAGAAAAATCAAAATTTCAATATTTGACACAATAACATCACGAAATATATTGTATATTGTATACGAAATTTTGCTAACAGTAATGTTATTTTTGGTATGGTGATTTTTCCCACCGAGAGACGCGCCTAATAGTTGGCGTATAGGCAATTCAGGTAGCATAAAAATCCAAATGAAGTATGCAATGACTATTGCTCGGTTTATTTATATTTATAGCATTAATTATAATTTTGAATTACCGAATTTGTTCAATATCAATCAGACTTTCATTTAAATAATGCCATAATGCCTAGTACCTACGTAAATATTACATAATGCGCAATAAAATACATAGGTAACAGTTATAAAAACCGCGATTTAGGAATGCAATTTTTGTAATATCAATAAATTTATTCGCACACGAAAAAGAGCATAAAATATTAATTCTAATGTTGCTTTAGTGTGGTAAACGGGAATATTTATTGCCGAACGACAATCGATTCCATTTTGAATTTATAATTAATATATTATGCTTGCAGCGTTATATACTATGGCAAAATGATTGTTATGAAAAGTAAATTTCATAACATGTAACCTTAAGTACTTCTGGTAAAGGGCTTCCATAAAAAATAAGTCATTTTTACAGGGATACCAACAAAAGGAAATATGTACCAGTAAAAAAAAAAAATCGTTGGGAATCAAAATCAAATTAGTATAGAAACATATATGACAATACATATAGAATATGTATGACTTCCATATAAAGACGAAATTATAATAAGCAAGCAGGCAACATTTAGCCACCATCTTTAAAATGGCATCTTTATAATTTAAGTACAAAATAAACTAAAAGCGACTAGGCCAAAATTATGAGCCGATTATTTTTTATTCAAAGTTAGTAACCATACTCGGTCTTCTTTGTCAGATATTGGTAGTACAAATTTACGTGTCAATGTTTAAAAATGAGCCACTTTTCTGCATTTAATAGCTACACGTTTTTGGTCCTAAGGTCACTGCAATACGGTATCAAAACATATTTTCCACATCCATACGATGATTGAGACTTCTTCTTTTTTTAATTTAATATTTGTCAGCTTCTATTTCAAAAAAAGAACGAATACCATAAATTGTCAATGGTCGACCAAAGATTAACAGTTATCAATATTCAATGTCTGCCGTCGCAATTCAATAAACTGCCGGTCACTAGTTTAAGCAAATGTCTCTGATACCGATTTTGATAGAGAAGGTCAATGACACAACGTGCAAAGTGCAAGTAGGCAAGAAATGAATGACTGCAGAACGCCACGTTAGGTCAATCGGCATTATTCGCGCAAGCCAAACCGTGGTCAATTTTATTGTACCGGAAGACAACGCGGAGTGCCAAGTTCTTAGCATTTTGGTATAGCTGACAAACAATCAGTGGCACAATTCACGAGCGACGAATGATACTGTTAATATATGAGTCAGTGTTACCGATCAATTTTGGATAACTCTTTAAATCAAATGAAATGTAATTTGCAGAGACTTCTAATAAAAACTAGCTCTGTGAATTCCTAGTATTTGATTTTGTAACATAGCTCAAATCAAAATAATATCCAATAAGGTGATATGGTAAAAAAGTATATTATTTGTAATTCAACAATTATAGTTGAATCAGTTTATAAAAAACTACTTCTACCAAAAACGGTTAACCTTTTAGATATTTTCACGGATACTATAACAAGTAAATTATCAGATGCTGCGCGAGGAAAATCCTACAAAAAAAATCACTCAAAAAAAAATATTGTTAAAATCGACCGTATACTGGAAATGTGCATTATGTTATAAATCAGGTGTTTTGATATATTAATGCAGATATGTTAACACGTTCTATCAACTGATAAAACAAGCTCACCGTTATTCTATCTAGTTTTTTCGTAAGTTTATATGTTAAAATAGTTTTTAATTTCAAGATTTAAGAAAAGTTGACCATCCTAAAGCACGGTTGATATGCTTTCTTCCAGTAGGTATACCGACGATATATATTTAAGCAGTGGCGACTGGCGACTGGCGACAGAGTATTAGGGAGTAAAAAAAAAGATTCAACTATTGCAAGAGTTCTTTCCTATTCATTGGATTTTAAAACACTTCTATAACATGGACAATTCAGATGTTCCCAATACCAACGGAGTGCCAGTATTATGAATTTTTGGCTGTCCGTAGTACGGAAAAATAGTTGAATCTTTTTTTGTACTCCCTAATACTCTGTCGCCACCGCCACTGTATGTAAGTACATACACATATATTTTATTGTACTTGCTGTCAATAAATTACAACGTTATACTTTCTAGATACACAGAGCAATACAAGCAATCAATAAATAAAGTATCACATACAATTTTTAAATATTGCTATTCAATAGAAATACGGTTTAAAAGATTATTTCTGACGAAAACCGATCCCTTCGTGAAATATTTCTGGACGCGTGCCACTTACTCGAGTATCGTATGATTACCAAATTCGTCCAGCGATTCTCCATTTTGAGAATTGTACAATATCCTGCCACTGCTCACTCGCCATGTTATATTTGAAGTATCACTCGCGAAGCTCTCGAGTATTGACGATTTTATTATTCAAGATTATTTTTTACAAGAGCCAAGTGTCAACACCTGCGTTTTTAGGAGTGCTCGCTCGAAGATAACTAGCGTGTGTCGCAAAGTCCATCGTTGCAACAGATTTCTCATTTGTACGCTTACGAGTGGACCTTACCATACTAACAATTGATGTGACTCAGTGATTTTTTTTTCTTTTTATTTGTTGATATCAGAAAAGTAATAATAATCAAATAGAAATGATAAACATGTCTGTTATTTACAAAATTCTGACCCACACATCCGTGCCTGGAAATTTTGCGTATAGAGAGCAAATAGTTAACCACTAATCGTGTCCGAGCCTTCTCCTTACTTCTCTTTGAAAGACAGGGGTTGGGCTACCGTGTAACAAGCAATTCTTGTAGAATAAAACCTATTGAGATAAGCTCCATTATGAGTCAACATGAGGGGCGAACGTGGTAAAAGAATGTCCTAACTTCGTCTGACTCAGCGACTGAATAACACATATTTTTCGTAGAACACCTTGTGTTGCATAAGACGTGCATATGCTCCAGATTAGAAGCAGACCCGAGTAAAAATATTGAATATACACAGAATATCTTCGTTGGGTCAGTAACGTCAGTAAAGTATGGTTTATTTCATTTTATAACTAACCCGAATCATTTTCAATTTTTTCTTGCGTTTGGTAAATACATCCTTATCACTAATATTTTAAGGAATAATAAAAAGTATTTCTCATTCATTTTGTAATAATCTATAGCTTCGATAGATAACGAACATTTTGTTAACAACAATTGATGACACAGCTAAAATAATGTATTCAATCGGAATTGTTCGATTGAATTATTAAAGAGTCACGCGAACAAAAATGAGTTGGCCTATTTCTCGCACATGGTTAAAAGGTCAGTACCGTAACTGTGCTCAACATAACAGAATAGTTGGACAAGAATACTAAAAAAAGACACCATCATCGATCATCGATCCAAAGTCTAATTTACAATTCCGCTCGTAAAATGAGCAAGTAGTTAAACGATGTTAAAACTTATACGCGTATTTAGAAATAAAGCAATAGTCACGAAATACAAATACAGGCATGAACAATATCACCTTTCACAAATTATGCTAGTTTTGCAATCGTGACTGGCGATTGATACGATCTTGAATATTTTGTTGCCAGCCAATAGTACTTACTTACTTACTTTTTAATGCATAATGCAAGGCATATCGATTTTAAAGACAAACTAATAACACGGTTAGACGTGTGTGTCGCTGACAGCTCAGCGCCACAATGCCTCGGGACGAATTTGAACAAAAAATCTGTCTGGCGATTTTTTCCAAGAAGAATCTTCCGTCAAACCCATTAATTTTGAACAATCGTAGGTATCTTTCAATGGTTACTCACTGAGACCTCTCGCATCACGAACGTGATTTCTTTGGTTTGCTTCACAGTACACTTTATGGATGAATGTATGTATGTGTTTTTTATGAGTATATGAGAAATTATTATGTATATTTCTGGACCTTGATGCTAAAAGTGATTATGTGAGATTTTGGGTCTAACCTTTTAACCCTTTTACACTAGAAATTCCTGTCATTCGATTTAAAAATAAATGAAATTTATAAGAACAGCTAATATATGTACATATGTCAAAATAATGTTGCACCAATAAATGTCTATGGCCATATTAATGATCAAAAGTTGAGATTTATTAGTGTACGAAGTGTCTTTCACTTATACAGTTATAGTGCGAAAAATCACACAAAAAAACTTTCAGAAACACATCGACAAAATATTTTAAATGTCAAAAATTGCCCATACTAAACAATTGATATATTTGACATATACTCTTCTAGCATTCGTTCCCACATACATACAAAGGTTGACCTCATGAACTGGCTACAACATGGATTGCAAACCACTACAGCGATCACAGTGATCTCTCAGCAACAACGGAACAATAATTTAAATTAACAAAAAAATTAAGCTCAAACCAGAAAGAGACGTGACGAACATTGACGCTTTAAAGCACTTAATTTAACGCTTATTTGGTAAATATTTAAAATTTAGTAATTTTAAATGGTCCACAAAATTTAAGTATTCCTAGACTACAAAGTATACCTGGATAATTTAAGTAAAAATCAGTTACATAACTTGTGAATGCTTCCATACACCCGCATTGCGGATACGCCAAAATATAAAAGTCTTCAGGTTAATTTGAAGGTAAATATTTTTTGACTTTCACGGTTACATTTGTTAGTACCTACTAATCAACCATTAATATCAGAATATTTTTAAAAAATAGAACGTTTGCGACAATTTAAAAATAATGTGTAATTATTTTAATGTAGGTCAAATTTTCCAATTATAAAAAATGCTATCGATGATTGAAAACATACAAATGCCATGCTTAATTAGATATATTGATATACGATTATTTGTATCAAACAAAAACTCTCCATTAGACACGTGAATTAGATCAACCGAAATCTCGATTGAGGATTTGCGACCGGTATAGTGGATTGAAATTCCATTAGTAAACGCCACTTCAATCAATATCCATTTCACTTATTGGCATTCAGTTTTTTTGGCGTGTCACATCGACGCAAGTAAAACTGGTTCAATTCGAACGATTATATTTATGGACAATAAACTTTCGAGTCATTTAAAAGTGCGGTTAGGAACTGACCTTTCATTCGTCAAATTATTTTATTTCATCAGCGTAATAGTATACTACATTCATTGAATTAAACGACACATGTTCATTCCACTTAACTTCCTGGCGGGTGTAATGCAATATGCTTGAATGCTGTCAACAGTTGACATGAACATTTTAAATTTTCCGATGGCGTCTTATCAAATCTTCCTCTTTTTTCCAATCTTCTGCGTAAGAAATGGATAGTTTTTTAACGACAGGACCAGTGTCAGCCTATTGCTAGAATATTGCTTTAACTAGCGACATATTTAACAAGATGAATTGACAGTAAAAAGTATAAAATTTCAGAGATTATATACGGAAATAATTGTGTTTTACTCTATATCATACTGTATATAAAGGCCATTATGTATATTTTAAATAAATACTGAAGCTTTCGCTATATTAAGAGCTTTGCGATAATCAAAATATACACGTACATAATACTTAATTGATGAAAACTGATAAAATATTTGTTGTACTTATTCTACAATTAATTTATTAAGATCAAGACCGATTTTGCTCATCGCGATAATTTTCAAGTGATAAGAATATACATCGTTTAATATAATGCCATTCCACCAAGTATTGACAGTGAACACTTAAAAAGTGATGGATAAAAACATAATCCGCTTAAACGTGTAAAATGACAGTCGATAAAGCTATATACTCCTGATGAGAAGAAGTCCTTATTACAGTGACCTATTTTTTCTCGTTTAATGAATCACTTCATCTCGATTTAACGCCCCAATCTTTTTACGAAAACCATATAAAAAATACATTGAAATACAGTATTGCTATTTTCCGATAAGTTTGTAAATAAATTTTATCCATGCTTGTGTTAATCAAAGAAGTTGTATCAAAGCGGCATATGAAATACCCGCACGCTGTTGGTTGGATGCGGCAGATTTGTGAATCACAAACCTGTTTGACAGATAGACGCAGAAAGTTTAGTACGATATATAAACATAGTATTCAACATAGAAAAAAAAGCTTGTTTGATGTATTTGATGAGACACTTTGAAATATAATCAGGTAGCTGGCTGATTAGGTACTTATATGTTATTATAATAATCATATGCCTATTTCGTAAAAAAATAAGCTGGTTGACCATAGGTATTTCAGCCGATCATTATTGTAATCTGATACTTACATGAAAAGAAAGCGAATACACTTCAAGTATTGATCTTTTCCGCCCATATAAACTAAATAGTTTTCGGAGTGTAGTTCGATAATTATTTTCATACACGTTGGACATATAAGGCTACATACTGTGACAGGTAGGATAAATAACAAATTTATATTGTGTTTTCAGTTAATCCTTACTACATTTTTTTCGTTTGTTGGAAGCATTTTATTTAATGCCTTATATCTTATATATAAAACCGAAACGGCGTATGTATGTATGGCTGTGGGTCTGTAATTCTTTGGGAATGATATAACATTAAATAATTATTGGTCGCTTAGTCCGAGCGAAGCCGGGTAGCAATACTAGTATTACATATAATAAGCGCAGGGTGAAGTTTCATAGCAGATTATTTAATTTTATAACGCATTTTAAAAACAAAAAGCAACCGTATGCCGAGCTTTAGATAAACACTGAAACACTTCCTTTCTAAGCTAGACTCTCTCGTTATGGCATACTAAATTATTAATTCTAATAATTTGTCAGATCTACTATGGTAAATTTTATCACAAATCACTCTGCGAGGTTAAGTAAGGTGTCAATAAATAATTAAAGCATGTGATACAATGGAACGACATAAGAGAATAAAGTACCAAAAAAACAGTACCAACACTACCAACATAATAAATAGATGTGGATAAAAATGGTAACTGTTGTGACTGACGTGAAGTTGTTAAATTTAAGTAATTTTACACTCGGTAATTATTTGTATGCTTGCGAGGCATTTAATTATTAAAATTAGGATTTCTTAATTAGCTTTGGAATTACATTTTTAAAATGCGTGAACCCGACTTTGACACGTGTTACCCTTCAGTAGTCAGAAGCCCTGCCGATTTCAGCTTATTGTTGACAAATCGGCGATATAATCGATAACAACATATCTTCGTCTGAGATACGACATACTTGTGAGAGACAGTCTGTCTTAAAATTAATTGTATTATTCTTTGTTTATTATAATTACCACAGGTATTATTATTATATTAAACACATAATAGAAAGAAATGAGCAGGGAACGGATCTGGTCTAATTAATCAATAATTCCCTCAACGGATACTTTGCAAAAGTTCGGTTCGACCCATTAGAACTGAGAATTCGAGAAACCTCTCATTTTTCTCTTCTTTTCAGGAGAGCCAAAAAATAGGTTTTAATCTTGGTCCTAGCATCATGACTTGACTGCCGCAGAATTCTGAACTAAAATTGTCCCCATAGAGTAGATATCTTCAAATGACATTGTTTTTGTAAGAATATATGTATGTAAAAAACGGATATTTTTCAGATATATCTCTATAATATATCGCAAAAATAATATGAAGGAAAATGATATCTATATTAAAGTATTAAAACATCTCATTTTGATTTTTGCACGTTTATTGAACTAAATTCATTTTGTGTATTCATTTTAACATAATATAAGACTGAATTTATTTAAGCTAATATGTTAACTCATCTATTAATTCTGAGGCGGACGAAGTTCGCCGGGTCAGCTAGTGTTATCCATAATAATGTGTAAGTAAATAAAAAATATTAGTTGAGTATTGCACATCACACACGTGATGGTGGTGCCCTCCCCAACGGTCAAGATTTCATGATACATCAATAGTAATCAATTTTACCTATTTTTTGACAGATTTTTTTTCATTATCTTTAATGGCGATGCGCTATGGCTTTCTGATTTATTTCTTAAATGTAAAATGGTTATTTTATTGTTTAAAGCTTAAGTGGAGCTGTGAACAATAAAGTCATTTTAAAATCGCATTGTAATATTTTAATATCCACGTCTACTATTGGTATGACTCTTCGACACATTATTGTGTATCTAGTAGCATTCACAATTTAAAACCGGCAAAAATATATACGTTTCTTTTATCCTAAGGGGCCGAAATCAAGACTATAAATTAAATTGATAACTTTGTTAATCCACGAATTGTGCAATTAAATGTGGCACGAGTATCGCAACTTTCGACTAATTATATCGTTAAAATTTATCAACACTGCGGAAACCAATTTAAATTTTACATTTATAATAAAGACGTTATCACCAATCGCAGTTTATCTGTAGCATTTTTATCGCAGTTTTTTTTTATGATACACTAATTTTAAGCAATATTCAATAGTAGGTTTATACGTCCAAATGGAAGCGTATTCCCACTAAATAATATATCTTCCTTTAGTGTATTTTATGGACGGTAAAATTGTTCATATTGTATTGAAGTACATCAGGTATAATGATATTTTTAGCGCATGACCGCAGCTTTATACGACCACAAAGCCTGTGCTTCCATATTTGTATGCTTTTTTGTTATGACCAAGGGCGACTTACTATGATACTGAATACTGGAAGTGGATTGGCAACAACCTTTAAAGATAAATTATTCATTCATACAACACACCTATGTATATATAAATATTATATATCGACCGGAATCAAAAATTAAGGCAGGTATTTGGCCGTTACTCGAATGAGTCACCAAGATCATGGAAGTTCAAAAACAGTAAAACGAAATCGAAAGTATGATTATGTATTAGATTTTAAATATTACATACAAAAAACTGTAGAGTAACTTGCATCACTCGCTTATCTTTTTTACAAACTTTTGATTCAGCTTCACTTATTTGTAAGTTAGTTAAAATTACAATATTTGTATAATATGTCTCCGGTATGACGCTAAAAGAATTTAACCTCCAACGAAATCAATTACAATAACATTCGAAATACCTTTTGCCGATCGACGAAATGACATTTAAATAAATGAAACACAATTGTTCAACGGTTTATATTTTAAAATGAACAGGGCTGGTTTTAATCGCGAGCAATATCAATTGATTCCATCAACGGATCAGTTGATAATATATTCAAGATGAATACCTTATAATGGAACAAAATATAATTCGATCGCATGACTTTTCCAGTGGCTTTTTGTGTACCTATTTTAATACGACAACAAGATGAAATAATACCATATAATTATTCACAATATGTAGCATAATTATTCAAATAAAAAAAAGGGAAAAACATAGCAAAAAGAATATGTATTTGATTTTACCACATGTGTACATGATAATCAACCAAATCAGAAAAGTAAGGTTTATTTTTATCAACATATATATTTATTTATAATCAATAAATATTTAAGAGGCCCACCGGTTTATAAAATATCAAACAACAAGTGTGTCGAGATACTTCTCGTTTTTTACATAATTCAATATGTTTTACTTATAATTTTAAATCTAAGTTTTATATGTGAAATATTTTAAATATATGCAAATGACAGCATAGTGTTGCAAAAATATTGACAATATGGCAATAATGTAAGAATAGAATCGATGATCTAACCATCTTACGTGAAAAAATATTGATATTTAATAAATAACGGACAGATTTAAAATATTTTTTCATTATAATGTCTCTAACCTCTAAACTGAGGTGAAACCTTTCTTAGCTTTACAAATTCATTATAACCATGGGCAATATCAAATATTTTCGCTGTTCATAAAAGCACTGTTGGGCTACCTGACAGAATATTGGACAGTCACGAGTCGAACGGATTTGTTTAATGGCATCATCGAACACTTGGCTCAACTTGTCACTATTTGCATAATATTGTAAATAAATGAATGAAACCGGTTAAAGTAATAAATTCGCAGTTAGTACATATGTATATGTAATGACGGCATCCATTTGGTATTTTGAATATTTTATAGCTCTGAAGTTTCCATTACAATTAATGTACAAGGAGGTAAATTAATAAAAAAAAACGTGACACAACTGTTAAAAACTGTTTTTTTTTAAATTTGCACAAAACCAAAAAAGGTACTGAGGGGTATTAGTTGACTCCATATACGTTTCTTCCGGTACACGATTTTACAACATTGCCGTTTACAATTATTATGCTACCATTTTTCGTAAAAAATGTATGTTCATTTGCAAAGAAAACGCTATTGAAATACAGACACAAATCAAATCGTTAAATCATATCTCTTCATCGTAGAGAAGTTTTACGAATTGATTTCTTCTACCTCTAACAACTGCAAAACTAAAATGACTCAGAGAAGATGACTGCGTTTATTGAGAATCGTTTCCGATGTGCATATTTCGTTACACTTCTATGAATGCGGTTTGCGAATCAATCGCTCATCTTACTTTTATGTACATGGATCATTTGGTCTTTTTCATTGTGTGTTAATCATTATATTTATATGACTTTATCGATGAAAGTAAAAAGTTATGGAATTCAAATTCAACATTAAAGTAAACATTGGTGGAAAAGCAATATTTTAAAGCAAGCATTTTCGATTGCCCTAATCTTTATATTATATCGTCGTTTACCGCACACTAACGTGGATAAATTAATTGAGACATTCGGATATATATAGTCAGTAAAAACTGTTTTTTTTTACTAGTTTTATTAATTTAAGAGTTACATTTAACCTTATTCATGAAACAAATGACTAAGTTTCTTTGAATTTTGCACATATAATTAATTGTGATATATAAAATGCTCAGAAAAAATATACTCAGTCGTGTGTTGTCACATAGGATATTTTGTGTTCCAAAACTATTAATGTCGGCCCATAGGATATATTGGAAATCAATATATTTAGGAAACGGAACAAATTATTTTAGTAAAAAATATTGTGTCACACGGAGAAAAAAAATCCGCATCCGATGTTGTAAATGACTCAATTTGGCCAAAAGCATCGCACAGGAGAGTGTGCGGCAAACGACGATATGTGGAAGTAGTGCAACAAAATGGCAACAAAAGCCTATAACCATAGTCACACTGGCTTATGAGAATACCAATGAAATTATTATGTACAACATTCTCTAAAATAAAAATAAAACAATACTACCGTCAAACCTATTCGTTATTAAACCATATCAATAAAATTTTACTTCGTATTAATGAGCTGCATGACATTAATAAACAGTAATTATATTTATTAGTTGCACTCAAAGAGCGAAGCTACGAGATCACTGCACAGGTTTTCACCTTGAAGAGTATGTGCCAATGAAACCAGGCGAAAAGAAAAATATTCGCGCGTCACCTTGAAATTATCAGTAAAGGTCATAAACATAAATAATTAATTTATTTGTGCTCTCGGCTTTTATCAAATTTTAGATAATACGTTTTATATGTATAGTGGGCAATAAGAAATTGTATTCATTTGAATTTCGAATTGCCCGTTTGGTTCCTACGCCATAAATTTCTACCGTAAATCGACAGGTGAAGTTTGTTCGATAGAGCATTAAATTGAATAAAAATTGTTTTCGAATTTTGAAAAGTTAAGTCTCAAATCAAGCCGCGAAGCTTAAAATTTGAATTTAGTTTCATTTTTTTGATCATTCTAAATATTTAGATATCTAATTAATAAATAATATACGTCTGGTAAAATGTTTAAGAGATCCTTGACATTTTAATTAAATTAATGATTACTTTACTACGGCTACCAAATCTTATAATATTTTATAATTTAAGTCTCTCCTCAAATGATTTAGTGTATAATAAATTGTGGTGATATTGCAAAATGTCTGTGAAAATCTAATATTACCTGTCAATGCGATATTTTCCGTAGAATTATTATGGTAAAAAATATACTGTTATCATACTTTTAGGTTGGTATGTGCACTACTAACGTTGGCATTTAATATTATATATCGACAGTTGATATCAATTGAAATCAAAATACGTTTTTACTATGTATATTTTAATAGTGCGCCTTTCAATAAAACATTGTTTATTCTAGTCTTTCGATAAGTTCATTTTTTTTCTTTCACTTTAATGATTATATCTGCAATTCATTAGACCATAACCGGTTTGTGTAAATTAAAAATCTCGTGATTCATTTGGTCGAAATTGAAACTATCGATTAATATCGATAGTAAACTGCTACTAAAATATATTGAACAGATTTATATCGCCCGAAAAAGCGATTCGCCTTAAACAAAAAACTAAGCACTATATACAGGGAAAGTTCTTTATTCAAAAAAAAAAATATATATTTTTCATTTGAGTTGATCAATATCGAATTAATGTATTTTACAGTTTTTCGAATTTAAATCACTATTTAACATGGATAACAAAAATAAATGCTGATTATCTTTAATCAAATCCGGGGTCGTGAGCTTCTACCGCGTATTACATCTTAATAATAAAAATAATTGATATTTAAAAGCGTGTTTTTTGTCTGAAGCCTGACTCGATATAAAGATTCAACTCATCTCTTACTCAAGACCGACTAAAATCGATGTCTAACATAATATAAAAAAAGCAGACATTGCTCTGGCATCATTACACAAGAAACCGTTTTTGCATTTCAACATAAACAGTGATGTTTATAACATCACGAATACAAATGACTATAAAATTGTGTCATACTTGCTATCAACTAGAACTCCATATGATAATGTGCTTAGTTAACTGGCAAAATGTGAATAGTTGTATTAAGTATTCATATTATTTTCTGTGAGAAGTTTTCCTGGCGGATATGACAAGGGTAGTAACAAGGGGATTAAACTGTCTGCTGCCAAGTGCCAAGGAAATCAATAACCGAGGCGACACACTGCCAGCGTGTTCGGAAAGTCAGAAATAGGGTGGGCGAATTTGCCTTCGTCTTCTGCCAAAAAAACAAAGCAATGTTTACATTATAAATGTCAAAGTATCTCCAATCTGACGTTTCATTATCAAATAACTGCAATGTAAATTGCGTACATAAACGAACAGTGGGTATTTAATTATACGCTACGACTTGGCGTCAAGAATGAACTGTCATTTATTTTAGGAACACAATTATTTTAAGATCAACGTATCGTATGTAATGTAATGTTACGAACTAAATAAACCTTTAATTAAAATATGAATTATCTCTTCTGGTAACCTAGATTGTAGGAAATTGTTACATGTATTACAATTATTTTTTGATATTGATTATGTTTGACATTTTCTTACCATCGAGCATGTATTTAGTGCTGTCGGAGTCATCATCAGCCAAAGCTGGTCCTGTGCGGCCCCCCTTTCCCCCAACGACACTCATCTCTGGGAATAGATATCCAGTTTAGAAACGAGATTATACTTGCTCTCACACTAATTATTAATAACTGCGCGATAATTGTGCTCGCTACTCTACATATCACGGCAACGAACTGATCTCCTTCGTAATATTGATCGACTGTACAAAAATATTTACGCACTTGCCAGACACAGGTGTTTTTTTTCAGAGATTCCGGCGCCTAAGTAGACGGGCGCTTCTTGGCAGCTGATTAAACAATAATTTAATATTTTCTAGCGGAGAAAATACAACGTAGTGACACTTTCACTGGCTTCCGAACAAGAGTGATCTCAAATGAGCTCGAACGGTTTTACTAATAATAAATAATACGGGTTTAATGTTGCCGCCGAAACGGATAGCGACGTGATCTTAGCCCGTCGGCGTTCCGCTGATAACTGGCTCTCCGTGATAAGTGGACGCTGGCCGACTAACAATAATTGAACAATCCAATGTCAGCTGTAAGTATTGCTAATAAACCAGTGTCTACAGCATTTGGGTTCACGGTTCCACGATCCGTCGTCGTCTACGCGCGAGGCCTTCGAGAAGCGGCGTTGGCGAGTGTGGGGAACTTGTCGTTGATCGGGCGCAGGCGCAGCTAGGAGTGTAGTGACGCGCAACCGCCACCCGATGCAGCGGGGCCCGTATCGGTCGGATCGTGTTGCACATTTTTTTTAAACCCTGACCGTCCGGTATTGGTTTCGCCACCACTGGACAAAGAAGCATATTAAGTTCATCATTAAACAATAGGTTTATATAAAAGTTTACCTATTATTTACACCCGATAACAAAACAATAAAACACTGTGACATGAGACAACAAACAAACATTAATCCATCACCTTCTCAGTAAATTACAAAAAGTTCATGCAATTTTACATAAATCACCTAAATCAACTAGTTTACATTCCTAACCGCTCAATTAACCCAGATCATTTCAAGAGATCCAGACGTACAATCAATGTGTCACATTTAATACTACATTTTTCAATATAAAATTAGGAATTATGTAAGAATAGATGAAAAGATTTATTTTAAATCTCTTCTCCGCCAGTATATACAACTAATTTAATGTAAGCTTTATTCTTCCTTTCCTATGTTCCATACCTTCCTACTTAGCTACTGGACCAATAAAACAACAAGAGTCCTGAGTTTTATGAATGTATCGTTTTATGATCTATTTTGAATAAATAAATTTAAAAGAATACTTATTATGGCCATAGAATAAAAAGTAAAATAGTTCATAATCGACTATAATGTTTTGTTATTAACCTACTATTTTAATTCATAATTTGATGAAAAATATTTCCACACTGGGCTATCTGGGTATGACAAATTGGAATAAGAATCTTATATATAAAGCCGAAACGGCGTATGTACGTCTGTAATTCCCTTTTGCATTGTTGTTGCAAGTTGCCATAAAAACGAATATGAAAGAAAATGTTTGAATTTTTATCGGCGAAGACATTTAGTCAAAATGTAATAAATTAGTCTTCTACTGAACTTTTCCCGGCTTTTATTATGAATAATAATGTTTATTATTTACGTGAAGGTATTATTTGACATTTCTTTGACAGCAAATTAGATTTTTTCCTTGAATTTGAACATTTTAATGGGCGAGAATGTGTCATCAAATTAAATAAAGTTTGTGATTTTATTTTAACTCTATTTTGGATGTTAGATTTTGTGATATAATTATGTCGAATGATATAACATTAAATAATTATTGGTCGCTTAGTCCGAGCGACGCCGGGTTAGCAATACTAGTTTATATATAAAAATCACACAAATTACAAACAAATTTTATAGAATTTTCCTCAATTAAAATATTAAGGAACTAAAATTTATAAATAAATTAAAAGCTATCTAAATATTTTCAATAATAATTTATTTAGTTTCAAATAAGTATTCGAAACAACTCTATAAAGCACATAGGCTATATTTTGCGTATAATATATGTAACTAATATAACAGGTTAATATTGCGAAGGCTTGACAATATTAACCTATCAATGTATATTTAATATTTTTATGATCCCACTCTGCTGCTATAAAAAAATGACAAGAATTTTTAAGGGTGCTGACCGGAGTATGAATCACAAACAACCCTTCGTTCATTTTTCAAATGAAGGGGGAGAGGTTTCGCAAACAGACTGCCCTTTTTTATGCATCCATTTAATCGATTTTCCCACAACTGAAAGTGTTACAGTCATTAACATTGATGATATCTAAATATTACATTTTAAAATGAGCTAACGATTACATATTTACATTGATAAGATATGTTTTTTTATTTACATATAAATCTTTTTTTTAAATCTCCAATACAATTGAAAATTATCAATTTTATCTCACAACAAAACCGACTTTATACCTAGATCCTATTCGAAGTCCGTTTGATTTGTATCGTTATCAAAATTTTCACATGGAAGACGACTACTTATTCATAATATAAAAATACATGGAGTTTGAGTTGAGACAAAATTTTCAAATCTTCCGTTATCAATGATTGCCAACACAGCGAGATAAAAAATATGGAATCGAGATAAGAGGTAACACTTTCAAGCTGTGATGAAAAAGAAAAGGAAGGAAACAAAAAGAAACGGAGGAGTATTATTACTCCATGTGAAAATGGCGTAAATATTATTTTGTTTATTTCTGTATTCAAATATGACCCTAAGTATTTTTTTTTAAATATACATCAGGAATAGCTAAACGCTAGAAAATAATATAGTTTTTAGTAAGAGATATATAAATACATTGAGCATTTGCAATACCAACAACTATTAAGTGAAATAATTTATGGAGAGTGAGTATTTATGATATACCATTTTTTTTTTATATAAAATTTAAAATAACTTTGATTATTCCACGTATTGTGTTACTAATTGTGACACGTGTTTCCCCTCTTTCAGAGACATCTTCGTACTTACTATATAAAAGCGCCTCTTTTGCTCTACTAGCTATCTTAATACTTTCGATGGATTAGGGGGTAACGTAGTGATTTGAAAATTGATTATTCCACGCACTGTGGAATCCATCGAAAATATTAAAATAGCCGCTAAGGCAAAAAATGCACTTTTATATATGTAGTAAGCCCGAAGATGCCTCTGAGGGAAGCGAAATAGTGTCACAATTAGTAACATATACATGGAATAAAGTTACAGCCGAATCCATCGAAACCATTTTATAATTTTGCTTGATGGGTAATATACTACTTATACCATTTCATCAGGAAATGCGAAAAAAAGACTTGTGACAACGATAACATAAATATTTTTTTAAGTATGTCTTTTCATCAATCATTACCATAAAGTCTTCTATCTTACAATAATCAAATAGTATAATGATATACGATTACGCATTTCAATACTCAATAATACATCGTTCTATAAAATAAAAGCGCATTCACTTGACATTGACGAATTGATGTTTCATAATGAAATCGAAAAACTATACACAATCTGCATGTTCTTGACGTAAGTATGTATTTGAATCTCAAATTTTTCACCAACACAGATAAAAATGCAAATATATTGTGACAGTATAATAATATTGTAATTTGTAATGTGCCAATATCGTATTGAGAATATTTGGTACATTGAACCTTGAAACATATTTTTACCGGTAAAAAGAAAGCATTCAGAAGAAAATTGGTTATAATGGAGCTCCAAATACAAAATACAGAACAAAATAGTTCATAAATATCTGGACAAAGCTTTGTCTTATTTAAAAGATAACACCTGTCACTTATTTTCTTTTATAATTCTTTTAAAATTAACAGTGAAATATTGTGTGCACAAAAAGATACATATCGCAAATGCATATATCTCTGTCAAAAAAAATGAATTTATAGATGATGATTTCTTATAATATATTAATTTACGCAAAAGATAAATTGAAAAATACTTACCTTTTACATAAATTTAAATTAAATATTGCTTAGGAATAACTACCTGTCCTTGATATGACATCATTTTAATGTTACTAGTGGCGTGATTATAGGCTTCATACGTCCGCAGCGAGATGTGGGATCCAAAGGTGAACGCATCCGTCAATTTTATCATTTTACGAGGAAAATAATGTTTGAAGGCGAACATTGAAATAGGACTTTGATTTTAAAATATTATCATTTATATAACTAAATACATGCCACACTCTTAATAAAGCAGCGAGGGGTCGAAATTATGCGTAATATATTCATTACTACGTGCAGTTTTAAGCCCTTTTAGCCACATTAGAATGTTCTGAAGAGCCTCAAAGAGCCGATATATACCAATAGTAAACATCAAATATCTAGTTTATTGTTTTTTCGTGATACACCAAAGCATGCGCTGATAAATCGTCTATGTGGGTATTTTCGGAACCACCTAAGCGCGCCCAAAAATTGACGCCAAAAGGGTTAATATTCAAATTGAATTTATATTCATAAATAAAACGTGTAAAAATTGTTCACAATACGTATCGGAAACCAGTCCGTACAATTGAACAGATTTTAATTGCATAAATATTACGAAATATTGTTTATGTTATTAGTATAGTTTAATATCGTAAAATATTTACGTAATCGTTATTCATTAGAATTCGTATTTTAATTAAAATAATACAGCATATAATTATTTAATGGAAAATATAATGAAAAATGATCATTTAAATATTATATTTACGAATAAAAATATTTCCACAGTTGACCCAATTCTGACAATTATTTGCGCAGTTGCGAAAACAATTATCATTTTTCTTTTTATTTGAACAATTGTCTATTTTTAACGATTTTAGAATTTGTTAAATTATATCATATTTGAGGAATGTTAAGAACAGCTGTTAATTTGTAATTGAACGAGACATTTCTATGTATCGTGCTTGATACAATATAGAACACATGAGTGATATAAAATCAAAACCGCCACAAAGTCAAATTGTTGAGCAATTGAAAAAAAACGATTTTAATGTTATTTTACACTTTTGAGTGTTTTTAAATTGTATTATCATGGAGTTTAATGGGGTTTTCAAATAAAAAGATTGTTTTTGGTAAATAATATTACTGGAAGATAGCCAGAAATACCAGTTTAATGATCTATCTTTCTTGGTAGATAGATAGATTCTTATTTTGTTTTGAAGTCATTAAACCATAGATCCTTTTTATTGATCCACGATGTAATTGAAAAAGGCATGTTTAGTAAGTTAATTACAAAAAAACGAAAATGCATTGTTGCGAATATTTTTATTAATTGACTGTATAAGTTGGCGACCCCACAGAAAACACGTCGCGGACCATGGGTTGGGAGCCCGTGCATTAGATAGTAGAATAATTTGATAAGGAATATTAAATGTATTATGAATTGTAGACACACTTCATCTGCTTACATCTGATCAGCTTTATCGCATCTATTCAATAATATATATATTTAATAAATTGTAAGCAGATTAACATATGTTTTTCTTTTTCTATGAATATTATTATATTTAGTCATGCTCACTTATAACAAAACACCTCTCAGACAATAAAAATTAATTTATTCTAAAATAGTCGCCTTCGCAGGTGTGCCGCTGACCACTTCACTTGATCAAGTTACATTCTACTTCTTGGCCAATGGCGTCTCATTGAAAATGCGGTGCTCAATCATTCATTTTGACAATTATAAATCAATATACATCCGCTTTACTAAAATAGATTTCGTTTCTATACTAAAGCAATATTTTTTTATACAAATTGTTCAAAAATATGATTTATGGCTAATTAGCTTTATCAACAGTAACAAGTTGGTTGTCCCACCACCCCCGTTATGTGTGGGCAGCTATTTTTCACAGCCGCCTTCTAAAACGCTATACGATCAAGAAAATAAACAAATTTACTCCTCACTTACTTGGCCTGGGACAGAGCTGCACGGGACTGATCTTTTAACCATGCACTAAAGTGATATTAAGCAAATAAAAGATATCGCCATCTGAAGATTATTTCTTTCTTACGCCTACATCTTAGAGCACAGGTTCCTGAGAAGGGCCTGGAGGACCCGGGGGAGTAGGGGAACCATCATTTTCGGGGCCAAAAATGCATTTTGCAAAAATGGGGCCATAAAGGAAATTGCCAGGGGAGCGGTGTGTAATTTGGTGTCTGAAAGGGAGGCCATGGGTCACATAAGTTTGGGAACCTATATCTTAGAGTTTAGCACGGGCTCGGGTAAGGCTGGCTGACGAAGGTTTGGATTCAGGCGCGGGCCGGGCTCGGGCCTGGGTACATAAAAAATAATAACTTACATCCGATTGTTCCGGATGTTTAAGACATTATCGTATATCTTAATTACATATAAGTAATATATGAAATTTGGATCTCATATATTATATTAAAATTTAGTGAGTTAATATTAAATATTCATTAAAAATATATCTAAATGTTGAAAAACTGTTGGGTTCGGGTAAGATTTTCGGGAATAAGCCTCGGGCCGGTTGATCACTTGGCTTGGCTCGATCACTTGTGAAATGTAACTGTCACTTCATGGTGGAGATGCAATTTGAAAAATAAATAGAACATATTATGCTACTTCTATGGACATATATTCTGATAAAGATCATTATTGGTTTCACTCATCGGACCTGAAGACGTACTCATCTTTATCAGAATACATGTAGATGTAGTACTATGAAATGTGTTTTTTTTTATATTTAATATAGGATTGAGGATTAGAACGGGACTGGTGTTTAGTTTAAAGTTAATAAAAAATGATTCTTGTGATTTATTGCTGATACGATACATTTCAACTTAAAATCGGTGCATTCAATAAATATGCTTATAGTCATATTATAAATGTAATATCGTTTTTAATCTACCATGTTTGTATTATATAAAACGTCACATCTCTAAAATCGTTTACGAAATATTCAATATTAATCAGAATCTCTTTTTAAATTTAATTTAAAAAAATAAAACTGTTTGAGAATCCATGATAAATTGTTGCAAGAGTCTAAACGTTTTGCAGATGTGACCAACTCCACGATTATAAAAATAAACAATTTCAACTGTTTAATAACAAAAAACAATGTATTAATTTATATAAATGTTTGCAAGCAATAAACTCGTGTAAACTGAGTTAAAAATGAATTCAATGTGAAAAAATGAGCTGATATTCAAATTAACACTTAAATCCAGGGCTGTGGAGTCGGTGAAAAAAAGTACGACTCCGACTCTAGCATTTACTAAAACCACGACTCTGACTCCGACTCCGACTCCGACATTGACCAAAAACATGACTCCGACTCCGACTTCGACAGAAAAAAGGTTAATATCGACACTTTTTTCCCTAAATTTCCTATTTATGTGTATTCAATTAAATATCAACCCTATCATTGCGGCCAAAAGCCAAATTTGACATATTAAATGCAAAAATAAAAAGTTCAAACTTTAAAAATTTCCGACTCCGGCCAAAACGCCGCGACGACTCCGACTCCCGCCAAAAAGCTCCGACTCCACGACTCCGACTCCGACTCCGACTCCACAGCCCAGCTTAAATCAGCTCAACATGTTTAGTGTCAATAATATTCAAAAACATGTATGATGCGCGATAGTCAAAAAGTCGCATAATATATACATGCCCAAAATATTTAAAGAATTTGCTTTTAAATTCACTGTGCCCATTAGAAATTGTAGCAAAGTAATCAAAAGATAAAAGTTATTTATAGTAAATTTGTAATGTCATTATTGCTTATCTTAATATTGATCAAAAATAAATTTCGCTGAAATGTGAAGATTGAGTGTAAAATATTTTTTTTTGCTTTCATCAAGCCTCATAAAGTCATTCCAGCAGAGAATAGAAAATAAATATTTAGTCAGAGAAAACCGGCTAGCATGCTTAGAATAAAATGTGGAATATTCACTAAACTCCACAAAATTGTCTTTTCATTTCATCTCAATTTCGTTGTTCCATATATTCATAGTCAACAATTTATCTTTATACATAGCTATTATTATTAATTTTAAATTTAATAACCACATTAATATTAATTGAATACCCCTGTTTAAAATTAGCATACACACTTAAACTCAGTGTTTCTAAACCTCTGCAGCGTAAATGTTTTTAATAGTAGTTGCCTCGTCGTACCAAATTATCTCTCACCGCGCGCGGGTCGCGTTCACAATGAAACATATTATACATTTTTAATTCAATCTTTTTTTATACATTATTGCCACCATTTTTCTAATAACTTTAAACATAATCTTCCGGTTTATAATAGGTCAGTTACAATATAAAAATGTAACACATACGTTATTATTTTGCAAGTACGTTTTGGTATAAAATTTCGTAAAATGAAACACGGGATATTTTAAAATTTGTCAATAAATAACAAAAAAGAAAAAAACAAATTGATTATATTTGATATCTGATATAGAAAAATATTTGTCTTCCGACTGTTTGAGGCAACACAATTGTATTATCACTTGAATACACGGATATCTTGTTTTTTTGATTATAAACAAAACACAATGACAGAATTTTTAACATAATATCACGATTTTTTTAATTCCCACAATCAGCATTTACCTTAATGACTAAATTTGATTAAACTGATGAGTCGCGCTTTACGTAACAATGCTTCGTTGCAGATATTCACAACATTTTCTTGCATAGTGTGCCAATCTTATGTACATTATTAAAATATTTCAAACTCCCAACTCGCAATCAAACGTGAGTAGAAGCGAGGCGCAAATATTGAATAAAAAATACCATAGACATCACTGTACATATAAAAAGGATAACGAAGCACACTTTTATCACTAGGCTATATACCAAAAAAGTTTCACAAAAATAAACCTCTTTGCTTATTTTGTATTCTATCATTAAATATTTATTTTTAGTTATACATATATGGTTCCTCAACAACAACTCAAAAAGTTGCATTGCATTAACTGTTCAATGGGTTTTTTACGCCTAACAGGATTTGGCAAAGCTAAACTATTTCATACCAAAAAAAAAATATAATTTTATAATATAAATCTTAGAAAACCTTTGCATATGTATATGATATCCTGTTACTTGAAGACCAATTGTTCGAATATCATTTTTCTTGGTTATTTCGACGATTAAATTCATCACTATCTTATCTTAAAAATATGAAATATAGTAAAGCCAGCTGATTGAGGAGTTGAAAATTCAATCCGTAGAAATATCCGCGACCGTCCAACAGTCATGAAAGTTTCTTAACGGTGACTTATGAGGATTAATGGTGATAGCACCTTCATACAAAAAAAACCATTGCAGTGCTTCCAGAAAAAATGGTTTTCTTCCAACATTTTATCTTTTTAACTTTTTATATATTTATAAAGCATTGTTATTGGCTTTATTTCCATATTTTTTTAAAAATGTTTTTTTCCTCCATCTTTTAGCAATTGGTGCGGATGCCCACGGTTAGCTTCCTCTGCTTTATTTCACATTACATCATTCCCATGCCGCATTTTTATCGTTTGTATTACGAATAAAAAACACAAAGTTCAGTTTTGAATAAATAAACATTGTTTATTAGATAAAAAAACAATTAAAACTTTCTAATGCTTTCTCATAACTAGGATTAAATAGATTACCTTTGCGAGAAACAATCAATATCAATTTCGCCATAGAAATTTATTGCTATAATTTCACTTCCATTGCTAGGCGAGTTTTTAAAGATTTATCTGTTTGTGTGCATACTATTAAATGAAATTTCGTAAATGTCTAACACGTTATTATTTGCAATCATCTTCACATCATATATTTTCAAGCAAGATTTTTTTTGTATTAGAAAACGTATAATTATCAATGTTTATCGGACACCCAGGATTTTATGAGTTAATTGAATTCATGTATATTTTTACAGTTAATTATATTTTTAATGATGAACTTTTTTCCTTTAGGTAATTCGATCGTTCATTAACCTTTCAAAAGCCTAAAATTTCAATAAAGTTAGAAAAAATTAAATTCATCAGTAATTTTTTTAATCAATTCAGGCACTTATAATATAATAAGCACCAATCAAAGCCGGTCAAAACTGTATATTGTATTTCACATTTAACTATAATGTTTGTTTAGTAAAATTTTGATGTTAATGAAACTTTGTACCAGTTTTTACACATCTCGAAAGAGGTAAAAAAAGAAAATTCACTAAGGGTCCATAATTTTTTTAAGGTAAAATTAATTCAATAAACATTAAGTACTTGACATTCAGATACTTATTTTAACTTTCAAACGGTCCAGATAAAAAAAAATATAGGTACTCATTAGCCACAACTTACAGCAGTGATGCACAACCTGCGGCCCGAAATGACATTCATGTGGCCCAATATGACAAAATATCACGGAATATGGAAGAAAAATATAAAATAATATTTTTTTTCAATTTCGTATACATTCAAAATAACGATATTTACTCACTTTTACCGATGCGGCCCGTGAACAATCTGAAAATTGATAAGCTGACCCTTCTGCCAAAAAGGTTGTGTATCGCTGACTTACAGCTTAACTTAGTATCTCGACTGAAGGTGCGTGATGGAATTTCAATATCAAATTTGAATCGTTGGAATTTTGAACATTTCCAATGTGTAACGGCCTTTCCAATTTTGTTCAATGTGTTACTACCTTCGTGCGCTTGAAATGCCTGAAGAGGCCGAAAGCTGGAACCCAATTCGTTATCAACAAAACTCATGTAAAAGTACAAAATTCATACGATTCTACCGACAGCGTTAAACGAAGAACTAAAATGATAATATTCAATATCAAATCAGTCAAAATTGCTACGCCACAATATGACCATCAAAGTCACTTATACTTCGGTGTTAAATCCCATATTCCGGTATTAAAATTGTATATAAACCGAAAAAACGGCAAGATAACACAACGATTATACTGGCCGATTATATACTACCAGTAGTAAAGTGAAAATGCGAAGTGTTTTTTAGTTAGTAATTATATCAAATTCAAAGCTGCGTTTATAATTTGTTTAATAAATATAGACTTTCAAAAAGAGACTGACAGTTTCGTATTCACTAACACGTTCGTTTCATCGACATAAAATTATGTGCATAAAAATACATGGCGAGAAAAAAATCGCACAAGGTGAAAGGAGTCGTTATAACTTTTAAAAGGTTAAAAAGAAGAACACCATTTTAATGGGAGGAAGGTGTAATACGATATCGTTTTTTTTTTACAACTCTATTGTTTTGCATTTCGAAAAAATATTCTGCAACACTCTCTCTATCCGTCCTAGGACAAACAGTATATCAATAAAAACATTTTACCTTATTAAACACTTACCTTTGTAGTTAATATTTTTACAAAAACGAAAATCTCAAGCATATAAAAAATATCCTAGCATTGTTATTTTTCTCAACTAAAAAATAACAGTTTTATCAAACTCTTTTGTTATTGAACCTCTTTGTATACTCCCTTTCCAATCAAGAAGGCAGTGAGTGATTCTGACAAACTTTTGAGAAATATGACATGAGTTCTTTGAAATTTTAGTGCTTAGACTTTTATAAAAAACGGTTGATGCAAAAATGAACTGATTTATTTAAAAAAAAAAAGCAGTAAGTAGTTGCATTGACTGCCTCTTTGCTAAGAAAACTAGAGTTGCTGCTTGTTTGATAAGAAATTCTTATACTGTTAGCAAGATGTCTGCTATAAAAGTGAGCACCATATTTAGCTTTCAAAAATATTTTGCAAATGGCCTTCATAACTCAATTTCAGAAATTTTGCGAGTTGCTTCACATGGCTTAAAAAATTCGTTGGTCTAAAAAATGCGTAACCCACACCCCACGTCACACCTTTACTGTATGGCCAATTAAAAAAAATGAATTTTGATCTAATAGATTATTTTACCCATCCATCGAAATACATCGAAAAATGGTATGTTTACTCATAACTGATAACAGTTTTTATATCAGCTACCTACTTAAGTGTAAAATTTTAATTTAGCAAGTATGTATTAGACTCTGCAATGCAGGTACATATACCGTAAAGCACATACCGTAAATTTAACTAATCAACTTTCAATAGAAAATATATTCGCGAACATAATGTTTTATAGCTTGCATTTAGTTATTTTTTTGTACACTATAATATTCCCTGTAGCGTTATTTTATCTGAACGTAAATATTATAATTACAGGTTGGTTGAAACAAGTGTATTATATAAAAAAGCATCGATTTTAACCTTAGCAAAAAAATAAACAAAACATAAGCGGCTGCAGCGCCTGATAATACGCAATTTGTAAAAGTCAATAATCTGTTACATCTTTCTCTCGCAAATATTAGGTCACTCATTAACGATCGATCATCGTTAAGCACACATAAATCAGCACTAATGAAATACAAAAAAACACACCGCTAAAAGCAAACTTACATGATACTCAGAAGTACATTAAATAAATCATTTGTTTGAACAATAAATCGATTCTAACAAACGTAAATTGTTCGATTAATGAGTGATCTTTTCGCAGCATGATTCTTATAAAGCGGTGATGGTTTTTTTAAACACACCTTTCTCTCGAATTTTTCTGCAAACTCTTTTAATTTAATGTTTCAAAAAAATATTCAGCTTTATTTACGCAAGGTTAAATCATGAGGTCAATATATACGTTTATATGTAACATGTAGTGCTTCATCACAATGGAGTTTAATTAGATGAGAGGTTCTATTTATTATCTTTAATACCCGATCAACGTTAAACAGTGGTTATTCTTTAGATTTTCAACACATGATTTTTTCATCCTTTCATTTTTCTTTTCTAACTTATGACTGTAGAGAGTGGTAAGTCGACTGACCTTTCACAAATGATTGTTTTTTTAATGCATTTAAATACACGTTTATAGCTATCATTAATTTAGCAATCATAAAATCATTCCACAAGTCTTATTACAAGCGTATTGTTTTGTAAATATTATATCCAAAATAAATGAGAGACATTAGAATTAAAAAAATTAACTTTGATCATATGATTCGGCACTTCTTTACATAATATATATGAGTGTCGTTTTTTGGAAAACCTATCACGAAAATATAACCTAGTATTGACGTTGGGTTTACTTTTCTCACAGTTTATAATATGGGTAGTATTATTCTTTGAACTTATAACATTGTTATACCGTTAATATACGGGTTAATTGTAAGTATTGACAACCTTAATAAATATATATTGTTATTATTATACTAAACATTGTATGGCATATTCAATGAGTTTCTTTTTATGGAAACTTTAATGAAAGAAATGCTTAGATTTTTACCTATAATTCTACTTATGATGTATAGCTATTTACAATGGGGTTACAACAATATAGCTTGTCAATTCAATACCGAAAGAGTACAAAATTATACTTATGTACATATGTATAAAATACAAATGTATACTATTACGATACAGTTTCCCAGAGTGATATTTCTACGCATACATGATAGAACAATAAATAGTGCTGCAACTGCATGAGAACTTTAAACGATTTCTCAGTAGACAAATAAACACACGATTTAGCGAACGGAGACAACGGATTCCAGCGCATTTCACGAACAGCGCACTATTGAAGATTAGAAAAAATATCTCGTATTAATGAGCAGGTGCTAACTGCGGGTCATAGTTGTTGGCCCAACGTCTCTATTGTTTCGAAAAGAAAATGTTGTGTAATTTTGAATGATAAAAGTTCACTGAAATGCACGTTGCCAAACCCATTTTTCTGTTCTTTCGAAACCGTACATTATATCCAGCAATTCTTCTAACGACACTATTAACATTTGAGGCACGGCCTACTCTGTTAAAAACATGAGTCGCCGCTGCAAATTTAAGCTGTCCATTTTTATTGAATTTTAATTCGGGACTATTTCTCAAACTACATATAATTTTTTAGCCTTTAGATGAAATGACTAACAATAACTGAGCTCTTCAGAGGTGAAGTGAGCCAAGTATATAAATGGTGAAACTTTTCTATTGGACTTTGAAGTTCAATCACGTCAGGTTACGTTTTTTTGTGGAATTATCTAACACATCTTGAGCGGCAGAGGTAGAAATACCCGTTGCCTCGGCTGCCCGGGAACAGCGGGAAGAGTAAATCTACCATTAGCGTCGACTCCGTGTTAACGGCGTGTAAATTATATTTAATCGATTGTTTCAAATGATTATTATATACCAATCCCTTGGGGATAGTCACAGCTACATATACATCAACAAAAAAAATATACTTCGTTTCCTTTACACACCAACATTTCATATTGTATGAATAACCTACATATACTCTTGCCCATTTTTATGAGATTTTCTGTGTGGTGGTATTAGTTTTGATAATTAGTGATGGCAAAGAAACTATGACGGTATTAACACTGTAACATTACGTGGAAGCTTACTACATAAATGAAAAGAAAAAAAGTATTTCAGGGAAATAATGATTGAAATAGTATTATAAAAAGGGTGAGATTAGATCACCGCTAGCATATCATTTGAGCCCTTGAGAGGTAAAGCGAGTCAAGTAACAAAATGAAGAAACTTTTGCATTAGTTCAGAGCAAACTATTTCAGTGTTTTTTAATAATCTCACCTCACTTGAAGGTGACTTTTAGACTCGAATAGTATGAAACTGCATTTCTAACTATTTGTTTCCAAAAATGCCATTTGGCTCACTTCACTTCTCAGAGGCTCAATTATTATTATATTCATAAAGTCGATATAGCAGATGCAAAAAATACCTGATATTTTGAATCAACTCAATTTTATATATCATAAGTGTTAGATTCAAACTTTGACATCTCGAATTAGCTTTCCACGATACATACTTGTTATTTTAACGACGAACATAACGATATCCATACAGGTTTTCTTAACAAAACAATTCAACTTTCATTTGACAAGCTGCAATGGTCTTGACCAACTTCGATTGATACTATAGCGGAAAAATGGCAACACTATTTTTAAATTAGATTTTAGAATTCTATTTTTCAAATAAAACAAATGAACTCTACTAAAAATTGTTTTTAAATAGCTATGTTTGAATTACTCCGACTCAACCTGTGGAATTCGGCATTTCATTGCTATGTGATACATCGGATACTGCTTTTAAGTCCACGAACACACAGATAAATCGTGCAAGGCTTTTTTTGAAGGTTGCATATCTCAATTGCATAATATTATAAAACTCTCTAAACCGTTCGACCCCAATTGATTATTTAATTATTTTTTGGTGATACGAATTAATAAATATAGCAATTAAGAATTATACACATACTATTGTATTAATGTATTATGAATATCTTGCCACGCTTGATATTGTTATGCCATATGTACTTATGTATGTGAATTTATAATGAGAACGTCTACTATTCTAAAGGCAGGGATTACATTATTTAAATAATTCATGTTTACGGAAAGAAGTCTTAAGATTTTGATCGATTAAATCTTGTGTTAATCTTTTTTGATTGAAAATGCGTATTGTACGTTTATACGTTTATGTTTTTTTTTATTAAAATACACGACCGTTTTTGCGTGAAAATTGTCACCTCGTAAAAAAGTATGTCGGGTACGTGGTGCAGTGATCAATGTCGCTGGCATCCCCGTAACGGCTCGAGCCCAGTACGAGCGGCATTTTTTCAGTTCGTAAGCATGAGTGTTTGTGTTGTCTGATAATGCCCTCCCGCACCCATCCGATCCTATAAACGGGAGCGACGACCTAACTACAAATACTTTCCTATCGTTAATTCTTTCTATCCATACTCTTCACAAAATTAAAGACGTTGAGTAGCAACCACATCTCGTTACTAAAAACATGTCGAGAAGCATCACCATTAGGAGCGGACATGGATTACAATATATTGGAATAGTATTGACTTAATTACTTCTTAGAGCACGGGTTCCCAACCCATGGGTCGTAACCCCAAAAGGGGTTGCAGTGGGTTTTCTTTGGGGCCGTCAACATATACAGTCAACTAAAAAAAATATTCACTTTAATGCATTTTCGCTGTTTTTCTTTAATTACCTTATTAAAATGCCTTTTCAATTGCATTGGGGTCGCGGGTCACATAGCTTTGATATAAAGAGGTCGCCACCCGAAAAAAGTTGGGAACCTATGTTTTAGAGCATACAATTTATTTAAATACAATATCACATGTAAAATCTTACAAATTAACAATCTTGGGTACTTATAATTTTATTTAAATTCAGCTATATATCAGTGTAGCATCTATTGATACTTTGTGAATTTTACTTTCGCAGTTTTTTTATCAGCCATATACTTTGCAAAGAAAGTTGCATCTACATTAAAAGCGTGTGTGAACAATTTCTCCGCTCGCATAGTACCTCAACGTGTTATGTTAAATTGATTGAATTAATAAAACGATTATACCCCGGGTAATTCAATCACGTCGTCCACTGTAATCCGATAATCAATCAAAGCTGGCAAGGGATAATTTTTTTTTTTTTGTTCAGTAGTTAATTGTAAACGAGTATTATAGTTTGCACGACTCTGTACTGAGATGTTTTTCGAAATTAATTCGGCAGTCAAAATAGAATGTTACATGTCAATCTTACTTTCAATATAAATAAATACATATGAAGCAAGGAGTTATTATAATTAAGAAGAGCTACGCTGAGAATTCGTATGCAAATTAAATTGGAAGGCATACGTTAGAATATTAGTTTTTTCTGACAGCGGATTTTTTGTTTCAATCAACTTTAAACTATTAAAATAATATTACAATTGATTTCTGTATCGTTTTCATTAAATACTATAATATATTAAACGTCAGTATAAAAACGCAGTACTGTAAAATGTTTAATACTTCTAAATGTCACTTTGCGTTCACTTTGCGTACAAAAATTAAGTAATGAAACAATTACCTAAATTTAAAAAATTGAGTAGCATACAAGTTAAATATTAATCAAACACATGCTTGACAATGTTTTGTTTGCTAAATAACTTTCTCCCTTGAGAGAATAATATGAAGGATAATTTTCTCTTTTCATTTTTACTGTAATTATTTAAGACACACGCCGGCTTAGCGTCCGCCATCTTCACGAGCCGAGCTGCAGGTTGCGATTTTTCATATTTCTAAGCGAAATACGAACCCGGTCACGATTCGCCGCAAACGTGACAGCTCTCTCGCCCGCAGTCTTTTCGACAACGGAAAGCTGCACTTACACATTCGCTGAAAGGCTTTTTTCTCACTTGCTTATAAGACAACGGCAACACCTGTTTTGCTAAAATCGCCTAATCACTAAATTATTTCACTTGAAGATAACGATACTTTCACTGGGCTTAAATCGAACTTATCAGTTAGATACGCCGCGAAATTTATACCAAATAGAGTGCAGAAAATAACAAAGAATATTCTTTGATGCAAAAATGTACGTATTAGATCTTTATGGTTCCATCAACTTTCATGATAATAACAGCTTACTTTTAAAATCTCTGGAAGATTTAAAGAACCACTTATTTAGTATATAATTATATTATATAAAAACATATTTGAAAGCATTTCGACGATTAAAGTGAATTATACGGACTCCAAAGGAGCGTATCTGAGATTGATGAATTTGATGTTTTAGAACTACCTGTCATTCCGCTTAGTCAGTATGATTTAGTAGAGAGTAATGGTTTGAACAGCGGCTACTTTTCAATTCTCTCGCTCGGCCCCGCCATTTTCAGGAATCAGTGTGAAAGAATTTAGAAATCATCAACAACTTAAAAACCCTTATAGATATCACTTTAATTATTTTATTTAATATGTACATAAGAAAAATCACATATTATAAGTTTATTGCTTTAACAATGTGAAAAAAGATTAAAACATTCGAAGAAAAAATATATAGTTTACAGATATAGAGTAAAAAAATAGCATTGGAAATTAGGCAAAGAAGTCAACCGAGTGAGTTCCGACAAAATCAAGTACAATACATAACAAAATAGTACTCGTCTGAACTCACTCACGTCCATGTGAAATATGGTGACATCCAAGTCAATACAGCCAAAATCGCTAAAGCTCTTCCAGTGGCATCTCCATTGGCAGGCTGTTTTTACTCCTTGGAAGAACAAACAACTCACGTTCACGATTCATCAAAAAATGATCAGGAACATTCAATTTAACATTCTCAAGAATGGTAAGCTTTTATGAAACATTTATGAGACTTCCGAGCCCAACGAAGTTGACCACTCGGCTAAAATCCTGTATTATTTATAATATAAGCATTGGCTTAAACGCCAAATATTTAATGCGTGACTATTATTAATATGAATATTATATTTCATGTTACAAAGTCACTCAAAATCTAAATATCTGTGTTCATAGGTTAATGGTTCATTACACCATTTTAAAAAATACCGGTTTGAAAATAATTAATCACTACTACTAAGAGAGCGGATTGTTTAATCATTTAAAAATAGATACATATACATACATACATTGAAAACTCTTTTTCAAAAATCTGATTAAGTGACAGATAGTGGTTTTTTCATGGAGTAATCATTCATTGGTTTATATTAGAGTTTTAAAATGCTGTACCCAAAAGTAAGGGTACTTTCGAAATAATTACGATCTTCTTATCATAAACATGTATTAATATAACACTCTTTAGTGCCAATCGTTTATGTCAGAAGGCTATCATAAAAGTCATGCAATATTGTTACATGACTTGTATTTTCATAACACTATAGGAATAAAGATCGTCATTGAGGCGTGGTGATAATACCCTCGTAAAAAGAAAGCTGTGAAACGATTTAAAATCGCACTGTCACTTGCAATTTGCCCAGTATTGCAAGTGTCTCAAAGCAAAAGTCCCATATGGATATAAGTCAAACGACTTTTTGCAGACTTCGAGGGGCGTTGTACTCAAAACGCCCGAAGCACAGGAGAAAGCATTGTTCGATTTGAAATCAAACGTAGAAAACGGGTTGTTGTTTGTTATATTTGGTTATATAAAACTGTATAATCGCGTCCAATTAATCAAATACATTAATACCTAGCTCGCTAATCGTGATCAAGCAGCTTGCGCAAAAAAATCAAAGCTCCCTCAAAACAAGATTTAAATTGTCGCTTGACTTTAAATGGAGTCTGATAATCATGCCCCGTGTGACAGAGAAGGTAAATAAGAAAGTTTATTTACGGAAACTCGATTGTTATTATTTAGATGTTACAGGCGGGCCGCGCCCTGCTATGTCCGTGGAGGGAAATATCCAAGTTATTTAACCAGACCTCTGGGTAAGACTAGACGATAGGTTTACTGTTCACGATGGATAAACTGACAGATTGGTATTCAGGCTCTCGAGTGCTTCTGTGATCTTGAATGCTGTTCGTTTATGTCATTCATAATACTATAATACGGACGTAGAGATAATTGGTATACGACCAACGCTTACTGGGAACCAGTGTTACAATTAAATTACCGTAAAATTGTTTCGATTCGCATTCGCACCTCAAAATTCATTAAACAATACATTCTTCGTTTGCTATTTACGCCTGCATTAATTTTATATGTAATTCTACACAACAGTTAATTCAATTTAAGATTGTTTATTTCTAGAAAATAGCAATCAGCAGTTAAGTGTTTTGTCTTGTTTGCAAATTAAAGCTCTTTATAAATGCTTTCTTCAAAACATTACCTGACATATTCGTGATACGACTGATATGCAATATAAATTAAAACATCATTTAATTTATAGCACATTTTCATTTATTTTTCAGATATTATTTGAAACACATTGTTTTAATAACTAATTAAGGAATAAAATTATGGCTTTGTTTCTATAATTTTTTTTTTTGAATCTAATAATTTAAATAATATTTTAATTGAGGAGACGAATTGTTATTTAAAATATGTAGCCACGATGATCTTTGCGATAATCGACCTTTGATCAGTGGTTCTCACGTAAAATCCTACTGTGGCCACTTTATGGAAATGGCTCGTGACCGCATAAATTTTTTTAAAGTAATTAAAATATTGAGCTGTCGAATTTACTAAAATCATGTTGTAAATTTATCCAATGAAACATATTAAATCATATTTCATTTTCGATGTTTATTTTCTATATATTGCATTACACTGTATGATCTTTTATACTTTTATAGAAAACAGTTGGTGAGTCGACAAAATCATTTATTGCTAATAAATTCTGTATATTAACATAATTCACGTCAATGACTTAATTCTTTGAACTGAATATGAATTATTTAAACGGTTTTTCGGTATTTTATCACGATTCACGACTGATGTCTAACATTTTTTACTTTAAATCTGAGCCTATTTATTTAGTTGAATTAATATGTACTTCAAATGATGTAATTCTTTGATGTTTTTTGTGTCATCATCTGAAAAAGAGAATGTTAAAAATAAGCAGTTTAAAAGAATTCAATTCTTAGAACCATTCATCACTTTCAATATATAGAGATCTAAAGCATTCTAATGGTTTATGCTCTAATTTTAATTTTGAACTTGTATCTTTCAAATTATCAAAGGAATCATTTAGAGAAGAAGAAAAATTGTCCAATTAAACTTCTATAATAATAATATATGTAGTACGGTAAGAAAAATTACAATGTATTTTAGTTCTACATAAATCTTTTGATTAAAAAAAATTTGTAGAACTAAAATACATTGTTATTTTTCTTACCGTATTATAATGGAGTTCTACCAAATAAATGCCTACTCAATCAATAATATATGTAGTAGTATTTTTTTCAATATTTTCCACTATTATAGTTAGTGGCTACTGAAAAAAACTTCACATTATTACCACTACCTTAGACTCAAATCATCAAATATATTATATATTTTAAGCTTTCCAATTATTTTAATTCGCTTATAACGAAATTCGTTCATTATAAACACGCATCAATGCAATCGTTTTTTTAGTCAAATTATTTTTATACTGTAGTTTTGTGAATGATTTATACCAATTGTGTACATCATTCTAATCGCGAGCATTGTCAACTGATTTACCTGATACTAGTAAAAATAATGTGATTTATAAGTTAAACAACGATTTCCCACCAAAAAATATTTTTTATTAATTTAAATCAATACGATTAAATCTTCCTGAAGAGATTAATGTACAGCAGAAAGAAAGCTAGAGTGTTACAATGTTTAACCCAGTGATTGCCTAATCTTCAAAAGTAAACGATTCAAAATCAATAATAAATTCAAAAATAGAATAGGTCTGCAGACTGAACCATAGACAATTTATTATATTACAAGTAACTAATATAAATCAAAGTGAGTTTTTTACAATGTAACGGCGTGTGTGAGTGGCGGCAATTTAAGTAAATGAGACCCCTTATGTGCGTTTCTCTAGTTAATCCAAAATGAACATGATAGACCTGTCGCAAAGGCCGATGTTCGCTAAATTACCGCTTAGTTTAAACAAGTTGCAATAGTATCTCCATATATCACTTTCAACACAAACATAGGCGTACATACCTAATCTCAATTACTAGAATAAAATAGCGACTGGTGCTATTTTGTTGTGTACAACACTGAATACTAAAATTTTATAAAAATGGGTCACACGAAGATTTGTAATGGCTATACATTAATATATGACGTTTAAGGATTTTTATTCCTGTTCAAACGTCTACTATTTAATAAATTAGACATGATTTAAGAAACAAATATTGAAAACAAAACATCATCATAACTATTTTACGGTCGGTATTTCAACCGTTATCATATCGAAATTTTCTATTTATCAACTATTGTGAATACTATCGTGCTATTTGTCCCAGATTAAGTTACCATAAATATGCCTGAGATAAAAATTAAACCTTCTATCATTTATTTTAAATCGAAATGTTAAAATCCTGTGAACGCCATTGGCTTTTCTGACAGGCGGCTATGATATTCTTACGAAACTGCCATAACCTGTCGCAAACTCAGAATTCTATCTGTAAAACATAATGTACTTACTTCCAATTAATATAACTTTTGCTATATTGATAAGCAAGCACCAGTGTTTCGTACTATGACTTGAATTTATTCAATAGATATCCGAATCATCGAAAATAAACACTTTTTTCATCTAATGCATAACTAAAACATACAAAATATAATTTGTCGTATTTAGATAGCATTGAATTAATTTTCAAAATCAGAATCATTCGTAAAGCTTCGTTGTTAAAAAACAAAAAAAACCATAGACAATTTATTAAAATGTGATACTTCTTAATACTTATTTTTAATGGAATATAATGGTGCGTCATATCAATGAATTATAAAAAAATTGCTTGAGTTTAGTAACATCTTATACACAAAGCGTTATTTATATATAATCTTCCTAACGTTCATGGCCAAACATTTTCCAAAAACATTTAATTTTACATTCAAATCATACTGGGGTTTTTTAGAACATAAATTGATCATACGGTGAAAAAAACGATGTATTTTTACTCTACAGACAATTTATGAAGATGGCGTAGGCCAAAATAGCTATCAACAAATATACAAAATAAATTCTGTAGAATTAAAATACACTGTTTCAAGTAAATACCAATTCAATCAATAATTGAAATCATTATTGACTTTTTTTACGTTTCATTTAGAATGAAATTGGTAGTATGGTTTCAAATACTATATAATACTGTTGACGTTACTGTAAAACTATGTTACCAGAGTTCAGAATATCAAATTCCATTATAATTCACCTAAATTATAACCTCCATTTTTTCATGCTCGTATATTATCTAAAATTTATCACGCATGCGTACTAAATAGATACTATTCGATCACTTTTTCAAGGTTTGAGTTAAAGGGCAGTTATGTCGGAAAATACATCACTTGCTGTGTCAGTGGACCGACAAACTTGACGTGAATCTGATCTGTTTCCGGTCTCGAAGAAATTTCCACGGTCAGTATTTCGCATATCGGGTAAACCTAAGCGCTTGAAGGCAATTAGATGGACGATATCTCTTTATCGTGTTTCATTTTATCTCACGCTGATAAGCATCATCTGACGGCATGTTCTGAATAATATACACATAAATAATTCCTCGCTTTGCATAATGGATGATAAAAAAATTATCTGGTGACCATTGGTTTATTTACCACGGCAACAAATAACGGACGCGTCAATTGTACTTTCTTCATAAGTTACATGATTTAGTATATTTTAATTGATTATTATTGCTATCAGAATATTTATGAGGCTTATTTTGCCCACAAATAATTAAATCAAGTAAAAGTGGTAGTCCGGTCCGGGGTGCAGTGGTCAACGTCGTTGGCTTCCGTGTCGGGTCGCTCGGGTTCGTTCGGTACGAGCAGATTTTTTCAATCGATAAATCGATTGTGCTCAGAGGCAATGTTTTTTTGTATTATTTAAAAATTCTTCCCACATTTTCGATCCCAAAGATAGGCGCATAGTGACAGCGATTATCTAACCATTAGTCCTACCCTAGTCCTCGTATCCTTGTCATCTCTACTCTATTTGAAAAAGAGATGTTGAGCAACTGAGTAACAAGCAGTTCTCGTATAAAAAACATGTTGCGATAAACTCCGTGAGGAGTCTATGTTGGGAGCGGACATGGTTAAAAAAGTGGTAGTTGGCCATAGCGAGAGCGACTACTTAGCCATTATTCCTATCCTAGCTCTCCATACTATCATCGAACTAAAAGAGAGGTTAAGCGACTGAGTAGCAAGGCGTTGTCTATAAAAAGTATTCTTAGACACTTTAATTAGGAGGTCATTTGTTCCACATTGGGGGCGGGCAAGTAGATGTGCTCATTTTCATTTGTCTCGTTACACGTTATTGTAAAAATCGCTACGGTTTTATGATTTATTTAAAATATCAGAAATGTGGGTAAAACAACATTTCTATATAAAAAAAATGTAATTATGAGGATGATCTTGATCGTGTCGCCAATCTTTCGGATCTCATTAAACACCAAATTCTGGATTATGCGACCCCACTTATATGTTTAAAAAACGCATCAAACCTTTACGCAATAATAATCATTGAAAATTATATCTTTCATTATGAAATGGTACATATTAAGGCCACTTTAATTTACAACAAATCAGTTAGTTTATGTAGTATTTGCTGGTAGCCGGACAAAACAGAACATGACTATTCAGAATATGATAAAACAGGTTAGGTTTTTTTGTCTTGTTCTGAAAAGTCTTGTTCTGTTTTGTCATGGAACCGTATTTTTTGATGTATGTTTTTAACAAGTTTATGGTTTCTTGCCTTTGATTACTACGCTTTCTGATTGAGATAAATTGACGGACTGCAATAAGTGTTTATTATATTAAAATGGTTTAGAGTCGTTAAGATTCGCGTGCAATTGTTATTTATAAATATTAATGTGTATTCTTTTTATAATAATTATTTATGAAAGAAAATTTTATGAACGTCAATCAAGAGTTACTTTTTATCGTTTGCGATAAACGTAAATGTGTGAAGAACAACCGTAGAATATGTTAGTTTACATTACGCAGTTATGTTTGATTCAACGCCATTATTCACGTCATTACGGGAGGCAAAAATGGAGGTAATGCATCAGAAGCGTTTACTGTGAATAATTTATTCTACATTCTCGTGTGAGAAGAACCTGCGCAATTTCCATTCAATCTACTCAAGAAAATATTCAATGATTATTGTATATTTAAAGCAAAAATACTGCACTTAAGCCGCAATAATATATTATCCTCTTCTTTCTCCGGGTATCACCTATGATACTCGTGGTTTTTATGAAATACTAGCCGGTACCCGGAAAGCGTTGCATAGCCACTCAAAGAAAGAAAGTGTGCTTTCGATGCACAATATTTGAGATAAATAATATCGATTTAATATCAGTAGCATTGATCGGTATCGATGACATTTGCTGTCTTTTTCCGAATGTCTTTGGGTCGACACAAGCGCCACCCACTGAGAGTTAATTGTACTATGCCTATAACTTTTGCGCAAGTGCCACAATAAGTTGTCAAAATGAACCGTATGGCAGCGCAGCCGTATGTTTATATAAAAGCCTACTTTAAGTTGATTTTACGATGCCTATAACCTTCGCGCAAGTGCAAACAATAAGTTGACAATTTTTTATCGCAATCGGATGAATGGTATAGCAACGCATAAAATACGGAACAAACAAACAAACATTGATGTTTATATATGTATTAGATCAGCCCGGCTGTTGAATTCAAAGTACCAAAATATTTTTTTTCTGCTGTATTATAAACAATATGTTTAAGTAATTCGTATTGAAGCAATAAATTAAATAATAATCTATGATGTAGAGAAAAATATTGTTGTTTTTATATTGTAAGTGATGAAGCATTTTAAATGCTAAAAAGTATCAATTTCTTTCAACAACAGTGACTTCTATACTAACGTGTAATTTTTTCGGATATATTTAGTTGGTAAGACCGTTTCCTTCATTATATGATACTTTTGGTTTTGGTACGTTCAATTCTACCGGGCTGATATTTTATAACAACCATGAGTATCATAGGTGATAACCGGGGCCCGAAGAGGTTATACAAGAATACAGTAGTTATAGCGATGGTTTAGTAATAATCTTCCATTTTCTGAAAAGCATACGTACGATTCCGTAATATAACTTGATGATTAAAGTTAATTATCGTTTTTTCACATGCGAATAGGCAATTTAGAATTTACACTTCATCAGCGACAGTAAACACGTAACCAACGTAACGCTGCACTCATTATTATTATGAAAGAATGTATGATTTACATAATTTATAATATTTACAAATAAGTTTTGTCACTAATGATCAGGGCCTTGCTTTTCGGCATCTTCAAAGATTTCAACAGCAAAGATGAACTAAAACTTACTCAAGTTTATCCGTTCACTAAAAATGTCTGGGGAGGCCAATCCCGGGTCGTTAGTGACAGAACTCGTAAAAAAAATCTAAATTCTAACAATTAAAATTGGATACTCAAAAGTTATCAAATACCTTGAGTCGAAATGTTTAACAAATACATGGTATATATCAGGGGTGGCCAAAGCTTCGATCGCGATCGACTGGTTGATAGCGTAGCGATTCCTAGTCGATCGCCTATCTGATCTGTACAAATCTGTGGTGCCCGTCCCAAGAAACGTGCGAGACAAGTCGTGTGACAGGGACAGCACGCTAAAATCTCGAAGTTAGCCGATTATCGATGAAAATCTCTTTCTTAAGCCCGGGTCCAACAAGGGTTGTCAATTAGATTAATAAAGGCTTTAAATTACTACTTTTAATGTTGGTCGATCGCCGCCAATAATTTCAAACGAAAGTCGATCGCGGGCATAAAGTCTAGCCACCCCTGGTATATATTGTGTGTGAAGCAGAAACAGACTAAGTAATATTTATTTTGTTAAATCTCAATAAATTCTACATATTATAAACCGCAAAATCATCAAACTAATTCGCAGAGGAAAATAATTTGTTTTATTCATAAAAATATGTATTTTACCACATATTTGTATTGTAATCAAATCCATTCCATTGTTTCGGCGGTAACCTCGCGGAATTTCATTTAGAATATTTTATATCATAAGAAAATACGACATATGTATTTGGACATAGAAAACAAAAAGTGAATTCGTGTATCTAACAATCACGTAAAAAAATGTTAAATAATGCAGTTTAGAAGTACTATATAAAACCCAAATGCTTGAGTATTACTGCAGACTTTGCACGCAATCACATACGTAATTGAAAAATGAAGCTTTCTCGACGATACTAAGTTTATTTCCCAATGATAATACTACTTTTTCCAACTCTGCGGAACAAAATAAATCACATAGTTTTGCCGGGCATATCTCTCTATGCTATGATCAGAGACTACGGAAGTCAAACGCAAGACTATTGATACACTGCAATATTGAAAACAATGAAAATTGCCCGCCGTTGGCCAAATGCGGAAATACTTTAATATAATATTCAATTCATGTCATACAATTTTATTTGTAAATCGCGCAATATCTCATTTTGGAACAGAATACTGCAAAGTGCATGACTGCCATGGTTATCGTTATCATTTTGAACGACAAGCTATGATTTGTAACAAACATAAAATATTCTGATTCTTAACTGTAATAAATATATTAATTTTAACGATAAGTACGCTATAAATACACTAGGTTTTACCGTAGGACGTTTAATTATAATAAATTAAAGTTGACATCGACTGAAAGAATTTATAGCTGTAATGAAAATTATAGTAAGCTTCAAAACATATCCATTCTATTATTTTACCCACGTAAGGTTATATTAAATAATGATTAGCGAAGACATTTACTGTAAAATAACAGTAATCAGTGCTGTGGAATCGGATTCGTGGAGTCGGAGCTTTTTTGCCGGAGTCGGAGTCGTCGCGGCGATTTGGCCGAAGTTGTACTCGGGGTCGGAAATTTTGAATAGTTTGAACTTTTTATTTTTGTATTTATTATGTCAAATTTGGCTTTTGGCCGCATTGATAAGGTTGATATTTAATTGAATACACATAAATAGGAAAATTAGGCAAAAAAAAGTGACGATAATAAACTTTTTTAGTCGGAGTCGGAGTCGTGTTTTTTGTCAATGATGGAGTCGGAGTCGTGGTTTTGGTAAATGCTGGAGTCGCAGTCAGAGTCGGACTTCTTTTTACCGACTTCACAGCCCTGATAAATATATTCATAGATTCAAATTTTATTTACATATTTACATACACTGTTTCTGTTGGGACTTCGTCTAAAAATGTTTTTAATTCAATCATATTTTAGCAAACAGTAACTATATAACCAATATATCACGCAATTTTCTATAATTCGATTGGGTCTTTAGTGTTTTTAATCCATTCCCGCTTCCAGTGTGGAGCAAATTGCCCCCTGTTCCTAATGGAAGTTGCTAAGCACTTATTTTTTCTAAAATAACTGCTTGTTACTCAGACGCTGCGAGAGTAGGGATAGAAAGGATATGGCTAGGACAGTACTAGTGCTTAGTTGGCTAGTCGCTCTTGTTATGTCTAGCTTAAACATTAGGATCGGAAGGGAGGGAAGGAATGTTTAGACAACACAAACACCCATGCTTTCAAAAAGAATCGATGAATCGAACTGAAAAAAATGCTGCTCGTACTTGGACTTGAACTCACGAGGTCCGTCGCGGAAACCAACGACGCTGACCATGGGCCAGGCATTTAATAAAATATTATAAATACCATCCTGAATTCCCCATATTATCAGACCATACCCATGTCATACGATTGAATACAACTGCATTCTTGCTAATCTGAAGTCAATTTTATTATGTTGAAAAAGTGATTAAGAAAAACATTTTTTTTTTAAATACTAATTTGCAAATATAATAACAACTTTACAGATATGATGACAAATACGACCTCTTTTGTTCGATACAATGTCATTCGCACACAAACATAATAAATTAGAATTCGTTTGTTTGATCGTACGCCCATGTTTTAATATGATGACTAAGGAAGGCGTGTTAAAAAATCCATAATATTTAAATTGACGCAATCTGATGACACCTCAATTCGTATAACGCGCTATTATTTTTGTAACAGTAATTTCTGACAGTGTTGTATATAGTAGGAGTTGCAGTAATGGCTGCCTGCTCAGAGACAATCACATTGTGAACATATTTTCTCAGCTTGCATATACCTAGACGTAAGTAAAATATTTTCCAACCGGTTTCCATCCGTTGTAAATATTTAAATTGCTCTATTCAATGTATACTAACGACGACAAAGAATCATTAAATCAATGTAAGAAACATAGGCTAAAATACCTAAACACATTTCAAGATAGTTACACGACATATAAGATGTCGTAGTTACAAATATATGGCTTTATTATCTGTAAAATTAAAAGTAAGGTAAATTCTCATAGCCCTAAACGTAAATCTTGTCATTTTTCACCATGCACGCGTCTAAGTTTTAGCATATTCACACCATGCATTTCCAAGAGTATTTTATTACATATCGTCACAAGAAGTTTTATAATAATATTCTGCCATAAGTCAATGTTCACGTCGGCACTCAAACATACACACACTCTCTCTGCTTCACTACCTGCATCGCTAATCGTGAGTAAGTCCAAGGTTCTGCTACGCTTTATATTTTTTTTGGATATCTATTTAACGGAGCGTCAATTTCGGAGGCGCGTTGTAAAAGTTCTTCCATTCTCCTTCGTCTCAAAATTTAGTTTTTTTTGCATTCTCTTCCCATCGCTGCAAGAAGTCATATTACTTTTTCGTCTCCACCTATGGAGGGTCATCGAGAAGAATGGATTTCAGTGTGCCTTACATAAAATACAGAGAGAAGGATAAATCAACAAAAATATTTTTATATCAATACAATTATATGATGGTACGGTATCCCCTCAATAATGAAAACGTTCCCAACATTACGTTTCAAGACATTTATTCGGCAACATAACTTTTTTACGTATTTACCATGACATATCATGATTCGTTTCAAGATTGAATATATAGGGTAAAAATGATTACATAACCGTCTCTCATATCGTTGGAAAAAGCATTGTGTGAAAATTTCGTTTGGTGATTTGAACGCTTGGTAATGAAACGGTGTTTGGTCCAAAACCTTAAAACGATAGCCGGGAACTAAACTATTAAAAATCAATTTTATTTGATAATGTCTCGTGTATAAAATTTCCGCTCTGACATCAAGCGTCTAGATAAAAGATATTACCTACGCAAGAATTTATTAATAACGATATCCGTTCAAAGCATTCATTAAACATTCACTTACCCGCATTTAAGTCAAATAGAATTTTAAGCAATCATTTTACATTGGATAAATAGTTCACAAAAAAGTAATCTCCATTTTACATTTCATGTATGTATTCTTAGGTTAAGTAAGCCTCATGCCCGTCTAATAAGCCAACGATAAAGTGATTAGGAAATCCGGTGTAAGTCGCATGTAAAAAATGTATTCTAATATTAGATCATTTATATAAGAACGTGTTTTTATATTATGTATGGAAACACACTTTACAAATTGCTGCAAAGTTAATATACTTCATAATTACCATAGATATTTCTTATTCGACGTTATAATAATTACGAAACTCATTTGTAAGATTATTTAAAATTATGAATACACTAGTATTGCTACCCGGCTTCGCTCGGACTAAGCGACCAATAATTATTTAATGTTATATCATTCCCAAAGAATTACAGACCCACAGACATACTGACATACATACATACATACATACGCCGTTTCGGTTTTATATATAAGGTTTATTTCTTGACATATTTTGTTTGTATTCGTTATTACTAGGGTTTCCAATTCTCTGGGACCGAGATCCCGGGATCCCGAATATTTTCAATACCCTATTTGCCCCGGAATTATGTGATCGGGAGTGAGTTATTTATCAAACACAAACGAAATATTATTAATAAAATCGTAATATTTCGTGTAATCTTTAAGACACCGGATGCTCGTGGAAAATAAACTATTTGCTGCGTTATGCATTGATGACATGATCGACATCATATGTTTAATGATAAATTATCAAGGCTCATATTGCAAAAATTTGAAAAATTTCGACCATTAAAAAATATCCAAAATCCCGGGACCATTCCCGGGATCTCAGGAATAAAAATTTTGGCCCGGGATTGGAAACCCTAGTTATGGCTGAACATACAAAATATGAGCGAGTGTCATTGTAACAATCTCATTTAGAAAGACATCTACGGAGTTGTGACGTGAATTTCAATCTCTCACTCACTTTGTCTTGCGGGGGCGGTCTGTCTTATTTTGGGCTTCCAAGTCTTCGTTATACGTTGAATGTGAAATCGTGTCGTGTATTTAACGTTTTATTCAGATGTTACCTTAACGTGGACCGGCTGTTAATTAATTGTAGCTGAATTAAAAAACAAAAATTTTATGCACGAAACATAATTTCTGCCTTATTTCTGCCTCAAAGACATAAGATAAAATTGAAGTATTAACACGGTGAAAAAATACCAATGTATTTAAGTTCTACAAAAATTTTAAGATACAGAGTTGATCTATTTCGGCTTACGCCATCTTCACAAATAGTTTTGACGAGGACGTAAACCGAAATAGCTATCACCTACATACATATGTATATCTTATAATTTGTTCGGAACTTAAATACATTGCTATTTTCTCACCGTGTTACAATGGAGTTCTATCAACTTAATGCCAATTCAATCAATAAATTGACGTATTCGAATTGAATAACCTAGAACATAAGAGAATGTGACGAGAAATTGTGTTTTATTTTTTTCAATCAATTCAATATTTTTAAAGTGGAATAATTCGGTTTCATGACTTAGTTGTCGATAATTGAAACATGGATACAGTAATTCGTATGCCTATATAGATAGATTCTCAAGAAATGTTATTTTATTTATCATGTCGTACCCCGTTCAGTTAATTACTCTCAAGAAAATATTTTTTTACTTTAAATATCTGTTTGTACGCATCATTATTAATGATTAAATATTTATTCTACACCTCTCTAAAACAAACCTAGTTAACATTTCATCTACCGCAAAATATATGCAAAATGCCGACCATAAATTCGCACATTAATCAAAATTTCTTTTTCGTTCGGATGAATGCTAGAGTGTTTTAATTAATGGCTCGAATTGGAAACACTTTCTCGTCGCAGAAAGGGCACCCCGGGATGAGATTCTAATGCCCGCCGATTGAAAGAGTAAATCGTGACGATACCTAAACGATTCTGGCGAAATAAAAAATCGTCGAATTGCTCCTTTCAAACGTCACGAATATTAGGTTCATTGCACTGGTTGCCATAACTAAAAATGACTTAACGTTTTTAAGATGTTCTCGTCAAACTCTCGCAAAAAAGGATTTCATGTTATATAAGATCTTACTTCTGAGATAATTTAAAAAAATCCATAATACACTTTCTATGGAATGATATTATAAACATCTAGATAAAAAAAAATGGAAAAATAAAAACTCATCACGACAATTTTTAAATAAATAATAAACACTGTACTAATACTTTCGATGATGGATTCGGCGGTAGCTTTGTGGTGAGATTCATTTGAATATAAAATTATTTTAAATGATCTATTAGATCTGTATTATTTTGCCGGGTGCATAGGTCGACGTCATTGGCTTCTGTTATGGACCTCTTTAAAAGGAGGGTTGTGTGCGTTGTTAAAAAATCCTTCCCACGCATCCTATCTCATAAGTGGGGTAGCAATAGCCACTTGCTAGCTATCCACTAGTACTGTCCTAGCAAGTGACGGCGGTGACGGGGTGTTGGGGGGTGCAAAGGAAGATTCAACCATTTTTGCAAGAGTTCTTTCCTATTCATTGGATTTTTAAACACTTCTATAGCATGGACTTTCAATTCAGATGTTCGCAATACCAACTGTTTCTCTTCCGTAGTACGGAAAAATAGATGAATCTTCCTTTTGCACCCCCCAGCACACCGTCACCAGCCGTCACTGGTCCTAGCCGTATCCTTTCAAGCAGTTCTCGCAGAACAAAAATAACCTGAGATATCTCCATTTGGAGGACTTACGCTCTACGGACATGGACCAAAAGATTTAAACGGTATTTTTTAAGATAACCCGATCTCGCGTCACAAAAAAAAATAGATAGAGAAATTTTTCAGTACATTTTTGTATTTAGAACGTTTTCTTGAATGAAGTATTTTGCTTTACGAAAACTAACCTCATTTATTTTACGCCATGCGCCGTCCTCTGTAGGAAGTCTCAATAATTATATTTCTAATAAGCTTTGAGAAATCACTTATTATATTTTTGCATGTGAAAAAATGTATACAATTTCTCAGGTGGGGTATTTTCTAATATATCTGATCAGTCAGTCGTTTTGTACTCCTTATCATTTTGTAAGTTAGTAATTTAATTTTTTGGTACGCGGTATGCTAACATATGAACTATTGTTATACAAATAATTGAATTTTGAAAAACAAACTCGCTCAAGTCTTATCTGCATTTTATTCAACAAAATCAAGCCACCCCAGTGAAAGTTTATTTTGATTACTTTTATTTTAATTTGATGTTTTAATAATGCATAATGAGATCATTGACAAGTAATAAAACTTGCATAGACTGCTATTATAATTAAAACGCATTTTTTTCTGTTTCACATGAAACTTTCACTTTTATTATGATAATAGTGAATATGCAAACACAATAAAAACAGCTGATAACTGAGATGAATAGAAATCAATAAAATTATATCTGATACAGCTTAACAGCTTTTATTCCACGTATTGTATTACTAGATGTGGCACGTGTTTCGCCTCTTTCAGATGCATCTTCGGATTTAATATCGCAAAAGTTGGCCTGAGTATTAAAGCAATATTGATCCTAATATTTTAAAATGATAAATTACAAAATGGAGTTTGGGGTTTTTCCTTTTTACGGAAAGCAAGAACCCCTGGGGGTCAAGAATGGTAAAGTGGGGGTACGCGCTGCACCAGTATTTGGCTGCGTCTATTATGTTTATTATTTTGTTAATGTACTATAGTGGAAAAAATAAATATACTAAGATACATGCAATTTTTTTGACGAGGGGCACTCGGTGTGAAAATTATAGAAAGGTATAGGATGTAGGATGTTTGGGATGCACTCCATATTGTGAGAAATAAGCTGATATTTAAATCCTCTCCTTACCACATCCTTCCAACGGAATAAGTTTTTGTGACATAAAGACATCTACCGTTGAGATGCGCCGTGCTTTTGTTACATTTGCTTTGGGTACTGCTGATTTTGTATCTTATCAATGACAAGTTTATGATGTATATGGAATACATGAATTTATGAAATTAAATAAGCCTATTTATTTATTTATCATCTATTTTTAAACAAAAATTTGAATAGATGATATATATTTTGAATGATATATAACTACTCGAGTATTTTAAAATCTTACTACTCGATACTCGAGTTGAGATGTCGAGTAATTGGAGTCTCCAGTCACTACGTACATATCTACACGACTTAAAAAAATATCCGGTCACAATGCAACCCGGATCCTTGAATTTAAATATCGAATAATGAATAGTGTCCACAGTTAAGTAAGCCATTATATTCACGTGAACTTCCAGTGAGAACAACACCTGTCCATTATTAGCGTTACGTTCTATACCAATCGCCATTCACTAGGTTCACGGCACAGTATATTATAATAGTGTACTGTGAGCTGGCAACGCGCACGATTCGCGAAATGCTCGGTATTCAATGGACAGGTGACTATAATGAATACCTCGATGGTGGCGATTATCTCGCGATAATAACTCGATCATCTCGACTCGCCTGTGCGGGAAACGTTTCGTCTCGACTCGACTCTATAGTAAATCTTTCGATACATTGTTCCGAAGAGCGCCGTCGTTTTCGATAACAAAAACACAATAATTGTTTCTTCGCAAAAAAAGATCGAAGATAACATTAAATACAGCAAAAAAATGTGCTTTTAAGATACAACATTTGCAGTAAGTCACGCGGAGAAAGCTTTAGTTTAAATTTTATAAGTTTATTATGTCCAGCGATAAATAAATGAATGTAAATTGGCGAATAGTCAACAAGACAGTTGTTCTCCTGTTAGTTTAATTATTAAGCCTACATGATTGTCTTTCCGTCAAGTGATTTCCCTTTTTTAAAGTTAGCTTATTTTAACCTCTGCAATGCTTTGGGTTTCATGCTCGTCATATCTTATTTGAATCCGCTATATCAGTGGCTCTTAACCTTTTCGAATTCACGGTGCACCTTTGATCATCAGAAAAAAATGCGTTGCACTGAAATTAAACGGTCGAAAAACAAAGAATAAAAGAAAATATAAATACACAATTGGAAAAATAGGAACAAAAACTAAACTTAACAAACATAATGGATTTTGAAGCGGTCGCGGTCCACTTGTAAAAAGCTCGCGGTGCACCGGTTAAGAAAAACTGCTCTATTTTCTCATTATATGATATCTATATCCTCGTACCGATGATTTAACTAACAGCCCTAATGTTATACATTCCGTCAATATTCCCCCTAATTCGCTCATTTCATGTTAGTTTATATGTTAAAAGGCTCTCTAATAATTTAACACACACGAAGAAACGAATACTCATTCAAGTATCACTATATAGTAATACATATATTATGTCACAATAGTTGCTTACTCAAATTTGATATTGAAGAAAAAAACTTAAGCCATTGTAATAAAATCTCGTCGTGCCTAAAGTATTTTTATATGATTAATAGAATTTATCAATGCACCTATATGCGATGGGAATATAGAAAGTAACCTATAACTCATTTCATTGTATGTATACCAAGAAGGCAAGTGATTTTTTTTTATACGAATAATAATATAAACACGACACTATGTATGACAACACTTGCATAAATCGAGAAATTTCCCATTCGTTTTGCATCAATACATTCATACATTAATAATTGGAATTGATATGAATGGGTAAAACGTAAAACATATAACTCGGAGTTACACACAATCGATTCAAAGACTCTCTTCGACTATTGATGGGATTTATGTAATAATATCGTTAAAAAGAAAGCATTCATTGCGTCGAAGAAAAAATGAAGTATTCTTCTTCGTTGATCTCTAAAAAATTGAAATTTAAAAATATTGATACGGTCTGAATTATAAGGCGTATATGCGTTTAATATGCCGCATAAATCAAGGTGAAGGTGCTTAAAAGTAGTCACACGAGATAAAAAATGTTATATATCATCTTTGTCAGCAACTTTTGAAAGCATTTATTTCACAGTCATTAAATTATTTTGGAATTTGTGAAGAATGCATCGAAACTTTGAACTATGTGAAGATACATGTTTTATGGCGTGTATTATTAATTATGGGCAGGCATTTCCGAAATACTTTCATTGTTAACAACGGAAATACCTTTTCTCTTATACGATAAAACATTTTTGTTCGGTAGATTCTTAACATGAATAGACATTAACTCCATCCGTTTTACGAATAGTTCGTCATTTTAAGCGTTGTGTACCTAATATGTATGCTGTTTTTTTATTCTTCCTCCGTCCTTAATAAAAAATGCTCTCACCATATATCGCATCGAAAAAGGTAATATACACCTAAACATTTTTTTGTGCGGTAGACGCGTTCCACGGAAGATAACATTAACTCGCCAAATGAGTTATGAATGCCATCTGCTAAATATTTTTGAAAGCTTTAAATTTTTAAATGTTGCTCACTTTTATAGCAGTATAATCACAAAACACTCATTTCTTAGCAAAAGGTAGCAACTCAAGTTTTCTTAGCAAAGAGTCTGCCAATGTAACTAACTACTCGTTGCAATTATTTGGAGAATATGGGATGGCATAGGGAAGAAGTTTAATTCTTAGAACAAAAGCAGGAAGTAAGAAGTTACTACATTATTACTAAGAAAAGTTTATTTACTACCCAACGGCTTCCAAAAGAAAGGCATTCATTAATTGTATAAATTGGATACCGAGAGAATGTTTATTTCATTGAATTATTATAAGTTCCCATTCAACTTTTTGTAAATGAGTCACTTACTGTCTTCTGTACTTGGAAGGGAAGTATAGCGAGAGAACCGAAAAAAAGTTGTTTTTATGATTTTAAATACGTTGCTAAATGACTGAGTTTATAATAAACAAACGACATTTACTCAAGACTGCGGTGTGAAAATCTTGCATATTAATCAAAAATCCAACGATAGTGATTATCGAAGTATAAACTGCGTCGTCACAGCCTCTTTGCTGCATTTCAATTGAAAAAAGTGAGAAAACGCTTGGAATAAATTGGCCAGCATAATCCTGCCATCATTTATTTATTTATGAATTTCAATCGATTGTGTGTAATACACCATCCGCACATAAAAACTCATTTGCGATGCGTCTGAGACAGCCATTAGTAAACTTTTTTAAATAGAAATTGTATACTAAAGTATTTTTCCAGTAATATTAAACGCCTTGTTAAAATCATTCGCAATGAAGCTGATAGCTTATCTTTAAACAATTTACATTCATTACTTTTAAGGTGTTCACAACTTGTAAGTCTTGCTTAACTTTTGTATAAATAACTAAATAACGCTTTATTTCTTAATAATAAGGCATAAAATACATTGTTTTTTTAAACTAACTTATTTGTAAAAGTCTGTTTTTATTTACTTTGTGCGATAACCTACTTCTTGATACGCAGTTTCTTAACCTTTTTGTCATAGAGAGTAGGACTAGGACTAGTGGTAAGCTACACACCGCTTTAAGGATCGGATGGGTTTGGGAGGGAATTTTTTACAACACGTACAATTTTTGATTAATAAGGTAAAATGATTAGTATAAATAATAACCTTTTTTTTTACTAACAACGTAGTTATCCAATGATGACTATAAATCTAAGTGATGAGATCTGAGTACACAGAATTACAGACGGATTATTTAAATCAGTAAAACACAATATATAATACTATTTCAACATGTATTCTAACAGAAATCAGGACTTGTGTCGCTTATCATGGGTATTGTTGACTGATAAAAATCTGACATATTCAGTTGATGATGCGTTCGATGAGTGAAACCGGTCCTGATCTCAATAAATTCAATTCGGAATAAGTACTACAAATATATTATCATTATTTCAATCAATGTATGAATGTAATGTTTTGAAAAGCATTGATGTCAATAACCTTCTTATATCTTCATATTCCACTGAAACATTATTTACTTTATATTTTCTACCATACTTAACCTGTAAAATTAACATTTTGTGAAATGTTAAGTTGAACATCTTTTGAAATATTTTCGATGGTTTCGGCGGTAACTTTGTGGAAGTTCATTTTAATATAAAATTTAAAATAACTTTGATTATTCCACGTATTCATTTACTCAAGCAAACTTTGCGATAGTAAGTCTGAAGATGCCTCTGAAAGAGCCGAAACACGTGTCACAGTTAGTTACACGATACGTGGAATAATCAAAGTAATTTTGAATTTTATATCTTTTGAAATATTTAGATATACAAACAGGTATACGAATTACATATTGGCTCTAAAATAGCTTTAAAAATTAAGATATAATATGAATGAATAAAATGTTTAGAATATATTAAAATACGTAATTTTCTTCATTAGTAAGATCAATGTACCACATTTTAATTTTATAGTTTGTTTCATAACGTAAATGTTAAATATTAATTTGTTTTAATGAAAAAAAAAATAACAACAGTCAAGCAGACAGGTGTATTAATGGACATTTTTAGTAGCCCATTGACACTGCTATAGTTAATCTGCAATTCAATTGATGCGTGAACCGGTTCGAAAGAAAATATATTCTGAATTATTTAATATAAAATATGCAGCTTAAAGCATAATATGATTATGCGTGAAAATGTCGGGAAATTAATTCACATGTATAAAGACTTCAACAGATAATCAAATCATGCATAATTTGCTTTTTTTTTAATATGTAAAGACAATGCCTTCATTTACCTACCGCTATGTGGTTTATTTTTACAATGGTAATTTTTAATTTCTCAATAAAACAAATAAGTACGATGCAAATATCTAAAATATTAAAATTATATACTTAATTATACGTAAATCTTGAATATCAAATAATATTTAATTAATTAAGTTTTTCACTTTTCTTTTTCGTAAATTGAGATTAATTATGTTACGCAACTAATTTAATTAGCAAATGCATGCTTTAGTTTAATTTATTTGATATATTACATTTATAATTTATTCATATTTTATGTCTATATAATAGAACATTTAAAATTACGCATAACTGTTTGCGCATACCGATTGTCTCAGTTAGTTTGTAAACATTCTGACAAACATGACTCGGATGACAGATGAGCCATACGCGACATTCTAAATTTAAAATTTATCTATAAATTTGAATCATATTATTCAAAATTTAAAATATATTTTCTGATAGTTTTAAGATATGTATCTTATGAATTCCCGTTGAAACAAATGAGTGTCGATTATTGATTCTAAGCAGTCCTGTGAGTTTTATCATGAGGCAGAAAAAAACAAAAATAGACATATCGTTCTACATCGGTAGAATAAACAGTTATTTGGGTTTTTTTACTGATTGATGAAGCGATGTATCCATATACGCGGTTTACATTTTTGACACGTGCGATACAAGTGGCGAGCTGGTTTGTTTACATGCTTCGTTATTGAAATTGAACAAGAATGCTACTTTTTATCGAACTCGATCCGCACATAGTGGTCAATGAATCACAAATTCAATGAAATGTCAAATCAAGTGACATTTCAAAAAAAGAACATAGTGTGTCTATGACAGCTTCGTGGTTTGAATTATTCTTGGCAACATCTTTTATTAAATTTTTGGCGGTAATAATTAGTTTACAAACTTTTCACCAGGTGTAAAACATTCGCGAGTTTATGGTTATAATAGATAACTGAGAAAAGACTCCAAGATTATAGGGAATCCTTGATTCGTGGTAAATATGACATGCTCCTAATTAATATTTTGAAGCTTATTTTGTTTATCTGTTTTCGGCTGTATCTACGATGGTGTTGTAGATTCCTTTAAAAACGCGATACGAACATAGTCAATGGTAAATCTAAAAACATCTCCATTTTCTGATGAGGTTGTTAAAGTGTAGACACAGAATTAAAATAATCTTCTTCTTACTTCACAGCAAACGACGTTCAGTTGAATTCAGGGGAAACCTTCATACGTCAGTGGATAACAATGGTGATAATTACCTGCAATCAAATAAATACACAATATTGAAATAATAATAATGTTATACACAAATATTATAATATTTAAAACAAACAATATTGTGTATATGTTAAATATTTAAATACCATTAATAGTTTGTTGACCGTATTTAGAGACATTTGTGAGACGAATTGATATAGATTTCCAATAATAATATTGAAATATTGTTATATTTTAAGTTGTACCAACATAGATTTTATCTGCGTCTAATTTGAAGACGGATATTGATTTGATTATTCAATTCAATAATATTTTACCAATAATAGATTAACAAAATGTTTATATTCAGTTTCATAGCTGCATTTCTATATAATGTGTACATACTTACGTTTGGTACGTCAAATATTTTTAAATTTCGAACCATTTGAAATAAGTCACTGATACCAATAAGATAATAATTTATTTGAATGAATGTTAACGGTTTCATGCGAAAATTGTTAGAAGCATCATTCATTTAATTCAATCACTGCTCGTAAACATTTTTTTCTCTCCAGTAGTTTCAACGCGTACTGGTCGATAATTTGATGCCTAGTCGTATACACAATTAAGAATTATAAGGTGTTATTTTTAAAGTGTTCACTGTTAATACTTTGTGGAATGACATAATAATAATTTAATTTATATTTTTTTTTAATAACTAATTAAAATATATTTGGCATTACAGCTTACGCCAATGCGCCAAATATTCTTAGTTGTGAAAGTCATACGAGATTAACTCGATGGTAAATAATGTATCAGTTGTGCACATAATCAACGATAAATAACATGTGTTAGATAAATGACATTTGAATTTTTTGATATTTTGAATGTTTCTTACGGCCATTTACATCACTTTATTAAGATGCAATAGAAAATTAAATTTTCGGCAATAATCACTCACCTTTTGTGGTGAATAAAGGTGTTTCTGCTATTTATGCACGAGAGGTTTTGAACAGAAAGAATGCTGCTGAACCACTTTAAGGTCAAACGGCGTAGGAAAACATTCTACTCAAAATATTCGTTATGTACGAACTCCTTTATGCAATAGACACCTGAATAAATTATTGACTATATGCAGTGGAATGATTTCGGTTGTTTATGGTATTTTTATTTTGAACGCATCGATACTCTTTAGCTATTTAAATGGACGTTAAAATGATTACAAATAAAGAATTCATAATGTTGGTATAATTAAAGGGGCGTGTACAATCAGTCATTAGGAATATAATTTTTATTTTTGCAATATTTCAACATGAAATGGAATGTTTTATCTATTTTTTTTTTGTTAAATAATAAATAAACAATCTGCTGCATTTTTACAACCTCTGTTGAAAACAATAGCTCTTCTATATTCCATGGGTCTATATGCCATTGGTAAAACTTTCCATTATCAATGAAATTAAAAATAAGAATGAAATTCATTGATAAGACCACGGCTTCCCAACCCATGTGTCGCCAACTTAATCAGTTAACTAAAAAATTTTCACTTTAATGCATTTTCGTTGTTTTTTTAATTATCTTATTAAAAATGTATTTTTGAGTTGCATGGGGGTCGCGGGTCGCAAGGATTTTATAAAAAAGGGTCCCCACCCGAAAAAGGTTGGGAACTTGTGTATTACACCATACGAATCGTTGAAAATGTATTGTTAAATAAATAAAATGCGTTTTTTACTACTAAAAATTGCGTCTTAAAGCTTTGTACTTTCTTGCTAAAGAAAGAGCTGATTATACAGATAACATATCATTTTTCATTGCATGAAAGTTTTTCTCGGAAGTAAATAGTCTAATTACGATATATTTTGAAATAATACAACATAATGAAGGTAATAAAAAAATATATAGTAATATCTATTTGCCACGGGCAAAAAACGAGTGTACTTATTTCTAAACTCTAGCAACACATGCTTACAATTTCGTTTTATCACAATCAGTAGAAATAATCTGATTTATCGACTGATTTTCTAAAGAGATATACGCTGAGATCGATTTATACTAAAAGAAAGGCCGATAGCAATCTCAGGCAATCTTATATATAAAACCGAAACGGGGGATGTATGTCTGTAATTCCCTTTTGCATTGTTGTTGCAAGTTCAAACAAACGAATTGATTTCGCTCGCGAAAGTTTCGACGGTAAATTTGTTTCGTTATCAATGTGTGTGTAGAGACTCCAATTACTCGAGTATCGAGTAGTACATATATAAAACCGAAACGGCGTATGTATGTCTGTGGGTCTGTAATTCCCTTTTGCATTGTTGGTCATTAAGTTGCCATAAAAACGAATATGAAAGAAAATATGTTTGATTTTTTTATCGGCGAAGACATTTAGTCAAAATGTAATAAATTAGTCTTCTTGTAAACTTTTCCCGGCTTTTATTAATATAATAATGTTTTTATTTACGTGAAGGTATTATTTGACATTTCTTTGACAGCAAATTAGATTTTTTCCTTGAATTTGGACATTTTAATGGGCGAGAATATATGATAATGTCAATATATGAAAGGGGCTGTGAAATGTCAATGCCAGTCTGAAATGTTCATTTTATTTCCATTTTAATTGACCTAGACTTTTGAATTTTGAAAAAAGTTGTTTTAACTTGGCCCGTCTGAATTTACGCGCCGAGGTGAACATAGCCCCAAACTGGTCCGAGCGAAGCCGGGTTCGAACACTAGTGAGATATAAATTTAAAATAAAGCTATAAGACGATTTTCTAATTTATAATCCTACTAAAAAAGTGGACTCTTTTTTCAAATATGTATTTGAATATCGTGGTGTAAAACTTTTGTTTATCTAGCTAAGTGATTTGTTATTCAATTTTATTTGTCGTCAAAACAAAAAATTAAAATTTTAATGATTCCAAATACAAATAATCACAATTTTTCATTCGGTTTTTCTGTACCATAAAATATTATACAAAATGTTTTGAATGCTTCTTTCTATTCAGTACCAATTCTAAATCCTCCTAATTATTTTTAATGTTTGCCATCTTATTAAAAGAATTAGGCTACGTATAAAAAGTAATCGATAAAGGCGATTAAAATATCAAATGCAAAAATTCAAGAAATCAATCTCAAATAGCAATTTGTCAATATAATCGAAACGTGACAGATCAAATCAAATTATCCACCACATGTGCAATGAAATGTCGGAACCTATTAATTTTCTACAATAACATGTTTCCATTTCCAGGTAGGATTTGATTTCAACTCTGGCAATCAAGATACGAACTTTGTCGATTTAAACTCGTATATTTTTGTTGCTAATTATAATGATTTATTCTAATCTCTACAACTATACAATGTCAAAAACTGAAAAAAATGATTATGCAAAAATCACTTTAAATGTCAATTTTTCATAGAAAAGAATTATATTTAAAAAAATAACACTTAAATTCTTCTTCTTATTCTTCTTATTCTATTTTACACTCTAGTTCATAACTAGTTCTGATGAAGGCGTAAGCTGAAATAGCTATCAACAAATATATAAAATAATTTATGTAGAACTAAAATATTATTATTATACTATAAATATATATTATTTTTCTTTCCGTATTATAAATTGATAAAACTTTATACTTTTAATATGTATACTCCTAAAGATCCATTGTTATTTCGATGATTAGTGGAATAATCCATATTCTGAAAATAATCTATTTGTTTTCACTTGTTTTTTTTCATATTTTTCTGTAAATAATAATGTTGAGAAAAGCTCATCTCTATTCAATGAAGTTAAAAACCTTATATTGACCGGCTGCCCTTGAATGTATTTTGAAGAATTTAAAAATGGAATGTGAATTTTAGTTTTTAAATTGTAACGTCAAATTAAATATTTGAAATCATGGCCATAGGTGTTCGTAACGGAAAACCTTTAGGCAAAAATTCCATTAGAGTTTTTTAAATTTCGAACGTTTTTAAAAACATAATTGATTTTCTTTTAACAATGGGAAAATGGCTACAAACAGTTACTATGCAAACCTTGTTACAGGAAAACAAAGGACATCGGCATTGCTTTAATTAACAGTTTTATTGAGTGTATTCCTAATACATTTTATTGGCACTACCACATTTATTTATTTAATGTTCCCTCGTTAAACCAGCCCACGTCTTTAGTTTATATAGTGTGAGGGCGAATGATAAATGAAGTATTTTATTCTGAAAACGCCCAGTACTAACTGATGAAATATAATTACAGTATTTAAATACTGAAAATGTTAGTAAGTAATAAATCTTTTGATGTGTTTGATAAAATATTTGGTGACTGAAGCATTAAGGTATGCTTATATTTATTAGGATTACGAGTGATTAGCACTTGTATGTTTTTTCATTAAAATTTCTATATAAGTACTTAAAAATTTCCATGTTTATATACTACTTTATTTAATCCCCCTCCCTTCTCATTCCTTAAGTCTTTTAACATATTATGTACAGGGGAAATCTGGACATATGGAGAAACGATGCGTATTCCACGTGCCCCGTAGCTTCGTAGCCCGTAGTGTTAATATATCAATAACATCCCACAAATTAAATTATGAAAACGACAACATTACAATGATGATTAAAAGTGTAAATGTGCTGTAACTGTAACGTCGAAGAGAATGATGATTTTGGCAAAACAATTTATTTTACACTTAGATTATATTGTAAGGGGTTTACTCTTATTCTTAATTTTATTTTCTATATGTTGCAGTATTTTTGCAAATAATTTGGACAAATCCTTTTTTTCCTACTGATAAATAATTTAAAAATTCAATGATTGCTATTTTTGAAATATGATAACAATAATTCAGCCCTTTAGAGGCAGAGAAACCTAACTCATTTTTCTCTACTTTTCAGGAGGGTCAACCAACAGGTTTTACAAGTTATCAAATATGCCTATATTTAAATAGATACAAACTGTCTTTTTACTTTATTTAAAGGCGATGCTTTGGCTTTTTGATTTATTTGTTAAATAAGAAATAATCATTTATGCCATTGTATTGTTTTTAGATTTAGTGGAGGTATGAACAAGAATGTTATTCTAATACGAATTGAAATATATTTTTATCCACTTCTATTAATTATATGTCTCTTTGTCACTTACGTTACATATTATTTTGAATCTAGACTATATTTCGTATCTAGACTATGTCACTTACGTTACATCTATTTTGTATCTTTGTATTTTGTATCTTCATAACTCAAAACTGGCAAAATACGTTTAGAGTTCCTTTTTTTGTATCTAAATGGGCCGAATTGAAAGTCGTTCATAAATAAAAATCCTGTATTAAAAAACAACTGTATCTCAATTGGTATTTCGATGTAGAATTTGAGTTCATTTGATACAAACTAAGTAAGTCATTTGATACTACGATATGTTTACAACATCTGAGCAATTATCGTTTAAAAAATGTTGTTTTCCTTACCACAAAACATTCTACATCGTTTGTTTCATAAAACATACCTGATCTCGATTTAGTTATCGATTTAAGATGAGTAAATTCAATGACATAGTATCTAAGTGAATCAATAACGGAATGCGATTGAAAGCTTTCAAATTGAAACAATGAAAAAATCATTTAAAAAATAATAAACGCAGAGAAATTACGTACGAAAGTCTTAAAAAAATCTGTGCTTACAAATAAATTGACAGTAATTTAAAAAAACTATATGCAAAAACAGTGATTGCCAAACGGTTCTCTCGCGTAGGATATTGTAGCATATTTATAAATTTGTCTAGGATCAAATTTTATCAATCGTTTGGGCGCAAAAACAGCAGTCTGCAAAAAATGAAAGCAGATGCAGCCTTTTGAATATTTGAAAAAGTGTAGCAAAATAGATTTTATAGTACATGCTAAGTTTTTAACTTGATTTTTACATCTGTAGGTAGAAAAATCAAGATGTGATGTATTTATCACATTCTTCCTGACCTCACTAAGGGGAAATCAAAATTCTGCATAGAACTTAACGGCATAAAGATAATGTTTGTCCTTTTTTTCTAAAATGCTTATTTGGTAGAAAGCTAACTTTACTTCCAGAGCCCTCATGTATAATACGGTATATATATATATATATATATTTAAGTAGCTCATCAGACAATTTCAATTTTTGATAGTAGCTGACATCCTAATTGAGTTTGTAGACCACTGTACTAAAACTATCACTTTTCCGTATATCATCAAGTATATTTTGTCAGAAAGACGTTCTTCGTACAGCTGATGTAGTTTTAGAAAAACGCGTGCATTACGTTATGCTGTAAATGATGAAACACTTATTTATTCATATCCATTGTTTGATAGGCTACATTTTGTTTTTAATTTATCATAAGTCAAACATGTCTCTCTTGCTCGTATCGAAAGAGCACATGCGAACAAATCATAACGTGTCGGCTCATTCAATTAAATCTCTACAAGAAATCTTTTCAAATAAAAATGTAAAAACTCATTACACAGTACACACTAATCATTGAAGTGATACTCGTTTTTATTACATCATATAAATTATGTTCTCGTCAATCTCCCACTCTTTTTAACATATGAGGCGACGTAATAATAATAACATTAGATAAAATTTACTCGGACTTCGATCATTGGACATTGATTATTCAGACATCGATCAAAATCTTGGAAGAATTTTATTCATGAATTTAATTTCATTTGAACTACACCGTATACAATGCAACTCAATGAAGTCAAACAAGAAATATTTTATTTTGAAGCTTTATGATTACCATTACTAATTTCAGGTGCCATTTCCTGTGCTTTTTCCGTTTTTACTTATGCCAGATTCATAAGAACATTCGAATGGAAAGCATTAAATTACACCCAACACTTTTTGTCGTTTTAACTGTGAAATTTTTATCTTATAATAATCCTATTTAATAGATGCAATCATGTTTTTACAGGTAACATAAAAACAGTTATTCTATTCACAATATTAATTTCTTTTTGTTAATAAAATTAAGTGGGACCATTACTCTCTCCTACTCAACTTTCAATGTAATTTTCTAATTAAAATTATTTTCTTGGATATCAACAATAAAATGTTATGATTAACTAGTTTCTCACTTTAAAATAACCATAAAGCAAAGTATTAAGAGAATCTTTTGATGTCAACAAACATTTAATTATAATATTTGTTTTGCATCGATTGAATTAATGTCAAAAATACACTACAGCAGTATAAAAAAAGCATTTCATTATAATCGAGTAGCTGCTTATAGTATTTAGTGTCTGTCTTTATTGAAGTGCTTTCGGATGCACAATATTTTAGATAAATAATATCGATTTAATTTCACTGGCATTGATCGGTATTGATGACATGTGCCGTTTGGCATTTTTCGATTGTCTATGGTAAGACACACGCGCCACCTACTGAAAGTTAATTGTACTATGCATATAACCTTTGCTCAAGTGCAAGCAACATGAACGGTATGGCAGCGCATAACATTGATTTTTTACATAAAAGACCAATATACTATGCCTATAAACTTCGCGAAAGTGCAAGCAATAAGTTGACAAAGTTGTATCGCAACGGTATGGCAACGCATAAAATACGAACAAACTGACATTGATTTTTATATATAAGATTACCGCCAAACATTCTTGATAAAAAAACACATTTGCAGTGCTGCACTTTGAAATTGTAAATATTATCACTGAATGTTTACTTCTCAAAGCTTCTTATAAATATTATAGGATGTAGTGCGGTTGGTGACAAATATTCTACATCTTTTCATACCAAGCTTATCGCTAATATTTATAAATTTCAATTAAAAAACTATATTACACTGCTTACAACATGTTTAAAAGAATACATATTTTTATGTTTAAAATAAATTTAAATCGTCATTCACGGTTTCTGATTTCAAATGCCCGAAATGGATTAATGATAAAAACGAAATGCCACTTTTGATATGTTAACTGTCAATTCTTGGTGGAAAGGCATTTCATATAATATGTATATAAATAATTTGTGCTACTTCTACATGATTTTATAAGTAGTACAACAAAAAACCAATGTATACATCGTCAATTACGAATAATAACATGATAATGTGATATTTAATTTTATTTTTTATTAAACATATTCGTCATATTTGGTGTATTGATTAACTTGATTACCTGAAAGAAATTGGCAGAGTATTAAATTCCAAATGGTAATGTATAGCCAATGGCTATTCAGTGATCGTCAGCCATAGAACCATATTCTAAAGAAAACTATCACTAAATAACTGTTAAGTTAATCCTTTTAAAACTAAACAAATGATTCGCTATTTTTGCCGTTTTGGAATAAGGTTTGTTGCCAAAAACGAATTCATACTGTGCAGGCATTAATTTGCTGGCCTCAATAAAAAACAAAGGTGCATTGAATGCATCGAATGGTTTTACTATGAAATAAAATTCTTACCTGTCTGATATTAAAATACAATGGGCATAGAGTTCCGGTACTCACGCGGAAAATTATCACTTAGAGGTAAACTGATATTAAATTACCAACGCCGCATGGCCAGCGATAGTGTTTTTCATGCTACTAAAACGTTTTATATTGATTAAATTTCATCGTTATTTTATGCTCATCTTTCTTTTTGTTCAAATAAATAAAAAAATGCTTTTGAACCGATTTTAAGTCATATATTTTGTAAATGTCAGTACCGGCTTCGTTCAAGTTCGCGAGCATTTTAAACTAATTCGAAACCGATCCTGGTCCTGGTTGTACATAACGCCAGCGCCGTTTTTTTCTGAACTAGCACCCTTTTCAAAATATATTCGCTTCCAATATTGAGCAGGACTTGTAGTCGATAATTTATTCATATGTTTTTAAAATTCAAACCAGCGGTTAGTCATATAATTGGTAGGGCCTGGGTTTATACTAGTACGTTGGTAATCACGTGATGTGTCACACTTGTTCAGTAAATGACAGAATGGGGTATAGCCTACGTTTACCTACGTGGTCGCAGCCAAGACCAATCAATTTTCTTTGTCAGAACTCGTTTGTCACGTAGGTGTTTTGAGTCGCCAGTCGCAAGGGCTGTACGGCTGATTAATGCACTGCCTGTGGATGTGGACATCTTCAGCAGTGAACTTGGTGCTTTGTTTATAATTTTTTTTCTTTTTATGTAACCAGTATGTTCTGTTTCATATGTTTGTTTATGTTTTGTGATATTTTTATTGGTTTGTCAAATGCATGGCGCATTGGCGTCAGCTCTGATGCCGTGTATTTTTTTTTTACAATAAATAAATAAAAAACGAAATCAATCATCGAGTCATTGAATACAAATGTATGATTCTATTGAAAAACTATGAGCTGATATCGTCAAGCTTTTGACCATTCGTTTAACTGAGTGGTGCGAAAGTTCATCAGAGTATGGTAACCGATATAAATATAAAATTTTAATTTATTCTCATTATTTATGTTTCAGAGCGATTAGCTATAGCTATAAAGATCAGTTTTAAATGTACGCTTCAAAAAAATGGTTCTTACCTTTTTCAAAAAAATTGTCAATCATTTACTATAAATATCTGTTGAAATCATAGGAAATAAGAAGGTGTGTGAAATATTCAATAACTATTTATCACCAATTAAAAACAAAGTAAACTTAGCTATGATGAAACGTGATCTATGGTCTCATCTCAATTCTCACCTCTGCAAATAAATGTCGTAAAAACTTCTGTAAACAAAATGAGCATTGAAGATGTAGTTGAAATGAAATCATCTTTATATTTATCATACTATAGTAAGCAATTATTTTACACAGACAGCCAAATGTCAAAAAGGCAATAAATACATAGTTTTTTTGTCCTACCTTTTTGGTATGGTCGGTTTGTATTTACTTGTGCGAGAACTGCTTGATACGCAGTTTCTTAATCTTGTTTTTGTCATAAAAAGTAGGGGTAGAAGTCTTGGAAAGTACTAGTGGTAAGCTACGTCCCGCTTAAAGGATCACATGGGTTTGGGAGGACCTTTTCGACAACACATTCAATTAATGATTAATAAGGTAAGATTAATAGTATAATTAATTTGCTTTTTTACTACCAACCTAGTTAATCCAATAATAACTAAAAATCAAAGTGCTAGATGAGATCTGAGTATATAGAATTACAGAGAATTATAGAGATTATTTAATACTTTCGATGGATTCGGCGGTAATTTTGTGGAAGTTCATTTTAAATTTTATCTTAGTGATTATCTAAATGAGTAAAAAACAATTTATATATATTAAAACATGTATTCTTACAGAGATCGGGACTGGTTTCGCTTATCGTGTATAAAATGTGATCGCGATAAGCAAGACTGGTCCTAATCTTTCTAAGAATATATGTGGAATAAGTAATATATAATGTGTTTTATTTGAATACTTACATTAATGTAATCTTTCTATCAATATCAATAAATAAATGAATACTAAATAAAATTAATCTATTGATATTTAACATTCTAATTGAATTATTCTTTACTTGTTTTTTAACTCCCGATAGGATGCACACACTCAGGAAGATCCATTCAAATAAAAATACAATAAGCAAATGAAAAATATACAAAAGAGCATATTGTAAAATGGCCCCAATGTAACCACTCGTCGATGGTGAACGACAATGTGTCATCAACCACTCTTTAAGGGCAGCAATTTATCAAAATATCTCTCACTGGGCAAGCCGCTGAACATCCGATGTAAATATTTCGTTTGAAATCTCCGAAAACCGGTTTAACCGCCTCCTTTTGTTCCGGAAATATTTTTAAGTGCCTCAGTTTGTTTTTATTGTGAATTGAAAAGGGAAACCAAAAACATTTCGAGTCGAATTATTTCGTGGAGGAGCAATGACTTAACCATAACCTATAACACGTAAGACAATTTAAATAAAATAGTAATCCGATTGGCATATGATATGTTACCAATAAAAATATGTAGATTAACGTTGTTTTAAAACAAATTCTTGAAAAAGCTTCCATAAGTATTTTTTCAGCTATAATGGAATATTTCCATGTCTAGTTAATGCTAAAATTCAGAACATAACATTACACAAAGCATAAATGAATTTTACATCAAAATATACTAATTTGGTAAATAGAAATATAATACATTTCACATTGGCAAGGCAGAATTTGATAATATATCTTGAGATGTGGCTGTAAGTAGTCATTGTGAAGTAATCTTTCATCTATTTGAAGCAATGCAAGCAAATTTTATGTTAATCTATTCAAACATTACCATTAACTGAATTTATCATTCAAAATAAAGATGTTAATGGAGAAATTCATACATTATTGTATTCCTAAAATAGAAAATAACTTTATCGTATTGAAATCTATTTATCCGAATAATTCATTTTAGTTTTGCCAACTGTCACTTTTTAAAAATACTCTTAGTGCAGATTTTCTTTTGTTTCTATTTTGAAAAAAAATACTACATTTGCATTATTTTAATTTAATTTATCTTTACAAACAACATTCGAATAATTCATTTGGAATAAATAGTATGAGTATAATTTATTTAAAAAAAACTTTATCAAACGAAATGTTACATAATTAATGCCTGCATATTTTTACAACTTACAAAATGTTATCTGTATCATAAAATCTAGCCTCCGGAGTGGTATCAAAATTTTTTGGACAACTTTTCGGTCGATGTTTGAGTGGGAAATATTTATTTAAAATTTATCTTATCCAGTTCTAAGTACCAACAATGAAAATTTATTATTTCCGAAGGCGTAAATCTTTAAATATAACAATAACTACTATGTCTAAATATAATGCATAGTATACAGAAAGAATACGGTGTCTAAATTGGGTTACATAAGACTCCATTATCTGACATGTTATAAAAGCGAAGGGCCTCATTGTTCTTAATTTAAAAATCTATCAATTCACAATTGTAAATTTGTTCGTAATAAACACATTCATTTGTCATCGAAGCTATTTGACTGCATTTAAATTTCGAAGTCAATTGATACAAATATTCAGTACGCCTACTACTGCAGTCATTTTTTGACATAAATTATTTAACGAAGTTGATTACCTTCGCCTGCTTATTAAGTCTTTTGTCTGACGCCACTGTGAAAAAGCCAGTTGAAATGGCAAAACGATACAATGTAGGCTAGTTTGTGACAGCATCCATTAATAACATAGTATAAAACAGCTTATATTACAGTACGTAGATTTCTACTAAATATACAATCCGTTTTAGCAGAGTTTCATCACAATATTATCTTCAACGATAAGTGTAAATGTTATCTTCCAACGATTTGGTTCATTCGTTTTTATTTTGTTGCTAATAATACTTGACCTTTTTATACCTTGTTATGTTTAAATATTAGAGAAACTTTCCGTTAAATACTCTATTTTGTATTAACTATTTATGTGATGTAAGCATAAATAAATACTTATTTAAAAAATGTCTTATGAAATTAACGGTTATAAGAGGGGGTTTCCAATTAATTTTATATTAATTAAATAATCGTTTTATATCATTCTATGCGTATTGTCTGGGGCACGCAGCTGTACCCGGTTCAAACCAAATGACACTTATGCACCGGATACGTTCTACGAGTTCTGCTTTACGGTAGCGAATCGTGGCTCCTGAAAAAAAACCGTAGACAGAGTGTCAAAATATGGAAACGCAGCATATTAAAAGCCGGTTACTTTTGCAAGTGTGCAGTATATTCCAAAGTCCTGAAATCATCTGGTCACTCTAGTCGAGGAAGACCATAGATCACAAAGAACGCTAGTAATAAAGCAGTTTTGGATTCGACCTGATCCATAGGAAGTGTTTAAAAGATTACCAAAATTCGCTTGGCATAATTTACACACAATTTTAAGTACAACGTTTTACATAATTCAGGTATTTAGTATGCCGTTACACCAATTTTGTTCTTATCTAATTATAAACCAACGTTTTAAGTGATTATGTGCATTGAGTGCATTATCAACAGTTGATAATCCTCGCGTTGAGTTCTGATCTTTATCAGTACTGATATAATATATGTATGTGTTAGAAAATATGTTTTATAAATCAAAAATAATAAGCGGATAATGCATTCTACAATTATTTTATTGCCATAATAAAATATTGTTAATTTATTACTAGAAGTACTAACATTTTTATATTTATTTTTAACACTAGTATAAATTAAACTAAAACTCTCCACTTTGTCCGGTGTAGTGATTATCTATTTACAGCCAAAATCATTTTTTACGGCTTGTTTACAATATTGAAAACTTTATGGCCACAGTAAATCACGTTTGATGAAGTATTGAAACGTACTAAAAGGCGCAAAAAACTTTTTTAAATAAAATTTCTTGTGTGTAAATATTATTAAAATATTATGGAGAATCGAACATACTGTCTTCTAGTGCGAATTATGACATGTGCGGTGTTTTGATTTTTTAGTCAATTTAAGTCCTTCAAAACCATAGAAAATGCTCAAGATCACCAGTGATTGTGCTATAAATAATCTACAATTCCTACGAATTTTGAGATCTTATCGTTCTACAAATTACACTCTACAAAAATATTTGGTTTTTTACAGTCCTGGATATATGAAACGCTGTGCTTTCCACCATTTGCGTTGGCATCATTGATCTCTGACAGGTTGTATCCCACAGCGTAGCAACGTTAAAAGTGTTTCAAGTTGTTGAAAAGCAATAACTGTGAATTTTTTTTGAGTCATTGTTGCATACACAATCAAAGTACAGAAAGTGAAAAAGAGTGATCTACTCACTATCCATAGGACGTTGTTAATACTATGTTATTGACCTATGATAGGAATTTTACTGAAGGTGTACATATTATAACTTGCAAGAACCAGGCTTACTCTATGCAGGTACGTTATCCTAAAGACAGTTATCACGGTCGAGCCGCAAATTCCATATATTATTTGAATGGTAAGATACGACGACAAGATGTGATCATTTCAAACTTGCTTCAGGGTATTGCAGTTTCAAACAGTAAACGTAATAAGAGACTTGCTAGTAGCATGAAATATGTCAAGATGATACCGCCATATTTCCAAGGCAATCAATGTAATGAAAGTCTTATTTGAAGTCAATTCGTCACAATATAGTAAAATTGTCACGAAAACCACCACCTTCACCAATGTTTCTCAAACTTTCGACCCCTTTGACCCCTTCTATAATGTTTATTATTATATTATAAATAACTTTTCATCAATGGAGAGGATGAAATTGTTTATGTTGAGACGACAGGTTATCATAATTTGGTTACTTGTTTGTTAATTTTTAAGCGGTTCCACATCCAAAAACCTGTTTCCTTTTTTTAACTTTATGCTGAAAAAGCAACTTCACATCGATATAAAGTTTGAAAACGCAGGATGCATTTCAGGATTGTCTCTGCTAAAACTAAAAACACTTGCTGCATTTAGAATCAGAATAATTTTAAATTACACTTCCTATCTTTTATTTTGCAAGAATTCATCTGAAGCTAATTCATCCAATTGTATCCATCCTTCTTCCCATGTGATATACCTTCTGGCATGGATGTTGTATTGCCTTTGAACGTATATCTCATCCATTCAATATTTGTGCTATGTAGCACGTGCCTCACCAAACTCTTCCCGTCCCCAACAGGGGGAACCCGTACCATACTTTGGGAAACACTGACCTATTTCAACGTTAAGTGGAATCCCCTTTTTCCAAACCAATGATTTGTGCGAGTTTACATAAATAAATTTAATATGTGGAAAACATGATTTGATGCAGACCAATCGTAAACGTCTACATTAAATACAAAGACAAGGTATTGCCAGTAAAAATAAAGAATTCTTTCGCTCGTCGATATGCTTTTTTCTATACGATTTTTTTTTTACTTTGCGTATTCTCTCTGATTGGTAGCAATGAACTTGACTAACTTTGATTTTGTATGTAACGGATTTTGAGTTCAATCGTACTATGTTCGTTATATTTATATCAACAATGAAGACATTTATTTACTCCTTGGGTTAATCTTGGGCAATTTTTCAATTTAAATAGAAATTATTAACTGTAATGCCGTTATATTTTTTTATATAAAAAATAAAATAATATCATCATTCACCTAATAAGTTAGTTTCATAAATTAATAGTAGGATAAAATATTTTAAGATTTTTAGCCTTTAAAATGGCTAGACTTAACTGACCCATTAAACCAACGGTGGACAAAAATTCTATGTTGTGCCAAAATCAAAAGTAAAAGAACAATTTATTCAAATCTGATTTCAAAAAAATAAATAGTTGTAACGATTACTAATTTCATTTAAACATGCATAAACTGCTTATCTGGTCTGAAACAAGGTTCAAATGAATACAGAAATAAATACAATATATTCCAACTTCATTTGTGATCACTTCATTATATCCAATCAATAAAGTTATAGCTTTTCCTTGCAAAAAACAAAAGAAACTTTAAAGATTCAAATGAATACAGATTAAAAAATGTTCAATTAAGAAAAAAATGTGTTGCTTTAGCGATATGGATTATCAATTTTCATTTATTGATAAACTTCATTATTTATCCAAGACAATAACACAAAAGTTGCTTTATCCAATGGCTTTTCCCACTTAAAACATTGATGACTGTGTTAGTATTGATAACAAAACAAAAAGAATCTTTAAAGGTGTTCACTGTCAATACTTGGTGGAATGGCATTTTATTAAAGTGAATAAAACATTTTTAGTACTTTCTCCACATAAAATTTATTAGTTCAGGACCGGTTTCGCTCATGGCGAGCATTGTCAACTGATAAGAAATACAATGAAACAGTGATATTTATACAAAAGTTAAGTAAGAAATACAAGGTATGACAAACAATCGGCTTTGGAAACAATATGGAAAACAATACCATGTAATTATTACATAAACTTTGTATAAATATCACTGTTTCATTGTATTTCTTATCAGTTGACAATGCTCGCCATGAGCGAAACCGGTCCTGATCAAATAAATTTGATGTGGAAATAGTACTAAAAAAGAATGAAGTTTAAGAAAAAGGCAATTACAATATAGACGTAATAAAGAAGTATTATATGAATTGAATCAATAAAATAACTACTTTGATATCTGCTAACATCGTTACATCAAAGATAAATAATACAAAATGTTTAATGTATCACAATTTTAACAAGACGTGTTATAAATCTTTATCGTAATAAATGTTATATTGCTTATATTTCTACTGACATGTTGTGTAGATAGCTCCATGATGAATATTTACTATACATACATTCGTGTGCATTTGACGATAAAACCGTCTTTGATTTGAATTAGCGACCACATAATAGCCACACAGTTTTTATCTATTCCGTACCATGTAAACATTACAAGATCCGTGGTACACTTATGGCAAACACTAGCTCTTATTACCATTTTATAAGAAGTTGCGTGTATTGTATTTTGCATTGTTATATGAATATTTACCAATAATTTATATACGCCAGCAACGCAAATTAATAATTACAATTGATGAATGCTTTCTTGTAGATCGAAGTCGGTCATATAACAAACTGAAATGAAAACTGAGTTGATATCACTAAACATTAGTTTCCATTATGAAATAAAGATTTTCAAATAATGAAAGAAACGATCGAGTTAAAAATTCTTTGGCTTGTAAATTAATGTACATAGCTCAAAAAAATATTTCTTGTTTTCAAAAGAAAAAACCGTTTGTAACTATTATCGAACAATATTGTGTACACATTATTTCTATTCTTTCGAACAGCACTAAAAAAATTAATATATCTCTGAATCAAAGTATTAGATTACATTACTTTAATTTTGGTAAGACATCTTTATTATGATTGCATGACCGCTTGACACTTCGAAACTAATGCAGGAAGCATTGTTTAAAAGCGTGATAAAAATGAGAGAATAATTATGAGCATAGAAAATCATGTAAACGTTATGTATTTAAATATACAATCTATCTGAAACTCATACAATACCTGATTAAAATGGTGTTTATAAAGATGACAATTTGAGATACAACATTAAATAGACAGATTTAAAATTTCAATAAACAAAAAACTATTTCAAAGTTAATTATAATTAACAGTTTTAATCGACCCTTCCAGATATGTAGTAAAATTCACACCAAATGAAGTATATAAATGTACCGACTCTGCATTCTTAAGATAGTATTTGCAGCTGTTTGATTTTAATGATCAATTATCGATTTAAAAAGTTACACCGAATCAATATTCCAAGGACTCAAATAGCAAATAATACACGCTATATTTGGAGTAGATAAAGTTCAAAACTCCACGAGTAGTGCGGTGCTAGTGTAAATCCGGTTTTAATAAACCGTTAAAAACCAATCACAGATTCAATATATTGAACATGCTTTAATTATTATGCTGTTTGAAAGAGTTATGTATTGAAATAGAACGGTTTCGAATTGTGTACCATTGAATTTAGACCATTTCATGTGCCATAACACTTTTCAACGAATATAATTGTATAATAAAAAAACATCTCCATATATGAAATGAGTTTTAGTAAGGTGGTGCAAATTCATAATGTTTTTATGATAAAAATAATAACATATTTGTTAGTACTTTTTCTTCGTTGAATTTATTAAGATCAGGACCGGTTTCGCTCATCGCGATCATTATCAACTCTATCGCGAAGCCGGTCCTGATATTAACCCCCAAGGACGAGCGTGACCATACGGTCACAGTGAAACCTAATTCTATTTGTCCATATTTCCATCTTTTTTCTATCTGAACATCGTATCTATCACTCAGTTTCGGTTAAAAGGGTTAAAAGACTCTTTAACCGAAACTGAGTGATGTTCAGATAGAAAAAAGATGAAAATAGGGACAAATAGACAATAGGTTTCACTGTGACCGTATGCTCACGCTCGTCCTTGGAGGGATATATTCAACGTGGAATAAGTACTAAAAAAGTGTTATTATTTTTATTATTATGTCAGACCACTAAGTATTGACAATATTGACAGTGAACACCTGAAAAGTTTGTATGTTTCGTTTTAATATTTGTTTTCATACGATTACTGCAATGATCACAATATGTTTTGTTTTTATTTTCCTTTATCTTCTTAATTATTTATTTCGTATGTTTTTAGTGGAATTTTATATGATTGTCATTTTTCTATAAATGATGTAAGCTTAATCTGTAACTGTCGAACTGAATTATCAGAGAAAACTCATGAGAAAACCACATGCGATGAAACAGCAATATTAGAAATATTTGAGAATGTGAAAAATTTGCTTGTTTATTGTTTTTATCGACAGTTTATTTTAATGAGGTAATTGTTGTTTTGTAACATTTTTAATGCTTCATTTTGAAATATGGGAGAACCCATTTAAGTCATTAAAATAATTAAAATTTTTACTTTGATATTTTATGTTCGAACATCTGTTAAGAGATTATTTTTTATCGGGCTATAATTATCTCAATTTCTTAAATCCCATTTAACACGCAACGAGACGGACAGCATTCTAAAGTGAGTAGGTTCGAGTAATTCATAGTCTTTTATGACTTATTTGAAAAAATAGTTTTAACGAGGACGCTTATAATTATTATTCGCATAGTGAAGCGAAGAGGAAAGTCACGCGAGTCTCTGTGGGCATTGTATTAGAAAACAATCTTCGTTCATTTTTTTGATCATGCATGAAAATAAAATATTTTTAGATAATTTCAATGTTTTAAATGTTATTATAATGATATTAAAAATCTATGTGGAAATATTATTCAGCTCAAAGAATTATTTATTTTTAATTAAGGATTTCGACTGTGGGTGCTTGATGGAATTTCAATATAAAATTTGAATTGTTTGAATTTTGTACTTTTCCAAGAGTTTTGTCGTTAACGACCCGGGCTTCGCCTTTCGGCATCTTCAGGCACTTCAAGTGCACGGATGTACTTGAAATGCCTGAAGATGCCAAAAGGGTCGTTAGCGACGTACACAATTCAAAAAAAAATATTTATTTTAATTATTTGAACATTAATATGACCGTTTTCTATTTGAAGGCATTCACTGTCAATACTTAAAAAATACTAAGATATTTTTTTTACTTATTCTATATTAAATTTATCAGATCTTTCAGATTGTTAAGTTATTAAATATTATGTCGTTTATTCTATGTGAAATAAACTAATATTTTATCAAACTTACAAAATAAATAATAGGTAACACAAATTATCCAGCGACCAACTTATGAGAGAAATACGAAAATTTACTCTCGTTTTCAATTTGGACACCTGTTATCTATGGTCGACAATATACATGAAAATGGATTTGTTTGAATTTAGAAAATAGAACCTGCTTTAACCAATAATTTTAAAATATATATTTTGATTAGTATATGTGTGTATTCATGACACTATACGATCATAGATTGCATATTCATTGAGGTGAAAATAATGTTACCTGCTTCGGTCCAACTTGCGGTACCATCCTGACATAGACTCATCCAGTCCAACTCCAAGTCATGGAAAGTAGCCATGTCTGCCACTCTTCAGATGCCTAATCACAATGACGGCTGTCCACGTCCGAGCCCTCTCGGGGACATGAAAATTATTACGACAACAAATTACAAAGAATTTCAAAAATACGCAAATCTGTTTTTTAACGGTCTACACATGGAACATTTCCATTTTTGATACCAATATTTATATACTATATATTACATAAACGATGAAAAAAACCGATTGAATATTGTTTATGTTAAGACTTAAATAGAGTCAAAAGTCATTGTTAAAAAAAATATTTAAAATCACTATTTAATAACTGTCACTGTTTTTTTAATGTTCAAAAACGGAATGTTTTATAGTTAAAATAGTTAATTAACGGCACGCTTAAATATTAACTTATTATTATCACCATTAAATAAAGTTCATTTAAGAATCGTATCGCAATCGTGCCGAACGAAAATTGTACTATTAACGGTCATCGCGATCTAAAGTCGATTTAAAGCTGGTGTGGCAAGAGTACACCTAACGCTTTACACATTTGTCCACTACCCACACGCGCCCGAACGGAATACTAATGAAAGATTCGAAAATTCAAAATAGTGCGCGCGAATGGTGAATTTTCCGCGGCGCGCTTGCTGCGGTCCGTCCCGCCAAAAAATTACAAAAAGAATCGTATTTCCGCACGGTGTCGCGGGCGATTTAACGGGCGTGTGTTCGCGGCGCGTGTGTGTCTCGAGCGGCGTTCGGACGTGGACTGAGCTGACGAAGAACCCAGGAATGGAAGCGGCCAAGACGGTCGCTTCGGAAACAGGTTCCCTTCGACAAGATATCGACTACCGACTCCTTTTACTACTTTTTTCGATTTCAACATAAATCACAACTACCTACCTTCCCTAGTATGGGATACGTTAACACCGTATCATTGGACCAGAGAACTCAGCAGTGAACTTATTGTCACGATCCATGATAAAATATTAATCCATTAATTACAGTAATATAATTCAATCCATGTTATCACATTTATCAAAACCCTTCCTAGAATTGATAACAAAAATATTCGATCGCGTAAATCTCTTTTGTTCAAAACCCCGATCGATCAATTTTTTTATGATAATTGTAAATAATTATATCTTTAAACATGCAACTTAATGAGTCATTCTTCAATATTCATGAAATATATCAAAATACGCACAGAACAATGGTAATAAAATATTCTATATTGATTCAATGAAATAATGATTAAAAACTTGATTTTAATTATTCCTAAGTTGCGAACTACGCTGTCATTATTATTAATAAAAAATACAATTAAAAATATAGTTTATTCCACGAATTTCAACTATTTATGAAACATCTTCAGACTCACTAACGTATCAAAACCTATAAAAACTCATTACTAAAGTAACATTACGGTTTTAAATCTGAAGATGCTTCTTAAAGAGGTGAAACACCATTCACTATTTGTTACACAATACGTGGAATAAACAAAGCTATCGATTTATTCTTTAAGAAAATTGTTTATTTAAAAAAAACTATTCTTGATCAGCAACTTATTTTTTTTGGCTTTCTTTTACATGTTAATATAATCTGCATTACAGTACTCACAGTAAAAATGAAAATATCAATCTTTCCAAATATAACAAGAAGCTTTAAAAACATTGGGTGGTTTGTTAAGCAGATGATATTAGTAAACATATTTACTAGAACAGCAAACAATCTGTACTATCGGCTTACGCCTTCGTCAGACTGACTATCCGAAATAGCTATCAACAAATAAAATAATTTATGTAGAACTAAAATACATTGTTATTTTTCTTTCCGTATTATAATAATTTTACATTAAGGTTTAAAAAAAATCATTTCAATACTAAAAGTACCTACACAAGTAAGTGAACTCCAGTATTTTGGTACTTGCCTCCGACAGACAAGCCTCTAGGGCCAATATTTGACCTCCAACGTACGAAGTTCATTTTTATTTACTTTAAAAGGTAATTTAATTTAACTAATAACATGCTTTACAAAATAATTTTCCTACCAAGATGAACTTTTGACCAGGAAAACTTTGGCTTATAATATTAATAATTTGGCTCACCGTCTACAATTTTTTTTCCTTTGAAAAAAAACTTAGAAAGTCATTATAAATGATTTTTGTTCATCTCTTGGTATACTCAAATATTTTTATTATACTGAAAAAACAAGTAGTCGTTTAGTCATTTCATCGTTGATATGTCAAAGAAAAGTTTAAATGTATGTTGAGGTGTTTTTATCACGAAATAGATATATACATATATAATCCTGTTTTCATTTCATCAGCTTTTATTTTAATGATACTTTAATAACCCATTGAATTTCATATGCTGAAACTGTAAATGTCGTCTCGATTTGAAATAATAAAATGACTAGGATTATACCACGATAAGAAGAAAATTGATGTTTATGATTTGCTCATAGGTATTCCGGACGTGACAATTTTCAACAATGCTGTTTCCTCAAAAATTTTAATCAATGGATAGAAAATTACATCAATTAGTATTTTTGCAACTTATCATCAATAACTAATGTTTTATGTCCTCGATCTTTCGATGTGTTTTTTTGTTCTAATTTTTCTGTCTTTATTTCAAAATATGTTTAAAACCTAATTTTAATTCATTTGAAAGTTAAGAGTTTTTTTACTTTAACCTAAAGATATTATAAGGCACACGTTTTCTTTCATATAAACAAACAGACAGATTGTGTGATAATATACGTATTCCATATGATTCCATTTTATTATGGTGATAAAAATAAAACAACATTCAACAAGAATTTTACTGTTAAAAATTTTTATATTACCCTTAGTTACATATATCCATATCCCACCTTTATTCTATTGAATATTACTGTTGTTGGTATAGTGCTGAAATAGCTAATTCTTATCAATAAAATTTTATTGATTGAATTGGCATTTACTTGGTAGAACTCCGTTATAATACGGTGAAAAAATAACAAAAAATTATTTCTGTAGAATTAAAATACATTGTTATTTTTTTCAAAGTATATAATTTTGCTTTAGGTGAAATTTTTAAGCATTGAATACATGTTGTAAAAAATTCATTTTAAAGATAGGCAACAGCTAAAAGAAATATTCAGGACACTTAAGCTCGTGCATGTTTTAATTGTGATTCTATAAGAATAGTCTCGTTTAATTTTAAGTATTTTATATCAGTATGTGATTTTTTTTAAATATAATACTATACCGTAAACGGATCAATGGTCTGAACTATTAATTGGCCAGTTGCTAATTTACCATTGCAATTAAGTTTCGTTAAAGTTGCTATGATAATTATACGAAGTGGTAGACGTTATTGTTACATTATTGTTAGCAAAAAACAAATTAATTTTAATACTACTTGAAGACTTCCTTTTATGTACTGTGGACAATAAGTACACTGATAATAGGATAGAGGTTCTTCTAATTAACTACTTAAGCCGTTCCATTCAATAATTAATTACCTCCATAAAAACTAAATAGAGCAACTAGAGTCATACACTAAAGCTTTTAACCAAGCAAATTTCCAAGTATTATAGATACATTTTAATAGATAACAATAATTTAGAAAATTCTATTGTCTGATATTGAAAGCACTTTCTTGGTGCGCTTATTTATTAAAACCAAAGTCTTCAGAATTTTTTTTGAACCATGTCCGCTCCCATCTTGGAGAATATGGACTCCTCATGGAGTATATCCCAACATATGTTTTTCTACGAGAACTGCTTGTTACTCAGTTGCCCAACCTCTCTTTTTCGAAGAGATTAGGGATAGAAAGGATACGCGGATTAGGACAGGACTAGTGATAAGCTAATCGCTGTCACTATGTGTCGCTCTTTGGGATCGGAAAGGTGGGAAGAGATTTTCAACAACACAAACACCCATGCCTATGAACAGATTTATCGACTGAAAAAAAAATCCGCTCGTACCGGGAATCGAACACGGGCGATCTGGCCACAGACCGAACCGGAAACTTCAGAATAGAAGTGTTCTAATCGTAATTTTTCATATATGTTTAAGTTTCACCCATAGCGAGCAGTTGCTAATGCTCGCGATGTGCCAAACCGGTGCTGATCATTGTAAAATGTGTGGATTAGTACAAACAATTTTGTTTAATATTCAAATAAAATCGGTTTCAACCAACCGTTGGCAGATTAAAGACTTTATAGACCCGTGCCTATTGGATAAATATGAGTTCATTCGATGGATTCGGCGGTAACTTTGTGGAAGTTCATTTTAATATAATTTTTAAATAACTTCGATTATTCCTTGTATTATGTATGCTACTTATCGTGACACGTGTTTCGTCTCTTTCGGGCGTACCTTCAGGCTATCTACCTATCGTAAAGGTTTCTTATGTAATAACTTAAGCAATTCCTTAAGCAACCTTTGCGATAAGAAGATAGTCTGAAGATGCCTCTTGAAGAAGCAAAACACTTATCATTATCAGTAGCACAAAACGTGGACTAATCCAAGTTATATTAAACATGAGTACCTTTACTATGAGTTTAACATTGTAGAATTCATCTATATTTAAATGCTAGCACCAAATTGAAATGAAATCTAATATATAAAAATCAATGTTTGTTTGTTTGTTCGTATTTTATGCGTTGCCATACCGTTCATCTGATTGCGATAAAACTTTGTCAACTTATTGCTTGCACTTGCACGAAGGATATAGGCATAGTAAAATTAACTTATAGTAGGTCTTTTATATAAGTATCAATGTTTTTTCATATTTTATGCGCTGCCATACCGTTCATTTTGACAACTTATTGTTGCACTTGCGCAGAGGTTATAGGCATAGTACAATTGACTTTCAGTGGGTGGCGCGTGTGTTGACCCATAAACAATCGGCAAAAGACAAACAGCAAACGTCAAACGGAAAATGTCATCGATACCGATCAATGTTAGTGAAATCAAATCGAAATTATTTATCTAAAATATTGTGCATCCGAAAGCACTTCAATAAACACAAACACTTTCTTTCTTTGAGTGGTATTGCAATGCTTGCCGGGTACCGGCTAGTACAAAATAAAACTTCAGTATAGGATTATAACCTGGCCTTGATCCATAAATGATTAACACATGGAATGAGCATTCACTAACCAGGCTTATTTATTAATATATTTTTTACGACTCATTCAAACATTAATTATCTAGTTTAATAATTGTAATATTAGAAGAGATAGAGAAAGAAATAGTTTAATCACTAAACCATCTATACGAATTAGAAAACACGATCATAATATCAAAATTCAATTCCCCGCTATGCAAAAATCATACATTTAAGAGAATGAATGACAGGCGATGTAAATAATTCCCACAGTCTCAACCATCTCGATGATATAATAAATTATCTCTATTCATACATGAATTAAGTTTTTAACAATGCATTATAATTAGTAACATCAAAATTCGAAGATGGGTTAATTCACGCCGAGATTATCAGAAGATTTTTTTCGCAATCTTAATTACTCAATTCAAAGTCACAGTTTTTTAATGATTATTTACAATCAACACTTCAACAGAGATGCAAGTAAAAGTGGATTATGCTTTCACTTGTACGAATATGTACTCTTACTGGATAACATATTCCATAGTTATTCATTCACGTGTATTTCGTAAAATATCAGTTTAATAAAAATAATAATAACAGACTTTTGTACTTATTCCACATTAAATTTACTAAGCATTATTTTTTATTTACTAAACATATGCATTTATTATTTATTAATCATTTATCAAGCATTATCAACTGTTCAGTTGATAATGCTCGCTATGAGCGAAATCGAACCTGATCCAATAAATTAAATGTGGAATAAGCACTAAAAATTTGTTTTTATTTTTATTATGATGCCACCCTACCAAGAAATGACAGTGAACATCTTAAAATCAATGACAGTGAACATCTTAAAAAAAAAAAAATGTTCGACTCCGATTCCGACTCCGATTAGAGTATTTACCAAAACCACGACTCTGACTACGACTAAAAAAAGTTTAATATCGTCACTTGTTTTCCTAATTTTCGTATTTTAGGATAGAGGTTCTTCTAATTAAATACTTAAGCCGTTCCATTCAATAATTCCATTACCTCCATAAAAAACTATTTTATGCAAAAGTCATACACTAAAGCTTTTAACCAAGCAAATTTCCAAGTATTATAGATACATTTTAATAGATAACAATAATTTAGAAAATTCTATTGTCTGATATTGAAAGCACTTTCTTGGTGCGCTTATTTATTAAAACCAAAGTCTTCAGAATTTTTTTGAACCATGTCCGCTCCCATCTTGGAAATATGGACTCCTCATGGAGTATATCCCAACATATGTTTTCTACGAGAACTGCTTGTTACTCAGTTGCCCAACCTCTCTTTTTTCGAAGAGATTAGGGATAGAAAGGATACGCGGATTAGGACAGGACTAGTGATAGCTAATCGCTGTCACTATGTGTCGCTCTTTGGGATCGGAAAGGTGGGAAGAGATTTTCAACAACACAAACACCCATGCCTATGAACAGATTTATCGACTGAAAAAAAAAATCCGCTCGTACCGGGAATCGAACACGGGCGATCACAGACCGAACCGGAAACTTCAGAATAGAAGTGTTCTAATCGTAATTTTTCATATATGTTTAAGTTTCACCCATAGCGAGCAGTTGCTAATGCTCGCGATGTGCCAAACCGGTGCTGATCATTGTAAAATGTGTGGATTAGTACAAACAATTTTGTTTAATATTCAAATAAAATCGGTTTCAACCAACCGTTGGCAGATTAAAGACTTTATAGACCCGTGCCTATTGGATAAATATGAGTTCATTCGATGGATTCGGCGGTAACTTTGTGGAAGTTCATTTTAATATAATTTTTTAAATAACTTCGATTATTCCTTGTATTATGTATGCTACTTATCGTGACACGTGTTTCGTCTCTTTCGGGCGTACCTTCAGGCTATCTACCTATCGTAAAGGTTTCTTATGTAATAACTTAAGCAATTCCTTAAGCAACCTTTGCGATAAAGAATAGTCTGAAGACTCTTGAAGAAGCAAAACACTTATCATTATCAGTAGCACAAAACGTGGACTAATCCAAGTTATATTAAACATGAGTACCTTTACTATGAGTTTAACATTGTAGAATTCATCTATATTTAAATGCTAGCACCAAATTGAAATGAAATCTAATATATAAAAATCAATGTGTGTTTGTTTGTTCGTATTTTATGCGTTGCCATACCGTTCATCTGATTGCGATAAAACTTTGTCAGCTTATTGCTTGCACTTGCACGAAGGATATAGGCATAGTAAAATTAACTTATAGTAGGTCTTTTATATAAGTATCAATGTTTTTTCATATTTTCCCTGGGTCCGGTCCTGATCCTAATAAATTTAATGTTGAATAAGTTCAAAAAATGTGGAACTATTTTTTAAGCATATGATTGAAAATAAATTTTGGAGTGCATTTTTTCCACCGTGTTAAAAAAATATGCGCGTGAACTGACTCATTCATTGTGTGGGCTAAGAACATCCTTGGAATGTTTCTTGACATCATCCAACTCCCCTTCTACATGAGTGTTAACTTATCAGATCCACGCATTGCGAACGATTTAATCTACACTGCAAAGTATGTGCTCTTTAGACAAGTGTCGAGGTATGATTTAATGGTACCCTTTCTAAATACCTATGAGATCAGTTGAGCAAAATCGATACTATATAATATTTCAATACGTAACTTGGAATAAATACAATCATTCCATTAACAATATGTTTTTTGGGATATCTATTTGATGGAGCTTCGAGCTCTAAGGCGCTTCAGCGTCAAAGTTCTTCCCATCTTCTTCGTCTCTAAGCTTAGTATTTATATTCAAGCTGCATTCCCTTCCCATCGCTGCTGACAGGAGGGCGCGTTCGCTAAAGTTGACGAGGTCAGTTTACTTTTTCGTTTTACCAATGGAATGTAATCGAGAAGAGTAGCTCTCGGTCTACTACTATTCTCTGATGCCTTCTCGCTATAATTCTGCAGGTAAGAGATCTTTGGGTTAAAGTAGAGACTCCAATTCGAGTATCGACTACTCGAGTAATTTGAAAAATACTCGAGTAATATTCGTTATTTATATATGAAGATTTAATTCCATACTTTATTTTGTTTTAAACATTGAACAGAAAAACTAGAAAGCACTATTTAATTGATTGTTAAAGTTTAAGCTGACGTTCACAGCAACAGAGAATTTTTTCTACTGCGGGAATAAAAAAACAAAACTTTGAACCAAATTAAATTTTGAGATGTTTAATTCAAAATTTTTTGGAAATACATTTGTTTCATAAATTTAAATAAATGTATTAATAAAATAATCTTATTTATTTATGTATCATCTTTTTATATACACAAATTTGAATTAATAATATACATGTTGGTACATCTGAAACTACTCGAGTATTTTAAAATTGTAATACTCGATACTTGAGTAGTTGAGATGTCGAGTAATTGGAGTCCCTAGGTTACAGTGATGGCCTACTGCCTTGAGACACTTTTAAGAGGTTTCACGAACAAATTCGCGAATATTATGTATATATAAATCTCTGTGTGATTAGATCTTCAATAACTACATATTATTTGATACAGTTATTACTTCATTTAAAAAAACATTTAAACATCGAATACTAGTCTTAAAATTGGCTTAAGCCAAAGAAACTCAGAAAATAGTTGGGTCATTGGTAATTTACCTTTATACTGTTGTACCATCCAAACAAACAATGGTAATGCCACACATAACGCATTCAATATATGATAGTTATGCGTAATGTATAGGCAGTCTTTAACGAAAAGAACTTAACATTGGATAACAGTTTATTCTGCGTTAATCATAATTAGTATCAATAGATTTCAGTCGATGAAAATTGTGTACTCTTCGGCATGATTGGTCACATACGACTCGACATTTAGTATTCGTCATTCGAATGTGATATTGAAGTGTCATCAAATAGGTACCCTCAGTCGATACCAACGAAATTCTATTGTGTTAACGAAGACAACGACGCAACTAAATCGTGTTAATCGATTTGCATGAACATCAACGCAGACATGTACTGCATATATCGTGAATATTCATACCTAGAACAAACTTAATAAATTCAGCGAATTTCATTGGTTACTTTTAAGGCGTTAACTGTAAATTCTTAGAGTAAAGTTGCAATCTATATTTGAATAAATTAAACTGTGGTTTGAACTACTTTCACATTTATTATGCAATGATCAGGACTGGTTTCGCTCATCGAGAGCATTTTTAATTTAGAATCGGTCCCTGTGGTCTAGTGGCAAGAGCTTTGCTATAGCGGTCAGGTAAGCTCTGCGTCAATTCCCGGCAAAGTCAGATTTTTATCGTTTGAAAATGAGATCTTGGTAATTTTTCAGTCGCGAACAATATTTATAAAAAAATATCATCGAGTTTATCTCGTATGACTATCATAATTAAAAATATTTGAAGCACTGGCAAATATTTTTTTTATACTAAAAAAAACATCGTATAAAAATTCTCGGGATGGCAAGACCGTTCCTGATATTAACATAATATATGTAGATGTTAAATTAGTACAAAAAATATTTTTTATTTATTGTAATATGGATTTTAATTTTCATTGACTATTGCAATATATATATAGCCCGGTCAAGTTATTTTGTTTCATAATATTGACTCAATATTTTCGATAAGTAGATGAAATCATAAAATGAGTAATGTTCATTATGAAATTTTTTCCTTAAATATATCACTAGAGGTACCACTTATACGAGAATAAAATATTGCACAACCAAATATCTACATACTTACGTCCTGTCGATGTGATGTATAATTTACGATAAACACCATTATCGTAACAAATAGTTTATTGAATTGGTATCTCGTCAATCAATAATGCAACTAGTTGTTATTGCAATAATGTACACAAAAAATCAGATCTAAAACTCTGATAGGAATTTTTTTCTTTTGCTTTTATGAATGATTCAATATTATCTAACGTAATTTTATTAGCATTGTAAAAAACAGCCCATAATATTGTTTTGAAATTAAACAATAAACGAAATATTGTATCTTTAAATTTGATAAGAGTCAGCTATCTATTATTTTTTTACACTCATATGCATTGAATTATCACGCCAATTTTTTTTAAATATCTACATAAAAAAAATTACGAGTAAAAAGTATTATAATAGTTCTAGCGGTTCCACACAACTTCGCTCAGTATTTATAATATGTAACAATTTTTTTTAACCGTGCCCGCTCCCAACTTGGAGCATATGGACTCCCCGCGGAGTTTATCTCAATATATGTTTTTCTACGAGAACTGCTTATTACTCGGTTGCTCAACCTCTCTTGTTCGATGAGAGTAGGGATGGAAAGGATACGAGGACTAGGACAGGACTAGTGTTTAGCTAATCGCTGTCACTATTCGTCGCTCTTTGGGATCGGAAAGGTGGGAAGGGATTTTCAACAACACAAACACAAACACCCATGTCTTTGAACAGATTTATCAACTGAAAAAATCCGCTCGTACCGAGAATCGAACCCGGGCGGTCCGGCACGCAAGTCAAAGCCGATGCCACTGCGCCACGGACCGGACCTGTATCAATATAAATATTATATTCAACGAAAACAAGTTCAAATATAACTATTAACAAATTATTCTGTTGCGATATACGCAAACGACATTCGTTTATTTTTTTAATAAATTTATTTGTATGGTATGAAAAAATTATATTTAGCCACATGCAATCAGATACGAATAACACATATCGGTGTTTGTTTTAGAAGTAAGATTACCAACCATTTTCAAGTAGGTATTGTTATAAAATGTATTGTTTTCCAGTAAAAAAGGTAAAAATTAGTCAGTTATCGATATTCGTAAGAAACCTTCCTAGCTTTAAAAAAAATCTTAATATTTATAAATATTTTTGTTATCATTTTGAATTTAATTGGTATAATATAATATCTCGGGCAAGTAATTCTAAATAAATTTGAATCGTTTGAAGTTAGTCAGTTCAAGTTCATTCCTGCGCTTGAAATGCCTGAAAATTCAGAAACGTGAAAGACGGGAGTAGGCGATATAACTCATGGAAAAGTACAAAAGTACAAAATTCAAACAATTAAAATTTTATATTGAAATTCCACCAAGTTCAGTCAAAATACTCAATCTCAATAAATGTTTTTATCACTTTTAAGGTGTTCACTGTCAATACTTGGTGGAAAGGCATTATAATAAAAATAATAATACATTTTTAGTACTTTTTCACATAAAATTTATTTGATCAGGACCGGTTTCGCTCATGGCGAGCATTGTCAACTGATAAGTAATACAATAAAACAGTGATATTTATACAAAAGTTAAGTATGAAAAACAAGGTATGACAAACAATTGGTAAAACAACCATGTTTCGCCATGAGCGAAACCGCATTTTAGCATAACTTGGTTAAATATATTTTTTAACACACAGTGTGCAAATTTGGCATATAAAATGCTTTGAATTGTTTTTCGTTTTTAAAGATGTAAATTCTCCTTGCGTAAGTATTTACGAAGATCTCATTGCAAAACTCTGTTGGCAAAAACTATGAAATATATCTGTCTTATTTTATTTACGATTTAAGTCACGTCGTCGTCTTTGATGACACTCCAGTTCAATTCGATCATCGGCCTCGTTCACCTCGTTTTTATATGTTTCAATTCTCTAGTTGACAAATTCAGAAAAATGTTGAACATTAAAAAAAATCTCATCGTTTTCTATACACAATATCCTTTGTGTTTTTGGGCAAAAAATGTTATTTACATCGGTCTTTTCTCTCCATGTAACACAATATTTTTAGTAGAGTATTTTATTTATATCAATTTCCAATAAATCCTATGTGCGGCAATTCATATATGTGCAACACGAATATCTTATGTGAAATCACACGACCTAGGATTTTTTTCCGAGCACGGTATTGGCTTTATCTTTATCAGTGGTACACAATCAGCGCACCCGAAATGACATTTCATGCGGCAAAAATGACAAATATCTATCGCCTTTTTTTCTATAACTATTTACGGACGATGGAAGAATAATAAAAAATAATATTTTTTCAATTTATTCGCATTTGCAACTCTAAAAATGGCAATAATTTAATCATTGCTACCCATGCGGCCCTCGAAAAATCTTAAAATTGATTAGCTGGTCCTTCCGCCAAAAAACTTCTGCATCACTGGTATATAAATACATATAGTTAACGACGCACAATAAGTCCTGTGTGCAAAATTCAAGGACAAATAGTCATTTTTAATGGAAATTTTTATGTTAATTCCACTTTTCTTTTGTTAAATAAGGTGTTCTAGAATTAATAAAAATAGTAAAAACAGGTTTTATTGATTATCTCCATATGCGCTTTTATTCACATTGGATAAAGTGTGCGAGAAATGATGATATACCGCAATGAAACTAACAAATGAATTTTGCAATAAAACTCTGTTCTAATGTACATAAATTTGAAACCAATGTAGAAATATATATGTTACAGTGAAACTGTATTCTCAGTGAAAATGTATCAAGTAATAGATTTGTATGACAACATGATTTCACTGGTCACGATCATTGAAATTATTGGCCCTAGTCGATGATTTGCCGGCCTAAATTTTTGGTTTACTTCAATGAAAAAAAATCAGCTAGTAGTCCCCTTTCATAAAAAGGGAACCAAAGAAAAATACCGACAAACATAGGGCTGAAGATAGGGCGGTCAAATTTAATTTCAATGACAGCTTGAAGAATACTACATTTTCACTGAGAATACAGTTTCACTGTAACATATATACAAAACAAAAATGCTTAACGCGCATCGATATGAATATACAAATATTATTTTTAAATAACTGAACCAACTCTGAAAACTAATGAATGGCTAAAATTTTATAGCATTTAAGTTTTACTGTATATTTTTGCAAATATGAGACGAATCATAAAACACAAAGTGAGCCTAATAAAGACTAGCTATTTCGATATTATTCATATTTGGCATTTTTTTCACATCATTAAAACAGCGTGCATAAATATATACAACTCCATTCTAGAACAGATTGTATCTACTTACATATAAAAACCTTTCACAATGATAATTTATAATAACATTTTAACCGTGTACCTGTTGAAAAATTTTATAGGTTAGAGATTGTATCAATATTAATTATTTAACCTTGTAGTAAAAAATATTTAGATAAATATCAAAACTGATAGCTATCATAACTCTATGATATGATACGAGTATATACCTATTCAATTAGTCGCTTTCTGTTCAAATCCAGTGGCGTTACTGGGTTCATATAGAATTGACTGGATAGTAACACTCTAAAGCTCGTAGACAAACCAGAAAAAACATTTTCATGTATCATACATTTACAGTCCTGAAAATTTATTGTAGAAAAGTGCAATAAAAAAACAACAAAAACTTTTCACTTATTCTTTTATCCTTACTCTCCCTAAAACCCAAATTTCGTGAATGGCTAAATGCCAGTTCTTATTAAATATCATATAAACTATAAACAGTTTATACGCTTCGTATTATAAGCGGATATGAAATGAAAAAACCAAATAGCCAACATTGACACAAAATTGACATTGCTGGGAACCAGAGCCACCTGATTTTCAAAGTAAAACTCTTCTTAGTAGACCACAGATGTCGACTTAAACCCCTTTCCCGTGTGTACTCTAGCTACTGTATGTACCAACTGAATTACCAATGATTCTTATTTACATCTACGAGCCAGGCTCGTCGATTCAGTTAGGGACTGGGCATGTCTATTATAACAACAAGTAAACTCCTCAAGTTTACGTAAACATTACGAGCAATTCCTGGTAAGAATTGAACCTTTTTAATGTTTCCAAGACAATCATTCTCGTAAGAGGTTTTTCTTAAGTGTCAGCTGAAAGTTTTGAATAACAATACCAAAGACCTTTTACGAATTCTGACTGAGGGTGCTCAGAGGAAAAAATATTTATTTCTTATCAGGAATTGTTTGTAATGTCATAATCTCACCCAGTTCAAAATGGAATTGAATTCTTTTACTTTACTCTTTACCGAAATTGATTTTATGCCTAATACTCACGCTAGAATTGACGTGTGACAACGGAAAGAGAAATCTTTATTATGTTACTAGCATATGTATTATTCACGCCCTAGATCCCAATACATACATATATTTACTTAAAAGCCCAGGCTGAATAAACATCGTCTGCGTCGCAGGTGAAAAATCATCAAGTGTGTTAATTGATTTACTATTTACCTAACACATTCCTTGCAAATGTATTTTTAGTTGTCAAAACTATTAAGAATGTAAATTTATCAATCTTTAAGAAAAACACTGTTTCAAATGAATCTTTGATCTGAACGATGGTGAAAAACATACTTATCCTCTTCGGGCCCCGGGTATTATCTATGATACTTATGATTTTTATTAAATATCAGCCCGGATGTTGAATTGAACGTACAAAAACAATTGGTTTCATGCTTTATTATAAACAATATGTTAAAGTAATTCTTGACATATTTTCTTGACTTGACTTGAAATAGGACTGTTCAATAAAATAATTTCAACATCTGCATAACTTTAAGATTTAAAGCAGTGATGAACCTTTTTTCTTTAGAACTTTTTCCGGACGATGGAAGATGATTTAAAAAAAAAAAAATTCAATTTTATATACACTAAAAATATCGATAATTTAATCAGTGTTACCCATGCAGCCCTCGAGCTATCAGAGAATTGATTATCTGGACCCTCTTCCAAAAAGGTTGTGCATCAGTGATTTAAAGGTTCTTTTCACAAATATTGTTTGGTAGTGTTTGATAGAAAATATATGTTTTATTCTATACTTATAGTAAGTATATTTACTGTTTTATTGAAAAATAACTGGTGGATAACATTTCTCGGTGTAATAGAGTTATCCTGAAAATTAGAATTCTAAAATTAAAATAATTTATCTATAGTATTTTATCTTTAAAACGCAACAATGACATCATGGCATCGGAAAATCAGGTAGGTAATCGAGCATATGGTCCGGCTGAGATCATAGCGGCGTTTTAATTCTTTTTGCAAGAACGCCATCCAAAAAACTTAAGATGTGGCATCACAAAGAATTTACGTGATTATGCAAAAACTGTTGGTCTCGACAGAGTTTTTTGCTGCAAACGCTTAGAATACTACTCAGCTTTATTTTGTTTGACCTTACTTTATAAATAAATCATTTAATTCTCAAGTAACAATCAGAAATAAAAATCCTTTACCGTAAATAGCTTTGATTTTATAAGGCAATAATATTGCTATTGTTACAAACAAGTATAATACCTCAATTAGTCTAAACGAGTACTGGCGCTGCCGAGCATCTTCGGCTGATTACTCGACCGAGCAGCAATATTGACCGAGCAAGCGTCTACGCATGTAGGTTTTAGGCGAGTCATTTCATTTGTACATGTACTTTGTTCAACGCGAAAATTCATCGTAAAATGAAAAAAACTTTTCCTTTGATGATGACGCTTCTGGAAGATGATTTGAAGAACTGAAAGATAGCATTGCAAAATCAGTGTTGTCAATGAATTCCGAGGATGTTTCTTGAAGAGGCGAAACACGTGTCGCTATCTGTACAAGAAACGTGGAATAAAAAAAAATATTTTTAATTTTACACAATAATATAGAATTAAAAAAATAAATAAACTGGTTTTCGACAATCCCTTGTAGTCGTACAGACCCGTACTTCCCAAACTGTCCACAAAATCCACAACGGCCCATTATTAATGAAAAAAACATGGCTCTTTCTACCGATAATTTATTTGATGTTGTAATCAAAAACTTCATTGGGCATTAATTGACTGTTTACAAAAATTTCGTCACTAACAAAAAATACACCTTTTAAAAGACATTGCCCATAAGTAATGCCATTATACGAACATGAATCATGAAAATTCTTTTTCCTCGTATGTAGATCAAGACATTTTCTCGTTGATATTTCGAACATGTTTTTAAGCACCGTTTACAATAAGACTATTACAAAATGACATTCTTTATGATTACAGCATTCGCGCAATCTTAGTGAAATGTATACTTTACAAATATGAAGGCAAAAGTATATGCCAACCCATGGTACGTGTTCGATTTTCCCAAGAAACCTAACACCAGAGACATCGTATGTGCGTGTGGAAATACATAGACATGCGATTATTTTTTGCACGTCAAGTCTTTGAAGAAATCCTTTTCCCAGGAAGTTTATCACTCTTTCAAATTTCCGTTCTAACACTTCCATCGACAATTATTATTATGCATCTATGGAAAAATATTATCGAATCACTATCTTCGCACGGGCTCAAAACATTCGAGTCGCCACCAGTGGTTTTGGTTTGACAGCTTGTTTATTAAAGCTTGGCGTTAAGTTCATTGAAATGATTTCCTCAAAAACTTTAATTGACCAAAATACAGTTCATTAAAAAAAATAATCGGGTATCGAGGTGTCTAATCGAAAGCGTATTTTTTATACATTAATCACTAGAAAACCTTCGTCAATGTTCATCTTCTAAAACTGTAACACAACTGTTCCAATATTTTTTCCCAGCATTTATATAAAGGATGGATACTAAGTGCCAACCGTAGAAAAAAAAAATACCCGCTTAAAACGCCTGATTTAATTTTGATAATGCGGGGAGGAAAATAGCGATGCTCTTACCTCGAAGTACATATAAATTTCAAGAAGACTGCTTAATGATTTTAACCAAAGTAGAAACAAAACAAAAGGATGATATGTGACCGATGATATGTACCACAGATAGCGGATCAGACATAGGTTAATTAGCAGGGTCAAACTACGGCTCTTGATTTGATTGCATAGATGCAGGACTAATCGGTAGAAAAGTTTCTGGATGATCTGGATAGAATTTGTCATTATGCCTTCAATAAAACCTGTACGCTCAATACAGGTTTCACCAATTTGGATTTCGAACAGTCTTTTTAAGATAATTCATAGTGACTCCATACCCTCCTTTAACTTAGTGGTAGAAAAAACTCACTTGCATTGCCTTGATAACACTTTTATAAAATAATTGTATCTTAAATAAACTTCTCGTAAGCAATGCATATGTAGTTTCTGCGATATTTATTTTCTCGTGAATAGAATTTTCTTTTTCTCAAACAAACTTTCCTTCGATCAAATACTGGGACTCGAGCCTGCGAGGTCCATCTCACCAGGAAAGGACTTTGACCACAGTGCAATGAAAAATATAAAACATATTTATATATATCATTCTACTTCTCAAGAACTTTCTTAACGGCTTTACATCAAGGAAATAATTAACTTGCCCTCCTCATTGGATGTCGTAAAGTAATATGTAAAATATGGCATAATTAACACTATAAAACATTAATAGCATTCGTCCAATAAAAATTACGTCAATAACGTTCGGATCACAATTAAGAGAGCGAGTTAAACTTTAATTATTATCAAGTACAACATATCGACATACGTCTAAATATATACCATCAACAACTATTCCTTTTACCAGTATTTCTCTTGTATTAACACATTACCAGCGGGCACATTCGTTTGTGGTAACCCTGTTTCTTGTAAATGCATTATTTTTGTAAAAATAGGTCAAATCAAACCTCATAAGCAAGATATAGTAAAATTCTTGTGAAAAAATAGCGGGTATTACTATCCTTTCCGACCTAAGGCGGCAGACTATGTAAAAGGTAAAAATACCCTTCCGGCAGTTAACCATCAGTCGGAATAACGGGTATTAATACCCTTCCCGCACTTAATGTGTTAAGTATCTGACCACGAACTATTTGTGTGACAAAAGTCAATGTTTTATCTTCTTTTCTAAAGAGCTTATTGCTCAGCATTATTTTTAAAAAGATGTGAATAAATATAAAAACAAAAAGGCAAAAGTGATTGAAATTCTTCTCATGATTTGATTTTGTTATAATTCAGGTAAGGAAATTATTTGAAAGCAAATCAATTCAGGGATCACACGTATAACTTCTGATCACCGAGAGTAGTTTTTAGCCGCTTTGCTACCGAGCACGATAATAAATAATCAACGTCAAGGTGAAATGTCGGATTTTCACTACGTGATTGACTATAAAAGTTTTGAATCAACGCAATGTTTTAATAACTGGCAATCCAGTTTTCTCGTTTTGACAGTTCTCCGCAACATAATATTCAACACACAGATGGCGCAATATGTGCCTTTTAATATTCCCCTGCTTTAGTCAAAAAATATTTGTTATCTGCTATAATTACCAAAGTCCACTTACCCTGCTCCAATTCGATCAGTGTGTCAGAATAACTAATGGGGAATGTTGCATCTAACTCTTGGCTATCCGCGATATATGACACCATTTTCCACTAATTTAACTGTTCCACTATCACCTTGCGCAAAATTACACGCTTTATTGGACACAGTGTTTGGTGTACTGCATTTGTGCGGATGTAAGCAGGAATAGCGGCTTTTATAATTGACGTTGCAAATTGAATTATAATATTACCGCACCTGTATAATACGAACATGCATACTTTATATATTCAGCATTGGATTAATATAAGTTAATAAAAAAGAATAGCTTTTCTAGAATCATCACATCATTTCAATTAAAATAAACTTGACATAGAGTAACCAATCGGGTATTAAACGATACTTTCTATACAAAACGAGCGAATTTATAACAACAAAGTTGACAAAGAAGACTTTATTATGTTATACAGTCAGACCCGCTATAGCGCGAGGATAGGGTGTGCGCTATAACAAATAAACGCTATATAAACTTAGGCACCCATAAAAAATTTGTGGTTTGTTTTTGATTTTGTGATTTGAAGCAAATTAAACATTTTTCCAATTTTTATATTTTAAATAAAATTTTAAGTGTTTAGTTTGTAAGTAAGCGACACGTGCCTTGTACAAAAAACTGCCGCATACGCTATAGCAAAAAAACTCTATAGAAGTGTCCACTATAGCAGGGTTGACTGTACATTCAAATTTTGTAAATTAATAATTCGGAAAATAAAAGAAATACAACCCCAATGCATGTACTTCTTATAAGTAATAGCGTTTTCGATATATAATACTTAACCTTCATATGTCTTCTTAGCGACGATCTTTAGTTGCACACTTTATTGTGCCTGGATGGAAAGATACATCAATGTATTCTGCGACCGAATATATTTATTTAGTATATTAATGTTGGGTACACATTTAAGTTTGCTTTTTATTGTTAAAAAATAGTAGATAATATGGACAAAAAAGATTTAATATATCGTTGTTTTCTGTACACTTATGTCCTGTGTGACGTTGATTTTGGATTTTTTTTTCTCAACGTGACAACATTTTTTATGAGAATATTTTATTCCGTTCTATTAATATACCGATTTACAATAAATCCTCTGTACCTACATTCATAAATGTGCAACACAAAATATCCTATGTGACAACAAACGACATGGAATATTATTTACCGAGCACAATAAATTCTATGTGCAAAATTTAAAGAACAAATAGTCAGTTAACATGGATATTTTCTATGAATTCCATTTTATTATGAATAAGGTGTTAAATGTAACTCTACAAATAATAAAAAAAATCTCAATAATGGCTCCCGAAATTTGCTACACTAAAGCATTACTATTCAGTTGCAATGTGGTAAAGGAAATTCACATTGTGTTCGCTCAGATGAAAAGTATACAAGATGATTGATTGAGTAGGCATTTACTTGGTAGAACTCCATTATAATACGGAAAGGAAAATAACAATGTATTTTAATTCTACATATTTTTCATTTCGGCTTACGCCTTCGTCAGAACTAGTTCTGACGAAGGCGTAAGCCGAAATAGCTATCAACAAATATTTAAAAATAATTTATGTAGAATTAAAATACATTGTTATTTTTCTTTCCGTATTATACAAGATAATTCAATAAGCGATAAATTTTATACAAACCAAAATGAGCTCTATATCATATTAGTTGGAACTTAGATATTTTGTAAAATATCGTGATCTTACTGTAAATTTTAAGCTATTTCATAGTTACACCATAACCTGACCTTTATTTCATAAAAATGGTAGCAAAAACCTAAGGAGATTTAATGTTGCGAAGTTTAAATTTATTAGAAATGTGAAATGATAATCTTAAATAACAGTGCTTATTCTTGATGGAATCGTGGATTAAACTTTATTTATGTACGGTTAACTTGCACCACCCTAAGTCGTTAAAACATAAAAGTAACAACATGCCGATTTGTATTTCGCAGAAAGTTTTGAGTGCCTTAATTAAAGATATTAATCCGTCATAAAATCATTATTTATATTGTTGATTAATATGAAAAAAGATTATCAAGCCGTGACATTATTTTACGATTAATATTTGGACTCGTTTCAATGAATTAAATTAGTATGTTTCGCAACAAATGGTTTATGAAAAAGTTACACGATTTTAAAAGACCAAGTTAATCCCAATTCAAACAAGAATAAACTAGAGAAGTGAGAAAAAGATGCTAGAAAAAAGTTATTCGCTTAAAAATAGCGACAATATCTAAAGTTTTTATTCCATACGGCAAATACAATTAAGAAAAGTGTGGTTTTTTTTAAATTCAAAAGTGGATTACAATAAAATACTCTTGACTATGAGAATACCGTTCATACTGGAAATATATGAATTATTTGAATCATAAAAACGTATCTGAAAGATAGATGTGAGGTTTTTATCACCAAAATTTCCTATAGAATAACAACTTTTGAGATCCCAATGGTTTTGGGATGCTAAAATAATCAAAAACAGAAAAATTACCCGAATGCATTTAAGTTGTTCTTCCACCGAGGTCCTCAATGGTTAAATATTGCTCCAACGGATGCAATCGAAAAATAGGCAACATGAAAAGAATGGCTTTACAACGTAAATCAATAAAGCATGTTGTTTTGTACTACATCCACAGTCATATGGCAATAGTTAATAAATATAAAATTCGGTTTCGCTTACCGCGAGGATTTTTCACAAATATAGTTTCAGTTAAAAATGATAACGATGATCAAAACCGGTCCTGATCTTTGTTACATTATATGACTGTGTAAGTAGAACAAAAAGATTTTTTTATTTATTTAAAATAATGCCTTTCCATCAAGAAGTTAAGTCACCTTAAGGGTGATAAGCAAATAGTCTTGACACATTTTACTTTAAACTTTAAAATGTCTCCTTAAGCCTCGCAAATATTTTTTGTTGCAACTATTGTGCTGTTCTTCGCGTTAAATTGAAATACCATGCAACTGCATAAATGTTCTTGAGAAGGGAAAATCGCGGTCAGGGGTCATTTTTGTTTTTCATTTTTTTTTTCTTTACAAAACATAAATTGAGATGTCCCAAGACAAGAAAAAAAATACAAAGATGTCCTAAACAGTCAAAGGACCGAAAATGACTAATTCTTAAACACGCATCTGTAAAATGCGTCAGGACTTTTTACTACACCTAATAGTATAAAAAGTTTGAAGAAAAAACTTTCCTGTAGTATTTTCCATCTCTTATTTGTACCGTGCTTAAAAAGGAGTTTCGTATGTGAGTCACTTTGTATTTCAGTACTGTTTTGAAAGTTTTTGGTTGTTCGTAGGATGACCTTATAAGTGATAAAATAAATACAAATATAATATATGTACATAAAAAGGCTAAAATACATAATACTGAAAGAAATATTCCTGTAATATTTTCTATTTAATATAGCATGCCTAAAGAGCGTATGGTAGGTGTGTCGCTTTTTATTATAGAACTATAGTTTGGTTGTTTTTTCTCGGATGACTTCCAAATGGTCTATGTATTTTTACGTAGGGCCATAGGCAATTTACTTGCTCTACAATTATTCGATTTATCAAACAAGTAACGGTCACGTGATTGCCATCATCAAAGATGCACTCCAAGTATCCACTTAAAATGTCAATTACAATTATTATTAAATTACAAGCTATAAAAACATAATCCATCCGAACAAATAATAATGGTTTGCGGAGCCATTGCCCTGACAATGTTGCATCGGAAGGGACCCCTTACTGAGTTTCCGGATCGCAAACTTGACCCAAATGGAAACAATTCAATTTCTAGACGTTAAATTGGCGATTGCACCGAAAGAGAGTTGGTGTAATGAAGCCTTCCAAAATTATTATCATTATATGATTTCCGCTCACCGTAAAATTGCCCACGTTTCAGTGGCGTCTAGCACGGAAAACCGTTGAGCGAAAATTGAAAACTGTTAAAGATTTATAGGTTAGATCAAATTGATTACTATGTCATCCCGTTGGCTGTGTTACTAAGAGTGAATGCGTCTCTCCTCTTTGATAAGCTAATCGACTGTAGAGACAGAAAAAAAATATTATTGATGTGTTCTGTCCTTATATATTATATACACGAATTTATAAGTTAAATTAGATAATAATTCGACGTTCGCAGCTTACACCCTTTTGATAGAACTTGTATTATGTTGTGCACACTGTGACTATCGAAAAAATAATATATTGAAAAAACTTTTGGTTAATTCCTTTTGCCTTTCTTCAGTCGATATGCAGACTAATCCGTAGATCGTCTGATGATGCTTCTCAGAGAGGCGAAGGACGTGCCACATCTAATAATATTGGCTGTGGAGTATTGTTTCCTTATTAATAAATCGAAAATTATCAAAATATTAAAAAGTGGAAGCCACTGCATAAAAGAGGAATACAGTCGAATGGCAACGTTTAAACTTATCTTATCAATCAATCAAGGCCACCACAAATTCGCAAATAATCGAAAAGAAACCGGCGGACCATGTTTTAAGATCTTCTTTCCATATTTACTCGCTAAGTGTGCAATAAGGAGTAGATTTTTCTTTCAGATAACACCAAAAAAATAACGAGCTATGTAATTCAAATCAATTTAAGAGCGAAAAAATATATTTGCTGCCAGCGACAGCGTCTGACGAAAATAGATGCAGTATCGAAGATGCGACATAATATGTATTCTTATTTAACTAACTCTTCTCATTTAAAATTGTTTTTTGTATAGAACAATTATTTTCCAATGGATATAAAGGTGTCAGCTGTAATGCCAATATTAGCCATGCATAATATGCTTTAATTTTCATGATCACTATAAAGACTATTTTACCTTAAAAAAAATCTCCAGTCGTGTACCTCATTAATCGTCAATAAAACAAAGTGATATTTGAAATAAATTTTATGGCATTAAATTGTTCTTTGAAATAATATTTTTACAAAATTCCAAAACAGTAAACCTAAGTGGTTTTCTTTCCAATTGATAAAAATCCAGACGTATTTGAAAAATATTTGGCGTTGGCTTCGTTCACCTTCTTCTCGGCAGCTTGTGGGTTAACAATCTCCAAGCCCTGAAAGGAAACATTGTAATTATTTTGGAATTATTTCTTTCATTACAAAACCTTATGACCAATAATTCTTAATATTTCTTTTTCACTTTCACCCTCTAAATTTAGCTAAGATTAAATTAAACCTGCTGAATAAATCGTATAACTAATACAAGTTTTACAATTACAAAAGGTTGTTAAAATTTTACTCGTGTAGAATTGAATAAGTCTTATTAATAATCTTTAATATTTAAAAACGTTTAAAACATTAAAATGCAATACTCCGCAGATAAACAAATCCTATATATATAATATATTGGATATTTTTTTAGTCGCCGGGCGGGAAATCTATGTGCCACGATTCTATTACGGACATTTCGTATCGAATATGTTATATCACCGGTCGACTAAAGTTCATTATGAAAAACTGTGGCAGTTTTGAAGCGCTTTTGTAAAACCGAAATCTTTATATGAGGGTAATCTCGGTCGGTTGTTAATCGCTCCCTGTCGGTTCAAACAAACCCCTCCAGAGCACCAGTTTCACGAAATATGTTTGGAAAATTCCACACAATACTTTCTACAATCTACTCTACGGGATTTTTTCAATTTTATCAATTTGGGCTTTAATCGCGATTACATTTTTTTGCTGTTTTCCATAATTTTGTCAGATGCTTACGCGACTAGGTCTGGCTCAGTACTGTTGAAGCCTTCAAATCTCTCTTGTTCTTCAAAATGTGGCTATTAGTTTTCTTTACAATCGGAAGAAAAAAAATGGAAATCGGCAAAGATTTCGAGGAAATATTCGCAAATGAATGGAATTTTGAAGTGTGCGCGGATTTTTATCTTCGCGACTGTAGGTAAATTAAAGTTATGACAATGTCCATGAAAACATATTTAATTACCTGAAGTGGTGTAAACGCAACGCTGGATGCTGTTCCAGAGACATGCCTTTTAACCGTGGTGGCCCCTCCCCACTGCTGCTGCTGCTTCTGCAGATTCCGCTGAAGAGTCTTGCTGATGCGGACCTTCGTCTTCTCATCAACTTGAGGAAGGCGGATGCGCCCTGTGCCGGCTTTGCCGATAGTGCCGCGGGAGTAGCCGAGATCTTCTTGGTAGGCGTCATCTTCGATCTATAAAAAATAAGAACATCAATATCATTACAATTTTTATTCAGATATCTTTGTTCGCAAAATGACGAAGCATCAAATTTTAAATAATAGAGTGATTTAATTACAACAAAGTTGCTATTGTTATGGAAGTGATTAGATGACCGAGATCAATTGAAGATTTAAGTCAGACAAAAAAAAATGTATTCAATTATTTCCGAGTCACTCTTAGAGCACAAGATTTTTAATCACGTACGTACTCGATGCATTGGTTGTTGGAACAATGCGGCATAGCGAAAGACGGGCAATTATCATTGGATGTAAAAAAATCTATGGATATCATGAAACAAAGATACATTTTGGTATTGCCAAATTTGATATATTTATAAATCGCACGATATTTCAATTTGCCATTAAGCTCAAACGGATTGTCTCGATTTCGATATTCAGTGAAAGGAGATTTTTTAAAAAAATCGAAAGTCATAAACGGTGTATTTGTTCATTTGTTCCAAACATACGCAGAAGCAAAGATTCCATGCACTCTTTTTTTATTCTCATTGAAAACTCGACGTTTTGTGAAAGAATATTTCAATTTGGAAAAGACATTAAAAGATACATTGTCAATGGCGCGACACACAAAACTAGAAACCGGACAATCCGTTGTATTTCTAATGTTTCTTTTTGAAAATATCTTTATTGACAAACGCGTGCCTGCCTATTTCACAAAGACCGAAACGTCTTTTTCTAATGTTTTATTTTTTAAGAAGAGAGGGACAACATTAGATAAGCATTGTTAATAGATGCTTTGTATTCATAAGAATTTAAAATGTCATGATATGTTATTGAATAATTTAAACAGATTTTTAAATCATTGTTTCAATAATACATATTATTTGTAATTTAAAATTTACAAACAGACGATATGCTGCGTGGAAAATATATTCTTTCCTCATAAATACTAAAAATAAAATGGAAAAAATAATTATTGATATACATGCATCAAATAACTGTAAAAATGTATGCCACTGTGATATCTCTATTTAAAGGTTGAATAAATATGTAGTTAAAAACACCTTAACCTTTCAGAAAAGACGTGACGTATGGTATACGAGCTGCCATTTTTGAGTGTTTATATTAATGAAATTTTAATACGAGCTATGATATGAAAAATACATCAACTATCGAATATATCGCTGGGATAAATGGATTGCATTTGAGGCAAAGTAAGGGGTTCCTGTATTTCATTACAGTATCCATGCTCGTTAGTTCGCGACGCGAAAGTTGACTTGATGCAATTACTTGATTATTCATTTGCATTATAAATTGATTGTAGTTGAATTTTGATATATAAAGAGTGAATAAATATTGACGTTTATATTTTTTGACAATGTATGACGTTGTGGCAACTCTAAATTATGCATATGTTTGTCACATTTTCATGAAATGTATCAGAAGAAGTATTTTGACTAGCTTCGATTGATGTCTATCATATGTGCTTGTTTAACCTATTTTTAGTAATGATATCTATCGTTTTAACTTTATTGTAATCTTGGTCCCTGGGCTGTATACCTGGTGTTTCAGTCTGAGCTGGTGAAAGGTTTAAAGTGGTTCATGACCATTACATTATTAAATGAAGTTTGAAAGCATTGGAAAACACAACCGAACAGTTGCTTTCTTTATCCTTAACACCTTTCCGCCACCTGTTTTTCTCTTTTCTGGAGACTTTCTCTGTTTTTTGCCGACGCCGCGAATGGTCGTTTAATGTGTAAATCATAAATTTTGAATACATAGCGGAGATGTTCACCGACTTTTATGGCCGTCAATCTAAATGAAATATAAAGTTACCTTTGTACGCGACAACAAGAGAAACACTCGCCATGGCATATCTCTCTGTACACATTGCACAATATGAATTTGTATTGATTTCATTGCCGTTTGAGATTTACTATTCGCAGTGAAAGGTTTTCTTCGGCAACAAAAAAGACAATGAAAATGGAAACTAGCCTCTCGGTGGGGTCAATGGGGCACCAAAGAAAATGTCATCTATGCAAAGACTTGTAATACAATTTATACACAAACTCATGTCATCTTTCTGTGTAAGAATAGTCAGTCTTTCACTGTAGATCTGTAAAGGAAATTAACAAAAAGCACGATTATATAATTTACTTTTCCGATAAGTGAAATACAGTAGAACCTCGATTATTCGGACTAATTGGGGATGAAGATAGTCCGGATAAAGACAAATCCGGATAATCGAAAAAATCATAATTGACAGGAAAAGACAATTGTATTCAGTATATATCATTTATATTTATTTAGATCAATACATAGCTTTAATAATAAATTATTTTTTATCGAAAAAATCAATTATCGAATACTTTTAAGGCACATAAGTTGTCTTGAATAGCACTCTTTTGACTCTCATTAAACAATTGGTAAACTTCAAGATTTTTTCACTTTGTTTTTTTATATCCTAGATCGTTGATGTTGACACCATATTTACTAGACAACAAACGTCCCGATTTACCCCGTTTCAAAGCATCGATTATATCCAATTTGTCTTTTAATGAAACAACGACACGTTTTCTTTTCGTTGACATATCGGTAATATTAAAAATAAATATTTAAATCGTGATCAATTTTTCAAGAAACAAACGATCGATGCGTATCGAATTTGGACGATGACTGACCCATATTTTACACAGGACTTATTATTTGAACAAATGCAACCATCAAAATATTAAGACTGCATTCCATCACGTACGTAAACAATGGACGCAATTATCCACGTGCATATCAGCAAATTTGTAGTATTTTTGTTTATTTTGACCAATCCGGATAATCGAAAATCCGGATAATCGAGGTCCGGATAATCAAAGGTTCTACTGTATGTATATATAAAAATGAATGTTTGCTTGTTTGTCCCTTATGCATTCCTATACAGTTCATCCGATTGCAATGAAACTTTGGTAATTTATTGTGAGGACGCCTACGAAGGTTTTTGTCTTGGCGATTTATATAAAAATGAATTTTATTTCTATACCGCTCATCCGATTGTGATATAACGTTGGTGATTTGTTGTGTGGACATCCACGAAGGTTTCTTTATTATCTATACACATACGAATGAATGTGTGTTTGTTTGTTTGCCCGTATGCGTTCCTATACCATTGCACGCGTTGGAAAGTCTTCTGATTTAGCGCATTAGACAGAAAATATTGTGTATCCAAAATCACTTCAATAAACACAATTAAAACACTTTCTTTCTTTGAGTGGCATTGCAACGCTTGCCGGATACTGGCTAGTTGTTCATAAAATTTTAGGCATTTATATAAAAAAATATCATATAATAACTATAAAATTATAAAAAATTACGATTTTATTCATTTGCGTTACAAAACAATTGGGCTCAGTTATCATTTTCAATTGAATTTCGGTAGCTATCGTTGTCATAATTAGCGAAATTATATTCTCGGCATTGTACGAATACAATACCATGCATTTACCTTTTCGCTCAACAGATTGAGAATTATTAATAAGCAATTAAGAAGTTTGTGCCGTAATGTGATTCTGTAATCAAAACATGCATCAAGTTATTATGTTCTTCTTACATGGCGACACGATTATGCCGAAATGCGAAACCGGTGAGAATACCGAAACAATTATGAGATATTTTTTAATATTATCTATTTTAAGATTTCGACGGAATTTGATGGATATTCAATATAAATGCAATGACTTTTGTCGCTAACGACCCGGGTTTCGCCTTTCGGTATCTTCAGACATTTTAAGTGCACAAATTAACTTAAACTGATAGATAGTTCATTTCAAGTTCATTCGTTTTCTGAATATGAAGTCAGCTTCAATGTTATACTCTTTCAACTCCCCATCGGTTGATCTGACAGTTAAATTTCATCCATGGTTTCGAAAAACATGAAGGTGCCCAAAGGTGAAACCCGGGTCGACTAAACTCATGGAAAAGTACAAAATTCAAACAATACAATTATTGTGTACCTCGTTAGCCGCTTCCCGGGCGATCACGCAAATATGCGTGAGAAAAAATGTACGATTCCGGACAATCACGCAAATATGCGTTAATAATATGCTAACCTTTTTGGACCAGAAAAAACATATTTTTAACAATAACGGCTAAAATACTAAGGTGACGAAGGACTTGGCTTCAGATACCTTAGGGGAGCCTGAATCATGCATGTCTGTTCTATAAAAACCTGATGGAGTCAAAATAAAATGTGATTATTTAATGACATAATATAAATACAGATTTGTGCAAAAGAATTCGTCCGGGAAGCGATTAAAGATTACGATACTAAATTACTTGAACTTGAGATATGTGTACATTTGACATTTCCTTATATCGCGATTTACCATTCAGTATGAAATATTTAAAATATATCACATCAAATTAACACACTGTCATCGCCCGATCAATAATTTCTCATTCTTACGCATCATCGGCAATGCCAAAATGCATAAAACATAGAGGTAAATTTTATTTTCGACAGGTTGCATCAGAGCTACGGAGGTCATCGGTTTTAGGAGCAGTATTATTTCATCTGTAAACAAACACCATCAGGTGAAATAATAAATAATGAAACGAGATTGACCAACCGGCATTTAAGCTGCCATTGTTGCTCGGAGGCGTGATTTTTTGTACCTAAATAAATACCACAGGGGGCAGTGAGATAAGAAACGGCACAACAAGTAAGCTTTGAGGCAGTGAAAAAATCGTAATAAGATCATCGCGAACTATGTAAAAATAAATATGAAGAAACAATACTTACTAGAAAGAAAATAAACTTTGCCGGATCACTATTATAAATATAAAAAGTTACATCGCATACATTGAAAGTCAATTATCAATCAAGCAGCTAACCAAGGTAAAGGGAGTATGTATTATTTTGCTAATCGGAAATTTTGTGCGAGATATGGTATGCAGAAATCCATAAATAATGAAAATGCGGTAGTGAATAGTTTTTATAGTTGATTGTAGAAGTTGTCGAACCCACAGAAAGCCCTTCTTGACCCCTTTTGGGGTCGCGACCCATGGGTTGGGAACGCGTGCTCTATTATGTAGACAGCCGTTTTATTATGTAAGATTGATATATATTTATTGGGTGTACAAGTTAGTTGTTCTACCACTTTCGGTTATGTGTACGAATCCACTGTTTCACGGCCGCATACACATATCGCTCTGATATCAAGAAAAGAAACGGATCAACTCTTCATTTACTTAGCCCGATGCAGAGCTGCACGGGACTGGTATTTACACCATTAGCTGAAGTCCTCATGGAAAAAATGATACCAAAATTCAATAAAGCCAGCGCATGTGACAGATCCGACCAATGGTAAATCCAAAAGGTATTTACAGTATCATATTTACAAGACAGCTGAGGTGAGCACTTGGAGGCGAAAAACGAACGTCACCAGCTATAATCAAACCATATTGACTATTCGGGGTATTATGAAATGTTTCCATAATAATTCGCAAGATACAGTAAACAAGGTAGCGCATCTTTTTGTAAGTGTCCATAATAAATATCCACTAAAATAAATCACGGTAGAGGCATCGGAAAAAAAACTTTAAAAAAACCGATCACGCTTAACTTTTAGATGACTCGTAATTCGTGCTACACTTTTTCAGCTGTTCATTTTTTATTCATCTCAAAACTGTGACTCAAGCTCTAATCAATCCAAGATTAATCAGTTTTCACATGCATTACTTGCACAAAGTAGTGGCATATAAAAAACGGTTTTCTAGTCGTATAAATAATAGGTAGTACGAAAGAATTAAGAAAACCGGAACTTAACAGAGCTTGGCGTTTCCGCCGACAGCCAATTATGCGAAATTAATAGTCCATAATGATACAATGGTCATATTCAATAATTTGACTAGCCGTATCCGGGTGTCATAGCACAGTGATGACTGCCGCGGGTGGTGTGCCACCATGCCAGTGTTAAGGATCCAGAATTATTAGCTTTTAAGATATTCTCTATTTTTATACCAAAGCTATTCTTTCAAAATAAAACAAATAATCGAGTTATAACCAGTCATCTTGACTAATGTTTGTCGTGTTAATGTTACCCAATATGAAAAGTGCCTGGTCAGTGGTGCAATGGTCAACGTCGTTGGCTTCCGTGTCGGATCTCCCGGATTCGATTACCGATACGAGCAGATTTTTCTCTGCTCGAAGGCAACGGATGTTTGTGTTGTTAAAAATCCCCTTTCCATTCTTACTCTCTTTGGAAAAGAGAGGTTGAGCAACTGAGCAACAAGCAGTTGTCGTAGAAAAAAATTATATGTCGAGATAAACTCTGTGAGAAGTTCATATGCTCCATGTTGAGAGCGGACATGGTTTAAAAAAAATGATAAGTAGGCTGGGCAATCAGCTAACAACTATCTATTGATAAAAAAATATTGATTGATCAACGTTTTTAGTCAATAATAATTATGGGATATAGCTATTTCGGTTTCACGCAATCGTCAGAACTAATGTTAGTGGCCGAAATAGCTGGTATCTACATTTATCAACAACAAAATATGTTTCTGTTTTGTTAGATTTATTAGTTGGGAGTATTCACTTTATTATTCCAAATGTTTTAAAGAAATATAATTTTCTTGGCTTACATATTTTAAGACAAACCACAAACTGTGATGATGTAATGACGGTAATGAGAATTTATTCAGAGTTTTTCCATATAATCCACATAAATAATAAAGGAAATATTTTGAAGACAGGCTGGAAACTGCTTTCATTTCTGACAGCCTTTTAGCAAAAAAAAAAAGAATACTTTTTACGGAGTTCGAAATTCAAAGACGTTTCGCGTATCCTGTTACATAAATAAAAGAGCAAAACGCCGCTTCTAACTGTTGTAGCCGCGAAAGGTCTCGGTAAGACCAAAATGTCAAAGCGCTCCCATGTCTCGAACGCAATACCTGTCAGTCCAAAACGAGCGAACCGATTGCGATTGTTTGGAGTGAATTAAATAAATCACTTAAATATCTACGGACAATGATAATCCAATAAATGAGTATGTACTATCTAAAAACGAAAAAAGAAGGGCGCCCGAAGATATTGTTAATACCGTTGTAGGAACAATGAAACACCTGCGCAAGGACGGTGCAAATAAATCGTTTGAAATTGCAGTTTGCGCATTCGCACAAGATGTATATGTAGCGATTTATATGAACAGCGCCATGATTAGGGTTTTCAATTCCGGGATCCCGAGGATTTTCAATACCTGATAAAATCCGGGATTAGAAAACATACATAATTGGGATTGATTTATTTATCAAACATAAAAGATTTTTCATAAAAAATCGTAATATCGTCATCTTTGGAACACCGGATGTTCGTGGAAAATAAATTATTTGCGTTATGCATTGGTGACAGCATCGAATATAAAATATTGTTTTGAAATGACTTTATAGCACGAAAAATATCAAATAACAAAATTGGAGCTGATTGTGATACATAATGTTTTAATGAGTGCCAAATACATAAAATTCTAAAATGTATCCTTACATCCCGGATGGTAATGGGTTTTGTCATCAATTAAAACGTTAAACATTCATTAATGTGTCCTCATTTTAACATTGTGAAATTTTAAAAAAAATGATCCTCTTTATACGATGTGCATAACCAGATATATTTTTAATATCAATTAGTTTTCAGATCGCATTCGAACGAAACCGATACTCTCGTACATTATATTTGAATCGAATATGTGTGCTCTTTAGTAATGAATAAAACTACCGAAATATAATATTCAAAGAAAGATACTGACTTCAATTATACCTAACCATTTTTCATGATACGTTAACATGACTAATATTTAATAAATTTGAAAATTATCGACCATTAACAAAATATTTCAAATCCAGAGATCAACTTATTTTAATCCCGAAATCCCGGGTTCAAAATTTTGGTCAGGGTTTAGAAACCCTAGCAATGGTTAGGACGGGGCTTGCTGTTTTTTAACGTATTTTATTTAACGGAAAGATTTATTACAAAATATAAAAACTATAATTATATAAGGATTTGTTATCGATAGTTTCCGTTATTCGACGAATGGAGTGGCAAAGAAAGCTTCACATGCGGTCTTCCTTCACTCGTCCGAAAAATGAAATACAGAGTATTTTTGTAGTAAAAATAAGCAATCCATCCTTTCCTTTTTACGCGTTATCCAATTCTAATATTTTTTTTACAATATATATGAACGTCACATATAATTTATAACGAGAAGCACTTCCGTTAATAATTTTTAGCGCAAAACTTTAAACGTTTACTTTTGATATTAATAATAGCGATCTGTTTGTAATCTATTCTCAAGACATATGAAAAATGATGAATGTTTGTCCCGTATCCATTCCTATACCGTCCATCCGATTGCAATAAAACTTTTGCGAGTTGTTGTGCGGAAGCCCGTTAGGTTTCTTCTTAAGTCTTAAAAAAAATTAAAAATCACTTTATTTGCCAGACATGCCGCCGCACGTTTTTAAATTGGAAATTGGTGAACTTACCATTATTCTCCGAAATATAAATCCACCACGACTTTGCAACAGTGCCAGACATTCAGTGAAAAAGATAATGAATAATATCATTGAATTTAAAGAAGAAGATGTACTGTTGCCACGCATTCCAATTATTCCGATAGATATTCCATTCGAATGAAAACGTTTGCAGTTTCCGATGCGAATCAGTGACCGTCAACAAAGTATTGGGACAATCACTACAAGTGTGTGGATGAAATTTAGAAAATCCATGCTTCTTACATGGACAGCTGTATGTGGGCGTTGCAAAACCTTCTGATTTATTCGTACAAGCACCAGACAAAAAAAACAAATAATGTGTATCTAAAAGCACAAACAGAACTAAAAATTATATATGTATTATTCTTCGTGATGATAGTCTTGCTACATTGGTAAATGCAAGAATCGAACAATAATAAGCAAACCCAACAATAATATCGCAATAAAATGAAGTTCAAACAAAAATATATCGATTTATACTATAACGGTGAGATGAGAATTGTTGAATCTTGAAAAAAGCTCTTTAATTTTATTACTAATGTTGAAACCCGGCGTCCATTGCAATATTTACGGTTTGGATAGTTGTAATACGTGAAATGTAATAAAGCCTTTAAAAAAAGAGTTTACGTAACATAAAAAGTGCTATTATTGAATGGCTTCCGTGGGGACACATTCATAATAAGTATGACGATGCACTCGAGGCGTCCGGGCAAAAGACATTTCAAGAAAATGCTTAGGCAGAGTGCCGATCTTAAAAGCAGACAGTTGATGGAATAATGAGGCGATCGTCTCTATTTGTCATTTTTTTTCTCATAGAAAAAAACCAGCGCTGGATAAAGAGCGACACGCGAGATAATAATATGAACGCTTTACAGTGGAATTACTTTTTAAAAAAATATTCAGGATTCGAACTATTAGGTGGACATTTTAAATACTAATACTTATATTGTAATTCTTATTAATTTATGAATTATCTTACAATTATGTCAGTATAGACTATAGACCGATTTCTAAAACAAAATTCATCCCTTCTTTATCCAAACTGATGTGAAAATTTACTTGTTAAAATTGCACATTAGCTGTCGCAATTTCGTCACTATGTCATGCAGTCTTTGTGTGGAAGAAGACATAAATAAAAAATTGCGAATTACCATACGTTTGTTCGGTTGGATTTTGTTTGATCATAATTATTAATTTACATGGATATGAAAAAGAAATACATTGTATGTACATCATTGAGCATAGTATAGAAGTTTTCATAATAATAAATGAACCCTTACCGAATCATTTGTAATCCGTCATATAAAATTTCAAGCAATTATAAGATTTTATAATTTTAATTTTCGAATCTGACCATACACACGAATGGCTTTTTTAACCGGTTTCGCTCGTCACGAGCATTTTCATCTGAACATGAATCTCTGAACTGAACATAAAAGGTGCCATTCATATATTAAAAATAAACTCTAATTTTTTGATGATCATGAATACATTTTCCCATACTGAGATGGTTATTTTATAGTATGAGATAATTTTTAACAATTCCAACACCGAAACACTTATTTTTAGCAGTTTATTTTTGGAAAATCTTTCTCAATATGAAAACAAAATCGAAAGCTTTGGAATCAAAACGTACTTCATCGATTTACTGCTTAGTTAGACGCGTAAATATTTTGTTTTTATTTAATTTAAAAACAAGTATTCACCTTGCGTAACATTTAACAAAATAACGTTGACTTACTCTGATTTACAACAAGTACAGCGTACTAATAATTCTAAAATGTATTTTTCTCCAGTCCCATTAAATTTCTAACACAACATGTGTATCTATTTACCTATTTATATCACTGTAATTTCATCTTGGCACCTTCTCGGCAATGGAAATAATGCTCGTCGGACAGAATGATTATTTCATCCATTACCTGACCTATTGGAACAATTTACCAACAAAACATGTAATTTAATATGGCCGCGAACGTGCAGCAATATTAGAAAATATGTTTTCGAGAACAACACAGATACCAACATAGAAAAAAAAATGAACTGCAGAAGTTGGTTCATCGCACGATGTACCCCCCGGAAATTAGGATTTTTTTCATAGAAGTAATAACAACATTACATAACTAACAGTATAATGACAATATTAGTTACGACTGTGCAAGAATAAAGTAGAGACACTTTAAGCGGTAACACACATTTCGACGGCTACTTTAATGTACATAGTTTGTGTTGTAAAAAGTTATCAAATAAACATGGATGGTGTTATGCAATCAGTTGAGACCCCCAAAGGCAACATTTCTGGCGAGCGGAAGTAGAATGTCGACTGTCATGATAACCGGTTGACGCGCCAGCCCGAGGGCTCCGTTTCGCCGGCTAAGAATTTTGATCCCAACGACTGCCGCCTACCTACCGCCTCGCAATCCCCGGCTTGATTGAATTCGAAACGAAAACTTTTGCTTTTCGATTATTGAATACGCACAAAAAATAAAGGCGTTTTCCTGCTTTCGTTTCAAGCGACTTTGATCAAAAGCTTTTCAAAAAAAAGAGGTACTTTTGTTATTTGAAGTTAATAATACAATTGATAATGTTTTCAGATGAGTCATATTTTCTTATCTACATATAGTATAAATGGACATTAATGTTAAATATAAAATGTATTCGAATTTTAATGAGAAGTACTTATGACATATTTCTCATTTCTTCGAAAAGCATCTGCAGACTAAATGTGTAAAAAATGAAAATATTATGTATTCAGTTTCAGCCGTCAAAGACTATTTCCCAAATGTTCTCAACAATCAGATAAATTTCACATCCTTTTCTCTTAATAGTAATATTTATATCGGCGGTGTTTGGGCATAACCTGATATCTGCAAAACATTGATTTTACAGAAGGAATATTTAAATACAAAAAATAAGTGAGAAAAAATATATAATCATCAGAATTTCGATTATTCCACTAATCATGGAAGTAATAACGGTTTTCAGGAGATTAAATATTAATAGTAAAAGTATAACTTATATACCTACATATACATTAGACTTTTTTTTATATACCAGCGATCGTAAAAAAATTAGAAGGGTGTAAATGTACCAATATAAACAATTGTATTAGTTTTTACTAATTTTTTTAAATTCTATCCCAGTATAAAACTGAAAACATTATATCCTCAGTGAGTTTCTGCACAGTGAGATTATGTTTAATAAGTATACTCCATATTAAATTTGGCCTCGGTAATAAATAAGTAATACATATTAATATAAGCAAGAAACAATCGATACTACAGTATTTTTGGCTTCGTAGTTAATATTTTAAAATCCTCGTGAAAATATTGCTAAGAAGCGACGTCAAAAAGCAAATATGCCAACTACTTCAAAATTTTAAATTACTTAAGATTTAACGCGTAGAATAAAAGAAAAGCAGCACAGATTAAAACTCAAGGAAAAACAGTCCATACGGCATACATCCATGACCTGAATATCGAATAACAATATTGGGTCGAAAAAATAGTCTTTTGATATATGGCCTAGTCGGGGATAGCACCCGTAACTTTTGATAACTGTGTGGGGATTCTTCAGTTATGCTACAAGGCCAACGTAACAGTAGAGATTACAACACTGACCTATGAAATATCAGCATATTTGTCAAACACAGTAAATAATACAAAAATACGATATTGGTTATTATTTATAATTTTGAATCCGTCGAAAAATGACTTTCTGTTCCGTCACAGAATTCAAAATAAGTATTACAGGCATTTGATTTTTATTTGACATGATTATTATAAGTGATATCAATTTGGTGTAATCTTATATATAAATCAGTAAATAATCTAAATCTGTAATTCCCTTTTGCATTGTTGTTGCAAGTTCAAACAAACGAATTGATTTCGCTCGCGAAAGTTTCGACGGTAAATTTGTTTCGTTATCAATGTGTGTGTAGAGACTCCAATTACTCGAGTATCGAGTAGTACATATATAAAACCGAAACGGCGTATGTATGTCTGTGGGTCTGTAATTTCCCTTTTGCATTGTTGGTCATTAAGTTGCCATAAAAACGAATATGAAAGAAAATATGTTTGATTTTTTTATCGGCGAAGACATTTAGTCAAAATGTAATAAATTAGTCTTCTACTGAACTTTTCCCGGCATTTATTAATATAATAATGTTTTTATTTACGTGAAGGTATTATTTGACATTTCTTTGACAGCAAATTAGATTTTTTCCTTCAATTTGGACATTTTAATGGGCGAGAATAGGGCTGTCAATATATGAAAGAGGCTGTGAAATGTCAATGCCAGTCTGAAATTTTTATTTTAATTCCATTTTAATTGACCTAGACTTTTGAATTTTGAAAAAAGTTGTTTCAACTTGGCCCGTCTGAATTTACGCGCCGAGCTGAACATAACCCCAAACTGATCCGAGCGAAGCCGGGTTCGAATACTAGTTATTTATAATTTTGATTCCGTCGAAAAATGACTTTCTTTTCCGTCACAGAATTCAAAATAAGTATTACATGCATTTGACATGATTATTATAAGTGATATCAATTTGGTGTAATTAATTAATAATTAAAACAATCTCAGTTTAGGTCAAAGCGGCATAATAAGAGATCATCATAATAATACAATGCGCAGAGAAACACGTACGTGGGTCATGTTACGATCAATTCTCAATTAATTCTAAAATTCACACAATTTCAGTACAATCTTAAAATGTCCGAATATAAATATGGTTCTAACGAAGGCGTAAGCCGAAACAGCTATCAACAAATATATAAAATAATTTATGTAGAACTAAAATACATTATTATTTTTCTTACCGTATTATAAATATGGTTATATTTGTATTTTAATGTTAAACAAACATTAATTTAAGCAATTCAACAGATTGACCTTCTTTATTGACTGATTCAACTCAATAGAACGGAGTACACAGATCAGGGAAGCCCAACTAATATCACTTGGTGAACCAAATAAAATATTGCTCGGCTTATAATAAAATGGGCCACACATAAAATGAAAACAAAATGATATTTTTTTCATCCTTTAGACGTATATTTTTATTTCATTTTTTTAAATACCGACCGGAATTTGAACATTGCGCATCGCAGTAGATTAGTTAAATTCGTAACATTCGATCTGTTTCGACACTTCGATTTTACAATTTTTAACAGATTTGGTGCCAAATGCAGCTATAATGCAAATTACTAATTGCCGGAATCGCGAAAATTTATCATGAATATATTTTTGATAAAAATCATGAATTAAATTTTCGTCACAAATTTCGTCATTAATTTTATTATGTTCTCTGAAAAAAATATAAAATTTATAGAAAGTTGAAAACCTCGAATGAGCCACACAAAACTTTCAATTCGGCCACATATGGCCCGCGGGCCATGGTTTAAGCATGCCAAACATGATATAGTGTGAGAGAAGAAATATTTTGCACATGGAATTGTACAACTACTTGATCGGATCATATTATTAATTAATACTGCAATAATAACGGTCATAACTCGACGAATATAATAAACTATCGCCGTCGATAAAATCACTTCTCGACCGACATCGGCTATCATGCTAAGGAGTGGAGGAATATTTTGCGCATTTCTGCTCTAATTCTCGGTCGCATTCGAAAAGTTAATAACTATCAAGAATTTATTTGCAACTAATTTGAAAGTAGGCATTATATTGTTGCAATAATGTCTAACACGCGCGAAAACAAAATGAAAAAAATTGTAAGCCTTCCAAAAAAAACACGATGGTATCGCATCGGCAATTAACTCATTTAATGCTAAATGTTACCGACATAAAGGCGGTGGATTCCGAATTTTTAATTCATAATTAATCACAGAACTATTTGTGTATCGCAATAATTTGTTTTCGCAGAATTGTGAAAACCGTTGAACAAAATAATAATGAACTACTTTGAGCAATCATTATTATTTGTCATTGCCTATAATGACTAGAGAGCACCCAGCATGCGTTGCAATGTCACTAGAAGAAAGTGTTTTATTTTTGTTTATTGAAATGTTTTTGGAAACATAATATGTTTTGCTTTCCTGTGTGGTGCGGTCAGAAACACACTTGTAATGATTTTCCCTGTGCTTTGTTGATGGGCATTGCAAATGCGAGTCGCATTGGAAACTGCAGAATTTTTAATTTGAATGACATGCCTGTTGGAATCAATGGGATGCGTGGCAACGGTACATTTTCTCCTTTAAATTTTCCATTTAAAATTGTAGCTTTGGTGACATTTTTCATTATCGTTTTCAGTGAAAGCCTGGTACCGTTGCAAAGTCGTGGTGGATTTATATTTCGGAGAAGAATGATAGTTACGCCAATTTTCAATGCTAAAACGTGCGCCAGCATGCCTGGCAAAACAAGTGAATTATAGAGACGCATACGGGACAATCAAACAAACAACAAATTTTCAAAAGTTCATTTGTATATATAAAGATGAGCCAAGTTCCAATGACTCATGTATTACATTTATAAACCACGCCTATTAACCCCGATACACTATGATTTAAAAGATTCTTGTACAATAATAATAATACTTCTAACTCCATGAATTTGTCTGCATTATTGAAGCATATTAAATTAATCCTTCGACTAAGTTATTAATCAGTTTTTAATGACACACTTCAAACGAATGAATGCCCAGCCCCATAATGAGTCTATAATAAAAGCTTTGCATTAGAAACGAGCATGATTTTAAAAATATATTACATAAAACCATTAATAAGCAGCAGGCGAATGAATATAAGGAATCTAATAAAATTATATAGGTATATTAACCTAACATGCATATCATTAACAAAAAGTGCGATGTTTTATTGGTTTATTTTTCCCGGATGCAACATTCTCGTAACGTTATAAAATCAAATAACAAAATGTGCGCCGTTTTTTACTACTTCATATGCTTGTACCATGGGTTTCATGCCAATTAGCTGTAAAAGAAACAATCTCTCACGAGCCAACGATAGTCACAAGAAAACATAACAGTACATATTAACTAAGGTTATTAGCTTTTGGCATATTATGGTAAAAGTATCCTCGGCGAACTAACGCAACAGATCAGGCTATAAAATTCCTTTTTAACGATGCAATTTCACGATGAATTAAACTTCGTGATTATCATGTGTATAGTGTATATGATAAATTTCACCGATTGCAACATTTATTACTAGCCTGAATTATAAGTGTGACAAGACAATAAATTATCGGCTGGACGGTGCCTAGTAATAAATAGGGAAATAAGCCTACTTAAATAATCTGTCAATAAATACGACAAAAAAACTGCCTCGAGCGTGTTCGAAAATTTAAATCTTACAAGATTAAATTAATAACACCTGCAATGTGAAATTCACAATATTCATTACCGATGGATGAGCAGCAATCTAACAAAATACAACAGTGTATAAGAGACAAAAATAACGTCACTCTGGTGACAAATTCTTAAATAATTATTCACGTTGGGTGTGGATTTTTGATAGTGGCAACATTCCAATCTGAGAATTCGAATATATTCGATTATTTTCAAATATTTTGCTGTGTTGGTGGTATTAATGAATCTGAACAAAATGGAAGCTCGATAAACGTAACTGAATAAATTGCATGTTTAATTCAAAAATAAACAATTTAAACAAGAATTTATGTCCGTGATTCTACTGCAAAAAGTGCATGTAACGAATGCGTAGATTTGAGTTGTTCCTAGAGTAAAAGAGAAACAATGTATTTAAAAATGTATTTTCTACAAAAATGTTCTAAAATTTTAAAGAATTAGTGTTTTCCACAGCAGAAATAATAAAAGCTAAATAATATACAACACACTTAAAGCTCCAGTGTATTTGATTAACAAAGAGACCCAATACTATTTATTTTTGAAAACGTAATTGAAGTTGATTATAAGCTTCACTGGTATTTGACACAAAATGTTCCTACTGCGGGTAGTATGTATTGTATCCAAACGATTACTTTGAAGTTTGCTTTGCCTTTTTTCCGTAAAAATGTTATAGTGTAGGTCTTTTGTGAAGAATCGGATTAGTTAACATGAACGACTCCTTTCACGATAGCAAGCAGTTTGTCACTCATTTCATATTTAATTGGAAAACCACAATAATTTATCCATAGAAAATATAAGATGGAATTTCAAATATCTAATCTGAATCGTTTGAATTTTGTACTTTTCCATGAGCTTTGTCGATAACGACACGGGTTAAGGTTCCCGGGTTGTCAGTTTAAGTTCATTCGTGTATGTACTTAAAATGCCTGAAGATACCGAGAGACGAATTTTATATCGAAATATTTTTTTTAACATCCCATTACGAACTCCCAGTGGATTTGCTCAACCTCCATTTTTCGAACATAGTTGGGATATTAAAAGTTTAGAATAAGGACATAGCTACCTATTCGCATTCGCTACGTTCCGGTTTAAGGATCGGTAAGGTTTAGGAGGAAATTTTAGACAACACAGACACCCACGTATCCGACCAGAAATCAATAAAACGAATGAACAATTTAAATGACGGACTGGGATTCGAACTTGTGCCAACGACGTTAACACTCGACCACGTACCCGGCTTATAGCATTCTGAATGCCCTAAAGACATTGAGTGAATTTAAAAAATCTCACGAATTCAACGCCGCATTATTGTCTACTTGCAGCTTTAAATCGCCTGGGAAGAATTATTTTAATGCCATAAACCATGCCCTAAATAGGAAAAAAAGGACCTGATCCATGGAATCACCTGCATTTTTCAATGGCGGCAAATTAAAGGTAACCACAACTCTTATTTTCATCTCGACTTCGGCTTTACAAACACCGACTGTAAATTGTAACTCCCCCACGCATCTAAAAAAACAAATCGACTGCCTCTTAGAATAACGCACCAACTCTAAAAAGTCAACTTTCTTTAAGAAAAAAATAAACATGTCAAAAAATATGTAGCAACAATAGTTGTACAAGCGAATATTAAATATAAGGATTGTTTGAGCATACACTACAATAATTAGAACAAGGGTGGATATTATTTTTTGCCAAATTTAATATAAAACTCTGTACACTTTTTTTTTCAACTACCATTATTAATGTTTGCCGTGTCATGAAGCTGCCAATGTACTATTTCAAGAATACTTGTCAAATGCATGGCACATTGGTGACATCTGTAAGGGCTTCGTATTGTAATTTCCATTTTTTGACACTAAACAAAACAGCGATAATTTGTCGACTCCTTTTCTAATTTAATTGGAATAAACTGAAATAACAACCAATGTTTTTAATAACCATCAATAACCATTTTTGATTTTGTCGTTAACAACCCGAGTTTTGTCTTTGGACATCTTCGGGCATTACAAGTGCACAACTGAACTGAAATTCTAACAGCACTTACAGTATAAATCCTCAATCAATCCATCAATAAGCTATCTCACTTTGTAAACGTGTTGCCCACTTATTATGCACTAGAATATAGCAACATATTTTCCGTACCAGTTCTGGCTTATAAATTGTTTTATCTAAAAGAAATGCGATAATAGTTTTTTTTTCCAAATTACACGTTCGATATTATAAAATAATAAACGCAATCTCTATACCTAAAATAATATATTTTTTTATATTATTTATGAATTAGCGCGTTATTCCATGAAGCAGTCGAAATGTCTTGTTGGGCGAAGGGAATTCAACAAAGAAAAAAAACAATAAGATTCGATTATTGAATGACAGGAAACATGATAGACACGAATAAAAAGATTACCCTTGATATTTTACATACAGCCGAGAAATAAACCATTATTAAATACATCATAAATAGTATTGAATCATTCTATAGTGATTCAGCAGTTTAAATTGGGCCAATTCGTTTTCCTAACACTTTTTAACACGCTAGAAATTTCCCGTAGAGAATATGTTTAAAAAAAATCGGAGTTTAACTGCAAATTTTCCATACTCAAACTCTACTGCTTTGGGTAAAACTCTATTGCTCCAATACTGGTTTGTGTACTGGATAAGTGTTTATAAAAACTAATAACAATAAATTAACCCCTTTTGGCTGGTAAAAGTAATAGTTATAATGTTATTGTGGCATTGTGATGACAAGTAAATTTACATAATTTAATACGACTGATGGATGAATGGTAAGTCTAGCGGTTCTCAATAAATACTCTATTTTTATACAATATTGTGTAAAATGATCGCAGATCACATTTCAAAAGAATTTAACTTTGCTTTGTGTGTTTATGAATGGAAAAGAAATATTTGTTTCGCTTTTCTTTCAAAAATATAAATAAATCATGTGTTTACAGCTTTAATATTTTTTTTTGAACTAATTTTTTTTAAAAATATATATTATACTATACAATACACAATACACTTTATTTTATCCAATTTACTCAACTGATTAAAAAGATACAAGCATAATTCTAAATGTCGCGCGAAAAACCAAAATCGCGAAAAATGTGCGGTATTACGTGTAACTTTGGCCCGATAAATGATAAATGAGTGTTAAACAATTCATTTGAGACATAATAAATTGAGAAAAAAGTCGTACCTGTCTATATTTATTATCTTTTAATTTGAAAGGGCCCATAAGTGTTTTCTTATTTTCCTAAGGCAGAATTTTCCCACGCACCATAAACAATGAACTAGTTAGAACATTTCAATTACGATTCTACATTGTATTCGTCTCTAAAGTATTTATTTATTATAATTAATGTTAATCTGGACTGCTGCCTTTCTCAAATACGGACTGAAATACGTTTGCCATAAATTCTCAACCTGCGATCTACAGGTTTTAATGACGTTCTTGGTAAATATATTTATTATTTCCCCGCAACCACACGCACCGCGTACATATTTAGAATGTGTTTTTCAGTTGCAACTGAATAAAATAGTTATTTTTTATATTAAACTTTAAAAAATGGTATTACGATTAATTCTGATAGGCAAAATATTTTTAAATTAAAATATACCCAATCTCAGATTTATGCAATTAAAAAAAACCTACTTGATTAGTAGGGCAGAATCTGACATATTATACATATATCCATATGGTATTGATAACTGTTTAACAGGTTTTATGCTAAATATGATTGTATTGTTTTGTATTTCAATCGGTCGAGCTATTTCATTTTTATAAATAACTAGTATTGCTACCCAGCGTCGCTCGGACTAAGCGACCAATAATTATTTAATTTTATATCATTCGACATAATTATATCACAAAATCTAACATCCAAAATAGAGTTAAAATAAAATCACAAACTTTATTTAATTTGATGACAGATAATTCTCGCCCATTAAAATGTCCAAATTCAAGGAAAAAATCTAATTTGCTGTCAAAGAAATGTCAAATAATACCTTCACGTAAATAATAAACATTATTATTAATAATAAAAGCCGGGAAGACTGATTTATTACATTTTGGCTAAATGTCTTCGCTGATAAAAATTCAAACATATTTTCATTCATATTCGTTTTTATGGCAACTTGCAACAACAATGCATAAGGGAATTACAGACATACATATGTACATACATACGATAAGATAAAATATGTCCGAAAAACACTTCTGTTACAACTAGTGATGGTTTTAGTTTAAACCATTTTTAAATAAAACCCGAAATTAAAGTTTTACCGTTCGTACTTAGGTAACTCTCTGTTCTTAGGTCTTAATTGATAACTTTGTTTACTCCAAGTGTTGTGTGACAAATAGTGACACGCGTTTCGCCTGTTCAATAAGCATCTTCAAACTTCCCATCCTGCAGGGTTACTTATGCTTACTTATCACTATTTGTAACACAATACGTGGCATAAACAAAGTTACCGTCGAATCCATCAAAAGATCAAAGCTCAGTTTAAGTTAATTGTTTTCGGAATTTACGTTGAACATAATCTTAATATCCAGCTTTTTGATGGTGAAATTAAATGGACGTTGGTCATTCAGCTATCAGTATTGTCATTCTATGATTTCGCAATCAATTTATTACAATCACATTCAACATTAAGTTTTATTTTATATTAGCCCGGGCTTTTTTCACCGAATTAAATGTGTATATTTTGGCATCAGAAGCGTACATGATAGAATGACTCAAGTTATACATTATATTACGGAGACAAAAGTTGGCTTTTAATTTGGAAACGCTTTTTATATGAATACTTTAAATCGACCTAACGTTGAATGACTGTGGAGCAGCAATGATAAACCAGCATTGTGATCAGAAATATCTGGACTCGATACCATTTAAAAAACAAAACAAAAAAAGATCTTTATCTCGAACAGATTCCGATGTTATTCGCACCGTCTCAAAGTGGGTGGTTTCTTTATTGGCATCTAGTGCGGTTGACAGTTATACATAACTGCTTTTGATTTTTTTATTAAATTGCTTGCATTTTGCCAGTCGACCTAGTTTAAAAGCGTGCAGTAATTTGCATAACTTTATATCGGTTAAATCATATCTCGGTGCACGCAGTTATGAAACGAAGTAAATAAAGTAGACGTTCGTAGAAGCATACTAGTCTAGTTTATAAGGGATCAAAGTGGTTCCTAATAATATGGATTCGTTACCATTCGAATATTTTTTCCCGTCTATCAGCTAAACAACAATCTTCTTTATACTATATTTATGTAAGGAAGATTACAGAATTACTCCCTAAACACGAATCTGAAAGACTATTTGACGACAACGTTTAGACATGAATACATATAGCCATCATTCGTTCCTTTTTCAAATAACAAATGAAATATAATATACAGTGAAACCCCGATTCTACGTTTTTCAAGGGACCGTATAAAACAAATGATTTATGCGGGTAACGATGAATGCGGGAAAGTTTTACATATGAACTAAATGCCGGGACTATATAAAATGAACGCATTATGCGGGAAAACGTATAATACTAGAATGGAAGATCGGGGTTCCACTGTATACGTAAATAATTTATTTATTTCATTTTTTTTTTAAATATTTTATCACAAAGAGTGAACGTTTAAATTAAAAGATAGAAATAGGCAACGAAAAAATCGTTCCTCCAATCCAACTGTTTCGTATTAAAAATCTCCTGTTTAAGCTTTCCACATTTTTATATATATAGAGATATTTAATGCAAAAAAACCGTGTGATTCACCAAAGGGAACTTTAACAATCACGATTAATATGAATACATAATTATGGACATCATTATTTTCTTTTTTAAATAGAAAAAAAATAATGGTCATTTATTTTAAGAACTCTCAGTAGCTATACGGTTTAATATACAGATAATTCACTTTATTTGTTTTCTTGTGTTTTTAAAATATAACATCAGAAAAAGGCGAGGAAAAAACCTTCTTTCAATCCAAATGTTATGTATTTAAAAGCTTGTTGTCAATTAAGCATGCTTTACACGATTATATTTATATAATGCAGAATTACCGTGTGAGTCGCCAAAGGGAATATTAGTTTAATAAAAGTCGCTCATAAACTATATAGCAAAATAATCAATAAAGTACATCCTAAATTATCAATAAATATCTGCTATACAATTCTTAGAGAACTATTATTAAATGCAGACAGCAGCTTCATAGTTATTTATATAATCTCGACAAATTATGATAAATTTATTTGGGGCGTGGTCGTTTCCGGCTTAAAAAATGGGTAAATATAATACTATTTTTCATCTCAGTCACACAGCATCAAGGATTTCCGGCTCAAATCTGTTATAAAGCGTTTATCGAAGTTACTTAGTAAACTAGTATACACATTAATTTACTATAAAATACCTTTGTACTATATTATATATATATATATTAGGAGATTTTCTTCAGCAAATTAAATGTATGTCGGGTCCGTGGCGCAGTGTTCAACGTCATTGGCATTTGTGCCGGACTTCGCGGATTCAAGTCCCAGTACAAACAGAATATTTTCGGTCGATTCATCGATTCCTATCGAAGGCATGGGTGTTTGTGTTGTCTAAAAAAATATATCTCCCACCAATCCGATTTTATAAGCAGGGCGTAACAACAGCGACTAGCTAACCACTAGCACTGTGCTAGCCCTCACATCCTTTCAATCCCTACTCTCTTCGAAAAAGAGAGGTTCATAAACTCAGTAACAAGCAGTTCTCGTAGAAAAACGTATGTTGACGTAAGTCTTCCTTATGCGCCATATTGGGAGTGGACATAGTAAAAGTAAAGATTTCATCCAAATGCGGAAATTTACACATTTTTAAAAAGCCACTGCAAAAAAATAATGCAATTTGACTAGAAAAAAGTATTAAAACCAATGGAAGTTGGTGATAAAATGAGTCGGAACAAGAACACACCTATTAAATAACATCTTTTATTGGTTATTATTTTGTTGCATAAATAACATGGTTTATATGGTGGGTCAACCGACATGTTTTACGTTTCTACAGCGTATTCAATTACATTTTATGTGCAAAACATCTTGTGCTATTATTTTCACCGGCCAAGAATTCTAAATATTATTTGCACTTCTTTTTATATATTTGAATTTAGAACATAAAAATAAATCACAGAATAAGGACTAAAAATTCATCTAGATCTGGCAACTTTATCCAGAGACAATTATTAATGAACCAAGTAATTCAAAACTATGGAGCGTTGCATCTATCTGAAACTCAATAATGCATACCAGAATGCAGATTGTATGAAATGAATCATAAAATTGACCTTTTATTTAAGAAACTATGACGTTAAAAAATCCGTTATGCAAGTTCAACAAACCAAATTAACTGCAAATCATAATAACAATGAACTAGCTTATTTATTTTTATATGATAGAGCATTAAAATAATTCAAAATAATCATGACATTCAGAATTGTTCAAGAGACGTTTCCGTTCAAATATTTGTTTTAGAATGGCACAATTCATATTTTTTTTATTATAATTATAGGAAAAAGGTCGACCGCCATAATTCGTAATAATGAAGTTGAAAGATTTTAAAAATAATTCATAAAGCAGAGCGGATTATAAAAGCAATATATAATTGAAGATGCAAGACATTTAGGAAATGGCATATAATTTTCATATTTTAAAGACTATATCTATGGAACGATATCCTTATTTTAAAAATCTAAAATACAATCATTTCGGTATAAAAATACCAAGTTATCTCGAATCATAATATATTATTGGTTTGCGAGTCGCCGAAAGGCCACTTTCTGTCCTGGTGAGTAAATACTTTTTTTTGAATGCACATGCTGTTCTTCTAAAACTGTTTCATTCAACGGCCCCCTAAATATGAAAAAAAAATCCGCGGCTCCTCTGAACAAAAACATAATTTTCTGTTTGCGGTCCCGGTTTTAAAATTGCAAAATTTGGTAGTTTTAAATATTTATTTTTTCACGTTTGAGATAATTTATAACAATGTCATTTTTATACCATACACATTTTTAAAATTGCAAAATTTTATAGTTTTAAATATTTATTTTTTCATTTTCGTTTGAGATGCTCATATCATAATCAAAAATTGTATGCGGTGTCATTTATATTGATATATGCGCATATCACAGTGCTATACAGAAAAAAAATATAATTTCTATTAACTGATTCCTTCTTGGATTCATGGATCAATTGGCACACGCTCAGCCATGTCGACCATAGACATTGCGGTCAGCTGATTTCTCACGCGACACCTTCCATAAACACTCGATATTTGATATACCTACCATACTTAGAAGCTGTGTTGCCTTGCTTAGCACATTATATAATATACGATGATTTAAAAATAAAATGGATTAATTCCACATTTTTTAGGGCTAAGATCAGGACCGGTGTCGCTCATCGCGAGCATTGTTAAATGATGACAAAGAAATCTAAAAAAAAATGTATGACTGATAACTATGTAAATAACGTGTCGTCAACCTGGTCCGTACCACACACTAATGGGCGGTAAAGGCTTCCGTGGTAGGCGGTGGCCGATTTTTGCTTTTACCGCAAAATTTTGCTTCACAATTTCTCACAACATCAGGCTCAAGTTTCTCTTTATTTATTGAATTTGATTTTTAAAATATCTTGTTTTTTTTCAATATATGCATACGCACTCTTCTTTTGTTGCAATAAAATGTTGGTTTTAAAACTTGTCTTTTCAAATCACCTAAATTATTTCAAGAATTTTCTTCACCCATATACTGGATTGAAATATAACGATGTGAGTGGGCGGTTAGGAAATTTTACCATGAAAAACAAGCAAAAGTGGGCGGTAGACATAAAAAGGTTGACGACCCCTGATGTAAATGGTTCTAAATATATCAAGAGAACTTTCGCCGATAATCATTCAAATTAAAAATGAATGAAATTTAATTAATAACTACCAATTTGAAATAAAGTCAATAATATAATCACCAATAATAAATTGAGTAGACCAGACAATATCTCCATTCTATTTTACCTGGTTGCTGTTTTGGAATTATTGTGAATTGCCTATTTGATAATACATGTGAAAACTATTCAATTATTATTTTATCGTAATTGTCTTATTTTTTTTCTAAATGAGATTTAATTAAGAATGCCTTAATCAAAGCAAAGTACATATATTGGGGGCAGCTATCAGGCTGGGTCGTGTCGGTAAACGACCCAACTGCTGCGTCTATCCGTTCGTTATAGGCGTGAGTATTTGTTTAATTTGAGTTGCTCAAATTAATTAACACGGGTTATATTATGACAGAATAATACTTTAGAATTGACATTTTTAAATAAATAAATCCACACTGAACTAAAAAATCATTTCTCATTCATAGACAGTGAAAGTGTAGTTTTGGTATTGAAGATTTTTACGTTGTTTACAATATGATCATTACAATGAATTATGAGCAATTATGTTTCAATTGCTGGTTGTAATTTACGATAGAGTATAAATATTTCGTTCATAAATTCCAAAGTATATAAATACTTGTACTCGGCGTTGAATAATATTGTAAATAAATTATGATATAATCGTTAAATTTTAACGTCTAGCAGCCAGGAAATCGCCAAGTGCTGAGGAAGCGACAAAGTGTAGTGACCGGTCGAGATACATGATCCCATGCATGCGAAAGAAAGACGATGTGAAGATATGCAGAAATGTGTTTATTGAATCGACATTGAATAATTTGTCCGTACACTTGATTCGCCATTATAATAAGTTCAACAAACTCTACGTTCAAAGCTTTCTTTTACCGCCGAGTGTGTGAAATATGATTTGTAACCCTCAATGTTTCTGATAGCTTAAAATCCATTAAAAAAACATGCTACGTATTCTATATTTAAAAAATATATTAACTTTTACTATAGTTTTGAATTTCTTTTAAAATAATTTGCTGATTGTGAGCTTTATGAGCACGACTACGACGGACAGTTAAATCAGAAAACGGTATTTATATATCTGATATAAATGTTATGCCATCAATTTAATTATACATCAGCCACTGTAGCTTAGCGGTAAGAAGTTTCCCGGTTCAATTCCTGGCAATATCAATAACAAACATAAATATATTGAATCTACTTAACATATTTGCGATCTTGCTCATTGGATTTTGTGACTTGGTTCTTGTAAATATCTCGAATGACTTTGGTTAAATTGTTGAGTTAAATTGAAAGGGTTTAATTAAATCAGGGCTGTGGAGTCGGAGTTTTTTGACCGGCGTCTGGGTTGTCGCGGCGCTTTGGCCGCGATCGTACTGGGAGTCGGAAATTTTGAACTTTTTATTTTTGCATTTTATGTCAAATTTGGCTATTGGCCGGATTAGTTGGTTGAAATATAATTGAATACACATAAATAGGAAAGGTAGGGAAAAAACGTGACAAAATGTTTTTTAAATTTGTCGGAGTGTTGTTTTTAGTCAATGTTGGAGGCGGAGTCGTGCTTTTTGGAGATGCTGGAATCGGAGTCGTAATTGTTTTTACCGACTCTACATCCCTGGCTTAAATTCTCCAAAAAGTTTTTTCAAATGACAAAAAAAATGGCGCGTAGGCAATTAGTTATAATGTGTTGTTTGTTATTAAAAATAACGCATAGATAATTTATTCTTCAGATGTCAACTGTCACTTCTGGTTGTAAAGGCGCTATTTTCTATGAATAAAAAAAAAGTTATAGATCTACATACTATATTTTCATGCAGATCAGGAACGGCGAGCGAAGCCGGTTTTGATGTTTATTGCAATATATGTGAAAGTAGTACTTTATATATTTATAATATAGATAATTAAGAAAAATCTAAATATTCCTCGAACTTATTTATGCATAGTCTCTCAAAAGTGATAGCAGTCTGTAAACAGGAAACGGCGCATGCGATATCATAAACTATCTGTCTGTTGTTCACATGTCAAACAACAACAACGCGTTCTGCAGAAGATGTTGCTTTCTTGCCGATCACATAATCGGGTTGTGGATAACAGACAAAATTTGGTTATGAGCTGTGCATCTGGGAGGTTGTTGAACCGCGTTAAAGGCCGCGAAGGATTTAACTCGACCGGTAAACCGAACATACCTGAGAAGCTTACCGGCATATGCCAGCGCAGTGTCCCAAACGGCCGGGTCATCTTCGTATTATTTTTATCACGCCGAATGCGTGCGAAATGACATTTAGGGTACGGCCACAGTGACAGGCGTAACTTCTTGCGTGGAGTATCGTCACTTGCTTCATTATCAAAGGTTGCCGCAATGAATTTAACGATAGCACCGTCTGAGAAGTCGAAGCGCAGTTTAAATTCCGAAGTCAAATCAGTTTGAAATTTAGCAGCGCTGGCTTCGGCGCACAATTTTTTACGTTATGACGATACGTTTTGACTTCTAAGACGGCGCCATCGTTAAAATCAGGGCTGTGGAGTCGGAGCCGGAGTCGCGGAGTTGGGGCTTTTTGGCCGGGGTCGGAGTCGTCGCGGAGATTTATCCGGAATCGGAAATTTTGAAAAGTTCGAACTTTTTCTTTTTAAATATAATATGTCAAATTTCGCTATTGGCCGGATTGGTAGGGTTGATATTTAATTGAATAGACATCAATAGGAAAATTAGGCAAAAAAAAAGTGACGATATTCAACTTTTTTTAGTCGGAGTCGGGGTCGAACATTTTTTACCGACTCCACAGCCCTGGTTAAAATCATTGCGGAATTCTTTGATTACGAAGTAAGTCTCGCTACGATACGCCAAAATTTACGCCTGTCACTGTGGCCATACGATTACCCCGGGACATGTCTTTTAACTTAGTGTTGCTTAGTTTTTGTTCAATAATAAATGCCAGAATTTTCTGTTCAATTTAAAGAATCGGCATGATTTACAACTCAAATTAATTGCCTCGATTACATCGAATAAAGATCAGTTTTAAGGCGTTCACCGTCACTGTTTAGTGGAAAGACTGGAAATGCATTGTTTTGAATTAATTAAACACATTGTATAATAATAAATCCACATATATTCTCATAAAGATCAGGACCGGTTTCGCTCATCGCGAGCATTGTCAACTGATCAACGTTACGTGAGCATTTTTCGGTGTCGAGTCATTATCCGAGTATTTATGCATTGATGAAGAACATTTATCGATCCGCGTTGTTAAATTTTTCCCTGAGTTAAGAATATAACACAAGCACAAACATTATAGATATATTTAACGAAATTGGCTAAGGTATTGATGTCTTTCGTGATACGGGCATACTTTTGAGTTCAGTTTTAGAGTAAGTACATACATTCAACTATGTAGATGTCCGAGTATTTTGTTTATCATTATTCAAAACACGGATTTACAATTCTGTTAAAAATTATCGTAATTATCTCTCTCTCGTGTCTTGCGATATGTTTATTTTGCAACCATGTTGTTTAGCCTAAAGAACTACTAATTATAAACACTCGTTATTTGAATAAATTAAGTGCATATTTTGGATGCTTTCGTTTCCGATGAATATGCATGAACGTTTTCTTAAAAGCGAAAGGACGTGTTCAAATCTCACCCAGGGCTAGTGGCGAATTATTTTTAAGCAACAAGATTTCTAATAGCAAAAATTAATTCATCGCTAGATAAAGATTGGCGGTCGTGATTGATCGATGCATGCTGAATAAAAAAAACACTTTTAACTGACCGTCAGAACAAACTAATTGCCTTTCAAATAATTATGCGAAATCATAAGACGCCATGTGCTTACGATGTTACGACTACAAGAGATGCGGGGTCAGCGGACTATTATAAAATCATAGACAATATGATTTCATCATTTTTAAAAATATCTGTCATTGTCTATGAATCCGATATATTCCCGCTATTCTCTTTATGCATTGGATCCATATTGCCGGAGGTTTTTAATGGTTATAATTTCCAACAGTGGTCATTTTCAGTGCTGATAAAACCAGCGCGCAGTATCATATATATAAAATAAGGTTTAACTGATTTTATATCGTGTCAGACTCAATTCGCTTCTACTATTTTTTTGATCTCAGATTACTAGTATGTATGTATTGATAAAAAATTTTCGATCAGATTTTGAGTATAAATTTATAACTTTGTTATTTCACTGGTTGTGTAACTAGCAGGGCTGTGGAGTCGGTGAAAAATAATCCGACTCCGACTCCAGCATTTACCAAAACCACGACTGCGACTCCGACTCCAACATTGACCAAAAACACGACTCCGACCAAAAAAAGTTCAATATCGTCACTTTTTCCCCCTAATTTTCGTATTTATGTGTACATATTCAATTAAATATCAACCCTATCAATGCGGCCAAAAGCCAAATTTGACATATAAAATGCAAAAATAAAAAGTTCAAACTTTTCAAAATTTCCGACTCCGAGTACGACTCCGGTCAAAACGCCGCGACGACTCCGACTCCGGCCATAAATCTCCGACTCCACAGCCCTGGTTACTAGGCATAACACTTGTTTCGCTTATTCGAGAAACATCTTAAGACTTACATGTATGTTAAAAAAAAAACATTTAAAGTGAAATAAGCCTCATCAGTAATTATGTTTATGATATTTGAAAAATAAATTGTATACAAAACTAGTATTTCCGAATTACGAAATTTCGCCTGAATTACAACAGGGATCTATCATTAATAAAGTATAGTTTTTTTGTATCAAAGTATTATGAGTGTCCTTATGCCGATGTCGATAAGGAATCCATATGAATTACCATGAAAGCAAATAAATATTGATTCACTGATGTAGTAAATAATACAAAATCAATTAATTTTACAATAAGTAGGCAAATTTGGTATCGCTTTCCTCCAACCAATGTATTCCATTAAATAAACTGATTGCAAGTACGTCACCCATGGCATCTAAATTTGGTATCAAGTACTTTCGAAAACAAATTGAAAAAGGACTAAACGATGAAAACCAACATCCAATCAAATCGAACCTGATATTTAGGCATTCAAAAAACTCGATTACTTAGCATCGATTATAAGATGACCAAATATAGACGCGTCGATCGCGTTTAAAAAATATATGAATAGATCACATATTGCTTTCTCGAAGTAATGAAGTTAGCATTCTGCCATAGTTCAAATTAGTCGCACAGCATCACAGATTATGGCGAGGTATGATAAGCTCGGGCACACCTTTCACGCCGTTAGATTGGCTATTTGGAAAGATGCATGAACGGCGATAGCTTCTTTCAGAGGTTAATCTGATCCGATTTCACAAAACATACATACTTCTAATTGTCATATTCTTCCGTTATCCGGCCAATCTCGCCCATGTATAAAAAATGTCCACGACAATTGTTAAAATATTTCATTGAATAACTTGCCAGCTTTCACAACATAAGAAAACATTCGCAACTAATGTTTACAGGAGGTCGCTGAAGGCAAACTGTATATTTCATTATCTTCAGAATTCTTTTTTTAATTTAAATTATTTGAGAAAAATATTAATTTCATATTTCAACTCATTTTCACATTACGCAAAGATCAAATATACATATTATCCAACTGCTTCATTAACCCTTTGGATCCCAGACCATTTTGGAAAGAGCCCGTTAAAAAAGGCAAGGATTTTTTTAACAAAGTAGTCTGTATTATATTATTAATCTCAGCTAATAGAAACTCATAAGTGATCATGGTTTTAATGTGATTCTATGATGTATACTGTAATAAGTTATTATTTTATAAAGGTTGTAAAAGCATACACTATGAACAAAAAAATCTAATGGAGCCGATAGATCGGCATTGGGATTCTTCGCATATATTCTTGGAATGAAAGAATTAAATCAGGTATTTTTTTCTGCATGTCCACAGCTAATATGTTCTATACATTCAATATTATTGAGAGAAAGTCTGCGTCATGTATTCGCACTACAACCCTGTTTAATGTTGATTATGTAAGGAAAAGGTGGAAATGTCACACATGCAAACACATTCGTCATACATTTCATCGATTCAATATCCAATATAACATGCAAACTAAAATTTAGCCATAGACCACAGAAATTAAGTATGGCATAAGCCCCTGTGCGACTGTGGTCGGAAATGATTATGCAGCCACAAAATAAATACGCAAAAAAAAGTCATTGGAAAATTATTTAATTAGAAACTTTTCCATTACGACGTAAATTATCTACATTTTGCAAAGACATTGTTTCGCTCCGATTTTTACGCGTATCCCGCGGGCCAATGTTTTGTAACGGAGCCAACTGTGGATAATAAATTGCAAATCAATGGTGATAAAAAAAAACCAGTTGTCAAACATAGAAAAAAGTCAAAAGACGCGAATACATGAACGATTATTTTAATTTACGCTGCACAAAAGGTGAATACAAATAGCAACACAATATGAATAATAATATATTATTATTCAAGTATACCAGTCGCGGGGCTCATACAAATAAATAAGACATAGACTGTCAAAGTGACACATTCGAAATATTTAAAAAATAGAATAAGATTATTACAACAATAGGGGTTGCCATCTAAAAAATATATGCTGTCGCAATTGCATTACAGAATTTTAAATTTCGAGCGATATAGATAAAAGCGTCAGGAAAATGAAATTCTCCTTTGTAATTCTGACGTTTTGCACTATTGTTAAAATTGATAGACAAAATAATATCTACATTTTGCAAAGGTTTCGCGATTGATAACTTTTGCAAAATATTGATAAGAAACGTATCATGTCGTTCGTTGACGATCACCGCTCGCGAACTGTCTACGATTCCAGTCCGACGGTAGGATGATAAGGTGAAAACAAAAACGACGGTGAAAAAAATGGCAGGAGAAAAAATACTCGATATAATGAACTAGCTATTGATAATATTATTGAGATGAGAAAAAATCTTAACATGCTGCAAAAGTTGCCTGTTGACAGCCGTATTTAAAACTATAATAATCTACGTGTCCGTTGTCTTTATAATACATATACCGGTAAAAGCATGACGTATTTGTCGACGGATACCTTATTTAACACAAAAAAGATATAAAACACGGTCGGGAAATAAACGGGGGCACCCAACACGGCATTTCCATTCCAATACGGCCAAGCGAGCACCCAGATGTTTTTTTTTACGTTGCGGGATCGGCACAGGGTTGAACGAGGATAAAACGCGACGTATTCCAATATCAAATACAAAAACAATTGGCGTCGCGAGTTAGCGCTGCCGGTTTGAGAACTAGACAATCCAGTAAGGGATATTTCACTTCGATAGAGATATACGTTTCGAAAATCAGTTCAAGAACACGTGTCAAGTATTGCATGTATGTATGTGTTTTCATAGTGTAGTAAGAAATAAGCCAATAATACATTACATATCTCAAATAAATTATAGCTTTAGGGATGGAAAAAATAACACACAATTTGTTTCGTCGGTGTAAGATCATATGAAATGACGATACAAAATATTAGCATTGTGATAAAAGGTAATAATATTTGAATAGCAGATTTTTTTAATGGACAAAAAACGTGGTTTATCATATAGACACAACTAAATGGTAATGTGACATAACGTGTAAAATGGCTTCGGCTAGTGTAGTAACCTTTACAATTATTAATACGATTGACAATAAAGGATTGAACAAGTCATATATGTAAATATTTGACGTGTATCAATAGACTATTAGATAAGTGTCAAGTGCTATACGGGCAGGAGAATTTAAAAAGCTATTATATGGGTATTTTGAAATATAACGATAAATTGAGAGTACACGATAAATGTGTATGGATGTTCATTTGTTTGTTCGATGATGAATCTATCTATTCGTGAAGTGGTTTCCACCTCGGTCGAGATCGAAAGTTTTCCGAAAAAAACGTCACGATTAACGCCATTATTTATTATACAGATCAGCGATAAACGCCCGTGAGAAAACGAATACATTATAGTTTACTGACTAAGTTGAAAACAATGCACAGGTTATCATTATATTTCATTCATCTACTAGCTCGTTACGAAATCTAGCGGAGACAAGAAGCAACATTCGGAATTTTACACGGTGTGAAAATTTTATGATTTGAATTGAATCAGTTAACCGTCAATTTGAAAATCGAACGTTTAAATTAAACTGCTTTGTTTCTATGTTTTCTACCTTGAAAATACACGTTCGCTATCTTTTTCGGCAAAAAAATTAAACGGAGAGTAAACGAAGAATAAGAAAACTGGCATAACTTAAAGTTGTATACAAAATGTGTTGTGGCGTTCTTTTTCTATTTATAATTGAATAAGGAAAAAAAGCAAAGGATAATAATCTATCGTTTCATTGTGTGAATCTGATAAACTTGTTTATTTTTTTCAGTTGAAAATATTCGATGAGTGAAACCGATCCCGATCATCTCATAAGATTTCGGTCTCTGTGGTCTAGTGAGTGGCAAGAGCATTGCCGTGGCGATCAGGTGGGTCTGAGTTCAAGTCCCGGCAATTTTAGATTTTTTCAATCGAAAAAGAAATCTTGGCCATGAGGGTATGTCGTTCTTCGTCGAGTGAATCTCCCATTACTTTCATATTTAAAAATAGCTGACGCATTGGCGTCAAAAAATATGATTAATTTTAAAAATATTAAATTGTGGAACTTATTAAGAAATGCCTCTTTCGAGAATTGAAATTATATACACAATAAAATCAATATTTCATGAAACATATTCATAAATAAATACATACTTCTACTTCATAAAATATCGTCATACAACTCGGTCCTACGTCTTTTACAAAAACTGCTCTGATTTATGATTTTTGATAAATGAATTCCAGAGCGATAATTATTTTTAGTATGAATATAATTTAAATCAGATTTGTTTAATTATGATTATTATTCCGATGAGCATTCGCCGCTTCACCCACCCAAGCACGCCATTTACAACAATAACAATAATAGACAAAAATATTCACAGATTATCTCATTCAGAATGATTTTATAATGTATGCATGCATTGTCTTTGAACGAAAGGTTACATGATTTTTGACGTTGGGAACATTTCTTCGGGCCGCGGCGGCGCAACGAACTTCGGACGCGAAAACGAAAGTGCAACATGTTAAATGTTTTTTTCTCACAGTAGGCAAACAATAACGAATGCCGGGCAGAGCACATTTTGATCCGACTATTAATCAAAATTTAAACCGCAAATGAAAATAAGAGTCATTGGCCCGAAAACAACGCGAAACGGTTAACCAGTGGCGTCACAGGCGGTAATGTCGGATTGAGCTGCAATAAAACAATAACTATTGAATATCAAGTTCAATATTGAATGCAATACATACTTGCAAAAATAAACATGCCCAGTGTGTTACCATTGAACTTTGGACGCTGTAGTATTTTTTTTATTTTTCTTAAAATTGCGAATGTTGCAAAATTTTAAACCACAGGGCAGACAAACTTTGTCAAGCACTTGTCGAATTGTTATATCAACCCTTTTCCAACCGCGAAGCGAAAAATCATCTCACGATTTTCGCTTCTAATAACGAGTCATGTAATCGACTCCAGGTTTTCAGGTTTTTCCCGTAATTCGTTGTTAAAAAATCACGAAATCGTTATTTCTTTTACTATTGAAAATGAGCCACCTCAACTTAATACAAGATGAACCCATATTCAAATTGTCACAAACTTTTCTACAGTTTTGCACTTAACCAGTGTGAGGATTGCTGTAGGTCAGGGAAAGTATTTGAATACCTACATATAAGTTGCAATTAAAAAAACACAAGAAACTACCATTTTAAAACATTTTATGTGGGTTGTATTATACGTAATCCGGCACTGAGCTTTAGGTCTACTGATCTGATTTTTGAATTGAGAGTCAAAAATATATTTATTTTAAAAGATTCACTATTTAGCAAGAATAGCATTTTTTACCAAATCAATTGCAAAATAACGGCGTTCTGTCAATAAATCCAAATTTAATTGAAGTAATCTTTTAAAGGTTAAATGTAACTGTATGTGTGTTTATATATCAAAGGTCTTGAATTAGCTGTCTCGCACAAGAAATAAGTTATGAAACAATCTTAAGATGCAGTGTTAACCTGTAAAGATTGCATAATATCATAGTCAACAACTTAAGAACAACAAAAATAAAGAGTTACATGAAGAACAATTCATTGAGAAACATCTCAAGTAAGTAAAAATGACTTACATCTGCGAAGTTCAATCTGTTGGCATTCTTGCGGAATTCTGTCATTGCATAGCGCTCCTTCATTTTTCGGACTCTTTTTCCACCTCTCTTCTTACGGCTCTGTTCAATGGGCTTCGGAAGTGGCTTCACAAACTTTACTGGAGGTGGCTCCTAGAGGAAAATAACATTTATTAACCCTTTTAGCCTCAGCCGTTTTTGCGGGTACTTGCGAAAAAGCTCAGGGCTATATTTATGAAAACATAGTTAATACTTTGGTTATAATATATTTTTTTATTTTAAACGAAAAAAAAACGAAAAAATTCAGGACACTTTATAGATGAAGGAGAACATTTTTAGAGAGAGAAATCAATAATTCTTTATATTGACATACACAAAAAAAAAGATAGTATATAGTATTCGTCAAAGAAGGCAACTTGCTATTTATCAATATTGGAATTTCGCAAACAAAAAATTAGGGTACCTGCATACAAGTCTTAGGTTTGTCAAAGGTCACGCTGACGGATAATGATCATGGGAGCGATATACACGCCCGGAACTCAAAATATAACTGTTAAAAAAACCTGAATATTAAAAAATAATAATTCGGAAATTAGTTTATTTTAATGATAAAACATTTCTCCAATGGCCTTTTTTGTTTCACTATGTGGCTTTCTCTATATCTCGTATATGATATTTCAAAGTATGCACCAATAGATCGGCGCTCTGAGGCTAAGAGGGTTAATATATATGTGAATAAGCATTTTTCATGAAAAACTTCACTACTTTCAGGCGTAAAAAAAACAAAGCAGCATTGAAAAAAATGATTTTTTAGAATTCTAGCGGTAGATGTAATCAATGCGACCATTTTGCTTGGTACTGAAGCGGTTAAATGTTAAATTGGTCACTTACATCCCCGTTAATGAAAAATGGTTGAACACTTAGTCTCGGTTAAATGAAAAAGAGTAATTTTCTTTTATTCACATTTTTTTAAGTAGGTGATATAAAAAAGTGCGATAATATTGATACTAGATTTATTTTAAGTATACCTGAAGTTTGTCGAGTTTTTTTTCAATTTCTTCTCTCAGTTGTCTCCCGATCCGCCCGTCAACACTCTCATGACAAGCGTCAACTCTAGCTGCGAGTGTTGCTTTTGTTGACACTAACCGAGCAGCTTTTCGGCGCAGCTCCTATAAATAAAAAATTATCTTATTCCAAATCACACGGAACATATATGCAAGCCAAATTATGGCTAATAGATTTCAAAAATACCGGTAGTGTGTCTTGAACGATCTCTGAATAATAAATGAAACCCGTGTGAGGAAGCGTAGCGACTTGTGAAAATCCTGAAAGCGTTTTCTTCTGCTGTCCAAGTGAAAGGACATTACACGCTGGCATCTTGGAAAGTTTTGTTAGACCACCTGCTACGCCCATCATTTTAGCAGCAGTTGAAGCACCTAAAAATATGAAATGTCAACGTTTTTCAATAACTATTATTGATATTATTTTTAATTTGGCATATATGGAAAGAAAAATTTTCATTGCATAATAAAATTAAAAATCTTTCTGTATTCACAATTCCACAGGAATTCCAAGAGAACAAGAATACACACAATTTATATTCTGATAACTTACCAACGATAGTCGAGAGGTTTGGAGCAATAAATGTCATTCGACTTTCTACATATTCAAAAATTCTAACTTTGGAATTGTTCAACCCAACGGCCATGTCACAAGCTTCGTCAATTTCATTTTTTTCAGCATCTGTTAGTAATTGTCTGAAATTTATCAACAATAAAAAATATTTTAATATCCTATTAACACTTTTCAAGTAATCAATATTCAAAATGACAAAAACATAGTTATCACTTAAGACAGTATTCTGGTCTAGAGGCTGAAATTTTAGGTGTTTTTCCAAGTGCTATAGAAAAAAAGTAATAACAAATGAACGTCCATTTTTTTACCAGATATTAATTAATATTTAATAAATATACAAAAAATATTCAAACCAAAAAACTAAAAAGTTACAGGCTGGTAAAGTAGGGGGTCTCAAAAAAATGACGCTCCAAAATTGCCATGATGCCAACTTTTCTAGTCACATGAAATAAAAAAAATGTTATATTCGTAATAAGTAGAGATTCAATTCTGGTATATACTAGAATAAAGTCAAAAAAATATTTTTTCGCAAAATGGTGGTGATTTGAAAAACAAAATGGTTTTTTTGATTAAAAATAGTAAAAATTGATTTTTTTGTTATTATCCTAGTATTTACCATAAAAAATGTATAAAGCAAATTCACATTGAATTTCATCTAAATCGGTTATGTAGAACTTGAGAAATCATGGCAATTATTTTTAAAAAAATCCGAGAAAATGTGGTAAAAGTGTTAACGTGTTAAACATGTCAAAGTTAAAAACCGCCCAGATTGGTTAGATTCTACGTCACTAAAGTAGCTATATCTCTAACAACAATTATAATTTATACAAAATTCTTCTAAGGACATATTTTCAAATGTTTGAAGTTTGAAAATATGCAATAAAAAAAAAACGACTTTTTCTGAATCCTAGACCGGAATACTGCCTTAATGTTAAAACTAATGCAGAATTTTTCAACAAAGAATCTGAGAAAGATAATAAGTATTGTCAATTTTACCCTTGAGTTGTAGATGCAGTAACAGATACAACCATGATCGTGGCCTGTGTTAAGAAGCCAAGAAGTGTTTCATTATTCTTTGCTTGGTCCAAATCATTTCCCAGTTCCTTCACTGTCCTCACATACTCCAACGGTACTAACACTAATGAATCCAGCTCGGGAAATCTCTTCTGGTATTTTTCTCTAACAAATCTGTGAATAATAGCTAAGAAAAATGTTAATCAGTAATGCTATTGTATTATATGCCAAAAGATGTTTTTTTTATTCAAATAAATTGTCTGCTTTCAATTAAATTTAAATTTATTAAAATCTATAGAGGAAATGTGAAGGGTTTTCAGGGATTAAAATGTTCATAATGTAGAATATTTTACTGACAATTTGGATGCATACTACTTACTTATTTCAGAATCAATGTCAGCTGCAATATTATTAGCTTCAACAATCAATTGATATTCAGGATCAGATTCCATCAAGCCAACAACATCAGAGGACTTTGGAATTTTATCAAAATTCTCCCCAATCTGTTTCATCACCTGGAAATGGAAGATATTTTATCAATATTTCAATTACCTACATTATATTAACATCACTTACGAGATGGTGGCGCCCTTGCTATTGGTCAATTTTTTTTTTTTAATGGTACAACTGTAACAAGGGACATCGAAATAATCTCGTCTAGTAATTAATTTTTCACTAGATATTATGAGTTTGATTGACCAAGGGCGCAGAAATATTAATTCATTCATATTTCAACATTTATATATGGAATATTACTTGTACTGAAGCTGAGTTACAATAAAAATTAATATAATATATCTAATTAAATGAATGTTCATATAAAATTTACCGTTTGCAATCGGGGGGAATCTCTGAGTTTGGCCAACTCCCGAATGGAAACGTTCTTAATATCCTCATCCATAGGGACAACAGTTGCTGGCCCGAATATTTGGTGGCTTTCATTATTAGATGAAGATGTTTTCGCTTCAATGAGGGATTCTAATTCTTCGTTGTCATTCTCTTCCAAATCAGCCAATAATTCATCAGCTAAAGACATCTTTTAGTTAACAGAGATTGATGTAAATAAACCAGGTGTTTTTTTAATCTTTATTCAGAAAATAATTATATCATCTATTTCAGGGCATCTTAATAATACGAAAAATAGAAAGCAGCCAATATAAACTTGAGAGTCGGTAATATTATAACATAAATATCCAAAAGCCTGTCAGTAATATCGTCACTCCAATAACCTAGAATTTGATTGTCAAAATTCTTTGAAATCGTAAACGTCATAAACAAATGATACACAATATTGGATCTCGTTTATTCTCGTTTATTCGGTATCCTTCTCATAGAATTTCGATGAACTCTATGGAATAACGTCTGAATCGTTTTTTATGGTTGGAACCAGTACAATATAAATAATATCTTCATGAATTTATAGGTTCTCTTAATTTTCGATGGTTAATTTTGTTTAGTGAAATTATTTTTGTTTGGTCATTTTTTTTGATTGAAGGTTAAGTAAAAAATACTTTACCTACCATTCATCCGATCTTGATTTTATTTATTTTCTATTTTTCGAACATATTCATGTATGACCCTGAGGAGCTCACTCATTTTTTTGTAATTCGACGTTCGAGTTTCGACAGTTCTGAAAAGTTCGGTGCTTTTGCACGAGGTATGCGGCTTTGGTGCTGATAAATAGCTCAATTTGTTTTTAATTGTGATCTGGTTTTATATTTATGTAATATGGCTCTTAATCCGGCTTATGAAGCAATCGGAAAAGGATTCGTACAACAATATTATGCATTATTTGACGATCCAAACCAGAGACCTACTCTTGCAAATATGTACAATGTGAGTATGTTATGTTTGTCACTTGTGTATTATTTTATCTATTTAACTGTACGTTCACAAATAATCATCATTTTTTCTTCACTCTTTAAGGTTGAAACATCCTTTATGACATTTGAAGGACAGCAAATACAAGGTTCTATAAAGATCATGGAAAAATTGAATGTAAGTTTATCAAATGTTCTCTACATTTAATAATATATGTTCAGTTTAACGGATATTCGGTAAACGCTTCTTTTATTCACCGGTTTTTTGGTTTCAGGGATTAAGTTTTCAAAAGATAAATAGGATCATCACAGCAATAGACTCTCAACCCATGTTTGATGGGGGTGTTTTAATAAATGTTCTCGGAAGATTACAGGTAATAATTAGTTGTTTGTTCATTCAATTATGCTTATTTTATTTCATGGGTTCGTTATATTCTACTTCATTTTGTGTGCCATTTTAAGATGAGACTGAAGAAAAAGTAAACAATTCAAATTTGAGTTTATTTAAATGGTTGCGCTTCACTAACTATATAATATGTATTTCTAAAATTCAAAGGTTTTACAATGTGTTTGATGAAATTGTTTGTATTAAAATCAACATGTATTTGGTTGCTAGCTGCCAACGTAGAGAAATTATTCTTAACCTGTAGAGCACTAAGCGCGTCAAATTTGATCGTGATTCTTATTGGCAACGTCTTCTTTTAATTATTATCATAATATACTGAAATACATTTATAATTGAATACCTGAATATGCACACAGACTGTGCTTTTGAAACTCATGAAGAAATCCTCAATTTGATTGATTAGCCTAAATATTTTATCACAGTTATTTCAGAGTTAGTGGAATAATTTGAGAACATTTTCGAAACTTCAGGATATCACAGCCGATAAATGCATAGTGTTGTTATAATTCATTTTTCACATTTTTTTGTCAACTATCAAATGCTTTTTGTAAGAATATTGACCTAACATAAAGGCAATATTATAATACACGTAAATATATTATATTTGGCATACCTATCTTGATATGAAATTTGTTGGGGGCTTGTTAATTGCTTACGTAGCTTACATTTTTTCAACCTTACTTTATGGCTTTGTGTACGATTGAAATTTACTCCCAATGTTTCTTGTATTTTATATGCAAATATATTATCCCTACATCAAAGTCCTCAACTATTTATGTACATCCTCAAGACTGGTATCCACATTTTTTTATGAAGTAGATATAAATTTTTATCAACTCTGCCCAGACAGTTCTGAAAAGCGTCAGTTTTATCAGCGTAAACATTCATGTTTCACATAAAAGACAATAATATAGGTGTTGGATGTTAATTTTATAATGTACTTTTATATAGACGATCATTGCTAAGATAAATTATACAAAATATATTTGTTAGAATTAGATTTTGATTTTTGTTGTAGAATACATTAGATTTGACTTTTTTCAAAAATTATTGATCAAATCAATGATCCACGGACTCTGAATTTACAAGACAATTTACATTATAATTGCATATGTTAATTAATCAATATATTTAAAATGGTGGTAAAACTCAATTTTAATGTGTAATAAACTTGGTATCCCAAATATATTTGTTGTGCTGTGTTCAGACCAATTTGATATCAGGTAATAGCATCATTAAAATGGTTGCAAAATAAATAATTATGGCTCAGTTCAACATCGACATTTTTAAAGGTACAAGTTAAATTCTAATTTTACAATTATTAGACAGATGAAGATCAGCCTCATGCCTACATTCAGACGTTTGTCCTGAAGCCAATAGGAATTTCTTTCTACGTGCAACACGACACGTTCAGACTAGCCCTGCACGACACCGTATAGTCAATCACCTTGGATTATCTCTCAAATATCTACAGATCTGTAAGACAGCAGTATATGATTTATATATTCTGCTTGCTTTTTTTCTGTGGTGCTTTTACAAATGAGTTTGCAATTTCTTTACTCTTATCTAATTAATATAACTAGCATCGCTTACTTTTAACTAAATTTATATATTATAACATGTATATAATTTTAACTACAGTCTTGTAGTTCAGCCGTTCTTTAGTATAAAAAAATACAAATACATCAAATCTATGGTTAGAAATGTCTGTATAATGGCTTGCTAAAAAACTGAATAGATTTTATTGTCAGTATAATATTTTTTTTTTTAATAGTGCATAGTTAACTGGTTATTATTTTGTAGAAACTGGCAACATTAGTATATAGATACATTTACAATTTCACTACTTTCACATTATAAAATGAATTAGGCTCTATTTTAGACTTTAGCATTGCTTAACTCTGTAGGCCAATCAATTTAGAGGAGATTTTTTTGCATAAAATGAGTTAACATATATGTTGTATAAATTAACATTTAATCTGAGGTTCAAGGAATATTCCGCTTTAATTTTAATGGTGCGCCAAAAGCAAACTGTTAAAAAAAATATTCTTCGTGATAAAATTTACTAAAACTTTTATTAGCTTTAGATTATTCTATCCTAACCAAATTTTTAATACCAAATTTATGATGTTTTGACCTTTTTATTATTGCCTATTTTTATTTAATTCTTCAACCCCAAATTCTATTGCACAATTAAGTTTATTTTTCACATTGGAATAATTGATCATTTTGAACAGATTTGCTCTGTTGGTTAAAACTTATTAGATAATAATAAAAAAATATTTTAACAGCCATTTGGAACAAATACAGTAAACCCACCCTATAGCATTCCCCTCTTTTGAGAAGTTTCCTATTGTGTATGCGGTGGTCCCTCATATAGTGTAGTTTTTCACCAAATGCTAAATTTTCATTGTTAAATTAGGGTTTTTATAAATATATAATTTATACATTTGTATAAAAAAATTATTTGTCCGTAGCTAAATTCACTGAATGTATTCTGTATGCCGCGCAAAATCAAATGCAAAATAGAGTGATTTGCTGATTTCGGGAAATTTACAAAATACAATTGAATGAACCTAACGTCAAAGTTTATCCACCCAGTCCCTTTTAACTTATTCCCATAGTGTAGAATCGATCTCTGCAATATGGGTGGTCCGACTGTATAGAGTTTTTTAAATAAAAGCGAGTCAATTAAAATCAGTTTCATTTGATATGATGAAGCTCAGACAGTAATCTTGTACATATTTAAATATGGTTTTTAAACTAAATATTCTCACAAAGGTCTGCTTTATCAGATATTACTAGTGCACAGTCTCACATTGAGTCTTAATGACTTTGATCATCAGTAACCTAGAAGTTGGCAAAGAGCCAATATCATAACAACATTCTGTATCTTCTTGTTTTGCTTTAGATACTTGGGATACATTTTTAACAATTTATTCGAAAGAGCAACGAAATTTTAGCTGCACCCTTCTGTTAATGTAAATGACTTTTTATTTTTTTAAGTTTTTTAATTAACAAAACTAGCTTTATGAAAATGTAGAACAATATCTTCCTTTCCAGTCTAACATTACTAATAAAAATCATAAAACATTTTTAGTACTTATTTATTATTAAGTACTAAAAATGTTTTATTATAATGCCATTCCACTAAGTATTGACAGGGAACACCTTAAAAGTGATCTAAAATTACTGTCAAAGTTTTTTTTTTTCTAAAAAATCATGAAAACAAAAATACTTATGAGATTCAATTAGTTTTAAATTCTTTTTTCCTCAACAAGCCCACTGATTTCACAAATCTCTCTTTACCAGTTTGTTTACTAATTAATTCCCTGTCACTCAAAAAATAATATCCACATTACAAAAAAAATATTATGAAACCAATATTATATTATCACTGTTTAGATTTGGGTCGATAAATCACTTCATTTCATCAACTGCCTGAACACATTCAATGCTTCCCATTACTAGAGCTATTTCACTTCACTGGAAACACCCAAATTTTTTTTGTGATTTTTTTCTTGTTATGTGCATTTTGTGTTTTGATTTTAACATATTAGATATTCTAGCACCAACCATCCGGAAGCACTCCACTTACCTGTTCCAGGATGACACTATCTATTTAACATTTGCATTATAATTATCACACTAGTTGTTCACATTTAGAGAATCCGTTTTTAGTGTTTGAGATATAAAGTTTAATAAACTATTTGTTTTATATTCCCAGTGCGATGAAGATCCCCCGCATCCCTACTGTCAGGTCTTCGTATTGAAACCTCTCGGGGAATCATTCTTCCTGCAACATGACATCTTCCGCCTTGGTATACACGACACTGCCTAAATCAAACGGGAGGAGACCTGGGAAACTCAAGAAATAATGTGCTTTAAATTTAAAGTGAATAACTTTACATAATCCCGCAGAAGTTAATTTGAATACTAGCTTATACATCACTAATGTTTTCCAGGCTTGCAATGGAATGATAGTCGTGGAAAAATCTATATGATGTAATAGTTAAATATTTGTGACAGGACAAGAAATTGTGTTGGTCTATTTTTAAAGTAGATTTTACACATTTACGTTAAGAGTTTCTTTGGTTACGTTTTACGGCGGCTCTTAATAGTCTTGCTTCAGTTTTCAACAGCCATTTTTGTATTTGTCCAGGATGTTATCTCGTATTTTGGCTTTTGCTTTAGTAAAACTAATTTTTTTTACGTTTAAAACACCATTATCGTATTGTTTAAATTTTTCTTCTAAAATAACATTTTTATATTGTTTAAATTACCTATATCTATTAAGACCTTTTGTGGATATTATACAAATTAACTAATTACTAAATATTTTTTTATTTACCCTTTCTTTACTTTAACCCTTTTAAATCCAACTTTTTTTTTTAATATAACAGCAATAAATCAATAGAATCGATTTGGTCAATCCTAAGAACTTGTACAATCCACACCATGCATAAATTTGAATAAAACATGTGTTATTAAAACAACTTCAGGTACACTTGACTGGAACATGGTTTTTGCAGCGCGATCGCGCTGCTTGGACGTAAAAATGTTAGTCAGTTAAGTAGGTAAATTGAATTTAATGCCCCAAGTAGACATGTCACTGCCACTTGATCTTATCATTTTCTTGGGATTATTCACAATTATGTTTCATCCACTGATTTTTTAAATTCTGTATGTAAATGGATAATTACCCAAGACAATTGGATATTTAAGGAACTGTGAAAAGTATTTCATTGTCATCTGTTATCGGCCACAGCCATAAGCTACTCATTTAATAAATTTGTAAGATGTTGGTATCACTATATGCAAGGATTTTGCTGAAATTTTAGCCGAATAGTCAATTTTGTTGACTTTGGTCAGTGTTCACAGATTTAACTGATGGTATGGACAGTTTCATTAATTAATTTAAGCATCTTTTAACATAAGCACCATAAGATTTAATTTTTTTCTACTCTTTATGTATGAGATCATGACTTGTGTTGTATAAACCAATTATTTAAGTGTCACTTCTTAGTGGAAAGGCATTATTTTAAATATAACACATTTTTTTTAAAGTACTCTCACATATAGTTTGAAAAAGATCACAACCGGTTTTCTCATTGGGAGCAGTATCTCAGTTGATGTGGAAGTGGTACTAAAAAGTGTGTTTTATTTATTTACATATTCATAACCAATTTTCACTGTTAAAAGATATTGAAATAAAACAATTATTATGGAACTTTTGGTTTTAATAAATATGTCAAAAATGAGGACAAGACGATAATAGCAAAATAACAGGTACATATCAACCATTGCGAATCCCACTAAACATTATGTTCACATTTTTATCTACTACTCTTTTCTACATTTTTCACAACTTTTAAGTAATAATACACATTATCATTCTAACATTTAATTTAAATAACAAAGTTACGTTTTTAAGTTTGTTTTGTAAAGGTGCATGAAAGCTTTGTCAATGTTAAAATCAAATCATCAGTCTTGCATTGTCAATGCACACGTTGAGAAAATTAATTAAAATATAATATTTATACATTGCCTGGTTATATCGCACATTGCTGTATGTAATACTCAATACATATTTGGCAGTTTTAAACAATATAACTCCACAGTAGCCGAAATACTGAAGGTTTTCAAGAGATCTCGATTTTCATAAAAATCTTAAACACCCAGTAAATAAAAAAATTTGCAGAGCAACTAATAAGTTTTAATAAAACATTCTGTGTCATATTTTAAAATTACAACACTAAACTACATGTACCATTTTACAATAATTGTAATGATTGAAATCTTTCAAGAATTTTACTTGACTTCTGGCAGTGGGTTGGCAATATAAATACCTAAATTCCTTAAAAATGAACTCACAATTGGAAAATAATTATTATTGCTAGAATGATGGAGGTCAAAGAAATGTGTTTTTGATATCTTTTATCAATTTCACAATCCAAACTACGTGACCTAGTGACTAGAAGAGTAGAATGGAAAATCTCTCAAAAATTTTCATAGGTAGTAAATTTCATTGTACGATCAATACCACCTGAACTATCACGAAGAAATAAATTGGACGTTCTTTATGAAAATCGCATTTTTATTGCGATGCGCGAAAACGGTCCAGATCTATATCAGAATATATGTGTAAGTAGTACTATAAAACGCTTTTAAATTATTTATATATTTACTAACGCTCAAAACTAGTATAATAAAAACTATATGAAATTGACTTTTTGTACTATTATACCAGTTATGAAAACTTCCCATACACATAAATATATGAAGATTTCATAAAACAGACTTTTACTGAGGTTTTTTTGATCGTAATAAGCAAAGTTATTTTTTACCTATATTAAAACTACTTATAATAAAGGTTTCAGTAAGTTTTCTGTCGACGTTCTTTAAAAATGTGTACTGACAATGCAACCTTTTAATACAAATAAATAGACAAAAGGCTACTTCACTAACACGCATCAGTCGTAATGTAATAAGAGACAAGTAGTAGCAAAGAAGTGTGCTTGTTTAGTAAGAAAAGGACATCAAAATAATTATGGCCCGCCCTTCTTAGAACGCAGAGCTCTGGAAGGCGGTATGGCCATACTCCGCAGAGAGCGCATGGCCATCGCACGGTTAAAATGGCGCTGCATTTTGTGTTCTTCCGCTTCAATGCCACCATCCACCGATGATAGAATCACAAGCAGCACTCCCATTACCTAATAAAACATAAAGCTTCATGAAACACCAAGGTTAAAATGACATTTAAAAAAAACCATTCCAAGATAATATTCTTTCTACACAAGAATTATATGATTACTGTAAAAAGGATACCAAAGTACACATAATAGTTTGTATTAAATAAATAAATAAACACAATTAGTTTTAATTTTTAATTTAAGATTTAATTAAACCTGATGTTTATATCATATTTATTTAAAACAATGCCTTTCCACCAAAAATTAACACAGTTGAAAGTGAAAATAGTAATTTGTATTTACATAGGTATATTGAACACAAATCTTGGCAATAAGTAGGTCAAAATATTTGAAAATGTGGGAGATGGTTTTTTTGTACTAATTCCACATATTCTATATAAACCATTATCAACTGATTTAATATAAATACATTTATTTATATAAAATAAAACTGGAGATAAGGTATATCAAACAATTGATGGAATAAATAGGACAAGAATTTACATAATGATAATACTACAAATTACACATAAATGAAACTGGATTTCCAATAATTAAAATGTTAATACATCCTGCAGGTACATGGATATCAGTAATCACAAATTTAGCCCACATTAAAAATATATTGGGTAAGCAAACAGAACAAAATAATTCTTTGAAAACATTAACAAATGGGTAAGTTTCACAATAAAACTGAGAACCACTTAAATAACAATCAATAATTCTATAATGGTATTATTAATTGTTATTTTAATTAGTTCTCAGTTTTATTGTGAAATTTTCCCATTTGTAAATTTTAATAATGCTTTAATTAATTAAGAATTATTATTGAATGGGTTAAAAGCTAAGTAACACAATATCCATTCAAATCATAATACAACATAAACCACGCCGATTATTTTGAGACAAGAAATATTCAATCTGACGATTGAAGTCTTACCAAGCAAATGATGATAATCAATGTGTAGACATGAATGGTTGCCTCGGGAATACTGTCTATCTCTCTTAACGCCACAAGGGCCGGTTCAAAGTCAGGTCTGAGATCAAGCGCATGTCGAAGATGCAACGAAGCTTCCTGGTAGTGACCGTAGGCCTTAAAGATTTCTCCGAGCGTAAAATACTGCTGCCAAGCGCTACGGTCTGGCGGCTGCACTTCCAGCGAGCGGCGAGTCAAGTAAATGGCATCATCGAGATATTGCAAAGTAAACAGGACACGTGCCAAATTCAGCAACACCTATACAAACAAAATAAATCAAAATTACAAGTAACATCAGATTGCCTTTCACATAAATATTTACCATGTCCCTCTTATTAATATTGAGGTCTAGAAATATACCTAATTTTTTAGGGAGTATGTATACTTTGGTGATAAATATGCTGTATTTTTAATTACACTAGTTATACCTCTAAAATTGAATATTGGTATGAATAAATAAAACCTAATGAATCAAATAAGGATGTGAATAACAGTTACTCAGAAAATATTCATGAGTGTACCTCTGCATTGTGCGGGGAAACAGCCAAAGCTCTGCGAAAGCATTCAATAGATTGTCGAGTGTCGCCTTTAATACGCCAAAAGTTTCCAATTTGGTTGTAAAGTTGGACTGATTTTGGCTTTTCTCTCTTGGCTTTTTTTAATCGTCTCTCCAACGCATTGACATCGAAGTCTGTCACTGTGCCACCATTCTTGTAATTTTTCTTCTTAGAAAATATCAAAGCCACCTACAAAAAAAAGCATTGATTAAGTTTATAATAATCTAGCCACAGGAAACAACATTATGTCATAGATATAAAAAGATAGGGTCTTGAATTCAGTGTTACAAGTATTTCTTGCATGCTTTATTATGATTAATTATTTAAACTAGATTTTTTCATTATCTATCTACAGAGGTGAAGTATTTAAAACGATTCAAAATTATAGAGTTGAAATTAAAATGCAGAATAAACTGATTTTAGCACATTGGCTATGGAGGAAATCAAAACATATGGAGATACGATGCGTATTCAACGTTCCCTGTAGCCCATGTGTTTTGGTTATTTAAATACAATGCCTTTCCACTTAGAATTCACAGTTAACACCTTAAAAATGATGGAACAGAAACTGATGCTTCTTATATCTAAGCTTGAGAAAAGGTTACCACATTTTAAGAATACAGACAAAAATAAAATCAAAACAACCTACAAAAAATCTACAACCAATACCAATAACAAATGAATAAAACATGTTATTTGAGGGTTTTGAAAAAAATTAGTAGTTTGTCAATTGAATCAATATGTCAAATGAATATTTAGACAGGAGGACATTCATGCTAGTTATTGTTTTTGAAAATAAAAATATAATAAACATCAGGGTGTTTGAACCAAAAAGTGTTAGGAAATGTTTTCATTCTTCTTACAAACCCAAATAACAAGAAAAAAACCATACATGGAATATACATTTACATTTGGTAGAAAAATTCTTACCTGCGGCTCTGGAACATTTGGATGACGGTGTCTCCTGGCAACACCCACCAAATTGTCATAATAAGTAAAATTTACAGCTTTGCCGCAGTCGAGAAACTCATCATCAATAGTATCGGGTTGTGTTTCATCAGGAGAATGGTGCTCATAATTTTCTCCATGCTCAAAAGAAGACCTGAAGCAGCAAAGACAAAAACTGTTAATAGGCAATATTTTAGGATATCATTTTTGCTTGCTCGTAAAAAGTAATTGAAGTGAAGTGCTTCAGACATACATTTTATATTCATGCTTTTTAGAAAAATGTGAAATGAACATTATCCATCAATTTTTTCATTATTCCAAACACAATCTTGTCAATATTTATCAATAAAAATTTCGGTAAAATCCAAAGTTCCAGATCCAATCCAAATTACAAGTTCCGACTGTTCTGTACCCTATGTCTCATTTGATATCGGCACCAATCATCATCTCTCAACCACTATATTCTGAACATCCATCAATTATTCCACTTCCACTATCACTTTACAAGCACGCCTGTACTTGCCATCTGTACTTGGGACTTTTTTGGGACGAAGCACTCACAACAGCAGACCAAATCGTACTGGTAAAAACACATTGAAACATAGGTCATAACAATACTTCAAACCTAACACCGTTTCGCCAGGACAGTCCCATTTTCAGTGTTCAATAAAAAGGATGGTTTTCGAATTGTGTTTCAAATAACTACAGGAATTAAAAAAATTAAGACAACATACGTGTTTTGGTAATGCCGCTGTTGATCCATAAGTTGACAATCAGTGCAAAATAAATCAAATCCCTGCTTGGTCCAAGTCTGTCCGAAGAGAACAGTTGATGTAATGATGTTAAAAATGGGATCATCCTCCATAACTCTCTGCGTTTCCATTCCATCCATGACAACCTATTCGAGTCAAAAATATTATTTAAATGAAATATTTTCGTGGAGTTAAATCCATTCAGGGTACGAAAGATGTCAACGACTCACCTGTCTGAAAGGAGACGCTTCCATGATTTTGCCTTCTTCGGCATTGAGTTTCCATAGTGTGGAAGTTCTCGAGTTTGTGGTTATAATATTAAAAGATAAAATATAGAGAGCTAAACACGTCAAATAGGGTGCTTCACCCATCGCGACACGACTCGGTTCAACCCTTCAAGTAATATTCACATAAATGACAGCCACGATAGAACTTCACTGTTTCAGTGAAAATAAGTGACCAATAGACCCCGATAGTATTGCGAAACTAAACAGCAACTAGAACATCGAATCGCATTCAATGTTTTGAATATTTTGACAAATATTACAACACAAGCCTTTCTCGTGCCGAAAACGGTGCCATCTGTCAATAAATTTAGGCACCGATCGGTTGTCTACTAGTCTATGGATCGTTTGCTTCTCGATTTCAATGTTGCGATAACGGTAAAAAATAAAAATAAATTATAGCTTTCACTAAGAAAAGAAAATAGTTTAAAAATACCGTTGTACCTACTAGATTTTTTTATCTAACTGGTAATATAAGTAAAATTTTCACTGTTATATTTTGAGTTTTAATATTGATTTTCAACGAAACTTATCAATCAAAATGTCAATTATACATACATTTTAGTATTTTTATTTTATCAAACCTAAAATTCATGTTGATTCGCAATGATATTATTTGAATGAAATTTATTTTAATAACCCGGTTGGTAGGTATCTACAACTTTAAAACGGCTGCTTGAATTCTTAACCTATAAAATAAATAAGTTGAAAAATATTTTAAGCTTGTATGCTACATCATTTTTTGTATCATATTCTTAAGCAAATTATTTGCATTCATTAACCAATAAATAAGTTATTAAAACAGATAAAATTAGTTTTTATACTATTTTGAAAGCACTGACAAAAAAAAGATTACTCATCCACCTAAAAATATCGTTAACGTGCCACTCGCTGTACACGTCAAACCTTACTCCGGCCGGCTGAATTTTGTGTAGAGATGGCGAAGTTAATAATTCCACTATTGTTAGCTGTGTTGCTTAACATTGCATATTGTGACACAAATGTCGAAACATTAGTTTTATTAGACAATTTAGCTATTAAGGAAACCCATACAATTTTCTTCAAATCCTTGCAAGGTATGATGCACAACATCCACAGAATGCCGGTATGTCTCTGACCCCTATGCACATCTGAATCAATATTATTTTTCATCTTTACAGATCGGGGTTACTCACTCACATTTAAACCTGCGGATGATGCCAATTTAGTTTTATCGAAATATGGCGAATATTTGTACAAAAACCTGATAATTTTCGCCCCATCCGTTTTGGAATTCGGCGGATCATTGAGTATCGAAGGGATCACTCAGTTTATCGATGATGGGGGAAATCTACTGGTAGCTGGCAGCTCAAATGCCGGTGATGTCTTGAGAGAGTTGGCTTCCGAATGTGGATTCGAGGTAAAAAAAAAGAACAGCATATTATTTATCTGAAATCTATTTATTCACCTCATCATTTTTTTATATTATATTTATAACTTTAGGTGGATGAAGAGGGTTCATCAGTTATTGACCACTTGAACTATGATATCTCGGATGATGGCCAACACACTAAGATCGTGGCGTCCGCCGAAAACCTTATCAATGCTCCAGTCATTGTTGGAAAAAAGGCTGGGTTAGCTCCAATTTTGTACAAAGGCACTGGATTGATAGCCGATAAAGAAAACCCGCTAGTTCTGCCATTGCTCACAGCCGATAGTACAGCTTACAGTTATAACCCTGACATTCCAATCAAGGAATATCCTCATGCAGTCGGTAAAAATACTTTGTTGATGGCCGCCCTGCAAGCTCGTAATAATGCACGAGTTGTATTCAGCGGATCCCTCTACTTCTTCTCTGACGATGCATTTACTTCATCTGTTCAAAAAGTTCAGGTACAAAAATTACACAATCTTTGTTCTAAGTTAAAAACATTTTACTGTTGTAGCTATATTCAAATTGTAAATACCAACTTCTATTGTACTGATATTTGTTAACAATTCACAGGGAGATAAATTATCTGCGCCCTTATCAGGCAACAAGCAATTGGCCACATCTATCACAGAATGGGTCTTTGGAGAACATGGTCAACTTCGCGTTAAGTCCGTCAGGCACCACAAAGAAGGAGAAAATCAACCACCATCTGCATATACTATCATGGAGTCCGTGGTATGTTGAATACTCATATCTCAATATTGCCATCCATGTTCTTATCTGTAAATCTAAATTTCATCTTGGCTGTACTTAGAAGAACTTACATTCCTACAGTAACATTTTTCATTTTAGAAACTACTTATGAATTAATTATTTTCTCACCTACTTTACTTAAACGATTGACTTGGGTATTTATATCTAATATTTTTATCTAATTATATTAATGTATATTAATTTATTATTTATAGGTTTACTCGATCGAGATTGAACAGCTGGTTAATGGTAAATGGCAATCGTATGATGCAAATGATGTCCAACTTGAATTTGTCAGGATTGATCCTTTCGTGAGAACTACTCTGAAACGGAAGCCAAGCGGGCTCTACGAAGCCAACTTCAAAATTCCCGATGTGTATGGAGTGTATCAGTTTAAGGTTGATTATGACAGAGTCGGCTATACACATCTATTTAGCAGCACTCAGGTTAGTAAAATATCTTATACCTATGTCATTATTGTCGCAATCCATTTTTGGCCAGCTAAAACCAGTGACACTGTTTTTAGGGACTTTTATTACTTTCTTTGTCTTCATTATTGCATAGGTAAATTTACTGAATTCCACATTTAAGTTGAGATATTTCAGTTATTAGATGGAAATTACAGTAAAATTATAAATAAATAAAATTGAGAGGAAGAAATAATATTTCTACGATAGACAATCTATTTTTTTCAAATTAATTTTAGCACATATTTTATAACGGTCAGGACCAGTTTCACTTATCCTGACTATTGCCAGTTGATTATGATGGCAATGAGCGAAAAGTCTGATCATATATGAAATTAGTCTGAAAAAATATGTTATTTTTAATTAAATATAAATTTCCATCAAGAATTTACATTTGATGGTCAATATTCAATCCTTCTCTGACTGATTGATTACATTTTTATTGAGATAAATGATGCTGAAAATGGTTAACATATATTTTACCTTCTTTTACAGGTGTCAGTGCGCCCTTTGGAACACACACAATATGAGCGGTTTATACCTAGTGCCTACCCTTACTATGCAAGCTCATTTTCAATGATGGTCGGTGTATTCATTTTCTCATTCATATTTCTCCATTTCAAAGAAGACACGCCAAAATCAAAGGGGGAATAAAAACTCAAGTCGTTCTTTTATGTATTTTTAATTTAAACTTTCCATTAGTTTTATTGAATATTTTGAATAAAATGTGATTTTGAATTATTGCTGGGTTTTCTTTACTCTTATTTTATTCAGATTTATGTTGCTTTTTATAACTTCTCTCCTTCCTAAAAGTGGTATGATGACTGATTTGACCAGCTTAGGTTTTCTCTCTGTCTGAGTTTAAACCATTTATCCTAAACAGAGGCTCACACAAGGCTAACGTATCAGCTAAACTATCTATTTTTTTCACTAGTGGATATAGAATTGGAAAACATGTCTGAACACATTCAATGCTGAACCTGTTTTTTAGTGTGCAGTTGAACACGCTAGGCGTGTTCTCAGCATCCAATATGTTAATAAATGTAACATACTTTTTAGTACCACTTCGACATATAATTAGAAAATTATCAGGACCTCCTTAGATTTTCGACAGATGAGATATCAAAGCAAACAGGGTTTTTTGAAGTAAAATTATCTGATTTAGCCCTTTAAACGCCAAGCCAATTCCATGGATTTTTGCTGTTCGCCACCATTTTCAATCATCGATTTTTCCATGAAAATGCCACGTAAGTTATTATTGATTTACATAGAAAAGTGAAAAAAATATATCAAAAGTACAAGATTTAAAAAACGTCTCTAGGGCTGCCAAAAACAATTAATATTATAAATAAAAACATATATATATATTTTTTCCATATTAAAACAAATTATATAGGTAGCCCAAATTGCATCTAGGGCTGCCACAAAAAAATAATGTAATTTATGAATAAAATAGAATTATTTTGTTATAACAAACAAATATGGCCCTGTACAAACTAATAAACTATAAGAGGCTGAACACGCTAGGCGTGTTCAGCATCCAATATGTTAATACTATCTATTTTTTTACCACTTGGATATATAATTAGAAAAATGTAATAGGACCTCCTTAGATTTTTACTGTATAAAACATGGGTTCTATATTGTCTGCAAGAAACTTAAACCCTCCTCAAAGCAAACAGGGTTTTTTGAAGTTAAAATTACGCGATTTAGCCATTCTCAAATCCAATGTTAATAAATGTAACATTTTTAGTACCAAGCCATATTTAGAAAATTAAACCCCATGATCTCAGGACCTCCTTAGATTTTCGACAATACAGATATCAAAGCAAACAGGGATTTTTTGAAATGTAAAATTATCAAGGTTTCTGATGAGTTGTGAAGTAGGACAGTTTTGTCTGTTTGCTCAGAAAAGAAAATGAGTTTTCTCTACGTAAAATATAAAATCAAAAATTCGATGATTTTTAATGAGTTTTAATTTTACAAGATTTGTTTGAAAAAAGCAACATCTAAATCTACTGTAGATTTTCAACACATTTGTCTAATTTACTGTTTAGGACAGGTTTTTTTCAACGATTAAAAAAAACACTTTTGACAAACAAAAATCAAAAACATCTAGTTTTTTCAGAATTGTCTATTCCTAAATAAAAAATTTAAATTTAAATTAAAAAGTGCAAGAGTTTTATAAACAGTGCATTGGAGTTCGCGAAAGTGAAATGGTTGAAGGGTGAAGTGGAAATCATTGTTTGTAGTGAGAGACAATATTAAGCTCAATTTGAAATTTTTACACCTTTGTCACATCCAATTGAATGGGATATATTTGATGATAGTGTGAGAGCACTAGCTAGCAAATTGTCCCATGCAAAGAGACTAGCATTAAATAAAAAACTAGATGTTTTAATTGAATCCCATAAAATCCAAACTGTACACAGACGTCAGGAAATTTTAGTTCTCATAAATTTTTTTGATCGTGTTAAGAACCTTTCATCACATACATTTAGTGCCTCAGAAATGAAACCAAAAGGCCTTAAATTTAACATTTCCAACAGTAAATTAGACAAATGTGTTGAAAATCTAGCAGTAGATTTAGATATATTCAAACAACCAGTTGCTTTTAAACATATATGTGCCCAACAAATCAAAGAATTAGACTTTAACTCATTAAAATCATCGAAACTTACTCTGACGAAAGCAGATAAAGGCAATTCCGTAATTTTAAACTCATTAGATTAACGAAAGTGGAAGACTTCTTGTCGAAAGGAGATCATTTCCAATTACTAAACAAGGATCCTACATCCAAATTTCAAGATGAGGTAAACGTCAAAACTGTCCTATCATTTTCAACTCAAATAAATTTAAAGTTATTAATTTAAACCCGCAAGCTCCGAGATTATTTGGCTTACCCAAAACTACACAAACCTTTGATACCGATTCGCTGGTATCTTTTTTGTAGTTCTCCGTCTTACAAAATCGCCCGTGAATTAAATGACGTTTTTAATTCTTACAACGTGCTTAGACCGAAGTACAGTTAAGAATAGCTTGATTTCACGGAAAAATCAAAAGACATACAATTAACTAGTAATTGTAAATTAGTATCGTTCGACGACAAATTTATTTACTAACGTACCAACGGAAGAGTGCAAAAAATATAGTCAGTGAAATTTAACCTTTTCGGATATTAATAGCAACGTCGTTAAAGAAATGCTTAGGTTTTTAATATTTGTATTGAACAAAACTATTTTTGTTTAATAAAAAATTTACAAACAATCAGTAGGATTACCTATGGGTGGTCCTATTTCACCTTTTGCTCGCGGATATTTTTATGGATCATTTGAAAATGACCTCTTTAAGTCAAATCACGCGTTACTTAAAATGTTAAACTTGGTATCGTTATGTGATATCTTTGTATTTGGACAGGGACAGATAGACAGTTAGATTCCTTTTTACGTCACATAAATTCATTGCATACAAAACATTAAATTCACATTAGAGATTGAGCAACTAAAAACCTTAAATTTTCTTGACTTAACAATAAAGATTAATAATAACAACAGATTAGAATTTACCATTTATAGAAAACCTACATATACAGATGTAGTCATTCACCATCAATCGATTCACCCGTGGTCACAAAAGCTCTCATCATTCCATGCAATGATTAATAGATTAGTTAACATCCCTCTCACTAAAGTCAACTTTGAATTAGAGTTAAACATTATTAAACAGATAGCTGTAAATAATGGTTATAACACAGATATAGTCGCTTTAAACGTAAGCAAGTTAAACAACTCATAGTTAATAATATTTTTCAGGAGAGAAGAAAGCAAACGAAAATATTAAACACTGGCGTAGAATCATTTATTTAGGAGACATTTCGTCAAAGATAGTTAAGTTTTTGCCAGACAATATAGAACCCGCGTTTTACACAGTAAATAATTTAGGAAATTTTTATTGAACAGTAAAGATCGCGTAGATTCATCGTCACAGAGTGGTATCTATCGACTCTCTTGTGGAGACTGTCCAGCGTCTTATGTTGGACAGACAGGTAGAAACTTTAATATTAGAATTAAAGAACATATAAGATGTCTAAAGAGTAATAATTTTTCTGAGTTTGCCAATCATTTAATAGAAAATGACCATAATTTCAATCAGACTAGTAATGTAGAAATACTCCACCGAGTAAATAAAAAGGTTTAAAGATGAATAGTCTAGAATTTTTAGAAATAAATAAAACTCTTAATAAAAAGATATATTATTAAATAATATTCTTAACAGGACAGGTTGCTCACCTCTGCTGACATTATTCCCAATTCAAAAGAGTGATCACCCAACCTAACTGATTGATTGCAGCTCATTAGTTTATAGTTTATTAGTTTGTAATGTTTAACGTCATTAGAAATATATTTGTTTGCTTTGTTTCGATTCTATAACCCTCTCTTGCGTCCCTTAAAAAGGAAAAATCCCAATCTAATTGATTGAGTGATTGGACCTTATTAGTATCATTATGTTAATGCATTTTTTGATTCTATCACCCCCTTCCTTGTTTCCTTTAGAAGGAAAAAAAAACCCGTAATCCATTTTGTAATTTCATAATTTAAAATGTTAAAATGTTAGAATTTATCTTGCTTCATTACTTAAGCAAACTTTGCGATAGTAAGTCTGAAGATGCCTCTGAAAGAGGCGAAACACGTGTCACAATTAGTTACACAATACGTGGAATAATCAAAGTTATTTTAAATTTTATATTAGCACAAAATTTTATGTGTTGTCTACTCACACTAACTGATATTTAGCTATTCTCTTCTCACTCTGATGCGCTCTATCAATCAAGCGATCATTACGATAATAATAATAAGGTGCCAGCCCTAGTGACATCTGTTAGCCCAACTTCAAATAAAAAGAAAACGGTTCAACATATGGGTATTCTAACAATCACATTGCCTTCAAAAGGTGTCTGCATAATATTGCATTTAAAAATATTTAATTTATTCATTAATAAGCTCGTAATCGCATTTGCGTGTCTGCACTCCGTGGCGCTGGTGGTAAAATCGATTTCGCGTGCCTGCACGCTGTGGCGTCTGAACGGTTAAAGAATTCATCTTTTGAGAATTGGTTTCAGAATGTGTAACTTAACCTATGAATAGTTCACTTAAGGTGTTTCACTGTCAATACTTGGTGGAAAGGCATTATAATAAAAATAATAATACATTTTTAGTACTTTTTCCCACATAAAATTTATTTGATCAGGACCGGTTTCGCTCTTGGCGAGCATTGTCAACTGATAAGTAAGGAATACAATAAAACTGATATTTATACAAAAGTTAAGTATAAAAAACAAGGTATGACAAACAATTGATAAAACAACTAAGCAAATTATTTTCCTTGTAACGTGTTTTAATTTGGTCCGGCCTTTGACTCGGAGATAGAATAATAATTTGGCCCCAGACCTAGAAAAGTTTGCCAATCCCTGGTCATCAGAAAAATCAAAAGCAAAATTACTCAAAATATAGGCAGGCAGAGTTTAAAATTTAGTAATGCTGTTATATATTGACCGTAGAAACCTTATACATTTTTCTCTACTTTTCAGGAGAGCCAAAAGAAAGGTTCGACCAGTAATTAATGTGACCTTTTTAAACAGATAAAAATTAACTAAAGGTGGCTTCCTGATTTATTTGTTAAATATAAATAGTAATTTATTCTCTGAGCTTTTTTTAATGTTTAGTAGAGTTATGAATAAGAAAGTGATTTTTATACATGTTGGAATATTTTCGTATCCACTTCGATTGATATATCTCAAAACCGGTAAAAATCAAGTTCATTTCATTTACTCGGAGGGACCGATATATACATTATATTTTTATCATTCAATGTTTAATTTTAAAAACATAAGAAAAATTTATCAATTATAAAATAAAATAGCTTCAATCTCTTTTTTTCGCTAAAATGTAAATGGTAACAAATCGGTTTTGCTTAAAAAAAAATATCTGACCTGCAAATTTTAGTGAAAAGTTGCGCCATCCCTGAAATAGCTTGGTAAATATTGAATTGCGATAAGATATCATTTTTTCAAAGCATAATTATTGTAGATTAAACAGCACAATATTATTATTACTTTTAAATACCTATTTCTGTCCCAATATTCACTTGGGCAGCACTAACGTTTGTTTGAAACAGCTTTTTTTTTTATTTTTGTTCGATGTCTCACTGTTCGATATTGCATACTCGTTTTTATGGTTTCGAACCAGAAATTACAGTCGGCCGTGAATCTAACGTACCAAATAATGTCGGACGACTTTACACATGTCTCGATTTACAAAGATATACAGAAAAATCGTCGACTCAAGAGTGTTTTGTGATATTGTTTAGTTGTTTTTTCCATGTAGGTTTACGTTTTTTTGACACTTGTTTTGATGTTTTTACAAATAACTACAAGAAGTACAATTTTATGTCTGATGGTGTCGGTCTTCCCTGATTTGCCGGATTTTATTGACATGAAGGTCGAATTTTACACACCATTAGTTGATGTCATCTTCGATTGAAGGCATTTACGAATTGCAATCGAGTGCATGTAATTGGAACAAGATGTGGTGATATATTCAATTCAGAGATATCGTGTGTGAGTATCATTTCATAATGAGTAGGAAAAGCATATTGGCTAGTTGCCCATCCGCTGATTCGGGTAATGGCACAAAAACACAAATAACGTTTTCACATATCCCACGCTAATCACAGGTTTATCTCAGCTTTTTAGTTCGGATTGTGATGTGTGTCATATAGTTTTCCATCTTTCTGTATAAAAAAATTATCTTTTCTCTGCACTTTCACGCAATTGACGTAAGTAAGTGTGTTATCATACAGTGTCTTATTTTGGCCTAGAACTAATATGACAAGAAATATGTGTTTCTATCAAAATTACGATATAAAAAAGCTCTAACCTAGAATAATTTCCTCTGAATCACTGCATGCCCACATTACTTCTGAAAATAACTTCATGGGTTTTTTTTGACAGGTACATATTTATCTACCTTTTAATTACTAACGTGTAGGTAAAAGCCACATAAACATGACGTAAAATACTATTAATATTTTCTTGACTCAAACTTTCATTGCTACTTGAATAATTCTCAGTTCTTTAATTCAAAATTAATATTTAATAAAACTAAATTATATTGGCATTAGAGTATTTTTTATAACCAGATTATACAATTTTCACCATAGAAAAGACCCATACAATTTTATTAACAAATGACACATATATTGAAATATTCGTAGGTATTGAAATAAAATAAGGACAGTGGAATAAAAATATCTGCCTGTCAGTATAAATTGTCTGCCAAGCAGAACAAATTGTACCTTTCTTATTTAAATACATTCGAAACAATAGAATCACTGTCCAAAACTCCATTGAATATCTATTTATATAAAATGTTTCTTTTTAGATATTTCATAATTATACATAATTATGACCAACTTCACACATTGCTAACATTTTCAGCTGTATTGAAAATGGGTTCGATTGAGCGAAAGATGTGCTACATTATTTTATGAATACAATATGCCTTTCAACCAAGAATTGATAGATAATACCTTATAAGTGATCCATTGATTTATTCAAAATCTTAGTTTTGCATTGCCTTGCATGTAGTTATTCAATTATTAGAATTTAGGTTTGTATCGAATTATTACTAAAATCATACCTAAGAATAGGTTAGGTTTGGTTACATTAAGAAAAACAACCAATTTAAAAGTTACCGCCAACTCAAACAGACTATAACAGTGGTTCTCATGTGCGACCACCAACAGTTTCATAGTAAAAATAGTTTTCACAAGTTAATTTCTCAACAAAATATATTATAAGTATTTAATGCCCAATAGTAAAAGCACTCTTTTGTGCACACTGCAAGCATCATGTTAAACCATTTAGTTTTAGGCGTAATGTTCTATTAGTTGAATATTATTAACCAATGATACAAAAAAAATATGTTATAAGAACAATTTTTTATAGACTCTTTCACTAGATTAATCACACTGCTGGTGTTGGAAAGTATAACCACATAATACACTTATTAAGAAAATTAATATAAGATTTGCATTTGGTATATATTTTTTTCTTGTCAGGAAGAGTATAAAATATTAAAACTAAACAATGTAAACGTATTGATTTAACACCAACAACACCTATGCCTACAGATGTTTGGAGATCTTATAACCCAAATGTTATATTATATAGTTTATCTAGATGAATATTTTTGGTGATGGGAAGGTGAAGGAGTTGTCCGTTAATCATTGTGCTTCTTGTTATTCATAATATTAAGTAACTTAAATGATGTCTCCACACTAGTATTTTAAAGCCACAGCATATTTATTTTTCCATATTGAATTCTTCCGAAAATCTTGATGTGTTAGCTAGCACGCATCTTAAATTATTGATCTCTGTTATTCCAATTGTTATGTGAATTTCCATAAAGAAACACAAAGAAAATATAAATATAATGTGTTGTAAATGGATATTTTTAATCAAATTAGAATGTCAAAAAGGCGGATGTGGTTTTAAAATACTGGTGGTATTTCTGTAATAATAAATGTTATGTCTGATGGGTTTGTTCGTTATATGTCTGTTGTGTATTCTTATAACAGAGTGCGGGCGTTATCACTGCTTAACAATGGATTCATCTGGCCGGCGACAGCGAACGCAGACGAAAGCGTCCGCTGAAGACCAAGCCCTCGATCAAATAGCCAAGGAGGTAAGTGTCGGCACTTTCCTTACATACGTATATTCCAAGCCAAGTTTCCCTCAGCTAGCTCAAACATATGTGATGAATTGGAACCGTAGAACTACATACAGTTGTTTGGTGACACTGATGATTTAAAACTCATTTAGAGATTTGGTGAATGAGCCTTCTGATGATATCCACGCCAAAAAAAAACATTACAAACTAGCGAGTTTGTAGATTTAATATGGATTACTATTTGTCACAGAAAACTCAATAAATATTTGATTCAGAGACATTTTCTAATCCAAATATCACAGGTTATACAAAATATTACCATTTATTAAAATACTCATCTTTTATAGTGAATATAATTAATTATTGTAGGATTATCGTAATAAAATATGTTATTATATACTGCTCCATATATAATTAATAATAATTTTAAATTATGGCCACTGTATACATATTGCTAGACCTCAAGAAAGCAAGTTACACATGTTGGATAATGTTTTGGCAATGAACTTATTCCTAATCTAATATGCAAACATGTTAAGATCTTCAATATGCATCAAAACTTCAATTCTGTTATTGATCAAACTTTTTTTTAGTGTCAAGTAGTTGGGTAACTGAAATATCTCAGTTCATTTTAAATTTCTCTTGATTCCATGAGCTTGTATTTTTCAATATAACTGAAGTATGAAAGTAATTTATGAACCCAAAATAATCTTTAATCTTAAAAGTTGATGAGATGTTCCAGCATATAATATTTTGACAGCTTCTCTCATGGGTGGCATTCAAAATAGATAGGTTGCCAAAATGATATTTCTTATACTTGGCTTTATATGATTTTCCAAACCATTCTCAATTCTCATAATGTTGATATTATAAAATTATAGCTATATATTTGAATTAGATTTGTGTTCCGTTATCATTTTTTTGTTCTCTTTTTAAAATCTAATAACATATTTATAAAAAATGTATTTGTCCGCAAAGCTTTGTAGTATAGTCCGCCACTTAAGGTACACATATTCACTACCGTCGGTCCCTGTAGTCTAGTGGCAAGAGCTTTGTCCTAGCAATCGGGGGGCCTGGGTTCAATCCCTGGCAAGGTCAGATTTTTGATTGAAAAAAAAAGATCTTGGGAGGGCGTATGTTATTTATCGTTGATTTTGTGCACAACTGATACATTATTTACCATCGAGTTAATCTCGTATGACTTTCACAACTCAGAATATTTGGCGCATTGGCATACGCTGTAATGACAAATATTAAAAAAAAAAAAAATTACAAGTGCTGATATTGGGCACTTTTCATAAATTTTGAAGTCTTGATTTTGTTGTAGTGATTTTAACGCCGTACTTTCAGCGATAATTTAGAATGGGTCTTAATATCATAATGTTGAACATAGTATATTGTTTTGTTTGAGACTAGATTAAGTGGTTTTCATTGTTGAGTTTTCGTGATTTGTCGTGTATTATGGTTTAAAGCCGCTACTAACCGCCAGGCGCAGATCTTGTTAAGGAGCAAAAGTGCACTGTGCTCCCATTCATATATTCAAGTAATAACCGATTTCTAAACATTGCTTTAAAATCCCCCTCCTGTTCCAAGTATAAACATATTGTTGGAAACAATGATCAACAACATGCTGAACGAACATATTCCGCGAACATTCAATTATAATTTTTAAGTCTGTCTTTGACGAGAGAAGAATTTGTTCTGTTCTCCGGCGACCAACGTTCTCAATACGGGGGTGCCAAAAAAATCGAGTTTTTATTATTAAAAACATCTTAAATTTTATATCAAATAAAATATGGGGAGGCGCGAAAGAGTTTGGAAACCACTGCCGTAGAGAGTTAGAATTCTGTATGGCTGTCGCGATTTTAACTGTGTCCCATAACCCGACATTTCACGAACGATCGATCAAGCTTAAAGTAGCTTTTATAGCAAGATTAGTACATACGTGGAAAAGGGTATGTCACTCCCCTTAAGGTGTTAACCGCCAGTTCTTGGTGGAAAAGCATTATATTTTTAGTAAATAACACATTCAATTAGTGCAAGAGGAAAGCCTACGTTATTTTCCCCAGTCAACACTGCTTTTTCAATAATTGTCAAGGCAGAATGAGATAACAATCGACTCGCCGAGAATTCAATTATTTTGTTGCATTTTGTATAAATAAATGTATACATACAATAATAATAAATATACGTTTATGTCAGAGGTCCCCAACCTCTTTTGTTCCGTTAACCCCTGCCGACTTTTTCAGTTTTCGGTAAAGCCCTGATATATTTTTTTACAAATTCACCAATTTTAAATGTGCTTTTGAATCTGACACAGAGATACTCACTTTGATAGGTAGAGTAAAATATTTTTAAATAAAAAAACTATGTCATGTTTTATAGTTATACAGTTATTCGTTAAAACGACATAAAATAAATACGCAAAAAATCATGTTATTAATGGGAGGAATGAGAAAATTTTTGATATTTGGTTTCAATTTCGTCAGGCTTACCTTAATTCTATAGTGGACCCCGATTTACATCTCATATACCCCAATTATTTTTTCACTGATGTCAACTCCTTACAGGCATAATGTTCGTGTTTCAAAATGAAAGGGCCAACATTTGACACGCACGAACAACCGTTTCACAGGTCACGAACTGTCTCGAGTCTTGTCTGGAGAAATTTCACGAATCCAGCAAGATCTAAAGTATTAATTATATAAGAAGTGGTACTTGTGATGGTAAATGACTTCAATAAAGGGTGAACACGTCAATGAATTCATTGTTTATAGTTTTGCGTATATATTCAGCAAAATTATAATGTAATCTAAAACAAGTCAATTTTAAACGATATTGTATGGTGCCCCATAAAATATTATCGAAAAAGAATACATAGAATAATGTTCCGCGACTTCTTTTTATTTATAGATGCTCCTATAGATTTATATCCAAATCAAATATTTGTAAATAGTATTCTTTTTAAGATGAGCTTTACTAGAGGATTAAGACTGAAGGTGCTTGATCGACTTTAAATATCAAATTTGAATCGTTTGAATTTTGTACTCTGCTAAGGACCTGGGTTTCGCCTTTCGGCGTCTTCAGGAATTTAAAGTGCACGAATAAACTTGAGCTGACGAAACTCATGGAAAAACACAAAATTCAAACGATTTAAATTTCATACACTTATACGTTAATATCTTTCGAATGGCAAACTCAAATAATGTGCATTATACGTTTATTTAATTTCTTTCTCCCCCAACCTGTGGTACTAAGAGAACATATTATGATCACAGCCTCATCTCCGCACAAAGCCAGTTAGCTAAGCTAATAATTTATGAACCACGGTTAGCTTGTTGATATCGTGCATATAAAATTAACACCGCCATACAATTTGCCACGTACGAGTTTGACTTGCAAATTAAATTAACATCTACATATTTATTTGTTTGTATCATAACACATTTTCAACTGGGTTCATTTCGTATCCGTCGACATCTCGAGTATTTTGTTACATACTAATTCTGGACAGCGAATTGTTTTTATTCACCGTGTCTCCTATAACCGTGTTAAAGTAAAACATATGAATGGCATGCCCTGCATTGTCTCGGCAACAATCGGCAAGGAATACGTAGTTTTTACTTTAACATCAATTACGAACACACGATGTTAAGTTTATCCGTTAGACACGTGTCGAAGCCCATAAAACACGTGTCTTAGACCAAACAAATTCCCGCCCGCCGTTCGCGGTGCATGCTGGCTTTTTCCAGCGCGGCAAATGAGGCGTCGCGACGCTCTCGAAAGCTCAGCTTCTTGCCACCCTACCCCGCTGGCTGGGTTCGTCGCCCCACCCTAGCTCGTCCTCCGCTTCCAGCAACTGCATCTACCTATCCATCTGGCCACAGTTTAACTGGAGGCCGCTGGAGTCAAACGCGAGACGCGAGTGTCGCAAGGTGTTGATTGCTTTGCCCTTTTATTCGGCAGTTTTTAATATGAGACGGTTTCAATCAATATTTGTATTAGAAATTATCATACGAGCGTTTGAAATCAGTTGGAAGTAGTCTCACCTCTTGGGAGGTATTTTAAGCTTCTATTATATTGGTCACCTCACATATCTACGAGTGTGCTACGAGTCCTATCTTAGTTTCATATCTATAGTATTTTGATATGCACGTGTGTGGTGCACATTTATAATTTCATCATCAAGTGTAGTGATATAAGTGCTATTACAGTCTGCATGCGAGACTGTCTTCTGAAATACATTTTTAATTGGTATAAATATTCATGATGAATAAATCTGTCATTTGTTTATTCTGTCATTTTTAAAACAACTACGCGAGTCAGTGACTTTTTGAAAATTCAAACCGATTAAATTGTCGGGTGTCCGCGCGTGACAATTCGAAATAAAACAAAATACATATGTTGTTAGTGTCGACATAATATAAAAATACAAAGTTATCTTTATACCATTGAACATGGTTAAAATGGCGCTCGCGATGATCGTGGGGGTGACTCCGCAGTTCGTGGGCGGCCCTCGCTGGTCACCATCGGCGCCCTCTCTCTCCGACTGTCTCGCGGAGGCGCCGCTCATCTATGCCCCCCTCGAACACATCATGACACTTATCGACAGTGGCTGCCGGCCGGTAAGAACACGTCCATCTTGCTTACTTTCAGAAGGTTCACCGATAAACCGAAGCTTTATTTATATTTACCGTAGACTTAGTTTGATTTTGTTTCTGGGTCAGGTAGTTTTCGTGAATAATAAGTTTAACACCTGTTCCATTATTTTATTTCTCCGAAACTCACTTCTGTTTAAAACATAATCTGTCACTGAACGGAAAGAAATTTGTACACCAAAATAAAAATGGTTCTCTGCCCCACGAGTTTAAAACCAGAAATTCTTCGTAGAATTTGTCCACGAATAATGTTGCCCGTATGATAACATCGTCTCATTAATATATCACCTGACAAGCAACCGGCGTCGTCTACTTTGGGAACGTATAGCGGACCAACATGCACCAGTTTTCACATTTACACACGTTTGTACAATGTGAGAAATGTCGGCCAAAACTGCAGCTATTAGAAACAAATTAGTTTATCGAATGCAGCACAGTCGGCACACAGCTCGTGCAAATATATAAAGTATTTAATTTACCTTATAAACCGAGCGGCTCTATTGGCCTCAAAGTTGTTGGAAAGTTATCCATTTTTCGTAGCTATTTAAATATTTTTGCTTCCGCCATCATATGAACGTTCCTTAAAAAGGACCGACGAATTATGCCTTTCGAAACAATAATTTTACGTACATCTGCTACATTTGCTAGTACATCGTTCAAACTCCCTTTTCAGACAAGATAGGATATAATGCTAAAAGGGCTGTAATACAATCACCAATGACGAAAAGATAACGAAGGATTGCTCTCATGGTTACTAAGGATGTAGTATAGTAAGAAAACTTTTATTATTCCAAGAAATCGAAGATGTGCTGATAAGGAATGATCTGTGTAATATGTATTACAATACTACGACTGGAGATATTCGAACTATTCGATCGATGTTTTGATTGTGAGTGTATCGCCTCCAATGAATTAGTTTAGTAATCATTACACAGTATGTATACCAAATAAGCATACATAAAAGAAATGGTCTTGGTAATTGAATTAATTTGGTCATATCATCTCCATATAAAAAAAAACATTAAATATTTGGATATGTTTATGTCATAAATTGTTTGAATTTTGAAGCAATTCTTTCGTCTCGTATTTATTCAATACAACGTATTCTATTTATTTCAAGCGATCAGACGTTTTAAGTAATAAACTGTTAATGCATGTTTATATAACAAACAACTATTTTCAGTTTACAGATGAATGTATAATATAAAAAGTATGTCAATACGTACATACTTTTGTTTTTGTATAGATAAGTTATGTATGTTGGGCTTAGTTAGGCGAAAACAATTGGCTCGTTTTGATTTCAAATTTGAATTATGTATATCAATTTTGTCATTTGCCAGTATTGCATAGTTAAACCGCATCATCGGATATAACCAGGAAATGCTGGGCGATAGTGCATGCAAGTTGAATCCAATAATAGACGCAGCCCGGCATTAGATCGCACTACATCGCATTCATATTGAGAGATCCCCTTTCTATAATATCAAAGCGTTGGCCAACCCAATATCAGAAATTTTAAAAACTTTACATAAAATATAATTCAGTAGAAAACCTTGTTTTGGTATTTATAAACATAAAAAGATGGTAAAGGTAGCAGATTTACAAATCTTCGTGACATGACACTCGACCTAGCTGTCACAGGATCAATATACAGAGCCTTACATGCTTTAATAATACTTACGTATATGGCTACTAAACAAGGTATTATATTGTATTGGTCTATTATTATTCGCTTACGAGATTCAATCTTAATACTACAACTATTACATTTATTAGTAATCTTAAGCCGAGTAGATAACATCGTTGATCTCAGTTACGGTGTTCACAGATTTTAATCCCAGTACGGCCAGTTTCGTTTGAATTCTGTATTTTTCCACGAGTTTTGTCGACCCGGGTTTCGCCTTTCGGCATCAGCAGGCATTTCTAGTGCACGAATGTACTTGAACTGAAATTTTCGATATATCCATAGATTTCTGATCGAATGCCTAGAAATGTGATGTATCAAAAATTCTCACTATCTAATTTTTAGTTCTGTTTTACCCCAATCCTTATATTCCCACTCTCTTGGAAAAAGAGAAGTAGAGCAACTGAATAACGATCAGTTCTTGTAGGAAAACTTCTGTTCAGGTCAACTCTAGAAGTCCATGAAGGAGTAATGGTAATTCAGTAATTTGTTCCACCAGAAATAAATTTGTAAACATCACCTTACTTAGTGTTACACTTGACATATTTATATAAACCATACATAAAGCTATTATTTAATTCCGGGCGGAACTACAAGTTAGTTTTGCATTGCCACCACGACGTTTACTGCGCTTCATAGACAGGAAATAAAACATCATACCTTATAGGAAAATCTTTAAACAGAGAAACTTCTCGCCTTAGTGGTCGATCGAGGTGATTTTCCATGTTCTTTCACGCATGATTAGTGCTTATTTTTAATTATTATTTTAATTGCAGGTAGTTTGGTTTGGAATTATGTGTATAATACAGGGCTGTGGAGTCGGAGTCGGAGTCGTCGCGGAGCCTTGGCCGGAGTCGTACTTGCAGTTGGAAATTTTTATTTTTGAATATAATATGTAAAATTTGGCTACTAGCCGGATTTGGAAGGGTTGATATTTAATTGACTTCACATAATTAGGAAAGTAATTTACCGACTCCGCAGCCCTGGTATAATATAACATGTATATTTTTAATATGAGTATCCAGATATGTGATCATCACAAACTAAAGTATGTACATAGTTGCATCAACATGTTCGGTATCACTTCGCGACTAAACTATAATGTTTGTGTTTATCGTGGATACAAAGTTCTATTTCATAATATAGACTAGATGGTTGTATTACTTTTGATACATACCTAAAATAAATGTGTTTTTACAGTTGGCCAGATTTATACGTGTTTATTGAAGGCATCGCATGTTTATTTATTTCGACATACCGAATAAATCAAAGATCTTCTTGTGCACTCTTGCTTTTTAAATACACTTTTAAGTTGTTATTTTTATAAATAATTAAGGTGAAATGTCTATAGAAGATAAAATAACATTGAATGCTTAAAATTGCTTACACGATGTGATCAGTATGATTCACTAAACGATGGAAGTAAATGAAAACTATTGTCACCCATATTCATATAGGTACTCTTAGAACTTTTGTTGTTTCCCAAAACGCTAGAATAAGATTTAAAATTTACTTTTTTAGTTAATATCATATTTGAAATAAGAATGAATGACGCCGCAATCAGTGGTAATAACTTAATTGCTTCCGAGCCATTTTCCAAGGATATTGTAGGACGTAAGGTTAGTCTGAGTTTTCACTTTGCCACGGTAAATCGATAAACATTGAAAAATGAAAAAGGTATTCATTATTTGTTTCTGGAAATTTTTAAGTAAACCATGTGAACGGTTTACGTAGGAAATAAATCCGCTCGACAAATATCGATTATGTAAATATGAGTTTTCCATTTTTTTCTCATGCGGGGTCGCCTAGCACGCGCTGACTTAATTTGCATAATTCACGATAAAAAAATATCAGGAATTATGAACAGCGAACAAAACTAAGTTGGTAATTTTGTAGTTCGTTTGTTGAAGATGTTGGTATAAAATATTATGTATGAGATGAGTTTGAATGAGAAACTCGTATAGTTCATTGAAGGTTCATCAAGCACCTTATCACTTATGTTCGCCAAGATTCGTCGTTCATACTATTTTTTTACACATTGAAAAATATATATAAATGATAATATTAAAAATTTCCTACTTAACTAGAAACATAATTTGCAAATTTTGTTCGTCCCTGAGAGGAAGCTAATTGATTAGCTAAATTTCCTATGTAATACATGGCGGGGACAATCACAAGTTCGCGAAGCACCGGTTAAGAACCACTGTTTTAGTAGTATAATTTTAGCTATCCTATCATTCGTAAGTCAGTTTTACTGCCATCGTAAAAGTGGTGCAACTATTTAGATCATGGCGCGATTCTTCGGGTAAATATAAATTATCCATTGGGACCACTACCGGCCATTCTTTCTTCCCGGATAGGGGGGATCACACAATGTTATTCCTATTCTATCGTCTTAATAATTTTACCAAAACATGTTCGAGAAAAGGACCAATAATTATTGATTCTTGACCGCAGGGCTGTGGAGTCGGTAAAAAAAGTCGGACTCCTACTCCAGCATTTGCCAAAACCCCGACTCCGACATTGACCAAAAATACGACTCCGACTCCGACTAAAAAAGGTTAATATCGTCACCCTTTTTCCCCTAATTTTCCTATTTATGTGTATTCAATTAAATATCAACCCTATCAATGCGGCCAAAAGTCAAATTTGACATATTAAATGCAAAAATAAAAAGTTCAAAATTTCCGACTCCTAGTACGACGCCGCGACGACTCCACGACTCCGACTCCACAGCCCTGCTTGGCCGTTTATAATAGTTCCAATTAATACTCCATAATACTCGTTTCGTCCTTAAATATCTTATGTTTTAGATGTGCCATAATTAATTTGAAAAATTCATACTCTGTCTTAGTAACAAATTATTTTGTCGTGAAAAAACATGTCTCGTCAAATATAACATGTATTTATCGCGAGGGTAAAAATCGAATTTATCAAAATCTCAGAATATCTACAATTATTATTGTCAAATAACAATGTTACAGTCAATTCGGGTAATTTTGGACTTCAATATAACATTGGACAAAACTTGAGCAAGTACCGTTTATTTATTTTTCTGCTGACTAGTAATCGTGATCATTCTTGCGATTGATGAATATAACAAATCGATCTTTTGTCTTATACGTGGTCAACAAAAAGAGCCACATTACCCTCTCAAATTATTTTTATCTTTTTATAATATTTTGTGAAATAAACTAAAAAACTATGAAAATATATTTTTTTTATTTTTCGAAGCCAGGTGTTACGGATAGGGAATGGGTAAAAAGTTTTTTTTAAATATTTTCCATTGACAGACTATTCTTCTTCATAAAGTTCAATTCAATCACCGTCACCAAGCTGGATGATTCAGGTAAAATTCGCACATCGAAAGTGGTGGTGTCCAATGTTACTCAATTATAAATTTACCAATGGACCGCCCATAAAAGCAGTTTTAAGTTATTTTTTCTTGTATTTTCATAATATTTGAATTCAAAATTATACAAAGGAAGTGGTAAGAACACATAATAGTCTAAAAAATGCAACTTACTATATCTGAAAATAAAAATATCACAAAAAAACACATGAAAAGTGTCCAAAGTTACCCGAATTGACTGTAGTGAATGTGTTTTCAGGCTATGCAACGGTAAATAAATGTCGAAATTCCATTCTCGAATTAATAAATGCGGTGCATGCGAAAGTTTGAATTTTCATTTACCTGAAGCCACCGGGTTTATCTATTTTTCTTTGTTAGGGAAATTGTTGAACACAAAATAAAATAAATCTCTATTCAATATTGGCCTCGATTTTATTTATTAACATGGTCAGTGATGCGTAAATTGTATGTTTGACGATTGTTGTTGTTTTTTTTTCGACGACATTCTTTCGTTATTTGCGCTCACAAAATATCTGCCGTAATTTTGAGTTAATTGGCCGTTTCCCGCACCTCTGAAACCATTGCGTCGAGCAAAACCTCTGAAGACTCTGAAGTTAACTCTCTTTTTTTATCAATATTGAATTGGGAAAATGTGGCGGGAGTTTTTCCTGGTATTCTTGGCGCGAATCTTCTAAAAGATTAAACATTTGCAACGCCAACAATTATTTGTTGCATATTATTTCATTCTAAATTCTAAAAAAAGCAGTTGATATTCTTGAAGCATGAGCGTAGGAAAGCTGATAGCTTCGAAAAATGAGTACACCCGATCCTCTTTTTGCACGGGGGATACTTTCAAAGATTACCGTGCTTACTATGTGATGTTTTTACTTAAAACTGTCACATCGACAAATGATTAGTTGGCAATAAAATGTAGCACACAGTTTTTCAATATACGTACTTTTAACCCGAGTGGTTTTCTAGGCAGTGGTGTACTAAAGCTGCATCACGACCGAGTTTCGGTCACGGGCCCGCTCATTTTGATACCTGAAATAGCGAGTTATGCAGCCGCCGCGGCGCGGTGCACCGACCGCTATTTCGGGACCCTCCCAGTGACATCTCGCGTCGTCTATTCACCTCGTTTTGTTCTCTTTATTATTTGTACTTTTCCCTTCGCCGTCAAAGAAAGGACGCGGTTTCTAAGCAATTTTTGACATTTCATTTTTATTTACTTGCTCGCTTCATCGTTGATAATCTGATGAGTCGCTTTGAATATAAAGAGTGATTTATCTATTTTGTTGGGCAAATGCGCTTGTAATATATATATTTATCTATAGCGAAAGTATATTATCAGGGAAAATATATTCTCATTGGCATTTCAGTGAAAGCCTATTCTAATACATTTTCAGTAGCGAAAATAAATTATCACTAGCAAGAATATATTCTTGCTGGCACTTATAAGTGAAATCATATTCAGTTATTGAAATTAAATTCAACATTAAGTCAAGTTATCTTGCAGTATTTACAATTCCCCAAGAATCCTACACTTATTTCTATGAGTGGAAAATTAAAACAGTTTTTCTGACTCGTATTTCGTTTCTTCAAGTAGCATCGTCAGAAAAAATCTATCGTAAAAATAATAAATTTTTAAGGTTTTTAATACTTGTGTTATTACAAAATTGAGGTTGATTGCAAGGATGGGGGTAGAAATTCCTCTCGCCTGTGATTACGGATTGTATGGGAGAGACAGTCTGATGAATTTTAACATCCTTATATTCCTTATAAAGAAGAGTTAATATATATATAATAGTGTTATGCTAACATCGACGATACTGGTATTAAAACAAAATAAGTATAAAACGAACAAAAATTATAATGTAAATCGAAAAAGGATCTACAGTTATTTATTAATATATTATATTTAACGTTAAAATGTATGACGAAACGCTTCGTAACAAACTGGAGATGCTGTCATTTTACTTGGAAAGCGAATTCCTACGTCATAACGATGGTATCATGCAATTGGGTATAACATTTACAGGGGTGTTTTTTAAATTCTTGATAATGTCATTTTCGATAGCCGATTGGCATCACCTCATTGATGTCGTAGTCTCCGAATGGATATTTGCGTTAATATCAATTCGAGGACTACAGACCCTATCCAGGGCATAGATCTGATGGTCTACTCTCCTCCTTAATTGAGCGGAGAGAGATATCGACGGTCTGATAACTAACTCTCTCCAACTAAGTTCTTTTATAGATATTGATCAATTGAATCAACGGATCTCTTGAAAACGCTCATTTGCTGAGTGGCACCGGTCCCGATGATATTATGATATAATAAGATTATAATGTTGTATTTCATAATTAGAAGACTTGACAGTTAGCGCCGCTCAAGTGATTATCCCTAGCAGGATGATTGGATGACTGCCTAACAACCAATTCTCAAAGTAAAAACATTCTTTTGAAATAATCAGTAGACGTCCATTCGCAACACGTTGGAAGCTTACGTGGCTATAGAATAAGACGGTAATCATAAAATACAATACGAAAAAAAAATGGAACACATTTCATATATAGAAACGAGCTTATGAAAAGAAACCAACATTTCATAATTATTGTTAAATTTTCACTACGTAATTAGTACGTATAAGAGAAGTTTGCCATTAGAGTTACAGGAGGGGGTAATGGCATCCGACATTTTTGGTTCGCATCAATCAAAAACCCGCGGCACGTGGATACAAAAATAAACGTGTCAGTTTGACAGATAACGTTTTTCCGATCACCATGTTTGAAAATTTAATTTTTCATTTAAAAAAAAATTATGGGTCACACTATTTTTATGATTGTACTTTTTTATGTGTTTCATTGTAACTGTGGGCATGTTTATGACACATCAATAGAGATAAATAAATGACAATATATAACTTGGCCTACTTTTTTTAAACTTGATTTACACATTGGTGTTGGATGTTAGTCTTAGGCTATGGCCACAGTGACGAGCATCAATTTTGGCGTAGCGTGGCGAGACTTGCTTTATAATCAAAGGTGGCCTCAATGGCTGATGGCGCCGTCTGAGAAATCGTGCAGCGTAAATGCGGAAGTCAAATCAATTTGAAAACAGCGCTTGCTTCGGCGTACAAATTGTTAACGCTATGACGCTGCGTTTTGACTTCTCAGACGGCGCCATAGTTAAAGCCATTGCGGCAACCTTTGATTATGAAGCAAGTCTCGCCACATCATTTCCATGATTCTGAAGCCCTAGGACAGCTTCTTAATCGTAATGTGAATCTCGAGCCACATTAGCAATTCTATTGTTCCAAATCCAATAATTTTAAAAACCAATTCAGACATTCGTAGTTATACTGTGTTTTTTATTGGAACGACGTGACATTTTTTACTAAAAGAAAACTTTAAAAAATCCGTACGTAATTTCGTGTCCGTGCTCGAATGTCAACACAGTTGACTTTGGCTTCCGATCGCACGGGCTCGAATCCCTGTCCGGGCAGTTTCATTTTTCAATCTTATTATTTTTTTCCGTCCGGAGATATGGATGTCTGTGTTGTCTACGACAGGGGACACCACACTTTTTGAGAAACGGACCGGGTGGAAATTTTTAAAAACTTGGCGGGCTGGATGATACATAAATTCTTGTTGAATCCAATTAGAATATTGATTTATAAGTTTTAATATAATTGTATTATGTAAACAAATGTAATTTATATTGGAATTTATAAGAGAAAATATCTATTATATGTTATGGGTTCATACGTTGTCGTATCTAATAGGTACCAATTGATGAATTGAAATAAATAGTTGTGAATTCACAACTCAATAAAGAACTTTTAAAAAAATATTTGTTCTTATTAGTTTGGTGACCGTTGGTCTATGATACCCACCCCATCCTTAAAAGAGAGATTAGCTAACCACTAGTCCTATAATTTATATTCTCACTCTCACCGAAAATTAGAGATTGAGCGACTGAGTCACAAAAAAGGGGTTGGTCCATATGCTCCACATTGGGAGCGGATTTTAGTCCTGCTCGGTTTTTTGTGAATGGTGTTGAATGGTCGTCTTTTCTCATACGCAGCCTGTTTACGGTTTACAAAAGTGTTTGGGAGAAGCGCTGCCATGTCGCACAGCGATGATGTCACCTATTCCGTTTCGCATTAATTATTTGCAATGCTGATTTTTGTTTTTCGCAAAAGCTATCGCCAATCATTTAATTAATTCTTTTGTTGAAAAAATATCGCTATCTGCACCGCGGAAAAAAACCATATTACGGGACACACTCGACCATTATTCTTCTTCTATCTCTTTCTAAGTCTTTTATATGCATAACATCTATACCAGTGGTTCTCGTGAGAAGCCACGGTGGCCGCATGCGGCCACCAGAGGATTTTGCTGCGGCCACCAACAGATTCATAGTTAATATTGAATTTTAATAAAAATTTGATTTTACAAGCTAATTTGTCAACATAGACACTGAAAATAAAATATTTTGTATGCATTTCATTGTGCATCAAGAATTGCTAGTTAGCAAAAACTCAACACATACATGTTGAGGTCTTTTTGGCAAAAAGGACTCAACACAAATATTTGGTGCGGCCACCAGACATTTCCCTAGGATCGCTGATGTTCCTGATGCGGCCACAGCCAAATTTCACGTGAGAACCACTGATCTATACCGTATTGATTTCATAATACATAAACTGCGTTCTTAATTTTTATTCGAAATGTGGCATACATGCATAGATTTGTTGATAATACTACAGAAAAGGATTCAAAGTACATGTGACGTCATATTTTTTTATTTAAAATACTAGCTGTACCCTGCGCGCGTTGCTACGCCAGCAACTAAAATAAATTTGAAGGAAGGACATTACACAAATATTCAATTCAATTTGAGTCTTCGCCAGAAAGTTTCGCGGAAGTGTACTCGAGAAATTTGTAAAAAATCGATATCAGTTTTTGGGGGAGGGGTTGTTTGGTGGGGTGGGGTTTGGGGGGTGTATGAGGGGGTATGCCAGAAACCTTCGAAGGAGTGAACTCGAAAAATTCGTAAAGTTTTAAACAAAAAAATGGGGGGAGGGGTTGGTAGGCCAGAAACCATCGCGGGGGTGCACTCAATAAATTTGTAAAGTTTCACATCGATCGGTCGAGCGGTTTAGTAGTCCATAGCGGACATACATACAGACATTCATTTTTATATATATACTAGCTGTACCCTGCGCGCGTTGCTACGCCAGAAACTAAAATAAATTTGAAGGAAAGACATTACACAAAAATTCGATATCAATTTTTGGGGGGAGGGGGATTGTTTGGCGGAGTGGGGTTTGGGGAGCGTATGGGGGGGGTATGCCAAAAACCTTCGAAGAAGTGAACTCGAAAAATTCTTAAAGTTTAAAAAAAAAAATGGGGGGGAGGTTGGAGGGTAGTTTGGGGGAGGGGTTGGTAGGCCAGAAACCATCGCGGGAATGCACTCAATAAATTTGTAAAGTTTCACATCGATCGGTCGAGCGGTTTAGTAGTCCATAGCGGACATACATACAGACATTCATTTTTATATATATAGACTAGCTGTACCCTGCGCGCGTTGCTACGCCAGCAACTAAAAAAAATATTCGCGGTAGTAATTATAAAGAAATTTGTATACTTCCATATCAATTGTAGTGGTGATTGGAGGGGGGAGGGGAGGGGTGTACGCAAGAAAGTTTCGCGGAAGTGTACTCGAGAAATTTGTAAAAATTCGATCAATTTTTGGGGGGAGGGGGTTGTTTGGCGGGGTGGGGTTTGGGGAGCGTATGGGGGTATGCCAAAAACCTTCGAAGAAGTGAACTCGAAAAATTCTTAAAGTTTTAAAAAAAAATTGGGGGTGGTTGGGGGGAGGGGTTGGTAGGCCTGAAACCATCGCAAGGGTGCACTCAATAAATTTGTAAAGTTTCACATCGATCGGTCGAGCGGTTTAGTAGTCCATAGCGGACATACATACAGACATTCATTTTTATATATATAGAAGATAGATATAGATTTTCAATAGACAACAGTAACAGCAAAGAAAGATGGACACAATCAGCACGTGTTATGTTACGTTAATTTAGGATTAGTATAGTTGAAGGTATTCATATTGCAATTTATATACACTTGATTACTTCGTAATCCGGGATATTTATAAATCATTGGCTTCATTCATAGATTATGATGTAATATCACAAATATAAATTCGCGTAAAATATACATCGATTGGGTCAGTGGCGGTGGCGACAGATTATTAGGGAGTACAAAAAAAGGTTCAACTATTTTTCCGTACTACGGACAGCCAAAAATTCATAAGACTGGCACTCCGTTGTTATTGCGAACATCTGAATTGAAAGTCCATGCTATAGAAGTGTTTTAAAATCCAATGAATAGGAAAGAACTCTTGCAAAAATAGTTGAATCTTTTTTTGTACTCCCTAATACTCTGTCACCAGCCGCCACTGGATTGGGTACTGAGTTACCTAATCGGCACAGTTAAACCTTCATATGACAGATTTCACGAAAAATATTTAAAACATTCTTTTATAGTTTATATAATCGGTTAAATTGGTATGCATGCTTTAATCCAACAGTCATGGCCGGTAACCGATGTGCTGGCTGTGTATGGTATGCACGTGAAGCTGCAACAGTTTTGGCATATCCCGACCGATGATTTGATGCGCACCATGCCATATTTTTGGTCGATTGGTGGAAACTTCACTGTCCTTATCTATTGAATCGTATTATTTCTCAACAAATAAAATGGCGATTAATAAAGGTTCTTTATTATACTACTGTCATAGTTTAATCTTATTTGTCAAGGAATTGTCAGAGGTAGTGGTGTGATATCGTTTACGTGTCTCCTTTGGTACACCGTTCGCGTATGCCTTGTTTGCAATGTCTGGTTCGAAGCGTTCGCGTCTATAAACGTGACGTAATTGTCTAATATTTGACATTCAAAACACTGAGTAATCCTCCGTACCTACCTCCCGGCGAGGAACCGACCGCAGATTCCTCGCCAAAAATCTGCTCAAACCGAGACATGCGAATAAACGAACGTTCACTCCCCAATAATACGTACCCAAGTCCCTCTCTTACAAAAACATCTGCTTGTACTTATTAACGAGTGTCAGCATGTGCAATAATATTGCTGAGAATTATTTTTTAATGAAAGTAATATTTTTGCTACACATTTGTTTTTAAATGGGCACACATCTTCCGAGATTCAAAATTTCTTATCAATCCTTTAAAAGCTGCTGCATAGAGAATAATTAGATTTAAAAAAAACACAGGCAATAAAATGCACCCTCTACCTTTGCTATACGAAATAATTCTACCCTAATAAAACTTTTATTTCAACAATTCACAACATTAATCTTTCATCCATGATAACCGTCTCAATATACCAGATTATATTGTCTTTTATACAATCGGTTGCCAATGTATGTAGTTCATCAAATCCATAGACAATTCTACTGTGCTGCCAAGACATTTTATTAAAAAAATGTTTCCAACCCTGCACGCTTCCCATCCAACTCATAATAGAGTATCTCAAAACTATCTAAATTCTATAATTGTAAAAAAAATACCACTTTTAATTATGGGCAGTAATTTTGTCCCCGATATGAGTCTAGGCATTTATGCACAACCTATTTCAAAGCATTGCAGACTTATTAATGTCATTTCTCTTTTGTAAACGTTACATATAAGTATTAAATTTATAACCATTTGAGTAGTTCATTTCCTCATGCTAAATCAATATTTAGTTTACGTGAACTCCGTGATTGTCATTTGTATATAAAAATCAAAGCCAAGTAGATTATATTTTTATAAAAATGCAAAAATCTTGTGTGTGGTCCTTTTAGATTATTTTTTATTACTTTACCATACATCACGCAATGTATCGTGCTAGTTCTAAGTATTCATCCAATTGTTTTTACGAAACGTCATGAAATTTAAAATCACTAATTTTATATTAAATTATTGTACACGTTCAACTATAGTAAGTCAAAAGACATTTACATTTTTACAATAATTCTTAGAACTAAATCTGTAGACTCGCGAATATATGGTTTCGGCGTACTATTTCGTCCATACAAAACGAGGTCGTATCTGGTATCACAACTAATAAAACTGTGCCGCATAAAACGTGGATTTTTATTTTGTTCTTGTGTTATAATGTCTTATTATTTAAAACTCAACAATTTATTTGGAATCTACTTATTTAATTGATTGATCAATTGCTTAAGTATTGGTAGACTGCGATCATAATAATCATGTTTAGAATGTGCATGTATGCTTTTAGTATATTTTATACTTTTACATTATCGTATATGCGTGTTATCGGTAGGTTAGGAGGTTGACTACACGATGGTAGTTAACGACATCTAACACAAAATATATTGACATAGGGGCCCAACAAGATAAGCTGGCTTAGATAGGAATTAGGTACGTTAAAGGTGTCTGTCTAATTCGGTTCAAATACCACATTGTTTGAATGAGAGTTTTTTTTACATTATACAAGAATATTGTTCGACGATTTAAAGCACAGGTTCCCAAAGTGAGCCTCCAGGCCCCCCAAGGGGCCTGGATGGAGTATAAGGGGGGCCTGTACGGCCCAGGAGGAGAAGGGGAGCCCTGAGAAGCCAAAAATGGGGACATGAAGGAAATTTCCAAGGGGGCGTGTGTAATTTTGTGTCTAAAACGGGGTCCATGGGTGAAATAAGTTTGAAAACCTATGATTTAAAGCATTAGGTTCACCTTATAAATTGTGCGTTGAATTAATCTACGACTTGGGTTACTTTAATAATAGCAAAATGTTAACAAAACAGTATTTTTTTCTGTATACATATTTCTATATTGTTTTCAAGTATAGGGATCCGTTGTGTGAAAAAGTTTGGCATGCACTGTGCTAAAGTACAAAAATACTGTAAGTAAGTTCATTGTTTAAAAAATTCTACGCTTTTCTGTATTATTTATGACATTTTGAGTAAGCTTGCGTAAAATTTCATAAGTAAGAAAGTATATCGACTGAAGCGTTGGAAAATGTACTTTGCTCGAAGAAAAAACTTTCAAACCACCTCGCAACCGTTCTGACGTTTTAATTAGGTAGTAGACTAGTCAGCTGTCGCCAAACAAGGTCCGTGGTCCGAAAAGTTATTATAGTGTCGTTATTGAAATCAAGAATCCATAAACTTATTTCACACACGCAGTAACAGATAGATATTGCTATTATCAATTATTTATTTTTTAAGGTGTTCACTGTCAATACTTACTTGGTGTAAAGGCATTATAATTAAAATATATTATTATTTTTAATTTATTTTTTTATTTTTATTAAAAAAAGTCCATACTATTTCATGATAGATAAAAATGTATTTTTTTAAAATTATTATCAAAGTGTGAATTCATCTCTATTTTTAGACAAAATGATTTATGAATGTTGTTTAGTATACCTAATAATATAATTTGAATTGTAAAAACGTAGTTATTACTAAACATGACATAGATTGACCAAGATTTGTACGATTATCTCTTTAGAATGAAAATGGAGATCGCACGCTTCAATAATTCAATTGTGAGTTTATAGATTAGTGATCCGAAATATTGACAGCCGCTGGATTAGATTACTGTTGAGATCAAACAATAATATTTCCTGCAACACACTAACTTTGCGTGGGAGCGTCAAACTATATCACGTCGAGTTTCCCGCATAAATAATGAAAATAACATATCGTACATTTTACACAACACATAACGTAACTCCTAGAAACCTACATATATTTATTCCTTATCATGTCATGTCACTACATAACGTAACTCCTAGAAACTTCGTCGAAAGGGATACATACGTAACGATGTGTAATAGTATGATATTTGAATGGCATATCGACCACGTATTTGTCCATATTAGCAACATAACCTCTTTGGTTTCGAACGTCAATTGAGATTTAAAATTGCGAAATTATCACCTTAACGGAACATTAATTACACAAGAACATTTATACAATCTGAGTGCACATAATTGGAAATAAGTAGTTAAATAACACTTCTAACCTTCAATTCAGATGTTCGCAATACCAACTGTTAATCTTCCGTAGTACGGAAAAATAGTTGAATCTTCCTGTTGCACCCCCCAGCACCCCGTCACCACCGTCACTGCGTTTCAAGATATTTATCGATCCATACATATTCAGAACCTCAATGTATGAGTAAGTCGTTATATTATTAGAGTTGCAAAATACTCCTTAGTTTTAGTTATTATTTAAACCTAGTTTATTTTATTGATTACTTACAAAACTATTGATTGAGTAGGCATTTACTTGGTAGAACTCCATTATAATACGGAAAGAAAAATAACATTGTTATTTTTTCCGTACTTACAAAACTCATAGAAAGTAATATTTTTGTTTATATGTAAATGTATTTGGAACTCTCTCTTTCCTAGGTCATTCTCAAAAGCAATAAACCCCCTATATTAATTTTCCTTGCCGTTGGAGTTTCAGTCGTAGTTGTTTTACACCAGGTATTTAAATAGATTAATGAAGTTATGAAATGAGGGGTTGGCATTCCTCTGCCAAGTTGAGCATCCTACAATTATTTTATATACATTTACACGAATTCCACAGCGGTGGAATCTTGAAACGATTCTGTAACGTTTCTTTTACCATTAAAACAACGTTCACTCCACTCGTTTGTTCATGGTTTATTGTTGAAAGCTCGCATTAATCAATCTTATTGAAATTTTTTAAATATCCAACATGTTGGATTTTAAAGTTGCACATTATTCTTTCGCTTCTTTTATTATCTATCTGTATATCTATAGAAGCTTGGGTATAACAGTGAGAATATAAATATTTCATTCAACAATCAAAGTTGGTCGTGATAATATTCTCAATTAATTTGACTGCTCCAGTCTCAGCGAATAAGTGTAATGTGCTTTCTGCCTTTACAACGCCCCTTGTTGAAAATCGTTATCCTTCAGTTGCACCGATCTCGCGAATAGTCTAGTATTTCGTAATGGAATTGTTTACGTTTTTGCCACCCACTTAAACCTCAAAAGCCATAGATTGGCGCAATCATTTTCGTATAATCCAAGAGTCACATGTATGATAAACCTCAAAGACCTTAATCATTGTATTTATAATTATGATACATACAATTTTGCGCCGATCTAAATTTGGTCTGCAGAAAGAAAACTGCTTTGAAAATCGGTAACATTTTAAAAGTTTATCGTAGATTATATTCTCTTTTTACGAGGTTTTTTTACTCGTTTTTATAATCACGATTGACATGCAAAATAAAAATAATGAAACTACGCACGCCTATTTATTTTGCCAATTGGGGTTCTTGCGAACAGGAGAGTTGAGTAAGTACAATAGATTGTGTGAGTAAAATATACATTCAATGGTTGTGGAATGTGGAGTCAATAGATACTTGTGAAATAAAATGGCGGAACATTATCGGCGAGCCTATAAGCGTTAAGTTTAACCTGTCGCTGTTGAGATGCGCGCCGATTAGATTATCCGGTCTGAAAACTCCAGAAGAAAGTGCATCCGCAAATAAAGCTTGGCCGTCGACACGCGATGCCTTGCCAACAGTACCTAAAACTAAAAGCGAAAGGTTTTGACCGATGGAGTATTCGATAGACCAGTGCTCCCCAACCTTTTTACACCTGCGGTAAAAAAAGGACAAAATTTTCGCAGACCACTAATACTAAAATTAAAATGGTTTTTATTTCATATTTTTATTAATAAATAATTTCGATTGAGGGTGCTTGATGGAATTTCAATATCAAATTTGAAACGTTTGAATTTTGTAATTTACACATTTAATGTACACGAATGTCTTGGAACTGACTCGTAGTGAACAGTTTGTATCGTTGATGTACAAAAATAAAAGTAGGTCACTAAGTTTAATTCTTATGAATGCAATCTATGAATTGGCGAAAATTTTATGTAAATGAGTTTCAATGAATTATGTGGTTAAATTATAATTATCGCGTATTTTGAATGTAGTATCGCAAATACTAATGACCAGATAATAACATGGAAACGTCGATTCATATTTTGTGGGTTTTATCTGGATTGATTGTTTGAGTCTTGACATACCGTTTGCTGCCTAGCGCTGGGCTGCGGACCTACAGTTGTGGAGCACTGCGCTAGAACTAATATACAAGTGCATAGTGGCGCCCGCGTTAAGACAACAGTTGGAAGAATTCGCTGTTATTTTGTCGCGGAATTTATTAATACTATGCCATTACTATCGTCCTACAATGTTGTCTAACGAAGGCGTTAAATAATACAATGCCGTTTAAGAATTATGTCTTTTCATCTGGCGCTGACGAATTATTTTAAGATGACACACGAATCACCATACCGGTTTTTTCTGAATAAAATTACAGGATTCGCGCGGTCTTGGGTAGTTTTATTTCGTGAATTAAGTGAAACGTCGAGACTGAATGGATCGTGTCCGTTAACTGTTTATATTGAAGCGAAAACGATCCAACAAATTCATAATATTTTCAAATTCAGAAAAATAAGACAATCGTTGACATACGTACGTTTCGATCATTCGTATATATTTTTTGATAAATACTTGAACCTATGTGCCGGGTGAATTAAAATTTTCCAATTGAAATAAAACTTGATGGTAACGATGATTTGAATTTTGTACTTCTATATGCGTTTAATCGCTAACGACTCGGGTTTCGTCTTTTTGCATATGCATATAACAATAATTGTTGGACCTGTCTTTGCATCTATCTGAAAGAGATAAAAAGTAAATTTTATCAGAAATTAGGATTGGTTGAATTGCTTTTTATTTTAAAATAAGTATTTATTGCACAATACTTATAAAATATATTCGATAGCCATTTCGGCATCACTCCAGCATGCTTAACATGAAATAGAAACTGATAACCAATGTTTCATTTATAAAATAAATGTTTTATAACTCGACCTGTTCATACTCTAATAGCCATCCATCTCCGCCATCAAATTTTTTGCTTTTTTCGTTGCTCCACTTTTGTACATTCAACTTTCAACGATCAATCAGAACACTCCGATTTTGACGATACAAAAAACAATCAGCTGGATTTGTCACCAATCGCTGTGTCGAATTGGCATCACAGCGTTCATCGATTAACCACAGGCAATAAAAATACAAGATAGTCTGGGTCAGCCGACTTTTGGCCACCTGATTGAGAACCACCTGCACTCGGACAAAGCCCAATGATGGTGAATTAGCGCCTAAAATATGAATGCAGAAAACTACTCTTTTAGAATGATCATGAAATTCGTGAATTCTAATTATATTACATCGGCTAAAAATATTGTCTATTAAATTTCAGGCGAACAATCGTTTCACTAATAAATTACTTCTAGGTAAGAATTAAAATTTTCTATCGAATTATTTTGTAATGGCAATACAGTATAAAATATAAATACTTACACTATGGTGTTAGTATCGCGTCATTCTAAACTTTCTTCAAGGACATAGGACTTTTGTCCACCACTGTGTGCTCTATCATTCCGGCCAAATAATTCTTCCCAGACTAGGGCTACCAGATGCAAAAAAGGAGTCACTCCTCAGTAAGAAGTTTCATTAAAAGGTGTTGAATGTCAAATCTCCGCGTAATATTGACAAAAATAACACATTATTTTTGTTATAGTTTCACATTTTGATATTGATCAGGACTGGCTTCGCTCTTGCGATTTTAGATTAATTTTAACATACGATTTTTTCTAATATATCTCAAACTGCTATATAATATCACTTTTCATGTGTTCACTGTCAATACTCGGTAGAAATGCATCTTACTTTTTTGTTTACAGTTTTTGTACCTATAACGCAATGGATTTATTCTTATCGGGACCGGTTTCGCTCACCGCGAGCATTTTCAACTGATAGGGAAATACATCAATACAAAGTTATTTATTTCCTACAAAATAGATACATGTTTTTAAATGAATGATAAGTAATAGATACGCAAAAAAATAAGATATATTGCATGCATATGAAAAGGTGACTGAGTAAATGGATTTAAAGTAGACTCCAATTCGAGTATCGAGTACTCTTCCATTTTTCAAGTACTCGATACTCGAGTAGTTTTTAAAATACTCGAGTAATACTCGTAATATATTTTTTGAAACAGCGGACAGAAAAACTAGAAAGCACTATTTAATTCACTGCTAACTTTTAAGCCGACGTCTATAGCAACAGAGACAGTTTTTTCTACTGCGTCAAAAAAAACGAAATTTCGAACCAAATTTAAATTTGAAACGTTTAATTCTCTATTTTTTTGAAATTTATGTTTCATAAATTGAACTAAATGTATTCATGAAATAAAATATGCTTATTTATTAACATATTTATCATTTATTTATATACACAAATTTGAATTAATAATATATATTTTGGTACATCTGAAACTACTCGAGTATTTCAAAATTGCAATATCGAGTTCGAGATTCGAGTATCGAGACTCGAGTAATTAAGATGTCGATTGAGTCTCTAATTTAAAGATGTGGAACTCAGTGGTAGCAAGGTGAAAAATCACACCGTGCAAGCAACGAATATATAAAATTTCAATTTCAAAAATGTTTGTTGCTCAATTTGAAATTAAGGATTAAGGAGGACCGTTTCTTCGGTGAACATCATTATACAGTAGTGTTTGAGGATATGTCCTCCTTTAACATACTATCTGGTAACCCTGCCCCAGACGTCCCCGCAGCAGACGTTGGAGAAGAGGCCGCCGCGGCGCGAAAAGAATACGTCGCATGTAATCGCAGTCGTTTAGTCGCCGCCGAGCCTCTACCAACGACGTTTCGCCCCAAGCCCGATGCGACGGAGGCTTCGCGATCTATCGGAATAAGTTCGCTTCAGTGCAGTGTTGCGTTTTTATTATATTTAAGTGCGTTCATTGAGTGATAATCAACCGTGGATAATACGCAACGTTTATTCTGTTATAAAAGGTAGCATTTTAAATAAGTAGAATCGAAATGCACGAATAGTTAACACCTTATCGCCCTTATCAGTTCTAACCCGACATAACTATGTTTTACAAACGCGACCTTCTCTGTTATCAATTGTATAATACCACCTTTAAAAAAAGTCACAAACTATGGTCGTATTTTTAAATAGCGAAGTTACATAAAAAAAAAAATATCACCTGCATCAAAAGATATGTTACGGAATTAAAGTGTTTTGTACTGCCGATGCACCCACAATGTATTGTAAATTTCAACAATACGTTGCAAATGGATTATTTTATTTTTATCCAGTAAGGAGTGGCAGCAGTACCTACGTTGTATTAAATATTATAATTTTGTACAATGTACAGAATTTTGTCACAATTGTGATTCATTTGATTTTTGCAATTCATCGCGGAAGCCAAACGCGTCTGCAAAGGAGTATTCTATTCCTGTCGCATTGGACTGCCAGGATATCCGTAATCATTTTGATTTTATCCTTTACTGATGTAAAAAAAATAGATATATTACGCGAATCTTGTCATCGAATTACATGGCCACAAGATATGTGTTTCGCTGTCAGGAGAACTAATAATATCAGACACCTGTAAAACCAGTTATTTCGCAAAATAAATTCGTTGATTTTCGGATATAATAGCCGTCTCCGCAGATAGTAAGATAATAAATGTCGAGTCATAGACAAAAACGAATAATTTCGTTAAAATACTGATTTTTAAAGCAAAAAAAATATTTTTCAATTCAGTTCATACTTCTCTACATAATCTGTAACGAATATATAAAAACAGAAGAATTTATTTCGAAATCAGAATGCTTCGTAAAATTTTCGTCATGCATGTCGGAATCTTGTTTGATTACGAGAATTATGTAATGCAATGTCCACACGAATCAATATTTTGTAAATATTCTAAGATTATTTTAACTCGAGTCCCTGGTATGTATTTATAATGCATACGGGTTTATGCGGTAGTGGGTGCCTAATCGTTATCGGGTTATTGTTTTGGATGTTTGAAACCATTCACGATGACAACACCATTGTGAGGTTGCGTAGCAAATCTCAATTAAAATTCTTTCATAACCACTTCTGCCTGAGAACGATGCGAGAGTAGAGCACTCGGTGTGTAATTATTCAACATCTAATAAGTCATCTGTGGTACATATCAACCGTCAATTCATTAACGCGACTCTGAGGCGAAAGTATTTAAAAAACGATTATCATAATTAATTTGTTAATTGATGACACGCTTCTTTTAATAACTCCGATAGATTAACTCATTGAACTGTTGTATATATATTATTGGCACTTCAGAATAGCCCATCTTAAATAACCGTTTTTATTGTACAATATACTTATGAATCAAATAAATATTTTTAATAGTATTTCAAATAATATTTACGTATTAATCCAATGTAATGTTTCATTTGCTTGCTTTAAAAGAAAGCACCACAAACAAAGCCGTGCTAATATTCATAAAATAATAAACTAATACCGACTATCCCATAATGGCATGTTGTCCAAAAAATCAGTCGTGCTTAATATAGTCTATTTTTTGTGTGATATGTCACTTTCCCTGTTTGATAGAAATGTACAGGCCCGCTATGTTATCCGTTCACGCTACCTATTCATCGTATGTTATTATTTTGATTGATAATCTCAATTCGCGAGCATTAAAAAATGTAAATCTACATTTGCGTGTCAACTCGGCTTAGAAAGGTGTGAGATACCGTGCTACTTAAATAGTCTGTTTTTTTTTGACAGTGTTTTGCGTATTTGTACTGTTGCATGAAATATCAAAATGTGTTTTAACAATTTTTAGATTTTATTGGCATGAACAGTTGTATCAAACCAGATAGATAGATGTCTGTGGTTTTAGTTGGCTTACTTAATTCCGTGACCACTTTTGGTAAATATCTTCATTTATCTCTGCTCCAAATAATGAATATTTTGAGCAGCACGAGTGTACCTGTTGTGAAAATTATATTAAGTGCCATGAAATAAATTCAATATGCATTTTTTGGGCGCTTGTTATTTATTTTAAAAAAAGTTTCATTTTCAAGTATCTAATCCATGCAATGCGGTTTCCGCTGATCGGCGAGCCAGATCGTTACCTTACTTTTAAAGGGTTCTAATTGACCTTTTGGTTGGAAAAGCTTGTATTTACCGCACTCTATCATATTTATATATATAAATTTCAGAATTTTCTATGGTTGAGTAACGGAGTTATCAGAATTCCAGAGTTGCACTATATCTGCACACTTTTTTTTACTAAATTTATTTGAAAAATTTCTAAGATTGTCATCATTTCCATCATTAGATCTTTAAGATCACTATTTCTCAGCAAGAGTTGTGAAAAAATATGCTTAACATAAGTAATTTGAAACATTTTTACTTGCTCATTGTTACAAGTGAATTTTAATCAATCGAAACTTCAAACGCTCATATCTCAAAACAGTGTCATGAGCAGTTAGAACCTTTTCAAAGTAAGGTGTCGAGATATCAAATCTGTTTTGTTACTGTTATTTTCGCTCACTTGTTATGAAACAAACAAAAAAATTGCACAAGTGTTTTTTTTTACATGCGCAATTAATGCAACCGCTAAACAAACAATTCTCGTTTTCATATTTATTTCAATATTATAATAATTATTACAAATATCGCCGTTATATCATACTGTTATCACAATATGCGCAATTATCACAGCGACTATTCTTTAAAATCACGCAGTATAACCCAATTTACACATACTACAATCAACTATCCGTTACGGGCTCAGCTAACTCTTGTGTATTGCACCAGAGTGAATATGTTTTCACCTGGAGTTGAAAGTGTTTTTATTAATATTCCACAGACTATAAAAACTCAAAGAGCATTCAATTCAATATACATATTAAAATAATCAACATACATATATGTACATGATATGATCAAATATACAAATACAATATACAAATAGTTTGTCAGACGATTGGCGTTTAAAATTCCCTTTTAACGACTGAAATTGGAAATAGAAGATGTATGTTATAACTTTTTTGAGAAGCAGTTTTTTTTAGCTAAATTAAAATTATTAGGAAGCGTTAAAAAACATCGCTTTTTAAGGTGGGCATCTGATATTAACACTTTTAATGTGTTAACTGTCACTTCGTGCTAGGAAAGGCACAGAAAATCATCACAGCATCATTTCAACTGAGTTCATCAGAATACACATCGAAGTAGTATTATACAATGTGTTTTATTTATATGACACATTCGCGTGTTTCATAAATTGTTTTCTTTATTACGATATTTTACGTTACATGGAGAAGTACGTGTAATATTATTCATAACGATTCGCCTTGGCCGCCTGGTATTCATTGCAACGCTACCTTTGTCTTATATAATATTGCATATGTACCTCGTAAACAATAATTTAGCCCGGTTACTATCTCGGAATCATCCTCGGAGATTAGAAGCGACTAAAACTACAAAATTTATTTGAAAAGAGCAGTCCTAAAAATAGACACGGATTTCTTTAGTTCGATTTGATAAAAAAAAACTTTACACCTCGTATTTATTATCTTAATTTAGATTGTTTACATTCGCGTGTAAGTTTAACCAATACTTGACCTAGTTTTAAAACTGTTCAAATATTAATTGTGTTACTTTTTGTATTTCATATCAATCGAATCAATTTTTGTAATGCTGTGATAAAACGCAGTGTTCTCGTAAAAATTATTATAAATTGCAGTCGATGTTCGGTAATGTTTAAAGTGACCATACGTCACGTTTTGAACGGGACCGTCCCGTTTTTAGGTAGCCTGTCCCAAGTACAGCTTCGGGACGTTGAAATGTACCGTTTTCAAAAAAAGGGCAACACACGGTAACAATTTTAAAAAAATGCAAAAAATCTACGTTGGTGCGTAGTATAGCCGTTTCGTATAACTTTGAGTAAAAAATACTAGCTTGATTTCGGTGCATATGGCACAGCGGGTGGCTGGTGAGTCATGTGCATGCGCAATCGTCACACCCACACATTCATATTTGTTTGTTACAATTCGGCAGTTTGCTCATTTGTGGGTACACGACTACACGTTGACAGCTGACGCGTCTTTCATGAGATTGATTTTTTTTTATTGGCGTGTGTTATTGTTGTCATTCTTATTTAAAAGCAAACCCAGTTATACTTTTTTTCACCCAGTTATACTAAATTTGTTCACCAGAAAAATATAAAACAACATAATATTTTTCATATTTATATTATTTATTCCTGTTATTTTCTTTATCAACATTCCTTTTCTTTTTATTAATACATAAAAACCATGAAAAAATACGTGTTTTCTTGAAAATACATACGATTACGTAAAAATTGGTAGATGTCCTGTTTTGAGGACAAAACTAAATGGTCCCATTAGTAATGTTGCACCTATTTACTTCAGGCTGTCCTGGTTTACACGTCGTTGACACCCACAAAGAACTATGACTGTCGTAAATAAATAATATTAACTCATACACAAATTACAAGCGATGATCGGCTTGCATCATTTTATGGAACGGCTCAGTTAACCCATGTAAGTGTGCTTTGACAAATAAAATTAGGCACATAACAAACTATTAAATTAATGATTACGTGTATTAGATTTCGTTTAACAATAATTATATTTGTATTGTATTTTGCCTATAACTGCGATTACGTGTATTAGATTTCGTTTAACAATAATTATATTTGTATTGTATTTTGCCTATAACTGCGATAATATCAACACATCATCTTAATATTTGAAAATCGAATGCTATTTGATATTTTTAAAAAAAAAAAATATTTGGCATTACAGCTTGCGCCAATGCGCCAAATATTCTGAGTTGTGAAAGTCACACGAGATTAACTCGATGGTAAATAATGTATCAGTTGTGCACAAAATCAACGAAAAATAACATAACACCCAGCCCAAGATCTTTTTTTTCAATTGAAAAAATCTAACCTTGCCGGGGATTGAACCCGGGCCCCCCGATTGCTAGGACAAAGCTCTTGCCACTAGACCACAGGGACCGACTGCTGTTGGATGTTACATTTCGAAATCTGAACAGACAGGCTAATAGAGTTGTCTTGCAGATTCACCTTACAACAGCCCAAGATTTAGATTATGTTAATAAATAGAATTATTAGTAAAAATATGTTAAACAAGCACTCACATATTGTAGGTATCAATCAAAGCCGATCGAAATAATTCTTCTTATCCAATTTCGCGAAAATCTATGCAAAAGTTAGTGTTGTCACAATAACCATACACTGTCAAAAAATATATATTCACTTATTACAGGTTAAAATTCAAAACCAATAAGTGAAAAATCTTATAAGTAATCAATATTAATGATCAAGTAACTGGTGTACTTTTTACCAGTGTACGCGTCGCGAACTAACGAACGTGGATGTGAGATATTATAATGAGATAAGGGAACCCTGGTATTGCCTCAATGGAAATTTCTTTATTCCTGCGATGTATTTTACTATTGAAACTTATCCAAAAATTGCATTGGTAGTATTGAATTGAAAAATAAATATTTCATTCAGGAAACGCTCCAAAATGGCAGTGCGTATATCGTACGACACGGTCCTCTGAATGGTTAAGTGTACTTTGACAAAGAAAATTTACGACATGACAGACAAATTAATGATTATGAGTATTAAATTTAGTTTAAAAATAACTGTTTTTGTGTTGAGTTTTGCCTATAACTGCGATGTTCATTTTAATAATTGAAAATATAATGCTGTTGGGTGCAATATAAGGAAATATGGACAAAGCCAGTAAAATTGAATTATCTTGCAGATTCAGCTGCTTAAATTTATATATAGATTCCGTTATCGATGCAATTCTCGCTGTCCATGGCAGGTACGGTCACATGCATGATTGTTTTCTTTTCCGCATCCGAGTGACAACCGGCACGACCTTCTCCGGCGGTGACGTCGATTTTGACAAATCGCCTCGGAATTCAACGGACTCTCAATGCAACCTGTTTGGGAATAATAATTGCCCATTAGTACCAAGTGACAAATAGCGATTATTATTATTAGCCAATCGATATGGTAATGTTACTCACAGCTGAAAATATCAGTGTTATCAGCCGGAATATATTCAATTTATTCATCCGCTTATTGCATTGTATTGTACATATGATAAGAGATTTGATTCGTTTGAACAGAGCAAAGGTGTGTGTTGTATTCGTTGAAATGAAATGCTATCGCTAGAATACATGCCTTGTTAAATGGGACCGAATAATTTTACGGCGATAAGATAATGGCGTAAATACGTTTTTGCGATCACCATTTCTGAGTGATAAAAGTAATCTAACCACACAGTTTTCAGGCTCGCCGGAATACACATCATTCTGCGGCCTTATCGACATTTTAATATTTTTTTGTAACCGTTTCCACAGTGCGGATATTACAGACCACCGAATTCCGTGTTTAGTCAGTGAGGGAGTGCGAGAAAATTGTGTAGTGATTTTGTCATTCGATTGAGTTCCAAATTCAATTTGAAATTCTCATATTTAAATCGGATAAGTCAGTGTAATGTCACAGCTGCTTATCAATGCTTTGACAATGATGTCGGTACAAATTTAATGGTGGAACGTATGTGAAATGAAGGACGTCGACGCCCATTTATCGTCTGATTTGGATCCGGCGGAACGAGCCGACGACAATTCAGACGATCAGCTAACCTCTGGTGATTTCGAAGAATCGTCGGACGAGGCCGACGCCGCCTTCTGTTCCGCAGACGAGACCCTGAAAGACGTTCCGTGTAACGAAGTTATAAACACTGATGTAAAGGCTTCGTTCGATGATGGCGTGGAGTTGAGGCAGAAAAAGGCCACCGCGGCCGTGGGATCGTTTTCGTCGTTGAGTGGCGAAGACGATCTCTTTAACGGGAGCAACGTTTCTAATGGAAATGACGACATCAGCATCGTTGGAATCCTTGGGAAGGATCATGACATAGTACGTTTTATTTCAAACATCAATATAACTAAGTTGCCTTTTGGAAATGATTTATACCGGTACTGCTTTTATTTAGACGAGAGATTTCGACCTATTTACACAATACCAGTTTGAAATTCTCACGATGAGCGAAACCGACCCCGATGGCTTGAAAAGGGTGGTTTACTTGTGTAAAAATATAATGTCTTTCCACTGAGAATTGATATTTAACACCATGAAAGTGATTTATTATACTCGATGCAATTATGCTGCCGGCATACGTAAAAAGACAGCATACGGCAAAATTAATTTATATCTTCTAATATCTACAATCTCACATCTTTGTGAATGTTTTATCTACATATATGTCTTCGATTCAAGATGATACCGTTCATAATCAATCAAATTTTCTAATCTTGCATTATTTTATACGCACAGAATATGTTTTTGTATTTTACCCGTGGCTCCACTCGGCTATTTTCTTTATCTGTAATATGTATGAATATAATCACAGCTCTACTAAAACAAACTCAAAACTAATTTCAAATTATTGTCATTTTTTACGTGAAAAAGAATATTCAACCGCAGCCAATCAGAGACGAATCTGATGACAGCCAATCAGTAACGAGTTACACACATTGGCCCTAGTTTTATCAATCAGACGATTATATCATTATTATTCATTGTATGAGTATTAATATTAGTTATCTTCCGTGATTGCACAATTTTTGCGAGTGTACGCATTTCTTGAAAATTGGAATTTGTCGCGTCCACCTGTTCTCGGAGATGCATACATCGATCGAAATAGTGTCGCGTGTAAAGCAACACGCTGACATCTCGGCGGTATTCGAGATACCCCCCATACTGTGACATACCGTTACAGTCTGTTAACGATGTCAGGCATAAGTATCATGTTCCGCAGTGCGAAACACGCCACATCGCATAAAGTAAACAAAACAAACGCACTTTATATTCCATTTTCAAACAAACAGAACATCAACGCACCCAATACGGCGCCAAGGACGAGTTAGTCGCCTCCTTGTCGTGGCTTTAATATATTATTTTATAACACCCTATTTGATAATACGAAGAGATATTTTGTAAAAGACTTTATATTAACCGCTTAAAATAAATTACAATAATTATTGTATTTTATTCTCTGACCGACGTTCAAAGACTCCGAAGAAGAGATGGAATACCTTCGGTAGGGAGACGCGGGTACATAAACGGAGCATCCGTGCTATTCCTTACTATCGGAATGTCAAACTGTGGGGTCTCAGGATAACCAATTATTAAATATTATAATGGAAATGGAGAGGCAAAAATTTGACAAGATGACACTGGTTTTTGTGCACAAGCCATATAATTTAAATTAAATGTGGCTACTATTTTACATTGAATTTTAATATTTTATTCTTAATTGAAATTCTTCTTTTATCTTGAACCGCTCTAATGTATGTCTTGAAATAAATATAAATTGCATATTATTTTCTTTGTCGTTCCGAGTTATCTTTATGAAATCTCAAGAGTTTGCCCAAGAAGCTGACGTATTAAAAGAACACTTAATTGCCCTTATTATCTCTTGATAAAAAGCATGATATTCATGTATCCTGTTTTTTTATCATTACAGATAAGATTAGTAATATAGAAAAATGTTTATCGAACAGAGTAGTTGTACGTGACAGTAACTTAGTTACCCAGTATTTTTGATAAAATAAAAATGGTGTTAATTGTTAACTTTCATTATCTTTTTTGTATTGCCGCCTTACATTTTCACAATCGTTCTAAAATACCATTGGATGACTTGTTGGAACTAGAAGTTGCTATTATTATTTTCACAGATTTATGAATATTATATTCAACACACTTTGCTTATTTTAAATATTTATTATTGGCAGATTTTCTTCTAAATTAAATCGTTATAAAATTATAACTATATATGTGTTGCGTTTGGGCAACAGGGATTTTTGTAAACTACGATATTTCGGGTATTCTAGAATTTTATTGTTTCTGTAAAAAAACAAATAAACACTTGTTTGTCAGAGTGGTTTATCGGATAAGTTTCAAGATACATTGATCCATCCATTTATTCGTCAATCTAGTTCAAATATAGCTCGAAGGAGTTTCACTTCTTACCGGTGTAACGTGTACTTTTGTTTCGTTTACTTACAGTAAGGCCTATTTCTTTATTGATTGAGTAGGCATTTACTTGGTAGAACTCCATTATAATACGGTAAGAAAAATAACAATGTATTTTAGTTCTACATAAATTATTTTATATATTTGTTGATAGCTATTTCGGCTTACGCCTTCGTTAGAACTGACGTTCTTAGTTCTGACTAGGTCTGGCTCAGTACTGTTGAAGCTTTCAAATCTCGCTTGTTCTTAAAAATATGGCTATCAGTTTTCTTTACAATCGAAACAAAAAAAAAAGGAAATCGGTAAAGATTTCGAGGAAATATTCGCAAATGAATGAAATTGTGAACGGCGCGCGGATTTCTTTTTCCGCGGCTGTACATCGTAGTGTATCTGCTATGTGTGACTATTGAATCAATCTTATGAAATAAACCTGCTTATTCGAATTACTTTTACTCTTTTTACTCCAACACAACGAAATGGCGCTTTCCGGCACACGTAAAATATTTGAGAATCATCGAAATGAACAATTGAATTAGTAAACGGCGTATTGAATAGAGGGAAAAATCTCTTTCTTTATTTCAGTCGATGCCATTGTAATTCGCATCGCATATGTAATGGCATCTGCGATAAGCATGATCGTTAACCGACGGATACTTAAAAATACGATTTGACATAACTTTCTGTAAGGCCTTCGCCTTTCGCCTCGTTTGGTCATAACATCTGACCGACTATGTCGCCTAATCGTGAAAAAATTCGCACACTTATTTCAGTAGATTGTCGAAGTTCACTTTTATACTAAACTAGTATTGCTACCCGGCGTCGCTCGGACTAAGCGACCAATAATTATGTAATGTTATATCATTCGACATAATTATATCACAAAATCTAATATCCAAAATAGAGTTAAAATAAAATCACAAACTTTATTTAATTTGATGACAGCCCCATTCTCGCCCATTAAAATGTCCAAATTCAAGGAAAAAAATCTAATTTGCTGTCAAATAATACCTTCACGTAAATAATAAACATTATTATATTAATAAAAGCCGGAAAAAGTTCAGTAGAAGACTAATTTATTACATTTTGACTAAATGTCTTCGCCGATAAAAATTCAAACATATTTTCTTTCATATTCGTTTTTATGGCAACTTAATGACCAACAATGCAAAAGGGAATTACAGACACACATACATACATACGCCGTTTCGGTTTTATATATAAGATTATCACTATATATATAAAAATCTCGACACAAATCTTTGTGGTCAAACTCCTTCGAAGCGGCTGGACCGATTATTATGAAATTTTGTATGTATATTTGTTAGATATGAGAGAAGGTTGTTGGTTAAATTTCATACCGCAAAAGGATGTTTTATTTTAAATTTCTGACATCTGTCATTATTTATTATTTTTGTTGTTGAATCACGCGCGTGATGTTTGACATTTCATGTCGCGCGTGAATGAATGACTTAATTCAGCTAATACGTAAACACATCTATTGATTCTGAGGCGGTACGAAGTTCGCCGGATCAGCTAGTAAATTATATTATGCAAGTTTAAACATGCAGAAATTTTATCATTGACTCGTATAATGGTCAAGTTAAATGTTATTTTTTATTTTTATCCAAACGGTTTTTTGTTTAAATACATCATCATCAATGTCTCCCAGAAAGTCATTTCTTTCATCTACAAATCTGCGACAGTAAAAAATTACAATATTTTTTTCCGGATTCCAGATTCAAAATAAAGTAATCAAGGACGAATCTGATGGAAAAAATATTTTCAATAGGAAAACTTTTTGTCGCAACGAAACGCAATAAGTAGAACAGTAAATAATAATGGTACCCTGAGTGTAGATTGTCACAAAATAGTAAATTATGAACTTGTCAGTGATATTCAAACATATATTTTAACATGAAAATAAACTTCTTTATACAGGCCATAGTAAAATGTTACATTTAACCATATTTAATGAATTAATTTTATTCTCTCAGGGATCTTGAAAATTCTCGAGATAAAAATAATCATCTATAATATTGTATAATATGAAATTCTCTAATCTTGAGAATGAAGTAATTCAATGCGATATCAGGCATAGCACCTGTTAATTTTGAACTTTTGTATAAAAACTGCTCACTGCTGGGAAATGTTTAATTAAAATAATGTAAATTTTCATTACAGGCAGAAGCTCGCTTGGCAGCAAGGCGGCAGGCGAGGGCGGAAGCCAGAGACATTCGCATGCGGGAGCTCGAACGACAGCAGAAAGAACAGGAGGAAAATGCAGACCGAGCCTACTATATGCAGTCAGGTAACAGAAAGCTCTCAATATACCTACCTGCCTATAAAAATTTTACCGTTCAAAATACATACACTTCTTATGGAATCTTCATGGATTGAAGTCCACGGATGAATTCAAATTGACAGTTCAAAATTAGTTAACATCTTTCCAGAGCCATTACAACGGAGCACCAGCGTGTCTGGAAGTGGTCCAGCTGCGGTCGCTCGCCTTTCGTCTACCACTTCAGCCACCGGCACACCCAATGCTCATTCCTCTCGTAGAAGTTCTCAAGATTCCGTTGAAGAGTTGGGCAGCATTAGGGATATAAGAGTAAGCACTTAACATCATATTAATTAAATAACAGTAAATTCTTCGGTCATTTTTAGTTTCTTATCAACTTTTACTATATTATATAACAAGCTTTTTATTTTCAATCTATAATGGTAGAATGGAATGCTTTTACTCCACATATTTCTTAACTCACATTCTGTTCCATGTTTTTTAAATAAGATAAACCAATAATTTTAAATCGATTATGATGTTTTTGTTTTTTTTTTTAAATTTATAAGGGAAACGAAATACCACAAAATAGTTAACACCTATCACCACTACTCTATGACTGACTATTTTGTTGATTGTAAATTCCAGGCGGAAAGATTGGTCACAAGACTGGTTAGGCGATCGGATACTATGTGATATGTGTACAAAAAATATTTCATTAGGGTTTCAGACAATTATATCAAGATAACGTATTCATAGATGCTCGGGCATATTGACATGTCTATTGTGTTCATTATTTTATATCAAAAATTTTAACTTTCAGATATTAAATGACTGATATTTATGATTTTCTTTTGCAGCAAGAACTCAAAGAAGTCGAAGAGAAATTTCGAAAGGCCATGATATTAAATGCCCAGTTGGATAACGATAAGGCATCTTTTTCTTACCAACTAGAACTTTTAAAAGACAAATTGGAAGACCTGCAGGAGCAATATACACAATTGCAGGTGAGTGCCATATTTAATTCATTTTAATTATGAATTAACTGTAACTCATAAAATGAAGAAGAAAAAATATTTGACATTCCAGTCAATGTAATAAAATTTTCAAATAATATGATATCAATTCATTATAGATCTTTAGACTATGCCAAGATACAAAATGTTATACCAAATATATATAAATTTTGTATTGACCTTGCTGGGACATGAACCAGGAACTGTTTGATTGCTTATTATGAAATATACTTACTTCATTTGCTAAAAATTTTCTTGCAGCGTGAACACAAAGACAAGTGTCGATCCCATGAAGCCCTCGTGCGAGAGTGTAGAGTTACAAAAGAAGAAGTGGAGAGATGCACAGCCGCAGTCGTCCTCCGCGACCGCTGCATTTTGGAAGCCGGTTTAGAACTAGTCGCCGTTCAATTGGCTGAAGGCGATACTGAAGGGGCCGGAGCCGCTCTCGTCTCCCGGGCCAGCAAAGAAGCTCTTGAAGCAGCTGGCCACGGGGCTCTAGGTAAATTAATATATTGTAATAATCTTGGGTCATCCATCCGTTTCTAATGTGCAGCACAAGGACTCCTAATGGAGTTTATCTCAACAGAAGTTCTTCTACTAAAACTTCTTGTATCTCTTTTTTGGTGAGAGTAGGGATAGGACTAGACAGGACTAGTGGTTAGCTAAACGCTCTTGCTAAGTCCCGTTTTTTTGATTTGGATTTTTTGACAGCACATTCATGTCTCCAGACTAAAATCATTAATTCGATTAAAAAGAAACACTGCCCGGACTGGGACCTGATTCTAAGCATTCTGTGACCAAAGGTAACGACGTAGACAATCGACAGCAGACCTGAAATTGCCCTATGACTAATTCAATAATTAAAAGTTTAACTCTCATGGTTTAATTCACTAATTATAATTTTCAGATGTTCGGTTGCAAACATTATGCTCACAACGGCAAGCTCTGGAATCGGAAGTCAAGCAATTGAAAATGCAACTTGACAAAGAAAGGTCAAAAAAGGAAAACAACATTCACAATAACTCTTCTCAAAACGGTCCCGTTAATGGTTCAAATAGTGACTCCGATTCTATGGAAAATCATAGTAAGTTGAACACCTAAATATATTTCATTACTTCATTCACAGACATAAAAGCATCTTATCTAATAAATAAATTATAATTTACTGTTCTAACAGGAGAAAATTCAAAACTAGTTGCCGATTACAAATTCGAAACGTCCAAAGCTGAACAAGACGTGCTGACATTGCAGGCTACAGTCGCTCGTTTAGAGAGTCAGGTGATCCGGTACAAGAGTGCCGTTGAGGAAGCCGAAAGAATGGAGGATGAACTTAAGTGCGATCGAAGAAAATTGCAGAGAGAGGTATGTGTACTTAATTGTCTTTGATATTTTTATTTATCATACCCACCCATTTGCTAGATGAATGGGTAATATGAAACTGTATTTGGTCTTTAATTTGTATTTTTTCAATTAAAGACATCCTGCATATTAGACTGTCGACTGTTGTATATCGTTATCGTAGAAGGTTCTAATGTGTACGCAGACTTATGAAACCAACCAAATATAATTATTCTGTTGTGTAATTCCAGGATATAGGAAGGGACTTCTGGCAAGAGTTAGGCGTAAACTAATTTTATTTGGTATTGATACTTTTCTCTATCTGGATGCAATTTGCCCACTTTTTACACCTTTGTTTCAAGAATGAAAAATCGTTTGCATTAACTCATAGGTAGAGCTCACGTTTTTATAATATAATGTGCATATGCATGTATTTATGGTCGATAATTATTATTTCCCACAGGACAAATTATATGAAGATTTCTTTTTTATTTCAACTATACCCACCCAAAACGCTGGTGTTTTTTTGATTCAGTCAATAAATCTCTTCAATTCATTTTAAGATGTAGATTTAACTCGTTGAAAAAATCTATGAAGTTAATAAAATACGTGACTGTTCGGTTTTTAAATACGCAGTGTTTAATACAACCATTTTGTGTCGGCATTAAAACAAAATTAAAGTCAATGTGTAAAGCATTGTGTTTCCTATCTCCAAATTTCCTAACTGATGTAATCGACGGAGGTTTTATCATATATTATTATAGATGCGAAACGGAGAGGGGCTTTCAAACTGAGCTGCAAAAGATAGCATGACATGTGCACATATTATTATAATGAAAAGCGGGCATGGTAATTCCTTCACGTGCGTCACAATTTTGTGCGCGCTATTTGGTTTGCGTTTATCCTCCTCTGTATATGATGCATAGATTTTTTTACGCCCCAACAGTGTGAATTCCCAGGCACCTCCTGTATACTTATAAAATAAAATTCAACGTTTTATTTAATGAATTCTCTTCTATATTATTAACATTACTATATTAATTATATCAATATTTTTCCACTTCAATACCTCATTAATTTATTACAAGCTATGTGCTATCTTTTATATTACGTTTGGTATTTTTGTTTTTAACATAGCATCATAAAAAAACTCTTCATGTTAATTCTGCAAATATAATCAGTGCTTCCTGACAGCTGATCAATAATTATAACTTACCTGTAAATACATTCTTTATTTTCATGCTCTTTTTATAACTGGCAATTAGATTTTAATTTAATAATGCAGTCGATTGTTTTCTTGTTAAATCTTTCCATCACAATATTGGAGTATTATAGTATAAATTTGTCTGGCATCCGTGTTGAATAATTGTCTATTTTTTTCAGGCCCGTGAAGCGCAAAGCCGAGTTGAGGAATTGGAAACTGAAAATAACCATTTGAATAAACGTCTGGATAAATTAAAAACTGCTAAATCAGCTCTACTGAAAGAACTTTGACACTCCACATGTCCTCACAGTAACCAGTAAATAATGACTGATCTGTTTTGTATTTTTATATTTAAATATTACGCTCTTCAGTTGTTAGAGTTAGAATGGTATTGTGACGGATGCATCACCTATCAATCGACAATGTTGACTTCTTCCGCCTGATAATATATTTTTTTTTATCATAAATATTTATATTAACGAAAATTATTATCATTTAGCAGGAAAGTGTCCATATAATTATTAATAATGTGATGTTGTATGTTATTTTGCCAATAATTATATGTATGTATATACATTACTTTACGTGAACCACTTTATAGTGCAGTTTACTTTTTGATAATATTGCTCTAATGCCATTAATATTGTATTAACAGAAAAAAAAACTAATCAATATGCCGTCGGCTGCAACTCGCCGAAGAGCGTATGCCATCCTGCATTTTACCGGCGGCATTGAACTTGTAAAATAATCTTTATTTTACAACCCCATGTAACATACCTAAATATATTAAGTTATTAAAACCTGTTTGTATATCTTTCTTTGTAATAGAAAATGTTTCCATTGTAATTTTTAATTTAGCCAATTGCCTTGTATGTATATATTATGTATGTCGTATATTAACATGCTTTGTGCAAGTCTTGGTCCATTTGATGAATAATCACCGCGTCTTCCCTTGTGGTACGTTTTCTGAAACGAAATGCTAATGCTTGCGTATGAAAATGATTTAGTGAATGTCACAGATATTCATAATGCATACGTAGACAAAGCAATAGGATAGTGGAATCATTAGAATATATTTAAATATAATAAAGTAGAAAGCATTCTAGATCTTGCGATTGTGCTTGTATGAGTGCAAATGCAACTTTACAAATTCGGTCAGTAATTCAATTTGATTTTCTCACTAACCGGAGGCGTGGAATGTTCCAACACTTTTGCATAGTATGCTTAATTCGTATTGAATACTTTTTATTTTATTTATTTTACATAATATGACAGAAATGTATTTGGTGCTGATGTTACTAATTTATTTTGATGTGACACTTTTTTTTCAATAAAATGGTGTGATTTCGGAAACAATGATACTACTGTACGGTGAAAATATTTCTAATAAATTTGAAAAGAATTAAATGTGTTTAATTTATTGAAAAACAAATATATCACGGACTAGCTAAATCCACCCATTGGACTTTTTGCATATCAAAAAGGACTTTATAATTAATGTGACACTTGGTTTAATATTATAAACAAATACAGGGGAAATATGGACATATGACATGTATTCTACGTCCCCGTAACCAATGTGTGAAAATTGAGATATACTTTAATAATTGTTGGAATTGAGCACTTTCCTCAAAACTTGTAAGTAAACAAAGTTTCAAACTGATGATCTTTTTTAATATTCAATAAGTAGCCGATATTGTTCATTTCATTATCCAAGTGAATGCTAGGTTGCGAATTTCATTAATTTATTTATAGAGACCAATTCATCTTCATTGTGTTGGATGGGTAAAGTGTAAAATGAAACAGAAGTTTTACTTTATTTTTTATTATAATCTCTGAAAATCATTGAATTTAAAATTTAACTTCATCGTCGTCATAAGATGAAAAAATATTTTATTACGTGTCATTTTCCAATCAACAATACTGGAAAAACAATTAAAAATAAAGTATATTGTAGAGAGCGAATTGTGCATAGAATGTGTGGAGTTCAGATTTACAATTCAACATCTTTATACAATTTAGGTACTTAGTATAATTATCAATAGTTTCACATCCACTGAAAAAAAATTCAATACTCATATACTTTATGCCAAACAATAATGTACAGAAGCCATGCTCTAGAAATAAATACAGGCTCTTAAGTTATTTTATTGCTTAAATTTTAGTATTAAAATGGTTAAAAGTTTTATCTTTTAATTTTTTTTAAAATTCATTCAAACACTTGAAACAATTATATGAAAGCGGCAAAATGCGAAATTCAGGTTTAAACGTGTCTGCAAATCACAAAATGTATGGTAGATCTAAGAAAGACTTCAAAATCAAAATTCTCATTTTTGTCTACACACAATGCTAGCAAATTGAAACCGAATGAAAATTGCTGTTGCTGTATGTATATATTGACCAAATTAGATTGGGAATTTCTTCAATCACACAATTATACTTATACGTATTTTGACAGTTCTATACTTTGACCCACTCCAGGCGACAGAATTATAAACACTCAATTACAGAACTAATAACTATAATGAAACAAATTATCTCAGCATAAATTCATTAGCTACTTTTAACTGTAAACATTGAAAAACAACAGTACTTACATAATTTCAAAATGTTTATACATGAGGAAAAAAACAAACTAAATACATATTATACAATTTTCACATATTCACAAATAACTGAAAATATTATTTTACCCATGGCGATTTTAAAGAAATCAAAATATGTAATATATTATGTATAGTCAGAGGTGGAAATGAAAATGTATGCTATATTCCAACATTTTGCATTACTAAGAGGATATTTCACATGTTGTCATTTTTGAATGGAATAAAGAAGTGTTTTCTCAAGCCATTATAGAAGTCATGGATACCATACCAACGACACTTATAAATGCCACATTTCAACACCCGCAACTAATGAAGCAGTAACTCACTTCTGTTCATAGCAGAGTTAATTTGGAAAATGGCCAATTGAAAATGGATAACTTCGAATTCTTAGAAATTAATTAAAAGCATTAAATTAACTTTTCATCACATCATTTTAAAGCGTTTTTTTCCTTAGAATACTGCAACTATGTATTGTGCCTAAGATGAATTGTATCACGCTGTGATAAATGACTATGGAGTAAGTTAAACGTAACAGAAATTCAGGCGCACAAAAGGTTGCTGGAAATTTATCATTGGCTATCACTTGTAAGTTGTAAGCACTGTAAATTTTTGGTGGAAAACATATTTAAAAATAAATTGTTTCATTTAAAAATAAAGCCTGCTTTACTTGTTGTTGGTGTCAATTGGTCATTTAAATAAGGTTATGCATAACTTGACCTTTCAACCGACCGCTTTGCGAAATCCTCTAGTCTTATATATTAACATATATGACCGGAGCATTTCTTTACCTTTCCTTACTAATACAATCAGTTAAAAAAGACATAAGTCTTCCCATAGTAAATTAGACATTAAAAACTAGAAACAATAAATACGCATTATCGTGTGCAATATTATGCAATTATGACAATGATGTTTATGATGAAAATTATACTTCTATGATCGAGTTGGTATGATTCACAATACACTAAATCACATTTTCATCATCAAATTATTTATAGTAATAGATCACAATATTTATTGATAAAATATTAAAATAATCAACAAAACAATTCTTCAGAAATCTTGGAACAAAATACACATTAAATCGGTTTAAGTAATAACTTCGTACAATAATACATTATGAAACGAATGATGCATTACAGAAAAAGAAAATAACCCTTTCCTTTCGAAGAAAATAAATACTAGTCCGTTGATCAAAGAATTTTCGAACACCGAGAGCGCTGAAATTGTGGCATCGCCGAAGTACCATTGATCTCAATCGAACGAGCCAATGTACAGCATCTACACAAGCGCACATTTTTCTGCCCCGTAAAGTTAATACTGCAATTTCAGCTGTCGTTCGGAATTGACTTAAATTAAAAAATATTATTTAAGTTTTTTCCGTGACCGATTATGACAAGGCACATTAAAAAAAAATAAGAATTATAATACATAACTCGAGGGTTTTTTCATTAGTTTACAACCATTATTCAGTATCAAACAAGGATGGATTTAAAACACTATCATTCTAACGGAACGAGACCATGACAGTACAGTATCAAACTTACTCTAGGAAATAATTATAAATAAACCGATAAGATCTATAATCTCACAAGTTCAGCACTAAGAGCTAATATAATTTAATAGTCAACCGTTAGAGTGCTGGCTAGGTGTAAGACCGCCGGAATGTTCCGGACTATGCTTTTGTTTTTTCCTCTTCTTTTCTTTTTTCCGTTTCTTCCTTTCTTTCTCTTCGTCGTGCCGTTTCTGTTTCTTATGTTTCTTTTCGTGTGTATCCTGGCTAGATGTATCTGAAAAGAATCAAACAAAATGATTTACTACATTTAAACAATTCTTTTGTTTTAAATGACACAAATAATATAGTAAAAATAAAATGCCCGGTCTAAGTGAGAGAAGACTGAAAAATTATAATAATTGATTGCAACGATTTTCCTAACTATTAACTATCTAAAGAAATTAAGTAAAACAATAAGAGTATTATTTACACAATATTCATGAATTTAAGACAATTTTACAATAATATTCACGGTAGGAAAAATAAATACATATTACAATAATTATTGATTCACTATCAGTCATATATCAATTATGTAATGCAAAACAACCATAAGTCAAATTTGTAGGGAGAAAATCAAGTTTGCAGTTTTAACTAGTATTTTTGAAGAGGGGAAAATATTGAATGTTCTAAATATTTGTTTTTTTCAGACAATTTCTGTTTTTTCTACCAAATTGCATTTATTATTTAGTGATTCTGCATCTTAGGATTATAGGCCAGTGAAGGGAAACAGTTTTTATAAAGTTTATTTTCGTTTTTTCCATGTTTTGCTAAATTTAGTGATGTCATCTCTGTGATAAAATATTTCTAGGCTTAACACTATGTTGTCGGGCACCTCGAACACTAGACTCAAGCCTGTAGCGGGCGTTTTTTTAGCGATAAGCGCAAAAATATGTTACTTTCTTAAAATCAACACAACTTCTATACGAAACGATATTTTCAATTGAAATTTTAAAAGAAATCAAAAATGATATTTCATCATTGAAAATAAAACGAAAAACACGCTTTTTACATCATAATTGCAATATATTTCTAAGCCGATTCCGATTCCCGATCCGAACTCTTCCAAATCATTATTCCATGAAGTCTGATAAATTATCGGCATACACTTCATCGTCACTATTATTACTTCTTATGCAATGTTTATATAAATTCAAATAACTAAATACGAAACGGTGAACAAAGCAACGCGAGCGGGATGACAAATATTCTATTTTTGTTTATTCGTTCAAACTTCGACCCTTATAATCTGGCAAAGAAGTAGAACTAATTGTAATTAGTTGCGGCGTGAAATGAAACGCCGGCAAGCAATTCTGTGCTGACCTGTTCAAATACGGCATTTGCCGTGTCCCACATTCAACCGACAGTCTGAAAAGTACGGCAAATGCCGTGTCCCGACAACAACGTGTTAAGACTATGGATGATTCAAAAGTTTCAATTTTTCTGTACAGGGTAGTAGTGGGAGCGATCAGCCCTGTCCTATTACTCGTTACTTACTCTCTTTGAAAGGGAGAGGTTGAGCAACTGAGTAACAAGCATTTCTCGTAGAAAAAATAACCTATTGAGATAAACTTCGTGAGGGCTCCATGGGAGCGGACATGTAAAAAAAAAATCATGGGAGTTTTGTAATATAAACACTTCAGACAAATTGATTATAATTTTCAAGATATGATGTATCGTCTTCGCGTTCCATTTTTTGTGGGTTATAACATAAAAACATGAAATCACAAAATCGGCCTGCGAACTTTAGATTATATTCAAAATGTTTGAATTAACAAACAAAAGTCCGAAACTCAAACGTATCAAAGAAAAACTCGGTTGTAACTGAAAAAAAAAGTGTTGACGAAACAGTTACTTAAATATAATTTAACTCAGGACCTGTCCTGAAGGTGTTAAGGGTCCTTTCAAAAACGTAAATCAGAGTTTCACTGTACTTGAAAAGCTAACAAACGAAAATTCACTAATATATATGAATATTGTCTTTTGTCTCACCTGTTATTTGAGTCTCTTGGCTCATTGGGCCGCCTTCTTTGTGTTTGTGTTTTTTATGTTTATTTTTATGTTTCTTCACCGGTGTAGTATTAATGTATCGATACTGTTCGGGAAGTGGGCCTGGATGCAACCTGAAGCCAGCCAGTAGGCCAGCAGATAAAGGCAGAAGTTCTTTACCACCTATTGGCGGTTTATCTATGACAGAGCGCAGTGTGCTGTTGTCTTGCTGTCCTGGCCCATCGATGATCCCAGGTAGGTTAGGCAAAAATGAAGACAACTGTTCTTTCAATTTCTTTCCGCTGAATTTAGTATAGGAATGTTCTAATCCATAAAAGGCCATTAAGTTTGTTGCACCTGTTAATTCACATTCTCCTGCAATTTACAATCATAGATGTTAAATAGAGTCAAAGAAGATGAATAATAACAAGTTTGCTGAAATATTAATTTATAATAAGAAAAAAAAATCAACCTTTGGTTGGCGGCTCTTTCATCAAATAGAAGGGGCCACTGTTGACGATTGACGGATTTTTCCCCAGTGAAATTGTTGTTTTGAGGGTTCCTGATGAATCTTGTCGAGCAACAACAGGGGATCTCGCGCCCCTGGGGGAGGACTTTGGGGAATAAGGTTCTACCTTCCTATATTGATCAGCCATCATCATCTTCTTTCATCGTTTTCCACACACCAAAAACTACCAAAACGCATTAACTGCAACGCTAAGCACCCGTCATAGACTTTGTGATAGACAATATTGTACCATCAACAATAATACTAAATCTATGTTTGTCCTTCAAACTTAATAAATATTTTTTTTTTGACAACTTGAGGACACTTCATCGATGTTACATAAATATAATTCGATGTCTGAGATCTGGACCATGACAAGCTTGAAAAAATTCTTAGTTCGTTTTGACCATTATCTGTCTCGTAAATAAAATGTATCAATAAAGTTTTCTACTCTCCTTTAAATTTATAGTTTTACAGCTCACGTGCGTGATTTTTTTGTGATTGAATTGTATTTTTTAGTCCGAAAAATATAGAGAACATCTTAGTTCGAAAATGCTTCTCAGAGAAGCGAAGTACGTGTCACATTTTGTTACCCAATACATGGAATAACGAAGTTATCAATTAATTTAATTTTATATCTATAACAATAAATTGTTTGTTGTTTTTGCACGACGTTTGTGCACAGTGGCATAAAAAAGCTCCGTTATTATTTTTATTAAGCTTCACCGTTTTGCGAGATTGTATAACTAATTAGAAAGTGTCTTGATATTTCATTAAATAACCGAGAAGATCGATAACTAAAAACAAGCGGAATTGTTACTTGGAACAAATTTGTAGATATTTAGAGCATTTAAACCATCGCGACCAAATATTCTTTTTTTTTATATTATATTTTCATACTAAATTAAAAAACTACAATTATAAAAAATAAAAAATAAAAACTATAAAACTTGTTAAAATAATAAAATGAAATTTCTAGAACTCCTTTTCTCAATACAATTTCATGAATGGTTCAAAGTAGCTATCCGCTATTTGATTACACTTGTTTCCAAAATTTGTAAATTTCACATTATAACGAATACCACAGTAAATTATCGTTACTATTAGCACATTTCTATTCTCTATGGTTAAAATAAATTTGTGGAATTCGCCGTCGAATTTGCTGTAGTACCGTACGTTTCCTTGCGTGAAAGTGTAATTTTTATTGATACCGGCAGTTACAGCAGCATTCGACATTAGAGCTTTAATTATCGCCCGTGTCTTTACACCCTCAAAGTGTCACATCATGCATCGCGCCTCTACTTTTAAGTTTTTGTAACTCCTCGGCGCTGGTGACGCCATTTTACAGGAATGATTTGGCTGCTGCTGTTTGAGTTACCGAAGCCTTTTTTTAATTCCAATATCGCTCATGTGATCGAAATAGATGGGAATGTTTGTGTTTGCTGCACATTGCTGCACAACACTTAAGGTAACCTTAAAACTCGGTATTATCTCGTTAGTCCAGTGTATAATTTCAGTTTACCCTTAAAGAACACGACAGTCATAATCTCGCACGCTTCCGTAATAAAATTGAAGCATCCTGGATCTCATTGAATGCGGACATTTAATACATATATTTTTTCAAAATTTCAGACATTCTCACACTATGGAAGATGGAAATTGTCGACAATCTCAGAAGGATAACATAATTCCTCTGCCCCACAACTACGACACGCAGCTGCCTGGAAAGCGATATGACAACAATTACGTTAACGGCAATTCTGCTGGGTTATATAAATTCCCGAAGAAGTTGCTACCGAATCAGGATACTTTTCCGAAAGGGGACAAGTTGAAGTTCACCGACAGCATTCAAGATACCAAACTGAAGAATACTCATAAAAGTGAAAATAATTCGTTCGTTGACGTCAAAAGTTCTACCGGAGTATTGAAAAAAACGCTGGTGAAACACACCCCGAAAGTTAATAATATTAAAAGTGGCCTGAAAACTGCAACAGACAACAGTCTGAAAACAAATGAAAACGGTAATCACAAATATCTAGATGGCTTGCCGCCCGAAAAGTTTCTCAAAGATCCAAATTTTTTGAATAACAGAAAATTAGCACTCAGACACCTTCATCGCCAGCAAGCTTTGAAGAAAAAATATTTGCAAAGAATAGGAAAATATAATGCTTCGCATCAGACTGAATACGCACAATACCTGGGTTTGCAGCCAACTGTGAAGTTTAAATGTAGCAAATGTTGCTGTACATCGTTTGAGAGTTTGGGCATGTTGAAAGAGCACCAGCGTGATTGCTCGTCTCAGGTCTCTTTAGAATCTGCTGCAGAACCGGAGTCTTCAGCTGTCGCTTCCGTTTCACCCGGAAACAAAACCAATTTCAGGATCACACGAAAAGTGTACCTGTGTTCAGCGTGTGGAACTTATTACGAGAATTGGAATCTGTTTTTGCACATCAGGGAAGTTCATAACCGCCACATTTGCTTATTCTGTTTAGGAATGTTTTCTCAAGCTCACAAATTAGCTTCGCATCTCGTGGTTAAGCATAACATTCAAGAATGCGAGTTCACCTCTAAAGAAGACTTTTTTTCAAAGTATTCGGACTCTTTCTATTTAATGTGTTGCAAGTGTGAAAATGTTTTTACAGAAAGAGAAAATTTTATTTTACACGAATGCACTCCAGCGATAAAGCAGTGTTCAGTGTGCAAATCTAGAGGCGGTCACAGAACCGACTGTCCCAAAAATTCTAAGCACAAGCTTGCTACGGTGCAACCTCAGGCGGATGGAAAAAAAATTAAAAAGATTTCTACTGAAAAAAAATGTTCTGATAGATTGAACCTTTCCAATAAAGTATTAGCCAAAAATCTCCACAACGATAACGGGTGCTCTAATAACGTTGACTCGGAAATTCAACAGGATCATTCGAGGACCTCACCTGTGAACGACAAGACGGAACCCAAAGAATTTAATGATAATCTCATCGCTGAGCCATTAGTCAGCGACTCTGAAAACAATTCTCTCAATCTTGCCACCGCAGATCTGATATCTGATATTATAGAACAGGAAGAGGAACAGCCGATTGAGATTGCATCAAAAGAACCACTCCCCTTTTTACCGATCCCAGAATGCTCCCTTTCCTTGTTGGACACTGGCGATAACATTTTACCGAATAGCGATAACTGTATCGATATGGAGTCGCAGATTTCATTTCCGCCCGAGTCGTCGCTGAAGTCGCTCTCTGACTTTCAGGGGACCGCTCAGGACGATAAGAATTCTATGATTGAAAAAGCGTCGCGGCACGGTCGTTCTGATATCGATTCACTAAAGACTGTATTAAAACCTCCCCCTCGGAATCGGAGACCTCCAAAGCGATACCAATTCAAAGACAATCATGTGAATCATAATCAATCCAATCCGCCGGTCGAGGACTTCCCAGAGGTGAGAGATACGAGTGTGGAAGTTGTGAATAAAGTTCCCAAATTGACTGTGAAGGTTCCGAAAATGTTTATAGACAAAGAGTCGACCAGTGATTATTCTTCAGAGAGTGACAGTGATAAATTAACTGTTGATTTTAACACAAAGGCAGACGCCGAAGCGGACGTTAGCTTGACGAACGATCAAGTCGATACAGTGTGTGATTCGCCGATCAATACCAGTGATTTTATTCCTGTGAATAACGTTCCGAAGTTAGTTAATAGCAATGCAGAACCGGAGGTGCCCGTGGCGGGCGACGACGTTCCTCTCACTGAGCTCACCCTGGATCGACCTCTCGATCCTTATCCTCTTAAAGACCTACTCAAGGTGTTCTTGAGCGCCACTATGTATAATTGCATTTACTGCTATCACGCCCACAAGATAGCGGTGAACGGTAAACAGCTAGGTTTGCACTTCATCGCTCAACATAGACTTTCGGCGACGGTGGACAGCATAACAGCCGAAGAGCTGCTGCCGGAGACAATAGTATTGAAAATAAAATCATGCCTACAAGATGTTCAAAGCATATTTTTGAACATGAACGGGTACGATAGCATAGATAAGGTAGATATGAAATATTACGACCACACGTACGAATGCTTTCAATGTTATTTCATCACAACCATTCATAAAGAACTCTATTTACACAATAGGAAAATGCACCAAAAGACTATTCTGCTGTGCATTATGTGCAAATCGAATTTTTACAGCTATAGTGAACTCCTCTGCCATCTGTGTCCCGGTACTTACGTTCTCAATAGTGAAATTCAATTCAGATGCTGCCTCTGCCAGCTAGATTCTATTCCGTCTGCGTTTCGATTGATGGTGCACCTGCGAAAGAGACATCACGCCTGTGACGTCTGCTTAGAGACGTGTCACAATCAATCCAAGCTGTCCAATCACGTCTGGAAGCATAAACTGCACCATCTATGTTATCGATGCGGAATCGCTTATCGTAACAAACCAGATATAACGAAACATCTATATTGGAAACACGGGACGCAGAGCGTTCTCTGTAAAAAATGCTTGCAAAAGAAATGGCCGCACGTTTATCATTTTTGCATTCCCCCTAATAATTTTGTTTGCGAAGAGTGCAATTTGACTTTTACCAAAGCCGTCTGTTTGAAAGTGCACAAGCGTCTGCACACCGGGGAAAGACCGTATCTCTGCCGAGAACCGGATTGCTCTGAAGGTTTTATATCAAAAAAATTGCTCGCCAAGCACGTCATTGTGCATTCTGAGCCACCTGTTCTTCTGGAACCGATCGCCAGCGTGTCTTCCGTGATCGACGTCGACGAGGAAAAGTCGCATGCTCTTCCTATCGCTTCGGAGAACGAACCCGCGATCCTTGCCAAATTAGAAACGAAAGCTGCCCCCTGTGAAAGTGAAGAAATCAAAAAAGAGTAAGAAAAATGATAAAGATAATTTGTTAATCGATGTAAATCTTCCTGAGCTCAATTTATCAGAGAGCGACAGTAGTAATGAATCAGAATCTGAAATGGCCAAATCGAAAATTGGCATCTTGGATGCGGAGATAAAACCTGATCAGCAGGTGGATTCGACACTGGAAGATGTGAAGCCCGAACCGGTCATGGGTATTTGGGATAATTTTAAAATGTATCAGGCGGAGATAGAAAAAAAAGATCCCGCGTACATGATACCCAGGCATGTGTGCGAATCCGATCACGATTACTGTGTGATACCCGTAAGCGAAGTCCCAGATGTGAAAGATTTCGAGGCGGATAAATCTGACATCAAACCTTTAGAAAGTAAAATTAATTCCAGTAAAGAGAGAAAGAAAGTGAAATCTAAGAAAAAGAGCATAAAAAAAGATGGCGGTTTATCTTCAAGTGAGAGCAGCAGCGACAGCGATTCCAGTTGCTCCTGCGGAACCAACTGCAGCTGCTCTTCTTCTAGTGGATCTTCGTCTTCCAGTTCTTCTTCTTCAGATTCCGAATTGTCCAGTCCGGCACTGCGTCGCGACAGAAACGCCCATCACAAGGACAGCGATGCGTCCCACACTTCCGCAGTAGACATAATGGCGACCGAAGAATCTCCCCTGCTGTTGGTGCCGGAATCTGCTGAAGTACCGATAGCGGAATCTGATCTTGATACTGAAGAAACTGAAACAGATGAGGATTTCTATGACGAACATCCTCAACGTTTAGCCAATAAAATCATAGCTGAAAAACGTAATCAACTGATGTTGTTAGCAACGGTCGCCCCTGTCAACAATGGCGATCGGTCAGATACGGGTTGCCCGTCTGCACCAGAAGAACCTGAAAAGAGAGTTAAGAAAAAAGTCAAAACCAAGAAAAAAAAGAAAGATAAACGCAACGAAATCTCTCACGAATCAGTACCTAAAATCAATTTTCTTAATCCAAAAATAAACATTCCCGAGGAAGAACCGAATATGAAAATAACAATTTCACTTCAGACCAATACAGTACAAGTTTTTGATAGTCAGCCAATTCATATTCCCGCCAAATCTGGCACCCACAGCGGTTCAGATGCAGAAAGTAAAAGGGCATCGAAGCGTCGAAGAGTTCCTAATAGATTCTACGGTTATTCTAGCGACGAAGAGTACATGCTGAAGCCGCATCTTCCCCCTAAGCTGGAGTGGCGAAAGGAAGATCTGCCCTCGCCGACGGGAGTGCAGCAATGCCCGTCGCCGCCTGAGATACCTCAAGTGCCCGATATCGTGCCGCATCAACCTGAACCTGTTGAATTTCCACAATTCCCGCAGGAACCCGCGTCCGTGTCCAGCGATGAGTCCGATTCTAGCAAAGAGGGTGCTTTGCAAATTAATTTTCCTCCCTTCCAGCCGATGGAACAAGACGTTAGACAGCAAGCGACAGCGGGACAGTTTTCCGGAGCCGCTAGACACACAGTTGGCAGTTTTCCGTTTCCGCGACCGGCAGGCGCTCGGAAGGCGAGAGAAGGGGAAAGCGTGTACTGTTACTGCCGGTGCCCTTATGATGAAGTGTCAGAAATGATCGCTTGCGATGGTGATGGATGTACAATCGAGTGGTTTCATTTCGAGTGTGTGGGCATTATGGTTCCTCCGAAAGGAAAATGGTTTTGTCCGGACTGCAGACAGAGACTTGAAAATTGTTCCGTGTGAAGTTCTATCCTTATTTATTCGCTAAAATACTTATTATTAGCAAAGAAACTTGTAAACTGTAAGCCTGATTTCAGAACAATAATTTGATTCGAAATAAACATATCTCCAGCGCTATCGGTACTGTTTTCCGTTGTGGAAAAGATTTTGTGAAATATTTTAGCAGTCTAACTGTCATGCTTAAATTATTATTTCTCAACGTTTAAGATATTTTTTTAAATGCCACAATTCGTTATTTTACTATTAAATATCCATTGATATTGATTATTGATGGCTATTTAACTGTTAAGAAAATGTCTTAAATGTTTTTCTATACTAAACATGATAACCGTTGAAATTTCTACTTGCATTTATTAAGCCTGTATTGTATGAAGCGGCATTTATGGTCGAGTTTGCTCTGTCTATATGTAAGAATCCTGCAGAGTATACATACTGTTTTGGTATTTTATCTGCATTAGTTACGTGTCACTAGTTATGACTATTTTTAATACTTGCAGTATTAATTTTGAAATTCAACTCGCCCCTCTCCGCTTGATACAATATGAGCTTTATTGCAATCATAAGTGGGCAAATTTGAAAGATGTATCTTATTTATAATAATTGCATTTGCTATCTTTGACTGTATAATCTACTGATGTGAATGACACCTGCGCATTTCATTTTTCTAGTCTTATTCGGAATGCCAACTATTGCAATAGGAACATTTATTTTTATACTTCCAAATTGAAATGCATGAGAATTCAGGTAAACCCGTCTTGTTTATCGTAGCACAAATTTGTGATTATTGAGCGGGGCGTGAAGTAAAATAAAATGATACTAGGTTTCAGCTTTTTTTTATATCAAAAAAAAAGTCACATCTCATTTCACAGATGGTCTACTAAATGATAAAAACTGATTAATTTTTAACAATTATTTGTCTTATTAGTATCGCTCGATTAAATTGTATTTTTATGTTTTAACCTTACATTTTTGTGTACCGTACAATTTAATTCCAGCATTAAATAAATAACAAAATTGTGTAGATATACGAACGGCGCCATCTCACGGCAGAACATAAATTTATCACAATGCGATTCATTCTGACTGGGTTAATATTTATCAAATTGTAAATATCGACAAAAAAATAATGAAACATAGGATGATATTTTTAGTAATAAAATACACCTTATTTATATATTAAGAACAAATGGCAGTGATGTAAAATAATTTTTCATGAATCCGCTGATATTTATAGGATTTGAAAAAGTTATTCGTGTAAGTATCTGATAGTTATGTCTTTTTATTCTTTGAGAAATAATTTCCATATTCATCGATAGCAGTTCATCACTCCACTCAATATCCACATAATTTTATTCATAATGTAAAATTGATATTTCCGTGGTTTACTGGATAAAGTCATAAATTTTCAAAGTGGTTATCACCCACATGTTATGAAAATCTTTTTAATCAACTTTACATAAGAAATTGCTGTTGAAATATTTCAATTTATCCGATATCTTAAATATGAATTACAATTTACAGAAATAAGGAAATAAAAGAATCTTTCAAAAATGACTACATTTCTACCAATTTATTTAACCCCTGTGTGCATTTATATTGTAAATGAAGATAAAATTTTTGATCCGCCTATATTCCATATAATCTTGAGTAAGATAAACTTAAGCCTCCGTGATGTACGGATTATATTTTTATACTACAACCTTGCCCATTTCAAAACTTATCTTGATCACGCACCTGCTGTTAGCAGGCAAATACTAGCATATACCATCCAATTCTACTTGGCAGTAAAGGGGTTAATAATTCTGAACACTAAGTTTAGAGAGAGTGAAAGACTGTTTTACTCCTGAGAGTAAGGAGCCTCAAAGTGATACATAATTTTGATTCATTTTGAGATTCACAGCTTGATTATCAGTTACTGCAATTAGGTAAATGCTATTTATAATATTTTTCGACAATTTTGAACAATGAAATAAGTAAGTAATTGATAATTTAATTTGCTGATTTTTGCCAATTAATCTAAATGAGGAAAAGGTAACTAAAATAATAATACATGTTATTGATAGCACAAATTTTTATTCAATCATTGTTCTATCTCTTTGTAACTATGAGGGCCCTTCAGAGAAAGGATCAAAGTAGCAATCACTGATAGACCAATCTTAGATTGAGAAAAACCTAAGATTAAATACTTTCTTCTGGTAATGTCGAAGTGGAAAATATCAGTTGCCTTGCGTCACATATTTTCTCTGAAAAGAACTCTATTTGGTTGCATTTCTAATTAATCAGGTTGCAGTTTTATCTACCACGATAATTCCTTCCCATCATATTGGAAAAAACAGCCAGAATTTTCAGACTTCAGGTTGTTCAAGGTGCTAAAAAGCCCTGTTATACTGGATTCAACATCTAAAGGAGCGTGTTTTCCTCCCATATCAGTCTTGACCCACCCTGGATGTATAGCGACTGTCAGAATTTTGTCCTTCATCAAATCTATGCTCATTGATTTTGTGGCAGCATTAAGGGCAGTCTGGAAGTCAGAAATAAAATTAAAGGTAGGAGAGGCGAATCATACATTTCAATGTCCTTGGGTTATGATTTTCAAACTGGAAGATGTTAAGCGTTCAACAAATTTTACTTTTCATCACTTGTATTTGTTCCAACAAAAATGCAATTAATGATATATTAACTCAGCTCAACTAGCAAAAATTTGTGCGTAATTACCATAGCAATTAAAAAGGCCCGTAAACAAAGTTTTAAACACTTCCAGCCGGAATAATGTAAACAGTGTGCAATTTTATTATCACTTTTTAAGATCTATGCTCTTCCTTTCCCTGCATGTTGATATGAATTTACACCAGGTGGGTTAAATAATTACAAAAAAATTACATGTATATTCAGACCTTAGAACAGCGATAAGGATAAAATCCTCCCTTGTCATTCAGACTTATGGATCCCAATATGGAGCTCATGTTGACAACGGCAGCTCTATTAACTCCGACTGGAAGATCAGAGTTTGTTTCAGCAGCAACTTTCAGCAATGGTAATAGTGTCTGAAATAGTAAATATACTTAAAAAATTATAATCAAATTGAAATTAAGCGGTTTCACTGCTAATATAAAATTTAAAATAACTTTGATTATTCCACGTATTGTGTAACTAATTGTGACACGTGTTTCGCCTCTTTCAGAGGCATCTTCAGATCGCAAAGTTTGCTTAAGTAATGAAGCAAGATAAATTCTAACATTTTAACATTTTAAATTATGAAATTACAAAATGGATTACGGGTTTTTTTTCCTTCTAAAGGAAACAAGGAAGGGGGTGATAGAATCAAAACAATGCATTAACATAATGATACTACTAAGGTGCAATCACTCAATCAATTGGGATTTTTCCTTTTCATAGAATCGAAAGAAAGCAAACAAATATATTTCTAATGACGTTAAACATTACAAACTAATAAACTATAAACTAATGAGCTGCAATCAATTAGTTAGGTTGGGTGATCACTCTTGAATTGGAAATAATGTTAACCTGTCCTGTTAAGAATATTATTTAATAATATATCTTTTTATTAAGAGTTTTATTTCTAAAATTCTAGACTATTCATCTTTTAAACCTTTATTTAACTCGGTGGAGTATTTACTAGTCTGATTAAAATTATGGTCATTTCTATTAAATGATTGGCAAACTCAGAAAAATTATTACTCTTTAGACATCTTATATGTTCTTTAATTCTAATATTAAAGTTTCTACCTGTCTGTCCAACATGGACAGTCTCCACAAGAGAGTCGATAGATACCACTCTGTGACGATGCATCTGATCTTTACTGTTCAATAAAATTTTTTCCTAAATTATTTACTGTGTAAAACGCTGGTTCTATATTGTCTGGCAAAAACTTAACTATCTTTGACGAAATGTCTCCTAAATAAATGATTCTACGCCAGTGTTTAATATTTTCGTTTGCTTTCTTCTCTCCTGAAAAAATATTATTAACTATGAGTTGTTTAACTTGCTTAAGCAACCATTTGACTGATTAATTTTGGTAAATTAAATTACAGAATTGTGGTCTGCAGAATTTGCAAATAAACTATTAAAGTAAATAACGATACAGGTAAATAATAAAATTGTGAAAATTATATAAAATGGTATGTGCATTATGAAGAATGACTCCACAAGAAGCAGGTTTTTTTACGGTCTCAGATTTGTTTGTATTTGTTTAGTAATCGGAGGCTCATTATTGAACTATAATTACTTGTGATTCCACCCGGCTTTGTACGGTATTTGTGGTTATTTAATCATAGCTTTTTGAAAAAAAATTCAAAAATAATTAACAAGAATCCCAAATTATTCCATCCATTATGATGTACATTAACTACATTTGTTTATTTGCCAATCAGAGATGAGTCCAACGACATTCAATCAGAAATGAATTACACAGTCTTTGTTCTATAAATAAGATTCGATTCACATAAATTTGGAAAATTGCAACGTGTCAAGAATAAATTATGCAGAATTGTTAATCAATTAAGCCTGCTAAAATGAGATGATTACGATTAGCACAAACTTTTGGAACAAGCAAATAGGATTTGCCGAAATAAGATTAAGCTAGATGCAATTTTTTCTTATTTTTAAAAATATTTATTTGATATTGAATTTGAAAATTAATAATAAAAATTCATGTCTTATTCAGCTAACTGCGATCCTACTGATGCAATTTTATACGTGGATTTGAATGACATAATCTAATAAAGTCAGTAAATATATTTATTGTTTGTTCAGCAGGCCACAATACAAGAGTTTAATAACCATAAGATTCCAAACCAGTCACATAATGCTCTTAAGCGTGTATACAACTCGTGTTGAAGCATATGTATATATTATAATGAATATTATTGAATGATGTATTCGTAGTTTTACATTTTCTAAAGTGTAAAATGTGTATAAACTAACAAGTCTGTGATAAAAAATGCTGTTATGATGAGAATACCTGAATACAAGATAACATTTTCACGGCAGCCTGCGTTGAGTTAATAGGTTTTTAATGTAATATGATTAATATTTTAAATTGGCTCTAGCTAGGAAAATTTTACAGTCTGAACTAAAAATATTACTATAATAATAAATATGATGTGTGTATTAATAGTACCTAGTGGTACTTACCTTCGCTAACATTATTGGCGTGACAGTATTGATTGTGAAGTTGTCTATCATTTGCTGCGGCTTTACATAATTTAACGTTGTAAACTTAGAAGAGATTCCTCCATTATTAATTAGCAAGTTCAATCCGCTTTCTTTGGTCAACTCTTTGACTTGTTCGAAAATTGACGTGAAACTTTCAAGATCAGACAAATCTGGAAAAGGGGTATGGATTAAAAAAACACAACCTTTTATCATTAAGGGTTCATATGGGCATTCACATTTGAGAGAACCAGTGAGCAGCCCTTATTATTGAATAAATTGTTATTTATTTGCTAGGACTTCATTGTAATATGAATAAAATATTTAGGTATTTAGTACTTAATCAATTATAGGATATGGTTGATAGCATTTTGGTTCCAAAGTTTGAAGCAAAAATAGTTTTTCAGTCATATTCAATAATTTTTTTTTTGATAAATACTTTGATATTTCAGCTTCTAGCTCTTAAGAAGTCACGAAGCACATGTTTTTTTGATAAATTGTATTCCACCACCCAGAAACTAATAATTATGTGGTTATTAAAAAAAGAAACCTTCTGCCATGCATTGGTGGAAATAAAAAAAAGAATATTAGTTTTATTTTATTTTGTGGCTAACTACTCATATTTCATAAAAGTAAAACTGAGCTCACCTAATTTCAAAATTTGCACATTGTTAAATGTTTTGGTAATTTCTTGAAGTTCCTGCCAAACGAAAAATTCAGATAAAATAAAATTTTATATTTGGTACCTGTATTTTTTACAAAGGAGATAAAAGCATAATTTAATTTAATTGAGTCATCTATTATATAATAATTGATGATTCTGATAAATATTTCGAAATTATCTGATTATTACGTTTGATTTCTATCAAGATGGCGCTGTTACGATTATAAATCATTCAACGAGAAGTTTGCCGTGAGTCTACCGAGCAAACTGGCTGTGAAGTGACAGCCTGTGAGTCAGATATTCTGCTGGAAATACATTACTTTATAGAGTATAAAATCCTTCGCTGTGACTTATTATCAATATGGCTCCAATCGGTATGTTAATATTTAAGTTATATCGCTAATTTATGAGAATAGAAACAGACTAGTATGTAATTTTTTAAAACTTACTTTCGCTTCTTCCGGTTTGCGGCATGTTGCAATTAGATTTGAAGGTTGATTACTTGATTTAAGTAAATATTTTACCATTCCCAATCCCAAGCCCCGGTTTGAACCTGTTATCAGGATTGATTTCATCGTAATTCTGGTGATATTTCAATTCATTACACACGGGACCGCGAGTGAATTTGAGACAGTGGAGTGATAGTCCTACCAGTTATTGTCTATGTCACTACGTAAGAATGTCACTTGTGGGTGTAATTTTTCGGTGCGCTTCAATATTTTCCCCCAAACATGGAATCAAAGTTAATAATTCTCACATTTTAATCTCAAAATATATTAGACAATTTAGTAAAGGTGAGTTTTCGAAGAAATTGTGACGCAATCGTGACGAATCAATATAAGTATTCTAACCTTGAAATATACAGAACTTATAGAATGTATTTCACTGAAATTTTAAAGAATTGTTCAAATGATCGAAGATCTCGTCCGCTGTAAACTGGCGCTGTAAACCGAGACAAGTTTTTGTGACCTTGTCGATATCGGTGCATTGAATAAAACATTTATATTTATTTTTTCAACTAATCGTGAGACATCTCTGTGGTCCGGGAACATCTTATTAGTATGTATTTTTTATGTTGTACGTCATTTCAATGTAAACTCAAGTCAGATGGATGCTGTAGAGACATTGTTTTCTTGTAAAATTCTGTTATCTGTAATGTGCTATACATGTTTGATTAACAATGCCAGTCAATAGCATTCATTTATTTTATTTTAATATAATAGTAATGATAATTTCTTCCAGCTTTGGCTATTATTTATATATTTGTGCACAGGATCTACGTAAGAAGTTATGAAAAATATTATTATTTCATGTTCTAACACAACATATTTTAACAAATAAGTACTAACCCATTCTAACAATCATATCTGCTTCTGTATCAGTTGTAACTACGATGAGTTGATCCAAAAAAAATATTACCACTGTGGTGTGGTTAATTAAATAATACTACACTAATTGTTCTATGGTAATTATAATTGTGTTGATCTTACAATATTAGTAGATAACTCTAATGAATTCATCCAGTGGAATAAGAAAATTATCAATATAAAATTTATACGAGTAATTATTTTGTATATGCTGTTAATTCAGTTTAAAAATCAAGAAAATGATGTTTGTTATCAATTGTTTCCTTGTTTGTTATATTATATAAAATTAACCTATGGGATTTGTAGAAAATTGAAAAAAAGTAATTAAACATCTAGTTTCTTATCACTCCAGTTAGAATATTGAAGAATTAATAATAATGTTTCGGGTCAAAGTTCACATAATCTGGATGTCGTATGAATTTCTTGCCCCTAATTATTTTTCATGCCGCTTCCATTTGACTTGTAGGCCAATTAATTTAAAAGTTAAAACAACCGATGAATCAATTTCAGTAAATGTCAAATTGTATGGTTACTGATAATTGCACAATATTATTCATGTAGACAAATTCATTACATGATACTTGTATATCTACATTCTACACCCAGTGGAGAATTCGTGGTTATCAAGATAATCAAGGAGGGTCACAGCAGGCACTTATTCTCTGGAAATTTATTGTCATTTTATTTGAAATGTACATTATTGTTATAATCAGGCGTTGGGATCAAAATCTAACGATGATATCTATTTTAAGTAAACCAAATTTTCTATCAGTGTTGTCTAGTTCATCATTAGAATATTCAATAATTATCAGTGTTAAAAAAAATATTCAATAAAAGGAAACCCAGTGGTTCTTAACCTTTTCGAAATCGATTTTTTATATATTTATTTTAATAAATTGGTTTTTTAATATTTTTTCCAGCACCATCCCAATACGACTATGATTTAGTAGTAATAGGCGGAGGCTCGGGTGGCCTTGCTTGCGCAAAAGAAGCCGTGGGTCATGGTGCCAAAGTTGCCGTACTTGATTACGCCACCCCATCGCCCCAAGGGACAAAATGGGGTTTAGGTGGCACCTGTGTCAACGTAGGATGTATTCCAAAGAAACTCATGCATCAGGCCGCTTTGTTGGGAGAAGCAATTCACGTTAGTACAATTCAACTATGATTTCTTACCACTACAACTATACACCCATTAATACAAAAGAATGATGATTTTAGAATAAATATTAGTATTAAGTGTTGTTAGTTATTGAAATTGTATATTATCATACTAAAATGTGCTTCATAAAGTGTTTTTATTTTAAGTATTTTATCATATTTTACTTCTTCAAATTCTTCAGAAAAGAGGAAACCCGTAACTACATTATCAATAATATCATAAAAGCCTGTATAAATGTAGATTCATAAAAGGATTTGCCACTATGTGTACAGTTTGAATGAGTACTCTGAATTAATTCTTTGTTATATTCTCATTTCAGGATGCCCAAGCTTACGGATGGAAATTTGTGAACCCGGAATTGATTAAGAACGATTGGGAAATGCTGACTGAATCGGTGCAAAATCATATAAAATCCGTGAATTGGGTTACCCGTGTAGAACTTCGGGACAAAAAGGTAGAATACATAAATGGACTGGGCCGCTTCAAAGACGCCAACACCGTAGTGGCCGTTATGAAAAATGGAACTGAAAAGGAGTTGACTGCCAGCAAAATTGTCATCGCTGTTGGTGGACGTCCGCAGTACCCCGATGTCCCAGGTGTATTAGAGTACGCCATTTCGAGTGACGATATATTTAGTTTGAACCGTCCGCCCGGAAAGACCCTAGTCGTCGGTGCTGGATGTATCCTTTATCAATGTTGAAAAATCTACATGTCTTTTTTTATGTCATTTCATACATGGATATACCTACTTGTGAGAAGTTGAAAAAATTAGGTCTGCCAGTTTGCTGCAATGGGGAATTAATTAATTAAAGGCAATATAATTGTTTTGTAACAATAATATCACTCAATACATTTGTTAAATCTCATTATAAAAATTGAAATGTGACTAATGATATCTTTTTCACATATCATAATTCTGTTATCAATTTTAGATATAATTCACAAAGCACACTACATGTTCACAGCCCTGATAAATAGTCTGCTCACAAATAATACATCCATTTGTAACCATGAATTTTTATGTTGATAACTTTATTACTCAGCTTACTTGTATTACTTAAAAGAATGCAATAAAAATCAATATTGATTCGAATGCACAATTGAAACTAACCATTTTGATGTTGAGTTTATATTTTTTTGCACTATAAAAGTATTTGTAAATAATCAAGTGTAAACATAGAGTATTTTATGAATAAATTCATCTGAATTGGGTTTAAAAAAGGAAAAAATATATCAATACCTCATTAACCCTTTGATAAGTATCGCCGTACCGGTACGGCGGTAGTATGTTGTCATCTATTATCTATTGCCATTCTCTTATTGTTTATTGAAATGATATTATTTTTTCATATATTGAAACTAGAGGTGTCAATCAGTGATTTGGTTGTCACATTATTTTTATTATATGTTTAAAATAAGCAAAAGAGTTTTATAAAAAGGTTAATATTTGAAATTTCAGTTCGATACACTTCCTAAAATCACTGTCAATAGAGAACCACATATTGACAGATGAATACAATAAAGATCCAGATCCAAACTGAATGCAAAAGCTTCTAGATAATTATTTGAAAGTAATATTTAATTATTTGAATAATTTTTTAGAATTTGCGTTTTAAAATTGAATAAGAAATAATATGCTTCTAATATTTACGGAGAACAAAAAAAAATATGTTTTAATTTTTTCCGTTTGCTATTAATATTTTATTAAATTTATAGAAAAAAGCCTAATTTTATCCAAAACAACTCACCACTCAAAGGGTTAAAGACGACTGACAAAGATCCATACTGATTCATGTTTTGGTATTAATGGATTGTTGAGTGCAAATATGAAATTGTATTTTTAGAATGTTCCAGAATTGGCTATGTATTTTTGGATTGATTTCTTAACTCACGTATTAGATATCGGTTTGGAATGCGCTGGATTCCTGAAAGGTCTCGGATATGATGCGACAATTCTCGTCCGCTCTGTGGTGCTGAGAGGTTTCGATCAACAGATGGCAGAGACCATCACCAATGAGATGGTCGATGCAGGAATTAAATTCCACTTCAAATGCATACCCAAATGTGTTGAAAAGAAAGAATCTGGAAAATTTGTAGTCACTTGGACCAACACTGAATTGAATACTGAGTGAGTTTTATATTTCATATGTTCGCTCATCCTACTGACCCCAAAAGTTCTTTTCCGCTCTGCTACATTTGTCAATTCTATTATTGCCAATTGTATTGGTGAAAGGTGCCTTAAGAAATTTCTAGTTGACTGCACATTTGGGACATACTTTATCCAATTAGATATTTTACCTCAGTTACAATTCCTCAGATTGACATTACCATTTAAATAAAACAGGACATAATTAATATGCTATTTCTGATCTTGTTTATTTGATGATGCAACACCACGAACAGGCCAATATTATTTGCTTCATATTCAAAGTTTTTGCTTATTTAGTCTATCCTCTTTTCAATCAATAAGACATCTTTTGATATTTTTCAATTAGTTGTTTTTCTTATCTTCATTTATTGTTTGAATTGCAGCCATCAAGATGAGTTTGACACCGTTTTGATAGCAACCGGCAGATATGCACTCACCAAAGATCTCAATTTGGATGCTGCCGGTGTCAAAACAGTTCCCGGCTCTGGTAAAATTGACGCAACCAGAGAGCAGACCAACGTTCCTAATATCTATGCCGTAGGCGACGTTCTCGCTGGAAAGCCGGAACTCACCCCGGTTGCTATTCACGCCGGTCGTTTGTTAGCTCGCAGACTCTATGGTGGCTCCACACAGCAGATGGACTATGCAAATGTTGCCACAACAGTATTTTCTCCTCTAGAATACGGTTGCGTTGGATTAAGTGAAGAGAATGCTGTTTCTGTGTAAGATTAATTTTAATATTTTCAATATTTCGGTCAGTTCACAATGTGGAAGAAAATGAGTTAAATAAATATATCTTTAATATTTTCGATGGTTTCGGCGGTAACTTTGTGGAAGTTCATTTTAATATAAAATATATCTTTCATTAGGTATACAGATTGAAGTTTTTTCTATTCAATGGTTGTGTGCAGTGACGGCTGGTGACGGGGTGTTGGGGGGTGCAAAGGAAGATTCAACCATTTTTCTTCCTATTCATTGGATTTTAAAACACTTCTATAGCATGGACTTTCAATTCAGATGTTCACAAGCCCAACTGTTTCTCTTCCGTAGTATGGAAAAATAGTTGAATCTTCCTTTTGCACCCCCCAGCACCACGTCACCAGCCGTCACTGGTTGTGTGATATTGGTATTTGAATCACAGGTTGTATTAAATTAAATACTTATTTATGCAAAAAATCCACCCTCAGTCTGTTTAAGAAATAAGTTGGAAAGGGCTAAACCCTTCTGGAAAAACTTCTGTACACAAATCTCGCGTGTGGCGTTTCAACTCTGTTTGACCCATTACAGAAAATGCAAATCAAAAAATGTATTTTATTAAACATGAAGGAAATCTTAAATGAGCTAATTGGTATATTTATTTTGATTTTGCTTGAATATAAACAGTGGATCATTGCACCATTACATCATTACAAAAGCCGTCCTTGATTATGCGTATTCTCATAACAAATCTACGTTTCGTTATGACCGAGTCGTGTGAAATGTTTCATTGATTATTTAATTTTCAGCTACGGCGCTGATAACCTGGAAGTTTATCACGGATATTTTAAACCTACGGAATTTTTCGTCCCCCAACGCTCCATCAAGAACTGTTACCTGAAAGCTATAGCCCTCAAAGAAGGATCGCAGAAGATTGTCGGTTTTCATTTCGTTGGACCTCATGCCGGTGAAATCATTCAAGGACTCGCTGTTGCTATTAAGTATGTTGGGTTTTATTCAGTATTTAGTTATATAACAGATAAACTTTTTAATGATTAACTTATACATGCAATGATATGTTTTACTCTTATGATCCTGAGAGCTCAAAATGTGTTAGATTTGCAATATCTTCATGTAAGTTATTTATCACCTTGTGACAAACTGTTTTAATTTAATCTGTAAAACTGTTTAATATCTTGAAATGCGTTTTTTTACAGGTGTAACGTTACCATGGAGATATTAATTAACACTGTTGGAATACATCCTACCGTCGCTGAAGAATTTACCCGGTTGAACATCACTAAGAGATCAGGAAAGGACCCGAACCCCGCTTCATGCTGCAGTTAAATATTACACTGTTGAAATATTTTGTTTTCCTTTTAAAAAAAAAATCATTTCACATTTTTTAATTTCCTTTTATAGGTTTAATATATTAAAAAACTCGTTGCACTTATTTCACTCATAGGAACAAATTTTTAAGTATTCAATAGACAAAATAAATAATGCTATATTTGTATTGTATCAATGTGATATTAAATTTGCGGGAGAATGATATCTGAGCATCAGGATATCCGATATTTTTCTGCGGGCCAAGTGAAGCACGCTGCGAAAAGAAAACTTAAACCAATACTTGCAGACTAATAATCCTGCAGGAGCTTTAAACTAAAGTAGTTATAATAATTTTTTTTTATAAGTATTTTGCAAGGAATTACAGGTATTCTATTTTTTATAAATTTAATTAATATAAAGATATTTTCACCTGTGCAACAGAATAATCACTAAGAATTTTTGAAATAACAAACACATCAGTTAATATGCTAAATAATATGTATATTGATTTTTATGTTAACAAATTTGCTACTATAATAATGTCAGTATTGAAAATGCCTCCGACTATTTGATGAAATACAACTTGAATAGAATAGTGTATAAGTACATTAATATCGATTCCAGTATAGTTCAAATCACGTAATGTAATGGTGGAGAATGTAATGCGGTGCTATATATTTTATTGTCTGGCAAGTACTGATCATAGGTGTACTCGATAACATGCTAAAGAATTAAATTACAGTGATTATATTTCTTCCGATTAGTATATATGAAATTCCTTCTTTTTTGTTTCCTATTCCATTAGTGACTTAAAGTATCCTTTTTTGTATTTATGAATAAAGAATGTTTATATAATTTTTTTAATTAAATAAGCAATGCACAAGATGAAATGTTTTATTAACCATTTTTAACAAACAAAATGTTTCTTCAAGAATCCTCTTTATAAACTGTACCTGAATAATGCTGGCTTGACAACTTTTATTATGTTTGTGTGACACATCTACTTTTTTGCTTTGTCTTATTTTTTTGAGGTGGATTAAGTTGTTAGGTTGCAAATGAAATAAAATGTTTCTATTCAATTGTATACTCCACAAGCTCTACGTTGTAGCTAGACAAGTGAGTAAGTGAAAAAGATTAGTTTAATCAAGGTAATTTTAATGAACATTAAAGAATTCAAAACTAACTGTCCAAAAAAAATGAATCTATAATTATTTAGTAATTATTTATATTTGCGAATTCGAGCAATAGACAATTTTTCACACTATACGGTAAAAGTCTGCACGGGCTCGGGTTAGGCCGCGGTTCCGGCCTTCGGGTCGGGCCGGGTATCGAACGATTGGATTCGGGCCTGGGTACAGACAAAATAAAAACATAAATCTGATTAATCCGGATGTATACACCATTATTGCAAATCTAAATTCCATAAGTTTTTATTTTTAAAGTTAATTAAAATCTTGTTGAAAAGTTGAAAATACTGTCGAGTTCGGGTAAGATGTTCGGGAATGGGCCTCGGACTGGGTCGAGATTTTCGGGCACGGTCCAGGTAGAATTTTAAAATTTCGGCCCGTGCAGACCTCTACTATGAGGTGACGTTTTTACAAGGGCTGTGGAGTCGGAGCTTTTTGGCCGGAGTCGGAGTCGGAGCGGCGCTTTGGCCGGAGTCGGAGATTTTGAAAAGATTGAACTTTTTGCATTTAATATGTCAAATTTGGCTTTTGGCCGCATTGGTTGGGTTGATATTTAATTGAATAGGAAATTTAGGGAAAAAAGTGACGATATTAACCTTTTTTTAGTCGGAGTCGTGTTTTTGGTCAATGTTGGAGTCGTGGTTTTGGTAAATGCTGGAGTCGGAGTCGGACTTTTTTTTACCGACTCCAGAAATATGTCACAAAAAAGGTACAATACTTCCTAAGGAATGAGGTTACAATTGAGAAAGGAGCATTTCATCTGGAATAATCAGTTGCATTTACAAATATATAAAAGTAAAATTCGATTATGTATAAGCGTAATATTATGTACTTATTGTTCTATAAAAATAATTATGGAAGATTTCTATCTTAGAAGGTGAAATCTTAAATTCAGCATGTACATTGCCACTAAAGAAGTAAGGTTTATTATTGCTCTGCAAAGCAAATATGATTCACAACATCCATCACAATTTTTATCTCTATCGTACACCAACAAGCTGATGACAATGTCAATAATTCTCATGAAGATTAGAACTGAAGAGGGTTTGTATAATATTGTGTATAAAATACCAAGAGTTTAAAACAATATTACCATACCTACTCAAAATTTACAATATTTCACACAATTCTGCTGGAGTAAAACTAAAGTAAGTTTTTATTTCTAAAGATAAACAGAAGAAAATAAAAAGGAAACATGAAGAAAAAATCTTAATAATTGTGAGCCTGAGAGTAAAAGTATCATACAATTATAATAATAATTTCATTGATGATAGGGTAATAAAAAAACCATGCTTTTTCACTTACTACAGTCTGGCTTTAGAATGAAAAGATCCATCATCAAGTCTTTCTCTAACTTTGGTTCAAAAAAGAATGTAAGTAAATTTTTAGAATACGTTTGAAAGGATAAAATACTTGTATAATTATAAACATTTATTTTGTATTAATCATGATACTATGCTGTGCAATGTGATAACAACAAGAGGGAGTTTTATATAGTAAGTTATAGTTTTTTGCCTTGGACAATAATTTTTATGATAGTACAGATTAAATTGAGGAAAAAGTTGATGTTTTTTTCTACGCCAAAAACCCGAAAGTTTTCAATTCAAATTTGTTTACGAATTTTTAATACTCATGTGCAATTTATTATGAAAGACCCATAATTAAGATTTCTTCCGGTTTAAATTTTTCAAAGTTTTCTGGACATCCGAACCAGTATTGAGGAGCCGGCAGGGGATAATGTTTATCAGCTTGAATTAGTACATTATCAAACTTCCAATAAAGAGCGCCTTTAAAAAAATATGTTATCCCTGTAATAAAAGAGAAAAATCCTATGAACGAGTATACATATGGAATTTGAATGATTGCGGTAAAAAATCGGAAGATTATTTGTTATAATCATTTCAATACAGAGCCATTGGTCATCCATGATCAAGAATAGAGAAATAAATAATCTATTTGCATAGTTCGATTGCTGTGACTTGGAGCAGAGGTCAACAATCTTTATTATTAATGATTTATTTGTTATTAAGATAAAACATCTTCTATATTTTAATATGCATTACCGTCAGTCCAGGTTATGACAGCATCCAAATTGTTAGGTATTCCACGCCACCGTGTAATACTTTTGGGATATCCTTCATCGAGAGTGTTAGACGATTCATCAAATCGCCAAAACTTTTCATTTTTAAATAAATAGGTTCTGTCATTTTTAGACCATAAAAAAACAGCATCAAGGGAATCCAACTCTGTTGTAATTTGGAAATCGGTCAGTAGTCTAGGTCCTTCTATTAATTCATTTCTGTACAGCCAGTATTCATTGCCTAAAAAAATTAAGTAAATTAAATTCTTATTATTTAAATTTTATTTATTAAAGGTAAGTATTGGAATAAATCTAGATTCTTACCATAAAAGAAACAGATTGTTCCATCTTTCCTTTCGTATGCGGCATGTATGCTTTCAATGGAATTCGGCATTTGTGGAAATAGGCTTTTAATTTCTATGGGATACCCATCTGCCAGCTTCCCTCTTTTTTCAAACCTCCAAACATACTAAAATTTATTAAACGTGTTATTTCGATTATCTTCGATATTTCACCTGCATTTTGACAACATCAGAAACATACCTTTCCTTTGAAAACGAAAAGTTCTCCTCTTAGATTCGCCAGAGAATCATATTTCCCGTCGCACAGATTGGAGAGGTCATTATTACTATCAAACGGCAAACCGTATTTAGTGTCATGCGTTTTGTGCACGTCAACTGTTTCATAATCTCCATGGAATGTTATATCGAGGATGCTCTGTGTTGAAGACTGCTCAGTTGTGATGGTGAAATTGATTCTCGCAGGAGTGGTAGTCTCTATTGGATAGTTTTCCTCAGTGGGTCGTTCAATAGGTACTTTATGTGTGATTTCTTCGCTTTCATCCGAGTCATCTGATGATTCGTAAACTTTTGGAGTGACATTATTGTTAAAATCTCCTTGAGTTCTGACTAAAAATATTTAGAAAATAAAAAGAAAATTTAATCTAGAATAATAGAGCCCTGGCATTTTTATTTTATAAATAATCATTTCCTCCAGTGTGGAGTTATGGATTTTGGCATACATGTATAAATTATATATATTAACCATACGATAAAATGAAAGCATGTTCCATGATGGTGTGGTGCAGGATTAGCTTTTATTTACCCGATTGCAATTGAGTTCACTTTCAACTTTTAAATATCACTTCTATAGTCTTAACTGTCAATTCTTGGCTAAAAGGTTTATATTTAAATAAAAATGTTTAACACAATTCAATAATTTTATCAAATAAATGCAGATTCAACAAATATATAGACTTATTTTTCCCATAAGTTTCTCAGCTTCTTTATACATAATATTATATGCTATGCAGGAATCACAGAGCAATATGTTGTTATACTTAAGATTTCTGAAACATTAGGTAAGTACTTATATAACTTTATACACTTACTGTATAGTTGATACATTGCCATAACGTCATCATAATCTAATTGCAAGACTTTTCCCTCTTTGTAGTAAGGGTTCATGATTGATGTTGCCACCTCCGAATGTCCAAGACCCAGAGCGTGGCCCAATTCGTGTGATGCCACAGAAAAAAAATCTGTCTTATCATCATTCTCTGCCTTTGATCTGACTGTCCAGTTTTCGTCATTATCAAAATGAACTTGACCTCCGTAACTATAATATGGGAAGAAGGCGTGGGCTAGGATATTTCCCAAGCCGTCAAAAGGGTATCTGTAATAATAGTTTTCTTTATTATTAAATTTAGATTGATTTGTGTCACAAATCATATGTGTGAAGTCGAGCCCTAATAATTAAGACTTCTAGAAGTCGGTAATATTCATTTAAAAAAGCATATTTTATTATTTTAATTTTTATGCTTACGGATCGCCATGATGGCCTTCTCCAAATGCTATAACAATATCAGCTGTTGGTTTATTCGTTCTTATAAATGTTAAGTTTCCGTAGCCTGCCCATACATTAAACGCTTTTTTTAGTTCATTATGTACTCCTTCTTCACCAATTTTCGGTGTCCAATTTGAGAGGCTGAAAGGATACATATTATATTACATTTTAAAGGTGATACATACCTGTCATTTCTTGTTGTATAGGCTGTTCTTTTTAAATGTCATTATATTTTAAAGATCAAGACCTGTTTCTCCCACCGTGAGCATTTGTTGATAAGTTTATAGTACATCAAAACGACTTGAGATGCTTCTCAAGCTGGCAACAATGTTCACGATTTAATTGAATTTCATATAGACTAACAAACAATTAATACATCGTTTTATTACCCTAGCTACTAGGGTCTAGTATAATGGAATTTACTTAGTACACATTAATTTAATTCAACACATGGAATAACTAAAATCTTTTAATACAAACATATAATTAAATATTATACATATTCTTTTTTAGCTGTGTGATTTGAATACTCGATTATGATCCTCAATATGGCAGCATTATTCTGTTCTAAAAATCATACTCTTGTTGGAACCATACTAACTGTGCTAAATTTTGGTTTGAAACTAGAATGTTTGACCAGCCTGTTGATGGTAAACTCTAATTTTATGTATTGATTGAGTAGGCATTTACTTGGTAGAACTAACTATGAGTCCTATGAGTGCCTATGAGTCAGAAACCTATGAGTCAGATGGATTATATCAACGAACTACACACTATAGAACAAATAGCGCGTAGTAATGGCTACGATAAAACGGTGATAACCAACTTATTATATAAAAAACGATTAAAACTAGCTAGAAAACTTATTTACCCTAACTTAATACAAGAAAACCGCTTCTTTAAATCAATTAACTACTTAGGGAGTATTAGTGAAAAAATTCAACACGAGATTAAAAATTCAGTAAATGTGGTATTTAAAGTTAATAATAATTTAGGCACACACCTTAAAAATAGTAAAGATAGGATTAATAAACTTGATAGAAGCGGTATATATAAGATGACCTGCGGTACATGTGATTTAGTATATGTGGGGCAGACCGGAAGAAATATCTCGATCCGGGCAAATGAACATGTTAGATCCTTTAACAATAAAAAAACTGATTCACAATATGCAAACCATCTCACAGAAAAAGCACATGACCCAAATTCGGTCCCGATTTGTTAACATTCCTGTAATAAAGGCCTTAAGCTAAATGCATTGGAACAGCTAGAAATTAATAGGTATAATCAATCCAATGAAATTCTTAATGAACAGATTACGATTAACGCTTCACCTCTTCTAAATCCTTTAACAAGCAGCAAACTAAAAACAATTTAAAAATAGATTCACTTAAGACATTGCAGATTTTAAGTGGTTTCACACGATAAAAATAACCCAAAAATACCCAGATTAAGTTCTCAGGATTACGCTAGACCAATAAATTAAACTTATTTAAATTTTTCCATGTGACGTTGGTATGGTTGAACAGAGAGGGGATGTATGGGGTACCCTGTCTAGCCTAGGTATATAAGCTATCTCTAATACACGTTTAAAACATATTTCTGACGAGGGCGTGAGCCGAAATAGCTATCAACAAATATATAAAATAATTTATGTAGAACTAAAATACATTGTTATTTTTCTTACCGTATTCTAATTTTATGCCATTCTTGTCAGCCCATTATCTAAGAATACTTAATTTTTACTTACAAGTATGTTAACTCTCTCTTTCGCCATCCTCCTGCAATTGCAAACCGCCGTTTTCTTTTATTTCTAATAATGTCTTTCACTCCACATCTCTTTTTTCTCATGAGCTGCGAAAATTTCAACAAAATATTTAAACCACTGGTATACAAAAATTAGGAACTGACTTCATTGAAAAGAAATTATTTTTCACCTGAACTGTGCTTTCATCAAAGACTCCGGTAGTGTTAATACCCCCAAATTTTTGAATGCTTATTATTGCCTTAGCAATTGAACTCTCTGTATATTGGGCTTCAAAGCCAGGCTGATCTCCTTCTAAGTAGCCAAATCTTTGCATAAATTTCATCTAGAAAAAAATCATGTTAAATTACTTCCTTAACTTTAGTCAAATTAGTGAAAAAGTATCACTAATTAATTAATTTTTAATATTTTGCACATGAGAAGATCAATTATATTTGGCCGATGGAATAAAATGATTTATTCAAACCATTTTTATTCAAACCTAACTACATTATTTTCTATGAAAATATATAATAATTCTGAAATTCTGACATAAACATATTTGATGATTCAAAAATCCTAGGATCAGAATTGTACAGTCCCATTTGGTATATTAAAAATCATTACTTTGGATTCTCATTAAGAAAACAGAACTTAAATTAAACTAACACATACACAATAAAACTTTATAAGATAAACGTGTTGTCATACATTAGCGAAGCTTACTTTTGGCTTAGTGAGATTAATTTTATCACTTTCATAATAAATTAATATTGTTTCAAATTGTGTAAAAGAACCTCTTTTAGTAATATCACAATACACAATTTTTCATCAAAAAATGATACACGGAAAAGAATTGATTGCATTCTCAAGATGGAGGAACACAATGTTCAATGTTTTGTTTTATATAAAGTGTTAATTCGAGTGGTTAAGTAGTAATTAATGAACAGTACATATTTTTGACAGTTATAAATTATGTAATGAGTGAAAAAAAAAAATTACCTACCGAAATAAACCAAGCATAATTCATCTGAACCTTGATAATGTCATTATTAGTTCAAATTTCACTCACCTGCTCGTTAGTAGGAATCACAGGAAGTCTAGAACTTTTTTTGTTGAAGGGAAAAGATTTCACATGTGAAATTATTTGTAAAATTGACATAACTTCTAATGCCAAAGAGAACTTCATTGTGTTATGATGGACTTGTTATTGATCATGTTGATCGTGACCATTGAACTCACATGTTGATAAAGCTCAAGCCTATTAAAAAAAACCTTTTAACAAGACACTATTTGTTACATGGCAAGATAATAAAATATTATATTCTAATATTAGTTCCAATGATTCAATATAAAATTTAATACACTTGTACAGTGTATTTCAGAAAGAAAATAAATATGCAGTGTTCTAGATTTAAGTAGGTAGCAGTAGTACAACAGCATTAAAGAATAAAAAAAAAAATATGAAAAAGAACAAATTATTTTCAAATTGTATATCGTATATCAATTGTTGAATTTTTCACATACCTTGCTGAATAATTTTGTTGAGAGAGATTAATTAATATACAAATATAATGAGTGCACAACCATCAAACTGTAAAATTCTTCCCGTTGAGGAAATTAATTTCAAGGCTCAAGATGATTTACATCAATTGGTGTGTTAAATGTCTTTACAATTTTCAAATGCCAGAGAGCTGTAATATGTCATTGAACGTAAACTATATGGTTTTGATTGACACAGAACATAATATAATAGCTGCTTACAAATCCGTTCTAACCTTCGAAGTTTATTGATCTTTTTATCTATTGTAATACATAATGTACGGCATTGAAATATATTATTGATTTCATGTAAAAACATTGTATAGGGAGAAGTGGGGTGTAAGTGTTTAACACAGATCACTCTATAAATTTACCCCATCTCATATACAGAATACAACAATTTATGTTATTATGACCATATAATGTTCAATGTATTTGAATAGTTGTAAAAAAAATGTTTCAGAAAATAATGTGGATTTATGGAATAGATGAAAATGTTCCTCCGAAATGCCTTACTAATGGAAATATTATTTATGCTGCATCAAATAATGTAGTTCTGTACAATTATATTGAAAATAAATCATATTTTTTGCATCATGTGAGTTAACATAATAGATATACAATTAACCACGCTCAAAAGTTGAAAATTTGATTTTCATAGATAAATTTACTTACTTGAAAGGTTTTGTTAATTTAAGTTTTTGTCATAGCCATGTTCCAGAATGGATTTTTATAATTTTTCAACAAATAGCACACTTACTGTGAGCCCGATCAAGAGTTAATAATAACTTTATACACTCTTTTTTAATACATATCTTTATGTTAATGTATGAATTTCTTTTTGAATCTGAATAAATCTTTATTATTAATGATAATTATGATAGTTTTTATTATGTTCAAAGAAAAACAGGATAGCCAATGTCGATTGTGATTTAAATGGAAGATGGATTCTCACAGCGGGGTCTGGGAATAATAATGTCATAAATATTTGGGAAACCATGACCTTAACTCCCAGAAGAATTATATTAAATCCCCATGGAAGCTATCAATTAGAAAAAGCAATAATGAGTTCTGATGCTCAATACTTATTAACTTATGCTGATGAGGAGTATCCAAAAATAAGTATATGGAAATGTAATTGTGAAGATATTGCACCAAATGGTAAAACAAATAATTATAATCATAACAGGAATTGAATTTCGTGTGTTAAAATTTTGTTATCTTTAAGTTTTTTTAGTAAAATGTTTTTAAATATATTTCTTGTTTTCAAGCCACCATATTTGTCGACTTGAAAAGCTACAAAGTAATTGATATCATTTTCAACCCCAACGATTCAAGGGAATTTTGCCTAGCAACTGAAAGTTCTCTTTACATTGGTCATTGGGTAAGTATATTGAGTAGATAAAATTAATGACTAAGACACATATGCTCTTTGTGGAGTGCGTGGGTTCAATTCGGACATTTTTTAATTGAGTTATGCATTTATGTTTAAAGACATGTATTTGAGAGATGTTTGAAATTCCTTCCCATCCATTCAATCCTAGAAACGGTGGGAAGATAGAGCCATCTGCTAATTAATATTCCTCTCCTAGCACTATCTTTCTATCCTTACTATCTCAGAAAAAGAGAGCTGGGCCGACTGAATATTTTGCAGCTGTCATAGAATAAATTCTATTGTGATGCCTCTCTATTGTGAAGTCTACTAGGGTAAATCTTTCAGAACATAAAGTAAATAAAATAATTATTAATTTCCAATTCCAAAATTATACTTTGACTGAAATTAATTATTTATTATTTGTCTTTCAATCAAATAATTTCCTATAATATTTCAGGATGAACATATTTCAAAAGAAATCATCATAAAAAAAACTAGTGGTATAGTGACAAAATACAAAGATCATGGAAATTTTAACTGCTTAACTTACATAACTAAAAATGATCAAGTATATGTTTGTACGAATCGAGGATTTGTTGCAGTATATGGATTTCTAGAATTGAAGATAAGATATAAAAAGGAGCACAAAGATTTCATTAAGCTCGTGAAAATTGATAAGGACTGCATTCAAACCGTGACACAATCAGGAGAGTAAGAACGAAATCATAAATTACTTTAATGTTGTAGTATATATAAAAAAAATATTTAAATCATCTGGTGGTCTAGTGCAGGGGTCACCAGACTTTTTGAGAAACGGGCCGGATTGAAATTTTTAAAAAGATGGCGGGACGGTCGACAAATAAATTCGTGTTGGAATCCAGTTAGAATATTAATTTATATGATTATATAATCATTATGCTTACTTTATGCTTATCCCAATTGATAAATTGAAACACATGTCGTATTGTAAAATCACAATAAAATCTTAAATTTCTTTGTAAATTAATATTTTCTATATAAATTATTTATATAAAAATTCAAAATTTTTAGGGGGGCAGGATGATAATTTTTAGGGGGCTGGATCCGGCCCGCGGGCCGTAGTTTGGTGACCGCTAGACTCTAGTGTGTGAAAGAGTGGCGGGGCGTCCAAAATAATATTCCTCCTGGGGCCTCGCAAGTGCTTAATCCACCACTGAGTGAGAGCGATTAGCTAATCAATAGTCCTGTCCTAATCATATCATTTCTATCCCTACTCTCATCAAACTAAAGAAAGCGTTGTTTTGTTGCAAAAAAATATGCTCCACATTGGAAGCGGACATGTAGTTAAAAAAAAAATTATATCATTACTGGGATAAATTCCTGATGAATAATTAACATTCATTTTCATTTCAGATATGTTGTAACAGCAAATATCAAAGGAATTATCAATGTTTACAATTATGAATTGAAAATACTTTTGGTTTACAATAATTGTAAAGTTGGCGTAGTGAATCATTTATCTTTTATTCCCGATGATGTAAAAAAAGGTTTCAAATTTCATAATGTAGTAAACTTTCAATAAATATGGCTGTGATTCGTGTTAGTTTTGTTTCAGATTTCTTTTTCTTTTATAGATTTTTATGATGGTAATAAAAGTAAAAATGGAGGTGTCTCCACAAATGTTCCTATTCCAAATTTACTTGCATGTAAGTAGAAAACACAATTTTTGACATAGAGTTGGCAGTCAACACATTTAAAGTGACTGCATGCAAATATTAGATAATATCCACGAATCTAATGAAAATTGCAAGCGGCAATTAAGTACTGTTTGAAGACTGATATACATAAAATGCAACTTTTAAGTATCCCACAAAGCGAAACAAAGAGTAAACAAACATTTTTTTTTTGATTTTACTTACCCTGGTTGTATAAGAGTTAACTAATGACTCTTGGATTAATAGCTTGGCAGCCTTGCTACTTCTATGTTTTACAAACAGGATTGATATATTATATGGTATAAATAAAATGTCTAGAACAGTGGTTCTCATGTGCGGCCACCAGAGGATTTGGCTGCGGCTACCAATTGCTTCATAGAAAATTATGATATTAAAAAAAATGTGGTTTTACAAGTTAATTTCTCAAGAAAAACTGAAAATGAAATGTCTCATATAAAATTAAAACCAATAGTAAATTGACAACTATGTGTAGCTCTATTTGACATACCTCAAACTCACCATACTCAAAACAAATATTTGGTGCGGCCACCAGACATTTTTATAGGACCCCTTATGTTAACGATGCGGCCACGGTGCAATTTTCCGTGAGAACCACTGGTCTAGAAGAAACATTTATTGGAATGCTTTTTGAACTGTACATGTTTGAGAGATAATAAAATTTAATTTAATGTTGAAGTTGTAAATGAAAATATAAAAGAACTAAAAATTCTCTTTATTTGAAAAAAACGTAGCAGATTTGAACTTTTTTCTATTCTATTGTTGAATTGAAAAATAAGAATGTATTTCTGTTTTTTTCACTGTGTTTGTTTCATCTATAGATTGCGATACTGACGGCATTGCGCTGCTTGATGTTGTCAAAGAAAAATATTGTAATATAATTGACACTAATCATCACAAGATAACAGCTATAGCAACGCATCCTGAATTGTGAGTATGTTAATAAATTAAGACCAGTTTCTTGAGATGGCAAATTATCAATAAAGTGCAAAATGTGATTTCAAATTAATCGCATTGGCTTTTTTCTGTAATGTCAATTAAATGGAAACAATTATAGCAAATATCTTAATTAAATAACAGACAACAAAGAGAAAAAAGTCCAAATTAATCTAAATCATAACTTACCAATGTGAGCACAGAAAAGTTGATTGAGGAAGGGTGTATATTTCGTGTCATGGTGTGTTAAATTATTCTGTTGTGTTATATTATAAAATGTATCTGCAGAAAATACTGTGTTTATAAATTATTAGCTGGATCTTAAGTCAACTGGTCAAAATCATTGCCTTCAGTTCCAGTATTCAAAGGCTTGAATCCCATTATGCACACCATCATAGATATAATAATTTGTAAATCGATTTTTTGGATGTATATGATGTCTAAATAACCTGCCACCCTACTGATCCTTAAAACATGACGTAACAGAATAGATAAGCTAGCGACTATTCCTGTCCTGGCCCCATCTTTCTATCATTATTCCTTCCGATAGAGAGAGGTTGAGCAACTGAGTAACAAGCAGTTTTTGTGGGACAACTTTGGTTTAGATAAGCTCCATTATGATTTGTGCACACTGGAAGCAGACACGGTTGAAATAAATATGTAGCAGCGTATTTTTCTATTTTTATTCTACAGACCACATCTTTGCTTTGGAGACCAAAGAGGTAAAATTCGATTGTTCAATCATGTAACTCATTCTTTGATCGCTGATACATCTAGTTTACTAATCACAAATGCAGAGCCGAATTCCAAAGAAGACTTAGGGATTACTTGTCTGAAATATTCACCATCAGGTACACTCGATAAAATAGGCTGGATTAACATATTTACACATAATTTGTGGGCGGGTGATGAGTTCTGCTTTTGAAATTATCATAATAAATTTGAAGGCAGCTTGAATCCTTACACATACTAAAATATGATAATTTACATATGAAACTTGATTTCAGGAACATTTTTAGCTTGTAGTATTGGATATTCTGGATTATGGTTTCTTGACTTAACACTTTTAACACCAATAATAAAGAAACCTCTAAAAGATTCAATGTTTACAGTGAATCTCATAGAATTTTCTCAAGATTCATCCAAAGTTGTTATTTCTGTATGTAAGCAATGGTTCAATATCTAATTTATTCTACACAAAAACTAATTAAAGTCATGTTTTAAACAATATTAAACAGTCGTGATCGTGATCGAGTGTCAACGTTGTTGGCTTCGGCTGCGGAGTGCTCGGGCCCTAATCCCAGTTCGGCAGTTTCATTAATCAATCGAATTATGATGATGGCGTAAGATGAAATAGCTATCAACAATATATAAAATAATTTCTGTAGAACTAAAATCCATTGTTATTGTTTTCACTGTGTTATTTAAGCTAATGTTAAGTATGAGGATTTTTCGATGTTTCCATGTGCTTAAATAATGTTGTATTTTAGGACACCGGCTATACAATAGTTATATATAAACATGACTGTGTTGATAATGAATGGAAGTTTATTGGTAAATACAGGGCGCACACAAAACAAATAGTTTCAATTATATTTACAATATGCGACAGTCCTACGTTATTGACGTTTGGTGAGGATCGGATGATGGCTGAGTACAAAATTGCAAATTGTCTAGATGTAATCGAAATGTTCAAGATTGACCAAACTGCTGTCCCTTGTGCCGTAGTCAATTATCCCAATGACCATAAACGCAGAATCGTGATAATGTCTACCAGTGATGTTAAGTATTGTTATACATAGTGACACATTTTTAAAGGAATAATATTTATGTCCTTACACTTTTGTCCAACTCAATATTTTCATCTCTTAATTATTTCTCATTGAATAATTTACAGTTAGAGTGCTTTTATTGAAAATGAATTTTCAAAATAGACAAATATAATCCATTGAGTGCTATTATACCATGAATCTATCCATACCTAAACATAAATCTATTTCATATTTATCTGATTGTCCATGTAAATAAATCTTTAATTTCACAATGTGGCTTACTGAAAATAGACCATTTTGAAAAAAACTTTATTTAACACCTTTAACAGTTTAAATACAAAATATTGGATTGCAAGACAGGGAAAATCCTCGCTACTTATCTGAGTCCACTACACCTGTCACCAGTGAATAGGATGACTATAATTATTCAGAAAGATACAGAGTCAAACGAGCCCTATTTACTGTTTGCTACAAATGAACACATAGGTTTACAAATCTTGCCTTTGGATGGTAACCCTTTCAAGTATATTGCGCAGCTCGCTCATCCAAAACAGGTGAATTACCTTTTTAATGAGAGCTACGATAAATAGATGTAGAATCAAACAATCTCTGAGCTCATTGTGGTAGTGCTTATTATTTTTTCAAACATCTTTGCTTGTAATTTTTCTTATAATTATTGGAATAAGTTTATAAAAAAATAACTTTCTGATCTAATTTTTGTAGATTAATAATTGTGTATCAAGCGCTGATGGTAAAAAAGTGTTTACATCAGGTTTAGATGATTCCACCATAACAGAATGGAAGGTGGATTTAAGGTCAGTGAAAAATTGAAATGAAGATGTCATTGATGATAATTATATCAGTAGAGTACTAAGTAAATTTTTATTATTATTTGAATCAATTTTTCATGCTCATCATTAATTCATATTTAAAAAATACATTTTTCTTGACTGTGTAAATCAGGGGATAGGTTTATTTATATTTTACACTTTCCTTTAAAATTTGTAGTTTGTGGAGGTTTCATGTTAAATGGTGCAACAAGCATTACGGATGACATCATCCCACTGAAGTACCAGTCAGCAATATTAAATATGAATCAATATGAAGATGGGGGTAGGAGCGTGTTGTTTCAGGTTTTTCATGATTGAAAAATAATTATTGCAATTAGTACATTTGTAAATTTCGTTACAGCTTGGTACAGAAAAGGAGTGAAGAAGGTGGGAAAGGAATCACTCCATATTTGTCTTTGATCAAGGGAGGTAAAACAGGCAGATTTTATAACAAAATGAAAATGTTATTCCATTACGCACAGATATTATGCCATGGAAGCTACACACCACACATCAGGAATATAAATGATAGAATGAATGTGTCGAAACTACCAGATATTTTACGTGCAAATGGACATTTCCCAACGGAATACCAGGTACATATATAAATAATCAGTTACATTTAATAAGTTTGAGTGTATATATGTGTGCAAAAGGAAAAGAGCCTCAAGTCTTGAAAATTAGTTTGAAGAACCGTGCTCACCTCAGTAACCAATTAACGGATAAAATTTGGGAGTGGGCAGAAGATATCTGATGTTGCTAAGCAGTATTGCTTCAACACATCACACACAAGAAATATATAATCTATTAGGCTCAAGAATCTTAATGAGTTATTTTTTTGAATCACGAATCTCTTTGAGCGGATTACGTTGGTTAATTAATCAACCACTGAATACTAAAATAACTAATTTTTAATGATTTTTATTATGGTTTTCCATCCACCAGAATCATAAATGTGAGCTTATTTTTTTTTATTGTTTATACAAAAAAGACCAAGTATTTTAAAATGATTTCAATCAAATTGATTTTTTTTGTTGATAAAAGAGACTGCTCATATCGTCCTACTAATAATGAATATCATTTTTTTTCTTTCTAGGTTGAAAACATTACAAGAGAAGTTAATTATCATACTTTCAACGATACAATTAATAAATACGTTTCTTTTGACGAATTTTTAAAGTTGTACATCAACCACCGTCCTGCTTTTAGGGAGAAATATTCAGAAATAAGAGACGCATTCAAATTATTGTCTGAGTGTCAAAAATACGGGCCATATTTTGTGAATAGAGATACATTTATAGCAACATTGAAAAAATTCGGTATAGAACAATTCATGTAACATTCAATAGAGTAACTTACATAGTTTTTATTTTCTATCTAGCAAAATTTTTACTTGCTAGTTTAGCCGATGATAGCATCGCTACAGTTAGCAATAAACCAACTAGCTGGTTATAAATTTCTCGGGTCCAAACTGTATTATTACCATACACATAATTCATATAATTTTCTTAAGAGTCTTCTACTTCTACCTTATTTGCAGTATTTGAAAAACTACTTGATTTAGAGCAAATACTAAAATGTGTGACGTTATTTCAATTATAATTGAAACAGTGGAATATGTGGTATGATACTTTTTGAGATTAAAAAAATTATATATGTATTTGTGATATTTTTCTTCTTGCATTTAATACCTTTGCTTTTGAATAATTATTAGTTTTCAGTGGTTTGTATTTTTTTTATGAATTCAGGTGATCCCTTCAGTGATGAAGATATTCATGATATATCAAAAATACTGTCACAAGTGTCTACACAGAGTATATTTCAGGATTCAGAGCCGAAAGAGAGATACGATTTCCTTCCAGAGGTTAGTATTTCACTATATCAGATTCCTGCAACAGCCAATCCTGTGGCAGTAGGCAGTAGTAGCAAAATGTGTTAGTGTGGTAGGAATCATTAGGAAAAAAACAATTTTTTTTTGAGCAAACCATATTTTATTTCGTACTGAAATATTTTATGCCACAATATGAGGTAAGTTGTTTTAAACAATTGCCATCAAAGCCATTTCTAAATCGTTTTGACTATAACAGCTAATGACAATTAAAAATATTTTTAATACTATTATTGGCATTTTAGATATTTCCTAATTTATACAAAGCGGTTTAACACACACATAAGACTCCTGTTCAACCATGATGGTGAAACAGAAATTGCATTCAATGGTGATATATGATTGTTTTTTTTCCTTTGGGTTCTTTAAGATGATTGAGCTGTAAAGATTTATCCGGAAAAATACCACCAATCAGCTAGTAGAACAGTATTTTCATTTATTTTAATATTTCGTTGGCATCACATTGGTCGAGCGGAGGAGTCTAATGTTGTATACTTAAAGAAATATTTTCATAATGCATGGTTACAAAAATTGAGGATACTAATCATAGCTATTTAGACAGAATGAAAGTGAAAATCAATATAAATAATGAAACAAATATGTTTTCAATAATTTAACTGTTCCAATGGATTTCAGCTTACATTAAACAACCTCTATTTTTAAAATTCTAAATTGTAGAAAAAAAATTATGCCAAGGAATAGAACATGGTGTTGAAATGATGAAGTAGTATGAATTAAAAAAATGAAAAAAAGGAATCTGCCGATAGCCATTTAAATAGAAATTAGGAGCATCCATCATGGACAAATAGATTGTATTATTGTATTTATTTACAGGTCATTTCAATGAAATACTTTTTCGAGGATCTTTTGGGGCTAACATTACAAGAAAGCATAACATCAGATGTATCTATATTCAGTGCATAAATTGCAAAGTTATCATTTGAGTGTAAGATCAAATTGTTATCAGACACTTCCTTTATTTTTTGAATCAGTTCAGGTCTCAAGGAACAGTTTTACTGACCAATATTTTAAAATTTAAACAACGTTTTTAAAACATTGACAAGTAAGTTGCCAGTGAAAATTTTTTACAGTATTGGTCAATGAAATGAGGCAACTGGGCGATACATTAATTCAAAATTTTTGATTCCTGTTGTGTTTACTAGAAAATAATAAAATTGGCGGCATTTGCTAAATAGGTCTTTCTTTCATAATTTACTTATAAATAAAACGCAACTTAAAGAACTAATTATCATATAAAATGCAAATACAATTATATTAATTATATAACTAAATCAATGTGTGTCCACTTTTCACTTATTCGTTCTTTAACCGTTTTGCACCGGTACCGGCTTCACTACTCTGCGAGTTGGAGTCTTCCGAGAAGGCCATATGTGACGAGGAAAAGTCCATAGGACCTTGAGAATCACTTACAGTAGAGAAACCTGTAATTAATTAAACACAACAAAAATATTAACATATAGAAAAAGTATTCAAGCAATCTAATTGAGACTTAAATACTGTCGCCATCGCAGAGCTGCAGAAATTTCAGGTTTCTTTACCGATTGCTACTCGACAATCAAGGGTTTAAGTCTTCAAATTTTCATTTTTGAGTAAGTATAATAATAATATTAATAAGTATTTTTGGGTAAGATGAGTTGGTATCTCATGTGATGCTTTTAGTATTTTCAACCAATCCCACCTGAAGAAGAGATAGCTCTATAGCTGAAAAATTTGACTTTTCATAACCAATCCTTTGATCCTTACCATCTCCGAAAAGTGTGATTGAGTGACTAATTTAAAGTTATTTTTGTTGAAAAGTGTCATTGGTATTACAGTCTATATTGAGAACTAAGAAGGAAATGTGGTAATTTATATCGAAAAAATATGGCTGAAAAAGATGTCACTTTTTCAATAATTAAATAATGGGTAAAATCCAAAATTAGAGTGTGAAATTATTTTTGACGTTTATTCCAACAAGGCCGCTAGTACACAAACGAACCACATAAGTAAATTGTAAATTAATGTTAATTTACTATTCATTATTTGAACGATTCAACGTTCACTATTTCAGTTCGAGTTCACTATTGTTTGGATCTACGTTGTCTAGGTGAACCACAAACGAATGCGTGATGCCCAGCCGTCCGAAATAATGTGTTTGCCGGGCAGTATGTAATACTTGTGACCAAATGCTGTTTCACCAGGACAGTCCTGTTTACAGGCGGTTTGTGTCCCTGTATCCCCGAGCATAATAAATAAATGGTCACGTTCAGTAGGCTGGCAACACTGCCACGGCAGCCATGTTTTACACTAAGTTACTTCAGACACTAATTTGGGATTTTACCAAATAATGATCTCTCAGTTCACATGCATGCATGGGCTGTATCGGAAATTGATTTTATCTTGAAATGTATTTTAAATGTACGCTTACAAGTATTTGAATCTTCAGCAAGTCCGAAATTTGAATTCGAAGAATCTTGGCCTTTTTTCGTGCAAGGCGCATTTTCTTTATTCTCTATTTTTGAAGATGATTTTTTTTTCTGTTCACTGCTAGAAATTGGTACCCATTTGTATATTTTCATAGTCGTTTCTCCAATCGTAACCCACTTTTTCTCCCTGAAACAATAGACCATGTAAATATTTAAATAATTTCATTTCGTGAAAAAAATACTATATGAATACATGTGAAATTCTGACATCAGTTTCCTGTCGGTCATTTCAAAAACCATGACAGACATGGCCAAAAATGACTACTAATGCTTGGAAATATTATCTGTGTATCCAATAAAATAATCAGAATCAATCGTAATATCGCAAATCGTAGAAGTGACTTAATGAAATCGTGTCATCTAGACGTGCCGATGTATCTGGACCGATCGAACCAACTGATATTTTAAGATTTATTGAAAGTCAATATAAATTAACCAGGCAAATTCGTCAACAAAAAAAGGAAGTCAATTTTATTCAGTAAATATCGATTCCTGCAGCACAGTACTGTATGAGAAATGAAGTTTTTTATTTCAAAATATTCAAACAAAGTTAGTGTCATACCAATGGCGTACTTTATCCACGACCTGCATAACCCTTTTAATATCATCTTTAGCACGGTTTCTCGTTTCTGCTCTCACAGAACGTGACATTTTGGCGGCTACAAGAAACTCCCCAATATCAGTGAAAATACCATACAGAAATATCTGTTTAAACGAACCCGAAATTTTTATATATCTTACTAGACATGACAACTTGGGTAGTACCACAAATATCAAAAATGGTGGCATAAACAATATCATAGACAAAATTTTACTAAAAGATGTCTATAGAACCGAGCAATACACGCCAGCCATAGACGAAATATAAATGGTTAAATTTACTCCCTACGATGGATTCGGTGGTAGGTAACTTTGAGCTAGTTCTATTTAATATAAAAAAAAACTTATTCCACGTGTTGTGTTAAGTAAAAATAATTATTGTAACGTTTACTCCAGTACAATTTGAATCATTATTATTCTGTATCAATTTGTCTATGGGTCCCAACATAGAGTATTATTTTGCTCAGGATCTAGTCTATGGTAATTTACTAAACTAAACAACGCATATAGATTAATAATTTATTATACTTTATTAAATTGAAAGATTTATACCATCACATTTGGTGAACGTAAATTAACAATCAAATTTCGAAACTAGCCAACAGTAATCACTTTTAAGGTGTCCAATGTCACTTCTTGATGGAGAAACATTATTTCAAATAAACTAAACGTATTTTTTTGTACTTCCACACATACTTTTAAAATAGTCAGGACCGGTTTCGTTCATCGAGAGCATTTCCAACGCATATCATATAAATAAAAAAGGAAAACTGAATTAAAATGAGAAAGACAAAGTATAATAATCAGTGTCAGAAAATATTCTAAAGATTATATCATGTGGTCTTGATCTTTATAAAATTATAGACTTTAGGTATGCATGGCCAAAATTTCAAAATTTTACCCGGCCTGAGGTTCATTTCCAAACATCTAACCTGAATCCGGTTCAATTCAAAAAAAATCGAATTTATACCCACCGTACAAAATCTGAAATTTTATCTTGTTATAAAATTTTGATGAATATTTCTACTATGTGTGTTATTTAGATTTACGATTATGACGTGTACGTCTGAATATATGTTTGAATTTTTGTATACTATCTGTGTTCTCGAAACAGAAATTGGTTCGCTTCAATATTGTCTTTGGTTCATAAATCATAAACAAGTAAAATTACTTCTATAGCTCGAATTATTATATGAATGGTTTTACTTCGATACTTTTGATGGGTTCATTGGTAGAGGTTTATTTAAATATTAAATAAATTTCAATTACTTCAGCAACCAACTGATAGTAGGTCTGATGATGCTTCTTAAAGAGTCGAAACACAAATCACTATTTGCAGCCATTATTGTTTGTTTACTTGAAAGATCACATGCATTTACAAAAGATTAATTTTTATATCATGAAAGTATATTTTTTGTTGAACTCTTCGCGCCTCCTGGATTGAAAATTGCATGCAATTCTATATTAATCTGGAAATTTTGAAAATTACAGTAAAGGGAAATGACCCATTACAGTTCAGAAAATTTTCTAATTTATGAAATTATGGAAGGGAAGTATTGAAATAAGGAAGGTGTAAAAATAAATAAGACGCTTTTGTTTCATATTATGTTTTATGTATAAAAAAATTATGAGAATTTCTACAGAAATCGTTCAGTAGTATAGTAGTAATATGCTTTTCATATACAATCATATTTATATATTAAAAAAAGTAAAATTAGTAAAATTTGTACATATTGCACTCTCCAAATATTAAAATGTCTATTTATGTAAAGGTAAACTGATAATAATCGTAACAATATAATCCACTTCATCCGTTAAACACAAAAAACATACAACTGCAAATTTGAAAATGATTGGGTGCCAGCGACGATTCATTTCATTTTCACAGAACAAATAGATTTCATCAAATATTTACAAATATAATCTACTACAAAACAATATTAGACAATATTCAACGCTGCCACCGTCCACCTCATCCTCCTGCTTCTTTACAGAATTTCATTAAATGAGGAGAAATAAAAATTACATACGGGGAGGGCAATCTGTACTGTATGATGAGCTATGATGATGAGTTCTCAAAGATTTTATTCTTTATGGTGATTTCAAAGATTATAATTTTTTCCAATTAGGTCAGCTTTAGTTACCTTTGACATTTGAAAATATATTCTTCACAATAGGTGAAATAATAAATATGCATTTTTTTAATGCACAATAATTCAGGACTTCTTTAAAAGTTAGACCAAAAATAGAATCTTGGGCATAAATAAAATTGCAAAATTACATTTTAGGTAAATTGTATACAAACGAAAATATTTTATGATTGACTTATATTACACACGTGAGTACAGATTCAAAAGTCCCCTTCATCTGTATCAGAATACAAGAATGGAACAATTTTTTACAAATTCTCTTTCAGAGTGATACATTATGACGAGAGTTGTAACAGGACACTGGATAATTTTAAATTTAAAAACTGCGCTAAAAATAAATACAGAGATGGATATAAATAAACATTGGTAGGTAGTCGCTAAAAATAAATAAATCTGTCATATGTAAAAAGTCACTGACACCTTTTCTTTAATGTTTTTATACCAGAACAATTTAAGTCACATCGTAGGAAAATTTCCAATATAGTCGCATGATTAACATCGGACGCAGCGATGCAACCATATTTATACAAATCTTTAGATAATTCTATTATTTTCCATACGCCTAAATATGGACAGTGAAAAATGTAATTCTAACATGTCAATTTATTTAATACCTTTCAATGGACAAAGCCACAAATATCGATTTGCGTCTGCGCACAAATGCTCGCTTCATATAACAATGTGCTCGATAAGCGAAGATTTAATTATTCAAAAACGAATAAACATACTAATCGCGGGACAGTGAGCCGTCGAGAACATCTACACTTAAGAGACATTACGGATTCACGGGAATAAGAGGGACTGCAATTATATAAATACATAATATGTACACAAATAAAGCTGCACTTTGCAAGGACCTACGTTATAACGATCAGAAAGTACTTGACATATTGCATCAGGACTCTTGAAAGAAGCCTTCGCTGCGTATTACAAATAATAAGGCTCATAGAAACTGAAAACAACACATTCCACATTGAGATTACGCATCACAACTTCATCACCGGATATGCAAATTCATTAAATAATGTCTTTCAAGGGACTCTGCCCTATCTCCATAATTTTGTAACAGAAGTTTATCGTTCTATCAATTTCATAACAGGCGTGTCCGTATGTATCCCGTTTCGGTTTATGTTACACATATAACGTTAGACGTATTAATTTGAAATTATTAGAACCAAACTACATTTTAATGTTTAATATGTGGGACATGTAATATTGAAAAGGTGTACATCTTAAATATTACGCTATTCCATATCAACATGAACGATCTGCATGACACATGAGCGGTAGGGCGCTTCACTGACACAACTGAAATTCTTAGACACAACAGATAATGACATTTAACAATGGATAACAATTTTTAATGGCAGTAATTTTTGTCATATTCTAAAACTACCATCCATAAATGAAGTAATTGGAATTCCCCGCAGATGTTTGTATAATAAATATGTAAAATGTATCGTCTAGAAAAACACAATGTACTTTATTATTGACGTTGATTCAGAGGTACGAATTTACATACAAGTGTACTTCATTTATGTACGGAGGCTATTGATAATTTCAAATATCCTACGCTATCAACACAAGGGCAAAACATGTATCTCAGCATTGAATACGGCCAATACAATATTGGATCGACGATAAAAAGCTTACGAAAAGATTTTTGGCAGTGACATGTAGACAACATTTTTATTACCGATCGTTTGTGCAACTAGACTTACTTTAACATGATAAGCAATTAACATTTACGATGAAAAATTTAATTCAACAAGAAATGAATGAACTGAAACACAATGTGCCATGCAGCATATTATATTGAATATTCGGTTGATACAGAAATATACGACGACACATCATAATATTATGTACGTTATTCTAAGTACCTCATTTAAATGTTATAAATTAATATTGTAAATAAGACTGCTGTTGAAAATTCACCAAGTGGAAATATTGTCCCAGATGTATTAAAAGGTACCAATTGTCAATCTCTTTCGGCTTATTCATATCATTGAGTGTAACCGCGCGGCAATGTTTTCATCTCATTGCCGGAAGATTTGCAAAATGCACTAATTGAACAATGCAAAATATATTTCTTGTGTAAATGTTTGACCTGGTATTGTTGAATTTAAATGAAACCATTTGGATAAAAATGCAGTGTGTTATTCAAATAATTCAATAGTATTATAACAATTAAAAATTTCACAATTAAACGATTAAATGATTTAAGAATAGCGAAAGAGAAGTAAATTGACGTCTTGGTGAAATAAACAACAGATCGTTCAGCCCAAATTTACAATGAACACCCTTAAAAGTCGAAATCAGTTGAAAACCATATGTGATAAATATGTATAACGCACAATAGTAATATTAATATTTGACAATATAATAGAATGAACACACGAAGCATTCTTACGCGGTAATAATTGAATTTGAAATGACACTTTACGCGAGAATGTATGAAGTTGTGTATTTTCAATGAACGATGAGCGGCAGAAAGTTTGTTGAAGTAACTTACACCTTATTATTAAACACATGTAGGCTTTAAATTATCTTTAACTCGTTTAGAAAACATCATAAAATATGTCTAAAAATTTATTTAACAGTGCAATTTTACAGTTTAAATTAGGTATATTTATTGAATAAAAAATTTCCACCCGTAGTGGAGTTACGTAATATTCGATAAAGTTTACTAAAAAAGTCTTAAAGCCTCGAGTGTTTTCACAATATGATACAAATGAATGTCGTTGAAACATTATGGGAAATTAAATACAATGTGTTTATTTTAAATACAAAATTAAAACACGAGGAAACAGAGGTTGAGAGTCATCGCTGAAGAGAACGGTATAAATCCAACAAGGCAATGGATACATGACAAATGATAAAGCTACAACACTGTCTTTTTTATTTTCTTCTGTGAAAAATAAAATGTGATTTTTTTCTATATATGAAGGTACATGATACAGGTACCCCAATGTAAGGCAAACGGTGCTAAAATATCTGATAGCTCACGGTTAACGAGTGTCGAATGTTAAAAAATTACATAACGTAATGTGTTGGCAGAAAACATTCGATACTCATGAACGATGGGGTATATTTATATATTTCACACTGTTTCAGAGAAAGCTTTGACTCAACTTCATAAGACGATCACAAATGAACAGACTTAAAAAAAGCAACATTCATTTATTACTATGATGCCCATTATAGCTTTCATTTCAATGAAATATATAAGGACTTAATATTCTGATGGATGATGAAAATTGTTGAAAAAATAACTGAGAGTTGAGATAAAACTTTCATCTTGAAAACAGTTCTTTTTATCATTTGTGTTATAGATTTTTCCTTTGTATGTAATAAATACTAAATGAAAACAAGAGCTAAAATATGTACCTCTGATTAATAGAATAAGATACCTTGTTTTTATAATCTTGCACTCTAAACATGAATGACCAGTTTAATTTAGTCAATATAAAAATGTACAATTTGATTAATAGAAAAAAAAACAATTTCTAGCTTTGAACTGGATCGTTTTGTGATGACGATTATTGTAAATATATTATTTTTATAGCTTAATTTGTATTTTTCCTCATTAATTTATGCAATTCTACGCTAGTTTTGTCTATTTTATGAGAAAATATGATTTAGGGGGTGGTAAATACCTGACAATTGAAATAAAAAAGGAATTCAGAATATCTCAAGACTTTCGAGGACACAATTGACCATGTTATCAAAAAGAATAGATGATTGCTAATGATTTGCTGTTTTTCTAATTGAAAAGCCCCGCAGCCAAAAACGGAGATAATCCTGAACTGATGCCGTTCTCGAAGAGAAGCTTGCCATCAGGTCAGATGAATGAGATGAAATCCAAAAAAATTCACAAGTATAACAATAGTGACTCTCTTAACAGATATATATTTATTGTGTATACATTATAAATGTTTATGTAGTATGGCGTAACATTGAGATAGAATATGTAGATATTCTGCGATTGCGGGATTTAACATAAGTCACATTCAACATCGAAAAGGCTATCGTCAGATTGAAAATGTCTGAAAAATAATTCAGATGTATTATGATAATATTTATTATTTACAAGTAATTCTTATCCGAGTTAATACTTAAATTTTAAATGTAAAAGTAGACGTACGTATGCAACGCGTGAACTTAAAGCGCGAGGTCGCAGCCGTCACACAATAATTCTTAACTTAAGTGGATCCATAGCGGCCAGCGGGCCCGGGCGGAAGGGAGAAAAATCGGTTCGCTCTCGCTTACAATTTACAATAAATACAAGACCCGGCGGCTAAGCTCTCTGAAATTCAAGTCAATTTCGCAAACGGCATTCACCGCCAGCTTCTCCCGGTCGGGCGATCGCGATCTACCGTTCTCAAAGTCGACAAGGACGGTTGCTCACTCTCCGCCGGGAATTAAATGTGAAAAAAATGGAGCATCTTCAGCGAGGAACTCTCCGGAAAGGGTCGCCCGCTAATATTTAAAAATCAGACTTGTGAGACGGTTCGCCCCGGCCCCAGTCTTATAAAGGCACCTCGGTTCGGGAACGTTCCCCGGGGGAAAGGTCTCGCTTCGCCGCCGACGATCGCTCGCGAATCATTATCCGCCGCGATCCTGCGAGCCGACACCGGTTGGCCGCGAGATTCATCAGCGCCGACGGCGCCAAACGGGTAAACTTCTACGCTACTCTCCCTCTCTCACTACCGCTAGAGTCGACGGACGACTCGTCCGATTGACGTCCGGAACTCCTCGACCTCCGAGGGGCGAGGCTCATCCGGAACCCCGTCTTTCGTTTCAAAATTCTCACCGGACTGTTCGTCGTCTGTCGATACATTATAAAAGTAAAATAATAAAAATTTTCACAGCCGTGGCGGCCCGAGCTCGGCGGCCGCCCGCTCTCTCTCGCTCGCTCGATCCCCTTCTCGGAGGGGCGACGCGGGGGTGAGGGAGAACGGAGGTTAGAGCGGCGCGTCCGCGGTGGCGGCGGGAGTCGTAGCCGTCACTTCCGTCACGTCCCATATCTCCTCCAGGAAGCAGGGTAGCTTTCTGTTCTTGAGCTTCAGCGAGATGCACATGTTGGAATTCTGGTTGCCCAACGTGCGCAGCTCTGTGAGAATGGAGAGCAACTTGGCGAAGAGGATGTTGCACTTGGCGTCTCCACTGTACCTGTTCTGGATGTAGCACCTGAGAGTCTGAATGTAGTAGCTCTGGATTTGCTCTACCAGGTCTGCGTCTTCCAAGCCAGGCCGATCTGAAATGCCACAAATAAACTGTTAGAAACTGTGAAATGTTTTTCCTATACATCAATAAAAATGAGCATAATATTTCGAACATCGGGCGAATACCTGAAGATACAGAATATTTAACAATCTGGTAATTTAAATAATTTTCAAAGAGATATTTATGTTCTAACAATACTCACCAGAGAATATAACAATAGCGGTAAGAAGGGCATATTCCACGTTGTCCACTGTCATGGTGAACATTTGTCGACAGAAATGAAGGAGATCCTCGATGATCTCCGCCATGCCTGCCAGTTTGTAGCTGTCTCGCGTATATGAGCGATTGTTGGCAAAGAGAATAGAATCTGACACCGCATCATACCGCCGTGCCATCCTTAACATCATCACTTGGCTAGAGCACGCCTAGAATGAGACAATTACAAATTTAGTTACTTATAGAAATTCAACAGTCAAAAATTATACATTAATTATTTTACAATACAACTCCCATTCAAATGCATATGGAATTAATAATGCTGTGTGAAGCTGTAATGTTGCACTGTGAGAAAAAGGAATGAAATAATAAAAATTAGGCAATACCTTTAGCAATGTTATTTGATCGCCTTGGCAGATTTTTGTGAAAGCGGGAAGTCCTTTGGCGAATTCAACAATGAGCTGAACTGTAAGGATGGTGATTTCAGTTATATGTCTGAAGGGAACGTCTGTGGCGTCTTCATCATCAATTGCAGTGCTCTGTAATTTACATAAAGAAAACTCTTGGTGATCTAAAATATTGGAATGGATGATTCTTAAAATGCCAAGAGCACAAAAGGTAATTTCTGACATTCCTGCCCGCCAAGTGGCAAATGAGTTAGACTTCAATGCACACTCTGTATACCTGGTCATGTTAAACATTAAAAGGTATATTACTTACAATCATGATCCGCTTGAGGTCTTCTTCAGAAGGTTGCTCATAGCCGTCCTGGTACCAGACTAATCGTGCTATGACACAGTCTTGGTTGGGGGTTAGAGGAGGTACATTCCGTAATCTGTTGTCAGCCAATAACTTATCTGACAAAAATTTCTGAAAAGATAAAACAACGGAATGAATAAACACGCACATGTAAAAATGTTTAGGATCACTTTTAAGGTGTTCACTGTCAATACTTGTTGAATTATAATAAACAATATTTACACATTATTAGTATATTTATTGAAATCATCGCGAGCATTATTAACTGATGTTTCCAATTGATGATACGAGAAAAATCATTAAGGCTTCTTAAATACTCATGAAATGACAAATAATATTTATATCCAAAAATGCTCAAATAGACAGAAACAAGAGTAGGCGATAATTCAAAATTGGAAGATTATTTTATCAATATTGGCAGCATTGATCTAGAAATTCAGGTGGTTAATTTTCTGACAGCATTCCAACATAGGGATTGTTTGAGAAAGAAAAAGAACTTACGACTTTGGTGGCTTCTGGTGGTAAAGGTTCACACTTCATGATGGCGGGTAAGATGTCAGGTTTCGTCGACGTCGTCGTGACGGGGGGTTTGTCTTTTTCTTTCTGCGCTTTCTTCTCCTTCCGTTTTATCGCGCATTGGTTTTCGGGGACGACGCATTCCGGTCGCATGCCGACGGCCAGGCACTTCTTTAATCTGCACTCCTGACATTTGCGGCGCATGTACATGTCCATCTCGCACTCGTGCCCGAATTTGCAGATATATACTGCATTTTTCGTGACACTTCTTCTGAAGAAACCTAAAAAAAAAATGAAAAAAGTGACTCCAGTTGACAACATCGACGCGAAGGGATTCGGATAAAAATAAGCATTATAAATTGTCTATATAAATCTCGGGGCCTAGTGCTCAAAGTTCCTATTTCAAATATATCAATTGTTTCGTGTAGGCAATTGTGTTATTAAAAATATGTTTATTAGGCGATATGCTTGTTAAGTGTATTGAAATGTATGGTATCTATGTAGTCTAGTTCAAATGGCCCAAATTTGACATATCACTTCTGGCATTAGGTCCCAGAATTAATCTTTTGTGTATCTTATTCGCCATATTAAGTCAATAATAAAACATACCGGTTGTCAGATGGCAAAAGGGCACGACCGAAGAATCAAACAATCAAAAATGTTCAAGAGAGCAAAAATAAGATCATATAGCGAGACTAGCTATCTAAATATTTAAGTGATATACACTATATTTTATTAGTTTTTGTGTTATTTATTTGTGTTGAGAAAAAATCGATGTATTGAAAATGGCCATCAAACCTTTTTGCAACTTATTCAAATCGTTTAGGTTTAGTCTAAAAAAAAAAACAAAAGAACGACGTATACGAAAGAATGATAAATAAGAGAGCGATAGATCTTATTCTAATATATACGTAGTGTATTATTTATCTTGACAAATCATCAAAGAAATGCAAAGTATTGCTGAAATGTATCATGAATATTCAAGGAAAGATCTCCGTTTAAAATGTTTGTTGTATTTATATTTGTAGCAGATGAGTGTCAGATCATTAGTTCTGATATTTTAATCAGGAAAAATCGTAGCTCAGTAACGTAAAAGAAAAAATATAAACAGAGGAATATCCTACTAATTGACACAGTTATATACAAAAAAACAATTCTCGGTCAGTATAAAAATATGACGCCATAAATGAGATGGTAGGATAACGATTTGTCACCAGAATAAAATTGTTATTGGAAGGTGACCTTTGAATTATCTAACTGTTTTATTATATTTGATGAATACACCTATTGTGAATCTTGATCACATAAACGATACAGCCTCGAAAAATAATCAATCAATTATGTCATATGACGTAAAAATGTGGTTTACTAACAAAAGAGAAACACCTGATTGCTCCTAAAAAGCAGAAGCTGGTTTCGTGATTTTTATTTTGTAAATAAATCATTTTATAAGTAGGAGCGAGTCGCATATTTCTAAATTATAAAATATAAATTCACACAACATAATTTGCGACTATCGATGGAATTTTGCCTAATTATTAAGATGAAGTTTCAAAGTCTATGTTCGCTCATTAAAACGTCATTGATAAACATAGTCATAATGTTGAATTTTACTTTAACTAATGCAAAAAAAAACATTAGTGTATTTCGACTGAGATGAAAAATGACAATTGTCACTAAATTGATAGTTAGAAATATTAAAAATAGTTTTTCGATTAGCTTATTAACAAATCCGATTATAATACAAACGAAAAAAATCAGCGATGTATTTTGTGTACCTTTGCATCCTTCGCAGGTGAGGGCATTGTAATGGTAGCCGGAGGCCCGGTCTCCACATACGAGGCATAATTCTTCCTGCTGTCGAGGTGCTGGTCCTTTCTTCGCTCTTTTATTGGCCTCGCAACTGTCAGCACTGTAGCCATTCAGACTGCTCGGGGGAGATAGATCTTCTCGTCCTGCAATATAATAAAACAATGACTTATTAACTTTTGCTATAAATAGTGAAAATTTTCAGAAGCCAACAATTGAAATAAGAACTATCCTGATTTTGATTTCCGATAAGTGATATCAGAGGGCGATAAAGTATAATATGTAAACGCTGCACGACAACACGGCAAAAAGTATATCTTCCAATTTTAATCGGCGGTTTAAAATTTCTGTGGTGTACATTCCGAATTCAAATCTCTTCGCTATTTATATAAAATTGAATTTTTGATTGTTTATTTCGTTTGCGTTCCTATACCGTTCATCCGATTGCGATAAAACTTTGGTGAGTTGTTGTGCGGATGCCCGCAAAGGGTTCTTTCAAAATCCCAAATAAAAAATCTTTATTCATATACGCACCAGACACAGAAACAAAAAATATTGGGTATCCAAAAGCATTTAAATAAGCAGATTTAAAGCACCAACGCTTTCTTTCTGTGAGTGGCTTTGCAACGTATGCCGGGTACTCGCTAGTGGTAATAAGTTTTATCGACATAATATATGAAATTGCTGTTTAAAAAAGTGGATACATAGTTTATTTTATCGTATAATATTTTGGCTATAGATTTTTTCATACAAATGACGGCTTGGATTTGACAGTAAAATGCCCTAATTGGCAATCATTATTATACAAGTTTAGTGCGAGTGTTATCTCAAAATGAATCTTACATACTTTTCGAGAGTCATTGACGTGACATATTTAATAAGGAATGACGATGCCAAAGAAGAAAAAACAGCATCATCTTCTGGCAAACGCTAACAACGAATGAACAATCAAATACGTGTCAGAAAAAGATATTTCAGCAAAAAAAAAAACCAAATGGCCGAACAAAAATAAACTCGAACTTGGCTCGCGATAAAAATAATAAAAAAATATGCATTCGCAAAAACATGCAAGCAAAAAAAAAGTATACACCTGACCAACATACTGGACGCAAAATGCAGAGAATTGAAATATGTGTACGAATTTAAAGCGGAAACTTTTCACATGAGTGTTCGAATAGCACGCGCCAATTTTTTTAATGCTGTCATCACCGTGACATTTATTACTTGCTACCAGAGCTGTGGAATCGTTAAAAAAACACGTCTCCGACTCCCGACTCCAGCATTGACCAAAAACACGACTCCGATTAAAGTCACGATTTTTTCGATTGAGTTCGTGATTGAGGTGGCATTTACTTGGTAGAACTCCATTATAGTCGGACGGTAGAAAAAGAGATTTTGGGCTGGGTGTATGTTATTTATCGTTGATTTTGTGCACAACTGATACATTATTTACCATCGAGTTAATCTCGTATGACTTTCACAACGAAGAATATTTGGTGCATTGGCGTAAGCTGTAATGCCAAATATTTTATATTTTATATAATTGTATTATAATAAATAATACGGTGAAAAAAATAAAAATGTATTTTAATTCTACAGAAATTATTTTATATATTTGTTGATAGTTATTTCGGCTTACGCCATCGTTATTATAGTTCTGACGATGGCGATAGCCGAAATAGCTATCAACAAATATATAAAATAGTTTCTGTAGAATTAATAGATTGATATTTTTTTCACCGTATTATGTATATTCAATTAAATATCAACCAACCAATCCGGCCAATAGCCAAATTGTATATATTATATGCATAAATAAAATGTTAAAACTTTCCAAAACGTCCGACTCAGAGTACGACTCGGGCCAAAAAACCGCGACTCCACGACTCCGACTCCACATCCCTGCTTGCTACTCCACTAACAGTCGACTGCTTTCTCGATATTTACCACTGTGCCTCGAGTGTGTGAAAGACGATGAGGGATAATGTTGTCTTTTGGTACGCTCATTTTCCTTACGATGCAAAACTCTTATGAATCTTCCGAAGAACGGAACGAATTCAAAACTAAATCCACGAAATTAAACGTAATGGAAATGTGCCTAAATAATCAAACTTAATTCTGAATCTAAAGTAATTAAAAATATATATCAATTTATGTTAGGTTTTCATTTTTAAATTTTCAGTTTCTGCCGCCAAAACCAAACGAAGAGATCGCAGTTTTTTCGTTTTCCACTGCGTAATACATTCACATATTCTCGTTTTCTTTGTTTGAACTGAACGCAATAAATGATTTGCGTATTGCTCGTCAGCTGCACGGATTAATTAGGATTCCGCACGAATTATTGGGGAGACGATATAGGAAACGACATTTCCGGTGGCCGTCGCCGAAAAGTCGAATTGACAATGCGAACTGCAAGCCTAATCAGGCGGAAGGCGAAATTGCCGCCATTTTGTCAACCGATGGATACCATTTTATATTAATCGACAAATACTACACAAACAATGTAGTGAAAAGATAATGATGCTTTTAAAACAAATATCGTTTGTGACAAGATATGGAAATAAAATGCGTCAGATTGTGTTGAATTGTACATACTTGTAATTCATAATACATAATTATTGTATTAAAATATACCACATGGTGTTAGATAAAAAAAAAAAATCTAGTAATAGAATAAGATATTTTTGGACCATACTGGCAATACTATTTCATACGGTTTATTATATTATTTTATCGATTAAATGTCAACTAGATAGAAGTCATTTGTCGCCAAGTATTTGTGTACATAATATACAAGAATACTGACAGATAAATTAAAAGATAATAAGATATAGTTGGTTGTATTAAATTTATGACAAGATTTCAACCGTAAATTTATTCGAATTATTTATTTTATGTATGTATATAAAAAAAACATCTACAGACTAAATAATATGTATGTAATAAAACATATTATGTCCATCGATTATAATAATGGCAGATAGTGTTTTTTTAATCAATTAGTAACACAAGGTAAATCGATCATGTAAAAAAAAATGACGCAATAAATAATTTAAATTTACAAATAAATTCAACGTAGAAGGATAACGATGTTGTTGTTTTTACGATACAATTTGAAATATTTCCATTCGAATAAAAATAGTCAAAATATTGAAACGAGTGAGTTTTGGTCGCAACGTTTCTTGGCTGCAATTCAGATATTGAACGAGAACTCGAATACGACCATTAGCAATTTTTTAGGCTGGATTTATTAGCGTAAAATGTTTTGATTGATGGCTGGCTGGCTGGCTGGCATAAGTCGGGTAGCGTCGCGACTGACATTTGAAAATACCACATCAGGATGTAAAATGTATGGCGGTCGAGATGAAATTCACTCAATTTACACACTGGCCGATGCGCTATTTATCTGGTGGTACGAAAACCCAATTATATCCGATCATGAGTCGATACGAGAATTAATGCACCAAACCAGTTCCCGATCTCTTGGCGAGAAGTTATATTTAACTCGTGGCAGAGAGACGCGCCAGGCGTTGTCAACCCATTGGAAATATTAATCAATCATTTAATATTGGCGGTCGAGAATTATCGCAGGTAAGAAAGTGCCATAACCCGAACATTATGGGGTTATAAATAAATGTCTGAACTATTTTATTTTAACCAATTGCCTTTTAATGGTGGCATTTTTTGCTAACGTGTTAAGTTTTGATAATATAATTAAGTTCTAATAAATAGTGCTAAGATATGGAATAAGTGAATGCGTTTGATTGTCGTCAATACCACCACGGCAGATTCTCCATATACGGATATACAGGATACTTAAACTAAGTGGCTGAGCAGGTCACATTTTTTTTTTCTCGCTTTCTAATTTCCATTGTGCATGGTTAAAGGATCAGTCCCGTGCAGTTCTGTATCGGGCCATAAAAGTGAGGAGTAAAATCGTTTATTTTCTTGATCGCATATCGTTAAGGAAGGCGGCCGTGAACCCTCACATAGTGGGAGGTGGTGGGAGGTGGTGGGACGACCAGCTTGTGACCCAAATATATGTCGTCAAAACCATTTTGCAATGTCAAAATTGTTGTGTTTACGTTTTGAGTTATGTACTGAATGTAAGCTGGAAATAAAATACTGCATCCAAATTTCATCAGTGGATCTATAGACTAGCGTTCACGGCTCAACATGCATACCGCATTTGAGTCTTCAGGATACCATCGCCGAAAATTTTTCTAGCCTCGTGGCAATCGGAAAATCTTAATTATTAATGACACACCAATATGAAAAATCATTTGGGAGTAAATTTCTTATTTTCCCCACGATATACATCGTAGAGTCATAATTATTCATTTCTTGGGTGCTGATTTCATTGACGACCCCTGAAAGCTCATAGTATCAGCGACAGCGTAAAATAAACCTGGCTGACGACGACTGTCTGAGACGAAACAACCGAGTACATCCTTCGCTATTTGCTCCCCACAACTGGACTCTAAGGCTATATAATGAAATAAAAACGTACTTTATACCAATATGTGAATATCCTTCAAGCAAAGAAGCTGCCATTATCAATGGTATTATTGAAAGACTTAATTGGTATGTTATGATTGATACGTCATTTGATAATAAAACGTTAACCACAAGGATTAACATTAAAATAAAGTCTGAAAGAAGAAGGTAGTTACAGCATCTTCGGTAGATTTGTAATTTTGTCAAAATTCATGTTCAATATAATTTTTATAAGTAGTTTAAAAACTAATTAATTGAAAGAATTCTCGATTGATTGAATATTTTGTTTGGCCAAGCTAGCATTAAAATGTATTAATCGTCTCACCGCAATACTCGCATGAACGAGATGTGTTTAATCAAAATTTTATTGCAAGGCTACAATATAGAAAGAATGTATTGCTTACAAAAATATCCTGATGGATTCATATTTATGATCGTTGAATTATCAATGATAAAGTATAAAAAATCAGCGTTCACCAACTAGTGGCCTGTCAAATTATTGCAGTTATGTAATTGGAACCGAGAATCCATAAATGTATTTCGTAATAATGTGTTATATTTGTTATAACATAAATGATTTTTTATTGAGTTAGTGGTGCGAGATTGCAAATGATGAGTTTAGTTATCCGTGAGTTCCGAAAGGTTGACCACCGCTGGTATAAGCGACTAGAATAGTACATTTAATGGCCACATGAAATAGCGCCCAATCTTATATTGACAAGCTAAATTAGTTATAGAGGTGTATCCCTCCATGAATGTTAAAGGGACACATATACATATACGAATAACACGCGGCTAGAACGACAACATCATGTTTTGTGTCTAATAAACACCGACCCAATGTTTTAATTAAAAGTTAAAATAAATATATTGATTGAGTAGGCATTTACTTGGTAGAACTCCATTATAATACGGAAACAAAAATAACAATGTATTTTAGTTCTACATAAATTATTTTATATATTTGTTGATAGCTATTTCGGCTTACGCCTTCGTCAGCAAATCAACAAATATATAAAATAATTTATGTAGAACTAAAATACATTGTTATTTTTCTTTCCGAAATAAAATAAATATATTGTGCTATTAGTATCGTTTACATATATCGAAGTATAGATATTTAATTGAGCCATATTCGATACGATCGGGGTTAATGGATGGCAAGTGAACCTGATATATAAAATTTAAAATAACTTTGATTATTCCACGTATTGTGTAACTAATTGTGACACGTGTTTCGCCTCTTTCAGAGGCATCTTACTATCGCAAAGTTTGCTTAGTAAGTAATTGAGCCATATTTTAAATTTTATATTAAAATGAACTTCCGGGGTTAATGGAAACCATCGAAAATATGAACCTGATATCTTCACATCTGAAACTCCCTCGTAAGTGTCACACAGAACGAGCTTTCGATTACTCGCACGTTCTGAAAGCAGCAAGACCGGTAGCTTCCAACAAGCCACCAAGTAGGTAACTTCCACCAACCACAAATACCTTGCTACTGAAACAAGTTAACGCGCGTACATAACGAGAGCAAATGAATTGAAAAAAAAAGAATGATGTAAAATCTAGCATTTATCGAGTTGAATTAAAATTCAGAGGCACGGGCCAATAGTTCCCCTTCCTCCCATTTGATGGTGCCTGGGTGTGAACACTATTTTACATGGTTTGATTGTTATAATAAAATGGTATTAAGATTCCATGCTTTTATCTCTTAAATGAAAACTGACATTATCGTTGCTTGCTGGTGTATTTGTAATGTCAATTGATGATGTTTCACCGCATTTATGTTTGGTCAAACCTCCGCAATCTTATTGTAATAGAGTTCCATATATAAAATAAAAATATTTCACGTCCGTTGCATGTAACATGGTTCACTCGAATATATATTTTGTTTTTTTTATTATATTTTGAGACACACTGAAATACTTCGCAATAATATCAACATGAGATGAATATGTACTGTTATTTGATGTCTGTTGGCTTAGGTTAGCAAGGCGCCATCCGCCTACGCAGCCCAAGAGTATAGACGACGAGATGCAAGCCAATCTTGCCCCAGGTCGCGTCGGACGGGTAATATTCCGTCGAAGCGACCTCGGATAGTAACATAAATAGTAGTACGATAGTTTGCATATAAAGGAAACTGTGAATTATATGTGTACATACATATAGACTGTGTAAAGAATCTCTAGAGAATTCGGACCTTGTATGTTTTATTACTTCAGCGAGTTATTCGTGGTAACTATTGTTTGTGGGACATTTTCTCAGTTTTATCGATACAGTTTTTTTTTGATAATCACACATGTGGGTGTTACATCCTTTGCCTTTCTACTGCCGGTAAATGAACAGGAATTAACGTTGAGTGTGAAATATTTGTAGAGTTACATGAAATATGTTCGAATGAATGGAAATTGCAAATATTGGGTGGTTATTGAAAGCTGCAAATTCTTAAATCTATTCTATTTGAATTGAATTCATCTTCATCAATAAACGTAGAGACTTTGTTTTGGCTAAAATACGTCACATTGGAATTCAATGTCGTTCATATAAAACTAAAGATGTGTTAAATTTCATTTAAAATATTATCTGATTAGTAATGAACGCGTGCGAATCTGGTGATTAGATTTAAATTGAAAACAGATTTTTATTTCACAAAGAATGTTTCCTTAACAGAAATTCAATTTGAATGAATCTGCGTTCTATCCGACCATACAGTTTGAAACAGGAACATTCTGGCATATATTATACTATCTAACTCAAAGCAAGAAGTCTTACAAAATATTTGCTGCCAGAAAAGGAATGATATGTTAAATATGTTAATCTCCATTACTTGAAACCTATTGACATCAAATAATTTAAATATTATAGAAATAATCTAGGATAAGGTAAAATGTTAATAAACTTATGCAATGAATGTATAAGTGTTATAATGCAATGGTCGTTTGTTGAAAAAAATACATAAATAATCAAGTAATAAAGTGCGACTTATAGTTTTGAAAAGTACTCACATGTCAGCATGCCATACAGCAATCTTAAATTACTTAGAAATGATATTTACTGTAGTTGAAAAAGATTACTATCAAAACCATATTGCTTTTGATTCTAGAATTTATGAGGACGAATGTATGTTGAAGAATAAGATTGGTTAGAAATGTACGTAAACATTCCAGTTACTAACGTGTATGGCCGTGCAAGTAGCTGGCCGGTGTAATACGAATGGCATTGGTAAATTTATCTCGTGACGAGCGACCGAGCTTGTTCGAATTTATTTTTGCAAATTTCCATATTTTTGATTTATTACATGCGCTGTACACGTAAAGATGCAAGATTAAATCTCATATAAGAGCTCATTTGCAAAGGTGATTCGCGAATTTTTCACGCAAGTATGCGATTCGTATTTATTCAAATTTTTGCAAAATTCGTTCTTTCTAACGTGACTCATGTATACGGTGTGTGTATCTTCGGTGCCAACGTAGCAACAAAAGGAATTTCACCATATGAATACAACAGCGTTTGATAACAATTTAAATTTGATAGAAATATACACCCCAACTACTAACTGTGAGAATAGTGTGGGCATCAATCACAAGGTTACAAAAAAATGTTGAAATATCTACTAATTTGTCTAATAAGCATGGGCACTGGGTTCTGTTTTACAAATTTAATAAAGAAAAATTAAAAATAGCTCAGTTTATTACACGTATGGTGTGACAAATAGTGACACGTGTTTCGCCTCTTTCAGAAGCATCATCGGGCCACTGTCGCATGGTTGCTTTAGTAATTTAATTAAATTAAAATGAACTTCCGCAAACTTCACCGAACCCATCGAAATCATTTAAGAAATGATAATGATGTTTAGCTGTTCGATTTTATCATATTTTTTAAATGTGAGTTGAAAATGCTCACGTTGTGCGAAACCGACTCTGATCTTTTTATTTTCTTCGATATGTTTCAATTTCCAATTGACACCTTAAAATTCGAGATTCCTAACGAATATTTGATAAATTATTGGCTCAAATTATAAATGTACATATTAGGCAAATAATGCGTGCTAAAAATAATCAATTTGGTAAAGTTCGAACATTCGAATACTATGATGTATAATATTCGATATTCGAAAATTTGTGTCTATATGTCTAAGTATTGAGAGTTAAACATCAAAGTAAATAAAACTAATGGATACAAATTCTCATACGTATTGATGCAAATATCCCAGTTAGAGATTCACAGACGGGGCCGCGGCATTGGCATAATACTTTCTCATGATAGCCAAAAGCCTTTTCAAGAGGAGCTTCGAGGCTTTTCTGTCGCCGGCCAAAGCGGCGGAATAAGGCCAACGTCCGAAGTGAAAGCCGACTGATCCATAAAATGGTTTGATGGAAGGTGTAAGCTGTTTTAGATCGATTCACGCGGTCACAGTCACGCGGTCGAGTGACGACGCTCACTCCTCGCCGCTGACTTCGGAGGGCAGTGTGCGGCCTTGACTCTTGGCGAGGGGGCGGAGGGGACAACGCAGGGAGCCGGGAGGGGGCATCTTAAAAGTGTGGAGGGGTAGGGGAGCGATAGTAGCACAGTTTTGTTGCAAAAAACACCCAGCGAATCATACCGGGTTTGTGACGTTTGAACGCGTTTATATATCGCTCGAACAACTTCTGTGAAATGGCATTGAGCCAATTTTATCGTACAAGCAAAAGTGCCACTGCCATTGTACAGTCGCTATCCTATTCGGAGTGTCCAACTACTGCAAGAGTTATTGAATTTACTGCATGTTTTCGAAGCTATACTTAAATACGACACTGTGCGGTAATACTATGTTTTAACTAGTAAAACGGGCTAATGATAAGGGTTCCTAAGATGATTAAATAAAATAATAGCTAGAACACTAAGAGACGGTCACTGTAATAGCGCAGAAATATAATTGCACAAAATGAGCGCAATAAAGAAAAATACAATTAAAATTATGGTACGAATTTGGGGTGGTCTCCAAACCACCATAGCTGAAAATGTCCACTTCCTAAGGCAGTGCATTTTTTTTATCCTACTCGGTCAAACAGCCCTTGTGACTCAATGACCGACGCAACGGACAAGATCTGATAGATTTTTTTTTTGGCTATCTTAAAACAACTTATTCAGAAATGTGAATGCAGTATGAGGATTGATTACAAATGTACAAACGGTTTTTTTAATGTGCAATTGCGATAAAATAGATAATATGTATAGAAGAGTTGGGAAAATACTTTTAGCTGTCTGATCGATAAATCGATATTATAAAACAGGTTAAAAAGTTTAAACTTGCAAATGTGCGAATTGCGTATTCCAAATTTAAGTAGAAGTAGTTTAATTCGCAGATTTGTACAACCAGTGTTAAAATCTTGATTAGAAACAAGGAAATCCGCGTATGCGAATCGTCGAGTCGTTTGGTTATTTATACGGTTCGTAAAATATGCGCACGCATGCATATAAAAACATCGAAAAAGAACAGCTAATGCAACGAATTGAATGTCAATGCTTTTTGCATGGTTAGCAAATGATTAAATAATCAGACAACCACTCAGGTTACCATGCGACAGGACAGGTGACTCTGGTTGAAATTAAGACACCTACGTATACTTATTAAGAATAATAGTGGGGTACACAAAATGCAACATCACCAAGTAATGTATTTACCTTGCGGATTATGCAATTTACAATTCCCCTTGTGTTGCAACAGTGTCTGCCGTTGGATGGTATCCAATTCTAGTAGATTACGCGTCTTTCCTAGTTGAAAATGAAGTCATTCAAATATCGATTATAAATTTGCTTACGTCTTAATTATCCTACCCATATGTTATGCTTGTATCCAAAAAAAGAGAACGATAGGCTGACTCGACAATAAATTATCCAATATTCAGACATTTGACGACCTTTGTTGAATCAAAATATGTAAACATAATAAAATAGTGAATTTAACGATTACACGTTTTGAAATCGTAACAGAATCATATTATTTGTGTTGAAATGACGGCCGAAACTGAAATTTTGATTCTATAAAACTTTCCAATAAGAAATACCAAGGAATGTTTGTTGAAAAATATATAATATTAACTGAGAGTTGAGAGAAAATTAATATTACTTCAATAGTAATTATTACTGGCGAAAAGATATAAGTATTGGTGCGAAAGCTTATTAGAGAAAGTAGGATAAATCGTTTATTGCACGACTTATTGTTGTGACATTCCTTTCAAATTGCAGTAAAAGTATCCATATATGAGTAATGTATGAGACGATGAAACGAGACTCACAAATTTCACAGAAGAGGAGAATGTGATTTTACTGTAAAAATATAGATACAATACTGAAAACAATGCCCTCAGAATTTTTAGAATAGGGTAAGAAATAGTAATTTATTAATCTACAATACTTGTTGTTAATAAAATAATATTCTGTACGAAGCGAGTAGGAACATTGGAAAACAAATTATGTGAAACGAAAATCACTTATTGCGTTTTATTATACATATCTCTGTTGGAGATTCCGAAAGATTTTGAATTGAATAAATCAAATTGGTATCCCTTTTTGTGGTTGTTGAAGGCGATTGTTTTTTTTTCATCCGACCGCAGATTTCGGAATTGCTACGGACATAAGTTTATCAGCTACTGTCGATTTTGTGTTTTCACTTACTTACACGAATAAACCCGCCATTAGGGAATCAAAATTTGAACGAGTAATACAATTTTCACAAGTATTTTTTAAGTGAGGACCCAATGGTAAAAACATTTCGACAACTGTTTTCACGTTTTTGGAACGTTGAAATAATGCACCATATCGAACAATTGCACTTATAATGATTTGTTTAAACCGTCAATTGTGACGGTTATTGAAATGTCTAACCTGTTTTTTAGTATGAAAATGGACACGCTAGGCGTGTTCTCAGCATCCAATGTGTTAACACAATGTGTTTGTAAAATAATAATGTTATTAATATTAACTGTGGAAGCTTAAAAAAAACAGAGATTAGAGGACACAAAGCAATATGAAATCTAATTAATTAAGGGTCCGGTAATTGACTTAAACAGCTAATAAATTAAATAAAAAAATATCCCTCACCAAGATGCGTATCTGCACGACACTGAATATCACAATATTTAATTGCCCAATCATTTTGATAAGGCATATTATGTATGTATGCGTAATATAACCTCAGAACCAAAAGGAACAATTTCAATTTTTTAAATAAAATATTGTGCTTCTGTTTGTTCTTCCCGATTATTGCCAAAGTCTATCTCATCTGCTTTGACCACAGTAGGTCAATGAATACCAATTAAACGAATATAAATTTAAAATAAACAAAAAGAAAACAATTGTCAGCCGAAATCAATTACGCGAAAGAAATCAAACAGTGTTCAATAATGCAAACAAATTTGCAAAGCGGCGGAGTTTAAAATAGTATGCGTGCATATGAAAGAACGCCAATGTTGACACTAAAATGCAATGAACGCTCGCGCTTTTGCAGAATAAACAATTTTCGATTGTTTATATGTTTTAATGAATTGTGTTAGCGGTCGTGATTGATTTCAATTTAGCATTCCGCCAACAGGGAGGTCTGATAAATACTACACAACGCTCAGTTTGGTACCCCAGCGTTATATTTCAAGTGACCATTGAATTAGAAAAAGAAACATCAGCATTTTGAAACCACTAAAAAAAATCGACTGATTATTCACCGAGAACAATTGATTTTGCGAAAAATGAATGAGTAATACAAAGACTGTGGAAGAAAGGTTCAAATATCGAATGCTGAAACGTTCTAATATGTACCTATTGATATACATGTTTCGGTTTGGAATATGTTTACTAATGAAACTTAATTAATATCACAATTTCGGTGGTATTAACCACCAATTCTTAATGGATGAAAATCAATGTCATATATTTTTGTGAGTGCAATAGATCGCTTTTAATATTATTAAATGACAATTTCCTTGTTTTTCTTTTACCATGTCCGCTCCTAACCTGGAGCATGTGGACTCCACTCGGAGTTTATCTCAAAAAAAATCTACGTGAACTGCTTATTACTCAATTGCTCAACCTATCTTTTTCGAAGAGAGAATAGATTGAAAGGATATGAGGACTATTGGTTAGCTAATTGCTCACGCTATGCTTTGCTTTTGGGCTCGGGAGGGCGGGAAAGGCTTTTTAACAACACTTAATCTAAATCGACTGAAAAAATCTGCTCGTTCAGCGACTATTTCATTCGTGGAAGCCAACGTCGTTGACCACTGCCCACAGACAAGGCATTATATGTATTTTTGGCCACAGAAAATTTATTTGATAGTTTTTTGGTTTGATGATATAACTCTTGAAGAATGACTAAATAATAGAATTCTACTTGAATACTGTAGAAAAAATAAAAAGCCAAAAGAACTAAATAAATGGAGAAAATAAATGTAATTTACATGGCAAATCAGTAAACAAAGAAGATGGTAAAAAAAATGCAATTTTCGTAATATAATCAACACAATATGCCGCAATAATTACCTGAGCGACGTATCCAACACACATGATGATTCACGTGCGAATAAGATATCGAAACAGTGCAGCGGTAATGATTATTCACTGCAAACAGTCTCTCGATAAATTTCGTCACCGGAGAAAATAAACACGCTCGCTGCAGTGTTTGTTTGGGCGCCCATTGACCCCCGCGACCTTATCACTGAGTGGGTCATGAGACGAGCAGTGACGTCGAGCGGCCGCTTATCACCGGCCGCCTTCCACCGCTGCACAGGGAGAATTGGCCTAGTCGCGAAGAGTTGTGACACTGCTGCCGAACGTGGCCCGTCACACTCGATCGTAATTAACGAAAGTGAATATCATTACAGAATTATCGCGTTAGGTCAGGATTGATAATATGCAGCCGTTAGCACTGGAAGTGGTTAAAATGCATGATTGTTTTTAGTTTAAGAATAAGCGAAGAATGATAACTATATCATGTGACTCGCTGCTATCTATACTAGTTTTATTTTATACATTTATTTTAATACGTTTTTATTTTTGACACATGAAAGATGTATTTTCCGACTGTACTTTTCTTTCACTACATGCTAGGCTCTTATTATATACATACATATGTTACAGTGAAAATATATTCTTCTCCAAACTGTCATTGAAATCAAATTTGACCGCCCTATCTTCAGCCCAATGTTTATCTGTGTTTTTCTTTGGTTCTCTTTTTATGAAAGGGACTACTTGCTGATTTTGTTTCATCGAAGCAAACCAAAATTTTAGGCCGGCAAATCATCGAATTGGGCCAATAATTTCAATGATCGTGACCAGTAAAATCACGTTGTCATACAAATCTATTTTCACTGAGAATACAGTTTCACTGTAACATATACATTTTACGCAAGTGTGATAAATCGAAGAAATACATTTGGAAACGATATGTAGATATGAGTGGTGCAGAAAAACAATAAATTTTACCCAAACACGCCATACAGATTTTGCTGCTACGTTTAATTACAAAACATTTTAGAATAGATTAGGTTTTTATTTTGAAAATAATCAAATTCAGTAGAAAAACAAAATAAATAACATGTACAGATACATGGCGGCATGCGGAAAGCCTGAGACATTTAACCTTTTTTTAGTTCGTTTTTGGTCGAATATTTCGACTGAAGGCGCTGGCGCTTGATGTAATTTCAGTATCAAATTTGAACTGTTTGAATTTTGCACTTTTCCACGAGTTTAAATGTCAGTACATGTTAATTCACGCACTTGAAAGGCGAAATCGGGGCGTAAGCGACAAAACTCGTTGCGTTGAGAGCAGTGGCGGCTGGCGACAGAGTATTAGGGAGTACAAAAAAAGATTCAACTATTTTTCCGTACTATGGACAGCCAAAATTTCATAAGACTGGCACTCCGTTGGTATTGCGAACATCTGAATTGAAAGTCCATGTTATAGAAGTGTTTTAAAATCCAATGAATAGGAAAGAACTCTTGCAAAAATAGTTGAATCTTTTTTTGTACTCCCTAATACTCTGTCGCCAGCCGCCACTGGTTGAGAGAATATGATAGTTTTGACATTCTTAAGCCAATTGATCGGCTGTATTTTTTAAATACATATGTATATTCAGACATTTATTTAGGTAATTTATAAAACATGTTTAACGCTTTGGATCCCAGGCCACTTAATCAAATGCCTGCGAAAAATCAAAGGCATTTTTTCGCGACACAAATGCAGTCTTTATTTTATTATTAATCTCAGCTACTATTAACTTATCAGCATTGTTAATAGTAGCTGAGAAAAACTGAACGAAAACAATCCGTTAAAATGTGTTAAGAAAAATTGAGTCAACAGATCGGCCACTGGTATTCGTTGGATGAATTCGCTGGGCCAATAGATTGGCTTTGTGAGATTAAAAGGGTTAATATTTGCATTATACAACTGTTTTTTGTGTGTACTTGATAAATTATCAAGAATACATACAAATGGACAGGTTAATATAAAAAGTGAGGGTAATAAACTATGCATACAGTAAATGTAATACACAAATCTAAAAAAAAAGAGAACTGTAATGAATATGTGAATAATTAATTAAGAGTGGACTTTGCCAACCGTAAGACAGTCACAGCCAAACCAGTTGGTAATCGAAGAGACTGGCCAATGTTGGCGACTGCTGGACAAAGCAGACAATCCGAGTGCATAGTGTGCATTGCGCGGAGAACAAGTTCGACGACTCTAGGTATGCCAAAGACAGTTGCAAGGACACCTGAAAGATTCAGGTCGACACACCCGCCGTAATTCTATTTAACCGGCACAATACAATTTAATTTTTGAATGTGTTCTATGTATGTACAATCGACCCCCTCCATAACGTAGAGAATGGGATTACGGTGTAGGAATACGACGTTGTTGGGGACTGGGCACTTACACCGTATAAAAAATATAATTTGATTTTGAAAATGTAAATTTTTGTTTTATTTTTAAAACTACGCTATTATAGGGGGCCGCTATACGGGGACTGCCGCAAACTAAGATTGATATGTTGATAGTTTTTTGAGGGATCGTGCACATGAGTTGTTTTTACTTCCAACGAGTAGAACCAGCCTGCTACTGTAGCCAGAGTACTATTTTTTTATTTATCATAGTCGGATCTCACTCGGTTGACTTCTTTACATATTTCCAATAAATTTTTTTCATCAATTTTTTCTGTATTTTTTTTTCTTAGCGTTTACGCGAGGTCACCAATGTGCAACTCTTATTATATGACGTATAAGCCAGAATATATCGCGATAATTTTTACTTCCAATACTATTTATGATAAACATTCGCGTTATATTCGATACATGAAAAATAAGACTGTTGTTTTTTTCTTAGATATTTTTCTAGTTATAGAACTAGTAGCTTGACTAACCCAAAATGCGGAATTTAAGTGTTTTTTCTTATAATGCAAATGCATATTATTTAATATAATATAGATTATGCACATATATAGATAGCATCAACAGGTAAAATAAGCTACGCGACCTGGCCATCTTTACCGTTTTTCGAAATAAATCAAACGTGCAAAAACCAGTTTTTCTTAACAAAAAAAATTGTACGAATAAATTAATTTACAAATTTCATATGTCAGCAGGTATATTTCCGAGCATTGAAAGCGATTTTTTAAGAAGATGAAATCCTGCCGTAACACATTTAATGCAATATCACCTGAATTTCCATTTTGTGTTTTTGGAATCGGTTTTGAATGATTTTAGATATTTTCGAGTGTCGTGGCCAGCAACTGTATATATTTATATAGCACGCGGTTTTTTAGTTGCATATGGAATAACGAGTTTGTTATGGGCTATATTCAAATTAATATAATATGATATTTTTACTGAAGTTTGCAAGTATAATTATTTTCAAATACAAAATTATGATCAGCTAGTGTATATGAAAAATGCCGACCACTGTCGAAATGCAACATTTTTTTAAACCATGTCCGCTCCCAACTTGAAGCATATGGACTCTTCACGGAGTTTAAATTTTTGCCATTACAGCTTACGCCAATGCGCCAAATATTCTTAATTGTGAAAGTCATACGAGATTAACTCGATGATAAGTAATGAATCAGTTGTGCACAAAATAACATACATACACCCAGCCCAAGATCTCTTTTTTCAATTGAAAAAATCTGACCTCGCCGGGAATTGAACCCGGGTCTCCAGATCGCTAGGACAAAGTTCTTGCCACTAGACCACAAGGACCGACAACATTTTTTACAACGTTCTTCTACGAGAACTGCTTGTTACTAAGTTTCTCAACCTCTCCTTTTCGAAGAAAGTAGGGATGAAAAGGATACGAGGACTAGTGGTTAGCTAATCACTGTCACTATGCATCGCTCTTTGGGATCGGAAAGGTGGGAAGGGAGTTTTAGCAACAAAGACCCCCATTACCACTGAGCAGAATCGATTAATCGACTGAAAAAATCTGCTCGTACCGGGAATCGAACCCGGGCGGTCCGACACGATAGAGACGTTGACCACTGCACCACGGTTCGGACAAGCTTTGATTCAGCTATATATATGATGAAGTTTGAAGATTTGCCAAGATCTGTGCAACGGGCTACTATTGCAAAATACAATCTTTACACGGTTGTCTATCACTTTGAATTGGAGTGTTTGTTGTACGGCAAACAGACTGCGACAAAGGAAACTAAATGATAAATTGTTTGAGCAGACGCTACGCTCCGGCCGGAGTGCAGCAATAGTTAACATGCTGAAGGTCAGTAATGCATCGACAAAAAAGCAGGCCTTGTCAAATAACCGTATTTATAGTGATACATTTTTCTCCATTTGGACCGCCCCCGGTGCATTCAAGATTCTCTGTCACTCGCCAACATCCTTGATGACGGCGACAGAGTCCACCAGGTTAGTTGACACGACGGGTTCAGGCTTCCTTGGGTCATCCGAAACACACGTCCAGGCCAGGTCGTCGCTTCTTTTATGTTGGACGTAATAATTGGCTGGTTTGTTCACTCTCTTACTTCCGAATTCCCGAAAAAGTTAAACCAATAACATACTCCTAATATTTGCCGCTAGCATCCGTTTTAAAAGCATAGTATAAGGTGCCATGACTCGCAACCGCAAAGCAGAAGTTTGTTTTTTTTAATATAAATTAAATATCTGACACATCCGATTGGATCAACGATTTAAGAATATGGAATGCAGTACTAATGTCTGCAACTTTTTATCGGTTAATAAAAGCCATCGTTACTTTACCAAAAAATAGTAATGATCAGGGCTGTGGAGTCGGTGAAAAAAAGTCCGACTCCGAATCCAGCATTTACCAAAACCACGACTCCGACTCCGACTAAAAAAAGTTTAATATCGTCACTTTTTTCTCCTAAATTTCCTATTTATGTGAATTCAATTAAATATCAACCCTGCCAATGCGGCCAAAAGCCAAATTTGACATATTAAATGCAAAAATAAAAAGTTCAAACTTTTCAAAATTTCCGACTCCGAGTACGACTCCGGCTAAAACGCCGCGACGACTCCGACTCCACAGCCCTGGTTATGATAGAATATGGAAAATAGAATGAATGGAATGCTTATGATTTATAACATTAGTCTTAAATTTACAGTCAAAGAGATGAATTGACAGTTGGATTTTTGTAACGTTATGTGCATCCGTTTTTTATCGCACAATGAGTGCAAAATAATCTGCATATTGTATCGAGTGTGCAGTGTCACATAATTTGAATCGCTAATATCATAACAGCACACGCAAGTGGGCCGCGATCGCGTAGGTTGAGAGCATCTGCGCGAAATTAAATAAATGGTTGCAACCGGTAACAAGGTCATTAGAAGTTAGTTTCATCTGACAAACATAGATGAGGCTGCGAAGGGTCATAGGACTCGTGACCTTCCCGATATTCCACCAGATCATGTACCGACGACAGAATAATAATATTTGCATATTATTAACTGGAAAACAAATACATACGCTAATTAAGTGGAGATTTATATAAACATTGTAGAGATAGAAGTGTTTGTAAAAGGTTTAATATGAAATGCATAGTAATATCACAACTACATAAATGAATATTCATTGTTTTGCGGTCCATACTGTTAGGGTTTTTAATATGAAAGGTTTCGCGTATCGCGAGCACTATCAACTGACGAAAAAGTGTCATTGGATATAACTAATTACAAGGTACAAATATATAAGCCATCGGGGCAATAAATATTTCAAGAATTTACAGATCATAAAACTTCGAATGAAGTGGAATAAAATTGTATAAGAATAAAATCTAAAACACCTCACATATAAATAATAGTATGATTTCTTAATATTGACACAAAGGGAAATATTACTGTCAAAATATGGGTTAATATACATCGATTAATTTCTGGTTGCATTATTTGGAACTAGAAAAGTCAATTTGATCATACAACAAACTGAAAGGCGCTTACAATGTAGACATTTTATCAAGGTAAATAGTGAAGATGAGATATTCTGTTTGCGTGTTACTATAATTAAATTAATCAATATGCAATACACATTGGTTAGATAAAAATGTATAGACCTATTTTTCAGCTAGTTAGTTATATGAGGGAACATCAGATGATTTAAGGTGTTTTCACTTCATCTTATTCGATTAAATTAAGACACACCATTGAACACCCCTCTAAAAAAATGTTTTTAATCCTAACTTCCTTTTAGCTTACATTTAATTTATGGTAAGTTTTATCTTTTAGCCATTTTTTTTTTGGTTAATCGGTGCCTAATTGCAACATTAGTTCAATTGTAAGATGTTCAATGGTTTAAGTTGATATGACATAAATCATCTTTTTTTTTTAATTACGGATACTGATAAAAAATAATTATACTTTTAACCCAATACTTACAGAGTGCACTAATCGTCGGTTGCTAAATGCCATTAAATGAGAAATGACATGCTTATTACCGTAGTGATTAAAAGGGCTCGTAAACAAAGCGTTAAAACACTTTTATTTTTTTTGCCAAGGTAGTGCGAATAATTCAGGGTCAAAAATATATTTTTATGTTTTAAAATCCTTGACAGAGACACTAAAAGGAATTTTTATAACTTGTGCACAATTTAGCTGGTTGTATACCAGAAAGGTATATATACATATACATACGGTCTACGAGTGCAGTGCCGGCCATAGAAATGAGCGTATAATACGGTCAACTTATACACACTAATACTAGACAAGGTCGACAATTTTTCTAATTCAATTTGTTTATATAAATTGCGACATTTCTTAGAATCACAGTCCTTACAAATGACATATTTTGTATTATAATCAATGTAATGTCGATTTGAAAAAGAGCTTCCTTGTACTACCGATATCCATCACTATTTTTTCAAAGTGAATCGCGGCGGTGCACGATCGTTTTTATACCGGCTTTTATGGGTTAAACAGCGAACTATCAAAAAATCCTTTACATAAATTTGCATGAAAAATAATATAAATTGGTTCAAGGTGTTTAAGGTCGAATTTTTTAGATTCGTCACAGATATAAAATAGCTGATTTTTCATTGGTTTATTTACATTGATAAATAATTTGGTCGTTACGAAACTATGTCAGCATGATCACCGGAAGCGCTGAAAAAGTTAATCATCATGATTGAGGTCCGAATATTGAATTGGTTTTTTCGCAATTTCGATCAGGCGTAAATAATAATAATAAAAAAGTGACGGATGGGGAATCGTGCGTGACTACGCGTTGATATCTTGCTGCCCACTGGCCGTGTTCACACTGAAGTTTACCAGTAACGGAAATTGGTATCGGATTATTTTCAACAATCGCGTAAAACATTTCCCTGCGGTTAGTTTGTTTTGGGCGGTTTTTATTTTGTTCGCTTTTCAAACATCGTTTGAGAAGATTTCGTGCATGAATATTATCAATAAACGATGTAAAATTATATTCAAAATTTTCCTTGATAAAGATATACATTTATAACCTGATATTAAAAGATCTTAGATTATAATCATGACACATATAACGTTTCCAAACAGCTTACATAACATAGTCAGATGCCCGCTTCAAAATCAGCGTTATAATGTATTTTAATATTGAGGCGTTTGAGTCGATCGCCAAACATCCATTTCTGAATGGAATTTCAAAGATAAAACATTAAAAGTGATGAATTTCAATTTGAATGGGTTGAATTTACTATTTTTCTATGAGTTGTGTATTTATTATTATATATGAGCGATAAAAACTATTTACTTCGCTTCAGTTCAAGATCATTCACGCACTTGAAATGCATGAATATGACGATACGCGAAACCCGTGTTGTTACGACAAAATTCATGGAAAAGTACAAAATAAAAGCGATTAAAAAAATATTAATATAAGATTATTCAATTAAATATAATTAATGGCATTGATATTGTCTGTAGACTATTAATACTTAAAGAGAAATAAAATATGCAAAATATTATTGGCCAATAGGCGTATTATTGAATATTGTATGTAATTTAATGAAAACAAGAAATTGAAACAGTTATTTAGTGGGGCAATATCCATCCATGTCCAAGAACGTGGTCGTCGGACGAAACAGGAAAATCATGTTTTGAATAAATTCTGCGTGCTTCCTTGTTTGATTTTTGAAACATTTGATAAATATCAAAATGCTAATGATGTTGTATTTGTAAATGTTGATAAAACATCCAGAAATATTATATTTTTCGTTTCAGATAGGCTACGTGGTTACGTTAATCGAATTCAATAAGATAATAACTGTAATAAATAATTCATGAAATCTCCAATAGATGTGTATCGAAAAGTCAATTAATTAAATATGAGATTTCGAATGATATTTATATAGGTAAAAAAAACTTTTTAATGCAGTTTTGATTTTCCAAAAATTGTTGTACTTCAATGACACTGGAGTTCTATGTTAAAATATAGAACATCCAGTATCATTTTAATGGTACCAGTTTTTTTAAAAATATAATTATTAACAATTAATGAATAATGATTTTTGAATGGACTCGTATAAATTTGTTTATCGCTATTAAAATATTCAAAAAACACATAAATTAGTGATAATAAAAGTAATAATATATTTGCGGGGACTCAAAATAGTAACAATTAATTATATAATTATACGAATACATATTTAACTTTAGAAAAATCATTTGCATAATAAAAGAATACATTGGGTGTAAGTATTCCAATGCATTCTTCGAAATATATTATTAAAAAATAATGAACATCTAAAAACAATAGTGTAGTATTTAATTAAAATTATAAAGAAACGTAGTAAAAAGTTGTATGCAATTTCTGTGTATACGCCGTGAATATTAGATTCAATTTTTAGATAGATTGTCCGTTTGATAAGCCAAAAATCACTCATACGTATCAACATAAGCATTAATATTACATTTAGGCATAGAACAAACACTTTTTAAATTATTTAATACCGGGCTATTTCAAGACAAAAAAAACAAAACACAGTTTTTTGTGGTCTAGTTTTTTATTGCATCGCTGGAGTGTTTTTTACGCATCCTTACCTGTGGGTAATAATTTTCGTTCCGGTATAGTTTTTAAATTCATAATACAGCCAACTGATTATTTAATTTAAGTGGTCTCGAATTTTAAAAAATATTCACGATGAAACAATCTTTCAAAAAAAAATAACGCAGCTATTGTTATGGTTTATTTTTATTATAAATTTGCAAGTGTGCGTTAGTTACAATGATAATAATAATCGTTTATTTCGAGATATTAATATTCTATTAGAGGCAATATATTTATCAATTAAGCCCCCCGTATGGCGTATATTAAAGTGACTTCCCGAAACAATGACTTCCCCGTCGTGAAAAGGCCAGAATATAAGATTGTACTACAAATTTGACAATCATCTGCCGCTATTAGTGCCTGTAAAAAAATAAACTTCTTGCGGTTAGTGGTGATTGGAGACGGTGTTACTTGCCCTAGTGATAAACCATCGATTCTCAGTATCTCAAAAAAAATAAAAACATTGAAACATATTGAAGTCTAATTGACGATCGTAATTTAGAACAAAATCTCCATAGTTTAGATTCAATTCTCAATTCAAAAAATGATCGGATATTTTTACGAGCTGTTTTGTTAAATACTTACACATTTGAAATAACTGCATGGAAATGTTATTAAATTAGGATAAAAAAATGCTTAAAAAAGAAAAGGTACCATCTTTCCTTGTGATTGATAATTTCAAGAATGTTTTAGAATATTTGAAGATGTCTAGATCAATTTTTATAAGTTGAATACTCTTGTTCAGGACAATTTAGTTGTAGGTACGTATATAATTTTTGAAAAAAGGGAACGATCCGAAGCGCTTTCGGCTATATTCATAAAAGGTCAAGTTAGTATTTTATACGGGAATTTATATGTGTATACTATATTATTACAAGCAATTGGTTTAAGCCTATCCCATACGACGTTAGTGTTACACGAAACAACTAAACTAGTTTCTAAATCTTGAATACTTTAACCAACGGATGCTTATTATTCCGACAGTGTCTATATCGGAAATCCGCTTGACTAAATAACATAACATTGACTTTAATAAATTTATGTTTCAGCACGTCAGAGAAAATGGAATCCGTGAAAGAATTCCGTTCCTACGTTTTGCCTCGTGTTTCCGAGGAAGTTCTTTGCCAAGTTCAACTCGATGTTTTCAAAACGCGATGTGAAATCGGCTTCGATTCGTGAGATAAACATCAACACCGCAAGAAAAGTTTCGCATAACGGTTAACCCACGGAATTATCCGATTGTGTTCATTCTTTATAAATACAACATAAATAATAAAAAAAGCATTCAATACCTTATCGCTGGCAGAGAGGCAGTTAAATGTGCATTGATCAAAACTATCAAAATATAATTACGTTCAGTAAATACCAATTATGGCGGGAATGCGTTTCCATTGGCTTATTCTCCAACTGCTGTCATTCAAAAAATGAAAATTATCTTTTAATATTAATTTATCATTTGTTATTGTATACTAATAAACGTATATTGTGTACTAATTGTGGCACATGTTTCACCTCTTTCAGATGCATCTTCGTCCTTCGTTGCTTAAGTAATAAATCAAAATTGATTCTAATTTTCTAAAATGATAAATTACAAAAATGGAGTTTGTTATTTTCCTTTTTACTGGAAGCGAGGAGGGGAGGATAGAAACAAAACAAACAGTAATTATTTAAAAAAAAAAATGGTTGTACTATCACTTTTTTATAGAATTATAGTAAACAATTGATAACGTTTATTTCATGCCGTTGGTAAATGAAGTGTTGTGATTCAACCGTACGCATTTTAATCACAAAAATCACGCTCTTAACAGAGTTTTTCAGCCGCGCTTTTTTTTAAACTAACAGTGATCTTAGCATGCATTGACTAAGGTTTGGAAGGATAACTAACTTTAATAAATAAATACGTATATACTACCTATTACAACAATATAATTTCATACGTTTATATAACTGACATGTATATAGTGTATCGAACAACTTCAAATAAACACCAAGCCATGTTTCGCAGCGGTAGTTGTATATTGTATGGTCTCTGGATGGATATACACTAAACCGGTTAATAAACTAGTAGTAATAAAGGTGAGGGATATTAATTTGACGTGCACCTATCCTGCCATCATATGCAAGATTGATCAGGGGAACATGGCAATGGATAGGTATTCGTGTAACAAGAAGTCATATTAGATTCAGTTGCCAACTTCCAACCCGTAATGACTGGCAGGGCAGAGAGGTACAAGCTCGTAATAAACATAGCAAGATCCATTACTGGACGATCATATAACGAATGCATTATCATGATTCTGATATGAAATGTCGGAGTAATGATGCGCCGGCAGCATGGAGAGAATAAGATTCTACGATATTGTTAGATTATGGTGCTGGTAAGTATAGAAATGTTAATTTATGGTATGTTCATAAAATCCTCTTCCAAGTTCGATGAAGTAATATCCATAAGAGATATATTTTATTACTTGTGAAATTATCTAACACAACGATCAAGATAATTCTCCTCGATAATAAAGCTTTCTTTATGTATTTTTATTCATTAATAATTCCTCATCGCAAATTATTACCGACGTTAAAATTGCCGCAGTATTTTTACGTTTTGTTTTTAGTGATCGAAAGTAGAATCAAGTGTCTTCACATTGGTATATTTGATATCATAAATGCCAGGTCGGTTGTGCAGTGATGTAGTTCCGAGACGGACCTGACGGGTTCGAGACCTAGTACGAGCGGAGCTGTCTCACTCGAATTATCGATCCTGTTTGAAGGTACTTATAATTATATAATATATGGTTCATCATATATACATAAAATATATTTCATAGCTTATAATATGATATATGTTCATCTATTCTATTATATCTTATAATATATGGTTCATCTATTCCGAATATTATCAGGAAAACATAATTATGAGTGTTTCTAAAGAATACAGAACATAAAACTGTGCAACACGTTTTTTAAGTATAAACTAAATTTGATAATATTTTAATTGTATCAGGAATACATAAGTATTTCCCATTATAATCTTAAGTCACGAGTTTACAAAGGAAAAATAAAAAGTGTGAGAGACGAACTTTGTGGAGTAGCATTATGTATTAGGAGCACAGAAATGCGAGTGTTTTCAACCAAAAATGTAGGAGGTATCAATCCGATTTTCCGCACATCCGCGGTCACAAGCCGCTGACTAGCTGTTGCTCCGTCTCGCACCGCAGACCCGCCTCGCTAATGCTAATCCCCTGTTACGTGTTTTTCCCAGCATAAGATACGAATTCAAAGTCAAGTTTAGTGTTTTCGGCAGCGTGAAGTAATATAGATACCCGGCGAAGGTTTGTGTAGAACAGAGATCATTATCGTCGTTATTACGGCAAATATTTTTCCGGGCCTCACGAGAAACGTAATTGTTGAATGGATATAACGAGCTCTAGTACAGCGTGTCTCGAGAAATATACACTGCCACACCAGGAAAGAGAATCAACAGGTGAACGTATAACGATCTCGGTTTATTGATGTTAGGAAATTGAATCAAGAGGGCATTTTTACTATAGACGATCCGTCACAAGATGCTCTGTCACCCTCCATCCTCCTTGCTTCTTCCCAGGCCATCAAGGCCTCACATAAGTCCGCTGAGTTCATCCGACAGGCGGGATTTATACTTCCATGGGGCATCCGCAGCACATGTCTAAGCCAGGTCCATCGTCACCTTTTTATTGTGGACGTAATAAAAGGCTGCATTGTCCGATCACTTACTCCGCTTCGAATGCCTGATCAAGTCATACCACCACCGTACTCCCAACATTCGCCGCAAGCATTCGTTTTCAAAGTGCAGTATACGGTTACCATCTGCTTTCGTAAGTTGGCATGACTCACGTCCGTGAAGCAGTACAGTCAGTATGCATTTTTACGACGTAAATATCAAAGCTATTAAACCAAAATAAAAACTTATAATAACATAATTATTATAAAACTACACTAATCTTAATTGATGCGAGATGCATCGGTCGGTATTGGCAACATGGTGAACTCCACTGAATACGGTCCATGATGTAGATTGTTTAAAAAAAAATGAGACAACCGACCGCTTTTTTAAACGTATTTCTAATAAATTTTAATTGTTTGAATTTTGTACTTCATATGAGGTTTGTCGCTAACGACCCGGGTTTCGCCTTTCGGCATCTTCATCTGTATGCATAATAATTGACAGTTGAGCTTAAGTAACTATTAACAGTTTTTTCTAAGGAGTGAAGTTATGGTTTGAATTAAATTCATAGTTGACATTTAAAAATCAAACGAAAGATGGCATTGGTGGAGTAAAGGCGGACGTGAAACTTTGTAGAGATTGTGAGATTTATATAAGTATTAGTTTCATTACGGATCCGCACGACATTCAGTTTAAAATATTTTTTTACCTTATAACAATTCGTTTTTTATGGAATTATCGTAGAGCGAAATGTTTCAATAATTATATTAGATCGATCAGATAGTCTATGGTTCCGAAAGTAAGAAACAATACCTAAAATATACTCTGAATAAATCGGTATTAAAATTCAATAAGTAAAATATATGATTATGTAAGGATTGAAATATAAACGCGGTATGCTATTTATCTACAATGTAAAAAAACCGGATTATTTTGTAATTATTTTTTGTAAATTCAACTGTCAAAAATAATATGTTATTTAACTGGATTTGTAACATGCAAACGTTAAAAACGTTAGTTGGACTGGTGATTTTTACAGTAGCTATGTGTATTTAAATTTGTGTCCCGTCTGTATACGACATTTGTTTAGCTCAAGATAGCTAATAAAATGATAAAACAATGCGAAACCATCATAGTGGTGAGAAAATTTCATGCGACCGTGATTCGAGCGATCGCCGGTCGCGATAGGTCGATCAGGTGCCATGCAGATGAACGATTAACGTGGTTTATTTGACAATGAAATTAAACATTAGCCGGCCATCCGAGTACGTAATAATTATCTTTTAATGAACCAGTCGCCTATTGTGTTTTTATTATAACACAGAATTGTCCATATAAACGCATTATCATGAAATAAGCCGGAACACAACACAATAAAATGTTTTGTGGGATTAAATACTAGACATTTTCAGGTGCGAAATATCTTTAGAATAGTAAATATTGTTTAGGAGTTGGTTAGCTTATTGCAGAGCGAGAATTTCAATAATCTTCTAATTGTATAATACATTCTATAGATTTTAAAAAATGAGCACATAAATTGGTTAGCAAAATCAACCTCGATCGAGATAAGGTTTACCATTATAATAAATCATAATAATAAAACATTTGTACTACATATTCCACATTAAATTTATTAGACCAGGACTAGTTTCGCTCAGAGCGACCATTTACAACAGCATTAACTGTTCATTAGTTGATAGTTCTCGCTATGAGCGAAACCAGTCCTGATCTAATAAATTTAACGTGGAATAAGTACAAAAATGTTTAATTATAATGCAATTCGACCAAGAATTAACAGTGAACACATGAAGAGTAATAAATCAAAATATAATATATATTTTTGTTAGTCTGTTAATAAGTCATCATAAAAAGTCATTACGGTATAATAGGTAAATATCGGCTTATGACAAGCTATTGGTTAGGAGCTTACGGAAGAATTGTACGACTATTAGCCGATGAGACCAAAAAATTAATATGAGTGATCACATTTAAATGAAATAGCTATTAAAAAAATCTAGCTTTATTAGTATGTAAATTGAATATAGGAGAAATATTTTGTAAAATTAATTAACAAATATGTACGTATGCGTTACACGTATTGTTTTAAAAAAATGAAACCCACGCGATTAGCATTTGAAATTAATTATATAGAAAAAAACGAAATTACGAAAGGAGTATTTAGCACCTAATTACGAAGCGAGAAATTAAAACCACGCAAACACACGAAGAACTGAATATAAAATTCAAAACTAGTGACCGATGTGTATTTATAATTCCAAACAAATTGTGTCGAAAAAAGCGAATTCGGAACGTGAATAGCCCCGGTTCGCATTTTGGAACGCGTTAATTTGGTAAAATTAATTGTTAAGGTTTATTCACACGAGAATATAAAATCGCTCTCCTCGACCGTGACAATGCAGCCGAATTTATATAATAACACTCTGAGGGCCGCCAACCGCGGTCAAAGTCATTCAAACCTTTTCAGCTAATGGCGCAATTGGACATTGAACCGAGTCATTTTTATCACGTGATGATTTTCTAAATTACGATTTAAATACGCGCAATACAACTAAAATAAATTATCTTTAATAAAAAAAACCCGCCATTCTGGTGTGACTTACTTGCAATACACAAAAAGCTGAAGTTGATACCATCAAATACCGACAGGCGATTTTTTTGTCTTTAGTCACTAAAATTAAGATAACTATATTTATGCCATACACATGAACTATCCTAGGCATTCGATTCTTTTTCATACAAACACGATGGGTTACATACATGATATGAGCCCCTGAGATGTAAAGTGAGCCAAGCTTGTACACAAATGTCATGCTACTTGGCTCACTTTATACGCTCAAATAATATGTAACCGGTGAACTAATCTCTATTACACTATTTCAAAAAGCAATTCCCTAAAATAGTTTTTCTGTCATATTAAATCGATCGTTTTACAAAACAATCAATAATTTGAATTATATATTCTAACCATTAAGAGATTGTTGAATTAAAAAAAACTCGTTTCGTTAAAAATAGTTTCATTCAATTTGAAGTGGGGTTAAATACCTATCAAATCATCGATGTCGGCAGTCTGCCATTGCATACCTGAAAAAAGAAGAAAAACATATATGAAATAATGATTCAACTAATAGTTAAAACAAAATGTGAGAAGTAAAATTATGTAACGTAAAACATTAAATATATAAAACACATTTTCTGTAGTAATTCCATAAACAATTATGAAAATCAAGATCGGTTACCCTCATCGCTAGCATTTTTAAGTGATGTGGAATTAATTAAATAATGTGTCTCTTGCGATGATGAAACATTTTTTATTCACCAAACTTTCAAGGGGTTGAATTATGCGAAATTATTTTATTCACTCGAATGCCGACAGAAAATTGGGACAAATTGAGAGCAAGTGTTACGTTGAATAAAAAATAAATAAAAAAAACACAAAAATTGCACGTTCCAGACGTGTAAATTAAATGAGGATGTTAAACGGGTAGGTAAATTCGGGAGTCACGCCTCGAAGTCCGTGTGAAAAGGGTTAAGAGACAATAAACATAGGGTAAGCGAGTTTCCTGCGAATTTTTGATACAATTATCTTGTAACGACGAATAATTTCGCTCCGGTGATGTACATTTTACAGGATGGTTGGATGTGCGAGCTGTTCGTGAGCGGACATAATGAATACGCTTATGTTTAATTCATGAATAATAATTTATTAATGGTTCCGCTTTTCAGAAGCCTAAGGATTATTGTTTGCATTTATTATAATAATAACGCTTCTGCTAGTACTAAGGATTTACACAAAATTCGTTACAATAAATTTTATTAGTTCTTTTCCGCTTCAAAGAGTTCCAAACTAATCTATACATAAATTGTAAGACTGAAATAAATTAAAACTTTGGGAAGCCAACGCATAATATTATCTGTTTTATGATAACACTGATAATGAAGCAGTCAATAGTTTTGAAACAATCATCCCCGGTGGTTTTATATTCAAAATAAAACCTGTCAAAATAATGCTATGCTCGCTAGTGAATAACACTAAAATATTAGCCAATCAGGAAAACGGGAGAATGATAATTCGAGAGTCATTTATTTCGAATAGAAGCAATGAAAGTAAAAAATTGCCGCACTATTAGTGTGTGCGTCTACAACACTGGTAAGTTGGGTTAGTAAACTAGGTTGGAAAAGTTAACTTGTGTGGAATACACTGGAATGGAGAATGAAAGAAATTAATTAGTCATACCTACTATGTATTTGTACACATTAAATATTTCAGTTAGGCTTGCAGATGATTTCCAAAACGTCACAATGACATTTTAAAGTGAGTATAACTGGTTTATGTAATTAGGTATTATTATAAAGATTTCATATGAAACAAAATATGCTTGTCAAAAATGTGATATCATGATTTATTTGAATTCACACGCACGTGTAAAAGTAATTAATTAAAAGTGTATCGTAAAACAATGGTTGTGAATAACTATCCCAGAGTGTTCGGATGCTTTGCCCGGACACGTTCTGACCTTCCGGTCGTATGGCGGGTAGCGGCGCGGAACCGTGGGCCTTCGAGCGCGCAGCATTATTCCGTCACCACACAGCCGGGCGGTGCCAATGTCAATTATGCGGTGCATGTGCCACGAAATCTCAGCCGCAAGATAACATCGGGCCGGAATTGAACCCGCGATTGTTAAAATGTTAGCCGAAGAGAATAAACGGGAGATACGAATCGGACTGACACGTGTGGGGGACTATTAAGTTTAAAGGAGAGCTTTAAACTGGCCGTTTTTATTTATGTACGAATTTAAATTATTTGCCGAAAGGTGATGTGAATCATTTCACCAACATTGTCCGATTTGCAATTATAAAATATGATGTAAGATTGGATTAAGCTTTGACTTACATATTTTATCAATATTGTAAGAGGACTCGTAGCAGTTGAACTTAATTTTGTATCATGCATGTAATCATACACCCAAAAAAATCAATCAATGTATTCCGATCCGATCAGAACAATCACATTATACCAATTAGCAATTTAGGTTAAAACGTCGATATACTTTTAGTAGAATTTATACATAGTAAGCCAACGTTTTTAAATACAATAGATTGATACTACATAACAGATACAACGCAATATAGTTTTAACCTGTTGACTGCTAGCGTGTCAAACGTTGAGACGACTTATTGCAGTGTGTTGTAAAATTGATAATCAAAAATAGACAGAGAGTTCACAGTGTTAAAAGTATCACAAACAAGATTTTTTTGAATCAAATATTAATACATTATTATTTGGTCTGATGGCCTACATGAGAGTATTTAACATAAACACTGAAGAATTAATCATGGTTTTTGAAATATTTGCAAAACGGCTCAGCGAGCCTCAAGAGGTTAAAGACCAAATATATTATAAAATTATAGGTAAACGTCAAATTGAAAGTTTATAATCTTGCAACGTACAAAATAAATGTAAATTTCGATTATTAAATAGAAAATGGTATCTTAGTGGAAATACTGAAACAAAACACCAGGTAATCTATCGGTGCAAGTACGTTAATTGATGGATATTCTAATCAAATTAACGAGGGTGTGATTAGCACGCCCCCACGCTGCAAATTAACTCTGGCCTACAGAGATGCAATGCGAGAACATAATTCCCTTATGTATGTAGGCGTGACCTTCATCAGAGAACATGTGCGAATCATAGCAAATATACACTAAACATTTTATAATTACTATGCTGGTAGTAAGTCATTGAAAGCCGAGGTTAAAAAAATCAATATCATAGGTGTCATCATAGAATAAAGTTTTATTGCGAAACCGACTCAACTGGTACAGTACTAGGAATTCCAACTATTCGGATATCGAATAGTAAAACTTAAGCTATCCCGATATATTCTGATATCCGGATAGTTTAGACATGGCTAAAATGTTGTACAATAGTATTAAAATTATGATTTAAAAAAAACATATTTAAATAAACAAGAAATTGGCAGTTGCTTTTGCAAGCTGGCAGTGGTCTCGATTTCTAAGTTTTTAATAAATAATCGTATAACTCGCACGCTTCCTTGCTCGCTTATAAACGTTTTATAATAATTTTAGACTAATTCTTTTCCCACTTTTGTAAAATCTTTAAAGGCCTGTTCGTTAAAATAAAGTATTATGATAAGATATTGATAGCACCCCAGGTGGGCGGAGGCAAAAAAAATCATTACCTGAGATATTCATAATTATTCTTTAAGTGTGCAGAAATTGTGATCTTTCCTCGAATAATATCCGGATATTTTCCCAAATATCCGAATGTCGAATAGTTTAAAAAGGCCGAATATATCCGGATATCGAATATCCGAATTGGAATCCCTATACAGTACTCTTCAATATTTATTTGACGACGAAATTTCAGCTTGTTACTTTATGATATAAAACATTATTTCTGTATTGAATGATAAATTAATTGAATATGAACGAAGGCTCAATTACCATACATTTCAGAAAGTTCATTTTTTAGTGGTATTATACCAAGAAGTTTCGCAGAGGGATACCTGTCATATGAACATGGCAAATTGACATCTGTGTATAGTCGTATTATTATTTAAACTCGTTTAATTAACATTTTTAATTAATTGTACCTACTGTTTTGTTTTCAATTAAAACAATGTATTATTATTTACCGGGCAGATCTTTATCTCAGTTATAATGGAAGACTAAAAAAAAGGTTTGTGCGTTAATAAATTTTATACATATACCATTACTATAAAGAACATAAAAAAGAGCAATGTATGTATAATAGATAATCAATTGTTGCGAAATACTATTAAAAGATAGCTCAACACCACGCCATCGTCAGCACTAGTTTAATATAGGCGTTACAATTTTTACCATATTGTAATGAGGCAAACCGATCCATAGATCATTTGTTTTCATAATTGATAGCCAATATATATATATTTTAAGCATGTTAGTGCCTCAGTAACTAAAATAATTATAATTTTAAATCGTAAGATTCAGACCGCATTTTATTATGAAATATACTGGACATATTTGATACTACAAAAGAATGAAGAAAATTTTTTCAACATATTCAAAATGTATTGATTGAGTGGGCATTTACTTGGTAGAACTCTAGTTCTGACGAGGGCGTAAGCCGAAATAGCTGTCAACAAATATATAAAATAATTTCTGTAGAATTAAATTACATTGTTATTTTTCTTACCGTATAATATTCATAATTTATAGAAGTTTAACACATTCAACTCATTACTGGTGATTTTTGCGATATCAACACCATTCGCAAAACGACGTTTAACCGAATTAATAAAAATGTAATATTTATATGTTATCATTTTATAAATGATAATATTTATGATAGACAATTTCGACTGAGGGTGCTTGATGGAATTTCAATATCAAATTTGAATCGTTTGAATTTATTTTTTGAGAATCACGCGTTCGATATAGATACAGGAGTTGATTTGTTACATCAAAACATGGGCGATTTTTTTTTAACCATGTCCGCTCCCAACATGGAGCATATGGACTCCTCACGGAGTTTATCTCAACATATATTTTTCTACGAGAACTGCTTGTTACTCAGTTGTTCAACCCCTTTTTTTTCGAAGAGAGTAGGGATGGAAAATACGAGGACTAGTGATTAGTTAATCGCTGTCACTATGCGACGCTCTTTGGGATCGGAAAGGAGGGAAGGGATTTTCAACAGCAAAAACACCCATGCCTTTTAACAGATTTATCGACTGAAAAAGTCCGCTCGTATCAGGGCGAATATTAGCGACAAGGAAACATACAAAATTTAATATATTAATGTTATCATTAAATAGTGTATATAGATGACATATGAATTTCGATCGTTAGGCATTATTGATATAAGTAGAATGTAGACTACGCAAATGACACAATTACAAAATAATCATATGGGCTGATGGTTAAATCGGCGTATCTCTTGGCCTAGATAACAACAATTCGCAAATAATGTAATCGGACACGATACGGGCAATAAAAACAAACTATCCTCGATCTTTGTTCGGATAATAATGTAATAGCACCGTGACGAAAGTGAAAATACAAAATACACAATATCCGAAATTGCCGATCGACTATTACTATTAGGTACTAGTCAAATAATATCGCATGAAAAACTAGAGCAGGGCAAACATGTCAATGAAATCGTTCAATATATCAAGTGACATTGAACTTAATTTGACATATCGAATATGTGAATGGTTTCAGGACAGAAAAATACAACACTAAAAAATATTCGTTTGTCAATTGACTATGCATACAGCATAATAGACTTAGTGGATGAGATAATATTGTGGCTGCAAAATTGAAGTCATAATTTTTTGGATGAAGAAATAACGAGACGATGAAAAAATAGCAAAGTATTTTAGTTTTACAAATTTTGTATACTATTCAGTTGAGAGCTACATATTTCGGCTTAAACAAACTATTTTTCAGACGAGGCCGTACTTTACTATTACATTGGATTAATATTCATCATGTTATAATGGAGTTCTACCAAGTTAAAGTCAATTTAATCAATGAACCGTTTGAATTCTGTACCTTTCCATGAGTTTTGTCACTAAAGACTTGGGTTGCAGGATTCGGATTAATTAGACATTTTAAATAAACGAATGAAAAAAATGCACGAATGTTAACTGAAAGATACACAATTTAAACGATTCACGTTTGATGTCCGCTACTAGCTTGGAGCATATGGACTCCTTGCGGAGTTTATCACAGCATATATTTTTCTACGAGAACTGCTTGTTAATCAGTTGCTTAACCTCTCTTTTTTTAAGTAGGTATTAAAGGGATTCGAGGAATCGGATAGGACTTGTGGTTAGCTAATCGCTATCGCTATGCGTCGCTTTTTGGGATAGGAAAGATGGGAATGGATTTTCAATAACAGAAACAAACACTCATGCCTTCGAAAAGAGTGAACAAATCTGCTCGTACCGGGAAACTAGCCCGGGAAGCGGAAAGCCAACAACCATGACCACTGTGCCATGGAATTCTTACATTATACATGTAATAAAAATAATAAAACATTTTTAGTACTTATTCCACATAAAATTTATTGGATCGGGACCGGTTTCGCTCATGGCGAGCATTGTCAACTGATTATACATGTTTCAAAAGGTTTCAGCTCGACACAGTTGAGATTAAGTTTAATCCTGGAATAAAAAAATCTTGATTTAACTGAGTGTGAAATAATATATATATATAGTTGTGTCCCAAAAAGGCGATGAACGAGAATAATTATAGTGAAAAACAGCTTTACAAAATATCAACACAAGTGGTAGACAATTATTTCAAAACGGTTGACCATTTTGTCCCGATGAGTAAAGTTACACGCAACTCAAAATGTGCGTTGGTAATTTTTTTACGGATGTCGCACAGTTACGCTGGATTTAACAAGAATACCTGTCATGAATCACAAACAACTTGGCTTTGAGAACTCGGGGAAAGAAACGAAATGCGTCAGAAGACAGCGGATTGAGGCCACGGCAGAAATTTTTATTTCGCAATTCAAAAAAAAAACAATAAACAATAACGGAACTCTTGCCCCTGACTTGCAGTTGGGAACGCAATAAATTCAGCTAATAAAATAAAACAAACGAGTCATTATAAAAAGAAGTAAGTATGTAAGCGGTATGAAAAAGACTGCATGTAAAAATACCGAATATGAACATTACAGCAAGTACCGTACTATCCCGAATATAAATCGGCTTCGAATATATCGCAACATTTATAAATTGGAAGCGAGATTGAAAGGAAAAAGAAAAGAGTCATGAATCATTTTATTGATTGAATTGGCATTAACTTAACACGGTGAAAAAATAGCAATGTATTTCAGTTCTACAGAAATTATATTACATATTATTGATGGCTATTTCGGCTTACACCATCGTCAGAAGTATAGAATTATTAATAGTTCTGTGATTTCAAAAAAATAGTAAAATATAAAGTTAATACTTTCGATGGATTCGGCGGTACTTTGTGAAAGTTCATTTTATATATAAAACCGAAACGGCGTATGTATGTCTGTGGGTCTGTATTTCCCTTTTGCATTGTTGTTGCAAGTTGCCATAAAAACGAATATGAAAGAAAATATGTTTGAATTTTTATCGGCGAAGACATTTAGTCAAAATGTAATAAATTAGTCTTCTACTGGACTTTTCCCGGCTTTTATTAATATGATAATGTTTATTATTTACGTGAAGGTATTATTATTTGACAGCAAATTAGATTTTTTCCTTGAATTTGGACATTTTAATAGGCGAGAATGGGGCTGTCAATATATGAAAGGGGCTGTGAAATGTCAATGCCAGTCTGAAATGTTCATTTCAATTCCATTTTAATTGACCTAGACTTTTGAATTTTGAAAAAAGTTGTTTCAACTTGGCCCGTCTGAATTTACGCGCCGAGGTGAACATAACCCCAAACTGGTCCGAACGAAGCCGGGTAGCAATACTAGTTCTTAATATAAAATTAAAAATAGCTTTGATTATTCCACGTGGAATAATCATAGTTATTTTAAATTTTATATTAATATTAAATTAACTTTGATTATTCCATGTATTGTGTTACTAATTGCGACACAATCAAAGTTATTTTATAATTTTATATTAAATTGAACTTCCACAAAGTTACCGCCGAATCCATCAAAAGTATTAATATGAAGTTATTTGACTTTGGTGAATATATGTTATGTAACTTAAAAACTCGTCAATAAGTTAAATCTTGCCCAAAATAATAAATACGTCGATAAGGATACAGTGGAACCCCGATCTTACGTTCTCGCATTATACGTTTTCCCGCGTGGTGCGTTCATTTTCTATAGTCCCGGTATTTAGTTCATATTAAAAACTTTCCCGCATTCATCGTTTCCCGCATTAACCGATTGTCTTATACGGTAACTTGATTAACGTAGAATCGGGGTTTTACTGTAATTTGAACAATTTGTATCTGATACTAAAATAACGATGTATTCGCTTAAATTGATTCATAAAAATTTGTAAAACATAAAATATTGTAATGGTTATATCGAAGCCGAAATGGCGAATATGATATCGCGGTTTGGCAATAATTTGAATCATTCGGGGAAATTCAAACAGAAAAATGCGAAATAAATAAATAGTAACGGTAAACGGCCATTAAAAATCCGGTTCGTGGGCAACTTTTAAACCGCACTTAAATATAACGTTTATTTACTCGAAACGGACCAGAATTAGAATAATTCTTTGCGGATTATATTAATACTATGCATAAATTATGTAATGGATAATATTAATTCCAGGACCATGCAAATTAGTATCGTAGATAATGATTAAATGACAAGAGTAGTAAATTAAATACACTTCATTGCGTTAATTAAATCCGAATACAGTTATTTAGGATTATTCAACTTATGTAGAATTTAATAATAATCAGATGTGGGTGACATTCAAACGTTAATATTCTGGAATGTTCGATAAACTTTGACAAATTAAATTATCACTATATTGAAATTATTAATTGACACTTCTGTAAGTTCTGCAGCATATTTTTCGTTATTACATTTATAATTTATTTATCGATATGATAATGATATGAACACTATATGTTTGAAATTTTGAGAAACTGCCATCATGTTTATAATATGTATTATTGGCTTACAATTTTAACCACTATTAAGGTAAAAATAATAATACATTTTTAGTACTTTTTCCCCCACATAAAATTTATTTGATCAGGACCCGTTTCGTTCATGGCGAGCATTGTCAACTGATAAGGAATACAATAAAACAGCGATATTTATACAAATGTTAAGTATGAAAAACAAGGTATGACAAACAATTGGTAAAACAACTAAGCAAATAAATTGAAGCAAAATACAAGGAAAATAGACTATAAATAAAATGTTGAAGACCTCTTAGCAATGCAAACTAATACATCAAAAATCAATTAAATCTTTCCACCAAGTATTGACAGTGAACACCTTAAAAGTCATTATTAAGGTGTTGACGGTAAATTTACAGTGGAAGGCAATATTCTCTTTTGTGCATTACTTTCACATACATTTTGTAAATGAATATGTGGATATAATATTGTGTTTTGCTTTTTAAAATTACAATTTTGCAAAATGTAAAACCGAATAAGTTAAGTAACTTATAATTATTCCAATATAACAATTTAAGAAAAATATAAAATTTTAATTTATTATATTTGTGTTTTCATTGGCAGACAAATTTAAATTCAGATTTCTATATTGCGCTTTGTAACAATGCGTAGCATATTGATAAATAGAAAAAATCAATTCTAAAAAATATTTTTAATATATTGCACAGTCATATAATAATTAATAATACAATATAATATATCTAAAAAAAATACACTTCAGATTGGCTGGCGCGCAAATGAAAACTGAGTTCAACGGTTTCCATTTTCAAATAATATAATGTGTTATGTTGCCATGATAATAAACTGTATAACCAATTAGGTACCTTTAGATATTGTAATTTATTTTCTTGAAGTGCTCTTAATTCAAATCAATACGTATAATATTGAACAGGATATAAAAATAATGCAAGGGGGTAAAAGAAAATGTCTAAATAAAGCTTGGACTAGAAAAAGCTGACGTAATATTTAAGCAATAAAAAATGATAGATAATCAACAAATTAATGTTTGAAAGATTTATGTTCATATTTTGAATGAATGGCAGTTGCATAGGTGGTTATAAGTGTAAAAAAGTGGTATTTCTAGAAAATTTTCTATGATGTAAGTACGTGCAAAGTGCATGGTGAAAAAATATTTTTATGACATGCGAATTTCTCGAGCCGTGTCAGTAGGTCAGGGGGCGTAAGAATGGAGTGGGCGGCATTCGGCGAGAGGAGACAAGACAAGACAGCATCCGCCCATAGCAGACGACGTCGGAATAAAAATTTGTTACTCCATTGGAACACTTACGCCTCGGGGGGTACAACTCCTTGCGATCATTTCGGTTCGATAGCATGTGAATTTATTTATTGTTTGCAAATAAATTGAAGTCTTAACCTTGAAATGGGGCCACGGTATTGGAGGACTGAAGTCGATTTTACTATGAAAAGTTCACAGCGTGTAAGCATGAGGTTACGCAACGATATTATAATTGCGCTTAATTCAGAATTTTTTTATACTTTTAAAATTATAAAATTTGGGAATATAAATATACCAGCTGATTCATCAGTCGGTAAATTTAAAAATATATATGTTATGAAAATGAAAAATATATTCAAAAATATTTTGCAAAAAGCATTACGTCAATGTACTGTGTTGACAATTAAATATGGTGCATCGTAGTGTTTCAAAAAAAAAAATATATTTTTCAATATTGAAACGAGATATATAAGAACAGTATGTTGATTTATGTTCATAATATCTGAATTTACTAGACAAAAAACATATGAAATAATATTAAAGGTATTCATTATCTCATATCTAACGTTTTATTTACATAAATTAAAAGTGTTAAATATTTCCAGTTAAGAGAATATCACTTTTACTTACAGACTATAATAATAATTTAAAAAATGATTGTACGAGTGATGTAATGTACTTTTATAGTTTATTTTTTAAAAACGGTGTCATTATCTCCACACTCTTAAGCCAGTGATATGATATGAACGACTCTTAAAACATATTAGTAGTAGTTTTCATATTATTTATATTTTATACATGCACAAAGCTTTGGTCAAAAGAAGAAAAAAATGATCGCAAACGAATGAAGAGGTGACTACATATATTTTGATATTCTCGTTGAATGTTATGACTTATGACTGTGCGTAAATTTTATTGAAATAATTTTACCGTTGAATCAATTACCAGTCACTTCACGTAGGTCACGAGTTGTGATTTTCGTAGTACATCAATTCGTACTGAACTGTCAAAACGCTTCGCCAACATTACCCGGATTTAAATTAAGAATCACTAATTTTAATAATATATTTTGTTTCATGTGAGAATTCGGGTAAAATAAAAGAGTGTGATTTTTTGACACAGTTATTTTTAAATTTGGAATAGATGTCAGCTTATCTCTCAATTTGAATATTATTATTGCGTTTTGGAAAAAATCGTTTCTAGTTTTTGTTAATCCGAATCGATATATTTACTAACGAAATAAAAAAAAACAAAAGTAAGGATTTGAGCGTATGGTTAGTTAAATAATGGCTGTTATCTAGTAACATAATACATGAGCATCAATATCAAATAAAAATTAAGCGATCAGTAATAATGTAATGCGGTATAGAAAATAAAATTACTAAATAATTTCACCACGATAAATTCAGTTCCAATTGAAGACTAGGTACTTTAGAAAAAAATCTTTGTATAATATTTAAATTTAGAATAAAAGATTTATGTAACCGCAGCAGATGGCTAACGGCAAACTACTAACAGGCTAAATCATTTATCACCGTATTCCAATGGCACATAAATCCATACGTAAAATAAATAAAAGAATTCTCGTTACGAACACTTCTGTTAGGTAAAATATTATCAGCCGGTTTCGCAAAAGGCATGAAGAAAATTGATAGCACCATGGTAAAGTTGTCAAATTATAATATACATGCTATTCCATTTGACGTATTAATATTCCTTCCATTTTCAAATACTCTTTATTATTTATTACTTGTCACACTAGCAACAATATGATGAATTCCATTTTTAAACTAAAAATAAATTCGCCCCAAATTTATCGCCGAGACCATCGACAATACTCAGTTTGATAATATAATATATTTGTGCAAACACTCGCACAAGTTTCGATCGTTGATCGCCGTTTCCGAACTTGACACGCTTCGTCCGAAAATGGCAATCGGTTCGGAGGACCGCACTATTTCGACATTGTACATGCGTCATCGTGTACGTTTTAACACTTTCAAATCATTGTATTCAACGTGAAAACGAAATTATAGGAATTCAAATTTTATTCCTAAATACACGAGGTTCGTGAGAGTATTTTAAGCTTCAATTAATACTATTTATTTATATGTTTTACACGAAGAGCTTGCTTAAAGTGGACAATATATTTATTTAGCGGACGACGTATAAACATACAATTGAAATATGAATAGTTTTATATCACGATTTTAATGTGTCATAGAAAATCGATTGTTTATTTAGACGACGTAGTGTTGTGAAGCATGCATAGGGATGCATAGGGGTTTAAAGACCGATTGTCAATGGATTTTTAAAGTCAAGTCAACATCTGAATAAATTAGTGGATTGATACAAATTCGCGCCTTTGTTGCTAACTTAAAATAATAATAAAAATTAAGATTCATATTAGTTTGAATGTTAAGCTTATAAGAGCATAAAATAAAACCATCACAAAAATATAATTAAATATCTTCTATGTTGCCAGATATTTTACGAACTTTTGCTGTTATGTTAATTACCACTGTTTTTTTGGTTTAAATTAAAGTGAAATTATATGTTAAATCGATAGTTAGAAAACAAAAACGAAAACTTGCGCGATGAAATTGAAATTTCGCAGACCATACTCTTGAAAGTTTTATTCAATAGTGTTTTAGAAACACAAAAGTGATAGTATTGACTAAAGTAATATCCGTTAGTTGACTTGATTTTGTCATTGGCTGATATTGACTTGTAAATTGTTTACCCGAAACCAGCGGTATCAATTAACTACTAATAAATGTAATCGCTTCATCTAAAACTTTCACAGTTCCATATTTTAAAAAAAGCCCGTATGGAATGGTACTGTCATTGTTAGACGAGCAGTATCTCTCTCAATTGTACGCAGTTATCGTAATTGAGGGGAGGGACGCCGGTGGGGTTGTCCAAGAAAACAATGACGGCGCAAAGAAGGGGGGTCGGAGCGATGTGTCCGTCTTGATAAGCCGACCTGATCCGCAATCAAATCACGATTTTAGACGACGAAACAATGGCGGGTCTGCGGAGATTCGGACAGTCGACAAGCGATATTCGGACGCGCAAAACGGCCCACGACACACCGAGCATTCTCAAATTTAACCCGCTGTTGACAGGGCACATACAATTAATATACACAAAAGAATACTACGCCGTATAACCCCACAGCTAAACACGGTTTTCGTATATACTTGATGAAGTATTAAGGACCAAAAGATAATTGACGTAATAGCAAAACATGTCGGTTGACAACTACATTTTTGTATAGATTGGCGTAACTGGTAGTCGAATATGCCAGCACAGAGCACAGGGGCAGATGGACTTCCGAAGGTATGACAAATGGATATTTTATTGTGTTACTGAACAACACTTTGAAATATCTGTAAATATCTTTAAATAAAAATATTGTTGATAAGGATTTGCTGTGCAAAAGGAAAAAGAGTATTGAATTTTTATCGTATTATAGATGAGGCACTTTCAAAGAACGACCGATTCAAAACAGATGATTATACCTCTAAGGTAAAAGGCTGATTTTTATATTAATTACTATTCTTATATATTGGTAACTAACAGTAATGTAATAATGTGACAATTTGCCAGATGTATTAAGCTTTGAATCACCAATATGAAATCGAGATATTCAAATAGCTATCTATTTAATTTTCCATAAGATAGGAGTGTGAAAAAACGATTAGAAATCGGCATTTATGTAATAATTCAAAAAAAGTATAATGCTTCCATACATCACCGATAAGGTTAAATATCTTATTATTGGACAAGTAAAAAACCGAAATCAATGAAATGTGGCGGATACAGATCGAGATAATGGAAAAAATACAAGTATCTGAAAAAAAGACTTAATTCGTGAGATGACTATGGTTATAGTTAAAAATAGTTAAAAAAAAAAACAGAATCTTTCTAAATTTGCAGCAATATAATTATTGCTTGTAGTGTGAATAAATTATAAAATACTTGTTCAATATTTAATAATTTAATAATAATTCAAATTTAGAACATAGTTAGGAACAAGCGGAGAACGTATTTTTTTGTTTCTGAATTGTGTTCTAAATTCAAATACCTTTCAAGGGATGTATCGCTTCGTTATTTGATATACATAATTAATTTTGAGTACAGTCTTCATATTGCGTCTACACTTTATTAAAGATAACGTCTGTCTTCTTTGAGTAGAATGTTTTCTTGCAATCGTGAACAAAATGTTAAAATGCTTTACGATCCTAATACAAGTTCCTGAAGCTTTGTGATACATATTCATAAATCGGATAAGATTCGCAACGCTTTTATCAAAATCTGTATGAACGGCGCCGCTTTCTTATATCCTCAGGAACGTTCGTAATCAGACTGTCGTTTTATTAAAAACAAAAACAAAACAGAAAGAATGTATGTTTGTTTGCAAGTAACAAAACAGCTTTTGTTTATAGTTTTTAAATAGATACTTGGTTTCGATGTCATACTTTATTTTGCCACAATGCATTCATTAATTAACATGGTACAGAATTTGAATAAATGTCATATGGATTGATTTTGAAAGTTAATGGTTGAATTTGAAAAGGTTCGTAAAATCAATTATCTCTGTTTACCACATCCGCTCTATGAACACGGGCATTTCTTTTAAAGCTAACAAACAGACGCAAAAAAGTGGTATCTTCTTCAAATCTTTCAAAATATTGGATACTAATAATTTTATGGTATAAAGTCGACTTGATGATAAGAATAAGTGAGGATTTTTATATGAATATATTTTTACCACATGTTAATTATGTTTATCAAATAATAGTAGCAGGTGTAGCAAAATAAAGTATGGAGAAGCTTGCTTTTGGTTACAATGATAGAATGGTAGCAATTATGCCAGAAAAGTAGAAAGTATAGGTAAATCAATAATTATCGTAGCCTGTATGTATGTGTGTTGCATTTAGGCAATTTGCAATTTAGCGACTCATAAACAAATACATTAAGCGCATTAAAAATTTATGCCAAACGCATAAACCGAAATGGCCATAAAATTTTCACAAAGGCAATTGAAATGTCGCACATAAAAATGAAACAATGGCAATCTTATTGGGCACTGATGGTAGCTCTTTGCAATTCACGAAAGGACATACACATCACCGAAAACTCGATTGAAAACACTTAATAATTATCAGCAAAATATTTACATAACAGTAGTTATGTCAACTCTCCCGACTAGTTAGTTATACCACTGCGTAAATCGATTCAGTCTTTTTTTTTTATATAGAATCATATTGTACTGACGACTAATTCCTTAAAGAGTTTTGATTATACGATAGCTATTTCGCCATCACGCCATCGTCATGACTATGTTTACCGGATATGCCGAATTGCTTGCATACATATTGGAACACATTAAACTTTAAATCTTCTATACCCTATCCAAGATACTGTTTTTCCATAGAATCAAAAGAAATAAGGCGATTAAAAATAATAAAACATTTTTGTACTTATTGCACAATAAATTTATTTCAATTACGAACTGCGAAACTGGTCCTGATCTAAATCAATATTTTTTGATGGAAAACCTATCTACCAAGTATTGAAAGTGAGCATATTTAAAATGTTAAATAAAGCAATATTTAGATATATTTTATGGTAGTTACAATTAGTGAATCACCAATAGAATATAAATCTTTAATTATTGAGTACATATTTGTAATATTTAAAGAGCTAAAATAATAATTAAAAACCATCTGAATTACGGTACAAAATATAAAATTTAATTGCAATTAATTAATCTTGAACTGAATTAAAGCAATTAAAAATATTGATTTAGCAGTCAGCCTCTGCTTGAAACATCAAAGCGTAGGAGTAAAAAAATAGCTTACTTTGTTCAAGTTAACGGAAATAATGTAAACACTGCTATGAATAAAGAAGAGGCTGTTTTTATTAGACCATCAAAAAGCCATTCGGTGGTTGTGTGTTGTGGTTAAATTAACGTAAAACGCCGTGGAGTGATTGCAAAAATGATTTACAAGGTGACACACAATGGACACAGTAGGAGAAGGTTGGGCTACAATTGCAACTGTGGGGATACGTGACTAGTTTGAGAAGCACCGTAAAAGATATTTTTAGGCGATTTCTATTTACGTACAATGTAATTTATCAAGGATGTTTTTTCTCGTACAGAGCTTATGAGTTGACAGTTGCAAGAGCATTGCAGCTAATTTTTGCGCTCTTTTACTACCGATAATTTTTTATTTTATTTTTAAGCATATCAGTAGATGTATATACATACAATTTAAGGTCAAACTGATTTGCATTTTTTTTTCTCAATTATAATGTAAAACTAAGTGTTTCACTCGGTGAATTTTCTCGGAAATGCAAGTGTTATCAAACAAATAATATTTTTCTTTAATGCTACGACTGCTATTATTTACTAACCAGTATCTTTTGATCCACCTTAGATCATGAAGCAAGCGACGTTACGCCACGCAAGAAGTTACGCCTGTCAATGTGGCCATAGCCAAGTGTGGCCAGAATATGCACTTGGGTAAGAGAAGATGCAAATTGTCAAGACGGTCGAGTAGTAACAAATTATTGGGGGCGTATAATCTCAAATCAAAAGTGCAATTGAAGATCGGCTTGCTTGTGTTTTTATTAATGTTCCTTTCGACTTTTAGAGGACAAAACAACGTAGTCTCTTCTTGTTGATACTTGCGAAAACGTTTATTTTAATGACCCTTTCAATTTCAGGCGAGTAGGATGAACATTGGACCAAGCATGTTGGCGTTTACTTTTATGGACCGAGTCGTGGGTGAGTGTAAATATTCCGGAGATGAGAGCAGATTCACTCGAAACAAACGATAATAATGTATAAAAAATATCGGTCCCTTCCGATTGGTTTGTAATGCAGTATTATCTATCCAAGCGAAGATGAAATGTACTAACGCAAATAATATCAAACGAAAACTTCAACACATTTATGAAATATTTAAAAATGATTTGAATTTGGTATTGTTATTCGATACTTTGCCACGACTATTTTGTTTCTCTTATAATGACGATGTTTTGATTTTGGAATGAATAAAGATTCGATGGATTGGTACTGTAATAAGATATTTGTGGTATTATGAAATCAACACAAAGAAAACATTACTTTTTAAATATGTACATTTCTAGTTGCATATAAGATAATATACTTTTTAAAAAAGCATTAAAGGGTGACTAATCAGTATGGAATCCTGGGGAGCGAAAACCCTCAACACCATATAAAGCTGGTCATCAAAACAAGAAAATATAAAGGCGGGAATGCGGGTAGCGTGATAACCTGTCATTGAGCGCATACCTAAGATACAACAATCTGTACATCAGATTTGAAGACATATAATACAATGACGTATTCCTTTCGATGAGACACGCAGGAAAAATAAAATAGCTTAACAACAGGGTGAGTATTATAAATAAAACGAGACAAAGCATCGCCGATTCGGGAACGCTTCGAGATGCATCGAAGGTGCAGCCGGTTTATTTATCATTAAATCGTCGAGAAAATTGTATAAGCCATACGAGATTAGTGATGGTACAATCAGCATAAAAATAAAATGATAAAAAAGTCCAAATACAAGAAACAATAAATGCGTAAACAATTTAACATGAAAATATGTTGTTTTCATTTCTGTATGTTTTGTATTTAAAATTGAAGCAAATAAAAATGAGTAAAATTAAACAACATACGATTTATGTTTTTATAAAGAACTATAATTCCATAAACAATCGCAAAGACACGAATGACCGTGTTGTCTAAAAAATACATCTAATACTAAAAACGGAGTGTTGCGAGAAACACCTATCTTTTAAAAAAAAAAAAAGAAGTTGAGCAAATAAATGACAAACAAATCTCGTATAAAAACGAATGTTGCATTCAGTTAAATTAGGAGTTTATATTATAATTCAAATTGAAATCGAAAAAACTAACAAAAAAAATACTTTATATATTGCAATCCGTTGGTACTATTATAGATCTAGCATTCTCCAGCTATTTTGCTTTTGTGGGCTTCTGTTCTGTAATTTACTAGTAAATCAGTTTGCTTTCACTAAATGACTGGTTTTGTCCTCGTCAGTTAATTACATGACGAGGGCATAATTAACGGAGGACGATGGCTGAATCAACTGATGAGGAAAAGTTAGTAAGTTATTTCAAGCAAACCGATTTAGTTTTCAGATCGTATCATAAGATAAACCAGAAATTTTTCATAATGTTTAATGAAATTAGTTTATAACATAATAAATTACAAAATTTAAAAGAGTACGAAATGAGAATATTTGGTATCCAATTAATTGAATATTTCAAGACAACATATTCAGCGTGTTTACAAATCAATATATTATAGGTAATGGATGTGATGAAAACGGGGAGAAAGTATCTTGAGAGATCTCGATTGATATGGCTAGCCTATTAACGAATGTCGGATGTGCTCCAGTGGCGTGCGAGAATTTTTCAACAGCCATGTTAGATAATTAATTAAGGTACTGACGCGTAGACGCAATACATCATACTCATTAATTTTCCAACGAAGCTTGAGGTCTTTTGATTCATTTTATTTCGATGTATGTATCAAATCAGTTTAAAGATATTTATTACCATATAAGTTTGTTGTTATCCGTTAGAGAAACTGGTCCTCATCTTGATAATATTATACGTAGAAGATGTACAAAATAATGTGTTTAATTTATTTAATTTAGATATGTATTGCCTTTCCAGCAAGAACAAACAATAAATTAATACCGTAAAAGTAATTTCAGGATGTAGACAAATGGAATTAAAATAAAGCCTCTCTACCTCCTTCAACGAAGACAGAAAAAGATAGAAGGATATAATAATAAAGTAATTGCAATCAATTTCCTGTTAAAAATTTTCAAAAAATTAGAAACAATATTCAAAATGTTAACTTAACCCATTAACCCAAAATCGCCTCGATTCTGACATGAAAAAATAGCTTGGAAAAAGGGTACTTAACTTTTTAAACAGTGTTTGTCATTTTCAGAACTGACATTCGAAATGTCGACGCAAGCATGAAGCGAAATTAAAAAGATTGTAAGTCGTCAAACCTGAACGATTAATACGTTTACAATAAAAAATACAAACCATGTTTTTGAGATGGCAAATGCAGATGAGATTTTGTTTATAATTAAGTATCAAAGAATTTAATGCACTAATAGCTTTTTAATAAGCTGGTTTGACATTGTATAGAGATTAGCACGTCATTGTGCCGAGTGGACTGTCAGTGGTTGCATCCAGTCGTGGAAAGCGAGCAGGAGAGAAAGCAAGCGCGATGCATTCGATATGGGAAAATCGGATACACCGATTCGCATGCAATAAAAACTGCATTCAAATAATAATAATAATAATAATAACACATGATTAATGTGAATTGACACAAGTGGCTTCTGAGCAAACATATTAGGATAATGTCTCACTGTGTGCGATGGCGTTTTTCATAGATAATAATTATTTTTGTTATTGTCTTTGTCTTTGTCATTACTGCGATATATTCCATTATTTGAATTATTGGAATGTTATCGAGATGTAGCAAATGGAGCATATAATTAGAATAAGGGCGAACCAATGATAAGACTTGATCTAGTATGCGAACCGTCCAATCATATTAGATAATAAAACAACATTTTATTCGATAGAAAAGATTTCGTTTTGTACGTATTTATTTGATCTCTAAATAAGTATATTAAATTAATGAACATTAATGATTTTAAAGATATTTTATTCATAATATATTAAGAAGTTTCAATCTATATACATAATATATCAAAATAAATGTTCGTTTGTTTGCACAGTATGCGTTCCCGACTATTCATCCTTTGATGATTTGTTGTGTGGACGTCCACGAAGGTTTATAGTACAGCCATTTTACGATCAGAAAGTTTGCGAAGAAAGCGATCTGCGCGCCACGGCTATCACTTTCATGGCAAATTATATGTCGTGAAATGTATAATTTGGAGACGTTGATTGGTTATTTTTAGGATGCTCTCTGGATGCAAATTTTCCAAGAACTATCTAAGAATTTGTATCCAAAGGCACTTGAATAAACAGAATTAAAACACACACTTTCTTTCTTTGAGTGACATTGTAACGCATGCCGGGTACTCGCTGGTAATGTAAAACATTTGCTTTAATGAAAATTAAAATTGTCGTATTTTGTTTTCTTGAGGGAAAGTCATTGCTGTTTCAAGCGCCATCAGAAGAAAGAAAAAAGGTTTGGAAAAACACTTGTCCAGTATGTTATCTGATATTTTTAATCAATGATTTATGTATGTAGCTATTTATAAAAAATTGTTTGATACTTTGTTACACTTGTAAAAAGAATCACTGTCTCTCACAATACTCGAACTGATAACACAATAAAATGTATAACACAGTCAAGGAGTTTTGTTTAGGATGAACAAATTTGTTTATAAATATGTTACGCGATAAGCAACACATGGAGGCTAAAGTTGACATTTCACTTGAGGATAAGTCGCTGATAAATGCACATTTCTGTCCATAAAACAGTATTTATAAGTTTGGTATGTAATTATATCGGTAGATATTGTGTTTAGTATTATACAAAAATTAAGCATAACCCTTTAATAACTTCCTATAATCTCCATAGCCTGTCCAATGGCTCCAATTGGAATATAAATAATTCAATTACTTGTATGGTAAATGTATGCTAGAATTACATTGAACAATATATATAGTTAACTATAGTAAGAAATCGCACGCATTTTAAAGTATCTACAATTATTTACTTATCCGATGCTGATTGATGATTCTTGGAGTAAAGGCAATGTATTGTTTTTATTTACAAATCTTTTATATGATAGGAATCGGTGAAGATTTTTAACTGATATAACTGAATAGTAAAGATTTGAAGTACTATGTTTCACGTAAGAAATTTAAAGATGTAATAATTTAAATGGATTGATAAACTAGCATGCATTCTTTTTAATTTGTAAATAAATCATTATCATAAATATGAAAATATTGTGAAAAGTTGACAGAACTATACATATAATGCATTTTTATATGCTTTTAAATTTGTTTTCAACAAATAGCAGAGTTAACATCACTAATGATTTATAATAAGCTAAGTGTTGTTTTTAAGAAAATACAAGAAATTAATATGTCACATAATACATTTTTGATATTGATTAGATTTCGTATGATAAACTATTTACTCTTCAAAGAGAATATTTGCAGACAAGTTGTCTACCGCTAAGTAAGCAACGTATAAAGAAACGAACATCTGCGTATCACTTGCAATTAGATATATTAAAATGGCATTGTATTGGAATGAAGATAGTGCATAATAATTTATAAATAAAAAGGTCATTATATTGTGTTATTGGGGCCAATTAAGCATATATAATATATTATTTATTCCAGCGCGTTTTGGTTCGTCATACTGCAAAGAGACAAGATAGTGAGTGCAATCTGAATAAATACTCAAGACGAGAAGGTGTTTTTGACGAATTAATTTCCAGACCAGACGGAAGGCAAATAAACGATCGAAATGTTGTGCATTGATCGATTTCAGAAGTCAAGGCCGGTTGAAATGCTTCCGGCCAAGATACGACTCCGTAACACCAGGCGGAATGGTAGCTTCCTTTTGAAAAACAGAAACACTACCATAAATTGTATGGTAAAAATATTTACGAACAAAAAGAATTTATTTGCAAATAAACTATGGGTAAAAAAATATAGTATGACCAATTATTCAACTACGAGAAAAAACAGCTTTGCGAATGCAGCACAATTAAGAGAGATAAACGTGTATGGCGTCTTTGTCAAGAGTTATGCTATCTTATGAAGTTTATTTAGTAAAGTTTGCCATTTTAGTAGAGTTGACATATAAAATTAGAATGAAAAGGCTAATATTTACATCTACATAATATCTTAGTTCATTTCAGACACTCATATAGCCACCTGAGGCGTGCATTAATATCTTATTTAAAAATAATACTGGGTCAATTCGTTTTAGTGGTTAAGTCGTTAATTTTCTGTTCCTGAGTGCCACGTTCGGGACGGTAAGATACACGAAACGATGGCTTGAGATTTGCATATGTGCAGTTCAAATGTTTATAGTTATCGGTGATTAAGTCCAACTTCTTTAGAGATAGCACACTTGCATGGTGTTAAGCTATTATACAAGAAAATAGCAAAGAATACAGCTTTTGTGGACGTCACAGGTACGTCATGCAATGCAAGCTTGGTTAAAATAATAACATTTATTACATTTACTACCCGACTTATGTAGACAACCTAAAAAAATACACAATCAATGAGCTGAAAATTATGATAAAAAAAATACATTCATGTGCAAGGGTAGTAAAGAAACGGGTGAATGAAAAAAATATGGCTCGACTTGAAAGAAAGGAAAGAATGCATGCGATATTTTAAATTTGTCAACTATGGACAGTTGTCATCGATGATTATGTATATCGAAGAAAAGTGATTAAATTTCAATTGTAAGTACCAAGTTCACTGATATGTGTTTTGTATTGACTTTATTTTGACATTGTGATAGGTTATATTAAAATAACCAATTTGAATCTTTGTCATTAATCACTTACTATGGAGCTAAGATCGGCATAGTAAATTGATGTTTATCGATTATTATTTGTGGAATTTAAAACGGATGTTTAAAAAGAGAGTTTATAAGAGGGATATCTAGGAAAATTATTGAATATACGTAATACGGTAAGAAAAATAACAATGTATTTTAGTTCTACATTAATTATTGTATATATGTATTTGTTGATAGCAACAAATATTTTTGTTACCGTATTATAATGGAGTTCTACCAAGTAAATGCCTACTCAATCAATCAATGAATATAAGTAGATAAGTAATATCCGTTATTATTTTACATTTAAGGCTAATGGTTGATCGGTAGTAGTAAAAAAAAATATTTGAAATGAGACGAAATCACTGGAATTGCTCTTCAAAAAACCGCATTTAAAAATGGAGTATAAACATAAATTTTATATCGAACATACATAAGTGATATCAAGCCCTTTCTGTAGTGCCGATCGGACAGTCACCGACATATCAAAGTCGCCGATCCTTGTGATATAAATAATTATTAAACACAAACGACCTTTAGAGTCAACGTCCTTAAAATAATGATTTGGTAAGAAAAGCAACACAAACACAAAAGTGATCGCACATGCGTAAATAAAACACGAGACACATTCGCACACAAACAAACAAAAGCCGTTTTGGCGGCAACCAGTCGACCACTCGCCGCCGAACGAATCGCAAATTCATCGGCGGAAAATTCGATTCAACCTGTTTGGCGCACGCTGACACACTCAACGCAGTACCTACAACCTTCGCGAAAACTAAAAAGGGGTTGAGTGATACAAATCATCAATGTCCGCATGCGAAGGAAATGTATTCCCAATAAATATTTTTTACAGAAGTACTTTACAGAGAACTGAATGTAATTGAGGAACTCAATTTATAATTTGGTGCTTGATGGAATTCCAATATCAAATTTGAATTGTTTGAATTATGTACTTTTCCATGAGTTTTGATTCTTGCACTTGAAATGCCTGAAGATGCCGAAAGGCGAAACCCGGGTCGTAACTCATGGAAAAGAAAAAAAATTCAAACGATTCAAACTAAATTTATCTTTTCAGGATGTATGGATATGACTCGTGGTAACCACACTGCTTGGATCGAATGGATTTGGAGGGTAATTTTGAATGTTTTTGAACAGGAATCAACACACAACTCTATAAGCACGTTCTATAAAAAGGATGTCAGTTGCAAACGCCAAATTAGTAAAAAAAATTGGCTTATAAGATTGAAGTATTATTGGATGAGTGATTTCACGCGTCATACAAATCTTTTCATCTTTTGATAGTTGAATAAAAACTTACAAAATGGCTACACTATTGCATCGTATGAAACTAAATGAAATTGCTTCGCTCGGCAGAAAAGGCGAAACACTGAGTAACCATTTCACGGGGAATACAGCTCTTAGACACGATTTCAAGCAGGTCGATAAAATATATTATTAACTTTCAATTAAAGATATTGTGAAAGGCGCGTGCATTTTACTGCGTTCGGCATGCAAGGGGTTACCCAATAATAAAATTATGTATGTAGGTATAGCTAACATTCCAAACGTGGTAATCATATGACCGAAAATAATAAAAAGAGACCTTGAAGCGCATGGAACGGGTTGATTAGAAACACAGGTAGGTTACACTCATATTTATTATTTTGCCATTTGATATCTGTATTGTGTATATGTAACAGATTGATATACATACTGGCACAAATGATCATGAATATATTTAATCTCAGTTTTTTTATCCGTTAAATAAAAATAATGACATTACAGCGAGAAATAAAATCTTTATTTCGTTTCTATACTTACTAGTAACTGGCCAATTTAGTAAGAAGGTCAATGACTCTTATTTATTTTATATGCCTTTAGCTAAAATAATACAAATAAGGTATGTTGATAAATAACGTGTCTTTTCAATAAATACATTAATATTTTACCATCCTGTCAGTGATCAACTATAATTCTGAAAATAAATTTAAAAAAAAAACACTTTTGCATTACTTCCAAATATATTTTAATGATCAGAACCGGTTTCGCATCAATCGATATTAGTTAAATATTAAGCCTCTCCAACAAAAATTGTAAATTAACACTTATTCGAATGAATTAGCATTTACTTGGTAGAACTCTATCACAAGGTGAAAAAATAACAAGGTATTTTAGTTCTGCGAAAATACATCGTTATTTTTGCGTAAGTTAACAACTTTTTGTAGTTTTTATAGTTTATTTTTACGTAAAATTAATTAAATAAATATTAACTGTATTCATAAAACCTATAGAAACTTTGCCATGTTGGTTCAATTTCATATCTCGAAGTATGTCGGGCTTAAGAGATGAAAACAGTCACTGGAATTTTATGTGTTGTATTTTTAAGTTTGATAAATTTCAAGGAACTATTTTATAAAGATGGCTACAAAACTGTTTCCTAGAAATGTGATTTAACAAGAAATGAAATGTGTACTGAAAAGACCTCGCTTTTGATTGACCCACTTTCAGCATCCAACTAACGGTATTTATACCACCAAACAAGGAAAAACTGGGATTAAAATAAATACGGAAAAAAGCTGCACGAAAGTCGCATAGAAACAAAACGAGAAAAAAATATTCGAGCTTTCGAACGATTCCAACAACTCTGGAGATGGCTGTCCAGTATTCCAAGAACTGAATATTGTATGTGAAATTAGAAAATGATAATTATATATAATACAATATGGGATACTAACGGAAAACAGTATTATAGAGAGAAAGTTTGTAATTTTAATTGAATATCGTAGTGCGGTGGGACCCGATCAATCTCATATTGATAATCGAATATTTTCTTCAAATGATCACGAATGATTTGATGAGATTAGTTTACGGCTGATTTACTTTAACTGATTTCGTAGGCGAGTGGTTAACGCTGTCGGATATGCTTCTTATTCGTATGTCTATGGAAAAAATATTAATGCATCGATTTAAGAACTTGTGCGAAGTCAAGGTTATCTGCGATGCTAGCATTTGTTTCCAACCATCTAACTAACCAACATGGTCTTCCCTATATCCATCGTTCTACATAACCCTTGACGAAAAAGAAGAGCTTGAATAGCGACTGAATAACAGGCAGTATTAGTACTAAAAATGTGTATAATCAAATTCCTAGTTTATAAATTCCGTCTAAAGACTAACCCAGGACGACGGAAATGTCTTTTTTGCAAGTTTAGCCGTAGTGTAACTAACCTTTGAGTACATAATAAAACAAAGGAAAATACTTTTGTTTATTTTTGATAACAATAGTGTATTTAATATATTGTAAGTTATAAAAGGTAGTGAACAATAATGCAGGTTTTGCGAAATGAGTCCTGGGAAATATTTCTCATGGCAAGAACGATGTTTCGATTGCCATTTGATGTCGTTAGCCTTGCACCCTTGAACGACGAGATGCAAGACCAATCTCTTCGGACTGAAGACCTTCAATATATTTCGTTCGGAATGCAAGAGGCAGCTTCTCCAAGTGCGATCGTAAGTGGTTAATAGACGTATAATTAAAGCACATAAAATTTCAATCGAATCGTGCATAAATAATATATATAATGAATTGATCTAGTTCTTACTGAATAATTACTATGAACGTGATAAAACATTTCGTAAAGATGTTATCAGGTACAGTACAATTTAAAATCAAGATAATAGAATAAATAAATTGTCGATCGCTGTAGCCGAGTGGTACCGTTTTCATTTATCATATAGATTTATATTATAGGTGGAATGACATTATAATAAAAATAATATTTTTTTTTAGTACTTATTCCACATCTCAGTTGTTAATGCTCGCTATGAGCAAAACCGGTCCTGATATAATAAATTTAACGTGGAATAAGTACTGGAAATGTTTTATTATTTTTATTAGCCTAACTAAAAACTTAAAAGTGTGGTTGAGCGATTGGCTAGCAAGTAATTCTTCATGTATTAAATTATTATCTTATATTAAAATAACCAGAATAGATAACATATTTAACTGTTAACCATCACAATTTCGTTGTTCGCGAGAATTTTCAATTGATGAAACATACATTCAAATAGATTTATTAAAGTATGAAGGTTTAATAATGTATTACTTTTTTATATGTATAAGCCATTTAAGATTATTTTAAAATATCGTTCATTACTGTTTCAATTCACTGCCATTCAACAAATGGCTAATTTGTTGCATAAAAGCAGATATAAATACTAAAATGGAACGATATTTATTTAATACGTTTCAGTCTGCTTAAGTAGAACAGGTAATTGCTCTTACAATAGAAATTCTTGTCGCAATAAATAGAGAACATATTGTAAGAAACTGCTTTATCGGTAATATATCACGATCGATCTGAAATAATATCAAGTTTTCGCTGGCGCGGCTCGCTTGCGTGCCCGGCGTGATCTTGACATTTTTTAATAGCGATGTTTTTAAATCGTTCATGTAAGAACAGGTAGACCAGACCGACTACGAGTAACCCACCAACCAACGAGCATTGAGAAAACGATCTTGACTTTTTAGACGCTGGCAATATTATCTCGGGAATTAATCGCAAGAAAACCATGCATCGGCGCTCAGAGAAAACAAGTGATTAGGTGAATAGTTAAGATAAACTATTTATTAAAATTTGAACGGTTATATTTTATAATATTAATTAAAATCTTTTTTTTGGGATGTCCAAGTTCGTGAGTTTAAAATTAAGCCAGAGCAAAAATATACATGTACTGTTTTTGTCATATGGAAGTTTGAACGCGATCATATTATTCAACATACAAGGCAGATTTATTTGGGAAAAACATAATGTATTCTTTTGGAGAATTCATTTGATGGATTCGGCGGTAACTTTGTGAAAGTTTATTTTAATATAAAATTAAAAACAACTAAGTTTACTACACGTATTGTGTGACAAATATAAAGTAATTGCGTATAAAAAGAGTAATTACTAAAACAACCGTTCGATAGTAGGTATGAAGATGCTTCTTGAAGAGGCGAAACACGGGTCACTGTCACAGGATACGAGGAATACACGAAGTTATTAATCAATAAATCTATTTCTAATTTTATATTCTTTTTGGAGAACTTTTTAAGTATTTCTTGTCCTTCAAACATTTGCTCCATAAAATATTGAAATTAAATGTGTTGTACATCTAGGTTAGCCAATATTGATAACTAATTATAACTGTATTCTAATATTCTAAATTTCTATTAAGGAGATTGGATGTTCGATATGATGCAAACAAGTTTTTCGATGTATGTAATAAAATATATAAAATACGGTGGGTCGCAAAGTTTTTAATTTTCGATGAAAGCAGTATTTATCTTTATAATTATGATGCAAATCACGTGCTTGTCTTATGTCAGTAAATTAAAATATAAGATACTGAAAGTCTAAGTTTATTGAGTTTGTAAACCAAACTGGTATACTTACTATATAATAAATCAATTATGTATATAAAGCCTAAATGTATACAGCCTTCAGAAAGTAGGCCAAAACAACTAGGTACGCAAAACATTTTTTCTGTCTGACAACCAGTGTGCATGGTTGAATAGTCAATGACAAAAAAACGTTTAGCGAATATTTAAAAAAAATTGTAGAAGTTTTAATATTTATCTATGACAATTCAAAGAAAAAAGTGTTTAAAATGACTGAATTTCAAACCTTTCGTATACACGTTGTTTTATATAATCACCAAAATTATAAATTTTGAATTTAGACGGTGATTTACAAAAAGTTTTCGTTAATTTCCGTAATTTCCGGTCGGGATTGTGTCAAAAATTATGTTGTGTTCTTATTTATATCCGGTATGAAAAGTCAATTGACTATTACAAATTTATTGCAACCCTTCTTTTACTTTTGATTTGGTTACCATAAAAATTTTGAACACTAGAAAAAACTACAATTTTAAATGCGTGATGACCATAGTAACATAAAGATTGTTGTACACGTGCGAATACTAGAAAAAAGTATTAAAGACAGCTTAACGTGACTTTTTTATATTTCATAATAGTGAAATGGCAGTAAATAAATTATCAATGATTTATTGAACACTGAAATAATTTGCAGTGTTATATATGGCAACATAAATCAAACATGAATTATATTTGTATGCAAGAGGGCGGTGCAAAAGCGATAGAAGCACTGCCGCAAATTGAGGCGATGGTAAATTATTATTTGGTACCTGTATCTTTACTTTTCACCATTAACGATAGTGAATAAGAATATATGTGCGGGCCGAAGGAAAATGGCGCAAGGTTAGCAATAGTCGTCAGCCACTTTGACTAAACTGTTAGTGGCGCAAAATTACAATTGTTTGCCAAACGAATTATGCAACGCGAGTGGACTATTCTCTATTTTAAGCGCTAGTAAAAACTATGCAATAATACATGCATTCAGTTACGCGATGCTTGATTATTCTGTAATGGTTAACCTTTTCAGCTCGCCGTGTCTAAATTCTGTAAAAAACTAGCTTCACTCGGATGCCGTGTGACATATAGAAATATCAATGTTTTCGCAGACCTAATAAATGATAGACTTTTGATATTCAACTAATTAGTTGTGATGTTTTTTTAAATCAAAAACAAATAATCGTTTACCTAAGAAGCTTATTTTTTAAATTTTTAAAACTACTTTTCAGATTTATTTTCCTGATGAACTTATCGGCACTGTGTCTCATGTTATCAACTCTTCTATCAAAGTGGATCATCAGAATATCTCGAAATATGTAACGACATCTGCGATTCTAGAGAAATTGTAAAAAAAATACAATTATGTTTGTATCTTGTTTATTCATTCCGTATTCTTGTGTTCAGTATCATTAATCATTATGTTTGATAACAGGTCTATTCAGAAGTGCGATTAATAATAGGATCTTCATTTTACATATCGAGTAATGGAACGGGTTATAAGAAGAGATTCTTTGATAAATTCTCCTTGGCTGTGGGGTTTTCCATGCTGTGATGCGTGTCACCCAAAATAGCTTGGCATTTCACCTCTGATACGCGGGTCGTCGACTGCTCATCACTGGCGTAACTAATAACAGCTGATTAAAACCAACTTCTCTACACAATTATGAAATATTGTCATATCTTCAATACTTAAAAGTAAGCACAATTTTCACTTATGCATATCAATTTTCTGTATTTGTATATCCATGTATGGGGTACGGATTTGTGCGATTTAAGCTCAAAAAAGAAACTAAAATAAAATATTTACAATTGGGACCCAGTGAGATAAACTTCTAAACATATGTTGAATGTTGGTAAAGTTACTAAGAAAAATTAAAAAATTGCGTTTTATATTCAGTTTGTGTCTAGGACTATGTTGTGCAATCTATTTAAATAGAATATTGCATTGAAAACTTTTCCGAATGGAAACCGTCATTTAATTTTGAATTTTCTAAGATAGAGGTCACAATTTTAATGATCAGAATTTGATATAACAGATTACGTATCCGTTGAAACCTTGTCAAATTAAATTTATTGAATAATATGCAAAACAGTTTCAAATTAAAACAACTTGAAGCCATTTAAATGGTTTTTAAAATATCAAGCCACTAGCAACAACAAAAATGTAGAACGATGTGCTTTCGGCGAGGTTAGACAATTAGCCACTGCATCTGTTAATAGATAAATTAATGAATACAAAAATAAAAGGAAATAAATATAGATTCATAGTTACGTATCAGTTTCAACGGTGACCTACATATGTAAATAATCAAAAATTTGAACGGCTTCTCCGTAAGAGACATCAACGCCAGTGGACACACAAAACTCTTAATGAATAAAAGTCTTGACATGTTGCCGTAATTTCATTCGTAATATAGAAGTCGTACATTTGCGTGAATCTATGAATAAAATAAATGTATGAAGATAAAACGGTTGGAAAATTTTCATTATCAATACGGCCATGAAAGAAATGAGTTCACTATTATTTATTTGTGTACGCTGGAGTCGCGATGATAATATTTTACTTGCGTTCTTGTTTTTTTTTAATACGCCCGACGCTACGGCGTGTCGTGGAATGAAAATTTTAAAATAAACGATGATATTTGCATACAGTGACAACAAGTAAAAAGCAGATAAAACGCTATAAAATCCATGAATATACACTTCTGAAGCAAGTATATAAATGAAAGAATTTAAAGCAATTGAAATTTTTCAAATGATGCATATCAAAGAATTCTAAATATCTACTAATTATAGACTAACGGATTAGCTAAAAACGAATACATTGAGCAGGTCTTCATAATTTCTTAAAAATATTTTATCCAAAAATGGGTACCCCACCAAAAATAATGTTACTTTTCATAAGTAAGTTTTTTTCTTTTACCATGTCCGCTCCCAACTAGGGGCATATGGACTCCTCACGGAGTTTATCTCAACATATATTTTTCAATGAGAACTGCTTTGTTACTCAGTTGCTCAGTTTATTCTTGTTTAAGTTTATTTACATACATTTTAGTAAACAAACCAAAAAAAAAATTGAAAATTTTGCAGCAAAATAACAAGAGATATAACACCAATCAATTAACTATTGCATATGAATTGCCAGTAAGTAATCTATAGAAAATAATATTGAAATATCCACGATTATCAGGTGTCGTTATTCAAAATTACACCGCCTGATATGAAGAGCGTACATTTAAAATTCAGAGATCACCCTACCTTTCTCAATTACAATCTCGGTCACAGCGACGAAGAAAAAAAGAACAATCGGAAACGCGAAGTTAGCTATTTGCGGTCGGATCTAACGGGAAAAGTTTCTCAGAAATACGAAAATGAAAATAGTTGCATATTATTAAATTTTATAGACAGGCAAGCAGGTATCACTCAGCTAGTTTCAAACATAAACGACCTTAAATCTCCAATCGAGTTTTCCTTGACTATTACTGTTTCGACATTGGTAACTGTTAACACTAAAAATTATCAAATATTACACAAATAAAATAGCCATATTGAACCAAAGAAAAACACAACACTTAAATAAATTGTGTGTTATAGGAGTGTTATATTGTGAGTTAATATCCGTTACGTAATGTAGCTAGATTCTATGCGAGTAATAGTTTTTTTTATAGAAATACTACGTGGGACGAACAAAACATATCTAATTTACAATAAATTGCTTTCCATTTCGCAAAAACGAAATTGAATGTAAATATTTTACCCATGTGTATATTCATATTACCAACAAAGAAGATTATTTGTGAAAATGCAAGTATATTGACAATATCATTGGTATTTTGGAGAAAGAGAAACTTTTATCAACTTTTAAAAACTCGGATGACTTCGATAAACGTATCATTATGATTTTGCTGCCGTCCGCTTCACATGAGTACGGAAGGTGAATTTTAAATGAGTAAATCGGTATATATATTTTGATATTGTTTGAATATAAGCGGGGGAACAGTGCACCATTGCACCATTACAAGAGCCGTTTCATCTATCAATCAAATCACGATACAAATATTATAATAATATGCATGAAGACTACATGATACGATACGTCATGTTGGAAGGTCGCATTCATGATACTTATGTAAGACATTCTGACACAAGATGCAAGGAAATTATTTTGGTAATGAAAAACAAATAATCCTGTTAAATCACCGCAAGTTTCCCAGTTTTCAAACACACGGTGTGTCAGTGTATTTAATCTCCTAAAAATCTGCTGCCATCGCGAATAAATGCATTCGTATAATTATCATGTTGGCTTCGCCTAATATTGATATTTGCGACGGAAAAATAATAAAAAAAATATGTTATATTGATTATGTGAGACAATTTGGATATTTTATCTGATTGTGTGTTTTGGGAAAACCTCATATTGCAAGGCTATATCCGACTAGGTGAATCATTTGCGTTTTGGGTTATATTCACGGAAATTTGAATCAGGCTATTTTTTGCCACAGATCTGTAAAAGATAACCTAGCTTATGTCTATTATATATGCATTTTGTGATATTTCCTAATGTTTAATATAAATCAATATGAATAAATTCGAATAGGTTAATAGCTTATGTTAAATTATATAAGGAGTGGGGAAAATAGTCGGTCTCCGCTTCAACGATTTAGTTTTGTTTGTAAACTTTAGATTGTTGTGAAGTGTTCAATCTAAATAAATATCATTTATATTTGGATTAAAAAGATTCTCCAATACTCAATGAAGCTTTAAAAAACTTATTAAAATACAATATGACTTTTGTTTGAATAATTATTTGACTAAATTTTGAAGAAGTTATATGCAACTCTTTGAAGGCAGGAGTATTTGTGTCGTTAAAAATCCCTTCCCACCCTTCAGGGCACAAAAGCGATTAGCTAACAACTAGTCCTGTACTATCCATCGTATTATTTCAATCCCTACTTTTTTTAAAAAGAGAGGTTGCGCAACTGAGCAACAAGCAGTTCTCGTGCTAAAAATGCTGAGATAAACTTCGTGAGGAGTTCGTATGTTCACATTTTGGCAAACATGGATAAATTATACCCAACAGGATTGTCATTCTAGCAATCACTATCTCCAATAGAAAGAATACGAGAAATTATCATTTATATTGGGAAGACGAAGTTTTAATACGGATTAAGTATCGCTGATGTATTCACTAGTGAATCATTTCTGAATGTGTGGAAGACATTGAAAGAAAACTGAAATGAAAACGTTAACTCTTATATTTGAATACATAATATAGATCACGTCTGCTTGATCGCAGTAAAGCCTTACAGCATTGAATGTTGGACCGAGTTCGTGACTGGACCGATTTCTTTCCAAGTCATCCACGAGTTTAAATATCAAATAAGTAATGCGAAAACTAGTTTTTGAAATACGCTCAGAGCTATTTGTACCTATAACATATTCCAAATCTGAATAATCATGATGTAATAATCTTATACCTACATCGAGGCTAAAGTTTAATCATAATTCGAGCCACTGGTAAGGTAACAGAGGAGAATCGTGTACGTGTTATAGAGTAAATATTTAGCTACGGTCTCAAGTATAGCATTTAACGTGAGCATTGCTTCAGATAAACTGTAAGCAATGGAAGTCTGAAGGTATGTTTGGATTGACTGAGATTTTCTTTAAATACTCATCTCAGTTAAGAGGAAGTGAACTGTACAGTATGACATCATATAAATAAATGCACGGTCTGACGTCGCTCAATATCGTGAAACTATTTGCGTAGTTTATTTAACCCATACGAAGCCATTTTAAAAATCTATTATGTGACATAAGTCTACCGTTTGTTAAAAATTAATTTAGAAAATTACAAATCACAGTAAATATTGTTGATATGTTTGTAAAAATATACATGGTATCATTTATACCTTAATTTAATTCATTGGAATGAATGGCAAATTAAAAATTTTCATAACTTGAATTATTTTAGTACATAGAGAAATAAAAATAATAATACATTTTTAGTACTTTTTCCACATAAAATTTATTTGATCAGGACCGGTTTCGCTCATGGCGAGCATTTTCAACTGATAAGGAATACAATAAAACAGTGATATTTATACAAAAGTTAAGTATGAAAAACAAGGTATGACAAACAATTGGTAAAACAAATAAGCAAATAAATCATAGAGAAATAATGAATATGTTCGAGAACTAGATGTTAACAATACACGATCATTAGTTATGTAATACAGCTAACATCAACAGCTGTTGATAGAAGATTGCAACAAGGGATGAAGGCGATTGATTCAAAAGCTAGAAATATGAACAAACAAAGATTCGGGATTAAATATAAGAGGCATAGAGCGGTAGCAATTGGGCCTAAGCATCTCTATAATAATATTTATATTTGCGTGTTCTTCAATGCTATCTTATCGAAAATTTATTAATAAAGGAGTCTTTTGATACAAACCATTATAAAAAATAATATCTAGATATTATAGCTACTCTGCTTTTAATATTGATTTATTGAATCATCAACGATTAAACTTCCTTAAATTCATTTATCTTTATATTTAATTGAGTATGCATTAAGCTCACGACTAGGACGGCAAATGTGTGGGAAGTTGGTATTAATATATAATCATATAAATTTGCATAATTCAAAGTGATTCCAGATAAATAATCGAGTTTAATCACGGCCGATGGAAAACACAGTCGATCAAACAAAAGTCCTTAAATTATCCGAGCTGAAATGTCATAATCATTGCAAAACTTGCAGAATAAAAATAAATTAATTCGGAAATAGATGGCTAGATAATCGAAGACGGTGCGAAGTGAGGGATAAATGTTTCTTCAAAATAGTGTTGCAGCATACTTAGCAATAAGAAATGCCTATTGTCACTTAGTCATAGATGATCAGAGTTGAGATTTATTCGTCTAAGAAGTCGCAATGTTCAGTGAGGCAGTAATAGAGCGAAAAATCACCACTGTACTAGACAGATACCAGAAATACATAGATACCATAAATTTTAATAAACTTTTAGAAGCACATCACCCAAAATATTGTTAACAACAAGCGATTGTCTATACCGAACAATTTGTATAATAATTATTTGGTATATAGGCATTTCTATCACTAAGCCCCACATATTATTTATCAACCAACAATATATATTAGTGAAAGGCACTTAAACTTAAATTCAAATACATTCGTAAGCTTTGATTCTTATGAGAATTATTAATATCTATAAATGCAAAAGGTAAACTAATTTAATAATAATTATAAGAATCCATCGTGTCTATTAAAAATTTTGCAAACACGCTAATAATATGATTGCATCACGTTATGAAACGGTGCCCTTGAATTGGTTCCCCTACCGCGAAGAGCAAAAATTCTCTCTCCCAAGTTCAAGGTTGGAAACGACCGAAATTCTTGAAACAAAAGCCGGACGGGAGAAGCAAAAAAAAACAGCGCGCCCCATTTTGCGCCGCCGTCGACAGGTGCATCCGATGCGCGCTGCGGTTCCGATGCACGCGGGCGCGAGGCAAGAGGGGGCCCTTAACACGCTAGCCAACCGCTGTGACAGTGACTGATAAACTGGCAGGCGCTCGATAGCAAATAGTAAAATTGTTTTTTAATTTATTATAATGCAAACGGCCATAACAATCCGAGACAATGATACTATGCTCACATAAGTTAATCAATGAGTTCTTTTGGTTTAGTTAAACGGTTATTATTGTACCAATGACATTGATACAACCATATTCATATGCCAGTTATCTTATCCTCAAATGAAGTGCGAGGTATTTATTGTTTTATGATTTATTTTAAATAATTGTGTGCAGTACAAATTTGATTTCGACTTGTTTCTATATTGTAAAGTAATAGTAAGTTGGAATTTAGCGGATCGGACTTATTTCAGCAATGCATTTATTAGGTCATACGTGTATTGATTACTAGCCCAACAAGTGAAAAGAGTATCAATTTAATGTTAATTGAAAGTGATTTTGTATGTGGATAAAGCTCGGCATCGATCTTATAACCTAGCAATAAGAAGAAATGTAAAATTTCGAACTGAAAAAGTATGAAATCTTGAAATAACTGCTCTATTTACGGGCACCGGTTTGAATTATTAAACATGAGTGTTGAATGGTAATCAGTGAAGGGTGATATCATATTGCTGATGTAATCCGATTCCCCATAGAGGGAGTGCAGCTTAAAAGTTCCGGCATCGCTGCCCTATAAAACCACCATGGCATGCATTCGGTAAAAACCCGATCACCTTGAACTGTCGCGAATTTTTTGCCCCAAACACGTGCGCCCTCGAAATTCGGCCGAAGGTCAAACGGCCCTGCATACATTTGCATGTGTGTGTTTTTTAATTTGGGGCAGCCGGGATGCGGGCCGTTTTCTTTTTATTTCATTTTATTATTTCACCAGCGCACGGAAGAAAAGAAAGGGTTTTTTTTACTGTATACGTATTCGTATTAGGGTTAAAATCTGATATTTTTCTTCCCTTGTTTCGTTCAAAGCTGTGCCCGAATTATTTAAATATATTTTATCACTTTTACGTCATCTGTTCTCATGGTAGAAGGGGCACAATATTTTCTTTTATTATAACGAGAAGCTGTACAATGGACGAGAAGAAATATGCCATTGTTTCGACTGTACATAAATCAATTTTTTTATGTGTATTCCATTTAAACTCTATGGTTGAAAATTCGAAAAACATCACAGGGTTTAATTAGACATCTTTACAGTATAATTTTAATAAAACGCCGTGTTGCCATGTTTTAATAAAGCAGATAATGTTACCATAAACCCCCTACCCGCCACCGAGTTGAACCTTTGCTTGATTTGAATTAATAAACAAAAGGCCGAAAACAATTATAAAAAAACATACTAACGTTTTTAAAATTTTTCATTCAACAATATTTATTTACTTTCATTAAAACATCGTCGAAAAAAATACTATACTACAATAAATACGCAGTTCAAAAGAAAAGTGGTATATTGCATACGATTAGTAATGACGCTCAGGGCGTCAATTTAGAAGATGCACTTACATATTATAAATTGAGTTCTTATGTACGAACATTTAAAACTTATTAACAGCTCAATGTCACATTCTTGTTCAGTAGAGTTGATAATTGCAACTAAATGGTTCATTGTAATATATACATAATAAAGCGTAATATATTTTCAACCGTGTATTTCGAAATCAGTTCATTTTAAGTAGGTATGCAATACATTTTTAATACGAAAATTAATATAAGGATGAAATAAATCTGGGAAACGTAAAAGACTAGCGTAATTCATTTCTCTTTCTTTCACACACACACTCAGTATGTCTTTTTTGTCTCGCTCTTTTGACATTAGTTGCAGTTTATGTCCATGCCATGTATCTCTTATTTTCTATTTATTAATCTCCGTGTATGTCCTCATTATTAGAAATATTTGTTTATTTTTGGGTTGAAAATAATTAATAAAGTCCACTAAAACAAATCTAAAGAATAATATGTCAATGAATAGGAAATATACACTTTCAAAAAAGTGTGGAATTGAATGTAAAATGTTTACATTAAGTCGTTGTGTGGTCTAATTAATATTTCTTTATATGTATTATTTAATTAATATATATGATCGTGCAACGTTGTAATAATAAATTCTTTAAAGGGAAGTATGACCGTACAATAAATAATGGAAGGTGAGAAGGGTGGGCTACACTCAACATTACAGCGGTATTTAGGGGTACTTAGTTCGGTTTGATTTGACAGCTGACTGCAATAAGCATTTTATGAAGTTTAAATTCAATGATACATATTTTTGTTGCTATGGGAATGGAATAACAAACAAGATTGGAACTAGTCCATCCGATATTCTTGGAATTAAACTTTCATAATATGGAAAGTAGGTGATCTCGAGGAGCGATAAAAGAAATTGAAGATTACGGATGACGTTCAATATTCGAACACACGACCCGAATAATGTTTGTAAGTAAATAACCGAAAATGGGGTACATAAGAAAGCGGCTTACACCCATGCAAATATGTATATTTCAGATACCCGTTTCCCATTCATGAAATTCAAGTATAACACTTTATCAAATTTAAATCGTTGAAGTATTATCGCTAACGAACCGGGTTTCGGATTTCGGCATCTTCAGGCGTTTAAAGTGCATGCATGAACTTGAACTGACAAAACCCGAGTCGCAACCAACAAAACTCAAGGATAAGCACAAAATTCAAACGATTCAAATTTGATATTGAAATTCAATCAAGCAACTTTAGTCGACATCCTGAGTTACAATTTATATTAAAATAAGGTTATTCCTTCTATTATGGCACTTATATATACTAGCACTAGCAGATCGAGATTAAAATTATAATATATGCACTAGTACGACAGTGGTTGCCAAATATAATTCAAACTAACTGGTATTTACGGAATTCTTGCACCTTTTTTCATATATAATTCAATGATTATTATTACAGCTTTAGAATCTAATGCAGCATCTGAAATAGTGATCGCAGCAATTGTCACGTGCATAAACAGCTATAAATTGAATCGATGACAATATAATGAATCGAAACGACAATATTTGCATTTAGTTGAGTCATCTCCGAATACATTACAGATCACTATAATGCGGACGAATCTATTATTTATCTAATTCTAGCCTGGGATGTGAGTCATGTAATCCCCTCACTGAATCCCCAATGTGCAGAGCGATGCATGTGCGATTTTTTTACATTTTGTCACAAGGGGTGGAAAATACCCAGATACACTAAAAATACGTTTGTAGGCAATTAATTGCACGGTCTACAAAAATGTGCCAAATTTATTTATTTACTATCTGCTTTTAATCTTCTGGTATAATTCTTTAAAAGTTTGCCAGTTGACAATTTTACTAAAACATAAAAAATATTAAGGACACGGGTTTTCTGTGACGTCGCCAAATTAAACAGTCAAATAAAAACAATATACACTACAATGTATTTTCGTTTTTTCTAATTGCCTTATTAAAATGCCGTTTTTAAATGCATATGGGTCGCGGGTCACATGGCTTATATAAAAAGGTTGGGAGCCTATGATTTAGAATGTGAATTTCTTATGTCATTGGAAGAACATAACAAACATTTATAATTTTGTAATGTTGACGTCATTAGCAGTATCATTATTGCTGGTTTGTTTCTATCCACACCTCTTTGATTCCCGTTTTTTTATAATATTATATACATATCATGTAAGAATATTAGATTCATGCGTACTTTATTATTTAAACAACTTTTGTGATAGTAAGATACTCTGAAGAAGTAATACGGTGAAAAAAATGACAATGTACATATTTTAATTCTACAGAAATTATTTTAGATATTTGTTGATAAGTATTTCGGCTTACGCCATCGTCAGAACTAATGTGGAACACCAAACGTGGAATATGTTTTTATAACTATATATATATCAAACATTCATTAGTGATTTCAATGAAAAATAATGTGTTTTTTATATTAAACATGAGTTTTTAAAATGGCTCGTATTTATAGACCGTGCTATATCAAAACAGTGTAAACACCAGTATAATAAAACGAATAAAATAACTAAACAATAAATAAATAGAAGTTTAATATTTAATTAAGCTTAAATTTGTTTTTAGGTTGATTGTGTTGCTAGATATGACAGATGTATGTTTCGCCTCTTTGAGAAACATCTTCTGACTTAACGTGTGAAACTAAATGAGCATAAAATGGAACCGTCCGATAATCATATGTTTACCGTAAGTATAGCCGCCATAAAACGGTCGTAAAAGGGTTCAGCTTTTAAAATTATGTTGTTGATGCTTCAAGGGTTATCAATTAACATATTTGTTCGATATGTGGTATAAATTAATATATACGGTGCACGATTTAGACGGGTATGTTCATTTACTTAAAAACTCTATGGTAATAAACAAGTTCTAAGAATGATCGTAGGGTCCGTGGTGCAGTGGTCAATGTCGTTGGCAACGGAATTTTTTCAGTCGGTTTATCGACTCTGTTCGAAGGCAGGGATGTTTGTGTTGTTATTAAACCCTTTCCACCCGTGCTATACGCGTGCGGGGGGTAACGATATCGACTAGCTAACCACTTGTCCCGTCCTAGTCCTCCTATTCTTCAAATGACCACTGTCTTCGAAAAAGAACGGTTGGGTAACTTAGTAACAAGAATTTATATATTAATATATAAAAACAGCGTCCATATGCTCCACATCGAGACAAGGTTGACAAGCGGACAAGGTTGAAAAACAAAAAAATGAAAAGAAAACGCAATTTGATATAGACTTCACTTTAAATACGACGGCTCGATATACATGAGCATATGATACAATCCTTAAATAATAATGCCCGATAGTATTTGGCTGAATATATAATGGATCCAGTTCGGATGAATGCTGATAAAAGAAATGCTTATTACCTGAAGAGACTGATCCATTTTCAGATTTGGGCGTATTTGGAGTGTGAGGAAGTGCCATCGGAGGCAGCGGTAAAGCTAGAGGTAGGGGCAGCATCGGTTGAGGAGGGGCACATCCTCCGAGAGGACCCAACACAGCACCGTGCCCCCCGTAACCCAACGGGAGAGCTTCTTCGTACCCCCAAAGTTCTAATTCTCCATATTCCGGAGACCCCAACGATTCCGGAGACATGACCATGGCTGGAGATATTAATGCCGATGAAGATGTCACTTCTGTCGAGCTGTCTTCCAGCATCCTCAGCGTCTGGAAGCCACCGTTGTTCGACCAGCGACGTTTCATTTTTGACACTTATTAACACAAAAGTCGAAACACTTCACTTGAAAAATGTCTTAGAAAGGAGTCTAATTTGGACGCAATATAACTCAATCACTGCACTCAATTATATTAACAACAATTTAATTTATTTTAATATTAAAAGATGTTGGACGGATTTAAAAATAAAAGAAAGTACAGCACTGATGTAGATTATTTACCCAATATAAAACGACAGATAAGTAATCTGTAAATATTTGGGCGGTGCACTTTTATGCTGGAGTAATGTAGTAAATATCCCTGTTACTGTGTTTGAAATTACTTATTACGACGTAAACATGTGTTTATTTAGTTTATACAAGTCAATAATAACTTTAAAAAATGGACGGATATGATGTGAGCATTAATTAGCCGCCACTGAACGCGATGCATTCCGAATGCAGCATATTTGACAGAAAAGCTTTTCCAAAGTTGCACATGTGTAAGGACAGTGCTTCGGTATCTTCCTGTATGCGACTCGATCAAAAAAAAACCGGCAGTAAGCTACAGTACACAGATAAACTTTCGTACTAACTGTACTATTTACAATTGTTGTAAATATATTTTTATAAGTCGTATTTGACAGGTGTTAAGTCATATGTGCCAAACATATAATAACAATAATCCTGAATGTCCAAAAGCACAAGTTATTTTCACAAATGTACACTTTGTTATTATACATAAACAGACACCAATGTTAGGAAGACATATTAAAAATAACACATCACTTGCATTGCTCTGATGAGTGTTTTATAATAAAGCCGGTTTATTTTTATATCACAGTTGTACAATCAACTAACAATAAAAACACACAGAATAACTAATGCAAAATGGACCGATAGTTTTCAAACAAAATTAACTAACGTAGAACACTGTTCGAATGATCTTTGATAATAATAAATAACAACAAGTTGCGGTGTGCCGGCGTGTAGGGAACTTTAGTCGCGACGGCAACGTCGAGCCGGCTGATCGGTACGTGCGCGCGCGCAGCGGCAAAACATGCAATGATGGCGGACGATCACTGCCACGGTCGGATCGCGGTGACGTCACGTCCCCCACCCCGCGAAGCCGCCCGACACGTCACACCCCCTCCCCTGCGCCCTTCGAGGAACCCCTTCCAAACAGCGCGGCCGCGGCAAAGGTGGTTGATGTTAATGCAAGTCCACGGTTATCGTTCGTTCTATGACCGATATTACAATAGCATAGATTTGTGTGTATTGGTGAGTATTCATTCGATGTGTGAGTTCGGCGATGCATTTCGTGAGTAAAAATCTATTTTTCAATTATGTTTACAATTCCATTTGTGCTTGCAATCGGGTCGCTCTTATTTAAATTCGCCAATTCTTTAAACACTGATTTATCGAGTGATTTTTTATTAAAATTTAAATTGATATTATATGCGAAATGCTTTTCAAATGTCATCTTAAAATCTAGCAAGAAGTCAGATATTTAAAATCGATGTACGGTAAAACTGCATAAAATATACATCTAATATAAATATATTATTTTTTGTGGGACAAATAGGCCGTTTCTATTGTCATTAATTCTATTTCTTCACATTCCATTCAGGGTAACCTTAAACTATGCTTAAAAATGATGAGCGGTCATTCCAGCTCCTTATTACATGCAAATGAAAAAGGCGACGATGGACCCTGGCTTGGACATGTGCTACGGATGCCCGAGGGTAGCCTAAATCCTACCTGCCTCATATATCAACTGGAAGGCCGTGAGCTGAGTCCTGGGAGGAAGCAAGGAGTTTGGCGGATGACAGAGAATCTTGGAGTCACCGTGTAGTGGACATATGCTCCAGATATGGACAAATATATATCAAACTATTATTTGACCTTAGTCCGTGATATACTCTATTTTGGGTCCATTTTTATAAATAGAAACACAATTCATAATAATAATGCAATATTGAATACGAAAGATGTATCGACGTTTATAGAGTCGTATGGTATAAGAATTTTAGCACGCGAAATGATGTAATGGGTCTAAATTATGAAGTGTTTATCGAAAAGTTGTTGTGCCAAACAAAACGGTTTGGAAAAAATTATTTTCGTTTGCAGTGCGACTTTCTAGAGAATCATCGTCACGCCATCTTGATGTGAATTTCTATAACAGCGAAATGGCGTGAGATAGAGTGTTCGGAACGGGAGAGAATGTTTAAGGAAAATAAAATACGAGCTTATAAAGTTTGCTTTCCTGACTTCGTGTAAGAAACTGACGTGGCGCGTCAAGAAAAACTAGACTGTTTTCGGACTTAACCATTTCAGCGCCACTGTGACACGTAGTGCGATAAGGAATATTTCAGCTCTAGTAGAATACAAAGTCCACATATCGTTTGATCAAGTGCATAAAAATTCATTTTTCAATAAAATAACAAGCAATCTTAAATCAGTCATTTCTAAAGGCAGGATTATTTTTTTACAATTCTAAGCGTTTAGATTTTCCATTAAATTTGACGGCCTATTTTCATTGTTAAGCATGTATATGCACGAAGTAAAATTATATATATAATAATAAACTAGCGTTAAAAAAGATAAAATCATTCTTAGACTCTAAATACAATATACATGTATATGGAAATAATAGAAGATATAATTTGTACAAAAAGAACCGACTTAATGGAGGTATAAATTCCAGGTAAGTAAAAGATGAAATAATATTAATAAATTGTTCATGTATTTATTGACATTAAAAAAAACATGATTTAATATGGATAAATAGACAGTGCCAAACTTACGAATCAATTGTTGGAAGACTTTCATAGGGTCGAATAAGTTAACAACGTACCTGAAAACAAAAGAAAAACAAATTAAAAGGAATTCAAAATTAAACAAAAAATATCAAATAAGTTCATGTGATTCCATATTTTATTTGAAAATTTAATAATACGTACGATGCCCCGCATCGCATAGTGATCCTTTACCGATTGACCATAAAATATGTTTGTGACAAGACAAACTCGTAGAAACGCAACATAACAGTAATCCTGAATATTCAAAAAGTTATGTTAACATGTTGTCTATTGCTAGAACGTGGACAAAAAAAAATATATTCTGAGTAGCAATCGGCCTGAAAGAGTTAATTGTTTTTAAAGTAGCATCTAGTTTTGATGGCTCTATGCGGTAACCAAGACGTATAATATTTAAATTAATATTATTATAATGAGAGAAACATAATATGAAAAACACTTAGGCCAGAGAGAACTATTGTCCACAAAGCTGGTATGTATTAAAAGTTTTGCCTAAACGTACAGAAAATTATTTTACAATATAAAAAATTCATTATAAGATATGGATTTATAAAGCGAAATTGAAATATAGAAGAAAAGAATTCAAATTTTATAAAGTCTATGAATAGAATTCCATTTAGTAAATAGAATGTAATTCTCCTGAATCCACTGCTTATCAACTGTTGTATATTTCGTTGGCATTCCACATTGAAGGTACAGGTTGCAGACAATGATATAAAGATTGTCAGACTATTTCAGACTAAAATTAATTCAATAGATATCAAATGCTCCGATTTCATCATCATCAAATGATATATTTCACTAGACCAGTTTGAATAAAATAAAATAGCACAGTGTTGATCGTTTCGGATCTTCTTATCAACAAGTTCAAGCTATTGTCATTTAATGTTTTTTTGACTATACGTATTCAAAGTAAAATTGGGATTAAAAGTATCGCAAATTCAATAATGGCATTCATTTCATAATATAATATAAATAAACCTAATTTTTTTTAAATTTTACTAGACACCACACAACAAAATACAGCTTCATTTCAATAATTGCTCCAGGATACCTTAGATTACATTAATTTGAATATGGAAGAAAATTACCAAGTGTACAATAGAAAAATACCCAACGGGACCGTTGGAAAGCTTGTAATCAATCTAAAAATCATTCATTCAACGTTCTGTTCTAATTGTTCGATGTTCGTATGTTTAGGAATGTTATGTTGGAATTTTTTTCTAGGCAATTTTTTGAAAGATAGTGATTTTAGTGGATTCGTGGAAGCTCATTTTTAATACAGTGGAACCCCGATCGTGGTGCGTTCATTTTCTATAGTCCGGGCATTTATTAGTTCATATATAAATCTTTCCCGCATTCATCGTTTCCCACGTTAATCGTTTGTTTTATACGGTCGTAAGAAGTTTTGATGAAAAGACAACCCCATCTAAAGATTACCTTGCATGAAAACTGACACAATTTAATTAGGAAAATATAGGTTGATATTTGTCGGTTGTATTTTCTGGGTTTTAAAGAATACACCGTGAAAAATATTAACAATTGTTGAGGTTAGCCACATTGCCATTTCAGTTCGGGGACACTGATATAGTTCATTTTCGAATTTAATCACCACGGGTAGGTGTATATTTCTACATTATAATTATGTTGTATGTGTTATTTTTTCAGCATCCGCATGGTAAAGCATTGAACTTGGCTGTTATGTAAAGCGATTTTCATTATTTAGTCTGACGGACGCGATGATGTGCGAAAATTCGAAAAAGTTTACCGACAATCGGAAACAATCGGGCTCAAGGTTTCGCGTCGTGACACCGGTAGGGTTGCCCCGTCAACGATTTGGCCTCAATTCTACCCGAGACAATACGAATATTATTTTCAAAGGTTGATTAGCCGATATATAGGTCTTTCAAAGACGCTCGATTTTAAGATGTAAATAAAACTAGTTGTGTATGAGATATCCATTATATTTTTTTTCATATGAAAGAAAGTTTTATTCCGATATAAACAGATTTTCAGTCGATAAATCGATTCCGTATGAAGGCAGTGGGTGTTCATGTTGTTAAAAATACCTTCCCACCATTCCGATCCCAAAGATCCCAAAAAGCGATTAGCTAACCACTAGCCCTGTCCTAGTCCTCGTATCCTTTCAATCCTTACTATTTTGGTAAAGAGATGTTGAGCAACTGAGTAACAAGCAGTTTTCGTAGAAAGAAATGTGTCAAGATAAACTCCGTGAGAAGTCCATATGCTCCAAGTTGAGAGCGGACATATCAAAAAACATAAAAAAATAGATATGATATTTTTTCAATTGCACAATGATGTTGTACTTATTAAGCATCAGCTGTTTAGTAGGAGGACCAGAGTGATATCGCACGCCCCTAGCCACCATGTTAAACTGGCACCAGGAACCATTGCCTGGTCCCATCGACTTACTCTATCGCGAAACAAATGCGCATCGTCATTGCCGTTTCAGTGGTTGATATTCGTGTCCAGCGAGTGGCGTGCCGACGTTTACCCAAGAAATGTCATTTACTGATAACACTTTATTGGAACCGTGTGTATGCTTCAAACAAGAAAAGAAAGAATAAAAAAGCCGACAAACTAACTTAATCGAAGAAAATCATGAAATAGTATAAAATTCAAAAGATTAAAATTTGGTATTGATATTCCATCAAGCACTTTCAGTCTAAATTCTTAATTAATTGTAAGTTATTATTACACAAATAAATGAGCTCTGGTTGAATTGAAACTAACTTGGTGGAACACTATCATATAATTGAGGATTAAAACTGAAGGCACTTGATGATACTTCAATATCAAACGTTTGAACTTTAAACGATCGCAATTAAAATACCTGAAAATTTTAATTTACCCATTCAAATATTTATCCAATTAAATTTAGCGACTTTCTTTTATTCTCATATGAGCGATACAAGCCCTTTACTGTGCGTCCGTTCAAGTTCATTCGTGTACTTGAAATGTCTGAAGATGCTGAAAGTTGAATCACGGGTCGTTGCCATGGAAAAATACAAAATTCAAATGATTCAAATTAACTGTCATCAGGGCTTTTTCCATTTAACGCGGTGGAACGGCGTTCTGGCACCTTTTTACACAGAATTCAAAATCAATTAGATGAAATTTTACTTAAATGATATTTGAATATAATTTTATTTCGAAAAAAGCTTGATATGAAGTGAATTCCGGCACCTATTTTATTTTAAAAAAGCCCTGCATATAATTTTAATTAAAAGTTAGAACTAAATACCATCACGGTATGCAGAAATAGCTGTTAATAATATTTTATAATTCTTGTATAAAAAAAATCTTTGTTATTTTTATCTAATTATTGATTGTTTATTTATTGAAGCGTGTTTGGCGTGAATCCGGCGAACGCCACTGTTGGGGACTTGCGTTTTGCCTCGATACCACCAGCAAAAACTGCCAGTCAACAATAAATAATAATAAAATATGTACAATGCAAACGCAATTAATCATACGGATAAAAAAGGCCCGAATCGAAACGTATCGCCGCAACATAAAGAGAGGAATAAGGTTAATTTTATGCATGATGGAAAAAAGTAAATGTGTTTATGTGTCATTTACCCGTGGACTAGCTTTTTTATACCTATTCAGAAAAGTATTGACTATTTATTTATACAATTACAATTTTACATCGCGGCAGGTTCATAGAAAACGAAATGAAGACGATTTTAGATTGTTTTATTGACTCGTTGAAATTACGTAACAGAATCATTTTGAATCATCTCGTAGTGAATGATGATCAATGTGTATAAGGCGGTATTAACTGTCAGAAATGCTATGAAAGAATTAAATGTTTTAATACTATAATAAATGCGAAGGTATATTTGTTTATTGAATAACTAATCCGATGTTCAGGGTGATGTAGATAGGATAACAGCATGGCAACATTGGTTTGGATTCAAAGTATCGAATACGAAACCATAGATAATAAGTCAATCGTGGATATATCTTAGTACAATGCAATGTGAGTGAATAGCTAAATATCTTTTCCTTTGCAGATGAGGCAACAATAACAGTATCTTTTCAGAGGAGAATATGGTATATCTACAATTTATTTGTATATCCGGTTAGATTAAAATGGAATTAAAAAATGTCGGATATTGGGTAAAAAATTAACAGATAATATGTGCAAATAGCGATTGTGTATTTGTTTGTTTACGTAATTCTGAAGGAGACAATAAAACTATTCCAGCTCTTCCTCGACTATAAGTAGCTTTGTTTTCCTAAAGTAAGAGATGTGTATTAGAATAAGCATAAATCAAATCTTTTCTAATTGTGATTTACAACCTTAAATGGAATATGCATAGTTTCCAAAAAATCATGCACTTATAGTAAATGATATTAATTAGAGTATACGTGTATACTACAAAATACGTTTCGACAAAATTTATCGATTTGATAAAAATTAGCAAAAGCAATAAAACACAGACAATTTTCCGTCAGTAGAATGAAGATAAATGAAGTGTATTTTTAGATTATGATTCAATGTCCGAAATTCTCATGGTGTTGTTTATTAGATATGAAGACTTTTTGTTTCTTCTGAATAAATTACTCGATCAGGTTTTTTATCCGAACTGATTTAATCAAAACATCGCTTAATCTTTGCCAAGTAAAATAATAAATAATACAAAGGAAAAGTAAATTGTATGATACGTAAATAATTGTACATCACTGTAGTTGATTCGGGCGGGTCTTCGAATATTGATGAATGAGTCGATTAAATAGCCGGTCTGGAGATTAATTCAAATTATAAAATTTACATTTCTTAACCAACTAAGAGGCGACTTATTACTAAAATACCACGTTAGTGTTTGTGCAACAAAAAAAGTTTAGAGTCTGCAATTACTTTTGATATATTGCCATGGCTACCATTCATCCTGTAATGACTGATTCTGTATGTAATATCAAACTTAAGGAATTATGAGGCGATATTCCACACACGTTTGTAATTTTGAAGCAATATCAATAGTAGGTGCCTACTGCCTAGTGACAATACTGACATTAGGATCTAACTCCTAACTAATGTAATCTGACACGTCTAGTATAGTGTATATGGAATCCTTATCGAGTAACTTTTTAACGAGAACTGATTTAAACCAGTCACACAAATTCCCTATTTAGATTGGTGTGAAAATAAGCTATAAGTAAGCTACATAATTGCGCTCCTCGTAAGAGCATACATGCTTTACAATGAAACGCCATAAAACAATGAATTTTTCTATTTGATGTTTCAAGCCCTTGACGGCTTGGCCGAATTCATCTAATTTCAACAATATTGACTCGACAACAGAGTTGCCACATACGAATATTGAATAAAGATAAGAACAAAAATTATATTCACTAAAAAAATCACCTCGTTTTGAAGAATATTCCTTTTGTGACTTAAGTTTTGTAGTGTAATAATCACTTAGGTGCACTTCTGCTTTATTGAAACATGTCGTGGGCGGGTGGAAGTTATTTTGGTGGTGTAATGGTAGATCAAAACGCCACTTTTATACACCAGGCCAAGGTCAAAAAAGCATTGAGATGCAGAGTGGTTTTACAAAGCAAAGGCGACCAAAATTTGTTGTACTTCCCACCGAATAGACATTTAACCCGGCACACGCGTTTAAATATTCACTCAATTCAAAACCGTGCGCGTCACCTTTCTTCGAATTATGAAAGGATGTTATTTTTCGTTATATCGTAATAAATAGAGGGATTAAAAATAATTGGATTGATATTGATTGCGGACAAACACATTAAGAATATGTGGGAACACTAAAAACCCGAAAGAAATACCACATGAAGCCACAATTCATTAAACAAACAAATCTCTAACAAAAAAGCAATGCTTGTCGACATGACGTATTTGTTATCTTTAATTACGAACGTGTCAAATTAAGAGCCCTGCGACGAACTCATTCGATGGTCGTTGTCACTTCGAAACATACATATATTACTCGCTTAATTACGGGGAAACAGATAAATAATTTAATATCGAGACATTTATCACCAAATGTTCAACACACATACACCTAGGGAGAGATAATAATTTATGATTTTTTTAAAATCTTTTTAAGAGTTATAAATTTTGTAGAAAAGATAACGACAAATACATCACAATCTTTGCACATGAAACTTGTTAAAGTTTTTTTTTTATTTTTCTTTGAATTACATTTGAGCATTGTGCAAATCACAAATCAGAACTAAATGTTTTTAAATATTGAATACACCCAATAATTCTTTTAGTAAACACAATAGTCGACACAATTAGAATAAATACGATAGTTTTTATTTAAATGTGTCCCTCAATACAATACGAAGTATAAAACATTAAATAAAGATCGCACGAAAAATAAATATAATACCGCGCAGTGCTTGTCACGTAAAATAGTTCCGTCATATGCGCAGCCGCGAATGAAATTATATGAGAACTGCGCAGGCGCGAGAGTTCGCGCGAACTTTCAAACGAATAAGCGCACTGACGGGTAAAATCGAAAAATTGTAGCTGTTCGAGAAATCGATGTTTTTATATTTAAATCTCTTATTTCTGACAATCTCAAGGAGTTTGTGGTAGCAAGATAGATAAGGCAATATTTTAAAACAATAATCACCCCTGTGTGCAAGAGATTTATTGTTTAATCATCAGTTGAAAGTTCCCGTCACACAAGTCGTGACATACGCGTACGGGCCTTGTCTTTTCCAAACACAACATCTGTGACGTTCGTCCGCCACGGGTTAAATAAATACGGAACTTAAAATGAAAATTTCCATTTCATATTTTACAAACATCGAATTCGATAGGTTAGTGAAAAAAGGAAAACATAAAATACATTGCAAACATGTTGAAATTTTAATGAAAATGGTACTTTCATTTCCTTAAGGGTTTTCGTTAAAAGTGAAGTGTTCATTGTTAAAAATACAATACATGGCATAACAGCTGACGCCAATGCGCGATGAATTTGTCAAATACAATAATGACAGAACATATCATTTAACAAAACACAACAATTATTCAATAGAGAATGGCATTAAAGACACAAATGTACAAATCGAAGAAGACCAAACAAAACTCCAAAATGTCCACCTTAATAGGCAATATTCCAAGCAATAGATTTATGCATTCAAAATACTTTTAAAGTGTTAACTATCACTTCTTGGTGGATAGACATTATTTCAATTAATAACACACCTTATATAGTACTACTTCCACATACATTTTGATCTCACAATCAGAATATATCTGGAAGTAGTACCAACAATATCATAATATTTATTTCATTAAATTAAAAGTAAAGTTATCGTATCGGAAGAGACTTTTAGGTGATGTTATTAGATGCATATTTTCGCATTATCTATAAATTAAAATAAATATATCCTTTTGAGCATGTATGAAACGGAAAGAAACCCTTTCGATATTTCGAGAAACACTGTAGTATTCGACACAAAAAGAAGGAAGTGGGTTAAGAGCTTTCTGTGGCCGCAGTGGGGTGGCATTTACCCACCCCAACTCTTTTTTTACCTTTGTATCGCGTTCTACCTGGAATTTCATTCGAGGGCGCGGTGTAAACGTTAATACAAAAAAGAAATGGACATCGACCGCGATCACGTACGAGGACTTTGAATGAATTTGAGAGAATATTATACGTTCAGTTATTTCATTTCAATGAAGATTGATGGACACAATTCGGATAGTACTTCCAAATTTAAAAAGGCTATTTTCAATCAATCTTTAATGCCCCAAATTATCAATAAAAAACTAAATGGTTTATTTAAAATAAACAAAAGATAGTGTGAAACGATTATTTAAATTTATTTATGTAATATTGAATTTGAAAAAAATATTGAAAACCAGTAGCGACGATGACAAAAATATGAGGGGAGTGCATAAAAAACTTTTTATCTATCCGATTCTTGAAAATGAAAACACAAAATTTGCGATACCAATTCAATCTACTTAACATCACAAGACAAATTAGTGAAATCATTCAATCATTTTTTAAGTGGTTAAGCAAAGCTAACTTTCAACTTGAGCCATCGGAGCTGAAAAAATAATTTGTAAGAGATTAACGTTTTCGCTAAAAACTTGCTGTCACCTCCGTCCACCTTTGGGAAAGTCCAAACCTTTACAAAGCGAAAAATATGTATGTATGTTATATTATGCATGTTATTTATGTGGAATAAGAACTAAAAATGCTTTATTATTTTTATTATATTATGCTACTAAGCTACAAGCTACCTAAGTTCATCCAAGCACTCTGCAACGGTCAGCAAAGCTTGTGTTAATTCGGCTGACCAAGGACTCTGAGAATGGTCCATCCAGGGAGATCTATGCACTGTGTCAAAAATCCTTGGGACATTCATAAATATGCGACCCCTCATCATCTGACTTCGACAAACTTAATATTATAATTGTAATTTTGGAGCCGTCCACAGTAACATATGTGAAACAAACTGAATTTTGAATGAGTAAATTAGTATATTAATTTTGAAAATGCTTATTGCCTGAAAATAAGCGGAGGATCAGTGCACCCATGCACTATATCAATAGCCGTCCCTGTTGAACACGTTTTCCATTTTCCGTCGTTTGCATATTAGAATGAACTGTTAAAATATGCAGATTTTCACAATTATATTCACTAATTTACAACGTAATAAAGATAGTGTTGTCTTTTCCATTAATGACTCAAGCATACCAGTGTATACAGAGCTGGATATAATCAGAACATTTTATGGTGATTTATATTTTTTTTTCACACTTGGCTATGTCCATTCGGGCTCTTTTAATTTAAATGATTAATATTCGCTGAATGAGATGCAAGCGCAGCGAGATGCATTCTGGGAAACACTGAAACTAAATAACATTTACGTGTCTGTTAAATCACCAACATGAATTAAACCCGTAATTAAAGTTATGCGCATTGTTCTAAAACTAATCGGTTATAACTTTTTCCACAAAGCCATAAAATTAACTGAATATAGTAAAATTTTGTAAAGTGTATGCAGGGGAACACATTAAATGCAACGTGACGAATATTTGGAATGCAAGATATATTGTATAAGCAAGATCATTAAGCCGACCAAAAATTTTATATTTATCGGTTTTTGTGTTAGAAGTGAGTGTAAGATTTTGGCCATTTGGACTTAAGAATCGGATAATAATTGTAATTACTTTTTATGTTAGAAATCCCTAGCAAGAAATGTCTATGTTCACTTTGACAATAGTAATGCGAAAAATCACCACTGTATCGGACTATATATGTACATAGATACAATAAATTTCAATAAACTTTTGGGAACACATGTTTTTAGTAACAAAAAAAAAGCCTACACTGAACAATCTTAAACTAATAAATAAAGCACGTACAATTTATACAACAAATCTGTTGTATAAGGTTTTATTTTTTTACACCAGGACTGGTTTCAATTGTTTAATGTTATTTAACTAAGAAAATCAAAAATTGAGAAAAGCCTATAATGCAAAAACTAGACAAAAATAGTCATCAATAGTAAAATTTATCATTGGTTCCTTGATGGAATATTAAATAAATTAAATAGTGAATCTTCCTTCACGTGCAAGGCTCGTATCCAAAGTATTCTGATAATTTTTTCGATCGTTTAATGAATTTTTGTTATAAGACACGGATTTCTGTCATGTTTTCATTTATTCCCATCGAACATGCAAAGACACGAAAAGTGAACGATTACATGAATTATATATATGATCGATAATTTATATTTCGTTTTATTTTATGATGTTGTAATAATTAAAGAAAAAAAAACTAAATTATAAGGCATGCTATAAAACAAATAACAATATTAAGTTAGACATGTTTACAATATGTAACAATCTAAACAAAGTTCCCAAGGACAAAGATAAGATCGTATTCTTAAAATAAAATTTAAAAAAATGTTAACCGAAGTGTACCAATAAAAAAATACATCAGGGGTTATTGACTGCTGAATATTTGAGTTGATATTTCACGACTTCTCGAGATCCATAAAAATCATATCGATTTTTTACGACGGTTTTGAGTAAGGGAGTCCATTACTTTACTACTTAAAATCAATTGAAACACTATGTTGTATTTTATATTTTACTTGGCTGCATGACATTTGCATGACGTCATTGATCCATTCAAATTAGCAAGATGAAGGTACATTCAAAATATTATTACGCAATCTTAAGTTACTAAAAAATGGCACCCATATTTTTATTGGTAGATTTTTTTGTAAGCATGCGAAACTGTGGCATTTAAATCACTACCTAATGTGGTGCGCATGGGTTCTTAATTGAACATTTCAACAGAATTTGTTTGTACAAGAACTGGTGGATTCAATGACGTATCTTCTAACTAGAAAATGATAACATTTTCATTTTCAAAAGAGTAACTGGATTTTGATAGAAATGTGAGAAAGAGATTCGATTCGTAACAAAATAACGACTTAATTTTTTGAATATTGACTGACTGAGAGAAACAATTTGACAATCTACTCTAACAACGTGCGATATTAACTACAGTAAATATTATTAACTTTTGTTAACAAGGTATCTGTTAACCTATTTACTGCTGTCATTTTATGTTGAGACGACTGATTGCGGGTTTTTGATCAAATCAATATACAAAAATAAATAGAGTTAACAGTGTGAAAACTATAGGGACAAAATTTTCTTATTCTAATGGGTAGGTGCGCATTATTTGGTCTCATTACCTCCATGAGTGAATTTAATTCAAAAACTGATGAATTAATTTAAGAAATTTTAGATTTTTGAATATTTGTAAATCGGCTAAGCAGGAGAGAGGTTAGTATTCGTATATAATTCACGTTATAATTAGCACATTGCTGTAACGAGTAATTTCCACTTCTTTGGTTTTAGTGACAAAAATGCACTACAGTCACGTCTTTGTAAATTCATGCGGGTATATTTATAAAGATTTTAAAATTTAATTTGCATTTATATAAAATTACAAAGGACACGTATTTCAATACATTTTAAGCCTTATTAAGAATACAATAAAAATGCTAATAATGTTGCATTGTGACTACTTTTAATACTGTAAGTATCCTTCGTATTAGAATAGCAAAAACTTGACAAAGAAATTCTTGCCGAAAACATGCACGCTACTCACATGAAAATTGTAAAACCGCTTAAGAAATATGCCAAGGAAGTCTAAATATCTAATTGCATTCTCATTGTCAATCATAGTGAGTCCTTTATATACAGAAATAGCAAGCGAACGTAAAACAGGTGTAATAAATTATTAGATTATTATTTATGACTTCAATATCAATAGTTATTTTTAATCTATTATTGAGCGAGACTATTTTCTCATCGATAACACACAAAAGTAACGTTTTTTCAAATTTTAATTTTAATAACGTTACAAAATAAAACATAAAACGTGATGGAAGTTCATTTTAACACGGTGAAATTTAATTCTTCTTCAAAAAAAAAGTTGATTTAAGGCTTACACTATCACCAGAACTAATAGTTAAATAAACCTGACGAGAGCGTCAGCCGAAATAGTTATAAACTACATAATATATACTATACAATTTACTAGATCTAAAATACATTGCTATTCTTTCACAGTTTTATAATGGAGATCTCCCAAGTAAATAACAATTTAATCAATGAAATTTATTTTAACATACAATTTTATTCATAACTTTGTTTATTCTACGTTTTGTGTAACTTGTAGTGACACGTGTTTCGCATCTTCAGACTTTATTAATGACTAAAGTGGCAATACGATAGTAAGTCTGAAGATGCATTTTTTTAAATTTAAAACACGTGTTACTATTTGTTACACCATTCGTGAAAAAAACAGGTTTTCAATTTAATTGTATCCCTAGGCGGATCCATGGGGGCCATGCCCCCCCCCTGAAGAGAATTTATTCCATTCAAAATATTATAACATTAATTTTTTAATGATTTTTATTTAAAAAAAAATGCTGTAGTCTTCATTTTTTTCACGACCCTTTAGCATAACAACTACAGTTACGGCAAAAGAAATCCGCACACCCTTCACAATTCCATTCATTTGCAAATATTTCCTCGAAATTTTTACCGATTTCCATGTTTGTTTCTTCCGATTGTAAAGAAAACTAATAGCCATATTTTGAAGAACAATCGGTTGACACCTTTTACGAACCTTAAGATGACCTGGCTGCTTACCGCCGCTTGTCCTCGTGAGTTAAACTTGAAATCATCAAAGTATATGACTCATCTCCACTGGGACTGGGTGTATAAATATTTTTTAATGTATCATGTTTATTTTAAAAATGGCTCCCCCTTGGGACAATTCCTGGATCCGCCAGTGATTGTATCACAGATAAATGTATGCATTAGTGAAAATTGATTTAAGAATGTTCTAAGCCTCCATTTGACAAAATAAATGAATATGTAAAGGTTAAATAAAACACATAATTTAATATGCCAATATTTAAATAAATAAAATACATCGAAGCATTTATTTTCTTGAAACTAATATTCGAAGACCCAATCTTTCGACGATTACATTGCGAAGAATTAAGCAGTTTTAAACCGACTATCCGAGAAGTGTCATAATTCATAATGTATTTCATTATTATATGAGATTGGAAACTGATGAAATAAGTGCTTTGCCATAAATAAAATTGTGATTAAAGATACGAAGATTGGATAAAATATATGTTGTAGTTCACTTTTAAGGTGTTCACTGTCAATACTTGGTGGAAAGGCATTATAATAAAAATAATAAAAAAAATTTAGTACTTTTTCCAAATAAAATTTACTTCATCAGGACCGGTTTCGCTCCTGATCAAATAAATTTTGTGTGGAAAAAGTACTAAAAATGTATTATTATTTTTATTATTTGTGTAGTATTCAGAAATGTTTAAGAATAAATTCCTGAGTTCTTCTTGTTTAGATATCTGTTTTTTTTGCTGGAAATGTCATTAGCTTATTTCCTAAATTGAAAATGCATTGAAAACGTCTCGAGCGGAGCCTTTTGTGATATTACCAGTATGGTAGTGATTTGGAGACACCGCCGCCCGGTAAAGCGATAAACTCCAAAGAGGAGCTCGTCACATTGCAGCTGTTTTTTTACGCCTCAGAGTCACTTGTTGCTAGTAATAACAAAAAGACTATGGAGTGTGAACACTGCTACAATGTGATTAAAAAGTAAAAGATAAATTAATATTAACAAACATAAAATACTTAGATAAATGAACTTATGCATGTGTTTCGTCAAAAATAATATCTCTACACTAGACACATATATTCAAAATTGGTTAAGAAATTCTGCATTCGAAAAGAATATTTAGTCAGTCATCGGTTCATCAATATTTATACACGTTTTAATAGTTAATATGATTTTTATTACAATATTGTATCTATTTCATATGAAAATTAGACTGGCAATATCCGGCTACGATAGTAGAATAGCGTGCGAACAAAGCAATATTAATCCATCAGCACTACTCAGACTATTACGGAAGGTGAATGCAATTTTAAATAAATTAACTTTAACAATATAATTGACGTTTATTCCCGCTCGATAAAAACCCAGATTTGCTTCCACTTCGCGAAATACATACGGTCAATTTGTCACATTAAATAATTTATTATTGCAATATAAAATAAGGATGTTAGAACATAAGAGAAGATGTTTTGTGTACCTTTTCTACACCACTATGTATAGATAAGTATTTTATAGTAAGTAAGATTTAACCCGATAAGTAAATGTATATCAACCCTAAATCATATCGTTGCTATTTTTTCACCGTGGTATAATGGAGTTCTACCAAGTAAATGCCAATTCAAGCAACGAATAGAATAGCGTATGTTAATATCAGGGCGGTGGAGTCGGTGAAAAAAAGTCCGACTCCGACTCCAGCATTTACCAAAACAACGACTCGGACTCCAACATTGACCAAAAACACGACTCCGACCAAAAAAAGTTCAATATCATCACTTTTTTGCCGTAATTTTCCTATTTATGTGTATTCAATTGAATATCGACCCTATCAATGCGACCAAAAGCCAAATTTGACATATAAAATGCAAAAATAAAAAGTTCAAACCTTTCAAAATTTCCGAATCCGAGTACGACTCCGGCCAAATCGCCGCGACGACTCCGACTCCGACTCCGACTTAACAGCCCTGGTTTATGTGTACAATTATATAGAGCCTCGCATAATAAGTACCCATGCTTGAGAAAAGTTCGCAGTAAATGGAAATAACTTAAAAGCGATTGTAAATTAGTTTGATGTTACAAAAAAAGATTTATTTTTTGTTTTCAATCTTTTGGTGTATAAAAACATTGATGCGTCATTTGCAAGTGACGTTTTGAGCGTATATTAATAGTGTTCTGTGTGTAGGGTAATTATAATATTTATTTAGTCTTATTTCAGTGCACCCTATAGTTTGTTATCTATCCGCGGCATATGGTAGGACCTCACCGCTAGGTAAAGCAAAAAAACTCGCAACTAAATATCACCAAGGCGTTCGTTTTCAATGAAGTTGGTATTGTAAGCTTTTATCGATTGAAGTGATCGCATATTTTTTACGTTCTTTCGACACAGTGTAAGAAAATATTAAATTTTATTTTAATACTCAATATATATGACAGTATTTTCGGTGCAAAGTTTATATTACTGCCATCGAGTCATAAAAAAATAGATACATAGGTACCTAACCTACATAGAAAAAGATCTGCTAAACTGTATTAATAAAAGAATCATTAATAAAAAAACTTAATAAATACTCTAAACACTAAATACTTAATAATACGTTTGAATTTGTATGTTTCCATTAGTTTTATCATTAATCTCCCGGATTTCACCATTCGGTATCTGCATGTATTTCAAGTGCACGGATGAACTTGACGCATAGTTTATATCGCTTAAATATAAGAATAAAGGAAGATCACGTAATTGTTTGGGTAAATTGAAATTAATCAGGTATTTTAAAAAATAATTACTAGTTAATAGCATGGACATGTCGATTCAAAATTGATATTAAAATTTTAGCACCTTTAGTTGAAATCGCCAAAATAATGAAAATTATAACAGATTATTAGTACTTAGTCCGCATTGGATTTATTGAGCTGAGGACTGGTTTCGCTCTTTGATAATAATCAACTGAAGATAATCAATACATATGGATACAAAAGATTCTTGATATTGTAATCGTTTTTAAATTTAACCTATTGACAGTTTGTTCGTTCATCAGTGATACTAATTGAGTATATATATTTGAATTTGGAACAGTTTCATTTAAAAGAAAATTTATAACCAAATAATTATTTGTAATGCATATTATTAAAGGTATGAATGTCATGGCAATGGGTACTCGTTTGGACGTATGGAAAGACAACGCTCGAGAGGTGCAATTCGTCTGAGATATGAGTGCATTCTCATCAGACCGCGAGTACATTATTTTGCAAAGAATGTAGTTTTTCGCGTGCAAACCATTACCAGCACTAGTGCTGGCCGTGAATAGTTAGCTCTTACTTGTCGATCATTATTCAGATATGGCGCTATTTTTGAAAAGAGAGCTTTGTAGAACACGCATATCGAAAAACGGTATACATTTAATGTTCATAAATGTCCTGAAAATCTTAATAGTAGTTAGTGTGAATTTATTTAATTAAGCGGTTTGGTCATTTGGGATTATTATTGCAGTAGCATGTTTTACCTTATCTTCGTTAAAGGGTTATATTGCGATGCATGACTAAAGAATTATTTTTAATTTAACATTCCATCACAGTCCACAATGTGAGGCGCAGAGAGAGTGTATACTCAACTACAGTGCATTGTATTATGTTCTCACCTTCTCTAAAAAGAGAGATTGAACAACTGAAAAACAACCAGCTCTGGTAAAACAATGTGTGTTGAAATGCTACACTGAGAGTTCAACTGATCCACATTATACGCGCACGCGTTTAAAAAACATTATATTTTTTACTTTTAAGGTGTTCACTGTCAATACTTAGTGGAACGTCATTAAAATAAAACATTTTTAGTACGTTCCACATTAAATAAATTAGATCAGGACTAGTTTTTCTCATGACGAGCATTATCAATAATAATGTTTTATTGTTTTAATTATTATATTTTTTAATGATGTTTATACACATTTTAAATTGTAAATTATCCAGGTTAGTTTTGATTTCAACCAGCACACAAAGAAATTTAGCGAATTCGATTCCTTTGATCCGTGTAACGCGATAAGCAAAGTACTCTTAATTTTTTTTAAATCGTGATATTTGGTTGTTCCGAAAAAAATGTGACAGCGCAAATAGACTGAAAGATAGTTTTGCAGAGAAAACGCTCATCTGTTAACGATGTTTCTATAACATAATAGTATAGTTAGTTGGCAGTTGATAGGGGGGCCTATTGGTAGTTATTAGATAAGTCGTTCAGCCGAGTGTGACGGTGGTGCATGCGACCGGAAAATAATAGCGCATGGAAGTGAGGTTTGGTGACCACCATTCATTTGACTTAATAAATTCAGCGCACAACACAACACAAAAACAAACTAACGAACCTAAAAATGGCATATTTAAGCCGAATTGGCTGTACGGTTCAGTTTCTTGCTAGGTAAAAAAACGTTAACTCTCATTCCGAAGTAAAACAAGAAACGATTTACGTTATAACTATGCAATGAAAACGAAAGATCTTATTTATAAAAAGAACGATGCGTGTTTGTTCGTTTCTGATTGGCTGTCGTCGGATTTTTCTCTGATTGGCTGTGGAGAAATATTCTTTTTTTATATGTAGAAAAAAACAAATGAATGCAGTTTCTCAAATAGTTAATTATTTTTTAATTTGTTTTCGTAGAATTTTGATTGTATTGATAAATGTTACAAATACAAGGTGGTACTACAAATATTTCATGAAATATAGTAAACCATATTTTTCAAGTCAGTAGTAACTGCAATCTTATTTAGAAAGGGAGTTCATTTGTTTTCCAAAAAAATGACTAAAAAAAACAACTGAGTGAGGAAGATTGCTTTCAAGCAAGCACGTCATGATATCACGGGGTATAATATTCCTATAAATGCATTGTGACTTATTTGAACAGATCGTTTCTAAAACTGTTAAAGATGTACAAAAAATACGTAAATTATTGTGTAAATTTATATTTGATAGTAATTATTATTAAAAAAAAATACAAATTAAAATATGGCATTCTTTAAAAACTCTACTGTTGAAAAAAATATTTCTTTAAACGCATGGTTGCCTGAATATGCATGCAAATATTGCGAGTAATAAGTTTGAAAAAAACACGAGGACATCCTGATAATATAATTGAAAAAGACCATGTTTTGTACTGTCCTAGGTAACTTGCCGGGTGCCACGTTGGCATTTCAAATGTATTAAATTTAAGATAGCAAATAACATAGATATGTTCGACAATATAAATCTTATATTGCCATTTGACAATCCATTAAGATTTCGTTTCACTTAATTAACCAGTCGAATATTTACCGCTTTTATTGTTTTCAGTTTCGAAGCTCTGAAAACTGACATTCATTGAATCCATGGCGGATTCGACTGTGTAAAAGGTAGAGAAAACGATAACATAATCAAATCTTTGTATGTTTCTTAAAGAGACGAAGCACGTGTCACTTTTCACTACCTGTGCCACAAAACGCCCAATAACAAGCTAACGATCTTAATTTTACACAAAAAATGGAACACGGTGAAAAAATAGCGTAGTATTAGTTCTAAGGAAATTATATGATATATGGTTGATAGCTATTTCGGCTTACGCCATCATCAGAACTGAAATACTTTGTTATTCGTTTACTGGTTATAATGGAGTTCTACCAAGTAAATTCCAATTCAATAAACTAAAAATATACTTTCACAAACCATCAAAAGTATCACCAGATTCCTTTTTAATTATTTTAAGATAATTGTTGAATGAATTTTATTTGCAATAAAAAAATTCATGTCCATTATACTTAATTGAATAAATATTGAAAGAAATACTTAAAGTTCAACATAAATATAAAAATTTAAAAAATAAAGAATTAACTTGACAAATAGATGGCATCTTAAAATAATGACTACATAATAGAAATATTATAATGAGTTGAGTAGATAATTTTTAAATATTTTATGTAAATGATGTTTCGTAAATGCCGCACGTTTATTTAAACAATAAAACAAAATCTAAACGAATTGATGATACAACTCTTTAAAGCCAATAATGTAGGCAATAAATACTTGTTTCAAGATCACTATGACACTGTACATTACAAGGCGAGTCAATGCCACGATGATCCGTAAAGTAATACCAACTCAGTCAAATGATCTTTGACATGAAATTCTATTAAATTGCATTTAAGCAGAACTAAAATTCAAAGATACATCGCACGTGTAGAATAAATACATCAAATAAACGATTTTAGTCCTGTTCCATTGGCAACTATTTGTCTACCTTATATGGGTTGATACTTGATATCAAGCAGTGCTTTGAAGATTAAGATATTTCAGTTTACCATATGCTGTGTTATTTCATCACACGAGTCCAATAGGTCACGCAGATTTTATTGCAACCGAAGTTTACTTTACGGCCATGAAATTTTTTTGATTTTAAAGATCTCCACTATATTTATTGTTCATTTTAGTCGTCTATTATTGCGGGGCAATAATCAGTATGTGGACCTAACCAGAAGTGAAGATCCTGCAAGCTGTGACTGAATCTGAATTTTTCATTTCATTGTTGTCATTCATTAAAAAAATATTGTGCTTACATTTCAAGTAAATATATTTTACTGAAATTATTTGATTGTGACCATGTTTTAAAACAGTTAGATGAATGCAGATTTTCAACATGAAACATAAGCTTACCCCTGCAATATACCCAAAACGACACTTTATACAATTGACATGGAGTATATTTGTACTGTTTTTCTTTAAAGTAATTTTCAATAGAGGAAATTGTAATGGGCGAAGCGGACGTTCACAAGATGTGTAGAGATAACAGCTTTTGCCATCCAAATAACATATAGCCACTAGTGTAGTGGGGACAGATCGGCGACCTGACACCTGAAATTGAGCCAGGGCGCCACCCTTTCAAATTTTTTACTTGTAAATTAATTTACAAGGAAACACATATATTAAATATACTGTTAATTACGGATTGCATAGTCAAAACTTTTGATTTTTTAATTTCTGACGGATTAAAAAAAAATAAGGAAGAAATCTATGACCAACCTGGCACTTATTTTACCATAACGCTTATGCATATAGCGACATTTGGCAATAGCCAAGATAGACAGAAAAAGAAAAAAAAAATGGAATGTTCTTGTAATGTTGGGATGAATAACGTACTGGTTGCATCAATACTCATACAAGGTGAACCATCAGCAGCTCACGTATTGCCAGTAGAATTATATACGTAATTGACAATCAATGTCATGATATAACAAACCTATCATGCGCTGGTCATCATAATGCAATGCATATTATCATTTTAATGCAGAAATGTTGCATAATGCATTTACATCTATGCATGTTATTTAGAGAGTCTGGCATATTAAATCAATTAAAATGATACGTGTGATAATTATGAAAGTTCAGCCAACCGTGGCGAGGTGAAGTCCTGCGTTGTTTATTGTATGGATAGTGCTCGCGGGAGGTTCAAATAAGTACGTCAAAATATTAAACCTACGCTGCATAATTATAAATCTTCCAACTGTAGTATGTTTGATTCAAATACCTGTAGAAATATTTTATAATAAAAAAAAAGTACGAGTCAAATTCGAGATGCAAGTAAGTTAGACGGAGAAACGTTATTTGAAAAACATTAATACGAAAAGAGAGAGGTTGAGCAGTAACAAGCAGTTCTAGTAGAAAAAAACATGTAAAGATAAACTCCGAGAGGAGTCCATGTGCTCCAATTTGGGAGCGGACATGGTAAAAAAAAATATATATGAAAGTCGGTTTTCCTATTAAAACGTCAGTAATCGGTTTTTTTAGGTATCATTGAAAGCGAAAAGGTGATTAATTAAAAAAAAAAATCATTTGTAATGGGCGATGTAGACGTCCATAAGGTGTCCAGAGAGAAGAGCTTTTGCCACCCAACGTACATATAGCCAGTAGTGTAGTGGGGACAGATCGGTGACCTGACACTTGAAAATGAGCCAGGACGCCGCCCTTCCACATTTTTTACTTGTAACTTAATTTACAAACACTCAGTCTGTGAGCGAAACTCGTCCTGGTCATATGGCAAGACAGTAGAAAACAATACTTAATATGAATCGTAAACTTAGGTTTCACTGATACCACCATTTGATATTTTGACACCTCTCATGTTATGAATTATCTGAAAACACTTGTTACTGTTGTATACAAATACTATACAATTTATAGCTTGGTGGAACTCGTCTTTATTGAAGAAATTGTAAAATTAAAACTACGTTTAAGATTTGGCAATAGATGTCTTAGACAAAAAAAAACTAGTTTTAAGTCACCAATATCAAGCACTACAGATTTTAAATTTAAACATTTGAACTACCCTCGTTTTTCCTCTATTGTAAATCATTCTCACGGGCACCAGGCAACATCAACAACCGTGTGAAGATTTAACTCAAATACAGAAAACAAAACAATTCGATATTTTTCATCAAGACAAACAAGTGTGAACTGCAGTTGATTATAAATAACGTCAATGGCTAAATGCTATGATCACTTGATTCGACAATACGAATGAAAACAATGCGAAAGAATACAAAAATAAAGTTTTTTCATTAAACTTTGTACGTCTGTTTCTTAAATCTCTCCGGAAAATAGAAGCTGAATAAAACTTGATTTTCGCAGCAAATCTTTTGTCGTGATTAATAAGTTCCATTAGAAAGCCACATTAGGAGTGGATATGGTCATAAAATGTAAATTTTAATAAAAGATGTCAATAGCCTCTTATTGCATAAAATACAAAACTACCATTCTATACTAGGAATAAAAGCTTTTTTAAATCAAAAAAGGATTAACCACTTCAGTACCGTATGCCTACAGGTGGCCGTCGTGAATACCGTCGCAAATATTTTAAAGTAATTAAAAAAAACGTCCTGTAAGAATTTTTATGATATTTTTCTTTTCATACATAGCTGATGACATCTGTACACTGTCACTAGAAAAAAAAAGTAATTCTGTCATCAGCCATTCTTCTTGAAAAAGGGCGGTAGATGTGTTAAATGCGACCATTTTGCTCGGTACTGAAGCGGTTAATGATGAAATTTTGAATTATAGCTCCTCTTTTCTCAATTTTTTGTAATTCGAATTTATAAAGGGAAATATGAAAAAAAAATTAAGACATTCTTTATACTTATTCCGCAATAAATTTATTTAAATCAGGGCCTGTTTCGCAAATCGCTTACATTTTTAACTGATCATTGGAACTGATGAAACCGGTCCTGACATGTATTGTGGAATAAGAACAAAATATATCTTATTATTTTTAATTGAATGCAATTCAACTTTTTGACAGTGACCATATTAAAAATGATCAATGAAAAGAAATGTAAGGAGCAGATTTTTTATTATTAATTTAAAGAATCACTGATTAACGGTTGAGAAGAAAACCAAATACGTTGGAGTAAGATTAAGTGTACACTTATCTTCTATGTAATTATGTGTAGATGAATAAATATCCGTTTAAGAATATGTATGATGATGGCGTCATGGTGACCATCAAATACATTGTATAATTCTTATAAAACTAACAAAGTTGATAATAAACTATCTAAAAATTTCAGATGCAATAATGTAATATTGCTAAGATATCTTTCACGTAATTAACGCCCAATCCAACGACAATAATTCTAAGATGGTGGTCTGTTCATTTAAAAAAGAACAAGCTGTGAACATAAATTATAAAAATTCCATTTGCATCATAGGTGCATATTTTTTGTTCGTATTCTGACGATTCAATAATGATATTAATTTGATAGTTTTTATATGTAAAACATCTGCAGTGAATGATTAGAACCATTTATCACTAAGATGTCTGAAAACAACCGGAAACATAAAAACGTGTATAAATTCAAAGAAATATTTTTCAAGCAACCAAAAAAAACATAATCCGAAGCACAAATCTAGAAATGATTGCCGCAAAAAACATTCGATTTTACACGTTGGTTAATTCGTATCTACGTATTTCCACACCAGTAAGGACAAATTCTTCTACATAACAATAATATGTTTCTTATTACACCTGATATAAAAAAGCATTTCAATTTATTTTCAAATGCGGAAGACTTAAATTACTTTTTTTTTCAATGGTAATTGAACTGTAATTCAAAATAGCCGCATTCATTAAAAATACTTTAGACTACTAAAATCGCATCGAATCCAATTTATTAGCCATAAAGTAATGGATTTTTTTCCAGTGGTTGTTTATTGTATAAAATATCTTCATATGAATAATTTTCTTTCTGCGAGATGCTGTATTTGTTATACGACTTACCTCCTTCTTCCATACTACTCGGCGTCCGTGCTAAAAAGTCTACGATAGAGAACGATGAAATAAACCACTTTTATTCTTTAACCTCCGTGGCGATGTCAGCCATCCTTTGCTAAAATCTCTTTCCAACAGTATGGTTTTCCACAGAGAAAGAAAGAGACAAACAGATTTCCCCCGATTGAATTCTAGCGAAACGTAGCGCGAGCAACCGCGTAACCGCATTGCCAAGTTCATAGCATTTTGTTAGCGCCTCCGTGCATATCGTACCAGAGGAAGATGCAGATAGAGTTATCTGTAGGCTGTGCAGCGAGTGGGAAGGAAGCGGGCGACGTCGCATTGGCAACGTCGCGATGAGATGGTGTGACGTCGCTGAAAAGTCGGTCTCTGCTGTTACTTTCGATAAGTGCCGCAGTGGTAGATTTTACATTACAAAATACCTAAAGATTCTGATGGGGAAGCGATGGAAAACTGTTCATAGATATATTAGAGACAATAAAATAAGGTTTGATAAGATTAGATTTTACCTGACGTCTGCAAACAATGGTGTCGATGTCTGACATTAGGGTTATGAACTTAAATTTCAGTTTTTTCTCTGCAAAGAAAACTACAACATCTCTAGCAATAAGCGTGCATTATGCATTGAAAATAAGCCGAATAAATGTGCAAGGATACTCTATTTGTAGAATTATATTATGAATCGGCTAATAGGCTACTTTTTGATCAAAATTATGGTTGGATTCAAGGGGAAAATATTCTTCTACATTTTCATATGAAATTCAGATATCTGTTTCACCCAACGCATTCTATACTGGATTTTATTGCGTATTGCGAGTTTTTACTTTATTTAGTTAAAAAATATTTAGCCATAGCCTAGGTTCGCCTAATTTGTAACATTCTTATAAACACTGTCAATATCTCGCTATGTATTGAAGTGTTCTTATTAATGAATCTCTAATGCTTCAATCTGTAACTGTATTGACACTGTTTAGTAGCCATACTATCGATGAATTCTGCGATTATTTAGTTCAAAGTTCATTTACTAAATTTTAAATAACTTAGTTTATTCCAAGTATTGTGAGGCAAATAGTGAATCGGGTTTCGTCTAACAATATGTTAAATTGTATAATGATTAGTGTTCGTTAGTGAATATAGGCAGATAATACTTGTAAAAGTAATTTAATCCAATCCATGGCATGATTTCAGTGATCGCGCAATTATAACCCAATTGGAACGCGCGATTATGTATTCAAACGTTTCGATGAGGCAATCTTTAAAAAAACTTGATTCGTTATGAAATTCAAAAATGGAACATTTTTGTTTCTGTTTGCTATCGCTGGATCGTAGTGGTTGCTTGAAGAATGGAAACCTTGATACACGATACAACACTTTTTGTATCCGATCAAGCAACAAGCTTCGATCGCGTCGATTGCAACTTTTTTTTGTACCAGCAAGACACTTGTTTGTTGGCTACTAACATCATTCTCACAGAGAAAATCTTCTAACGCGAGATATAAAATCGGCAACAACTTTATTCAAGTACATTTGTTTATGGCTCCTAGAAATTTTCTTGCGCCCAATCGAACTTGTAAAATGTATACATTAACAACAAACAAAGCTGCTGTATTGATAGGCACTTTGTTATTTTCAATATCAATTTGATTAATAAGATTTATTAGGTAAACAATATATGTTAAACACTTTCTGCGTTTTCTTTTATAGAAATATATTTTGACAGGCTACAATATGTTTTTGTTAAAATATTAGATACTGTTTCATAATGCAAATATTTACAGCAGAATTAAATTCGATAGAAATATTTGATTCATACCACACTGCGAGAAAGAGTTGTTTAGGAATTATAGAAAATTTATTGTTGGTAAGATCGAAAATCTTGAAAATAATGAGGAAAATTATCTCGATGGAAGATGTGTAGACCAGGGGTCGCTAACTGGTGGTCTGCAAACATATAGCAGCAACGTAATTGTCAACGGTGACCGCTGGTATATACAGTTTACAAAGTATACAAATATGAAATTATTGGAGGTAATCTTCGATATACCAAAATAATGCCTGTGAATGAAATTTGAAGTTTTAAATGCGTTTCTTATGGAAAATAGTTGTGTGATGGATGGAGCGTGTCTAAGCGAATGTCAAATCATCGGTCGGCGCGCGTTACATTCGCTGCAGACGTGAACCATGTAGTTCTGAATATAGTTTGCAATTATAATATCTTGACAAGCACTGACTGCGTTAGCGATAAAAAATAAATTGTTAAGGAGAGAAAAAATATTTGAAGTTTGTGAATGAATAACAATTATTATCTGCATACATTCAATTGGTGTTTTCAATTGATTATAAAAACGTTGATAAAACAAATTCTCCGAATGCATAATTCTCAGAAAAAACATCGAACATGAGTTTTAGCCAGGGCTTTGGTCGTGAAAATCTTTTGAAAAGTTTGAACTTTTTATTTATGAATATAATATGAATATGTGATATAAAAAATTGGCAGTGGCAGGATTGGTTGGTTGATCTTTAATTTAATATACAAAAATAGGGAAGGTTGGAATAAAACCTGACGACTCCACCACAGTGCTGGTTTTAACAAACTGTAACGCCTGCATGCCAAACGACGATATTATGCCGCATAAAAATAAATAAATAATATTTAATAATACCCCTTCACCAAAAATACGTTATAAATTATTTATTAGCTATGCATATTTCTCTCCAAGAAAATTAAAAATCCTTCATATAATTTGTTCAGCTCTCTCCGCGGCCCAAAGAGTGCTTTCGTGATAGGCAAACGACTTATCGTTTTACCGTCGGGTGTTTTTATGTACGTAGTAGGTAATATTATTATTATCGTTACGGCATAGTTGGCCACTCACGCTTTTGTGCAATGGCAACACAAAAGCAACATTGCAGACATCATTTCGTCATTCCGGAACTTGACATAGACAATCCAACAAGCGATGGAAGTTCACGGCTAACAGACTCGACGCTACGGCTGTGACGAAATGCGTTGCGCCAACGTAGGCATAGGGAGTCCATAGATAAATAAAAATTAAAAAATATATATATTTTGATATATATTTGATAGATAACTTGTATACTAAGTTACACATTCGAAGATAGTTATGCTAATACATGATTATTGATTTAAACCAAGGAGCATCAGGAGCAACCAACATAAATGATAAGAATAAACGGGCATTCATTACGAAAGCAACATGGCAAACGGCGATGTTTCATAAAAAGGCGAAATACGTGTCATTATTTGCACAATGCATGGAATAAACTGAGTTATTTTTTATTTACCGTCGAATCTATCGAAAATATTATATTTTTAGCTTCAGAGGAACAGATAATTAAATTTATTAAAATATATTTTTTTATTTAACTTTTCAACTATATTAATAACTAACCATGGGACTCACGGTTGTACTCGGTCAGCATTAAGTACCACTTTTTCAGCGCATGCAAGCTGAAAATGCTGATTTATGGGAGCGAGTCATGACACAAAATCATAAACCGTATATTGTGTTTGTTAAATAGATTTTTGCGAAGAATATTAGGAGTACAGTGGTACATTGCAAAATCAATAAGCTTATAACTGATGAATGTTGTAATTTTCATATAACTTTGTATAAATGTAAATAACTTTGACCGGAGATCGGAGGTAAGAGAGCGGACAAACCAGACAAGTATTGCGTCCAAAATAAAAAGGCGACGATGGACATTGCTTGAATCTTTTACCAACTGGTTGAATTCTGTCGCCCAGGAAATCTACGAGGCGTCGGAATGATCTGAAAGGAGGCAAGGAAGCTGGCGGGACTCTTGGAAATACTGTGTGGCAGCCTAATGCTCTGAATAGGGAGCAGACATGGACAAAAAACTAACCAAATTTGTGTAAAACAAAATATTTCAATTATTCCTCGATTACATTAGAAATAGATACTACGATGATCAACAATTAATACACTTTTTGATAATGCTATATGATGCTTTATGAATGCTGAATATTTTAAGCATTTTTTAAATCGTATAACTACTTTTAAAGCCACCCTACTTTATATTTATAGCCAGCCACATTAATATAAATAAATGTGTATTTAAGGGTTTGAGTAAATAGTAAGGGAGAATAATGCAAGTGTTATCAATTTTCATTATAATATTTACACCGTCGAATCCATTGAAAAAACATTAAGACTGCATGATGTATGTTCACTCGATTAGAAAAGAAGAAATCTCTCACGGAATCCCCTGGCAGACATGCATTTGTTTGCACAGCCGCTCTTTGCCTGCGACTTCACTTTGATGCAACATGATCAATTAACTTTCTAATGCTGACTGCATTATTATTTTGACTTGGAATCAGGTGTGCGCGTCGGCATTGGACGTGAATTCTATTGATATGGATGGCTGGCATTCGAGAAGCGTGGAGATAATATATGTGAAGAATCGTTGTAAAGTGAATTTGTCGGCGATGCCTACATAAATATTGCTTCGTATTTTTCATTTTTTACAGTGTTGCTCTCATAAAATAAACAACCTGTTTTCTCTTCTCCTAAAAGAGTTTGCAATATAAAAAAATACTTGCAAGGGACCGCTGCCCCTACTAATTGCAAAAATAAATAGTTCCGTTCGTTTGATATGATGATATTATATTTGTTCCTATTAAAAAATACGATGACAATAATCCTGGGTCTTTCAGTCTTCTGGATACTATGCCATTTAAAAGTTTGTACTTATGCGATAATATAGAATATAAAGTTAACACAAATAGTAAGATCGAGACTCATTAAAGGATTTCGAATGAAGGTGCTTAATGGAATTTCAATATCAAAATGGCACCGTTTGAATTTTGTACTTCCTCAGTTCAAGTTCATCCGTGCACTTAAAATGCCTGAGATGTCGAAAGAAGAAACTCGGGTCGTTAGCGACAAAACTCACGAAAAAGAACAACATTTAGACGTTTCAAATTTTTAATTAAGACTGTTAAATAGGTTAATTCAATAAATAATTTATTGAGTACACTCATACATATGTCATATGTCACATGTGATCAAATATTTTAACTTTTTGTATTCCAGACCATTATAGATATTGCCCGCAAAATTACCACGATATTTACTCTAGTATTTATCTCAGCTAATGTTGACTTATGAGTGTTATTGTATACTGTGATAATTTATTGTTTTGAATATGCTTATAAAGTATATACACAAAGAGAAAAAACAAATGTCACTTTTACGTGTTAAAAAACGATACCTCTGGCATTCTTCGCATATATTCGCGGCCCCGTGTGATTAAAAGGGTTAAAATCAATCGTCATTAAACGTTAAACCACTGACGACATCTAGTGAAATCAAAAACATGTAAGAAAACACTTTAATTTTACCCGGAGTCTGTTCGCACCTGACTAAAAATTCTATAGAAAGTGAGGTGCAGAAGAGATGCACAATCTTCATGCTCTCTCAATAATAAATACACTGCCACGTGATTGACCTGCATTGCTCAGCAAAGAAACAGAAATGACCAACACACACAGACTTAACAATTACAATACAAAAAAAGTTCTGTAATAAATGGTATCAAAAAAGAATATCTAACTGTTAGTTATATAAGAAGATTGTTCATTTTCTTGTGAGTCACGTTTTGAAGAAACAAATTGTTATATTTTTAATGTATTTTTTGTACGCAGATTTCTGAAATCGTTTCTTAAATTGATAGGATGATGTAATTCAGACGAACGAAGGTGAATTTAGTACTAACAAGAAGATAATAATTGTTATTGGATGTGGACACACTTTCTCGACATCTTTTTCGGGGTTATGGCGGATGCATAGTTGTGTGTGGAGGCCAGACTCATTATTTTTTTTGTTGCCGTTGTGGGAACCTGTTCGTTGGACTACTAAAATGACTACTGGTGTGCCATAAGATGAATTATTATTCTAACGATCGTTTGATATCTGTATTACATAACATTTTCATGTTAATTAATTGATACCTAAGAATTACAATCACCAGACAGTAATATGGGTGTCCCAAGAAAAAATCGATCGATTCTAATTGATTTATCAAAACGTGCCCTAATACGATTCATCTGTGACTTCTATTATGTGTCATTAGTTTGAAATATTGTATATATGAAAAATAAACAACATCATTAATAATAAAGCGATCATCACGATTAAATAATTTAAAAAAAAACTAATGTATTGGAAATATTTTATTTTAAGCTTAGACCAATTAATTTTATAAAATTTGAATCATTTTATTTCTCCATAGCATTTGACAATCTATTTTATACGCATCAGTCGTGCACTTCAAATGCATGAATATGCCGAAAAACGAAACCTGGTTCGTTAGCGTCGTACTTCATGAAAAACTACAAATTTTCAAACGATTCAAATGTGGTATTAAAATTCACCTTCAGTCGAAATCTTCAATTAAGTCAATATGAAATTAGCAAAGCTAATCATTATCATTAAAATGGTTACATCACTATACTATAATAGTGACCATTTTGAATATAAGTGGTTTTATACTGCACACACGAAATCAATTAACTAAGCAAGTGATTTATTTTGACACAAATAAGTATATCCCTTATCGTTTATGAATCATATATCCATTTCGGAATATGAAAAATACACTTTCAAGTAGATTATTAAATATTTAGTTTGATTATTTTTACAAAAAGTAAGTAATAGTTAATAATTTATTGGAAATTCATGACCCCTGACATGTTAATGTTATGTATAAATGGTTCAGGCATAGGTTTTCATTAAAATGCCTTCTTAGTCCGAATACCTTAAAATATGTTTTCTTGAATTTATTTTAATGAATGAGACTGCCTGACATGAAGACATTTACAATGTGAGAAAAACAACACAATCACTAACGGTAAATTCATGATCATGAATACACAAACAAAGCAATACGCAGAAAAAATGCAAAAATTAAAACAAACTACGCGAAAACTTCTTACAAGTGACCTTTGAAACAATGCGTGTCTCATTCGAGATTTGGTCCTCGCCACTCGAATATTATGATAAAAAACAAAGTTCTTATTAGCACATTTTTGCCTAAGCCGAAGACCGAGATAATATTGAAGATAACGGTAAAGCGTTGCAAAAAGTTCACCGTTAAATCCTTTAAATTGAAAATGCAAACAGTGAGCACTCATCTCAGCAAGTCTCAAAGGTTATCCTTGTTATATTTTCTGTTGAGCAAAAGAAAGGTAAATATGTATGTTGTTATTATTATGTTCGGTTTCCATAATACATTGCAACGGTATATGAAAAACTTTTTTGCCTTTCGTGCAATTTTTTAACTACTAACCGTTTTATCGAGTGTCTAGATTTTTTTTTGTACTGTAAACGATGTAGTCACGTCGAGATTGATTGAAGTACTTTTAATTAGGTTTAAAGAAGACATATAGAATATAGATAGTAAAAAATAATTACAACATAGACTTGTCGAACAAAGTGAGCATGGTTTTTTACAACAGTAATTTGATGACTTCAAGGGTAAATTATAATAGAATTTTAGCTGCAGTATTTTTTTTAAAGTGAATGCTTATAATATATATATATTTAAATTTATAATTATTTTATATTAAAGTTGGTTTTTTTAGCATTTCGCTCCCAAGCTTGGAGCGTATGGACTCTTCTCGGAGTTTATCTCAATATGTTACTCATTTGCTCAACCTCCTTTTTTAGCGGAGAGTAAGGATTAGATGATACGAGGACTTACAACACAAACGCCCATTGCCATTGGACAGAAACAATTTATCAACTGAAAAAATCTGATCGTACCGGGAATCGAACTCGGGCGGTCCGTCACGGAAAAGACGTTGATCACTGCACCACGGAACGGGCAATTAGTTTATAATTATTCCTAATTTATGTTATTACGTTTAGATAATCAAATATCCAAAAAAATCATAAATCGATGATCGTACAATGTTGGCATAAGATATTCAAAATGCTACAAGTAATAATATGGCTTCCAATTTATGTAAGAAGATTTAGAATTTAATTAAATGTCTAATATTCTTGTGTTCTACACGTAGAAGTTTTATTTTTTAGATAACTGATGCATATCAATAAATTACGTTACACTGAAACGTGTTTGAAATTAGAACAGAGCTTCGTAGCTAAAAATTTAAAAAAAAAACAAAACCAAACAGCATTACAATGTGGCAGCTGGAATAATGAAAAATTGTGTGCAAAAATTGCATTTTGTTTTCATATCTATTACACACGTAGACACGTCAGGTCAAAGTTTCAGAGCGGTTTGCACATAATCCGGACAGATCTAATGTCAGAGGGCCGTTGACGTTTCTGCAGAATTATTACGCCTACTGTTTGCGCAGCTTGGCACACTGAGCACCGAAGAAACCCTTGCGGGATAAATATGTTCACTAAGCACAATTCTCTATTATGTACACACACGTCTTTCTTATGATTCAACAATATACGGTAAAATTGAACAATAAGCACTTTATTACTACGAAAAAAGAGAGCACAATACATTTATATACATTTGTATTTAGCGATATATAAATACTTTTACGTTTTTTTCTCTACTGCATAAGAATAACGATTGATACATTTAATGTCGAGGTCTGGGATTGGTTTTGCGCTAGTGAAATCATCGATCAATACGCGTTAAAAATGATGCAATTATGGAAATATATTATGCACAGAACAATTAGAAGAGTTGATTTTAAGATGTGTATGTATTAAAAATCAAATCCAGAATGTTTAAAACAATTTTAAAGTTAGATTAGAGATTTTACTTTTTTTTGATAATATTCGATTGATTTGTGAATGTATGAATTCGATTTATTCTTTTTCCTAATGGGCCTGACTCTGTCTGATCAGAAAGCGACAAATCTCGCTTTTAATGATATAACGTTCTGGTATCATGTAAGATTCGACTATTTTCATGTGTGCTCTCCTAGATAAAAATATAAATAAACGTCTTCCAAACGGATAATAGAGTCACCATTATTTTAGCGACGTAATATTGGCTCGCATACAACGCCCAGTCATGTGAAGGTCTATTTGCAAGGTCTGATTCCTTATTATATAATCATTTTGTACGTGATCAATGGACATTGTTTCTGCCTTCAGCTTTCCTGAATATCTGTCGTTCGGTCATGCGTGATGAAGTAAGTATTAAATACTTACTAACTTATTTCAGAATCAGTATTTGCACGATTATGTCACAATATACGCCAAGGCATGAAACAGTTAAAACAAATACGCGAATTTTGTACATTGTTGGTAACGTCTTGCAAAACCATGCAATGGAGATCTACGATAATGAGAAAAATGGATGGGAAATGTATTTTCATCTGATTTAGGAAACGAATTAATAATTATTCATTGCTAGGGTAAACATGAGGGCTGATGGAGTCGTTAGAAAAACAAGAATACGAGTCCAGTATTGACCAATAACATGACTCCAACTCCAACTATGTAAAAGAAGTGAAATTTTCTCAGGTTTTATTCCAACCTTTCCTAGTTATCACTTTTAAGGTTCACTGTCAATACTTGGTGGAAAGGCATTATAATAAAAATAATAAAACATTTTTAGTACTTTTTCCACATGAGATTTATTTCATCAGGACCGGTTTCGCTCATGGCGAGCATTATCAACTGATAAGGAATACAATATGTGTATTACATTAAATATCAAACAACCAATCCGCCCAATAGTCAAATTTTACATGTTACATATATGCATAAATACAAAGTTCAAACATTTCAAAAGTTTTTCACGACTTCGACTCCAGCCAAAAAAACGCGACTCCACGACTTTAACTCCGACTCCATAAGTTATACAATCTGCCGATTGAAATATTGTTGAATTATTTAAAAGGCATAAAAAAGGGTTCAGCAACATTTCAACGCGCATATCAATGTCAAGAGTAATAATTTATACATGTTGACAGCACAAAAAGATACAAACGCACGGTAAAAAATGAAAGTTACCAGGGCAATAGAGCTACTTTTTGCAATAGTAAAATAATGATTTATGGTGGAACATTTTTTATCAACAACAATAATCTAAGATACAACAATATACAATTTTTTTAAGAGCATTCAGATTTGCGATAAATAACCAAACGGCTCTATGAAATTGGCTATTTTCGGTGATTTAATGTAAAATTGTTAGCCTATGTGGAGAAGCGATGTAGGTTTTACTATAGGGATCGGATGGTTTTGGATTGAAGTATTGGAGAATCCTCTTCTAAAAATATCGGGCTCATCGGCAATTGTGAGCTGTATTGCCAACTGTAGGGTACGCCGTGCAGTGGTCGATGTCGTTAGCTTCTGTGACAGACATTACGAGCTTCCAGTGCGAGCAGTTGTCGGAACTTACTCAGTTGACGTCTTTTTTTTCAATTTCCAAGCAAAAGCAATAACTTATAATTTGCCACCAATGACTCAGGTTTCGCCTTTCGTCATCTTCAGGCATTTCAACAGCACGGATTTACTTGAACATCCGTCCAATAGTTCAAGTACATCCGTGCACTTGAAATACTTGAAGATGCCGAAAAGTGAAAGCCGGGTCGTAAGCGACAATTCAAATTTGATATTGAATTCCATCAAGCACCCTCAGTCGAGATTCTTAATTATAGTTTGTGATTTTTGTGATGTAAATATCGCTCTTTCCAATTCAAAAGGGTGTGAGTGAAAAATCGCTTCTTTTCAGGAAAGCAAAAAGATTGAAAAAATATTGTCTTAATTAGAATAACTACGTTTCTTTACCACTTTTTTCCATGTATTAAAGTTTTTTTTATTAACATCCTTTTTGCAGTCTGTGTATATTTTTTGTGAACCTAACTTTACCAAAAGTAACTAACGCTCTTTTGGCCTGATAACGAAGATACATATAAATAAATATTCTGTACATCAGGAGCGGACACTGATTTAAAAAAATGCAATCTTTTGAGCAACAATACAAACTATGTCTGATAAAAAAATAATTGTGAAGGTAAAACGTTTGACAACAAACAATGACTTAAGGTTTTAAAAACGATCTGAAGTCTATTTTGTGAAAAAGTTTGGCGTTTTTTATAATTATAGTTCGCAGGTAGACTATTATGTTTGCTGCACTTGACACATTTGCGTCACGTATTTAATGCAATGAATGCCGGATTTTTTAGACGGCAGTGCTTGGCAACAGAATAAAGAATAATCTTTGGTACACTGAAAGACACGTACGAAACAAAAGACTTTGACGCGTCGGTAATTTGCATCGCGAAAAAAACTTATTGCAAACAATATATTATACCATATACCATATAGCATAACCAAACGGCTGCATGTCTAGCGAAGGTGTAATGGTAACATCGCAGAAGGTATTAATTTGTAGAACATTACTTTATTATAAGAATAACGCAAGCATTTAATAAAAAGATAACCGGATTTATGAAGACATTAATTAATTGTGAATGGGTAAGAGGAAACATTCATTTCTCTAATTTTGAATCACACCTATTTAATAAAATACAAATAGTGTTCGAATTTTAAATCTAGGGATTTAATTTTGTGTTGTTTTTAATTATGGTTAAAAATAATAGGTAGAAAAAAATCATGACGTCGGTGAAAATATTCGAAGAGAGGTTGATCGACTGATTAAACAAGCAGTTATCGCTGAAAACTTCTGTGAGGATAATTAATAATAGGAGTCAATATGCTACACATCAGGAGAAGACATGGTAAAAAATAAGGTTGAGAAATCACAAGGTAGATGGAAAAATATCATGACGTCGTTGAAACTATTCGAAGAGAGGTTGAGCAATTGATAAGCAGATAAGCAGTTCTCATTTCATTAAAATTCCATATGCTGCACATTAGGATAGGACATTGTTAAAAAATAATTATGAGTTATCACAAAGTAATTTGCAAAACATCATGACCTTACGTCGGTAAAACTGCGTCCTACTCGGGTATATTTTAGAATATGATTCGTGTTTGGTAATACCAACCGCAACTATCAACAATATTAAAAGATACATTATAGCGAAGAGAAAAAAATACAAACAAATGTGCACTCTGTATCCCGATTCAAATAATTAGACTGTCATTGAAAACCGATTATTTTGTGTAATGAAATAAATATCGAATGTTGTCAGCAGTCGTTCCTTTGGCTAGAATAGACATCCACTAATTAAATGCAAAACGAATAGAAATGACTGCGATCATTAACATTGCAAGAATGTGTACTTTTTGCATAAACATGACATTCACGGCGATCTCGCTAGACCCATCATTACTCATTTGACATTGCCTCAGGTCATATAGCAGGCATAGACAATTTGCGAGATGCGAGGAGCAAGGATGACGCCAAATATTATTCTTTTTATGTGACATATCTTTGTTGTATTTTAATTTGTGTCTAGTCTAGGGTAAACAATATTTAGATACTGTTTTTGTACAGTAAAAAAATGCATTTAGTATCCTTAATGCATCAAGGATACTATCAAATATAAATTTCTCGGTCCGTGGCGCAGTGTCAACGTGGTTGGCTTGCGTGCAGGACCGCCCGGGTTCGATTCCCGGTACGAGCGTATTTATTTAGTAGATAGATCTGTTCAAAGGCATGGGTGTTTGTGTTGTTGAAAATCCCTTCCCACCTTTCCGATCCCAAAGAGCGCTGCATAGTGACAGCGATTAGCTAATCACTAGTCCTGTCCTAGTCTTCGTATCCGTTTCATCCCTACTCTCTTTGAAACAGAGAAGTTGAGAAACTGAATAACAAGCAGTTCTCATAGAAAAACATATGTTGAAATAAACTAAACGTGAGGAGTCCATATGCTCAAAGTTGGGAGCCGACATGGTTAAAAAAAAATAAAAAAAATATGTAAATAAAATGCTGCTCCAACATAAATTAATCTAACAATGCGTTTGTATGAGAATTCTGAAACAATTATTTTCTAGTAAGTAATATATATTATTTATACAATTGCGTATTAGAATTTTTATTTCTTCGTGATGTTATTTTATCAATGTGTGTGTTAATGTAGTTTTCATAATGAGAATCATCTCAATAGATAATGGTGATTTAACCCTTTGTACCCCAAACCATTTTGGAAAGTGCCATCGAAAAATACCGAAGTATTTTTTCGCAGAATACGGTTGTCTTTATTCTATTTTTTTATCTCAGCTAAGATGAACTTATCAGCGATACTTAAGTGTAGTGAATAGTGCAAAAGGAAATATTTATATCGATTGTAAAAGCATATAAAAGACAAAAATCTATTGCTGTAAAAACGTGTCAATATTAAACAAATACACGAAAAGCTGTCATCAAACATTTGTAAAATTAAAAGAGTATAATCTTGAATTTATTTTTAGTGCAGCATCAGCTCAATTTATCATACAAATGCTGACATCGAACCATTATAATTCAACTATTCAATCAGATATAAGACGCTGAAATGAATTTTGTATAAGTTCAAACCATACAAGACCTTCAGTTGGAAAATAATTTAAAATGAATATTTTTTTTAATTTGGAGATTAAGGAAAATTTACCAAGATATTTTAAGGAGTTTAATAAATATAAAATGCAAAACTTACTCGTCATAAATAGCTCATTGTTTACTGAATAAAAACCAGGAACATACCTGTAAAGAAAACAAAAGTTTATATTAATAAATTGAACACAACCAAGTTAGGCAGTAAAGTAAGTGAAAAAATGGTTCTGCATGACTGAATGAAAAATTGGACAAATTTATAGTGCAGCGTAATTCTGCGAAATGTTTATCTCCAAATTTGTAGAGTTGATTCTGCCGCCGAATGACCGGGTGACCTGAGTGACATCCGAACACAACGATACGTAAGCATGTTTGCCATTAAGTACTTTTAATATTGTTTAACATTAACTCACTGCGTATCTATAATGATTCATTCACCTGGATTATATATTACAGAATAAAGTGTGTCATTCGGCACGCGAAAAAAACTATCATCGACGAGAATTTGTTCGATAAATTGACAGTAGCTAAGGATATTATATGTTTGTGACATTGTAAAATGTCATTTAATCAACATGTTGTTAAGCTTGGCAAATGTCACTATTTTCAGCACGCTTCGTCCTTTTCTTTCCGAGTTACGAGTTGAGAGAGATGAAATTAGTATTTGAATTACGAACACAGCCGGATAATGTATCTATGTAATTTATATTGAACAATTCGTGATTTAGGATCAGAATCGGTTTCTCTTAAACCAGAAATAGCTTAAGCAATTCCGAATGACCGATTCGAAGTACGGTTTAAGATAAGGCTTTTACTTTAAAACTTTTCTGGGTTCGAATGGGTAATATGCATTAAGTAGCAGCGATGCAAACAGTTGCATTGAATTTTTAATCTATACGAAGAATTTCTGATCGTATTTAATAACAGCATCATTTTCATTATTTGAAAATGATTTCTTACGAAAAAAAACTGGTTCTGTTAAATAAAACAATATAGCCATGAAAACACAAAATAATACATTTGGAAAATCCAAGTAAAAAGTTTCAATTCTCAATGACAATATTTTTAAAAATACAATCCGTATTCGTAAGAGGTTTTCAGTGGAAACTTTTTTTAATCAAACTTGAAATAGTTTACAGGTTGTAGGATTAATATAGGTGGAAAAAAAGACAATTATGAAGCACAGTCAATTATTTATACCAGATACAAATCCCTACTTTCCCAGAATGGATACGTGATTATTTTCCGACGTATTAAATACTGATGATGATTAAAGTGATGAAAAAAAAAATATAATCATGGCACCCTTTTATAAAACAATTAGAATGCAAATTTTTTATTTATGTTGTGTGAAATAAACCATTGAACCCGTCTTCAAATATAAAAGCGTTTGAGAAGTGATAAATGTGTAGACAAAACATGTAGGCAGATAAAAAAACATTTTCTTAACTTTTTGATAATAAAATGCATACGACAAGTATGCACAATAATTATGATTTTTTTATTAATTACATACAAAACTTAGATTGTTTACATTTCTTGTTAAACACTTTAATCCCCGGCCCCAATCAGGAAAAACTGTTCCTTATGGCCCAAGGTTATTTTAAAATATTCTATTAGTGCTTACTTTAAGTATTACAACTATGACATTACATAGTTAAATCAGATGAAACTTTTTATGATCTGTTGAAAGACTTATAATACAAGTATAAATGATCTTTCTTTTCAGTATTGTCTTTTCATGTATGACAATGTTTAGACATGTACCAAACCATATTACTTTTTGTATTTGGTGATAAATTGCATTTACTACATTGCTTATTTGTGTCCTGTTGCTACTATTGTTAGTAAAATATCTTTAGTGACGTCCTAGACATTATGATTGGTTGATTATACAGATTTTTATTTCATGGAAGTAGATCAGTGATGTCACTATCATGTGGTCTTCCTTCAAACAGGAAGTTTGGTTAATAACTGTTTTTGACGAAAATACTGATTTAAAACTGATTCAAAAACATTCAAGTATCTTCTATGAAAGCTACCATGGGGTTTCTTACAGATTTCGCTGCTTGCCACTACTCTCTATTTGTAGCTTACGCAAAAATACGCTTCTTGGATTCAACGTATAATTTGGCTTGTGACGCGTAAAAATGGGTTCGGGAAACAGCGTGTTAAAAAGATAAACTGAAATGAGCAATTAAAATAATCTTGTGGAATAATACGATGACAAATACTTAATTCAAGATTAGAATATCAACAACAACAAATTTTCTGTTGTATAAACAATCAATTATATTTGTAATGTAGTTTTAATTGAAAATCCTATAAGAAGAGACGTTCTGAACAGTAGATTATTGTTTTATTTAATTTGAGGAATCATAGATAATAATTAATACAGGGCATAGTCATTATTTTATGAAAATGAGATAACTAAGAATGACACTATTCTGTCGATCATTATTACCGACGATTTTGTGTTTCATTATTACTTTCATTTTTTTGATCCATTCGAATTCTTATGAATACATTTTAGTCTGCGGAGAAGAATAACCGATTCGCATTCAAGATGTTGCATGAATTATCATGGTGTCATTGAATATGGATTATGAAAATTAAGAGTCGTTGTGGGTGCCCAAAAAGTGGCTTATTTCTCTTCTCATCTTAACATATATTTTCTACTAGAAATGATTGTTATACAGATACTCAACCTCTCTTTTTTCAAGAGAGTTAGGATAGAAAAGATAGGAGTAATATAGGACTAGTGAATGGACGTATTAGAATCTTCAGATAACACAAAAAACCATGCCTTCGAACAGAATCGATGAATAGACTGCAAAAAATCTACTTGTATTGGGATTCGAGCCCACACAGTCCGTTGCGGAAGCCAAAGATGTTGAGCACGGACACAATCAAGACTCAAATATATTGTTTAATACTGCAGTATAGCAATATCTTTTAATATTATTTTTCAAATAAATTAGTGATTTTGTTAGTAGATCTAGCATGGACATTTACTAGGGTATGAGTGTATGTTCAGCCATGAATAAACTGCATTAAAATGGCTATAAATGTTGATATTTTTATGACAATTACGAGAGAACTTGTTGTTGTACAGTCGCTAATATTTGCGCAGTAAAGTTAACTAACTAACGGAAGCAGGAATCCTTGATTTACCGAGTGCAGTAAAACGCGGGTATATTAATATCGCGCGTACCCGGAAATAGATAAGCGATCCAGTAATGAAAATGGCGGCAATAATGCAGACAGACACGAGATGGAAGAATAAAATTAACCCGTTAGCAAAAAACGTGTGTATTTAGTGTGTTTCTAATTTGCGATAGATAAATAGGTGGCGTACAAGCAGGTAAATTGCCATCAGTCATTCGAGTCGTAAGTTTATTGACCAATAAAAACATACATTAAGACATAATGACTGAAAATAAAACAGTAGAAAATTGCCAGTGCTGTAAATTGTGTACGGAGACGGTACCCTGGTTCCAAAAGTGTTTTAAATAAATACTTACTTATTAATAGTTCCTGCTCAGATTTTTAATGAAGCGTCACGTGGAAATGATCTATCAAGTACTAATTACTGCAATCAAAATAATGAACAGTGTACGTTCTAAAATAAAAAAAAATGAATCTGGAAGCATAATTATGAATGATCGTTATAGCCCGATGTTTTTGAAACCTGGCAGAGTTCATCCTCATTATTATAAAAATATTTATTACGTGCGTTAATAGCACGGCGTTTTACCAAAAATTACAATTTTATTGATAATAACCAGGGCTGTGGAGTCGGGGTTTTTTGGCCGGAGTCGGAGTCGAAGTCGTCGCGGCGATTTGGCCGGAGTCGTACTCGGAGTCGGAAATTTTGAAAAGTTTGAACTTTTTATTTTTGCATATTATATGTCAAATTTGTATATTTACCGGATTGGTAGGGTTGATATTTAATTGAATACACATAGTTATGAAAATTAGACAAAAAGAAGTGACGATATTACACTTTTTTAGTCGGAGTCGTTTTTTGGTAAATGACGGAGTCTAACTTTTTTTACCGACTCCACAGCCCTGATAATAAATAGCAAAACATGATTCTCATTAGGATATTAGAAGAGTAAATTTCATTGATATTCATTTTTTAAATCAATCAAACAAATTTGTTTTGGAATTACTTTCACATATAATTTAAGAAAGATAGGGACTGATTTCACTTATCGCGTGCATTATCAACTGAATGCTCGCGATGGCAAAACCAGTCCTGATTTGTTTCAAATTATATGAGGAAGAAGTGCTTTAATTATTTCAAATGATGCCATTCCACTTAGTGACAGTTCACACTTAAAAAATGATTAACGTTTTTTAAATAATTTGTATTCTTGTTTGCGATTCTTACCAATTTATATCATATTATATTTTTGCATTAAATTCTGAAAATTTAATTGTCCAGAGAATAAATTATTCAATGTATGAAACAGCATAAATATTTTTCGCTGCAGGAGAACGATTTGAATAAATAGTCAAAAAATAACAATGCATCTCTGAAGAACTAAAATACATTGCTATTTTTTCACCGTATTATAATGGAGTTCTACCAAATCAATTTAAAAAAATATTCAATTGTTTATTGAACTGTGATAAGACTGCACATATTGGAAAACTATGCGCGATTTTTATTTATTTATTTATTTATTTAAGAAAAAAGCAAATCATGGCATTACAGCTAATGCCAATGCGCCATGTATTTGACAAATATAAATACGTGTATGTATTTATATATATACATACATGTAAATACATAATTTTAATCATTAATTAATTAAAAACAAGATGAAAACATTGTAATCATAAAAACAGAGAGAAAAAAATTTATAAAATCACATTAGAAATTTTCAAAGATGTCAACCGAGTGAGTTCTGACAAAATCAACTTTTATTCATAAAATATAGTATTCGCCTGAACTCACTCACGTCAATATGAAATATGTCGACATCCGAAGCAATGCCGTTTAAAATTGTTAAAGCTCTTCCCAGAGGCATTCCCATTGGCAGACTGGTTCTACCCCTTGGAAGAACAAACAACTCATGCTCACGATTCCTCAAAAAATTATCAGGAACATTCAATTTAACATTTTCAAGAATGGTGGAATTCTCATTTTGGCCTCGGATAAGCCGAAAGAAATATAATGCCAAATACATTTCTCTTCGAGCATTCAAACTATTGAAAGTGAGCATCCCTAAGAGAAAGTCTGTTGGATAAAGCCATGGGTAGTACCCATATGTCCTCAAATAGAGAATTCTCAAAAATTTCTTCTGAACCCTCTCCACCATAAGAACACATTTCGCACTCCTCGGTGCCCAAACAATCGATCCACTCTCAAGTCGGCTTCGAACCAAAGAATTATACATTAGTATCAAAATTTTTACTCCTGGAAAGACCCTGGTAGTGCGGAGGATAAAGCCCAACATTTGCAAAGCTTTGTTGCAAGTAATCTTAATGTGATTGTTGAATGTTAGTTTGCTTTCAAATTGTACGCCAAGATCTTTTACTGATGAAATTCGTGAGAGAATTCGACCATTCATTGAATATCGAAAGAATAATACTCGTGAGCTCCTCGTAAACGATAAAAGATTGCATTTATCAATATTAAATTCAAGTTTGTTACATCTTCCCCACTCTATTATATTATCTATATCGGACTGGAGACGGTGACAATCATCCAAGGTGACAACCCTCAAAAAACAGTTTCAAATCATCAGCAAATAATAAGAACTTAGAATTTTTAATGACTTTTACAATATCATTTATAAATATAGTGAACAGCATTGGCCCCAAGTTCGAGCCCTGTGGTACACCAGAATACGTGTAGAACGGTAGCGATTCAAAAAGACCATACGTTACGTATTGTTTCCTGTTCCGAAAATAGCTCGCAAAAAGCCTAACGAAGCCGTCAGACAAACCGATTAGTTGTAGTTTTTCCAAAAGGATGTCATGATCGACCCTGTCAAATGCCTTCGCGAAATCATTGTAGGAACAGTCAACTTGCAGGCCTTTATCTAATGCCGTCGACACGTAATCTGTAAACACCATCAAGTTAGTATCGGTTGATCTGCCTGCCCTAAATCCATGCTGTTCACCGATTATAAATGGATCAATTCTTTTCATTATCATGTGATGCATGATCATCTCTAAAAACCTTTGCTGGTGTTGAGAGAACAGCCACTGGTCTATAATTTTCAACTGATGATTCTGCACCATTTTTAAAAATTGGAGTAATCTTAGATATTTTCCATTTTTCTGGGAAAATTCCTGATTTCATTACAAGATTAAAAATATAACACAATGGACTCTTGATGAGGTCAATACATCCTTTTAAAAAACACGTTGGTACTTTGTCGGGACCAAGTGAGCGAGTGTTTTTAAGTTTTTAGTAAAATATATAACATCCGTTTTCATCAATCTGCATTGTATCAATGCATTGGGCACCATCAGTCCGATTTTTCAGAACAGATTCAACATTCAGGTGTGGTATATCATTCGAGTACACAGATCTGAAATATATGCGATATCAGGCAAGACGTAGCAAAACCGTGGCTAGGCGAAGAGTGGGAGTCAGATCGAGGAGAGGGTGGAGAAGGAGAGGCACGGAGCCGAACAACACGCCGTTTTTGCTGTTGATAAAAACTGCAACCTTGAGCCTCGAGCAATCCGAGCTGGAGGAGGTATCGCCGGTACGGTCAGTACATTCGACACGGCGGACCGACAACCATTTGTTGCTCGCGTAAAAGATGATGTTAATAAATACACAGAAAAAAATATATTCATCTGGTGTGTAGAAAAACATTGAAATAATAAACTCTAAACAGGACCACACATCTTTATAAGCACAACACTAACGGGTGCACAAATTTAATGCTAAATAGCTATTAAGTGCGAAATAGCATGTTAATTAATAAAGTATATATTTGGGTGAACAAGCCGTTGTTCGCAGCCTACTTCCATAACGCTATAGTCCGAGAAAAGGAATACTTTACTCCTTACTTACTTGGCCCGATACAGAGCTGCACGGAATAATATTTTAACCATAAACTAATTACCAAAGAAGTTAAATAGAACCATAATTAAATTAATTATTAAGTATTATTCCTACGTACTTCAATATGTATACTTATATTCAATTGAAAAACTAATTATTTATGAAAATATGTAGTTTTTAAACATAAAAAATTTACATTTTGACTGAAGGTGCTTCAGAAACGATTCAGTTTGAATTTTGTGTTTTTCTATGAGTTTTCACAGCTCAAGTTTATTCGTGCATTTGAAATGCCAGAAGATGCCGAAATGCGAAACCCGGGTCGTTAGCGACAAAACTTATGAAAAAGTACAAAACTCCAACGATCCAAAAAGATGAATTAGTTAACATGTATACCGTACAAAATGCCAGTTTTTGTTTGCAGTATTGTACGAACAAAAATATTGCCATTCAATGACAGAAATATAATCGGTTGTTTGTTTGTCATTCGGGTTTTATTCATTATTTTACCAAAAACAATTGAAGGATCAATTAAACTTTTCTATTATAATATTTACCAATGTTTGTTATTGCGTCGCAAATAGAAGTAATTATTCACAACTCTTATGCATAAAGTTTGTGGAAGCTGAGAGCAAATAAACAATGATTTCTTCAAAAATGACAAGACAATGCAATACGATATCGGTTATCAAAATGTATGCTAAATTTTGAGCGGAAAATATACTATTCATTATCATAATATAAGTAGCACAAATAAAAGAAAAATGATTGGCATAAGGTCAACGTTTGGTATGGTCAGCAAAAGTTCATTCAACCATATTATCTGAAATAATTATTTACTATTGACGTCACCAAGACAAAATAGAATATAATTGATCTGCTTAGAAAAAAAAACAAAAAAATTCACAGATTATTTGCGGATAAAATTACGATATTAAAAATAATACACAGCGATGTGTTTTTAAATGTAGGTAAGTATATACCACGGCAAACAAATTTAATGTGATTACCGAAAGTGTTGCCATAATAAGCTAGAGATGCCAGTTTTCTTGAACTAGGATGTATAAATGCCAATCTCACTACACAGCCACTAATGGCGTATATTTTTTGTTCATAAATACTCCGACAGAAATAAAATGAGGAATGTTTTCAATCGCTTAAAATTCTCTATTCAAAAAGATTATTCAAAATATATAATCTGATTGCTGGACGTTTCGTGAAGAGACCACGTAAAAGCTCAAATATATCGGCAGTATGATATTGAAAAAAAACACTGAAAGGTATAACTAAGAAAAATACAGGTAGTTTGCTCAGCAGCAGGAAAAAATATCAACTGATTAATAAAAACGTTCCCTTGCCCTCTTTAGAAATACCAATCACTTGTAAGGTGTTCACTGTCAATACTTGATGGAATGGCATTATAATAATAATAAAAAAAATCTTATGATTTTTGTTTTTCCTTTGTAAGAATTGATATGGTCTCGTTAATCTATTCACAGATTACCTAACTATCGATGGATTGGAGAATTCTTCCCGGATTTCCTGAGTGATAACAGATTACAAACATTAAGATTTATTACTTATTTATTAATTGCACTTACTTGTGGTTTTAACATTGTTAATGATCATTCATTCTTGAATTATTTTTAATGTAGTAGCTTGAGAGGTCTTCAACATTTCAATAAAGTTGTAATACCTTGTAATTCTTGCTAAACTTCTGTATTAATATCGCTATATCGATGTCTTTCTTATTAGTTGATCGCCATGAGCGAAGCCGGTCCTGATCCAATAAATTAAATGTGGATTGTTATTTTTCTCCTTTATCATTGTTGCTCAGTATTCAAAGAGTTAAGTTATTTCAGAGTCTAGATGTCAGGTTCACACGAACCACGCGTAGTCGGTGTCTATGCAAAACCACTTAACTTCCCGAGCATTTCATGCGCTAACAATATAGACTTTCCAACACGTCCAAGCTGTTACAATCAATCAATTTTAAAAAATCAATATTATGGGTCGGTCTGTGAGCTACACCAACTGTTGATCAGATATTGTAAAATCATTGGAATTAGTTTTGACTTCGCACTACTGACACATCAGTAATGTTATGACGATTCTATAGGCTGCTTTTCAAGGAATCAAGTTCAAATGCGCAAATTTATTCAAAATTGGAATATGTATTTTAGAACATCGTCTTCATGCATGTTACAGATATAAAATACGAGTAAATGCTCAAGATCACCGTTTGAACATGTCGCTTTTTATAAGAGAAGTGTAAATTATAAAAAAATGAGTAAAACATAACAAATTAGTACCTACTAAAAAGTAGTACAAAAAGTTATATACATTGCTAGTATTTTCAGCAGTAAATTTAGAAAAAACAATGAATTCCTGAAGAATTATAGAATCGCCACTTGCGTCGTTGTTATACCGGAGTAGCGAAGTGTATGCCACCAATCTAAAAACCACTATTTGACAGCTATAATTTACAGCAAGACAAATTTGAATCTATTGAACTTTGTACTTTTGCATGAGTTAAGTCGTTAACGACCCGGTTTCGCCTTTCGGCATCATCAGGCATTTCAAGTGCAAAATTAAAATTATTCAAATTTTTTATTGAAATTCCACCTAGTCGAAATCCGTAAGACAATTTTTACAGTCCATTATTACATGAATTTGCAAGAAATTAAATATTTAAAGGTATATGATAGTGCAAAATGTACTTGGTCGCTTTCTCTTGTATCAAAACGAAACGTATGTACGTGTGTTAACAAATAAGCCATTTATTGACATTAATTACTAATCATACCCTTTTCTTAATCATTCACATTTGATTAATGTGAATTTCGACATATCGGATAACGATAATTATTGCATTACAAGTATTATACATTAATCATTATTACATATTTCGGAGAGAATAATTCAGCAGTTTCATAATGAACGGAACTAGCACGGCAAAATGCGTTGACACCGCACTATTGGCAAGAGAGGACACATGTGTCCACGGATGTGGGTTCCTATAAATATTATCGTCAGAGACTGGAGATGAAATGACACCTGTTTCCTGTCCACCATCAATCATGAAGTCTATAATAAGATGCACACACTCTTGATAAAGAATTAAATCCTAAGACAGTGCGTTTATGAATCAATATTCATATAATTCTTACGGAATAGTGCTGTCATCTGTTTTATTCCAATATTTTTTTTTCAGGGTCTATCTGCCTCTATTTTTGATGCGTAGTGCTTGCATCACAGAGCACACATTAACTCTCTTTGTTTCCGAATTATTCGGTAATAATAATGATAGCTACATCCTTTTAATTAATCGATCCGATTATATAGTACGCAAACAAAATTGAAATGGGATTGATTCGTTTCACTCTCTTAGTGTCACTCTCTAGACGTCTATACTACTGAAACACTCGATACGCTACGCTAGCAGCAGCGCCGTACGATCGCACGGAGGCTGCACAATTTGATATAAGAGGTCCTGCAGGACCGAGTTTATAGACGAGATAAAAAATATAAACATAATGCTATTATTATTTTCATCGGTCATATGAGACGCCAGTTGCAAGATATATCTAATTTATTCAGCAATAAAACGTGTTTGGGTTTTCCCCCTTGTTTTGAATTTGCAAATAAATATAATGCAGTTGTAAAATGTATGGCGTATTGGCAACAGCTATTTCAAATACATCAGTAGTTGGCTATTTGGGATACATAAATGTTTTCATTTTGTAAGCATTCCAGAAAGATCTGAAAATTATATATGCTTATTTAAAATCCGCAACGTTTGCAATTCGAATAATAGTTTTGAATATAGAAACTATTTTGAATATAGAAACACCTGCTATGCGTTTATTTGTTTCGAATTTAAATGTCAATGACTAACGAAGTATGTGTAGTTAACCCCATTTAGAAATAAAGCGATAGTCTGAATAAATATGTATGCGGTGCTAGCAAAGATAACGAATGGTTTACTGACCTAATAATTGCGATATCGATTCTAAAAACTCATATCTTTTCAAGGATACGTCGTTGACACACTTGAAATATTTAATTGACGAAAAACCGCAAACGAGTAAATTGCAATGTTTTATAATGAATATTAATTTATTAAACAGAATCGCGCGTATTATCATTTATAATAAATGAATAATACTTGAATACACGAATTGCACACTTACGTTATAAAAAGTATGCTGTCATATTTTATGGGTTGGCGGATAGATCACAGATGGCGATACTGATGTAACCTATTTACTTAATATGACTTAAATTATTTACCGCATCAATAATATTCGGAAATATTACATTTCATATATTTTTCAAGAAAACTTGACATCCATTTGAATACAAAAATCTTACTTATTCCACAATACATTTATTTAGATCAGCTGATCTAAGCAGTAATACTCTATTGAATAATTGAATCGTTCGATATTATATATTCTTACATTCAGTTTTTTTAGTATCCTTACGAATTTTATATGCCGGTCAACAAAAATGATTGTAGTGAAATCCATATATGCCATTTGAATAATGATGCTGTATAAAAAGTAAGATGTTATCAAATATTACTACTTCACGCACTTCTTCGGTTTCGTCTTTCAGCATTTTCAGGAATTTCAAGTGCAAGAATAAATTTGAACTGACTAAAAAAATTGGAATCGAATGAGTTGTGTACTTTGCGATGAGATTAACGACCCGGGTTTCGCCAAAACCAAAACAATCATTACAAAATAAGGGGGCGCTTATCGTTTCTCTCTAGCCGATTGGTAACGCCCCAAGTTACCATTGATATGATATGGAAATGTATCTAAATAATTCATGTATGCGATTGTCTTATATCACACTCATCATTTTTAGAATTTGGTGTAAAAAAAACGATTAGCTGACTGTCTCTAAAAATGAAAGATATGATTTTTTTAAATTTATTCTGTCACTGCGAGTGTTCTTAAATTTAAAATATGTACATGTATATGTTATTAAAAATTCTTCGACATTCTTTATGCGGAATATAAACGGCACACCGGCAAGTAAATCGAAAACAAATAATTTGAATTACTTTAAGCCTCGGAGAAATAATAATAAATGATGCAATGCGAGATTATTCTGCAATTGTCACTAGACGATGCCGTGGCGCAGCTCCCATCGAGGCCCCCAAGGCTGTAGCAGGTAATTAAACCCACCTGAGAGGTCTGCAGTGTCATTGTCATTTCGCAAATTGCATTTTTTTATACACGCCGCGTGCATTTTCTTCCGACTGGTTGCCCGCTGCAGATCGAGCTCGGTGCAACTTGCCGAGCGAATGCTTTTTCTTTCTCTTTATTTTTTAGCTGCTTAGTTTGTGAATCGGCCACCGCAATAGGGGGCTCGACTATTTTTTTTTTTTGAATTTATAATTTATCACTGCCTCATATAGCAACGTCGATTGGTGGCCGTTTAATGTAATTCAAATGTCATGGTTGTTTTTTTGCCAGCAAGTTTTTTTTGTTTTTAATTTAAAATATGGCCCATTACCGTGTACCTACTAGTGTTTCTTTGATAGCGATGACGGACTCGGAAATTAAAAAACAAATACATTTTTTAAATTGTAAATCATTCATTTAAACCCTTTTCTGAAAAACAATTGAGATAAAAAAGAAGGTTGTAAGAAATGGCTATTTATTCAGACGATCAATTAACGATCAGTCAATACAAAATAAATGGTTAGTATTTTTTTTGTAACATGGTAAGTTAATATCTATATACGTTCCTTAATTATTAGTCGACGGACGATTTGGTTCGGTTAGAAACAGTGGATACTGACCGTCCATTATATTAACTGAACATGTTGACATATTATTAACCATTTATTTTATTTACTGATCAAAATTTGAATTACATACACGCAAAAAAAACTACCTGATAAATTCCCCGGTTTATATTATATATCATCAAAACCGATGATTTCTTTAACCGGTAGCAGTTACTATCTTCATCATTAAAATCATTCTTATTCATGTCTTTAATTTAAAACACACACTTGACTTAAAGTATTAAAATTTCTTCTCATTAATAACTAAACATTTTCTTTATATCATTAGGTAATTCTTGGGTAAGCCAGCGTCTTACTAAGTGTTAAAACTATTAACTTTGTCAAACCTGAATATTTAGTTTAAATACTTGTGAATATGTAAAAACTTTTTCATACTTTTTTAACCTGATACTTCTGAGCCGTTAATGTCGTAAGCGTTAGTCTGGTGACTCGAACCCGGGAGCTGCAACATTGCTGAGATACTTAAATAGTAAGAAGCATTTTAGATGTTAAATATTATTAAGTGATATTTTTACTCGTTTATGTACCGGTAATGCGTAGTTAAATATTCTGAACGTTCATTGCACATTTAATAAGACTAATAAATTTTTGAAAAATGAAGACCAGTTTCATTACACTTGCTCGGTGTATGCGAGCTATAAATAAATACGTTATGATATGCGAGGTCGCCTTGTATCGAGAGTGTATCGTTTACTTGTTGGATATATTTCGCAGAAAATTCATAAAATTCTTTTATATGTTTCGATAACTGCATTAAAACGTATTGGGCGAAGAAATAATTTGCATATCTAAGAAGATAAGAGCTGTCAATGTTTTTTCATGTGATTAGAATACAATTTATTACGGTTTATGTTGTTATTATGAATGCGGCAAATATAGAACTGCATATCAATTGCAGAAAAATGCAGTTTAGAATTATAATTACAATAATAAATAATATTTTTTTCCACATTGCTTTAACGGCTTAGAAGTACATATCAGAATAAAAAGTGTTTATAATAATGGATATTAAACATTCACAATTATTTAAGCTCGACAAAATTAATAGTTTTAGTAAAATTTTGTATAAGTATCCGATATAAAAGAGTACAGAGAAAGACACTAAGATACAAACCATGTCAGTTATTAAAGCATAATTAGGGATAATCGAGCAGTAAAAGTAAAGTCTTTCAACAATTAGTAAGTCTCAAAATAGGCAGCGAAATATTTTTTACAAAAAGTGACCCGCCAAATATTTTTGATTTCAAAATTATCCCCGTGATGAATAAGATTGTGAACCCCTGCTATAAGTCAAGTGGGAATTTTAAAGAATGAAAATAATATAAATTCATTTCCGCCAATTCCATGTTGTTAATTTCCGACTCTTAAATATTGCAAGATTTCAACCAGTATTATTCTAGATTAGTCCGACCACGATGATTAAAAATTTCACAAAATCGATATAGTTTGAAAGTTATGACGTGGAAATTAGTAAATAAATATACCAACAAATACATTCGGATAACGCAAACATAACCAACAAATATATTCAATCTTCTTTTTTCAAAAAATCAGCAAATGATTCGAATTTCAAAATAAATGATCCGTGTTACCATACCAAACAGGCATATTTCCTTTATGTGCCTAAGTACGAAAAGCGACGCGTCATGATTTGAGTATTTATTTGACAATAGAATTCGTATCGAAATTTAATTACTTCTTTACGCCAGGTTGGCGTTTACGAAAAACCAACCCACGAAATATAATTGAAGAGTCGGGGAATCGAATGGATTGGCACTTACTTGTCATGCGAGATTTACATTATACATCGACACGACTTCAGCCGCTGCCACAGAAATGTATATACGTTACTAAACTCTAATTCCAATTGATTTATTACACACGAAAACCCATAAATACAGAAATGGACGTGGTATATGACAAACACTAATAAACCATAAATATATGTTTGGCATGTCAGTAATGAAAATTATTTGATAAATGTTGAGTTATATGTTTTTATTTTATTGACTGTCCCAGACCTACACCAGGTTAAAAGTTAGGCCTAAAGACTAAGCCCAAACCAGCACAGACGTCTTCTACAATATGATGGAAAAAGAGTTTTTTATTGTTTTTTTTTGAAGATTTTATATAATTATTCTCTGGTATACGTATACCTCACCATTTAAGCCCTCTTCTGTCATACGTTGTACAATAGCATGTCGGTCTAACGTATAACCCTAGGATGTCCAACCGGTCGATTGCAAGGCGACATTTGGGCGATTCCGAAAACTATCGCGAATTAGGAAAAAATGTAACAGCTGAATTATCTCCAAAACAAGGAATGGCTGCAAAAGCTAGCATTTTTGACCGACCTAAGTTCTAAATAAAATAAAATTAGTTTGGTATCACAAGGATAATCAAAAAGCATTACCGATGTGGTTTCATCAGTAAAAAATTTCAAGATGAAATTGGAACCATGGATGTCAAAACCAATGTCCAATGTAGAGCTAACTTTATTGGAGAAAATATTGCATCAACTCAAAAAGAGGTTTGCAGATCTTAATTATCTCCATACAATTTGCAGCTTCCTGTTGAATATGAACAAAGATAATACCCAAAGTCTTGCTCAAAATCTTGCAATGCTATTTATGTTATATCAGATATGTATTACAATTTATCGAATTGCAAAATGATTTTTTCTAAATGAAATTATTAAATTCAAAATAGGTATGTATCCAGATTCTAGAAACATGGCATTTTACGCAATTCATTATTCACAGGATAATTCATTGCAAGATGGATAAATTGGCTTACGTGTAAAATAGGTCGTGCATCATTGCTAGAATTACATTAACAATTCATAAATCTAGTGAAAACACCACAAGTAATAACTCTTACACCCATATGTGGCAAGGAATTACTCGGGAAATGATGACATATTGACCTTTAAGTTAACTTTAGTATTTGAAACACATAAAATTACTTAAAGTATGCATGTTTGTTGAAAGCATTACGATTAAGATATTTTATTTGATGTCAAATGTAATTATTTAGCTCGGTTATATAAAAATCAATAAACAAACGAAGTGGTTGAGTTTTTAGTCATAACACAGTAGTTAACAATATCGATGAATAATATAAGATGTGCTTATTCTGGAGGTGAAAAACATTGATTAAATTATTTGCACGGTCAGTAGTGCAGTTGTCAACGACGTTGGCTTCTGTAACGGACTACTCGGGTTCAAGTCCAGGTGCGAGCAGATTTTTTCAGTTGATAAATCGATTCTGTTCGAAAGCACTAGGTGTTTGTTTTATTAAAAATCCATTTCTACCTTGATCCCAAAAAGCGGCGCATAGTGAGAAAGCGATTATTTAACCACTAGTTATTTCCTAGTGTTCGTATCCTTTCAATCTCCTACTAGCAACTGAGTAACGAGCAGTTTTCGAAGAAAAAAAAAACATGTTGAGATAAACATCGTTAGGAGTCCATATGCTCCAAGTTGGGACATGGTTAGCAAAAATATTTGATGCATGAATAAAAGTACAAAAAAAATATTTCAATTCAACACTCATACATAGATGATTACGAGAAAAATTTATATAAATATACGTTTCAATATTATATTTTCAATAAATCATAATACATAATATATAAACGTGTATGTTTGTATTTATCAGATATAACTAATAGAATAAGGAAAGGGTGTAATATTTACGTTCTATCAAATACGCTCCGGTAAGCGTCGATGAATTGCGATTAGAAAATCAATCCATAAAAATTGCATAACAATGATATAATCTCGAGACAATTGTGGCCGGTAAGCAATGTCATTCAATTGTCCAGGTGTGCCAGATCACATGACCAGATAATGATAACGTTTAGCAACGATTTCGCAACAAAACATTAGGGCACGTGTTGAGGAAATCAACTAGCCGTCCACGCATCAATCGGTTCATTAGAAGTCCGCCCGCTTAGGAACTGTATAACTGATGCGTCCTTCACTGTCAGGAGTGTCAGGACATGTCAGAAAGCAACAGCAGCAGATGTATCTATTAAATACAGGAGGTCCTTAAAGCAAAACACGTACATAATGATCAGTAAATTTCAATTACGAGATAACGTATTCATTTAATCGAGTTTCCGTTACATTTTCAATATTCAATGATTTTGAATACATTTGTTACAGATATGGTGACCGTGGTCAAGTTTCGACGTCTTCGGTTTCGGTTGCGGTGGTCGTGAGTTCGCGTCCCGAAAATTTAGCGAAGACAAGGATGTATATTTGAATTGTTTGATTTTTTTATTTTTCCATGAGTTTGCAGCTAACGAACCGGGTTTCGGGCTTCTTCAGGCATTTCAAGTGTCTGACGATGCCGATAGACGAAACCAGGGACTTCAGCGATTATATATGTTTTACAAACGGTCTGAATTACTGACACAGAATTAAGATATGCAATAATATATAGAAGCCGTTGACCATTTGTGGGTAAGATACTATCGTAGATGTTATATGACATAAAAATAACTTTTGTACGATGACTACAAATTTTTCACTTGATCCTCATGTATGTATGTATATACAGAGCTTTTTAAATCAAATTTCACAAAGAACAACATAACTACAGATTCAATGTTACATTCCTAGGTATGTGAGGACTATGACAACATCGAAGAAATAAATGCTAACTAATCTCAAGTCAGACGACTTCTTTTCAGTAACAGAATAAATATTATATGATATTTATTTTTGACACGTACTGTAGAATTTGCGAGAAGAAACAATGGCATCCATCATATTTTTTTATGAATCAAAAATAGTCGATATTATTATTTATATTATGTCTATGAAATCATTATTCCGACCGCATATCCTTATAACTAAGCGTAGTGAGTGAGTGACTCCTCTAATTATTAAATTACATGAGAAAAGGACACGAATTTAAAGACAGAATATATATATTAATGAAAAAACCAAGGTCTGTTTTGCAAACGCTTGGAAGATTAAACAACTGTCCGAATCAGAACGATAGTATTTTTTAAAATAATTTTACTAATAAGGATAGTTCTTAATATTCTAAATAGGTATTTTATGACTACATAAAAAGATTCGAGCAATTACCATGTGACTATTATATTATAGGTTCGTCCGTTTTCAATATGCTAAGAAGGGTCTCAAGACTCTCAAATTTAAATATTTTACAGGGCCAGACTGGATATCGATGACTCATGAATTTCAGAGTTTGGAAAAAGATCTTTAACTCATATAAGGCGATTTTAGCTTGATATCGTATAGGTAACGCACAACTCGTATGTCAAGTCCTGCTCGACATTGTAAAATTTGGTTGGAAAATTATTTTTTACTATCCATATTTCAAAAACAGAATTTATTGTGTGGCCTTAAGTTTAAGTTTGTAACATGTCATAATGTGGTATATTTTTCGATATTTCGTATAACCATGCTAATAAATACGCAAACCCAATGATATTAATCAATTTCTTAAATCTATTGAGGAGTTTTTGGAAGGAAAAAAAAAATATATTGAGGAGTGCAAGCGATTAAAGCTCTGGTCATAATCAATGCTTATGCAGTTAACTACTAATCAGTTAAGTTGCAAATCATAAGCACGTGATTAGGGCTAATTAATTAGGATTTTTTTTCTACACACATACATATATTTATACGAGTAACTTACAATGATGCGTTGTAATATCAATAACATAGAAACCAAAGATTTCTATGAATGTTGTGGGAATTTCATTTTCATACATATAAAAATAAAATAGTCAACTTTTCTGGATGTTCTTTTTTCTTTCTTTCTTAGATCTTTTTTTGAATTCTTATGGTTTTAAAAAGAACGTTAATGACGCTATATTATAATTTTCGTACTTAGATATAAGTTGATTTTATCATAGAATGTATTTTCAGTTTATAATTAAATATGTCCCCTTCCGGAAAAAAACAAGATTCATAATATTTTATGGGTAATTCATACTTTCAAATGACATAATAAGAATATAAAGTAACAAGTTTTATATATAAAACGCCGAGATTTAATTAAATCCAGCCTAGAACCGAGATATCTCAGAAAGCTACTAATATTAACGACTATATTTACTAAAATATTTTCAAAGATTTATATTTTCTACCGGATATCAAAATTATTTTTATGGGTTAATATCGTTTTATTTATGGAATTAAATAATTATATTTGATTTTAATATCTTGGCTTAGCTATTAAAACGTGATGAGAGAAACACCACCATCGACTAAAATGTTGCCTCTTAACCCTTTAAACGCCAAGCCAATTCCATGGATTTTTGCTGTACGCCACCATTTTCAATCATCGATTTTTCCATGAAAATGCCACGTAACATACCCGGAAAATAATTTTATATTTAAGTTATTATTGATGTTCATCGAAAAGTGAAAAAAATATATCAAAAGTACAAGATTTAAAAAACGTCTCTAGGGCTGCCAAAAACAATAAGAATTTTAAATAAAAATTTAAAATATATATATGTATTTTTTCTATAATAAAACAAATTATATAGGTAGCACAAATTGCATCTATGGCTGCCACAAAAAAATAATGTAAATTATGAATAAATTAGAACTATTTTGTTATGACTGGAACGTTATTTTTTTTTTAAATAAACTATATTTTATAAATAGCACAAAATGCTATGTGTTGTCTACTTGCACTTACTGATATTTAGCTATTCTCTTCTCACTCTGATGCGCTTTATCAATCGAGCGATCATTGCGATAATATGGTGCCAACCCTAGTGACATCTGTTAACCCAACTTCAAATAAAAAGAAAACAATTCAACATATGGGTATTCTAACAATCACATTGCCTCCAAAAGGTGTCTTTGCATAATATTGCATTTAAAAATATTTAATTTATTCATTAATAAGCTCGTAATCGCGTTTGTGTGCCTGCACGCCGTGACGTCTGAACGGTTAAATAAAAAAGTATTACATGACAGGCGAAATCAATTATATATGATTTTTTAACCATGTCCGCCTCCCAATTTGGACACTCCTCACGGAATTTTTCCTAAACATGATTTCGCCGAGAACTGATTGTTAGCCAGTTTCTAATACTCTCTTTTTTCGAAGCACATATGTAGCATGTACAAAGACGCAAGTTGTAATAAACAGGTAAATAACACTGGATTTCACACGTACAGTATGTGAACAACACGCTGTTACATATGTACGTTTATATATGTAGTCTTAAAATTATTTAAACAAATATAAATTGCATAAAATAAAAAACTGCATAATTTAGAAATCGCACAAAAGAGGTCGCATAAAAAGAGGTTTGTGTGTAGTGTCGTATCTAAAAGGGAAGTTCTGAAAAGTATTTTTTTAAAATTTATGTTGTCATGGTTATCGTAAATAATTGTTTTAAACACTTACTAATGCCATGACAAATTAAATGATACTAATAAATGTGTTATTATAATGTGCTAATTACCATATGGAAGATCACGACAAGCAGCTAAACTTCTGAGAAAATCTGTATAATTAGAGTTTATTACATTGAAAGATTTTATCAGATCGATTGAATAATTTACGCACGCCCAATGTGTTCAAGGAAATATTCTGCAATGGTCGCCAAACCCTTTAATAACGACGCTGAATCACCAGATGCATTATCGACAGAGATATTTCAGCAGATGACCAATTTTATTTTGATACCTTATTTACAATATTCAGCTTTGATTTAAATGATGCGTCGCTTTTATAAGATTAAATTACAAAACCATTACTTTCAACCTTTTATTAGTTCTTTTCGATGGTTTCGGCGGTAACTTTGTATAAGTTAAAATAACTTTGATTATTCCAAAACTAAATATGTGACACGTGTTTCTACTATCGCAAAGTTACTTAAGCAAACTTTGCGATAGTATGAAACACGTGTCACAATTAGTTACACAATACGTGGAATAATCAAAGTTATTTTAAATTTTATATTTTATTAGTTCGTCTCAAAAATCTGGGAAAAAATAAATATGATGGGAAGCAGTTTTTATTTTATACCGCCGCTCCCAATTTGGAGCATATGGACTCCTCACGGTGTTTATCTCAACATGTTATTAAGTATTAAGACTACTTGTCCGTCTTTCATTTTATAGCTTGATTTTGTTTTAAGTATCATTTGTTTCCTTAAAATGTAACCAGAAAAACACACTAATAATATTCGATATCAGAAGAGTAAAGTATAATTTAAATATTCATTTAGAGAAGAAGTAAAAAAATGCATAAGTAAATTCGAACAGCAAAAAAATAAGATTTGTTTTTTGTCCTGGAAATGTTGCAATATAAACAAAATCTTACAAAATTGTATGTATTTATTGAGGAGAGACATGACAAGAAAATTTTAGCAAACACAAACGAAGTTTGATTTATTTCAAATTGCTTTAGGAGAATCCCACTTTTTTAATACGTGTAAAACAAAAAAAAAAAATGATTAATCATCAAGATAATTCAAGATAATCGACAAAAACCATACACATGACTGTGAGAAATTACATGCATCGAATTTTCGATAATATTTACAATCAACTTGCATGTTATTTGTTTGGTCGTATTATTTTATAATGTATGTTATTAAGCAACACGGATCGGAGCTATTTGATGTATAACATATATATAGACATAATACATAGGCTATCTATTAATCAAAGGACTCGTATTTTCTGGTTATTAATTTTATATCTGCACTAATAATTATACATTACTGTTACTAATTATATATAAGTTGTGTTTGGAGGAGAACATCAAAAAAGGAAATAAATTGAATAGCGGGGAGCCACTCGTCTTATTTGAAATGCTATTTTCGATTAATTGATTTCTATTAACGCCTTGAAAATTAATTAATATTATAATTAGAGCTGTAACCGTTTGTATCTTACATCTCCTCGCGCCCGGTAAATGAAAAAAAAAGTGACGAATTAGAATCAATGCCTATGTTACACTTTTAAGGTGTTCACTGCCAATACTTGCAAAAAATCAAATAAGAGATTTATTGTACTTATTTCATAGAAAAGTTATTTGGATAAGGACCGGTTTCGCTCAGAGCGAAAATTTTCACAGTGAACACCTTAAAAATGATGTCACTTAATCATTTTAAATATATGAATATGTTTGCGATGAGCTAACATTATAAATAACAATCTTACGATAGATTTAGTCTGAAGATGATTTACAAAGAGGCGAAACATAATAAACATATAAGATGTACATACTTTAAACAACCTGTGGAATTAAAATGTAATCCGTTTGAGCTGTTTATAAAATGTATAAATTTATAAACTTCTGGCATATAATGTATATTTTTTTTGAAGATATAGAAACAGTCGTGAGTCGATCATATGTAATACGACAATACTGTCGAATCATGTTTGTAAATTAATTAATTATTTTTGGAGATGGGCGGCTAATTGTACGATAATGTCTTAATAAACAAATTGTGTCAGAGGTTACATCATAATGACTAGTAAATGGAAGTCTAGTGTTATAAATTGTGGAAAAACTATATAGAAGAATAATAGTATATGAGACACGTGGAAAAACAACGAGACATATTATACAAATCCATCAGATATGAACTAGCTATGAACTTCTTATGATCTAGCTGTGAACAAGCTATGAGCTTACTGTGAAATATGTAGCTATGAACTAGCCATGAATAATGTATTATATAATTTTTGTAAAACTAAAATATATGGCAATTATTTTATTTTGTGTTGTAATGGAGTTCTACCAATTTAATGCGAATTCAATCAACCATTTATAAATAAGCGAAATTAGCAGCTTTTGTGTACATATATAGCATAGCATGATAAAAAGAACTATTATAATGTAGGAAAATATACATAATAGATTTAAAGGACACTGTATTATTTTGTTAATTAAGTTTCTTAAATATTTTTTCAGCGGAAATTTGTTTTGTAAAATATTTTTTTTAAGCCGATTAATTTATTATCATATCGTGTAATTGGCAACGACGTTTAAAATGTCTCAATTTCAATAAGCAAAAAACATCGACCAAGAGCTGTGTATTTTGCTTTTTTTCATAGATTCTTGTTTATAATAATATGTTCAGACGTAAGAAATTATAATTCGGCAAAAAAAAAGTGCTCGTGGAGTTCGAAATAAGAAAAAACAAAAGACAGCGAATTTTAATATTTTCATGAATTTCGAAATAAGAAGTGATTTTCATTTTCAGCCAATTATTTATGAGAAATGAGTGGTTTAGATTAGAAGTCGAAATCTCTTTTTTAATGGCCGTTTTTGATTAAATAAATTTGAAGAGCGTTCATTAGTGAAACAATAGCTAGTACTTACCAAGTTGGTGTACATGGAGTTAAAATCAATGCAGTGTTAGCGATAAAGTCAGTGACGGAAGAGTTTTTTTTAAGCTAAAATGCTTATACTAACATGAATAGTGACAATTTAAATATTTTTATAACGTCGCGTGAAAAAAATATAAATAACCAAAATTCTGCAATATAGAAACGTATGTTCAACAATTATGGTGATTCTTCAGTGGTCAAGATTATTTTATTTTAGCTAAAAGATTTTTTTTTTTTTAAATCGACTTTCCAGCTATAATTTATAAGTCACATGGACATATAATCATAGACTACTGAGGTACCGTATAACGGGGTGAATAGAGACTCGTATAGAACAGAGCTTCATATATTCCAATCATTACAATCTGTTGTTTTGTCTCTATTCACTTGTCAAGCCTCTATTCACCCTTTCTCGTCTCTATTCACCCTCATCCAATGTGAATAGAGACATCGAACAAAATTGTCTTAATTGGATACTTAGTAAAGTTGTGCTAAAGTTTAATTTTTGTGTTTGTCTCTATTCACCCGGTAGTCTCTATTTACCCTGTTTTACGGTACTGAATTTATTCAATGTAACTGAGAATTTATACCCGAAAAAATTTGATGGTTCTTAAAACTGTTCTTACTGTTATACGCGAATTATATTTATTGTAATATTGGGAGGAAGAACAGGCTGAACTAAGACGCCACTGCTAAATACGAGTCTGTAGAGAAGAAGACTATGGTTGGGTATGAAGGGTGTTGGGAGGGGGGCTAAGTTGGTGAACCAGCGACGCGAGACGAAGCGAGATTTTCCCACTGGCCTTGAAAATACTTCGAGTATACTTTGTAGTACAGATATATTTATAAACAGAGATGCACACTTGCAACAATAACAATATATAATAAATATAACCCACACATTAACCAGAAGTAAAGATCGGTTTGAGTCTTGGATAAATAAATACTTTTGAGCATAGTTAATGCAGATCCAATAAATATTATTCTATTTGAAAAAATGCGCTCTTGTATCAATTATAATTGGGCGAAGAGAATAAAATGGCGTCAAGTAATGAGAAGATTTTTTAAATTATGCTTATGAATTTATGTCTATCTAACAAAGTTGATACAAATGCCGAAATCAGGGCTGTGAAGTCGGGGTTTTTTACAGGGCTGTGGAGTCGGGGTTTTTTGTAGGGCTGTGGAATCGGGGTTTTTGGCCGGAGTCGGAGTCGAAGTCGGAAATTTTGAAAAGATTAAACTTTTTATTTTTACATATAATATGTAAAATTTGGCTATTGGCAGGATTGGTTGGTTGATATATAATTGAATACACGTAAATATGATAGGTAGAAAAAAAACGTGATGAAATTAAACTTTTGTGAGTCGAGTTTTTGGTCATTGTTGTAGTCGGAGTCGTGTTTTTGGTAAATGCTGGAGTCGGAGTCATATTTTTTTTACGAGTCCACAGCTCTGTCCAAAACTGTATAAATTTAATTAGGGATTTCATCAAAAGGTGTTAGATTTTCAATATCAAATTTGAATCGTTTGAATTCTATATATTCCAAATAAATCCAGACCGATAATATAGATCGATAATAAAAACAAAAATTACTATCAACTAATAGTAGCCTAAGCTAATCCGTGCACATAAAATGTTTAAAGACGCCGTTTGATGAAAACTCACTAGTTATTCACGAAAACTAATGAAAATGAACGGAATTCAAACGATTCAAATTTTGTATATAAATGTGTAAAATATATATTGATGTTATAGTTATGATAATTCCTATCATATTGTTTTGGTAGTAAGAGGGTAAAACTATACATTATTACTAGATGGAAGAAATACTCAAAATTACAGAGGTACAGTGTGCGTGTGTATGTATACTGCGTTACCGATATATAACCAAACTTGTACTACCAAACTAATCAAATAAATATTGTAATAAAAAGATCTTTCAAATCAAAAATGTTATTACTATTCGAGATTTTTCTATTGAAATGACACTTGTTTTTATAAAAATTTCATAAAATAACAAAAGTATCATCTTACAAACACAATTACTGGTCTAGGATACCAACGCCCACGTCTTAATGACTACAATACAAAGAGATGATTTTATTTAATAAAAGAATAATTTAATTGCAGGTATTATCGACTCACAACACAATATCAGACCAGACTAGAGGGCAACGCGGGTGGTGAATATGCTCCTTCCTCAATATGTCCAGATGTTTTTTATGCGTTTTAAGTCTCGATTTACGCGACAATTCGAAGAACCTATCAACAGGTGTTCAAGTGAGTAAGATTAAATGAGGATAATTTTTATGTTCATAAAACGAACTTAATGTGCACTGCCGTTAATAATGGCCGAATTAGTTTTTGACTTTCATAATCGAGTTTACAATTGCTACTAGCGATAAAAAAATATTATGTATTATACACTTCTATCATCAGAATCATCTTAAGATATTTTTTTCTATTGATAGTCACAATTGACTATTTTATTCTGAAATTGTGAATCGACGATATTTAGGATCACAGAAAGATGTTGCTAGCTGAAAATATACAAAAGAGCCTTTAAAAAAAGCAAAAAACAATATAACATATTTATCAATAAATACTTTCTTAAAAGATTATATGTAAAGCGTTGAGTAAGTAAAATAAAATCTGCACATTCTTTTATAAATACAATTTAAACATATAAAATAAATTTGATAATTCCAATAATCAGAGTTATTTAATATACAATTATAATGAACTTCCACAAAACTACCGCCGAATCCATTGATTTTTTTATTACTTAGTACTTTCTTATACAATGTTTTCAATCGTATTTCCCATGGTAAAAGAGTGGCTTATTCAAGCGATCATTAAGTTGATCTTTGGCATTACTTCACCAAATGGTTGAACGATAAAGATGTATCCGGTGGATGATTTGACTTTGCGCAAAACGTATGTCGTCGTTAATTGGAAATTAATATCGTATGATCAGAGTTTTTGGCCGCAATGATAATTCAGCAAAAAAGTGACAATAATATTAAGTGAATATGCATAATATATTATACATTAAAGGTGTCATAACATTTGTATTAAGAGGATGACAAGGGTCCTTCGGTCGAGGAGTCATCGCTTCCAGACGATCACGTCACTATCTGTGAGTAGGCACTGCATGCGTGATTAATATCGTGAGACCAAAAAAGGTTTGGTGGAAATAAAAGAAAATCGATGGCTCTGAAATCTTTCCAGTTAAAAGATTAACGAACTCGGAGAGTTTAATGCCAGTCATTCACATTGTCGTTTCTTTCAATTAATTAAACCACATTATTGGTGCATATTACATATTCAAATATGTGTTATTGAGCGATTGGAAGATGCAGCACAATCCAATATGGAAAAAAAATTGGGAAATCTGCTAATTGCATTATAATGATGTGCATCGCAAACAGGGTTGCCAGACAGATAGATAGGACATTCAATATTCCGAACGATCAAAAAAAAATCGGGATTTTATTTAAATTATAATATACGTATGTATGTTAATATATACTTCTGTATACTGAATAGAACATGTATAAATATATATTAAATAGTCACCTAATAATACACTAGAATCACAGTTATTAAAGTATATTGATTAGATACAATAGCAGGAAATACTGTTTGATTAAATTTTAATTGTAAATTGAAGTTTTATTAAAAATGGTTTTCCTGCCTTTTAGCTTGTTTCAAAATATGTTTGGCATATTTACTTGATATTTGTTTTTAAAGTCATTACAATTGTAATAAAAAAATTGTTTGATCATTAGTTCTTAACGATGTCGGGATTTTCATAGGCAGTGCGGGGCTCGGGATTTGCCTGTTGAGCTCGGAACAGTCCCGCTCAAATAGGGACGCCTGGCAACCCTGATCAGAAATGACTCCGATCTTAAGGAGATATCAATATCAAATGCGGAGCAATCAAATCAGCTAAGTTTATCACGTGTCTAGTGGAATAGACGTAATGTAATATTGCTACTTGCTACTGTGGACTTTAAAAAAAACTTTGATCTGTGACTGTATATGTGGTACGGTTTTCTGAATAATTATAGTCAGCTTTATGCTAACGACACGTACTTAATTGCACCAGGAAAATATATATATTTATAAAACTATGTGATTCATTATAACAGAAATCGTAATGATTCAGAATTCTACAAATCGTAAAACAATAGTTTTAAACGTTCTGTGATTTATCTAATGTGCAATCACAATTATTCCAGATTACCGGTGTTTTAATATGCAACAAATGAAAACAATAAAATACAGATGCATGGTGAAAAACGACAAAGAACAACAAACAACGCAAAACGATGACATAATCTGTTTTGTGAAAATGGCGAAGGACGCTGCGGAAATAATTAAATGCAATACTATAGTATTCTCAACGCTTAATTTGTATTCGTTTCGCGTTAAAACTTATGGCAAAATCCAGCCAGTCGAGGATAGCGGTAAGAATGAACATTAAAATATGACGTGCTATGATTCTAAAATCTTTAATTTAAATTTTGCAAAAGGTAACACTGAGTCACTCGGATTATAACCCGTAAAAATTCTCGTAAAGCTCTATAATATGATTTAATAATGTTACAGCTAAACCCCACCCCATTGATTATTAAGGACTTCCCAAAAAACTATGAATATTATACATAAAGTTATCTTCCTATTTAAAGCGCTAGGTTTAATTTTATGTTTTAAGAGAAATCTTAAGTCAACTAGCTTAATTTATTTTTAATGTAGTAACTTATATTTGTAAAAGGTCTAAAACATTGTAACTATAGTCTATTTGATATCATTTATACTTATTTTGTTTTATTTTCATTTGCTTATTTGCATATTTGTAAAACACTTTTTTTGTCATACTTTTATTCTTCTTCCTTAGTTTTTGTACGAATAATATTTTAAAATTACTTATCAGTTGAAAATTCTCACGATGAGCGAAACTGGTCCTGATTTTAATACATTTAATGTGGAATAAATATAATACAAAAAAAAAATATATTTGTGAACAGCTAAAAAATGGTAAATTGGACTATTGTCGATAGATATACGAGAGGATATTTTATAAATAACTAGTATTGCTACCCGGCTTCGCTCGGACTAAGCGACCAATAATTATTTAATGTTATATCATTCCCAAAGAATTACAGACCCACAGACATACATACATACATACATACGCCATTTCGGTTTTATATATAAGATTACATGGAAAGATAGATATTTAAAAAAAACTGTTGGGAATGATCCTGATATTATATTGAAATTGCAATTTATCATTAGACAGATAATACGTATGAAACATTCGAGTGGGATAAGTCATGAAATATATTATATAATTTGTCACAATTGACACTCGAAAAAAAATACTTCTTTGCTCTAATTTGCCTCGCGGGTTTTTGCACACGATAAAAAGAATTAAATTTTTCATAAAATACATTTTAAAATAATGTATACCAACAACACAATTTGTATTGGAGCTTCGGATAAAAATCTTTCAATAAGAAATTTTATTGATTTTATATTTCCGCAACATGTAAAAAAACGTATAAAAATAAGAAAAAAGGCGCACTGTTGCATAATAATGATCGGCATTTTTTTTGTTGATTTTATAACGTCTTCGATGTTAAGGACCACTAAAATCAGCAATAAGTAATTGCAGTAGTTAAATTCAGTATTATTGACCGAGCAATTAATATCTCATATAATGAGAAACTATAAAACAAAATCATAGTCGTTACTATTTTATTTGTTTTTTATTAATGACAACGGTCTTGGGTCTTGTACGTGTATGATATTGAACTTGGATCGTAAACGGTTTCATGTTACTAAGTGTGAGACTTGTTTAATGCAACGGACAGTCAAAGTGCAAGTTGTAGGCGGAGTGCGTTCATCACCGCCTTTCGAGACCACGCAAATACATTATTTAGCCCGAAGTATCATTCATTAAATTCAAGTAATCTTACTCGTGTAAATGTGTGTCTGCAGGACTTGTACATATACTGACCGGTTGAAGGTTCGAAACTATCAACAACAAAAAAACCATTGCGATTTAATTTTAGGCAAACAGCATTAGATTTACTGTATAATAAACCACTCGTCATGAATATTGTTGACTGTGGGCTCGTTCAAAAAAAACAAAACTACGACTCCGACTCCAGTATTTACCATATACACGACCTCGACTCTAACTTTGACCAAAAACACCGACTAAAAAAGGTTTAATTTTGTCATGTTTTTTTTCCTACCTTTCTTTCCTATGTTCATGTGTGTATTTCATTAAATATGAACCAACCAATCCGGCCAATTGCCAAATTTGTTAATTTTATATGCATAATTTTAAGTTTGTCACGTCTGTGACTACGAGATGTTTCACTGTTTAAAATGCTTGGTATCATCAAAAAACAATGACTAGTAATGACGTTTTTACAAGTTTATTTTGTATGGCCGGTCTGCGTCTCCGGCCGGAGTATCGTCGTTTTCACTGGATAAAAACTAGGGATATGATTGAAGAATTTATTTTTCCAATTACCATGCAAGCTATTTTCGCTAAATCCCAGTTTGAAGCAAGTTGACTTTCAGAGGTATTTTTTCAATCCAGATTATCCATTAATAACGAGAACACAATAAACAAGACACAAGTACCTTCGGGTAGAACTGAATGTTGCCGATATGGCCACTCATTTAATTCTTTTTAAACATAGTTATATTATTTAGTTTTTTATAAATTAGATATATTGCTATTTTTTCACCGTCTTTTGCTGGAGTTCTACCAAGTACCTATTCAATCAACAAGTATCTTCATCTGCAATTTATATTTTTGACAAGTTAACGTATTTTATAATAATTGTAATAGAAAAATGACATTTTTCAAATGTACAATCAATGATAAGAAATTCAATCAACGTTTTTTTAAGTATTATAATACATACATTGTACACATACAAAGTCTTGTCCTTTATTAGATAAAAAATTATATAATAAAAGATATTATCAGCTATAATAAACCAGATATTTTTTCAATGCAAGATTCAGCTAAGATTGCTTTGTGGAAAAACACAAATAAAAATTAACAAACCAAATGTTATAATGGAAATTAATAGGTACATATTTGATATATGATTTAATTATTTGATCGTTAAAAGGAGTTCCTGCCGCTAGATTGTAGAATTCGATTCAATATGTTGCACTCATAAGCGTTTTGAATTCAAGTTTTCATCCTTTCCATGGCAAATGTTAGGCAAGAAAATGGTATTTTCTAATGAATGATTGGCATGGAACGTCCCATTGGTTTATAGAATTCATTTACTGTATTGAAATTTTGTGCATGAATCTACGTGGGATAACTTTACGTTCATATGATTATTATCGAGTGTATTGTTTTAAAATTGCATAGTGATTTATTTATCCCTCAATCAAAATTTGATCAAAACATTAAAAAAAAAAAGTATGCAGCGTGATTGGTTTGGTATTTGTTTGTTGATATTCGTCCGATGTGAATTCGATACAGTATCAATCTGCATAATATGATAATACGATAAATAATATCGATATATACCTGCAATAGTTTGATAAATCTATACACAGATAAAATATGAAAGTTCATCGACCAAACAAATAGTGGTAACAAAAAATACTTGCTTTATTTCTTAATTGGGCATTTGAGATGATATCATTGATATGAAAATCAACAAAGCCTTGAACTTTAAGAATTAAAGATATCAATTATATTATGATAGTATATTGAACTAACAAACAAATCGAATTCTTCAATGTTAAAAATGAAAATAAATACATCCTACAGTGGTAGAGATACTTATATAAATATGTAAGATTATTGATTGTTTCATGATTGCTCAAATAAAAACTATCTTATCTTTTTAGTGAAAGGAAAATAAAATAACGCTTCTTAAATATATATTATATATGGACCGACCAAAAGACGGTTAATCGATTAACCAACTAAAATAAAAAAGGCACAACAGCTAATACTGAAGACCAAGTATCGCAAATGACATAATTTAAAATAACGAAAGTCGGACATCTGCTATTTACTATTAAAACTAGAGAACAAAAAGGGATAAAATCCTAGATAATTCATTTTAATAATGTTTTATGAAAGCATTAAAATGCTATAATGTGAAAATGTATCAAAATATTGTATAAAAAATTTAAGCATTGGAAATTGGCAATGAAGTCAACCGAGTAAGTTCGACAAAATCATCTATAAACAAAAATTATAGTAATTGTTTGAGCTGGATTATTTGTAAATCCGAAGCAATAACGTTTAAACTCTAACCTGGTTGCATCCGCATTGGCAGGCTGGTTTAACACATTGGAATATTAATTTCTACGATTGCTTAAAATAATAGCCGGAAAATTTTCTTTGATATAGATAGAATACACAAACATATTTGGTATGTCAATTTGTTCGACGGTTAAAAATATCGGTCCAATGAAATTTTTATTTACCAGTGCCCTTCTAAACCGATAAATCGAATACATTGAGGCAAATTCGTGTATCTTGAATGTGATCCTTATAAACGATCACAACACTTCCGTACCTCATTTTTTGTTTGGAGAATCGAAAAATGATCAGTCAATGACTACAAAAATTGTTAATAAGTTTTAATTGTGAATACTTCACGTGTATTCACAATAATTACATTCTTTTCAAGTGCGATAAGTCGGATCGAGTAAGCAATCACTAACAATTGAATCAGTATGGGGCCAAAATAATTAGCGCGCAGTACGCGATACAACAAAATATAAATTGCTATACTAAAAAGACTCCCTGTTGAGAATCTGTCGTCTATTCAAAACACATAATCAGATAATCTTGATAACTTCACTAATACGAACACATTATATCAATACTTAACTGAACGAGAGATAAGAATATCTAGTATTGCTTGTGTCGAATAAGAAAAGTGTATTTTTTTGATGTTTTAACTTTTCGGAAGTTCATTTCAATATAAAATTTAAAAAGCTTAGTTTATTCCATGTTTTGTGTTACAAATAGTAACACGTGTCTCGCCTCTTTAAAAGCATCATCAGACCAACTTTCGCACGGTTGCTTTAGTAATAAAGGGTATTTGGTAAAAAGGTTATAGCACTTACAAATTAATGCAACACATTAATTCATAATCTTAATTGATTGGTGGTATAACCACTTGGCAGCCAATAAAAAGGAAAAATCCCAAAAAACCAACATCGGTGCATTACTGAAGCAATCTTTGCGATACTGAGATGTCTGAAGATGCCACTGAAAGAGGAGAAATACGTCTCACGAATAATAACGCAATGAGTGCAAGAGTTTATGTTATTTTATATTAACACTGGTGTTGCTTATCAAATCAAGCCGTTGTGGGCGATCGTATATCTATATAATATTGAATAATCACAGGTTTATTCAATCACATGCTTGAAAATTTGAGTATTTTTCAAGTTTTATAGAATCAACAAAAGCATTTTGGCGACTTCCCATTTTCTTCTACATTAGGGATACATACATATTTAAAGTTAATCAATAATATAATAATAAGAAACCTTAGACGATGTTTGGATTTACGATAGATTTAATGAATACAATAACATATATAAACATAACTAATTGAAAGTTGACGGTTCAAGTTAACAGAACTTAATACAAGGTAATAATAATATGTATATCAAACCTTTATTCAAACGCAAGTTGTAAATATTATTTATCTCTACAATGATAGTAATGTTCTGAAAAAACCCCAGCCCGCATCGAGGAAAACAGACATGAATGTCACTAGATGAACTGGTTCACGGTTAAATAAATAAAATGAAGAATCGTGACTACAGGGATTGCAGATAGTTATTATTATTTTATAATCTACATCGATAAAAGCCCTCGTTCTTAACCCCTTTATTACGGGTTGTGAATAGATGATAAATTTTAGAATTAAAGATATAACGATTATTTTCATGAAAAAATGTTGGTTTCGGAAAAACCTATGAAAATCTTATACGGATATAAAAATTCAGTGTTTAGTAGTTCGTTACCATACGTTGAAATGGTTCTTTCTGAAATTTTGGCAAAAAAAATACCCTTTGGATCAGAAAACTTTGTATTGACCGTATTCTTGCATATATGATAACTTCGTAATAATGTAGTATTGAATTACGGAGTTAGCAGAATGTGGGAGTTTATCTGCACACTTTTATTGTTTAAATTTATTTGAGAAAAAAAACTAAAATTGTTATCATTATTTCCATCATTACATAATTAAGATCATTATTTCTCAGTAGAACATGTTTACTAGCTTATTCTTACGAGTGAATTTTATCTTTTGAATTAAATAGTATGATTGATCTAAACTTCAAACGCAAGAATCTCAAAACAGGCTCAAGAGCAGTAAAAAAACCTTTTCAAAGTAAAGTATTGAGTTTGCAAAATACATAGTTTAGCCAAATCACCCCAGTGAATCGAGAGTGTCATGTTAGGAATAGATTGAATATGTTTATCCAACCTATATTAAATATAGAAATGTTTCAAACGGTGAATAGGCGAGACTCTTAACTGTGAGTAAATGGCAATTTAATTTAATATAAAATAAATAAATTACTGCTGTTAATTATCATTTGTAATTAATGTGTTATTAAATATCGCGTATAGGGAAAAAAGATATATTATACATACAACATACTTGTGTACGAATGAAGTAATTTTCAATAATATGCTTATCAATTGAAAAGTAGCTTTATTATTTATCATTATATTAAAAGAAACCAACGGTATGTCGTCTGTAATGAAATAAATCAGGATGTAAATGTATGGGAATAACCTCCAAACGCAATTCTCATTCTATCTTACTGTCGATATTATAAAAAATCTCCGTCGTTATGGGATAATTATTCAAATCAAACAAGCTTTAATACTTGTATAGTGACTACTTATTAGTAATATATTGTTTCATTAGCAAGGTTAAGATCAGACGAGATAACAGTTCAATTAGATGATTCTGAAGCCGAAATCGAATGATATACTAAACAACGGTCAAATTAATCTGCGGACAAAAATTATCATTAAAAAGCTTTTATCGTAAATCGACAGTCAACTCATTGAAAGCTTTTGTTCGGTCATTTTTAGATAAGATTAAATCTGAAAGAATAATATAATGATAAGAAATATATTATGGAAAAACCATTTAATTAAAAAAAAATCATTAAAACATTGAATGGGCCACCGAAGATAATCGATGTTTATTGAAACATATTAATATAAATTTTGAATTGTTTTCATGCTGTCTTTTTTCGAATAGTGTTATTTCATCTTGAAAGCAAAATGAAGTTAATCTAACAGTTCCATTTATTTGGCTTATAATACTTCACATTTAAACATTTATTCATATAAGAACGTAAGTTTCCCTTTTATTCATCCCAGCATTAAGAGATACTCTCATCGATCACTAAGTTCCGATTTAAGGTTCAGGCAGCTTGTAGACGACAAATTAATCATTTTAAATTAAATTGTTTTTTCCACGAGTTGATTTTTAGTGATTGCGGAAAATTTTCTTTGTGTATGTATCACTTGTGGCAATTTGCAGTGGATGTCAAATGTATTTTCATTTAAAAATTTCACAAAAATTTTCAACACGACCATTTTAACAACTACAAAATAATTATCACTTTAATACACTTGGTGGAGTGGCATTATAATAAAAATAGTAACATAGTTTAGTTCATGAGTCGATTATGTTATTTCGACATTTTTTTAATATAAGAATGTTTTTAAGCCGCATACAAAATTAGTGTATTTCCTAAAATGTAATTTTATAAATACGATAGCAAATATTATGACATGCCATGTTTTTATCATTCTTTTTTAATTATATATATTCTTCTACACTTTCAATTCACACAGGAAACCACAACAAAGCAGGTTTATATTACATTTGAATCATAAACCTAATACAAGTTTTTAATGAGAATTTGCACCAGCAAAAAATAATATGGTGGCCGATAAAAATCTCATCGTCCTCTTCCGCCGAATCAAAAGCGAAGTCGCTCGAAATAACACAGAAAAAACGATCAACAAATAATAGAGACATTGGACAGGTAAGTCGTGATTTGATCTCATGGCATAATGCTAAAAGGATTTGGTACCTAAGATTGATGGAAACTGAAGTCCAAGGCCGGGACCAACGGTTAGGTACGACGTTTTGGTTGTATGGGAACATAGAAAGAGCAATATCAGCAGAAGATATAACTAATCAATGCATGCTTTATAAAGGCATCATTTTACAATACTGAGATTGTTTGTTGATGAATGTGTTTTATTATCGTTTGGTCGCTAATTCCGTGAAATCCTCATTTGTGTGTATATTTTTGTAACTATCAGTTGATAATGCTTGCGATGAACGACACCGGTCCTGATCAATGAAAAATATGAGCAGAAGTACAAAAATTATGTTTCGAATATGGTTATTTTCAGGGCTGTGGAGTCGGTCAAAAAAAGTCCGACTCCGACTCCAGCATTTACCAAAACCACGACTCCGACTCCGACATTGACCAAAAACACGACACCAACTCCGACTAAAAAAAGGTTAATATCGTCACTTTTTTCCCCTAATTTTCCTATTTATGTTTTTTCAATTAAATATCAACCCTATCAATGCGGCCAAAAGCCAAATTTGACATATTAAGTGCAAAAATAAAAAGTTCAAACTTTTAAAATTTCCGACTCCGGCCAAAACGCCGCGACGACTTCGACTCCGGCCCAAAACCTCCGACTCCACGATTCCGACTCCACAGCCCTGGTTATTTTCTATTGGGTTTTTGTTCGGACATATTTTTTTCCACCACGTCCGCTCCCAAGCTTAGAACATATGCACTCTACTCGGAGTTTATCTCAACATTTATTTTTGTTCGAGGACTGCTTGTTAGTCAGTTGCTCGACCTCTCTTTTTCGAAGAGAGTGTGGATTGAAAGGATACGAGGAGGACAGGACTAGTGGTTAGCTAATTGCTCTCAATATGCTTAACTTTTTTGCGATCGGAAAGGTGGGAACGGATTTTTAACAAATCAAACACCCATTGCCTTCGAACAGAATCGATTTATGACTGAAAAAATTTACTCGCATCAGGAATCGAGCCTGGGGGGTCCACCACGGAAGCCAACGACGATGACCACGGACCTGATACATAACGTTATTGAGTAATAAATGTTAAAACTACCAATAAAATGACCCATCCTTAAGTAAGTGAAAAAGTTTATTATGCTGTGTTTTAGCAGATAAAAAGATTAAAGAAGACACGTTTCACTGTTCTCAAACCATTTAAAAACCATTTTTTCGATAATTAAAATTAACTTAACGATTTCAGGCCACCAAGAAGGAATCTGCATTAACTGAGATTAAAGTAATTAAAAAATAGTGTGAAACTAGTTTAAGACGTAAAAAAATGGGTATGTAAATTGAAAATGTCATTTGGAAAAATCAATTATGTGCCGATTGATTTAAATGGTATGCCGTGTTGATGTTTTCATTTGAATATAGTTAACGACAAAAAAATACCACCGTGTAAAAGAGACCACCTAAAGCAAAAGACACTTAGAGACACAAAAGACAGATATTAAAATTTTTTAAAAGAAGATTCACGAGTAATAAATAGTTGTGCAAGATATTATATTGTACCGATTGGTATTGTTCGTCGTTGATTCTTAATTCTAATAAATATAGCACTTCGACAACATAAGCCACAATAATTTAACATTATATACATATCAAGCATGAGAAACACTTTAAACTGTAACTTATTTGATTTCATCGAAGAAGACTATCTACCCTGGGAATATTATGTAAAGACAAAAGGACATAATAAAGATGATAGGAAATATAAGAAGACATTTTAAATGCACTGTTATTTATAAAAATCATAAATTAGTAACGATTGTGTTGCCAAAATTTAAAACTGGTAACTATAATTGGAATGTTTATGTTTTAAACAATTTTTACGCTTAGTAACGACTCACTTTTAGGGTGTTAACACTGTTAACCGTCACTTATTGGTGGAAAGTGAAATTGTAAAATTTATGTTAGCAAAAGTAAGTGAGTCATATTTTTTCTGGAATGGTTAGGTGCCTTTCTTAAATATTCAATAACTATGTATGATTATAATATTTATTTCGTTTTGCTGTCGTCAAGTTTTCGTGCTTGTCCGTCCGGTGATGTCTCTACGGAGTTACGTTTAGGAAAACCTTCTAGAGCTTGTGAAAAATGGGAAATGTTAGAAAATGGACAACACCAGGATATGGTAATTATTGAAAAACGGAAACGTTTCAAGACAAAGAAAATCCCTGAAAAATTCTGATTTTAACCAGACAAATATTCTTTTTTTTGCCATTACGATATAGTTAAAAAGCGGGATAGCATTTAGTCACTGTTACAAATCAACTTCGAAGTAAAAAGAAAATAGCAAGTCATTGTAAAGGGGTACGAAAACAGTAAATATATTTTTGTACTGCAATTTCGTTATTTCTGTGAAATTACATATTACAAAAATATTACTGATATAACCTGATTATGGTTTGAGGTTACGACTTTTTCGATAACCAACCAAAAGGTAGAATAAATTACAAGAGTTACTTAAGTTTTGGTGGATTATTTAAATTATTCGTAAACGTAGTAGAGGGCGCTATATTAATTAGTTTTCGCACAGGCTTACACCCTAGGTGGGCTTCGTTCGTGTAACCAAACAGTCGAAATAACAAAAACTAATGAAAATATTTAAATAAAAGCACAATTAAAAAACAATATAAACTGCTCAAGATTTCTGATCATTGACATCATTAGACTATTTTTCAAATGAATGCTAGAAATTCATATAGCTCAATCAAGTTCCGACTTTATGCTTAAACTCATAAACTTTTTATTTAATACGATAAATAAATAATAATAAGAAATACTTTTGCCTAGAATTGAGTCATTTTTTGTAGATCACGACACGAAGAATGATCGACTCCTTTTTAACAAACATGTGAGATTCGCGGATCGACCAATTTCAACTATGGCTCTATGTCATATGAAACATTAATTAAGTCTTACCTTTATTATAGTATAATATTAAAATAAATTGACTTCAAATGAATAAATATCTGCTTCTGCAGTCCTGATGTAAAACAACAATGTTTCCGGTTCGACTTTTGGCAAGTTAAATATCAAAGGTTGAATTCCATATTTTAAAACTTGATATCTTGAGAACGGATGTTTACCATTGTATTAAAGTAGTTTTCAAGTTTTCAGATATTCTCGTTTGGCTTTGCGAAAATAAAATATATGGCACATCAGCAATAAGCTGTAATACCATATATCGTCGTTTCCCGCAAACTATATCCCATTGAGCCATTGCATTCGGATTTTTGTTTCCATGTGACAACACTTTTTTATAAGAATATTTTGTTCAGTTTTAACTGATTTTCAATATATCCTATGTATGTGCCAAAATTCATAGTTGTGCATCACTAAATATCCTATGTGACAACACGCGACCTAGGATATTTCTTCTGAGCACGGTATTGACTTAATCTATCGAATAAACAGGACACGCAATAAATCCTATGTGCAAAATTCAAAATCAATAAAGCCAGTGTTAATTGAAATTTTATATTAATTCCACATATTCGCTGCAATTAATAATTTTTGCAAGTATTTTTTTTCTCCTCGTGTGCTTTTATTCACATAGGTTATATTGTGTAGGAAACGACGATATATTTATTAGAATATTCAAATATTTCCTAGTTATTAGTATTTAAGTAATAATTTATAATGTAGCATACTTCGAAATTGTGGCTAAAGCCTAGTTCACCTCGTGGAAACCCATCAACGTATCAAACGTAAGCAGGCAGATTTAACGATGGCAGTATATTGGATATGCCTTCTGAGTTACGACGTAGTATTAAAGTTTTAATGAGTGGAATTAATACTCCTGTTCTTCAGAATCAGTCACAAATTAATATTTTAATGTTCGCATTTATCAATTGGATTAGCTACCATAAAAATCAATTTATATTGTTTTACAGTAAAAAACCCCGAGTTGAATGTTCTTGCAAATATCTTATGAAATAGCAAGAAGATTTGCACACTGATATCTATTTTTATTAATCACACAATTGTGAAAGAATGAATGTGTTTCATAGGATACAAAAACAACATTCGCCATATATATATATATATATATCAAGCGATGTTAATACAATTGACATACGATACAGAATTATTTCGACAAGTAAAAAGAATTTATAATACGAAAAATTGAGTGACGTGAAAAATCATGGTAAAATATTACTTTCTTTTAGCGTGAAACATTAAAGCTCTGTGTGTTCCCATGCTAATTTTGAAGGAAGCTATCTATGACTTAATATAAAATTTAAAATAACTTTGATTATTCCACGTATTTTGCTACTAACTGTGACACGTGTTTCGCCTCTTTCAGAGACATCTTCGGACTTGCTATCGCAAAGTTTGCTTACGTAATGAAGCAAGATTAATTCTAACATTTAAAAAATATTAAATTACAAAATGGAGTTTGTGATTTTTCCCTTTTAAGGGAAGCAAGGAGGGGGTTATAGAATCGAAACAAAGCAAACAAATAATCATACTACTAATGACGTTAAAAACTACAAACTATTAAACTAATAAGCTGCAAGTCCGAAGATGCCTCTGAAAAAGGGGAAACACGTGTCACAGTTAGTAGCACAATACGTGGAATAATCAAAGTTATTTTAAATTTAATATTAAAATGAACTTCCACAAAGTTACCGCCGAAACCATCGAAAATTATGACTTCTATATTAATATGTTTTTTTTTTAATAATAATGTATACATCAAATAATCATTATAATGATACATTTGTCAGTCAGCCGATGACGCGCAGGGTTATATTTCCTATATTTGAGTTGAAACAGTAGCAAAGAAAATTTTTGGGACGTCACGTCTGTATTAACCACGCCACACGAAAAGGTTTTTTTCATCGGTGCTGAGATTTTAAAAGAAAAGATTGCCAAATGCATGGTTAAACTTGTATTATCTTGTTGCAACGCAGCTCTTAAGCAAAATGACGATGTATTTTCTTGCATACAAACGTTTTTTGCACTCCCTTATATTTTTGTCACCGGCTGCCACTATATATGGATGTTTATTAAATGAACAACATATTATTCTAATCTACTAGACATTTTCAGTGTTTTCAGTCTAGTGGAAAGATTTTTATGGTATTTTTCTGAATACAATGACTCGTTTGGCCGATCGACTAACCATCTTCCGGTGTTATGTAGAAATAATGGAGAGGAAAAAAAATAACGTCTATGACAGCAGTACCCAAAGTGTGGTACTTGTATCACCTGAGGGGACGGGAAGAGTTAAACTGGTGTACGCGCTTCACCTGCATTATTTTATTAATCAGCTAAAAAAGGACAAAATATATTTTTTTTGAATGTTATTAAAATATATGTATTATATTTTTTTTATGAGGGTTACTTGATTTATAAAAAATATATAAAGGGTACACAGATAACGAAAGTTTGAGAAACACTGGTCTATGACAACGATTGTTTCAATCGACGTACCTACTCGTTCCACGGCAGTTCACGTTTGCAAAGTAGTGAGTGAGTGAAGTAGAGCGAGATGGAATGACAAGCTGTTCCGGTAGAGTGAATAAGCACAGTGCGAGCAGAGTCACGGTCAGACACTTGAAATCGCTTTTATAAATAAGCGAGGATTGAAAATGTATTAAAAAATTGAGATGTGTTCCTACTATTCATAGCGCAACATGGTTTAGTAACCAAGTACTCGAGTGCGATCAGTTTGATGTTTGGCAGGGCTGATATCGTATTACTTGCAAGAGTTAATGTATGAAAATTTTGTTATGGATTCGCGATCGATTCTCCGCTTTTTAGTAATACCTAATATGTATTATATATATATTACTGTGAAACTGTATTCTCAGTGAAAATGCATCAAGTAATAGATTTGTATGACAGCATGATTTCACTCGTCACGATCATTGAAATTATTGGCCCAAGTCGATGATTTGCCGGACTACAATTTTGGTTTACTTCAATGAAACAAAATCAACAAGTAGTCCCTTTCATAAAAAGAGAACCAACGAAAAATACAGACAAACATTGGGCTGAAGATAGGGCGGGCAAATTTAATTTCAATGACAGCTTGGAGAAGAATATATTTTCACTGAGAATACAGTTTCACTGTAACATATGTATTTACAAAAGCGAATTTTTGTAGTGTGATTAAACACCTCAATAAGATTATAAAACTGTAATGAATTATACAAGTATCAGGACAATAAAGCAAAAATACAACAACACTCTAGAAGAAAATGTGTTTTTGTAAAAATAAAAAGAATGTTTCAACGAAGTAAAATATTAGAATAATAATACTTTAAGATTCGTGAAGCAGCGGTCAACCACGCTGGTTTCCGCGACAAAGCTCACGGGTTCGAGTTCCAGTATGTGCATCATTTTTTCAGTCGATTTATCGAATCTGGTCGAAGGCATGGGTGTTTGTGTTGTATACAAACTCCCAACCAGCCACGCATCGACTAGTTAACCACTAGCTGTATCTTTGCCCTATCCTTTTTATCTTCACTCTCAATGAACTGAATAGGGCTTGAGCGACAGGCAGTTTTTGTAGACAAATATTTTTAGATATCCCTATTAGGAGCCATATGGCCACCACATTGGGAGAAAATAGTATTTTGGCAGCAACAACCCACGACGTTATATTTAAATGTAATGTAGATGAAAACTTTAAATATACGATGGTCTGAAACATTCTAAAAGGCTTAAGGTGGATATAAGATTTAATTTAACTATACTTTTATAATTATAATATATGAAGAGAATATTTTATGTTATCAAATATGTTATGAGGAATAACTATAATAATATTAAGTTCTATCTTTAGAATGCTTAGTAGGTATACTTTGTAAATCCAGCGCTAGATTATGTGAACCGCCTCTTAGCCATAAAACCGACCGCACCCGATCGAAACCGCTTTTTTCCGAACGGAAATAAAAATTGATGTATACCGCGAAAACAATTATCCTATTATAATCGACCCATGCGAGATTTTTTTTATACCTCTGGATTCCGCTGTGATTATTCCGTCCTCGTAAAGGTAATAATATCAAAATTCTACAATTGACTAGGAAGTTGTTATTTTATTCAATATTTATTTTTTTATGAATGAAGCTGAAATATTTTATATAAATTAACAAAAAACGAACATTTGATGGGTTGAATTATTTTTCTTTTGAATAAGCTGTCTAAAACTGCGAAAATGTTGATATTCTATGGTTTTACAGTTTCATCAGAGGAAACTTCCTCCAATAAAGGAGACTTCGAAGGTAATGGAAAGGTTTATATTTGGGTGAACATGTTGGTTGTCCCAAAACCTCCGATTATGTGTGGGCAGCCATTTTTCACAGCCGCCTTCCATAACGCTATACGATGCAGAGCTGCACGAGACTGATCTTTTAACCATGCACTAAAGTGCTACCGGTACGAGCAGATTTTTTCAGTCGATAAATTGATTCTGTTCGAAGGCAATAGGTGTTTGTGTTGTTAAAAATTCCCTTCTCATCTTTCCTGTCCCAAAAAGTGAGGCATAGTGAGAGCGATTAGCTAACCAATAGTAATTAATGTCTCAGTCGTCGAAAATGGGACTATCTCAGCTACTTTGTTTAAATAATATAAAGTATCCAGTGTATCCGTATACCGAGAATCCACCGTGGCGGTAGAGTTTAATCTACTTCGTGTAGAAAAAGTAATCAGAACATCAAACTGTCTCTTAATGCATATTAATATTGCATGAGACAAAGAATACTATAGAGTAAAGGTGCATTTACATGCCAGCTGACTTAGATGTGTTTTATTCTAGTGATAATCAAATAAAATAAATATATCTTTATTTATCACTTTTAAGGTGTTCACTGTCGATGCTTGGTGGAATGGCATTATAATAAAAATAATAAAACATTTTTAGTACCTGCCATGAGCTCTGCTTTCCCTGCAATCCCCATGTCGCATTATGGGTGACAGACATTAAGATTTATTTATTAAATGAACTTATTTTGTTTTTTACTTTGCTAATGATTATTCATACTTAATTGATTTTTGATGTAATTGATAGCTTGCATTGCTAAGAGGTCTTCAACATTTTAATTATAATCTATTTTTCTTGCATTTTGCTTCAATTTATTTGCTTAGTTGTAATACCAATTGTTTGTCATACCTTGTAATTCTTACTTAAACTTTGTATAAATATCATTGTTTCGTTGTATTTCTTATCAGTTGACAATGCTCGCCATGAGCGAAACCGGTCCTGTTCCAAAAATTTTAGGTGGAATAAGTACTAAAAATGTTTTAGTATTTTTATTATATCTTTATTTGTATCCAAGTAAGATATCACAACTAAAATAATCTCTTGTTTCTTAATTAAATGAAAAACCCCATGATTTTATACATTGTCACATTTAAAGACCTAAAATCCCAATTTTGAATAAAAATTACATCGAAAAAAAAAAAATTGGCACGCTAGAATTTTAGCTGATCAAAATTCCGATCGCTAGGTGTCAAAGTGTTAAAAAGAATTCTCGAATATGGCGTAAGATAAAAAAAGATTCCTAGAGAATTCATCGTGAAATAATTTTAATTATTTTTAATGTGGAATCAAGATGTAGCACTATCGAATTGCGGTTGAAATACCGAAACACATTGTTTGTTTTTTTTTTCATCATACATTTTATTGTATGGTTATATAATAGTCCGTGAATCTTATAATCTCGACATTTTGGGAAATTGCATAACATATAAACTTTGGGCTTTGGGCAGGAGTGATAAACCTTTTCATGATGGAAGGTAACATTAAAAAAAATGTTATCAAATAAGACACCACACATTCAACAAGAAACATGGTATAAATTGCGACCAGTTCCTAGATAGAAAAGTGTAACATTATCGTGGTAAAAATGAAATAGCTTGAACCAGTGATGCATAACTTGAGGCCCACGGGCTACATGCAGCCCGAAATAACATTTCATGCGGCCCAATATGTCAAAATTAAATCACCTTTTTTTCTTAATAACTTTTCACGGATGATGGAAGAACAATATCAAATGACAAAAACCTTCAATTAAGTAAACTCTGATATTTTCGATGGTTTCGGCGGTAACTTTGTGGAAGTTCATTTTAATATAAAATTTAAAATAACTTTGATTATTCCACAATACGTGGAATAATCAAAGTTATTTTAAATTTTATATTAAGTAAACTCTGATTTAATATGCGGCATTCGAAAAATCTGAAAATTGATAGGCCAGCCCTTTTGCCAAAATGGTTGTATATCACTGGCTTAAATTCACCAGCAACACAATTAAATTTATCTAGGGGGTTGACTAAATTATACCTATGATTTAATATATTTATAATTTGCCAAGTTTCAAGTCTCATATAAAATGTACTAAATTTCCAATATTTGAATATATTTTTAAATTGTATACGTACAAAGTTTCAAGCTAGACGCCAATGAGAACTCGATATTTTTAATCATATCATTTATTAATTAATACCTTTTACAAAAATATCATTGTAAATCTACAGATTTGCATACAACATTAATTAAGTTGACTTCAATGATCCTAATTTAAAAAAAATATATACCGAGACTAGGAACTTTTAAATAAAATCATAAAAATAGAGATCAAACCGATTAAAATGAAATAATCTGGTAACAAGTTAATTAAACAATCACAATTTCAAAAATGTGAGCGGCGACATAATTAGTTGAGATATTTTTTTGATGATTCAAAAAAACACACTACTATTACGTCATTCGAACAGAAGGCAAAATGTCGGCGAAAATCTGAGCGTTGGATAATTAGGAACAATTCATGAAATATGAAATCAATCACGCGGATCACGCCCGACAACTAGCAATTAAATTCAATAATTAGTTTAGTGTATTAAAAAACCAATACCTATAATTTAATATTTTATTAAATTTAATTAGTATATGGGTGCTTTAAAAGATGCATACTGATAAAATATAAGCAACAAGACTTATAATCAATGGTGTAGTGGGCCAGGTCAGCGACCTGGCACATGAAAATGAGCCAGGGCGCCGCCCTGCCACCCTTTTCACTTGTAACTTAATTCCATTTGATATATTTTTTTTTGATGTAATTGAAAAACTTGTGGTTTTTTAACTTCGGACGGGTACAAAAAAGAAAAAAAAATGGGAAAAATTCAACGACTAACCTACATATTTACCACTTGCATTGCTTATAATTCACCATTTTTTTAAATTAGAATTTTTGTCCAACATCTTAATGTGAAATATAATTTTAACAAAGACCGGTTGATAGTTCGAAAAGGAAAATTGAAGATTAAAAAAATCTAATATGGCACTTTGACGTCAAAGGATCATTTTATTAAAGGTTCAATACTTCGTGAAAATGCACTACACATACAGTGGAACCCCGATCTTACGTTCTCACATTATACGATTTCCCGCGTGGTGCGTTCATTTTCTATAGTCCCGGCATTTAGTTCATATTTTAAACTTTCCCGCATTCATCGTTTCCCGCATTAATCGTTTGTTTTATACGGTCCATTGAAAAACGTAGAATCGGGGTTTCACTGTATTTAAAAAAAAACACAAATTTAAACAAAATAATGTCTTTCGCATTATCAAGTGTTAGTATGGATCAATTGATAATGGTCGCGGTGAATGAAACCTATCTTGTTAATTATAAAAATTTGTGTAATAGAAAAAATAAGTCAGGTCCCCTTGCTTATAGGCTCGGTTAAGTTTGAATGGGAATCAATAATTCGATGAAAAAAAATGCTGCTGGTGCTGCGAGTAGAACCAGTGAGGTCAATTACGAAAGTCAACGACGATGACTTCTCCACCACAGACCCGACTGATTTGACTGATAAAATTAATGATATTTTAGAAACCAATATTCGTTATTAATTGTTCGTAAAAAGGATTATATTTTTTAATTTATTTCAGGCCACTATCATTAAGACCTAAGGCGAAGATAAAAATAGCATAATCTTATTATTAAAAAACAACTAAAAATAATATTTTTAATATGAAGAAAATAATAGCATTTGTCAAAAACTTACCGAGCTCATTCGATTAGACAGCCTGTGGAAATCAAAAGAAGCTTACCTGAAAAAAATAGAAAAGATTTTTTATTAAATTTTAAATCAAAGAATATATTTAAGGAAACTAAGCAGTATACTAGTCCAATTAAAAATGTCCAAGTAATGTATTTACCGGTCACAGATAAAATGTATCAATTCAATTTAAAAAAAACCATGAATTCTGCTAATTTGTGAATTAAATTTACATAATGCAATATTAAAATAACGAATTAAACTGTGCTAATGAGTAATCGGCCTCGTTCGTTTTTGATGGTAAGTCTTAATTAAATGAATATAAAGATTTAATTTTATTTATCGGTGTTTGGATAACGTGCAACTTCTGGGAGATCGAATTAGTCGGCACTCGTGTATTTCATCGGCATTTGAATAGATGGCCGAGTTTATTATTTTTGCAAGATACTTAATTCGAAGAAAAAACTTAATTGTAGTTACTTTATAATGTTCGCAAATTAACTTTTTTCTAGGTGGCTATTTTTCATTTATGATATACATATATGTATATAGAACTAGATAGATTGAGAATGTTCTCTCTAATGAATTGATATACGATATGGTTAATTAGGGAGATTTATGGTTAACCTTTGAAAAAGACAGCCAATTATTTGGTCAGTATATAATTTGATAAACGGTCAGTAAATATGAAAGGAACAGTCGGTAATAAATTCATAAAACGGTCAGAACATTATTGGAAAATGGTCATGTTTTCAAAAAAAGGTTAGTAGATATCTATAAATGGTCTGCAATAAGTAGTGGTTAACGTCGTTGGCTACCGTGTCGGACCACCCGGGTTCGATCCCCGGTACGAGCAGATTTTTTCAGTCGATAAATCGATTCTGCTCAGAGGCAATGGGTGTTTGTGTTGTTAAAAATCCCTTTCCCAATATTCTGATCCCAAAGAGCAACGCATGACAGCGATTAGCTACCCTCCGCGAGGAGTCCATATGCTCACAGGTGGGAGCTGACATGGTAAAAAAAATAAAAAAAAATAATAGTAGTTGGACGATTTTGTTCGGTCTAATCTCATATTAAGCTTATTTGGAACGATACTTAAAATTGCAAAATATTCTCGAATAATTCAATGAAAAATATCGGCGTATAATAAACAACTGAGAAAAATAATTCTCGTGTGTATATTTTAAATACAAAATTAGAAGCAGATGTAGTCGATCTCGATAAAGATAAAAAAAGGGTTAAAAGTTTGAAGTCGAGGTCCGGAGCTTTCAAAAAAGGACGGACAAAAGGTGTATACGATGCAAGGGTATAGGATGATATTTATTTTCGTTTACTGCAATGCTAGATTGTTATTTAAAATTCAATATTTAGCGAATATTGCTATTCGTTTGTATATGTACATACGATAAGTGGCATGGAGATCCAGAGAGTTTAATTTGTCATTTTCAAACAACCAGAAATCGGAGTAAGCGGGTATTTCGATATAATTGACTGGTGTTTGAAGCACTTTAAATATTATACAAAAAGCCAATGTTAAAAAAATATGCAGCATTATCCAAATCTTGTTCCGTTTCGCCAATATTTCGGATGACTATATTAGAAAAATAATATGATTATTTGTTACCACCCGTTCACTATCGCACTAAAATGCATTCGAGAGATTGATGAATTTATCGGCAAATTAGTATTGCAAGATCTCTTTCAACCCTTTAGGGCTGCAGATGTGAGGCAAAAAATAGATGAAAACTAAACAAAGGAAGGATATCTAACTATATATTATCGTAATTATATATATTTCGGTACGAATAGGCAACAGTTAACTAATGATATAACACAATATGATGGGGAGGTATATACGAACTTTAATGTAGTCTCATTTCAAATGGTCTATGTTCATCATTCGATTTCCAATATCATGTGCTCTTAAATAGTTACAAAGAACTGACTTCTTGAATATTAAAGGTAAGGTACAGGTACAGAACAGATATTTTATCTTAGATTATTTTACACCGGGGTCGCATACAAATCAACTACTGCACAGCGAATATTTTTATTCATATTTATGTAAATTAAAAAAAATGGGTGCGTGTACTTATGTACGCGCGTCAGAAGTTATACTTCTTTGAAAAAATAATTTTTAATTGGATGCAAATAATTAATCACAATAAAATAATAAAAGAACTGAAGAAGGATAGTTAAATATAAAGGGGTTAAACGGATTATGCCATTTTTCACATGGTTGACGCTTGACAAAAACTCGTGGCCTTTTAATTCCAGCTCGAAGTATATTGTGATAATCATCATCTGAATATATATTGTTACTCTTATAAAAAGAATCAATATCATGATAATCATTATTTTCCAAATTAGTCCGGATATCTTTGTAACGCTTAGCATAATTCTTGAAACCAGGCTCCTCTTTCTGCATAGGTAATAAAATTGTAGTAGATCGGCAAGGCATAAAAGGTGCTTCAAATCTGCAATGCTGAGGTTGATTCGCCACTATTTTCTTATAGCATGTGAATGTATGTTTATGTCTTTGTAATTTAATGTTACCTGATGCGTCTCGAGATGAAACAGATATCAAGTAATCAATCAATGCGATAGAATCCAACCTATTTTTATCAAGTGCATCCATTGGAGCATTAGCTAGCCACAATAGTATATGTGCATGTGGACTACCACGATGCTGGAACTTAATACGTTTAAAATAATGAAAAACATAATATTTCCCAAACGGACTGAATTTTGGTGATTGTAAAAGATTCATTAATACATTGACCATTTTTTTTGAATATATTGCACGTAGCTGCATCCTCATTGATGTTGTTTTTCAAGATAATGGAGATGCTCGGCGATTTCTTCTGAAATAGTTTCACCGTTGTGTTTGAATTTGTAGAGCTTTTGGAGCAGATCGTTCCATCCAATTTCATTAGCACTGACAGTAAGAAATATAGTCAGTTTTCCAAACTGTCTGATCATAGCAAAAAAGATCTTTTTGCGATCCATCCAATACCATGTTGAATTTGGAATTGCTCTTAGAAATGCAAGATTGGTTTCAATGAAATTATGAACGTACTGATCATCTTCTATTTGTTTCGAGTAATTTTGGTATCCTTACCAACGTGTTTGAACGCAATTGTGAGAATCACGAACTCACATCCTCATAATCTTCATTGCCATATATAATAAATGATACGGTGTAACTGCACGACGATCAGATCGTCTTAGCGCTCGCTAGAAGCCATCGTGAAAGGAGTTACTTTAACACCATCCCTAAAATTACGGAACTGACCCAAGTAAATTGCGGGAGAGGAAAGTTCCTCTGCATGTTCATCAAATAATAAACTTTCAGGTACATTGTCTTCACCAGGTGCAATACGTAAGTATTGTTCTTCATTCCACAATAATGTCTGCTGTTGAGCTGTAAAACTTTCTCCTATTGGAATATGTTCTCTGAAATCATCTTGCTGAATTTCATCGTGCATTTGATTATCATTAAAGAATGACTCATCAACTTTAATATCGTACATAGTATACAATGGTGATGGAATTAAAAATCGCAGCCAACATTTAATGGTACGCTTATTAACAGTACTTTGTAAGTAGCTAGATCGATGAATTTTCTTACGTTTGATATGTACATTTATACAATAAGCATCATCTATATTCCTTGGAAAAGATTTAACCATATTATTAACTGAAACAGGAACATTAATTATTTGACCAAAAATACAATACTGACCATTAATATGCCTCAATCTTCTGATTTGCATGAAAGGAATACGAGGTGAAATTAGTCTTTCAGAAACAAGATCTAAAGGTGGTAGATATTGAGGTATATCTGGATATTTAAAACCATTGAATGTAGACATTAAAGGAATATTTTTCTTGTTTAACGCTTGCACGCATGTGTTGCAAAGCTTCGTATTTTTTCCTGGTTTATTAGGTATAATATTTGTTAGCATTTCCTTATGTTCAGGAGACGGCATTTTCAAATCATCTTGAAACCACAACCTGTCACATACTGAACATGGATATCCAAAAGATTGTCAAGAAACTTTTTTTAAATTCCTGATGAGCTCTTTCTAATCGTCGGAAATTACTATACGGCAAAGATGTATCTAAATCTATATCAATTTGTTCATCAATGGGAGTATTAATAAACTGGTAACACTGACGATGTATTCCATTTTGTATTTGAGCTGTTACTTGGGTACATGGCTTACACCATTACCAATATATAATCATATTTTAATTTATATCAATAAATAATACATACGGATAGTTAACCTCAATTATATTGATGCACTTCACAAATTATATAGGCACAATTTTTTTCACTAGTTGTAAATAATATTAATCACTACGAATAGTAAATATTATTAATCAAAATATTCTATTTCAATCACTACTGAATATAATTTATAAGCACATATATACATAACTCGAACTTTCACTCGCCCGTGATGACGCTCGTTGCCGTCATCATCGGCATTGTAGCGCACGCGTAGCGCACGCGCTTGTAACACATGCGTAGCGGATACCGTGAATTTCGGCTGTCGGTGATGCGCGCGCATCTTAAAAATTCACTCTCATAAATATTCATAGCGCGCCTAAAGAAGTATAACTTCAAAAAAATGATTGAGTACATTGTCTCTTTTCCTCGATTTGATCCCCACTGACAATGTTAAAAGTATTATTAGGATAATCTTTGAAATGAATGTGAATACTAAATATCTGGAGTGTTGTTTATTGAAATATATTTTTTAATTTGAAATATCAGACAATAATAGTTTATATCATTTTAAGTTTCTAGTAAACATATTTGAGAGTAAGTTTTAAAAACAACTGACAATTTCATTGCTTTATATAGGACGATTTTTTCCACTGATATAATATTGACGTAGTAATAAAGTCCAATTAAGGCATGATTTATAAAGCATAAATTATTTGTCGACAGTCTTGATGCTAGAAAAGCTGGTAAGACCCAATTATAATGTTTTTTTTTAAATGTATTTTTCGATTAATGAACAGACTTTACGATATGTACCTTAATGGTAGAAATATAATCGATAATTGGATTTGATAACCGCGAAATGGTAGATTCGCAATGCTCCTTCATAACTTAATTCAATACAAAATGTTTGTACCGAAAAAAGGGGATAGAAATAAATTTTAAGAGCGACATTAGCATTAATAATTAACAAGGTAGGCAATCCACTTAGTAAAGCTATGGATGTAATCAGTCACATAAATCAACAAGCCTTTAAAGTGAATCGATTCGGTCAGACTACTTACGTACATAAGTGGACTTTTAATGTTCATAACAAAGAGCTTTTAATGCCAAGGATTCGAGTAGACACTTGTAATTTTTCGCTGCTTATAATCTTCACATCTTGTGATATTTTAATCACTACATTTTGCCTGATAATAATAAACCTAGTATTTACTATTCTATTCGAGAATCAAGCGTTCGATGGAGATATATGAGTTGAATTGTTACATAAAAACACGGGCGAAGATAAATTGTTTTATCAAGAAATATAAGAGATAAATAGGGATTCGGCTTAAGAGTTTGCCAATTTTAAATGAACAACTTAACCTTCCAAACTCACTCATTATTACACCCGTTTTAATAAATATGATTAATTATAAACTCAAATACTTCAAATCAATCTATTGAATAATAATAATTCAGATAAAACCCTCAATGGATTTATCGATATTCCTATGTTATTATCTAGCAATAAGTATTTGCGCTACTACATTCAATCTAGTTGAGGACTAAAATATAACTAGTGTTCTTAAGTAACCATTTGATAAAAAAAATATATATTATCTCGTTGATTCCTACTTATAGAGGGAAAGAAAAAACGCAATAGGAATGTCGTGATTGCCAACACGCAATGTTTTGGTTCGAGAATCGCGGTATTGAAACACGCCTCAAGTAAAAAAAATATCGATTTTGTAATCAATCGATTCGTGTAAAGGTCTGATCTGACCACAGGTGTCACGTATATTTTTTTTCGATTTACCTATTTAAGGAAAATCAATCTGTAATGTAACTTGTTACAGCTATTTTGTATGGCACGATTCAAAGAAATAAAAAGAAGACTTAAAAGTGTCGCGTTGCAAAGGTGTATCTGACTATTTTCAGAAATACCCACAAATAAATATTTTTCCTCCGACAATTGAGAAAAATATTCATGAAGTCTAGAACAGTGTTTCTCGTGTGCGGCCACCAGCTGCTTCATAGTAAATATTAATATTTAAGTTTAGTTGTTAACAAAGACTCGTCCAAATACAGTAATGAAATATTTCGTATGCAATGTGTTGTGTTATTCAGAAAAACTGTCATTAATGCCAGTGGTGAGTAAATTGTCAAACATGTTTAGGTCTGTTCGACAAAAATCAAACACAAAAGGCTCGAAACAAAAATTGGTGCATCTTACAAAAATTTCCGTTGGACCGCTGATAAAATTTAACGTGAGAACCACTGTCTAGAGCAGTGGTTCTCATGTGCGGCCACCAGAGGATTTGGCTGCGGCCATCAACGATTTTATAGAAGGTATTGATATTTAAAAAACATGTATTTTTACAAGTTAATTTGCCAACCAAGACTCAGGAAATGAAATATTTTGTTTGCAATTAATACCAAAAGTATATTGAAAAACATGTATATTGAAAGACACAACAGAATAAAAACAAAAATTTGGAGCGGCCACCAGACATATTCATAGGACCGCTTATGTATACTATGCGGCCACGGTGCAATTTTCCGTGAGAACCACTGGTCTAGAGCATTTTATTTGCGTTCAATTCACAAAAAATAATATCGGTTTATATGTAATTTAACATCTAAATGGAATAATGTTGTACAGAAACGTGTAATTTGGCATACATAACATTTAATTATGTAACAGATCGAGTCCGCGGCTAATCAAAAACGAGCATTTTTTTATGGCCTACAACATTGTGAAAGAGGAATCCGAGAGTTGATCGGTGGGGCTTCACTAAATATTTGTTTACAACGTTTTAGAGTTTCCGGGCTGGAGAAAAAAACGGGTCACGCAATCTCAAATATCAAGGCCTCTTTCTGAATTTTATAGAAGAGGTCTCACGAGACGCAACAAATCATGCGAAAATGGCGCTCGGACCAACCACGCCGAGACAAAAGGGTAGACGGCAAAAAATGGAACGGTATTACGTGACAGCAATTTCACGATCATCATTCTATCGGTGCCCATCTAAGGAATATTAAATAACAAAATATGGAATTAAATGAATGAATAATAAAACTATTCGCCACCATAAAAAGGTGGTAGACAGAGTTTGTAACACTTATCATTGGGGTTCAACTATCTTGGTTTGACGCACGGTAAGGAATCTCAAACATTCGAATATAAAGTAAATCTGAAATTTAAAAAAAACCTCATTACAAGGCTCGTCGCGATCGATAAACAGTGTAATGAGGTTATTTATTTAAAAAAGAAAAGCAAAAGTCAAGGTAAAACAAACAATTGATTTAAGAAATGTACAAAAAGAGTTAAAATAATATCATATGTAAGTAAATAGACTTAAAATGAAACGACCCTAAGCATAAGCCCTAAATTATAAATTAAGTCAACATTGAAAATATATTGACGAGCGCAAAAATGGTATGAGTTTAAAGCTCTTCTACACTGTATTCATCTGTTGACAATTCTTAAGATGAGCGAAACCTGTCCTGATCTTTGTCAGAATATAGAAGTAGCATTGTGTAATGTGTTCATTTATGTAAATAATTCTCTTCCAAAAAGAAGTGACAGATAACACCTCAAAAGTGATTTGGTAAATTATTCGTTCATAGCATAAATTGATTACATATTTCACAACTGGCCTAGCAAAAAAATATATTAGACTTCTCATTGCGTCTCGATTCAATCTATTTTTTTTATTTTTCAGCACCGTAATACGCAATCAAAACACGTGCTGGCAACAAGAATGAGTTAACAATTAATTGATTTACACACACGGTGAGCTAGGAAAATTATCCAAATGCAAACCATTTTAATTGCAGGATGAATTTAAATGATTAGAGAATCAATGAGTAGCGTCACGAAAAATGGAAATTTGGTTTTCCAACGAAGAATTAAATCCAATTTTGTTTCTAGTTTAAATAATGGAAGAATTGTATTGATTTGAAGCAAATTGTCATTTCGTAAAAGCAGACGTTAAATAAATCAAATTAATGGTATATCATTACCTTACACTGAAAAGGTTCTAACTGAAATTTTGGCCTAAAATAAACTTTTGATCAAAAAACGTTGTATTATTCGTATTCTATCATTTGTGTTGAGAGATATCTGTCGTTGAATAATGAATTTAGCAGAAAGCCGGAGTTTTATCTGCACACTTTATTCATGAATTTATTTGAAAAACTCTCACATTATCATCACTATTTCCATCATGACGATCATTTTTTCCAAATATAATGGTTTGAGTTATGAAAAACCATGCTTGAAATAAGTAACATGTAAATATGTTAGCTCATTGTTAGAATTGAATATTACCTTTTGAATAATATAAAATCATTGCTTGAATTGGTATTTACTTGGTAGAACTCAATTATAATACTGTAATTAATAATGAATTATTATCATTATCTAGTTCTGACGATGGCGTATGCTGAAACAGCTACCAACAAATATATTGATAATTTCTGTAGAGTTAAACTACATTGTTATTTTTTTTCACCTTGACTTAAAATCAATCCAAACTTCTAACGCTTATATCTCAAAACAGGGACAAGGGCAGTTAGAACATTTGCACAGTAAGGTGTCAATATGTCGAATACAATACTCCGGCAGAGTTTTCGATGCTCGAAAACTGTTTAAATTTGAACAAATTGAATAAAAAAAACACGTCTTATAAAATGCGTCGCAAATGTTTGACAGAATTGCATCAAGGTAAACTATTTATACGATTCATTCGTTCCCTGAAAGCTTTCATGCGCTTTTTTCTCATCACAGTTCTTGCAAAAATTGCGTTCTATTTCGAAACGACGGTTTGACATTAAAAATGCCCACCAGTTCTTTTCAAGCAGTAGAATTCGTAAAACTGGCAGAAGATATTTGCTAGAAACATGACAAAACTTAACAACAACATTATCGTAAATCATGAATATCAAAGAATTCTTAATATATTTTGTTTACGTTCTATATAATATTATGACGAATAATTTAAATGAATACAATGTACTATACACACTTGAAAAATAAAAGAACACAATATCCGCAGATTTTTTGAAATTTAGAATCGACGGTTGTCATTGATATTGGCTATCTTTAGCGACCTTGTACGGCCAAGTATAAGATAAAATAAAGATATTTCAGAAGATTGTGCCTTCAAAATTTTACACACAAATTTAGGTCGATTTTATAACCTCCATATTTTAATAATATTACATCATCGAATTCAAATAAGTGGTTTTCATAATGGTTTATAGCAGTAAAAATTCAAAAGGATTTGTATATAATAATCAGGATATGCAAAAACTAACATGTACATAGTTAGATAAGTACATATGTTACTTGTTTTGTAATGCTATCTTCATTAGTAGTATAATTATTTGTTTGCTTTGTTTTGATTCTATATCCCCCCCTCCTTGCTTCCTGTAAAGGAAATAACCCAAACTCCATTCTGCAATTTTATCATTGATAAATAATAGAATCAATCTTGCTTTATTACTTAAGCAAACTTTGCGATAGTAAGCCCGAAGATGCTTCTGAAAGAGGCGAGACACGTTTCAAAATTAGTAATACGAGGAATAATAAGTTATTTAAAATTTTATATAAAGTATATACTTACAAAAGATTACACCTGGGCCTATATGCTTAATGTGAGATTTTGACCATTTGGATTAATACTAAAAGAATCAGAAAATACTTCATGCTCTTGAATGCTCTTTCTATTTATGCTATAAATTTCTACGTCACTTCATTTAAAATTAATGAAATATAAAGACAGCTTATTTGTATGTCAAAATAATGTTGCAGCATTCTTTGTACCAATAAATGTCTAAGTAAACATAGATGATCAGAGGTGAGATTTACCGGTGTATAAATTTAAATCGTTGCAATAAATTACCCACTGCTAAAACAGTGAAAAGACATCGTTTATTAAAAAATATCGAATTTTAAATTGAAGTACACTGACTGCCAGTGGACAATATAATCAAGATGGCGATCGACAAGGCGCACAGGCTCCGGCGACGTGGAGGAGAGATTCGAGCCCGGGACGGCGTTGAATATTCAATGAGATTGCGAATCTTTATTATTTCGCTGTCGAAAAGAATGCGTACGGAGACGGAGCCAGGGGGCAGCGATCAAGTCCCGCCGTCACAACAACGCATTTAACGACCACGATGCCACGGGCGCAGATCGACGTGTCGCAATTTGTTGTTTTTACTTCCACAACAGACCCCTTGCCATCGTGATATTGTCTTCAATCTATAATTGGTGTATTAAATAAAAGGTCACCTTTCAAAACAAAGAACTTTCAACAGTATTGTTCTCAATATTTCACCATCACTATACACAATTTATAGGACCTGCGCGAATCTAAGACACATATTATAATAAGGCACTGTTAAAAAAACTATACTTAGATTTAAATAGTTGAAACTTTGTACTTTTCCGTGAGTTTTTTCAGTTTATGTTCAATCGTGAAATTCATGTAGAAACCACAAGACGAAACCCGGGTCGTAAGCGATAAAGCTTATGGGAAAGTAAAAAAACCAAACGGTTCAAATTTGATATTGAAATTCTATCAAACGCTCTTAGCCAAATTCCTCACTTGTTAAATAATTAGTAATATTGATTAAATAAGTAATAATATTCCAAGTAAAAAAAAAAATACATGTTTGATTACATAGTATGGTGTGACCATACTATTATAAAAACGTGGAATAGTGGGAGTGATTCATCCCATCGAAAATAATGACCAACTAACTAACAAGTAGTTCTTATAGAAAATATTTTTTTGAGATCATCTGCATTTAGATTACAATTTATTATTGCCATTTGTAGCGGACATGGATACAAAAGGGTATTATACTGACTGTTAATGATTTATAAGCAAGAACGGAATCAAATAGACATCGTTTTCACTTTTAAGGCCACTGTCAATATTCGGAATGGCATTATAAAAATAAAAACACAATTTTTTGTACTTATTTCACATTAGATTTACTATGATCCGGACCGGTTTCGTTGGTATAGAAAACGTGTTAAATTGTTTTTTAGTACATCGTATTATAAACTATTATTTGAATTTAATTATTACGCATTTTTTCATAGTTTCGACGATGCTGTGTTACAGATTTTTTTTTGAATAAATTGTATTCCTAAACCACGGCCATTAAAAAGCTCTACCCTAAAAACTAAAATAACGATTGATTTATGTGAACGCGTGAAATATCAAATTAAGTTAATTTATTCTGAAACACTTCATGAACTCAATAATAAGATACGTAAAATAAATATTTCATGACTTTTTATACTAAAAATATCCCTTTAAAATAAATAAAAACAAAAGCAAATAACACTTCAGTGTAATAAAACTCCCAATGCCCAAATATATTATGTGTTTTACTGAAACGGAATATACTAAACTACGTAATACTTTTAATAGTAAATTTTAATTATAAAACCAAACTATGAAATTGTGGAATATAATCATTTTAAGTATGAAAAACTTGGCATACAACATAGGGTGAATATGACATATGGTTCCTATAATTCCAGGAGGTTTAATTCCAGTAAGACGTCAACGTCGTATTTTTGGGTTGCGTTGACCACGGGATCGAGCCGCAATTGTGATCGAATTACACTTACATGAGAAGATTTTCCATCCGAGACTTTGATGTCGGTGATGTGTATATTAGATACTAACGATCCTATTTTTGAAACAGGTCCTAGCGGAAACAATTAGCTAACTGCGAATCCCTCAATTTACTACCTACGCCCTGCTCTCACTAATAAGTGAACTAGAGCGTTCGAATATCAACCAGTTCAATGTTATACATTCTAAACAAAGCATAAATGAAAATAGAAGTACCGTCAACCCTCCTAAATTACCGAGATATGGATGTTTTTATGACTTACGTTATCAAAAGTAAAGGGACATACAGCTACTGATAAATATTCTTCGAATGCATATATTTGTGAATAATATTACATATTTACGATTGATATAATTTGCCTGAATGACTGGCGAACACGCTATAAGCCGCTTTATATGAGAAGGAACTGCTGTAGGAGGATTTACTGTGTTATCAAAAAAAATCTACTCAATTGAAGTAGTATAATATATAATCAACGAATTTATCTTTAAAAAAATTAAATATCACCACTTTCATCTCCAACAAATATTCAATTTAAAATACAAAACTGGTGACTTTCAACATTATAATTAATTGAGATTTATGTTAGGTCTGTAATTACAGTTTTAGATTCTAATAAAATATTCGTGATATCGATTTTTAATGCCACTTTGTACAGTAATAATTTGTCAATGTCATCAGGTTTAAAGGGTAGCATTTTGGAATTTTTCGCTGACCGATTTGGCGTGGCGTGGCGTCTCCGGTAAAATACATGGGGATATTTATTTTCCATTTTGCTTCAGAACTATAAATGAATAAACACACGATAATATCATTCTAGGAAAGTGACAAATTTCTTATGTAAGAAGCCTACTATTAAACCAATCAATTTTCAAAAATCCAAGCTGTTATTGAAATATATATTTATATTATTGAATTTTTTAATAGTCCATAGTGGTGGCATGATAATTATGGTCTGTCGAGCGGAAATATTTCGCGGCTGACACGCGATAAAGCGACGCACGGTAGCCGAGTTAGCTTTTTGTTTTACAAAATCACGGTCGGACGGATGTTACACAAAACAATAATTTCGTTCTTTTAACGCTCGAATACAAAAGGACACGCGAGAGCACATTGCATAAAATTATCCTGATGAACTTGATAGGCTTTGTGAATATTATGCATAATTCATTAGCCACGATTTATAATTGAGATATCTAGTTTAAAAAAAAAGCTCATCTAATATAAATGAGTAGTTTTGTTGGAATTAGATGAATAATAAGTTTAACATTGTAATTTGTTTCATATGTATAACAGTAAAATCGGTGTGATAGTCGAATAGCCAATGGTTCTAGGGGATTCGTTATATTTTTACCAAGGATATGAATTCACAAAAGGATACTTTCATGCATATATTTCAGATTTGAAGCAAGCGTTAGTAGATAATTCCGCTGTCTGATCCGGATGAAAATGGAGGAGGTGTGTTTATTGGAGATAACGAAAATTTGTAAATGAATACCGATATAAAATATAAATAGGTATATCGGCGTTTCCCTCGCGATATTTTCTGGGTGGATAAAAGCAGATTTCGAGATGATCTATAAAAACTGTTTAAAAATTCCAAGTCGTAAGTTTGAAGATTCATCATTCAATACCATATTCATAAAAGAATGTTGAATAAGTGTGAATTACCATTAAAACTGACTTTTTACAGGAATTTTGCACATAGGATTTATTGTGAAAAAATATCATAGGGCGTGTGATATACGATATTTTGTCTTCCACAATTATGAATGTCCGTACAACGGATTTATTGAGGTTAGTATATGTTTTATTTAGGAAACAAACAAACAAACAAATATTGTGTCACATGGAGAAAATAAGTCATTTTGGACATAGGAGAGGGAAACGACGATATATATAATCAAGTGACGAGGATAACATTGAAAACCTTTTGCTCGCCTAATTGTTTCTACTTAAACATCTGTAACTGAATCTCATAAATATATACCGCGAAAAGCAACATTAGCGGTTTTAACACTGCTCAAATAACGCGTGGAAATAGAATATGTGAATGAATTCTATTGAAGCTTCGCTGTATATAAATTAAGTTTGATGTCTACTTAGAATTCAGTCAGCAGTATTTGAACATCAGCCGATAGTGATGTGCCACTTTCGTTGTAAAACTAAAGCAAATGGATGCTGAAGTGCTTATAGCGAAACCGGAAACGCACGAAATGAAGACACGCATCGAATAATAAAAACATTACGACCGCAGCGCCGAGACGCAACATGTGTCTGCGGGATAAATCGCAGCATTGAAAACAGCCCACCAGATCAAGATCAAGTCGAAAAAATGCAACACCGGTAACGATTATTTACAAACATTATTCACAACTTTGGCAGTTGAATGAACCCTGCGATCGCTCGGTGCGGCTACCTTCCTTCTCAATCTTCGACCGAGCACAATAACCCCATGGCACAATGACCCATAAGCCGTGTGTATAGGATTCTCGCAGTACGCACGATTTTTTGCGGCCCGCTTTCCTCAGACTGAATGCATCTCCGCGAGGGTCGCGTTCAACAACCCCCGAACGGCAAGTGCAAAATACAGGCAAAAAACTTGCAAGTTCAAGCAACCCGAATCTGTGGCGTCATAGCATCGGACGCATTGTATAATGTCCGCTATGTTTACAGGGATGCGTTGCCTGGAATTCTTTTGTAGTGCGAGCGGAATACCTGGGACCGTTTCAGGTTTTTTGCCCCTAGGGGTTGCGGAGGATGTTTGGGTTCGGGGGTGCTAGTTTTTACCTACCCTATCGCGCGGCAGATGTCGAAGCATCCTGCATAGGTTGGCTGCGTATGGTTTAAGAACCGATTTAAATATATTTGAATGAGACAACGACTAGGATTAACATCAATTAGCAATATTATATATTCAAACAAGTGCTATATGAACGCACTTAAAATGTTTATAATATTTACATTTCATTCAATCATTTGATATTATGATGCTGCAAAGATGTATCTGTCAATAAGTGATGGATATGAGATTTTTCTTATCTGTAGTACTAAAAATATTTAAAATAAATATGGCACATTGTGTAGCATATTCAAGTAATGATATTCGATCGCCATGAGCCTAACCAGTCATGATCTTTATAAGAATATATGTATGTGGAAGTGGTACTATACAATGTGTTGTATTTATTTAAATAATGCCTTTCCACCAAGAAGTGATAGTTAACACATTTATGGTACTTTTATTAATATCATAAGTAGGGTTTTATTCGATATACCCTTCAAGTGAAACCAGTCCAGATCATATTAAGATGTGGAATAAGTTTAATACACTGTGTTTAATCAATATTCATAATATCTTGTGTGAAGAAATAATTATGATACATCAATAAGATTGATTTTTAAGTCGATAACGTCTTCAATAGTTTATTTAAAACCATATGATCAAATAGCAGCAAAATCAGTTTTTTTACAAATATGACATGGTGACTTTTAAGGTGTTCACTGACAATACTTCGTGGAATGGCATTATTATAAAAATATTAACACATTGCTAGTACCTATTCCACATAAAATTTATTGGGACAGTACCGGTTTCACTCATGATGAGCATTATCAACTGATAATGTTCGCCATGAACATGATTCAGTTAAATAATGCTTGCAATGAGCAAAAACGAAACAATGATATATATACAAAAGTTAGGCAAGAATTACAAGGTATGACAAACAATTGGTGTTAAATTAAGTAATTAAATTTAAGCAAACTATACTATAATTTAAATGATGAAGCTAAGAGGTCTTTATTTTTATTATGACATGGTTGCGTATCCATGCGATGAGGGTTGAAGAGACCCACGGCCGATCTTCATTTGTGATAAGCTAACGGTACTAGCTTTCGAAAAAATACATGCGTGGATAGAATATAATACAGCTTCCTTGAAATTCCGACGGCTGCATTTCCAATTCAGAAATGATTTTGAAGCCAACTAATGTATTTATTATTGATTCTTAAACCCAGCATCGACCGTTGAACTATGTTAATGGACCAATGCCAGGATTTATAATAAAAACTGTTCAGCGGTGAAAGATTGAATTATTTATGTAACCCCAAACTGCAGTCGTAAATAAAATACGTGGTTTATTTAGATGCGTCAAATTGGCGTTATTTCGTACCTAAAAGTGAAAGGCAATAAAGCTTTGTTAAAAAAAAGTAAAGTGATTATTGATTGTGTGTACTTTATAAGATGTATTTTCCATGAGTTTCGGGCATTCAGTTCGGAGTGTATTCTGAACGAAAACATTACAGATATCATGGCAATTTTCAGCTATGTATGTAGAGAAAAATTATATGAAAAAGTGCATAGCGAGTCAAAAATGTTTTGACTTAACTTCAGTTCAGTTAACTTGCGCAAACGTTAAGTCGGCATAAGTTTCGGTAAATAAAATACGCTATAGTATAAATCAGTGGCTACCGAGGCGAGGTCAATCAAGTTTCTATTGTTAAAAACACATTTCTTAAGGGAGGCGTAGTTGCATTAATTTTGGAAACCACTGATATAAATTACATCAAGCATCCTCGTGAGTAAGTGCGATAAATATGTACACGAATCGTAATTGATTACTTAGTTATAAAAATCTGTGAAAGTTTATCATTGAATCCTGGAGTATTATATTTTCTTTGACCTAGTAGCGGTGTGTCAATATGGCAGCTGTTCGAAATGTTCAAATGATTTTTTTTCCCGAAAATTTTATTTTACGGACATAATTCAGATCATTCCCAACAGGTGAAACCATAAGCAGAAAACGAGCGCACCTGTTTATCTATGGAAAAAAACAAAACTTGACTACTATCATAAACAAGACAGTTTTATGCTTAATTATTAAAACAGAATCCAGATGTTTTTTTGAGCGATCACTTAGATATTTATGGATAACCCATCTTTAGGATACTTGTAAACTTGTACAGTAAATTGATATTTTTATGAATACTTGTGAAATGTGTTACTGAACCTGTAGGATTGATGAAATTTAATATTTTTTCAAACTTTCGATAGAACACGCATTGAGTTCAAAGTAACTTGATAAAAAAATATTTGTAAATAATGAATGACTAGAGATAATATTAAACAGCGTTTCTCAACCTTTTTTGATCTGTGACCTCTTTCGAGTTATTATTTTTCATTGCCTCTGGAACCAATATTTCTTCGAGATAGAAAAATGACTAATAAGTAAACTTTATTTTAAAATCAACAAAAATATATTACGTATGAATAATATGAGTAAGTCTGACACAAACTAACGAATTTATTGAGCTCGAAGCACTTGACTTCTTCACTTGTGCCGAATAAACAAACTGACTGCGGTTCCCCTAAAGATTGTTATGCCTACCCAAAAGGGTACTCAATTTGTGGTTTGCGTCTTCTTGGAAAAGCTCTGGTCCTCCTTTGAGAGCCATATGGATAAAGGTTGAGAAAAGCTGATCTATAGTATGAATTTACTGAAGTGTGCATGAATATGATCAAGAACAAGTATGTTATTGTATTGGACGATCACAGGAAAAATAATTATTCTTTTACTCCGTTTTTGAATTCATAGAATTAGAATAAATCATCTATGTTATGTTTTTTTTACTGTATTTTTCGCAGAATAAAATAACAGATTATATCGAATGAAAAGAAACACTCGCCGATTGGCAAAATCGTGGGTAAGTTATATTATGCACTTTGAGATTTAGGGCTTCAAGTTTCAAACAAAACATGAATGAATATTTATTTATAAGTATGAAATTAAAGAAAAAAAACGAGAGGTGTAATTATTCAATCAATGAAGGTCTCGTCAATAAATCATATAAAGGTCAAACATGAATATACATTGAAGTTTGTTTTTAAAAAACAACTAGAAACTAGAAACTCTAAATTTATTTATTTTATTTATATGTTCAAGCAAAGAATCTTATTGCTAAGGCGGTTAACAGAAAAATAATATTACTAACTTCCCAAACATTATAATTAAATATTTTACGAGTAAATTATATTGTATTATATAAATAAACTTGTCTTTTCAACAAACAAACAAACCATACAGCACAAGTTTCGACAATCACTGAATTGTTCATAAAATTTCAGTGCTTTTTGACTCAACATTGTATAAGAAGGTGAAAATACTTCACTTTCTAACGATAAAATTAGCTAGTGTAAATTATTATTCACATCACATTATCTTATTACTTAACGTGTCAGATAGAAAGAAATCTGAATAAAAAAATTATGCTAAACATTGCAGCAAAAAGTTTGAATAATGCATTTTTAAAAACCCATCCCCGTTCGATAGATCTTTTTTAAAAAACTAGACGCATCGATCATTATTTGGCGGCCTAAAACAGTTTTAGTGGGAACGGTAGAATTCTCGGAAGGGATTTGGCAGTTGGTAATAATAAACCCTCCCCCCCGAGCTTACAATACCGATTGATGGATTTCAAGCAGCTGGCCTTGTTGAAGGTCCACAAATACAAACACAGAGGTAAGGGCTTTTTTAGAACTCCCCTCAACAGGTTGTATTGCGGACACGGAAGAGATAAATTTAAGATGACGAATTGCATAAAAAAATCAAATTCTATTCAAAAGAACATAAGTCAAAAATACTACAGTAATTATAACCAGGGCTAGAGTCGGAGTCGTGGAGTCGCGATGTTTTGACCGAAGACGCGAAAACTTAAAAAAAAAATGAACTTTTTATTTATGCAGATAGCACACGGGTTCCCAACCAATGGGTTTTCTGTGGGGTCGCTAACTTATACAATCAACTAAAGAATATAAGCACTCTGATGTATTTTTGTTATTGTTTTTAATTACCTCCAATTTGCCAATTTCAATTTCATGGGGGTCGCGGGTCACATGGCTTTTATAAAAAGGTGTCGCCACCCAAAAAAGGTTGGACACCTATGATATAATATGTAATATTTGGCTGTTGGCCGGATTTGTTGCATGATATTTATTTACACATAAATATGAAAGGAAGGAAAAAAAACGTGACAAAATTAAACTTTTTCTAGTCAGATTCGGATTAGTGTTTTTTTAACGAATGCACAGCCCTGACAATAACACAATATCATTTTTTCATTTTCATCCTACAAAACGATTTATAATTGAACGACGTATTGTTAAAGTTTATGTGATGGGAATTTCATACAAATATTCAATCGATTATAGCATTTACCCAAAACCTTAGTAAATTTATTCCTACATCTTATACCAGAATGACGGCTATGTATTTATAATCTGAGCTGTAATCATAAAGTCAGATGCCAGATCGACTGAAATAATAACGTTTCTCACGATCTTTAAAGGGATGCTTTCTAACATCCTGTCGTGTTACAGAGCAAATGGAGGGGAGTTTTTGTTTTAAATATCTCAAGTGTTCAGTATTTGTTCGCCATATTATATGAGCTCATTAAAATTAGCTTTTTAAAATAAGAACATGCTAGGAGTGAAGTCAGTAGGAGGCTTGGTTAAATGTCAAATTCCGTTGATTTTTTTTTCTGAATTAAGTATAATCTGCAAACCAACAATAGATATTTGACGAAAACTAGTGGGTTATCAATTAATCAACATCCATTTTATAACAAAGTGAAAATATAAAAAAAAAACTGAAAATAAAAATAATAACACATTTTTAGCACTTATTCTTATATTTGTTATGATTTATTGAGATCAGGACCGGTATCGCTAATTGCGAGCATTATCAACTGTTGGTCTGTTGATAATGATCGCTATGAGCGAAACTGGTCCTGATCTCAATAAATCTCATGTGGAATATATACAAAAAATGGGTAATTATTTTTATTATAATTCCATTCCACAAAGTATAGACAGTGAACACCTTAAGCTAACAGTTTTTTTTTAAATCACTCTACGGAATAGTTAATGCATGAAGTTTTAATAAGTGAAATAATGATGCGAATCCTATAGAGTTTAGAACACGGATTCCCAACCCATGGGTCGCCAGCTTATACAGTCAACTAAAAATAAATATTAACTGTATTTTCGTAATTTTTTTAATAACCTTATTGAAAATGCCTTTTTGAAATGCATGGGGGTCGCGGGTCACATGGCTTTTATAAAAAGGGGTCGCCACCCAAAAAAAGGTTGGGAACCTTTGCTTTAGACTTAAGAATAATGTTAAACCAGGCGATAAATAAAATACAGACGTTGAGAGTAATGATCTGTTGGTTACGGTAGTCAGATACATTTTTATTTTTTCTTTACAATATTAAAAGGGATGTAAAAGCTGTCATACTTTGTTAACTTATTGTATGAATTTTGATTAAAAATCAAGATATGGCTATGATACGTGTGAAAAACGCAAAAAGGGAGTGGTAGAGGAACTGCGCTTTATGCAGAAAGAGAAAAAAAAGAATACTGAATAATTAAATATTGTCTTCAAAAGGTCATCAACATAGTGTAAAAACTAGTTTGAATAAATTTAATAATAACGTGTCTTAAGGTGTATCCTTGCATATAGAAGAAGTATTCATTGTCCAATAACTATTTTTGTGAGTTATTTATAATTCGATGCTACGACAACAAACATACAATTTTGAATCGTTTGGATTTTGTACTTTTCCATAAGTTTTGTCTTCATCTTCAGACATGGCAGAAGTGCACAGATGTACTCTAACAGACATATAATTAACGTACAATTGTTTTTATTTTAACCATGTCCGCGTTCAAACAGGAGATTTTTTTTCTAGTTTTTCTACGACAACTGCTTGTAAGTCAGTTGTTTAACCCTTTGCCTTCCTCAATCGATATTTTTTTCCTTCCAGCAGCTCCTCAATAGATTTGAGGAATTCATTCATATCACTAGCTTTGCGTATTTATTAGCATGGTAAAACGAAATTCCGAAAAATATAACACATTATGACATGCTACAAACCTTAACTAAGGCACACAATCCAATATATCAGGTTTTTGAAATGATGATAATTTAAAATTAATACCAAATATTTTTCCAACTAAGTTGTAAAATGTCGAGCAGAACTTGACATAAGAGTTCTAGAAGTTAACGTCTCTTTTACAAAAAAGAGTAGAGATTGAAAGGATCGGATTAAGACAGGACTAGTGGTTAGTAAATCGCTCTCGCTACACCTTGATTTTTGGGATCTAATGGGTGGCAAGAAATTCTAAAATAAAACACAAACACCCAAGCATTCGAACAGGGTCGATAATTCGACTTTCCGAGACACGAACCCGTGAGGTCCGTTGTGGAAGCCATGGACGTTGACCACTGCACCACGGACAACTAGTGATAATGAAATACATATATAAGATAGCATTTCTTTGAACATGAAAATCAGTTGTATCTAAGTAAATGAAAGACTATTTTAGATTGTGTGATAAAAATATAGAAAAAAAAATAAGCTATGTGTAAAGGGCGGTATATTGAGCTTTTATATAGACAGACGAATGGCGTGCCCTGCTTTTAGGCCATGTGTGACAGTGAGGAGATTCATTTTAAAATTCCAGTGCTTGAAGTTAAAATTATATATGTTTATGGCAACGTAGACACCGCTGTAATAAAAGTTATGTGAACATTGTTCGTTACAAAGTAAAATTTTAATAAAACCAAAAAATCAAATCGCGAGCATTTTCAAGTGATTATTTGACAATGCTCGAGGTGAGATAATATATTATAACCATAATAAATTAACTGTTTTAACACTTTGTTCACGGGTCCTTTTAATTACTTTGCTAATTGACACGATAGCCAATTGGCAGAAGCACAATTTTATGCAATCCGTAAGCATTGTGTTAATAGTGATATATTAATAATTTGCAGTTTGCAGTGTACGGCCGGATAAACACTTAATTATTTATATTTATTTAACGTGATGTACATTATTCTGACGTGTTGTAAATCAAAATATAAAGATAAAAAAGCCTGACATTTCCAGCCCTTGGATGGCGCTAAATCATATCCTGCATCACGGGGGAATGTGGGATAATTGAAAGATTGGGATGTGTTTGGGAAAGGAAGTCACACGAAAATATGTTACTGTAATATTTATGTTTGGAATAAGTCAGAAGCTATTAAAAACAAAGGAACAGTATGAAATGAGAAAAATAAGTATATCTTAAACAGTGTGTATACTTAACGTCATTGGCACAATTTCCCATTTATATCGTGCTATCAATTACAAAAAAATATATATTATTGGAAACTGGTACTACGAGAACGCCCAGTGTGAACTTAGCATGCACGGTAAAGTCGTCGTGCTATAGCAAAAGCTTTGCAAAGCCCCATCAGAAACACACGCAACATGTGAAACATAATACACGTCATTATTATAAAAGTTTTGTGCGTAAAGCACATGTGGTGAAGCAAAGGCACGAGTACATGAAAATAATTTTATTTAAAATACGTTTAATTATTTAATCATAAAAAAGCAAATTGCAATTAGGGTAAATATAATTAACTACTGTTGAGTAAAATATATAAAATAATATATATCTTATATATAAAACCGAAACGGCGTATGTATGTCTGTGGGTCTGTAATTCCCTTTTGCATTGTTGGTCATTAAGTTGCCATAAAAACGAATATGTTTGAATTTTTATCGGCGAATATATTTAGTCAAAATGTAATAAATTAGTCTTCTACTGAACTTTTCCCGGATTTTATTAATATAATAATGTTTATTATTTACGTGAAGGTATTATTTGACATTTCTTTGACAGCAAATTAGATTTTTTCCTTGAATTTGAACATTTTAATGGGCGAGAATGGGGGGCTGTCAATATATGAAATGTTCATTTTAATTCCATTTTAATTGACCTAGACTTTTGAAATAAGTTGTTTCAACTTGGCCCGTCTGAATTTACGCGCCGAGGTGAACATAACCCCAAACTGGTCCGAGCGAAGCCGGGTAGCAATACTAGTAATAGATAATTTATATTTGATTGAGTTTCTTTTCTGACTCGGAAAAGATGACCAGTAGAATTATTCGTGTTTTTTTTATTATTTCCAAGTCACTGTATTCGCCATTGAAGTAAAAGTAGATTCATATGTATAATAACTACCGAATAATATTTCTCTGATGAAAACAATGTTCTTTTTTATTTGCGACGTAACGTATTTACAAAAGGCTATTTTTAGTCAAAATGTATTATATTTATTTAAATCAAAAGTTGTGAAAATAAAAAATAAGTTAATTGCATAAAGAAATAATAAAACATCTTTTGTACTCATAACACAAGTATTTTTTTAAGATCAGGACCGGTTTTCCTCACTTCGAGTATTTTCAACTGATGATTTTCAATTAATTGTGGATTAACTGCTATATATATACATATTTAATATAGTGTGTATGATGATAGTGAGCCACTTCAGTAACGTCCACTTTAATAAAGTATATGTTTAATTCATAATAAGAAAAAAGGCTAAAATTTTTAGAAAATTACCCAATTATATAAACATCAATAACTACTGAATTCCGTAGATGAGGCGTGAGTTTATTTTGAAAATAGAATTGAAAATATGTGTATAGCGTGAGAACTATTCATTTAACGATTTTTGGGATTTAAAAACAGAAAATAACATGACGTATTTTATCCCACGATCTCGTAATAATATCGATAACTTTTTCGCATACCGAAAGCTCGAATATGAACTGACATTGCAGAGGTCATCAAACGTGTGAACGCGGCTCGAGTGCGGCAGTGGTGGCGGTGTGAGTTTACGCGTGACGCCATGACCTACCTCAACTCGGGAAGGGTTGAGTCAGTGCTCAAATGAAAGCATTGCGCACGCAACGTCACGCATTTACACATGCGAGTACTTGCTTTACTCAATACACTAACCACAATACTAAGATCACTTACATACACACATCGCAGGACTTTACTCAATTAGCAACGAATACAAACGACAATCTACGTTATTCAAAATATTTGTTGTTGAGTACTTGTCACTTACGACCCGGGATTCGCTTTTCGACATTTCGAGTGTGTGGGTAACTTGAACTGACGAGAAGTAAAAAGCTTGCATGGCTTATATATACAAATAAAGTTGTATAACTAAAATATATTTTTTTAATAATTTCGTGGCATTCGCGACCCTAGTATGTAATGCCGAAAGGCTAAATCGGGGGTGTTAGTGTCAAAACTTATTACAAAAGATTCAAATTTAACCTCGCTTTTTATTTATTCATGAATTACGTATTTTCCATAGGTTATTGCAAATCAAACTGAAACATGCCATTACTACATTGGTGTCAAATGCGCCATGCATTTGACTAATATAATACATATATAACAAAACATACTATTTAAAAGTGTAATCCACGTATTGATTCTAATGATCAGTCCCCTGCAGCTCCGTCTCGAGCCAAGTAAATGACGATTAAATTCGTTTATTTTCTTGGCCGTATAACGTTGTGGAAGACGGCTGCACACACATAACGGGAGGTGGTTGGACAGCCAACTTGTTCACTTAAATATATATATTGATTCTAATCGTGAGGCATTTTCTCTCTTTTAGAAAGATCATTAGGCTTACTATCACACAATTGTTTAATGAATAAAGTAATAGTGACTATAATATGCTTACATGATAAATGACGTAACAGAGTATCTATTTTTGTATTACACCGGTATTTTTTTTTTAAATAATTTCTACTTCATTATCAAAGTAATTTGAAAAAAGTATTTCTTAGAATAAAAATTCAAACGTATTCTTATTTCAATTTTAAAACTAGTTAAGCTATAATTAACTTCATAATGAATTAAATTAACATGCGTAATATATATATAATAGGGACGAACCGGAAATGGTTCGCGAATGCACGTTGCACATTAAAAAACAGCCGTCTCATCTATGGTTATGATAATCGGATGCATAAAAACCGTTAAAAACGTCAATAAAACTAATATTAAATAACAATTTTTATTCTACACACTATAAATAATAATGAACAGCAAATTCTGGCATGAAATATGTTCTTGGAATAATGTTTTTCAGCAGAGGATTAACAGTAAGTAAAAAAAATAACGACGTCGTAAACTTCGTTCATATGGATTTATTTCGAAGACCATTCGAGTAATTAATTGATTATCTGTAATTAATAACAAATAAAGATTTCTCGCACAACTCATACAGAGATGATAGGTAAATTTTATTTTATAAGAACAGGGGAAATATATTTTTTGATTCTGCTGTATTTTTCATAACTATATTTGTGTGTGTATAACAGAAATCATAGCACTGCGTTTACGCACGATGCGCAGTCAGTGTTGAATGTATTATGACAGCCATTTCGCGTATAATGTAACCAATGCGTTAAATGTAACTAACATGTAAAGAGTGAAGCCAGTTCTGATCTAATAAATTTAATGAAGAATAAGTACCAAAAATGTTTTATTATTTTTTAATATAAAGCCACTCCACATAGTTTTGACAGTGGACGCCTTTAAAGTGATGTAACTAACCGTTGAAGACTTCAACTCCGAACATACGACATTTAATAATGAATAATTTATATATAAATAAATAAACTATTTAATCAATTAATATATTATATACGGAAATAGTACCTACTATACAATGAATTGCATTTATTTCAATACTCCCTTTCCACCAAGAAGTGACAGTTAACACATTAAAAGTGATTAACGAATAAAATCCATATCCATTTACATGTTCACGTTGGATTCGAAAGAAATGTTTTAATTTACCGGGTAATCGATTGCATCAAGCATCCATTTGCAAGAAATTATAATTTGAGTCAACATTATGGCTTTGAATATAAAAAAAAACATATAAAATTCCATGATACTTTTAACTACACATTTTAATTTAAACAAAGAAGAGGCAAGTTGTTTTTAATTAGTATGCCATCAGCAAGGTTCAACGATACAAACAAAATATTGCGGTTAAATATTATTTATTCATCACAATGACACTCCTCGTTTCCAACTCGCTAATTTCACCTTGGCATCAAAACATACTTGATAAATTTACACCAATCTTCGGGTAAATTATTCAAAACATAACAGCATTGGCAAAACAACGACTACAACACATCTTTTATGCGATTCTTTGCACGGCATACTTACATGGGATGCCAATGACATCTTCGTTGGATTAATTCAATATAAAATTAATAATCTACGGCAAAACATGTAAAAAAAAGAGATTTTATGCGTTATAAACGTGATAAAATTTAAGTACAGTAAATTATGGTGTACTGTTCATTGTTTATTATGCACAAAGCTAGGAGTATGTATTATTATAAATTTCAAATATTTGAAATACAGTGCAATAAATAACGACAGCTAAAATATTATAGTATGTAATGATAATTATTCAGGTTTCGACTACACAGCTGTAAGAACAATGTTAAATAAAGCAGGAATTATTCTTCCCCGATCAATTGCTGTCCTTGCTTTATCGGCTTAATATTGATATCGCACTATAGGACATTTAGAAATAATTTATATGGGTACTGGAGGAATCTTTGTGGATATTCATTTAACAAAATGATAACTTTGTATTCAACGTATTGCGTCAGTCTGAGAATGTTTCTCAAAGAGGTTAAACACTTTTGATGATATTAATTACAATTTAAATAACACCTCTGAGATTATACATTTCCTAATTTATCGATTTGCCGTATTTATCAATATTTTTAGGTTCATTTGTAACGCTATAAATTGGAGTTTCAATGTAGTTGAACAGGAAATAAAAATGATTTATTCTGACTCATTTCAAATGAAGGGTATATAATACAAAGGATTCGGTGAAATAAACAATTAGTGTGGTTTTGGATTCTCCAATATATAACCGATATTTTAATGATTTTATTGAACCCCTTTCGCCGCATGCATATTATAAAATAGCTCATTATAAAATTACAAGAAGGCTACAAACAATCCACATTCAAGAGTCAAGTGACATAAAAGGTCTCAAATCAAAAAAAGTAAGCCGTAAATTTCATAGAATTATATGACGGTGATGATTAGCCAAAAAGGCACTTAGTATGTATTTTATAATAGCACCTGATAACGATGAATCAGAAACAAAATAATACTGAAATCGCGCTGATATTCCTAATAAGGTATAATAAAAAATAGTCTATTTGCTTGCGACATATTATAATTTCATTGAGACGTTATGAGTGAAATAGTGCAGTTGTTGAAGAGTGACAAGAGTCCTGATTTGGCAAAGAAAACGTCGACAATTCTTTCAAATCCTGTCATTCGAAGCATTCTTGAATTGTGCTTAAAAACTAATGTGATATTCATTTCTCGTTTACCAGGAAACTATAAACTATTCTAAATAATAATCTTATCAAGTTACGGACAGACTACGACGCTGTAACATTTATAGTATGATTGATTCATGACCACGTTTGATGATACGCTGGTTGTAGACATGAATCGTTCGCAAACGAACTAATCTTAACGACAGATTCTTTGTAGTGAAAGAGTCACTCGTTCGCATCTTTCGAAATATATGAGTCGTTAAATATGAGGCGTAAGAGAGCCACTCAAACGATCAGTTGCCAGTAGAGGTCTGCACGGGCTGGGCCTGGCCACTCAAAAAATAAAACATAAATCCGATTATTCCGGGTTTGGCCATTATTGAATATTTGAATTACAAACATATTATAATTTGATGAGTTGATATTAAATTATTTTAAATGTTGATTAAAATTTTGTTGAAAAGTTGAAAAAGCTGTCGGGTTCGGGTAAGATGTTCGGGAATGATCCTCGGGCTCGGATTGGGCCACGTCTGAGATTTTCAGGCTCAGGCCGGTTAAAATTTTTAAATTTGGGCCCGTGCATACCTCTTTGTGCTCGTTGCCAGAGATGCATACGAGAATCGTCATTTCTACGACTCTTTATATAAGTGGCTTGTGATTATTATATTTCTTTATTTTTTTAATCATCTGGGAAGATAATAACTGCAAACAAAAAAAGGGAAATTTTATATGTGTTATTTAGAATATTGTCCAAATCAAGCGAGTCTTTCCGGACGAATCGTCGTGGCTGATTGAATCGCAGTCTGTGAGTCGCCACTATTCCCCATGTCTAGTAGTTTCATATTATTAAAACGGATGCTGTGCGCCCCAGGTTAATCTTACATGGAAAAAGTGCCCCGTTTTACGATCGCTGTTAATCGCAAATTGCATTATTGTGCCGCAAGATGTGATTATTACTACCGCTGCTGATTCTATTATACGTGGCTTCCTGGAGGTTTTAGTAGGGAACTAATTTAATAATGAACGGTTCAACTGCACTCGTAAAGTATACAATAATATGGCCCTGCGGCTAGTTTGGGTGGAAATTGGTTTGAATGTTATATTCGTAGATACATTTGAATTCAGAAGAAGATTTGAAACAATATTTAACGAAAGAAGAGATTTTTTAGAATAGTCACAGAAATTCTACATCCATATTATTGTGATTGACATAATTTTATTGTAAAAAATAAAGAACATATCAGTGGTGTTTGAGAATAACCTGTAAAAATTTATGAGAAGAAAAGTGTAGTGAATAGGTGCTTTAACACACGGACTAGGTAGAACGTGTTTGTGTTTTGATTTCCCTCGCAGCCAATGTGTTAAGATATAATTGAAAATTTCGACATAAGTTACTTGATGGAATTTCAATATCAAATTAGAATCGTTAGAATTTTTACTTTTCCATGAGTTTATTTAATAACGACGCGGGTTTCGCCTTTCGCCATCTTCTTACATTTCAAGTGCACACGTGAATTTAAACAGACAGTTTCTGAATAATTTCAATGATGAAAAGGTGACAAATTAATAAGTATTTCGTTATTATCCAATATTATGAGGGTTTAGTTTACTGTCGCATCATGTGGATCAAGCGCATTGAGAGAATATTGACAGGTGGTAGTAACACCTGGTAATTTATTATTACTATATAAAGCAGTCGATTTATTTAATAATATTCGAGTAAGTAGATTTAACAAATAAACATCGTAATACCTTTGCACTTTAGTAATATTCGAGTGAAGTAAATTAGTTGTAAACCAGTTAAAAACGCTTCCATCAAGACTAACGAGTTTTGTAGCTTTAACTCAGCATCGTTACTTATTCCTTTAGCATATACCTATTATAATCTCAGCGATGACGAAAATGTGGAGGTAGCCACAAAAGCAAATATTTAATGGTTTTCAAAATCGTTGACGCAAAATTCCATCGGCGTTCGTGTGGTAGAAGGTAAGGGTTCGCCCTCTCATAAACATTTACGTAGGGTAGTTTATAATCTTAACAACACAGCGGCGAAAGGGCGACCTCCCACTTGGCGAGGGCGGTTAGAGGTCAAGAAATATTTCCTATCGGGAAAATTTTAATTTCTTCCTTCGGAAATTTTTCAATGTTTTTTTTCGATAAAATCTTTAGTAACTTAGTAACTCATAGTTTTTCCTCTATCCCTTTCTCCATAGCCTAACCATATGAAATAAAAGGTGGAGTGACTGAATTACAGCCAGTTATAGAGTATTCGCACACAATTACTTTTTTATGTAAACTGACAATATATTTTTGAATTAGTGATTTCTGTTCTGAGTTCGGAGACGTGGATGTATCTTTTGTCTGAAATTCTCCTTCAAAGACATCTGATCCTTAAAACTAAAGCGAGAGCGATTAGTCGACGATTATTCAAGACCTAGTTCTATCTTTCTCTTCGTTAAGGTGGTTGAGCAAATAAGTTACAAGCAGCTCCCGGAGAAAAAGTATGTTGATATAAATTCCGTTACGAGTCCACATTGGTAGCGGAAATAAAATAAAGATAATGAATTCTCTTCGGCAGCGATCAGTTTTAAAATAAATATGTTGATACGACTTGACAAAGCACACTAGGTATATAACAAAAGCTTGTTTATTTATAGATACAAAAATGTTTCCTGAAAGGTAGAGTGTAATAAACATTCTTTCAATAATAACAATATTTATTTACATGATGTTTTAATGACACTATGATATATTTTGCTTGACTGCCGATTTCTCTTTCACGTTCCTGTTTATTTTGAATAAGTTAAAATCAAAATCAGCGCAATTCAAACTCCGGACGGAATTCATGTAAAACCTTATTAAAACTAGGGAGAAAATTCAGCCAGCGATATACTAATCTAAATTCCGGTTGACAAAGTTTTCCTTAATGAGATTTTAGCATGTGAGACCAACGAGAGGCGGAAGTGGGTTAAAAATAAATTGAACTGTAAATAAACCAAATAAAATATAACATTTTTATTCAATCAGACTGAAATATGTTTCGAATGTCCTGGCAACATAACGTTGGTAACGAAAATTGCCTACTATGTATAATGAACACATTTTCTAAATTTAATTTAATACACAAAAATACCACAAATAAAATACTGTCTTAAAATATAAGTGATAATGGTGTGATTATTTTTATTGATTGTAGGTATTTTATTTTTTAAATATCAGGGAAGTTCATAATCTCTCCTCACCATCTCATTTCGTTACACAATTCTTATTTGCCCAAGCTCTTTATGACGTCACGTTGTTTCTTTTAATACATTTATGGCGTTTAAAGCAAACGAAGAGGTTAAATAATTTTGAATTTAGAATAAGATGTTTTATTAAAATTTGGCCCCTTAGAATAAAAGAAACGTAACTCGAGTATAAGTTGCCGGTTTTGAGTTATGAATGACACTAGTTTCAAAATAATGTGTTACGTTATTTTTCAAAGGGACATATCAATAGAAAAAGAGGATACAGAGATAGTTCAATACGTTCATGGCTTCACTAAACCTTAAAACAACACATTATAATAATATAAATCAGAAAGCCATATCATCACGTTTTAAAATAATGAAAAGCCGATTTGTATCTGTTAAAAAATAGGTAACAATGATTACTAGTGAAACCCGTTCATTGGCTTTCCTGAAAAGTAAGTTTAAGGTATAAAAATGTTAATGTGTTTCTAAGGGACCGAATATGAGTTAATGCAATTATTTTTGATTCATTGCACTTACTGTTTGTATGTTGTAGCAATCTAGTTGCAAAACTATTTATTAAACCGATAACCGGATATTTCATTATAAGAATTCATGTGGTAGGAAAATTCCTATTAGATTAAAGATTGTTTAGTTTTTAAATGACTGTAACAACAGTGGATCATCCGTCTTAGAGAAAACATATTATTAAAATATGATATTGTTATATATTATATTAGCATAAAAATGTAGGTGTGCTAATATGTGTAAATACACATAAGTTGTAATAAGCTGTCAGTACAGGTTGTGTAATTATGAAAAACGAGTCATAAATCCTCACACAAGGCCACGAATTAGATGTGGTATTTGATAATTATATACTATACTAAAAAAAGCAAACTCTGATATGTATGTGCTATAACAAGATGGGTTGGTTTTTTTGATGTGGAAAGAAAATTGCAAGTCTTGCTGCACTGTGGAAAAAAAAATATCTACCATTCTATAGAGTTGTATACGAATAAATAATTAGAATATTTAATCATTAATCGAAGCATAAAGTCATTCGCGAGGGTCAAGGATGGAAGAAGTTGATACAGCGAATAAATCAATACAAGAAAATTTTATACTCAGTTACCTAAAATAATAACTGATACAAGCTTTAGATCGAATATGTCTAGTAAGCGAGACTTTGACAAAACAAATCCAATTCTGGGAATCTGATATACTGGTTTGATCTTACAGTCAGGATGGAAATATGCAAAGAAAATTTTGCCACCATCTTCATAGATGTGCGGAAACGGAAAGAGGATTAAAAAAAAGCTACTATTTACATTAAAATGTCTGGCCATTTCGTCTAGCGCGTAAATGAATATTTTGTTTTTTCTCTTCTTGGAGATTGCATCTTATGAACATGTGTTCACTGTTAACACTTTTAAAAAAAATAGTAAAACATCTTTTAAATTTATTCCATATTCAATTTACTGAGATCAAGACCGGTTTCGCTCATTGCAAACATTTTCAATTTATGAAGAAACCGATTCTGATCTCAATAAATTGATGTTGAAAGAATGATAAAAATAATAAAACACTTTAAGGGCTTTAGATCATAGATTCCCAAACTTATTTCCCCCGTGGACCCCCAAACCAGAATTTCATTTTTGGTGGACCCCCCCCCCCCGGTTGCCTAATAATGAAGTTTTCTAAACTTTTCAAACACAAATATGAACACAATTCGATAAGTTTTTGTATAGTGGACAGTGAAAAAAAAGTTGTTTTTTATTAGTTGTTTATTGAATTTACAAGTAATCGTACAAAACATAATTGAAACATATTATAATAAATAAGAATTCTTTATTAAAATAATATTTAATAAGAATTCTTTTTTCGGAGCGTCAGGTTCATCCTTCTCATTAATGAGAGGGATGAACCTGACGCTCTGATATAAGTTGGTCAATATTTGGCTTTAAATTAGTGAGGTATAGTCGTAAATCACCACGTTCTGTAATTTGCAACCTGTTCCTTTTTTGTAAGAAAACTAGCTACCGCACTGAAGCCTCTTTCCACGAGGTATGTAGAAGGAAAAGATATTAAAAAAATTCTTACGATGGCCCATAACGCAGGATAAGTCACAGGCAGTGACGGCTGGTGACGGGGTGTTGGGGGGTGCAAAAGGAAGATTCAACTATTTTTTCGTACTACGGAAGAGAAACAGTTGGTATTGCGAACATCTGAATTGAAAGTCCATGCTATAGAAGTGTTTTAAAATCCAATAAATAGGAAAGAACTCTTGCAAAAACGGTTGAATCCTCCTTTGCACCCCCCAACACCATGTCGCCAGCCGTCACTGGTCACAGGGATATCTTTCTGCAGCCAAACTTTATTTTGTCAAATAAATCCGTGGACCCCCATTTACATCTCGTGGACCCCCTTTTATTTTTCTTCCTAACAGGGACCCCCTGTCAATCCCTCGCGGACCCCTGGGGGTCCGTACGGACCACTTTGGGAACCCCTGCTTTAGATCATGACCGATTAGGCTCATTGCAAGTATTATCAAGTAAATCATGTTCATTGCAAACAATATCAGTTGATAATGCTCGCCATGAGCGAAACCGATCCCGATCTAATAAATTTAATGTGAAAATAAGTACGAAAAATATTTTGTTATTTATATTATAATGCCATTCCGCCAAGTATTGACAGTGAACACCTTAAAAGTGACGGAAGAGAAGATGTATTATGTACCTTTTCTACACCGGTGTATATAGATAAGTTAATGTAGGTTAAAACATAGTTCTGACGAGAACGTAGGCCTAAATACTTTATATCTTACAATTGTAGAAAAAAATATATAGCTATTTTTTCACCGTGTTTTTATTATTTAAAAAACTGTTAATTGTATAAAAATAAACTACAGTACGTGATATTTACAACTGACGCCAATGCGTCATGCATTTGCCAAATATAATTAAGATTGTGATAAAATAAAACATAATAGTAATTAAATGAAGAGAATTATGAACACCCGCTGAGATCAACGACTCTAGAAAACAGAAATCTATGAAATTATGCTCATATTAATATTGATGTCACACTGTTGGCAAACTGGCGTCCATGCAAAATTCATTGCACTTTGATTTCGAAGCGCGGTGTTTCGGCCACGGCGATCGCATGCACCAGTCAATCGGTGTGCGATTCGAACCCGGGTCTTTATTTTTAGCCGGGCGCAGTGCCCCCCCTCGGGTCGAGGCCGCGAGTTCGCCAAATAATGTTTCCACTCAAAATAAACCCGAAAATAGAGCGAGCGGCGAACGCGGCGACCTTGGGCAAGTGCATTCCGGTCAGGCGTGACGTCACGGCGCCGCGACGGAAATAGACGCCGCATCTTCATTTCTTCGGCGCACTTTATACATCATGCATGAGGCGTATACAGGTTGGCCGCAAACTCATAACTCTATAAAAATTAAATTATAATCTGATTTTTTGACCAACATACTAATGGATATGTATTTTACGACGGTAATTAAGTTCAGCTGACATAGACAGTTGATGAAAATAGTACCAATTATGCCATATCAAAAAATTGGTACTGGTTACTCGTAGGATAGAAATTAGCATATCGATAAAATCTTAGAGGACGAGAGTAAGTTTGACGGCTAGCGTTTTTACATATTTAAGTAAAAATAAATGCAAAAATGAAAAAATAGCAATTTACTTGAGTTCTACAAAAATTATAAGATATATATTAAATACATTTTTTCACTGTGTTATAATGGAGTTCAATTCAAACAATAACAAATAAATGCCGTGATTCACAAAATTGTTTGCTATATATTTTGCAATAACTTCATTATATTAGAAGTATTAGCAAATTCATATAATTTTGATTTAATACTTTCGATGGATTCGGCGGTAACTTTGTGGAAAATTTAGTATAAAATTTAAAGATAACTATGTTTATTCCATGTATTGTGACACCAAATTAAACGTCAGCCAACCATCATTTTAGACAGATTTTTTTATTTAAATGAAGTGGCGAAGTGGGCCAGGTCGGCGACTTGTTATCTGAAAATGAGCCTGGACGCCGCCCTGCCACCTTTTTGACTTGTAACTTTATATTCAAGTACATAAATACATTCAATGAGTAGCACATTTGTTATTGATTTAATTGTTTAAACTTCAGACGGATATAAAAAAAAAAATAGGAAAGAAATCATTGACCGACCTGGTACCTAATTATTCACTACTGAATATAACCGAGATGAGCTCCGTCCTTTTGAAGAACCACTTTTAATGTTCAAGTCGGTTGCCCCACCACCACCTGTTACCCGTTTGCAGCCGCTACATTTTTTTGTGTTAATGCATTGCTAATAACACTTTCTATAATGTGGGTTTACACCGGCGAACATGCTAGGCGTATGTTTCACACCAGTTGCTATGCGCGCCAGTTACAGTCCGCCCAGTCAATCTTTATCGGTCAAGGTCTTAAGAGTCAAGTGTAAATATGCTCTGTTCGCACAAAAGTCTCTTGATTGCGGTGATTAATTTGCAAACAATTGCCAGAGGTCAATGCATAGCGAGAATAAACCGGGCTAAGATGATGCGAGCGCTTAAAAATAGACGCCCGCAATTGCAAGCGTTCGCGTGTTCTGAGACGATCACGGCACAGCTGAAACAATATTTTTTGTTTGTTTTCATCGGAGAATTCTAGTGGGACACCGCTCGTCGCACTCCCAACACCTATCGGCAGAAAACCTAAATTTAAATTCATTAAAATTAAAAAGAAGCATCACTTTCTTTGTGATTGCGAAAAGTATATATTAACAGTCGGTCGCATATACTGCCATTCCAAAGAAGAAAGCAGAAACGCACAAAATTTCTAAAATTGTGATATGACAGCCATTTCCTACATATTTTTGAAAGCTATATATGGTGCTCTCTTTTATAGCAGTAAAATAGCTAAAAAACTCCAAAAACCGGATCCGAACTTCTAAGCAAAAAAGCAGCAACCCAATGCAACTAATTACTGCTTGTTTACGAAGCAATTAGTTCATTTTCGCATCAACCGCATTTTTTAAATTCCAAATACTAAAACTTCAAAGAACACATTATGTCATTATCTCTTTGAAACAGATAAACTCATTTTGCTCTACTTTTCAGGAGACCAAAAAGCAGGTTTCACCAGTAATTAATCTAGCCTATTTTTTTAACAGATTGTCTATTCACTATCTTCATTACATGTGAATGATAACTAAGCGATAAATTCCAACCTATTAAAAAACTAATACTAACAGTGATAACTAGTACGTACTTGAAGTCAGATGTCATGTTCATTAATCGAGTTATACCCTACCTATATCTATCACGATTGATTTGTTTTCTATTAACATCGATCTACGAACAACGCTGCATAATTCGGCCCTTTAGAAGGAGAAAAATCCAACTGATTGTTAGGATTGTTCTCTTCTTTTCAGGAGAGCCAAAAAAAGGTTTCACCGGTTATCAATGTTACCTATTTTTTAACAAACACGAATTGTCTTTTCATTATCTCTAAAATGGTTTGACTCTTTGATTTATTTGTTAAATATAATAAAGTATTTAGTTCTAATTTCTTAGTACGGATTGAACTATCTTTGTATTCTCTTCTCCGATTGACTTGTCTCTTCGACACATAACGCTACCTATTATTTTAAATCTACTGACATGCACAACTAAAAACTTTTTCTATTATCTTAAGGAGTAGATATAAAAATAGACAATAGTAAAGTATTGTAAATGGTCGTTATTAACTACCCAGTAACTCAGTTATTAAATAAACCAGTCTTAACCTACAGAACCCAAGACATTTACAATAAATAACTATTTGCAGATGGTTTGCAAATTTAACTGTTCGTTTTTAAATAAAGCCTAATTTACTGAGTTAATAATAAGCTGACTTTTACTATCACGATTTTTTAGACTAGTTCATTACACTTTTAATTTAATCATTATAAGTTATTTTGGGTAACTTAATTATATAATTATCTGTAGATAAAACAACACAATATAAAAAAGATTGCGAATATCCATAATCGCAATTACCTGGTTTATTGACACGGAAAAATATATGCAAAATGTATTTTTTATGGCCATATTGTTGAATGAAACAGCACAAGGAAGTATTAGAAACATAATTGTTGTGTAATTTAGTAATAAAAAAACCTAATTCAACTGTTACACAAATAAATAATTGTAAATAATTAAAAACGATAGCAAAAAAAATACATTTTGAAATATCAATAATACGCAATTGGAAGGTGAACTTATAAAATTGGCGAATAATTACAAAGGAGGAAAATAATATTGTTAAATTATGGATATATGGTCACGGGACAGAATTTTTGTAAAGATATATGAAAAATAAGCACATTACATGAAATGAATGTAAGGCTTACGATTTTTTTTGAAATGTTTCGTCTTTATATTATAATAGAAGATCCTAAAGAATCATTTTGATTCCACATTTTATAATAATCCACAAGTCAAAACATAAAATTATAAGCCGGTATGTATAAATTTTTTGAGCGTAGCTCGAGAGGATTGGGATTCTGTCCCGTGACCATATATCCATAATTTACCAGATATTAAAACTTTTATTAAAAAAACTTAAAAGTGGGAGATTTTCCCATCCGACAGCTGACATCTGTTTGATTTATGTGGAACTAATAACTCTGATTTGATTTTTAACCATGCCAGAATTTCATAATGAATAGGAGCTTTAGGGGAAACGTAATTGTATTTTCCCATAGTATGGGCGAAAGTATAATTCGTACAAAAGAGATTAACATATTTTAAGCGTAAAATTTAGTAATGTAAATTATACCTTGGTGTTACGTTATTTATAGATTCGATAAAGCAGTGATGCACTACCTGCGGCTCAATATGACAAATATCAACGATTGAAGAAAAATATTAAATACCTTAAAAATAACGATAATGTAATCACTTTTACCCATGCGGCCCTCGATAAATCAGAAAATTGAAAACCTGTCCCGTCTGCCAAAAAGGTTGTGTATATGTTACAGTGAAACTGTATTCTCAGTGAAAATGTATGAAGTAATAAATTTGTATGACAACATGATTTCACTGGTCACGATCGTTGAAATTATTGGCCGAAATCGATGATTTGCCGGCCTGAAATTTTGATTTGCTTCAATGAAAAAAAATCAGCAAGTAATCCCATCCTTTCATAAAAAGAGAACACACAGACAAACATAGGGCTGAAAATAGGGCGGTCAAATTTAATTTCAACGACAGCTTGGAGAAGAATACATTTTCACTGAGAATACAGTTTCACTGTAACATATTCAACGCTAGTAGTTAAAGTAGTTAAAGGTGAAAACTCTTTCTTTAAAACGACATGATGTGTCATCAATATTATTAATACAATGTATGGCAAAAATACCAGAATAATAATTTTATTAATACAAACTGTGACGAAAAGTTTGTTTCATGTTTCTACCAAATTTTCACGATCCGCTCCGATCGTATTCAAGAGATCAATGAAATTAAAAAAATAAACATTTTTCACGTAGAATATGTTATTTTGTTGACAGCGTAGTAGGTACATGTAGGGTGGCACTAAAATGGGAATGTCGAATATTAAGTAACGATTTCGACACAGAAGTGACAGTCATAAAAAATGGACGTGTGCACTGGGGTAAACGATTGAGATATCGAAAAATATTTACGACCGGACACGCTCCTCCCCAAAATAAATAAATTGTATCCATTTATTAAATAAAATGCAATAAAACAACACTACAAACTCAAAATCATGCCAGAAACGAGCATCGCATATCGAAAAATACATTATACGATACGAATAACAAATATTCGTGTATGTATCGATTTTGTAATAATAACCGCCATAGCTATTCGTCTAGAAATATGCAAACATTGTTTTCTTTGGAATTTACGTAAAACTAAAATTAGTAAATCAAATGTTTCAATATTTAATTTATTGATTGAATTGTCATTTACTTGGTATAACTCCATTATATTACGGTGAAAAAAATAACAATGTATTTTAATTCTACAGAGATTATTTAATATATTTTTTGACAGCTATATCGGCTTTCGCCATCGTCAGAAATATTCTGACTAGTCAATATTTAATCCTTGCACTAAGGGGGTGATCTGATGGAGTGTCAGTCGATTGAATTGGCATTCACTTACGTGGTAGAACTCCATCATAGCACGGTGAAAAAAAGGAAGGTATTTTAGTTCACGGTCCGCGGTGCAGTAGTCAAATCCTTTGGCTTCCGTGACGGACCGTGGGGTCCCGGTTCGAGCAGATTTTTTTCAGTCGATAAACTGATTCTGTTCGAAAGCAATCGGTGTCTGTGTTTTAAATTTCCTTCCCACGTGTCATTATATTAGTCCCATTCTATTAATGATATAATTGAAAGTGGCTACCGCATACATACTTTGAGATATTACCAGTGGTGGCTCGTGGATACGGAAGCTTGGGGTGCTGCGCTTGATTAATAATTAAAAAATATTTTACTATTAGGATTAAAATTATTTACATTGAAAACGACATGCATTTTATAAATCATTAAAGCTTTGTATTTCTTTCCTTGAGTAAAACACTTTCTTATGAGAAAAAAATTAGAATAAATAAAGCTCGCAGCCGGACGCAACACTGCAAGAAAGACAGTAACAAAGCTAGCTTGTATTTGGGAACTCCCCTCCCCGCGCCACTACTTCGCCGACTCGAATATATTCCATCGCAAACAGTACTGCATAATATATTTGTACCGCGGTGTGTGACAATTATTGAAAGCATCGGTGTGCGGGCGAGCTTAATGCAAACTTAAACAATATTGATATCTTCAAATAATAAACATAAATATATGTATATTATAAATTTTCATTTTTTTCTTGCGTTTGGGTGCTACAGTTTCGCAGTGCGTATGAACGAGCCGCCACTGGATATAACCCACTGTTTTATTTCTTTTTTTACAGTTAAAAGTGGACTAAGCGTTGTTTGTTAACTAAACATGCCTTCTGACAATGTGACAACTTTTACGAAACAGAAAACTTACAAAGTAACAAAAGGTCTTCAGTTGTTAAAAGCGAGAAAAAGTGGTTAGGGACTAAACCGGTTTATACTTTTAACAAATCCCCATGCTTCTTCAACTATGCAATACTTCGTGATGATTAAAATAATTACTAATGATAATTGCAAGTGACTAAAAAAATATTTTCAATATCAAGCGACAGTTTTTAACAGGTCTCCGACTCTAGCATTGACCAGAAATACGACTCCGATTATAACAAGTTAAATTTTGTCACGTTATTTCCAACCTTTCTCATTTATTTGTATTAAATTAAATATTAACCAACCAATCCGGCCAAAAACCAAATTTTACATGTTGTATTGTTTTATAAAAAATGAGGATTTCGAATGAAGGCAATTGATGGAATTTCATCAAATTTGAATCGTTTGAATATTGTATCGGACAGTTCAGTTAGTGCAAGCTCATTCGTGTATTTGAAATGCACGAAGATGCCGAAAGACGAAACCCGGGTTGTCAGCAAAATGAAAAAAACTTATGAAAAAGTACAAAATTCAAACGACCATAATTGGTTTCACATAAATTGAGCAAAATTTACCACAGTGGCTTTTGGGCTAAATTACTGCAAAGAGCACGATCATAATTATTTTACAGATTCAATGCATTTTTGCATTCCATACATAGGAATTCATGTATTTAATTTCTTTCGGAGTAAAACGTTTCAATTACAATACGCATTGTCATAGTTTCATATCCGGCTGGAAACTGTCTAAATTGTCATCTAGTTTTGTAGCCATGTGCGTTCTCGATATGGAGCATATGAACTAATAATAAAGCTCAAATGAGATGTTTTACGGAAACTGTTTGCTACTCAGTCAACGAAAAGGTAAAGATATTCTCGCTATGCACATTTTAAGGACTGGATGACAAGGAGCGAATCAAAAAAAAATGTAGGCCGATTATGTTATTGTATAGCTTGAATATAGTACGTGATCGATGCACTAGTGACTAGGTCGATCCGATGGCAGCTCCAATTGGAAAAAAAAATTATTACCATCCCAGCCGCACATCTTGAGAATAAGCGCGCCAGTATAATCTACTGTAAACTTTGAAAATGTTTACAGAGCGCAAGCGATAGTGAAGAAAGAACACAAACTGAATATTCATTCGTAGTTTTATGTGCGTGCAAGCAGCCAAGCCGAAATAAAAATGCACTGAAGTTGTAAAATCCTACACACGTTTATGTGCAAACATGCGGATTCAAATTGAACGACACGAGGAGTCTAGCAGTGAGTCGATAGAAATAGAAAATGCGGAATCACAAATGGTGTTTGTCCGCCAATCTGCTTTTTAGCTGCGCTTTCAGAAATAAGCAATCGAGATCTAGTCGTATTTGTAACCGATCATTACTGCAAGGAAATGCAGTTGGTAATTCAAAATCATATTGTTGGTATACTCATAACTATTGCCTGTATAGTCAGTTATAAGTATTGGCCGAGAAAATGTCTCCTTTTGGTCCGTGGTATGCGCTCGATGCTCCATACCTAGTTTTGTTGTATACATTTGTAGCACAGTTATTTTACTGATAAAGGTATTGAATGTTTAAGTAAAATTTTCCCTTTAACATGTTACGATACTTAATATAAGATTATGATTAAGGTTTCTGACCAAATAGAGACAATTCCTTTTTAGATACTTAGAACACAATTGTTTGAAAAACAGGAACCAAAATAATGCTCTCAATACATATGTACGTTAATCAAAAATAAATACACATTTATGCAACAGTTGAGCTTACTGGTCACGCAATCGTGCATTTTATACTATCCATCTTCTCATCTATCTCTGAGCTACTTTAGTCGGATATTTCAATAGTTTCATCATTCAAAACCACAAATTGGGTTTCTTATTTCATACGTCTACTTTACTGAACAAAATGTTTTACTTCTGTAAATTTTTATATGATATTACCTCTATATAATTTAGATGAATGCTTTACATGTATTTGACAAATTATTCATCATTCATTCAGATTTTTGAAGAAAATATTGATGTCAAATTCAAATTCATACAGATAGTCAAATTTCAAGTCAAATTTCATTAAAATAATATTTATTAAAATAAATCATGCATTTACATACATAAATATACAGCATATGCATATTAAAAGAAAATGTTTCATTAGTAAGTATTTATTATTAAAAAAAAAACATTTGATGTTATTTTCCTTTTATGTCAGGTCTTCAAATAGTCTCTGCGATTTTGCCTTTATGGTCTCGAGGCTAAGGAAGATTCGTGTTTTGTTTATAAAATCTTCTATCCAAATCGCATAGAGTTTTTTTTCAATTTCGTCGATGGGTACAGATGTTGTCACATTCTCAGCATCACTGATGCTTTTGTTTAATTATTATTATATTTTATTTCTAAATATATTGCACTTCTCCTTTGTTATCACATTTTCTCCATTTACAAGTCATTGTGGGCACGACTTGGCAATTGTAAACATCAGAAATCAACTGCGTATATTATGTTTTATTTTATGTTTCAACAAATGTCCAAGCTAGATTTAATTAATTTAATGTGAAAAAAAAAATACTTTTATTTTCACTTGTGCATACGAATTGTCGTAAGTCGAATCGTTGTAAGTCGAATAGACGCAAGTCGAAGAGTATTGTATTTCTCCTAACTGAATAACAAACAAAAAAGCTATTATAGTGTCATTTAATGTTCTTCTGCACTGGTTTGCCAAGATACATGAATACATTTTTATTATTTTGTTTCGCGGAATGAGCACATAACGTTAAAACTTTAAGCTCCCGCGATAGAGTGAATGAGAAGTGAGTGACATTGGCAAAGTCAAACAAAATCTCGTAAAACAGAATAAAAACATACATACATTAACAGAGGAGTGTATTAAGGTAATTTGAGGAAAGTGCAAAATACATGCATTTATTATGAGTAGTGAAACAGTGAAGCTGCAAAGTGCCAGCGCGAAACTTGTCAAAGAAAATTAGATGGAGCGGTGTGTAATAAAATGCAAGTTCGAAGCTTTAGTGCAATTTGGAATAATAATAAGTTTGATGCAACGATGTCGGAGTAGTGGCATTGCAGCAAATGAGTAATGCAGTGTTGTGGACAGCAGTATGGGAATTGCGAGACGTGTGGAGAGTTCTGGAAGCTTCACTGGGAATGTGGCAAAGTACCCACGAAGCAGTCATAATAAGGCGTTGCAATATCGGAAGAATATATCAATACCGGTGTTAAAAAAATTACGACCGGAGGGATATATAATGCCGGCATATTTAAAGCTCTTAAAAATAAGCGGTATTAACCCTTTGGGTCCAAGACCATTTTTGGAAGTGCCCGCAAAAACGGCTGTGTTGATTTTTTTTATTTATCTCGACGAATATAAATTTAACAGTGAAATTTTTGTTTGCAATGATATTTTGTGATTTATAGTGTAATTATGAATTGTACTATGTAGGAAAGAGATGAAATACCTTACCTACTCCCAGTAGGACCAGCTGATCAATTTTCAGATTGTTCGAGGGCCGCACGAGTAAAAACGATTAAATAATCGATAATGTCAGTTTATATTAAATTGTGCGTGAAAAGTTTTGAAGAAAAATAGGTGATTGATATTTCTCACATTGGGCCGCAAGCTGTGCATCACTGATATAGGTTGTAAAAGCATATAAATGAAGAAAAAATACACGGGCCTCTGGGATTCTTCGCATATATTCAACAAAAAACAGTGTTATTTGAAAACAAGAAAAATATTTTGGAATTGAAAATCGTTTTAATAAATGTAGCAGGGAAGACCAAATTAGTAAGTTACAAAAAATATCATTCATAATATGTATTTTACCTAATAAAAAATTATACTATTCATCGCTACTTGGTTTTATCATATACGGGAACCTTTATAAGGAAAATGGAATACATTGGATGGGACTGGAAATACATCGAGTGAAACTATTGGAAACAGCCATTTTGCCAATAAAAATCGCGAAAATTCGACGTTATGGAAAATAAAAAAGTTCACAAAATCAACTATTTTCTTGGCACTTGAATGCACTCGAGCCCCACCGTTACCGCCGCTGTTAAATTACAAACACAATTATATTATGTACGCATTAAATATTCCCGATTTTTATCGCTGTGGAGTTAGGATTTGTGTGAAATTCTCTTAACATAGAGGTCACCTTCACACCGCTTACTTGGGCCCATAAATTTTTGACATAATAGTATACTTTCAATAAAACTCAAGCGCATTAAAATCGACAAACTTGTTTCTATTCACATATTATTTCACAGGAAGCTTTACCGACGCCATAAAATAGTACCCGGAGTGTCGACTCTAACATCTACATCTTGAATCTATAATTGTAAAAAAACCTATAACATAGAATATTAAAATACACTTTACAAAGAAATTATTTGAAATATGGGTATATATGATATAGGCAGCGCTGGCTGCCGGGGGCGAGGGCACGGGATTCAATCATTTGGAGTACATACAAAAATACACGTATACACACATACAAGTGTTGCACCATGATTTTGGGAATTTATGTGTCATTTCATATGGATGGTGTAGGATTAGGCAACTCTTAGGTTAAGTGATAATTTTTCGTGTTTTGCTGCCTGGCATAAAACAACGAAGTACCAACATATATATATACATTGACTGATTTATTTTTCTTTCATGGTTGTAAAATATACTGATATGGCATATTACAGTGATATTAAAAAGAAAATATTTAAGTGCGTTTCGACATGAAGAATTAAGTATCAAATTTACTAGCAATGTTATTCGGTATTAAATTGTACATAAGAAATTATAATGGATTATATTTCATTGGTTTTTGGTAATTAAAAACACTTTCCATATTGGGAATGACTAAGTAATTTATGTAAAATAAGAAACAATCGAGCAAATTGGCAATGGGTGTTTGTGATGATTAAATCCTTTCCCACCCAAAAGCGGCGCGTAGTGAGACCGATTAGCCAACCACTAGTCCTGTTCGAGTGATATTATCCTTTCAATCACTACTCTCTTCGAAAAAAAGAGAGGTTGAGCAACTGAGTAACAAGCAGTCGAGATAAACTCTGTGAGTCCATTTCTTACAAGTTAAGAACGGACATGGTTAAAAGAAAAGATTAATTATTGCCGGTCCGGTCCTGTGGTCGAAAATTCGACTTATTCTGCTTTAACCACGGGATTGGATCTCCAACAGATATTGTCATACTTATATTGATGTATGGACTCGTTTTCAAATGTGTGTGATATTTAAATTCAACTTCTACCCACCTGATGCTCTTTAATGTACCATTGTAATCTTTATAGTAAAATTATTCTAGTTCACAAGATATTGTGAAACATTTCATTGGTAACGTAATTTTAGACGTTAACTGATTTTGTGCCGAAGGGGTAAATGTAATAAAAATACTACTGGCATATAGTCATCAATGCTCTCAGCCTGATATCCTTGGACGCGGTCTATTATCAGTAAGACGATAAAATAAAATTAATAATAGCTTAAGTGCATCATTAATGAGACGCTAATTCGATTCCGTGAATATTAGAGTGACGCCCTGTAAATAATCATTGGTGTATAACACGTAATGATGATGCATTCCGATTAGAGACTTCAATTCGCGTATCGAATACTCGATACTCGAGAATACTCGTCCATTTTTCAAGTACTATATCACGTACTACTACGAGTATTTTGAAAAATACTCGAGTAATAATATTTATAAATGAAGATTTATTTCCAAATTCCAAATATTAAAAAATATATATAATGTTTAACCGATGCGCTTAACTGAGTCTTACGCATGGATTTTAGTCAAGTAATATGTTTTCTACCGCTGACTATACTATGCGAGAATTTATTTTGTTACTTGTGGTTTGGGCCCTGCTGACTTAGCTTGTCAATGACAAGAGACAGAAATATATGTTTTATAAATTGAAGTAAATGTAGTAATAAAATAAAATAAGTTTATTTATTTATCATCTATTTATATTCACAAATTTCAGTTAATAATATATATTTTGGTACATCTGAAACTACTTGAGTATTCTCGAGTATTGGAGTATCTTAAAATTTTACTACTCGATACTCGAGTAGTTCAGATGTCGAGTTATTGGAGTCTCTAATTCTGATGCAGCTAAGATACACGAAGAATGCATTAGCAAGGATAAGCGAATGATTTTATTTGTATTCCGTCAGATTTATATGGCTCACAGGCTAGGTCCGTTCTTGGTCATAAAACTATAATGTTAAAAAGCATCTTAAATTGATTTCCATCATCATTCAGACTCTATATTTAAGGCAAGTATGAAAAACAAAGGCGATTAATATTTGCTAGGTTTTTTTATTATAATATACAACTGTAAAAAATAACACTCCACATTTCCAGGATAATAAATGAAATAATCCTGCATATTATAATCATTTATTAGACACGATAATAAAATAGTATGTATATGTTTGTATCAAAAATAAGAGATGCAGTTTTTTATTCATCTTAGGTTTGTGGGAAATATAAGGATATTTTTTAATTGTTAACTGATGTCAGTTGATAATGCTCGCGATAAGCGTAACCAGGTTAAACCTATATCAGAATATATGTGGAAGTTGTACTATATAATGTGTTGTATTTATATAAATAAATCCTTTCCGCCGAAAATTGACAGCTGGACACATTGGAAGTCAATAAGGGTAATTGACAAAAGCTGTTGATATTTGAATAATGATTTGAATTGTCAATTGAAGACTAGACCGGGTAGAAAAATAATATCATAGCATCGCAACGTGGGTCATATTTTTCAATACAGTATCTCCAATAATATATACAATCAATCCTTATTTTACGCGATACATTGATTTCAAAAAGAAAAGAAGAACTTAGATAGAATTTGATAAATTGGTTCCAAAATATCGCGTAAAAAAGTATCAAAAAGATTTGTCTTTCAAATGAGCAGAACAAAAGTATTATTTTCAAGACAGACGAGTAAATCACGTAATAAAAGAGGACTGAGTGTATATGCACTCAATCTCTGAAGGAAAATATTACATAATTTTGGAGTAAAATGTTCGATGGACAAATTTGAGACCGCACTAGCAATTTGTCATTGATGAGTAACGAATTCGACACAAAGCCTCGCGCCTGCCTACGTTTGAAGGGATTAGAACCAGACGTAAGACAGTCTTACGACACTTGTCCCAACAACTTGTCCCTAGTCACGGTGAATCGAGCCGATTATTTATCACTAAGCTTGTGTCAAAACCTAAGTTAGCGTGTCGACGAAAACATATCAATCAAAACGTTCCTCAGATTGGAAATTATGCAAGATATATCTTTTAAATACGAACTCTTTCATGCAGAGCTAAATTATCTACGTATATATCTGAAATAAAACCAACAAAGCTATACATGTTAGTAAAATCACATTCATATATATTTGCATATATTATTTCTTCCAGTTCGTGATGCAGTGGTCAACGTCGTTGACTGTCCTGACGGGCCGAATGGGTTCGAGACCCAATACGAACTGATTTTTTGATACGATGATAGTTATGTCCTAGTCCTCTTTTCTTTTTAATTCATATTCTCTTTGAAAAAAGAGAGGTTGCGCAACTGAGAAACAAGCAGTTCTCGTAGAAAAAATCATGTTGACATAAACTCCGTGAGAAGTCCATATGCTCCAAGTTGTTAGCGATTCTGGTGTTTGTGTTGTTTAAAAAACCCTTCACACCATTCCGATCCCAAAAAGCGGCAACTGAGTAATAAGTTCTTGTAGAAAAACATGTTGAGATAAACTCCATGAAGAGTTCATATGCTCCAAAATGGGAGCGGACATGGTAATTTTTTTTATATCTATTCAAAAAAAGTTGAAGAATTGACCATACATATTCTACGTAAATATAATGACGATATCGATGATGAATGTTGAGTTTAACCAGTGTTGCCAACATTGTGCGATAGGAATAAAGTGTGGTAAATTTCAATGTGGAATAATAAGTGGGGGTTAAATAACCATAGATAACATAAGTAGCTTAGTACCAACCCCCAAAATCTTCACTTCTGTCTTAGTTCATGGGTTCATGTTCATGCTTAGAATTATAAATACTTTGAAGCAACTGAATCTATCGAATTTTTGTCTTAATGGAATATACATTCATTCAAAATCAAATAAATAATGATCATGTTTCCTGGAAATGCAATTTAATAATATTAGTGATGTTGAAGCAAGAGTTGCCCTGCCATTAGGCAAAATGACTAATGATGTTTTGAGCAAGAATCTTTAAGCCGGGATCACTAAATAATTACGTAAATTCGCGGAAAATGCCGGCATGAAGATACTATTCAATTAAATTCGTAGCATCACATAGGAAGTTCTTCAATCTGCAACATGCTAATGACATCGGGTATTACGAGACCGTGAAAGAAGTCGAGTGCGAAGGCTTTTTCTGTTTGATGGCGGAGCGAAAGTTCCGGAGGCGCGACCTTGGGCACGTGTCGAAGGTGCCGGTACACGTGTAACAAGACCTCCCACTCTTTGGCGGTACACGTGGATTCTGAGATGTTCGTCTCTCACTCACGCCTACGATGGTAAATACACCTTGATTCACACAGGTGTTCTCAAACAGTCAATGTTTTACTTACAAAATTTGTATGCGCTGGAGAAAAACAGTGTTTTTGTTTTAGAATTATTGCAAATTGTTATATGGCACCGGCTTAAAGGATTATGTATAAATATCTTAAGAAAATTCTAACGTTTTCGTTTTATGTTATATATTTATAAATTTAAACAGGGAACATTATTATTAGCTAATGAAAATATTGCCGTGTAATATAAATATAAATTAACTTAGACAATGGATCAATTTTCTATTAAAAAACACATATTCTAAATAATTAAGTAGCTTGTTATTATTGACTGACGAATAACATATTTTAGGACGTGAAGAATAATATACTACATCTAACTCGCTTCACTACTCGGTATTTGTTCAAGAATTAATTATAAATGTACAACACAACATACTTGTTCGATAACTAAAACTTATTGTTTGGTGAACAAGTTATAAAATATTTCATGAACTAGATCCGTGTTTAGCAAAATACTTGCTAATTGGTGTTGTAAGAAATAAAATAAATATATAAATCAAATTTAATAACCGTAAAAAGATGAATAAAGCAGTTTTATATTGTTTGGAAAAATACTAATCGGTGGTTACGGAAGATTAATCACCGAACCGATAAAACCACAGGTAAATAAATAAAATATCCATCAAAGTTGGATATCTTCACAAAGAATTCGAAAATAGACACACCAAACGCAAATGGTCAAACATTATTGAATGAATGATTTGGAAGAAAATAAAAATAGTATTACGAGCATCTAGCGAAATCTAGCGGCAACCGCTAGAACTGCATGCCATCGTTCATATTGTCAATAATAGAGTGCGCTAGTAGTATCAAAATAGAAACATTTTTGATGCACATGCATTTTTTTATTTCTTGTTTGTAACGATAAAAAAAACTGCTACTGATAATAATATGTAAATTTTCAGCGATAAAACTTAAATTTTAAATGCAGAAATTAAATACATGTCATGGCGGCTAAAAATAAGCAGACATACATAATTAAAAAAATTAAAAAACGACGTCGCTGCCAATTACTCAATTTACAAGTAATTATTGAGACATTTATGTTTTGAGATAACATTGCTTTAAATAAGTTTTGCATTTGCCAAAATAACAAGGTCACGTATAACGAATTATTTGAACCAATAAAATATACTTGTAATATATTGATACCGTCACAGATTAATTTAGATATTGGTATATATTAACGATTAATTATAGAATTTTATTATCAGACAACATTGAATAAAACTGTGTTAAAAGAAGTGAGAATATGTAACGGCAGCACAACATCATTCTTTTACATTCGTAATGGCAAAAAAATACCGTTTGTGCACACGTTTGATTTGAGATACTATCGTAGTGGAAAATTCAACCCCAATACACTGCACAATCTGCACTGTATATTGCGGCTCAATTGTTGCGAGTCCCCTAAAAAGTGAGCGGCGAAAAAGTGAAGTATACATATGGTCGGCTGTGAATCACGTGAATTCTGCTGCATTTTTTTTTATCTGAGAGCGTTCACACTGACATTGTTTTGTTTATTTTTTTTTGCCAATGTCAAAACTGACAGACTGTCTGAAGATAATAAATTATTCATTACCTACTAGTGTATTTGCAGGCGCGGCGTAAGTTTTGCAAATATTAATGAAACGGGAGAATGCGTCGAATGAAATGATAGACTCCATTAATTTAGTAGCTCTTTAAACTAATAAATTTAAATGTAAAATAAGATTGTTTATTTCACGTATTGTGTAACCAATAGCTACAATAACTTATTATCGCTAGGTTATGTTAGTAGAGTAAATTAGAATATGTGACACAATAGGTACGGTACGTTGAATGAGCAAAGTAACCGTTACCGTTAGTTATCGGAAAGAGATTTAAAAGCGGCCAAATACCATTAGTATTGATTTATGAAGTTTCCACACAAAAAACACTTAATGCCACCATTAAAAAAAAACCAATTCCATTTTCAACACCTTTAATGATTTAGTTTGTTCGACTGAAATATAAAAGCCTATAGTACGGTGCCGGGTTGGCGATGCGATCTACCGTTTGTGAAATTCGGTCAGCCTAGTTTATAAAAGATACGTCACGAGTGCATTGTCATTTAATTTTCTGGGGTGCAATTGTTTGTGCATTTTGAGCATGGGTCGAATTCATTAATGAACGAGAGACGTCATTGTTAATGCAGCCCGATTGGGCAGATAGCATTGGATACAAAACATATCGCTTTGTTGTCAAGTATTTATTGTAAGTTTCAAAATCAGTGTTGGAGAATTATTGAAAGACGAGATGAAAATTGTATTTTTTTATTTGAAATACATAAATCTGATTTTTTTGACCGTATAAATTATTATGAAAACTTATTGGATATAACGTTTTTCTGGAAATTTATAACAGGAATATTTGTTTTCTGCATTGAATTCTTGATTTAAATCATTCAGTATATTGCATAACAAATTATACAGTCATATACATGAATACTCGAAATAGAATGAAGTTAAATAAAATAGATTATATCGCTATGTTTATTAAATACTAGTATTGCTACCCGGCGTCGCTCGGACTAAGCGACCAATAATTATTTAATGTTATATCATTCGACATAATTATATCACTAACTTTGACTAAATGTCTTCGCCGATAAAAATTCAAACATATATTCTTTCATATTCGTTTTTATGGCAACTTAATGACCAACAATGAAAACGGGAATTACAGACCCACAGACATACATACGCCGTTTCGGTTTTATATATAAGATTGTTTCTATTTGGCAATTTTTATAGTATGAATATTTAGGTGACTGAACGAAAAATTTTCATTTTATTTTATGATCGTGTTTTCATGTGAAGGTTTCATTTCTCCATGTCCGCTCCCAATGTGGTGCATATGCATATAGGGTGGAGGGGTCTAAAAATAATTTTACTCTTCAAAATCTGCTTGCTTGTCGGTCGCAAATAAGTCTCTCTTTATTCGATGAGAATAGGGATATAAATGATAATGCTATGACATGACGGCTAGTAGTGGATGCTAGTCACTACGCCCTGCTTTTCTTAAAAGGATCGCATATGTCATGGATGGCGAACCTTTTTGGGTCGGCGTGCCAAAAATCCTCAAATATTATTTCTCGGTTGTGTGGCGTGCCCAAGCAGTAACCAACGATACCATTATTTAAACGTTGCCACAATAAAACAAACGATTATCGTTTATTTTGAGAAACATTTGAAAATTAATGCAACGGAATAAATTAAAAGTTCACGGTTTATTTAATCATTTATTTTTTACCTTGGAAGTTGTTCGCGTGCCATCCAAGTTTTCAGTCGTGCCACCTTGGACACGCATGCCCTAGGTTCGCCATCCCTGGCATAGGTGATAATTAAGGAAGGTGCAGAAAGCACACACCACCCATGCCTTCGAACAGCATCGATAAATCGACTGAATAAAATGATGCTCTCGCTGGGACCTGAACCCGAATCAACGGCCACTGCACAACAAACCCGACAAAACACACGAGACGTGTGAAGGTTAGCTATATATAAAAACTAGTGTTGACAATACAGCAATATAGTTGATAGAGCTAGCGAAACACATAAAAATACTGATAAAACTGCCAATCAAATTACAAAAGACATTTTGTGAAAATCGTTGAAATGGCGACGTGTGCACGTCCTGTTTACGGCTAAGCTGTTTCCGGTGGAATGTACCTTCATAAAATGCATCTTAGTAAATTGACCGGGGAAAATGCTTTTCCCATTTTGCTTTCGTACTATAACTTGATGGTCAATTGAAAATGAGCAAAATAAGATACGGTAGGTGTTCAATAGACAATTCACGGAATTATATGATATGACAGGGGATCTTGAATATAGATAAATGGCACACAAGAAATTTACCGTCGCTTTGAAACTTTTTTTGTATAAACAAAGCGCAATTTATTATCATATTGATATCGATGTTTTATGTACTTACCTAGAACTGATAACTTCGTTATGTTTCACTGTAAAACAAATCGCCACTTACCTGCAATAAAAAAAAAACAAATAAGAATTATGAAATAAACGGTTTCATAATTATCACTAAAAATAATTGCATGAAAATTTATGTTATTGTTTTCATAAGAAAGGGAATATGGATACATTTAATTAAAATAATTCAATGTTTTATATGTTTTAAAACCGCTTCAGTACCAAGCGAAGTGGTCGCCTATATCACATCTACTACACATCCTCTTTTAACAACATTTACTGATGACAGAAGGCACATTTTATTCTAGAGACAGTGTATAGATGTCATTAGTTATACAAAAATAAATATAATAAGAATTCTTACGGGAAGATTTATTTTTTATATATTTTTCAATATTTGTGACGGTATTTGCGAGTTCTGTAAGCGGCGGCCACCAGTGGCCTTGCAGCATTGAAGTGGTTAAATAAAAGATACGTTTCAATACTATCTCACGTAGAAAGCTCTCAAATCGAGCAGACTTCTGTATATTCATTGTACATAGTTTGATAAAATAATGATGAGACTAATCAAACAAAAAGAAGAGGTAAAATCATTATCAATTGGATTAAAGTATATTAAATCAACTGCAGTTAAAATTTATTACATGCAGTTTTCTTCGATGAAGGATGCAGTCAGAATTGTTGAAAATCTATACATCTATTAAATCACACACCTGTGAGTAGATTTCCGCCATTGAAGACGGCGAAACAAAGCGATTGTGATTTTATGACGAAAACATTTCAATGCGGACACTTGGAGAACTTCCGCAATAAAAATACACTGTAACTAAATTGCCATGGGAAGTAAGTACTCGGGATGAATTTTTATCGAATAGCTCCGAGAGTAATGGACGGCGAGAGAGCGTACTCGGAACCAAATTAACTAAATGAATTGGAGGCGTTAAAACTTACAAAGAGACTCGTTAGTTTTAATGAATTTCCATTCCGCGGTCGACAAAATACTCACTCCGGCACTGCACCGAGCTCATACGACGGTTCGCGAAACGTGGGAGATGATTGGAAATTGGAAGATTACATTTTGAGACACCATTGTACGCTTGGCAAATTGGATATTAATATATATATACATTTAGTAATGGATATTTTATGAAAATTACTAAAAAAAATATCGTAAAACGTTTTTTATATTTATTGTGATAAAATGAAAAATTATAGAAAAATACTGTTTACGTACACGTGTCTCTAGTTTCTTTAGAAAAATTGTGTCTCATGAGTAGAATTATACAAAGGTTTATGAATTTAAATGCGGTAAATATTTTTATACGAAAGATTTGATGGGGGTGATTTTTTATCCGTCGAACATCTGATCATGTGATTTATTACTTTTAAGGTAAGACATTGACAATGCTTACATAAGTTTTTTACTTATTCTACATACACTTTATAAGAATCAGAACCGGTTTCGCTCATCGCGAGAATTTTGGCTCCGAAGAAATACAAAACTAAAGCGTTATTCATACAAAAAAACGAAACAATACAAACAAGATTTGGACATGCAATTGTTAATATAATAAATATATGCAAATTCAAATTACATCAAATAGACTGTTATTAAAATGTTTAAAACACATCTTACAAAATAGTAGCTTCTATCAGTTAAAAATGCTCGCAATGAGTGAACCGGGTCCTTTCATAATTAAGTTAATTTGAAATAAGAACAAAAGGCGTGTTATTATTTTTTCATGTGATAAAGCTTATAGAATATGACAAAGGAAACTATACCAGAAGACGTCATTGAAATATATTATTTGAAATCGGAAATTGATTTGAAACACGATCGCTTCACCAAAGTCGCTGTACACGATGTATATTTTCGAAGGCGAATATGTGATTCTGTGGAATGGTAATGGCGTCATTTAAAAAAGGCGGGTATTACTGATAAGATACCGGAACGAGGTCCACTTCTTTATAATCGTCTCAATGCAATTTTAACGGGAAATATATTGAGCGAAAGAGATTGGCGAACTATCTAATGGAGGAAATACATAAAGGAAAGATGATCGATTAAACGTTATTGAAATTATCTCAGGAAAATAAATACCGTAACAATTTGAATGTTATGTCGAACCAATTTGCTTTCATGCAACATAACATCTATTTTCATTTATTCGCATAAAACATGTTTACTTGACAAGATCGTTTCAGAGAATAGTGATTGAAGTTAATCATTCAAAATTGCAAATGACACAAACATGAAGATAACGAGATATAAGTTGAATTTTAGCATGACAATTTGGAAGGTGAATGAAATGTCTCACACGATTAGGAACGGCTGGAAAATTCTAAAAATGATGCTCGAGCAACTCAATTGAATAATGATTTGTCTCTTTTTGATATCAATTTATTTGTATGCACAGATACGTCAAACATTTCTTACTCTATAATAAAGAAATAATATTACCTTTAAGTGATATTATGTGAAAAAACATTTAGTATGTTGTATGAACATAACAGAACAATATAAAAACAAACATTCAGCCATAAAATGGGCTAACAAAATATAGGAACATCTACTGTGAATAATTGAGAATATAAGGGGAGGCACGTACAATAATCTTTTACATTGGACGTTTTGTGCAGATAGAAAATATGACTTTTAACCACTTCCCCGGCAAATTATTTAAGCAAAAATGTTCCAAAAAAAATCCATTTTTATTTTCTTTTAATTTGAAGCATGTAAATATTATTTTTATTATTTTTTTTTTCTTAGAATATTATATGTACATCTTATATACATAATACCATATCATGACATAGTCTCATACAATGTCAGAAATCGTGAAATTAGATGAAACACATATTTGCGAGAACGCCGAAAATCAAACGACGATTTTAAAATGCTCATATGGGCGCGCTTCGGGTATCACACGTATTTACGTGAGCGCCGAAATTGGAACACTTTTTTTTACACGTATTCGTGTGAACGCCGGGGAAGCGGTTAAAAGCATGACCGTTCCAAATCTGAGGCATTGAGAATTTCGAAATATGGATTTTGATACTACATGATATCCATTAATATGGATGCAAGGTCGATTGGAAAAAACATTTATATTTTGAGTTTTATCATTATGATACGACAGTATCAATAGTTGGGAATTCAACTAAGCGACAATTATTCAATTTTCAGAATGTGCTGAAAGCATCGATGAAAATGATTCACGAATATCAGGCAGTAACTCTTTCTATCTACCCAAAAAATATATACTTTACTGTAAATAATTTTATTGATTGAGTAGGCATTTACTTGGTAGAACTCCATTATAATACGGTAAGAAAAATAATAACGTATTTTGGTTCTACATAAATTATTTTATATATTTGTTGATAGCTATTTCGGCTTAATAGTTCTGACAAAGTCGTAAGCCGAAATAGCTATCAACAAATTTATAAAATAATTTATGTAGAACTAAAATACATTGTTATTTTTCTTACCGTAAATAATTTAAGTTGAAGTCATTAATAAACACAATATACGGTAACACGAATTTTATACGGGGTGAGAAAATATCCCCTTATTTTCAGTTGAAATACAACTATTCTTTACAGACGGATAATAAAACAGGGCCAATAAAAGAAACGTGTTACCACAATCTACGAGCCCGCGGAGTCCCCACGAGTAATATGCAGCGTGGATCTATAATGCACTAGGGATTTTTAAGGTGCTGAAACCGCGAATGAATTACACTATTTCGGATGAATTGCACAAAGTAGGTTTCTTTTAACTAAACTGCCAAGTTAAAATTCATTCGTGTACTTGAAATGCACAAAGGATCAATTGCGATCGAATGAATGTGAACCGCACACATTTATGTCGTAGATTTGAAAATGTGAAAAATCATCCGCTAATAGTTAACATAAACAGGAGATGTACCTGGGAAATTATGACTACTATGAAGCTATCTGACTGTTAGGCTACAATTTACAATTTAAAAGAAAATATATACTAGAAATCGATTGATTAGACATAAACCAAGCGTAGTATCGAAGAAATTATTTAGAATAATAACCTTATTATGAATGGAAGCTGATTCTGTTGTTAACAAGTATGATAAGAAAGAGAACAAGAATTTCTAAAACAGCTTCAGAGTTTAGTCACGTTGGGTTCTGACTAGGGACTCCAATTACTCGAAATCTCAACTACTCGACTATCGAGTAGTAATATTTTAAAATACTCGAGTATACTCGAGTAGTTTCAGATATACCAAAAAATATATTTTTGTTCAAATTTGTGTATATCAATATATGATAAAAATATAAATAAGCTTATTTTATTTCATTAATACATTTATTTCAATTTATGAAACCTTTATTTCAAAAATAAAAGATAATTAATCGTCTCAAATTTTAATTTAGTTCGAAGTTTTGCTTTTTTACTCCCGCAGTAGAGAAAACTCTCTCTGTTGCTGTGGACATCGGTTTAAAAGTTAACAATGAATTAATTAGTGCTATCTAGTTTTTCTATCCGCTGCTGAAAACAAAATAAAATTTTGAAATAAACCTTCATTTATAAATAACGAGTATCACTCGAGTATTTTTCAAATTACTCGAGTATCGAGTACTTGAAAAATGGACGAGTATACTCGATACTCGAATTGGAGTCTCTAGTTATGAGGTTCGGCTTCTTCAGCTATTTTATGTGCTCTAATTTACTTGAACTGACTAAAATGTAGGTATATTACGTTGCAGTAGGTAGTTGTGGTAGCATTTTGGAATATTGTTGACGGAACAATCGTCAAATTTGTCAAGTTATATTTGATAACTATTCTCATATAAAAAACAAAGAGTGTTAGGGGCAGTAGTGTTGCTGAAACAAATTGGTCTAACTTTCATGGCAAATAAAATGCAGTCGGCCCCCGGGCGCCGCGTGCATTTTATGAAACAACTTCCCCAAACAAAACGTATCATTTTCTCGAAGTACAAAAAGAACATAACTCTTAATAGTATAAAAATCTTTTACTAGATTTTTTCTGTCTACATACTTCATTGTTTTAGTATTGTATATAAAAATAACGTTAAAAATGAATAAATATGATTTCATTCGACAAAATACATTGCGTCGCACATCAAGAAATAGATTTTTTATTCACTTGAATTTGAGTCAATGGATCTACCAAATTATAATGAGCAGTTAAATAAAAACACTTTTAGTGAAATATGTACGTATATTAATTAAGTTATGTATATTGAAAAGAAGTTTTAACGATACTGCCAGGTTATATAGGACATAAAATAATATTTTCTAATATATTATGGGGTAAAAAAATAAGTGTGTTAACTTCGTAAAAAAATAAATATTATTCATTGTTCGAAGCACGTTTAAGTTAGTAAAAAATTTGGCAAATCAAACTATAAAAAAAGGTAACTTCAATTAGTTTAAAAATGGTAACGCAATTTGTGTACTTACTGCACATGAAATTTATCAGGACCAGAGGACCAGTTTCGCTAATCGCAAGCATTTTAAGCTGTGTTCAGTGAGTGCTAAAAATGGTCACGATGAGCGAAACCGGTCCTGATCCTAATAAATGTAATGTGGAATAAGTACAACAATTGTGCTATTATTATTTAATATATCACAACGTTTCTAATCTTCGTCAAAACTTGTTTGTCACGTAGGTCCTTTGATTCTCCAGTTGCAAGGGCTATTCGGCTGATAATGCGCTGCCTATGGACACCTTCGGCAGTGAACTTGATGTTTTGTTAAAAAAAATTGTCTTCTTGTGTAAATAATAAGTTTCCGTTCTGTTTCTTATTTTTAAAATTTTTGTGTAAAATGTTATGTAATTTTTATTAAATTTGTCAAATGCATGGCGCTTTGGCGCTATTGGTGCCAATAAATAAATAATATATCGTGGGCTTAATTCTAACATCGTCTTAGTCAATTTAGCAAAGTTTTCAGGAGACAGTTGAAACTGAATAATTCAACTAACAGAAAAAAATCTTTTGACTTGAAAATTGTCCAAATTCAATCTCCCGCTAAGATGCTATAACAATATTATAAAAGTAAATGTTTCGTTTCTTAAATGGCGTCGTAATAGACCCGCAGTTTATATAGTCGACATCAATTCGAACCGAAATCTAAGGAAACATGACCATGTTTAACGATAATCATTTTAGAGGAGCGCTAGCTGATGTGTTCTTCGCATTCTATATTACACTGATAGGAAGACATGTGATAGCCAGACAGACTGAACGAATTTGCAGCGCGGTAAACGTGCCAAGGACAGAGGATCGTAAAATAGACTTAAGTTTATCACTACAGCTCGAAATATTGCGAAGAGCTTTGATAGGGTAGCATAGATTCTATGCCATAGAATATTCGACGCAGTTTAATGTGGTGCCGTGCGGCCAGCCCTTAATTCGATTAATTGCAATTTGATTATGGTGGCGGCATCGCTAACCGAAAACAATAGATGCTACCGAAATGCGTTACAATTTAATTAGATTCAAAGTCATATCCAGTAAATACTGTTTTTATTATTTTGTATATTGTTTTGGTGACCTTAAAGCGCCCGAAGATGCTAGAAGTCGAAAACTGCGTTATAAACAAATTCAAATATGATATTGAAATTCCATCAAACATATCGAAATCTTCAGTTGTTTTTATTTTGATTTATCTGCCTACCTATAACGCAGCACACACACACACACACACACACACACATACACGTATACACAGATACAAGTACAAATATTCCTTTTACCTATCTTTGTATGCACCTCGTGCGTTTTGTGCGATCTTTGACATGTGGCTAGTTCAATCATACTGTAATGGCTTGTCTACACACGTAAACCAAAAACTAATAAAATATAAGTAATACTTTCGATGAACTCGGCGGTTATTTTGTGGAAGTTCCTTTTAATATAAAATTTTAAATAACTTATATCACGTATTGTGTTACTAATCGTGGCACATGTTTCGCCTCTTTCAGAGGCATCCACAAAGTTGCCGCCGAATCCATCGAAATCTCTATTAATAAAAATAATAAAACATTTTTAGTACTTTTCAACATAAAAAAGGAAAGTTTTATGTGGGAAAGTACTAAAATGTTTTATTATTTTTATTATAATGCCATTCCACCAAGTATTCAAGTGAACACCTTAAAAGTGAAATCTCAATGGTAAAATAAATTTAAGTGTTTTCTGTAATTATTCTAAGTTTGTCATCCAATTGCGGATAAAAGATCCGTTATTCTGTTTGATATAAGTTGATACAACCCATCCAATTATAAAAGAAGATATTCGCTAAAAAAAAAATATGTCGCATGGTACAGTTTTCATTTCCTTGAGCTTAATTTGCAGCGGCGTCGGCGCCGTCGTCGTTGCTAGATAAGACGCTCGGTAAAAGACGTCGAGAGGATGTGGGAAGACGGTACACGACGGTAGACTGGTGCAGTGAGCTGATGTACGACAATGGGCGTGGGAAATCCCCGGGAAATGCCATCGCTTCTCATTCCTACCCACAGTGGCAAAAACCGAACTACGGATGTTATACCATTACCTATGTTCAGAATGCAACTAAGGGTCTTGTTAGAAATTTCAAACAAGTTAATAAGATGTTGATTTCGTTGATATTGTATTTGAATTTCGTTATTTAAAAGCGAATATGTCCCACTCTACTGTTATTCGATTCAATACTTAACAATGAAAGCACTGCCCTAAGGAAGTGGACATTTTCAGCAATGCACATGTTTTGTTTTTATTCTTACAATTTATAAATAAATAACATGTTGTGTTTTATTCCATTTCCTGTTGAATAATCATTATATTTTGTAATATATTATATTTGTCAAATGTACCAATGTGGCGCCAGCTGTAGTGCCATAAATTAGTTTCTTTCGCAATAAACAGCAATCAATACCTTTTAGGAAATGCATTTTTAATGATTAAATAAAGAGGGAAGCTTAATTTGAATTTATAATTTTCCGTGAGTTCTGTCACTGACAAACCGGGTTTCGCCTTTCGGCATTCAGCTCAAGCTCATTCGTCCACTTGAAACATCTGAAGATGCCGTAAGACGAAACGTATTACAAAATTCAAACGATTCCAATTTGATATTGAAATTCCAACACAATAGGAAACTAGATTTTTGAAAATATAAACCATTACATTTTATTAAATCATAACGGGTCGCGTTTCACAAGAGCGCAACATTATTATATTTTTTTTCGGAACAAGTTTTTAACGTGAATTTTGTTTGTAAATATAATAGATTTATGTAAAATTTATTGACTACTTTCATAAATCTTCAGCTATTTAAGGAAAGTTTTTTTTTCTATTATACATATATGTACATATACTGTGAGAAGAAAACTTAAGAAATGGCCACAATATGGAGGTTGCTATCAGTCAGAAAACTGCCGAAATACGCCAGCCTCAAGTAAAATTACCCGTCACTTGTACGGAATTCGGACCGCAGCCCGCAGCTTGTATATCTTGATTAAGAAGTAACGCTGACTTTGCAGACGGCAGTTGTTCCCAAAGTGAGATTCGCAAGCGGGCGCAGCGATAAGAAACTTTGCAGACACTTCCAGTTAGTTCAATACAACATCCGCACGACGGGCTATCTTGAGACACTTTGCTTGACTTGCAATCTTGTAGGTTATCTTTTAATCAGTAATAAATTAAATCAATTCGTTACTGAAAAACAAAATAAATACGAACAGTTAAATTCTTTGTGGCAACACTAGAAAACAAGTGATCGATACAGTTCGAATAACAAATTTGGAACATCTAAGCATGTGCTGGAATTAAAGCAAAACGTCAAATGACCGATGAATTGTTTAATTGATTTTACTCGGAAAATGAACACGAGTATATGTTATTCAACTGCACATCCATAGAATGTTATTTCGATTTGGCATCACCAAAAATATTCCTACAGACACGTCTAATTATTTTAATATGTTTGATAATGACATTGCAAGCAAGCGGGATAAATTTCAATGGAAATGCATCCAATAACAATAACGCTGTGATTGACACGAAGCGTACACCGGCGTCAAGGACTCCCTCCCATGCCGTATCTTCAAATTGGACAGCAACGTACTATACAAAGTTTCTACATACTTCTAGTGCAGTGATGCACAACAAGCGACCCACGGACCACATGCGGCCCAATATGACAAATAATTAATCACATAAAATAATATTCAATCATTCACTTTATATTATTTTCTTCTATTTAATAAATACCTATATTTGTAGTTAATATAAAATTTTAAATAACTTCTTCGGACTTACTTACTATTTATTTACTATCGCAAAGTTTCCGTTAACAAAATACTTGGAATAATCAAAGTTATTAAAATTTATTAAAAAGTTAACCAATAAGTTACCGCCGAATCCATCGAAAGTATTACCAATAAAGCAAATGGTTTGACCACTAACTACATCCTCCAAATTAAGTTAGTCAAAAAAATTATCCTCAACCTTAATAAACCCTTAATTGATATATAATAATGTATTCAAATTAATCTAATTAAAGGAATTCAGTTTATAGATAAAATTTAAATTTAATAAATAACATGTACCTATATCGTTATTTGTTTCACACATGCGGCCCGCGAATAATTTGAAAATTAGCAGGCTGACACTTTTGTCAAAAAGATTGTGCATCACCGTTCCAGTGCATTTAGTAGTCGCAATAATACAAAGCAGATTGCGTTCGCTCAGTGGCTCGGATGCATTCGTATGCAAATCACAAATTATACAAGACGAGATAAAAATTCTGACGGGAATTGTAAAACAACAAGCGATCGAAATCAGAAGATGTATTTTCTTTGTGTTTTTGCTTGCGCTTACATCGAAGTCTGTATCTAATATAAGTTTACATAATGCATACAGGCCTTGAAATTCTTACTCAGATAAATTTACAGCGAGTTCTAGGTGTAAAGTTTTTCGAACAGAGTTATTAAAGCGATGTAAGTGGGAAAGCGAAGAATTATGGCTAAACTATATGCATTTTTCTTTTTGCGTATAAAAACCAACGGACATTGTGAAGGAAAATTGTCATAAAAATAGTAAACATTAATATATTATATAAAGTTGACATCACTTCAAATAACTTTACAATTTATAACAACACATTAACACTTTAAGGTATTTACTGTCAATACTTAAAAAAATAATAACACAGTTTGTTACTTATTCTGCATTAGATTTATAAGGATCATGATCGGTTTCGCTCATCGCGAGCATTATCAACTAAAAAGATTATCAATTGCTAATGTTCGCTATGAGCGAAAGCGGCCGTTATACTAATAAATCTATTGCGGAATAAGTATAAGAAATGTGTTATTATGTATTAATAAAACATTATTATTTTTTTGAGATATCTATGAAAATCCAACTATTGTATAACCAACTTCAGCCGTAATTGTTTATTAGGAAAATAATGCAATACATGGCATAACAGTTAACGCCAACACTTCACGCATTTGACGAATATAATAAAGCACAACAATCATTCAACAGAGAATGGTATAAAACATACAATGTTCCGTTATAAATCAATATAATGCACATTAGGAGGGGATATATTTGAAACATATATCATCGCAAAAACGTGGCAACTAAAGCCTTTTATTTGCAAAAATTCTTGTTTATTATAATACACTAGTTATAATAGATAATAATATTATATTATCGTAGATTATTTGATTTAAAGAAATGATGTATTTTAATGTTTGCCGGCCGTCACGTAGTACAAGAACGCTGTTAGAATATTGAATTTTATTTTGAATAAAGAGAGACAAACAATCAGATGTTCATGACAGCGATATTGTCACACATTGATGTGAATACGACGATACAAAGAACTTATCGGATCGTTTACTATTTGCTTCGTTGAAATGAGATGACAAAAGTTCAATATTGAATTCACATAAAATATGGTACGCTCATGAAGGATTCTTTCATTGGATACTATGATTTCATCAATGGATTGGATATATAGCACGATGTTTTTCTTATGAAGAGTATAACTTCAAATCTCATCACACAATCAGAAAGATTTTCATGTAATAAATAGTGCTTTTTAAAAATATTTGTTTTTTATAAAATTATAATAAAGAATATAATGAAGACTATTTTATACATATACGAGCTGGTTTCGACCAGCGTGTCATGCTTAATTTTGAAAATGCAATCTATAAATAATAACTAATTACTTGTTTGTATTACCATTGACAAATTACAGAAAATATGTATTTATTGATAAGAAATGAAGAATTTTATTCCACAAGTCGATCCATTCCTGATCATTATCAGAATATATGTGGAAGTAGAACTAGATAATGTGTGTTATTTATTCAAATGATGTTGTTAATCCAAGAAATCAAGCATTTCAGGTAATTAATGAATTGACACAAAAAGGCCCAATAGTAATAAAGTCGACTTGTATACGGTTATTCAATTAATATCGTAAATTTCGATCGAGCAGAAGAACGGTTCCAGAAAACCATAATAATTACCTTTTTCATACTTCTTTATGCACGATGTGTGAAGGGTTTGCACAACAGTTTTTGTGGTTTTCATGAATAGACAGCCCTCGAGTCGTCGTAGAGTGCTGACGTACCGAAATTGCGGAAAAAGGGTTTTTGAATTTCATCGACTCAACTGTATATAAATAAATGTTACAAAAAGCTCTTATGTACAGCAGTCAAAGCTTTGTAATAAAGTTCACACGTGTTAACAGCTTTCTAAAAATATAAATACTTGTAAAATCATTTTGCATTGTAATGAATATTTATTTCGATGTATGCAGCATCTTAAAAATAATTTACGGATCAATTCATAAAAGAAAAAGGTGTCACTATTTGTTACTTTTTCTTTTTTACTTCTTTTATATGCACTTTTCATATTTGCAGTAGCGCAAAAGAGTGTTTTACGTGTTTATAATAATGCCCTTCTACCAAGAAGTGACAGTTAACACCAGCGCTGTGGAGTCGGAGTCGTCGCGGCGCTTTGGCCGGAGTCGTACTCGGAGTCGGAAATTTTGAAAAGTTTGAACTTTTTATTTTTGCATATAATATGTCAAATTTGGCTATTTGCCGGATTGGTAGAGTTGAATTGAATACTTATAATTGAATACACATAAAAAGGAAAATTAGGAAAAAAAGTGACGATATTAAACGTTTTTTAGTCGGAGTCGGAGTCGTATATTCGGTCAATGTTGGAGTCGGAGTCGCGGTTTTGGTAAATGATACTGTCGGAGTCGCAGTCGAACGTTTTTTTACCGACTCCATAGCCCTGGTTAACAACCTAAAAATGAGTAAATATAAAGAATCGATATCTTGGTATATTCTGAATCATCCTGTAATACAATTTGGATCAGAAAATGAACATAATTAAATTCTAAGCCCGAAAGTATATGCATCTTACAAATAAAATATCTTGTACTTATAAGGTTTGCATGACAAAACACCCCTTTAGCGTATCGGAAGCTTTCACGGTTCTCAAGTTCGGTTTCCACGCGGACATGACCTTAGTCAATGGCAGTAATGTTGAGCCTCCCCTCGCTAAGTACTCGGGTGTACTCGTTACCAAATATAGTGAATGAATGGAAGAGTAGTTAGCAAAATAAGTATGCACATGCAAAATAATACAGGCACACCTGTAGTGAGTGACCGGATAGGGCCACCTGCCGCTTAACGGAGCGGATAATGCTTAACCACATAATTGTGCGAGTCGCTCACATGACACCTGGACGTTTTTAAGGCGGTTATAATTGGGTTGTTATACAAAATACATGCATTTAGGACATTTAACTGAGTCATGGTTGTATTTCATGTTTGGAATTGAAAAAAAAAGCACTGTGAATTAACTGTGGGATAATATTTATTTTCTACAAAAACGCTTTTCTTGATCACTTTTAAAGGTGTTCCCTGTTAATACTTGGTGGAATAAAATTATAATAAAATTAATAAATCATTTTAAGTGCTTATACCACATTTAGTTTATGGAGATCAGGACCGGCTACGCTCACCCCGAGCATTATAAGCACTTTTCATTTAAAAAGCTTTCTTAATATTTGTTACCCTTTATTTCATTCGTGTATATATTCTAGCTCAAAATCGACTTGCTTTAAGGCTCTGCCGACGGAAAACTTTCTGGATATAAATTAATTTAATGTAACCCTTACGAATACTGGCAGTAACAGTTCATTACAATAACAAGATTTGGATTAATAAAAAAAACTGATATTTTTATACGGAAAACGCATGGGTGCAAAATGCATACTCAAAGGATTTGCACTTATAATCGAAAAAAGATCTATTTGTATTGATGTATGACAATTCAGAAATAGCTTCAACTACCAATTTTAAACATATTATGGACATATTCAATCATCAGCTCATATACAGCCAAAATACATTGAGCCTATATACTAAAAATTTATTCGTATAATTAAAAAGGTTTCTTTCGAGTTTTTGTAATAAAATATTTTAGTTACATATAATCCTGAACAATCCTGAATGACACGAATTATCATATTTTAAAAATAGAACAATTTATACTATTTGATTTCGTTTGTTTTCAGATACGAAAATAAAGAGGGATTCTGATGTTAATAAAAAGAATTTGGATTTAAGAATTCTTAAACAGAAGATTATCCACCTTACCTTACTGTATAAAGAAATCACAAAAAGCGAAAATTGCTTTAAAATATTATATGTATAAAATGAAGAACGTATTTTCCAACAACTATATTATGTTGCAGACGACTCCGTATTTATCTCGACCTAAATTGCGCGTCTGCAAAACAGTTTCGTACAAACGCTATCACTTTAACGCCAAGAAAAGTAAAATGTATTGTCTCTATCTTTTATATGGTTGCACTTTTATCACCCAAAGGAAAATCTAAAGCAGATATTATACATAAATTTGACACACTGCTAGGAAATCGGATGTCTGAAAATATAGATTTACATCCAATGGCAATCTTATACTTACATAGAGTAGACTATTTATACGGTAAGAAAATAACAATGTATTTTAGTTCTACATAAATTATTTTATATATTTGTTGATAGCTGTTTCGGCTTACGCCTTCGTCAGAACTATATAGTTCTACATAGAACTACATAGTTCTACATAGTTCTGACGAAGGCGTAAGCCGAAATAGCTATCAACAAATATATAAAATAATTTATGTAGAACTAAAATACATTGTTATTTTCTTACCGTATTATAATGGAGTTCTACCAAGTAAATGCCTACTCAATCAATAGACTATTTATCATTGTAGATTTCATGAATGTTACAATATAACTTTCAATACTTGATGAAAAGGCATTATATTACAAAATAAAGAACGATTTTTTGTATGTATCCCACAATTAATTTATTAAGATCAGGGCCGGTTTCGCTAGTCAGTTGAAAATGCTCGCGATGGGCGAAATCAGTTTACCGGAAACTGGAAAAATATTTTATTGTGAGACGTAAAGAACGACAAATTAATATTGAATAGGTGTTGTAGCTAAAAACTGTTTTGTTTGATAATCTTATTGAATAAAATATTTTATTCATAATACGACTTCGATTGGACATTGATTCGACCTATAATACAGCTGTACCACATAATTTTTTTATCAATAAAAGTTTTAGTGCTTAAAATTTCAGAATATAAAATGAATTGGAAAACTATGTTTAATATGTTCCATAATATTCATTTATTTCAGTGAAACAGAATATTGAAATTTATTTGTAGAGCTTCTTTCACAGTATAAAGATTCCTTTATCACCGGTTGAAAACTCTTTACAGACTGCTATTTACTTTCTCCCGCAAAGATGCAATGCATTTGATAGAATAAATACGTCTTGTTTGATAAAATATGAGCTTTGGATTAAAGAAACCGTAGCGACTGTGTTACGGTGTAGATCAGTGATCGCCAAACGGTCGCTCGCGAGCTCGCGGTGGCATCTTCGGTAGCTCGCGAAGGCTTTATTTGGAAACTTCAGGTTTCTTACATTGGAAAACCTTCTGATTTATACGTATACCCACCAGACGGAAAAAAAATATTTTGTATCCAAAAGCACTTCAATGCACAGAATTAAAAAATAAACACTTTCTTTCTTTGAGTGGCATTTAATCGCATGCCGGGTGCTCGCTAGTTTTGTTTATAAATACGTAATAAAAGTGCACATTTTATGTTCTATTGGAAGTCCGATTTTATTTAAGTAGTATAATAATAATATGTATGGTAGCTCACCAGACAATTTCAATTTATAAAAGTAGCTCGCATCCTCATTGAGTTTGGAAACCACTGGTGTAGATGCTATGATAATATATTACAACTAATGTATATTTTCTTTTCCTTTTTCATAACATAGAGAATATTGCACCGTCTTGATTGAGAATGACAAACATACTTGGTAATCATAACTTACATTCATTTGTTTCTATTATTATTTTATTTTTTTGCACAGTTTTTAAATAAAGAACCAAATTAACGTCAAAAATAAGATAGATTTGATTTGATCAAGGATTTCAACAGAGGGTTTTTCAAATTTGAATTGTTTGAATTTTGTACTTTTCCATGAGTTGTGTCGCTAACGACCCGGGTTCGCCTTTGGGCATCTTGAAGCATTTTAAGTGCACGGATGTATTTGAACTGACAATTCAAAAAGACAGACAAAACTCACGGAAAAGTACAAAATTCAAACAATTCAAATAAGATAGATTTCAGAATTGATCACAAATATTGAGCTGTCACATCATTGACTATTTTTTAATACGATTTTATATAATACTTTATTTCATTTAAGCTTTAAAATTAGACAAAAGTTATGTTTCAATTAGTGAATCACAATATTTTAAGTCAATACAATACTTCCTTCATTGAAAAATACACATATCGATATGAGATTTTTAAGCCGATTTTCGAATGTAAACACAAGAAAAAAATGTGCACACATATTTTTTTATTTTATTTTGGAGATGTATTAAAATGAATTGTAGAAATATATAAAATTAGCTGTGAAATTAATATTAAATCCAAATTCCTGTTGTAATTTTTATTGACAGGTAAATAGCCATTTTGAGACAATACAAAATTGACAGGAAGCTTTTATGTTGTTACATTTTACAATACTTATTATCAGACGGCGATGTTTTAATAGAGTTTCCATGAAGGCAGATGTCGCTATCCGATACAGAAGACTTCACGTGATAAATGCTCTAGGAATTTTCGACACCAGTATCAGAGTGGAGTGACATTGAGAACAGATAACTGAGAGACGGAGTGAACATTTTTTTCCCTTAATACCGTGTTGAGATTTTAAAATATTTTTTTCATGATTTTAATGTGTATATGTTACATTGAAACTGTATTCTCAGTGAAAATATATTCTTCTCCAAACTGTCATCGAAATCAAATTTGTCCACCCTATCTTTAGCCCTATGTTTGTCAGTGTTTTTAATTGGTTCTCTTTTTATGAAAGGGACTACTTTCTGAATTTTTTTCATTGAAGCAAAACAAAATTTTAGGCCGGCAAATCATCGACCTGGGCCAATAATTTCCCTGATCGTGACCAGTGAAATCATGTTGTCATACAAATATATTACTTGATACACTTTCACTGTAACATATATAATGACAGAAAACTAGTCCAAAGCGTATTCCACATTCCCCGTAGCCAATGTGTTGGTATTAATATTTTGGCATGGAATATATTGTGCTGTCACACCGGAAAATGCATATTCAATCGTTGTAGTATTGAATGGCCGATGGGTTATAAATCATAAATTACGGTGTGCTAGGCTCTCATTCTGATTTTTTCCTAGTGAACTGCAGGAAATACCGTACATTTTTCAAGCCAAACTCTCGATCACATACGATCAACAAAATATTTTGTTTCGTCTAATCTCGAATAAATTTTGCGCCTAGGCTTCTGAAGTGCTCAATCCACAACTGATCACATAATTATCGATTCTAAATAAGTCGTTATTTTCTTAAGAAAATTATACTGCGAACTCATGTTAAATGGATGAAATGTACAAAAAATAAAATATTAAAACTAGATTCATATATTTTTGATTGTTAAGAAAATATATTACGATACCCCGAGGGACTGATACTCAGATCCTTTCTCTACGTTAGTTGTAACAAATTTTTGAATATATATGATATCTAATATAAAATTACATCATAAAAAGTGTTCTCTGAAGCGGCCATAAATCATTTTAGATACGAGTAATAACGAATAATATACTGCTAGGGTATTTCTGTTTTACGGATCCTAAATTTTAATCATTAATAAACATCATAAAAACTATTGAATTGGTTCTTACGGTTGCTTCGCGGGCTAGACATAATAATCTCCCAAATGGTTGAAATGCCAAAAACATATTAACGATGACAAAAAACATATTACGTATAGAAGTCAGACATTTCGTTTATTCAACAAGGTGACATTGACAGAAATGTTTTTCCCCTGAGAAATTCACAAATAATCGCATCGTACAAGATTCCCATTGATTCGGTTTTTTATTCGGAAAATATAAATTTGTTTACGTCCCAGGTCTCTTATGGATTTATGAATTATGTTGACATTGAAAATCTAAGGAGATGTATGCCGAGCAAATAGAATGTTCGTTTAAAATTTGCCATTACTGATTTATGCGTATTTGAATAATATTATAGAGTGTTCATTGTGTATGTTGTAAATATTTAATATTACAGTGAAAGTTTACCTTGATAAATCTGTACTACTTGCAGATGTCATATAAAAATAATGATATATAAACTTAACTTTTCATCCGATAAATATAGCCAAAAAAATCTTCACATTTTAGTAATCTTCCACATTGCAGTAAAGATTACTACATATACACGTTGTATCGCCGGTTTAGTGAAAATTTATATCTTTAACACTGGAAAAACTATAAATCAATAGATATCATCAAGCCAATAACATCTTTAATGACCAAACAAACAAATCTATCTCCGTTAACCTTATGATACTAGATAGAAGATTTATGCCATTTTGCCTAAATCGTAATTCATTTAAACTGATTATCGTCATTGAATCCATCGAAAGTATTACATAATTACCTTTCATAACCACTACATAAACCCACATTCGCTGTAATTCCAAGAAATAATTACAAATAATTTGTCACATTTAATACAATAGTTTTCAATATGAAATTAGAATTTTAGAATATACGAGAAGATGTATTGTGTATATCTTTCTAAGCCAGTATATTTAGACAGCACAAACACCCATGCCTTCGAACTCAATCGATAATCGACTAAAAAAAATGCTGCTCGTACTGGGAATCGAGTCAGTGGGGTTCGTCACTGAAACCAACGACGTTGACCACTGCACCACGTATAGATTAAAACAAATGGTTATTTGAATACGACAACATTCCATAGCGTTAAAGGTTGGTCCGTTCGTATTGCACTGTGGCCAGAGATGCATAGCAATGCGCTTTATAAAAATAAGTTAACTGCAATCGACCGAGGCGATGCATAATTCAACGAGCGTAGTACGCCCGTTCCTGCAGTCGCAAAGTTCAAGATTTGCCAATGAATTATTGAAACAGCACTCCGGCCATAAAGAGAGAGTTGGATCGTCGGAATGCCTTATGATGAAGAGGTGCTGATTCGATAGTTCAGTGTTTCAAGGTTAGAAAATGTGCCATATTAGCCAACTAATGTTGTCCGCTAAACATAGTTTTACAAACAGAATTTTATAAGTGTGTCAATTATTATTAATAAGTCCACTTTATATATTACAATATACAGGCGGCGCTCGATTTTCGAACATTATACTTTCGAACAATTTCGTATTTCATTCATCTCCGGAAACTATGCTAAACACTTAAGTGCGTGATTAAAAGAAAAGTTCCGTGCAGCTATGTATCGGGCCAAGGAAGTGAAGAGTAAATTCGTTTCTTTTCTTAATCATACAGCGCTAAGAAAGGCGGCTGTGAAAAACGGCTGCATACACATAACCGGAGGTGGCGAGACAACTTACTTGTTCACCGAAATATATATATGATAGATGAAGTAGTAATCCGAATGAATGAACTAAACTTGGATGTCAACAAAGATTTAACAAATTTGTATGGCTTAATTTTTTTAGTTTTGTCGCTAATGACACGGGTTTTGTCTTCTAACATTTCAAGTGCACGAATGAAATTGAGGAATAAAACTAAGTCAATAAGTAAAATTAATATTATCGCAATTTGGATGAAGAAGCAAATGTTTTGAAGTAAAAAACCCATATAATTACTTAAATTGGGTATTTTTTTGCTCCAACATGTATGTTTAATATTAGCTTAAAAAGTTTAGAAGTTTAGCTAAGGAATACAATACTAGAAAATATTATAATAAGAACTGGAAAATTATGGTTTTTGATACTGTGATTAAATATTTCATAAGTTTACAATAAACAATGGTAAAATGAGAATCACACGCTTACCAACGTTTAAGATATAAACAAAGAGGACAGAATGAAAAAAGAGTACTTTACAAACATTACCATAACTTCTTAGCTGCATTTGAATAAACAAAAACCGCGCTTTTAAATCATGAATGAAAATATTCTCACGGAAGCGAGGGACACAGGTAAATAAATGCGCGTCAGGTAAGAGTGCACAACTTACGAGCGCAAAGTCAAGGTTCGACTCCGAGTTTTCCTATCTACTTTCGGTGAGATAACACCACCAACTTGGTTTCCTCGACAATGAATTACAATAACCTACAAGTCGCTATGGCTCCTTTGTTCAACGGCAAATATTGTGTAACGTTTTAACTGCACTACTCTTGAGACAATAGCGAGCTCTGCCTCTATGCATACTGATGATTTTAAACTTCTATATACGTAATATATTAAGAATAACTATTGAACAGCTATCGATAGACATTCTAGCCGAGTCGGTAAAACGTTTTAGCCAAAATGATACGCAGTGTGTTTTAAATAAATAAAAAAAAATACTTCATTCCATATATAATTCATAATTATTTAAAATAATGCCTTTCCATCATGAAGTGACAGATTAAACCATAACGTGAAACATAAAACTTTAAATAATTTTTGATTATTATAAGTCTAAAAAATTTGTCCAGTCCGTGGCGCAGTGGCAACGGCTTTGACTTGCATGCAGGACTGCCCGGGTTTGATTCCCGGTACGAGCGGATTTTTTCAGTGGATAAATTTGTTCAAAGGCATGGTTGTTTGTGTTGTTGAAAATCCTCTCCGATCCCAAAGAGCGACACAGTGACAGCGATTAACTAATCACTAGTCCTGTCCTAGTCCTCGGATCCTTTCCATCCCTACTCTCTTCGAAAAAAGAGAGGTTGAGCACTGAGTAACAAGCAGTTCTCGTAGAAAAATATATGTTGAGATAAACTCCGTGAGGAAACCATATGTTCTAAGTTGGGAGCGGACATGGTTAAAAAAAAATCCAAGTATTGAGTTACTAATTGTGACAAGTGTTTCGCCCCTTTCAGAGGCATCTTCGGACTTACTATCAACGTACGATATTACGACGTACGACGATAGTAAGTACGAAGATGCATCTGAAAGAGGCGAAACACGCATCTCAATTAGTAACACAACACGTGGAATAATCAAAGTTATTTTAAATTATATATTAAAATGAACTTCCACAAAGTTATCGCCAAATCCATCGCAATTATTAATGTTAAATTTTAGATAAACTGATGGGTAAAATATAAATCCATCCATTATTTTGTATCGGTCAACCGAAGTTGTGACGAATGATTGATAAAAATTGTTATAAAATTTTAATCTTACTATTTGATAAACCCGCAATTCTGTAAATGTTTTCTTATCTAATCATAGCAACTCCCTTAGTAGTCTTTGAAATAACTTATATGATATGTACATGCAATAAATTGACATCAAAGTATCAGTTTTAAGTTAACGGCGTGTGCTTAAGAGGCTAGTAGGCATCCAGATTCCAGACGGTTAGTTGCTAAAAATATTCCTGGATTTAGGAGATTTCCTCAATTGCCAATAAAACCCGACCGACTTTTAAGCATACCATTAAGCACTTCTTACTGATGGCTAACTATTCCCAGCAGAATCATAAATACCCAGTGGACCATAAGGTATGTGTAAGAGGCTACATATTAAACCAAAGAGTTGACTGCGAAAGTACAATTTATTGTTGAGGGCGGAGAATTTTGGCTAGGAAGTTTCTTCAAACATGAAACGGGGTAAGTATAAGTAACAAAATCATAACTGGGTCGTAAATACTATACTAAACTTACACATAATGTTTTGAGAAAATAATTGAAATGTTCTTCAACGGATAACACATTAATAGAAGCATCAAGATTAGGTTAGGCTACATCAAACGTACATTTTATAGAGGTCAATCAATATCAAAGATATGAATAGGTATTTAAAATATGTATTAAAATCAAAACATATTCAGTATACTTTCACGTATAGCTTGATATTTTAGGCGACAAAAATAAGAACAGAAAGATTTAGTTAAAGTTACTAAAGAAGTTTAATCTTTTTTGATGATGAAAATCCGCCCCATCGACTATAGTAACTGATGTATGCTTTCGTAAGACCCTAGAAATAAATTCTAGAAACTCTTGTATTATATATGAATGTTTTATTCACTAAGCATGATTATTATCATTATTACCAGACATTGGAAATATAAATACAGTTTCTTATTGTATATACATGCAATAATTCAGATAATTTTAAGCAAAAACTATTTGAAAGTGAATTTCGCATTCATTAAAATACCCACATTGCCGGTATTTATTTAATTATTTCCATGCACTTTCAATATAAAAGAACCAATTCAAAGCAGTAGCAAAGAGTATAAACATCGTAAATAACTCGAAACAGGGATCAAAGAATGCAATGAAGATTTCGCGTTATTTTGCGAATAAGAATGCGCGAAATGCGAGTAGATTCAAACTAAAGAATAACAATTTTATTTTATTCCGGGCACGTTGGGAAAGTCAATGTTACTCAAGTGATATTGTGAGAAAAATACCAGGAATACGGAAATTAAATTGATTGGTAGAATGATTATTCTATACTAATAACACCTCTCCATTTGTATAAAGTATAAATTGTCTACGTACATTAATATTTCTATTGCGACATATCATTTGTATTCTTCCTTAAAAAACTACGATTTTGCAAAATCCCTCGGATAGACAGCCTCACGCATGCTTGCCTCCTTCTCTGATCTGTGAGATTACTGATCGATGGAATGTACTGAATAATGCTGACATATCATGGAGGAAGCAAAGCGATTGGCGGGTGGCAGGCGATCCGATCCTGGGGGAGACCGGATATGATCAATGAAAAAGAAGGATTGTGACAACCGCTCTTATCAGTAAGTTTGAAAACGAAGAAAGATATCAGGGAATGTAATATACTTATATGATGTAATAACTGTACTGCCTTTCGAAGCAAGAACGTAATAAACGAATGACATAATGTGTTTTTTTAAGTTTTAGTATTTAGAATTAGAGTAGTTGCATAGAGTGCCTCGTTGCTAAAGAAACCAGAGGTTCTGCCCTTTTTCTAAGTAATACTTATACTCTTGGCAGATGCCCACATTGTTATAAAGGATTTTAGTTGTTGTACTGCTTTAAAAGTGAGTACCATGATAGCTTATAAAAATAGTTAACAAATGGCATTCATAGCTCGATTTCAGAAAATATTTACGAGTAACTGCCTTCTTCCCTGGAAGGGCAGTATACTTCTTGTTTGTTCGGGATCTAGGTGGAAAGACAACATCATATACACTCAAACCTTCAGCTTAAAGAGATATTTGTCAGGTGATTACCACCGATCAAAACACACACACAATAATTGCTTCAATTGTAATGAACCACTTGACTTTCAGACGTTCAAGTTACTATCTCTATAGTAAATGGTATTAGTTGCAATTGCAGACGTTAAGTTGGATGCACTAAATAAATTGAATGTAAAGCGCGTAATATTTACGACTGCGAAATAACAGATTTCTGCTCTGCCATATGAGCTTTCGCAAATATATTGAATCGTTTATGCAGACATTTTATTTGTGCTGTAAAATATGGTGGAATACGTTCGTACAGTTACGATAATGCAGCATGGCAATCGTGAGACATATTTCTAAGTACATTTTTGTTTTGTGTATAGCTTCGAGTTATTTATACACCGCTTTTATTTGTCTCCATTTTTATTTCACACGTAAAATTTATCACCACTCTATTTGCAGTTTGACACAACACACGAACACTCCTCTCTCTTTATTTTAATTATTTAAATTTGGCACGCACGCATATGTTTTTTTACACGAACGATCTGGTATTTGTTTTCTGAAGTATTCAACCGAAGTCCATTAAAAAAGCCTAATGATTTCAAACTCACCGAACATGTTAATTTTTAACTAAATAGTGGAAATTGGCGTTTACTTTTGAATTAAAAATGTCCACCCTAAATATAAGTATTCAATTTTCGATCTTCTATTCTTCCAATCTATTAATATAATATATACTAATGATTCTGATTGCAAATATAAACTGATGCTCGCGATGAACGAAACCGCCCCTGATCTTAATAAATCTAATGTGGAATAAGTGATATACATTTTTGTTATTTTATATAATTCCTTTCCAAGTATTGACAGTGAAAACATTAAAAGTAAATTTTGATATCTTATTAAATGATTCGATAAAAACCAGTAAACGTAATCGTAAGGTTCGTAGAAATTGTAATTTTATTTAAGATATAGAAAGACTAATTTATTTTGCTCGTTCAGTTTACTCCACCCTCCCTCCATTCTAAAGGTTACATTTAAATTGGCCTTGACTGCTACCTTGGGAGTAATAATAGGGAAAAATAAATATTCTTAGTAAATTTATACGAAAATCACGTTCGAATACACATTCAAACAATAAATGGCTCCCGCTAATTTATTTCCCACGAGGAAGTTTCAAATTGTAACTGTGACATTATTCTCAGTCCTTTGCTTAATTGAAAAAGTTCGTGGTTTATCCGGAACAACATAATCAACTATTCCGTATAAGTAAGTACTTATAAAATGCGATATTTTTTATCAAAGGGTATACCGATCAATCAAAAAGTTGTTCACCAACAACAGTGGCCCACAATGGACAGTAATGTTTGATGGTGGGCGGAGAACAGTCGCGTGCTCAGAAGGGGCAGGCAATGAGGAAATTGTAATATTTGTATCATTTTTCATGTTGAATACAGACATACTCACTGGCCAAGCTTTTATTTCATTTTCTGTATTTTTATCGGTATGATATATTTAGTGTGAAAGCTTTGAATTCTACTGTAATGTGTTGTATATTTTTTATTTAATATTTATGGAGCTAATTAGGCTCTATTTTAAGATAACCAATATAGTTTTTTAGTGATTTTTATTCTAGTTATTCTGAAGTGCCAACCACGTAGGGTAAATAACAAAAATATAATATAAATAAACTTTTCAATGGAATGTGGTGTCAAACAATTGTAAATTCGACTGAGTACACTGTATTTTATACAATACTAGCTGTACCCTGCGCGCGTTGCTACGCGAGCAACTAAAATAAATTTGAAGGAAAGACATTACACAAATATTCAATTCAATTTGCATGTATTCAATACTCGAGAAATTTGTAAAAAATCGATATCAATTTTTTGGGGGAGGGGGGTTGTTGTTGTATGCCAGAAACCTTCGAAGGAGTGAACTCGAAAAATTCGTAAAGTTTAAAAAAAAAATTGGGTGGTGGAGGTTGGGGGGAGGGGTTGGTAGGCCAGAAACCATTGCGGGAGTGTACTCAATAAATTTGTAAAGTTTCACATCGATCGGTCGAGCGGTTTAGTAGTCCATAGCGGAAATACAGACAGACAAACATTCATTTTTCTATATATTGATATATATATATATCATTGCCCTTATACGGACTTATTGAGGCTAGTAATGCAGCAGTTAATGAAGGTAGGAACAAGTTGTCAAGGATCATTCGTCATTTCTATTGTAAAATTAATAAAAACCATAGAAGCACAAGAACAGTTTAAAAAATATTTTAATTAATGTATATTATTAGCTTTGCCATAACTTGTGTGTGTGAAATAGACGTAAGGGCGATAGCAGTGATATTAATAAAAATAAGTCGAAAGCGCATATACATATTTCAATTAATTAATTGAGTTCTTGCCCGTGAGAATGCTGAATACAAACGTTGGAAAACGAAGCCAGTCATGTTTTTTTACATTATACATTTTAAATACAATACTAATAGTACCGTGTCATAGTAATTAATTTAAACGATGTGTAATAACATACCAAACATCATTCAATTGATTACTAGACATTGCTATTTTTATTGGATACAAAATTCTTCCGGCCAAGACCTGAATTGTGCAATGGAAACAACGATATGTAAGATAGTCAACTGACATCGTTTAAAAATAAGACCATGAAATGACGGATTATATATATTTATTTTTTTCCCATATCCGCTCCCCTATTCGGAGCATATGGCCGCCACGGTGCCTCCAAGATTCTCACATCTTCCCAGGTCATCCTATGGATGGTCATCAGAGGCCTTCCGCGGCGTCGGGATCCATCAGCACATGTCCAAGCCAGGTCCATCGTCGCCTTTTAATTTTGGACGTAATAAGGGGCTGGTTTGTCCGCTCTCTTACCTCCGTATTCCTGACAAAGTCAAACCACTGTACTCCTAGTATTCGCCGCAGGCATCTGTTTTCAAAGCACAGTATACGGTTACCCTGTGCTTTTGTGATGTGCCATGACTCGCAACCGTAAAAGCAGCACAGTCAGTATGCATGCGTTGAACAAGTGGCACTTGGTTCTGACCGAGTACAGCCGTGAGTCCCAGACTTTCCGCATTGAATTAAATATTGCTCCAGCTATCCCTAATCGGATCGCGAGCTCATTACGCGGGTTGCCATCTCCCGTGATGTGTACTCCCAAGTACCTAAAACCATCGACTCTCTCGATTTCTTGCCCCGCACTCAACAGAGAGTAGTCTGGATCTGGACAGGCGCTGTTGCAGAGCACATTGGTTTTACTCGCGTTGATTTTGAGGCCAACGCGATACGAGTTGCTCTGCAGTCTATCCATTGTTTCCTGGATACCCGCAACTGATTTGTCAAAGATGACAGCGTCGTCGGCATACTCGAGGTCACATAGTTTCAGGTTGGGAGCAACGGTTACTCCTCGGTCAGGTGGAATTGACTTCCTCAGGATGAAGTCGAAGATTATTATATATATACATATATGTAATTATTAATTGATCCACAATACAAAATATTTTCATAGCTACATATGTTGTAGCGGTGAAGAAAATGAACATGTGAAGAACACTTTCCAAAGTTAGTGGTTAATCCACCCATACTCAACCTTATGCCCGATCAGCTCTTATATGCGGCTCGAGATAATTATAGTCACCAAATATTTTTTACAAATCTGGAAGTTATTTTTTAAAGAAAAGCGGCAGAAATGGGAATTTGAAACATTTTGGAAACTAGTACCCGAAAAATACAAAAAATTGCCCAGCTTCTGCTCACATTATTCTCATCTACGTCTCTCTGTGAATCGTCATATTCTAAAATGAAATATGCGAGGAGCGTCTATAGAAATAGATAGTATTAAGAGTAACATGTAGTAATCAGGAACCTGATTTGATGATGATAGTTAAAATTTTGACTCAATATCAAAATTCACATCAATTTTTCAGTAAAAGATTTTAGATTTTAGATACATTGGTATTTTTGTGTACGGTTTATAGATAGCAACACTCGGAATGTATATCTTTTATCACCGTGGGGTGAAAAAGTCGAAGTTTATTTGGCTCCAAGTACCGCACGCCACTGGCAGTACAAATAATTAGAGTAGCTATTCTGCTAATTGGCAACGATGAATTCGCGATTGATTCTATGTCAATTCAAATAATTATCGGCGTTCCAATAATTGAATTGGCATCGTTATATTCTATAAAAAGTGACCTGGTGGTAATTCCATTCGGCTATTCAATTAAAAACTTACACCAGTAAGCAACAAGCACACACCGAAAAAATTTCATATACATACATATCAAAATGAATTTGTATGTCGTGTAAATATATGTATAGTACGAACGACTCTTGAATGTGTAAATTAACACATCAAAATAGAATTTAAATATTACAAAAGAATATTAAATCAAAAATACAAAATAACTCCGAATTAAGAAACGTAAAAATTGGTTGTTTCAACTTTTTCCACTAAACAACTCCTGTTTTCTATTGATAACATATATCACTTTTAAGGTGTTCACTGTCAATACTTGGTGGAAGGGTATTATACAAAATAATAAAATATTTTTAGTACTTATTCCACAAAAAAATATTGGATCAGGACCGGTTTCGCTCATGGCGAGCAATATCATCAGTTGATAATGCTCGCCATGAGCGAAACCGGTTCTGATCCAATAAATTGGATGTGGAATAAGTACTATTTTTTTTTTCAATTAATTGTATTCAGGGCTGTGGAGTCGGAGTCGGAGTCGTGGAGTCGGAGCTTTTTGGCCGGAGTCGGAGTCGAAATCGGCGCGGCGTTTTGCCCGGAGTCGTACTCGGAGTCGGAAATTTTGAATAGTTTGAACTTTTTATTTTTGCATTTAATATGTCAAATTTGGCTTTTGGCCGCATTGATACGGTTGATATTTAATTAAATACACATAAATAGGAAAATTAGGGGAAAAAAATATGACGATTTTAATCTTTTTTTAGTCGGAGTCGGACTTTTGATTGCCCTGATTGTATTAAATATATCAAGAAGAAATAACTATGTACATTTTCAATATCTTTCACCCCTTTTTTGACAGATTTAAATCTAATAAAACCAAACAAAAACTTCAAAGTCTTTCAGTAAATGAGTATATTTTTTTTATTTCGTACCATACCATAATTCATTCGACACAAATCGTTAAATAACTCTTTCCTCTTTGTTTTGTTTTCTCTCCTCTCACTCTCATTCAATACATTTTTTTACCGGTATTACATTTTAAATAATCCTATATCAACCATCATTTTTTACGTAATTATATTTTTTAATAATTGAAATTTACTCTGGATTAAATATATTTACACAGTAAAATATAACGAAATAATAATATCTTTTCTACAAGTAACGCATTTCAAACAAATGAAAATGCAAAATTTGGAAACAAAAAAAAACAAAATATTTGAAAATGTTGAGACGTTAACATGGATGTATTTATAATACGTAGAACGAACCCCAAAATAAAGACGTATTTTTTACACGAGTTATATTAGACGTATATCAGCTAAGACAAAAGACAGTCTCTGTTTGACAACAGGAATGGAACTATGAGGCGTCATTTTCTAAATATTATTATTTGACGTTTTTGATGTGAGGATTCCGCTTTGATCGGACAACTCGACGTTCCATTTTTGAATACTTTTAAATAAAAAAATGAGTAGAACAAAAGATGTCTATAATTAGTGACAGATGTCTGCGATACTATTTACGTAAATTATACACGCCAGTTCGGAAATACAGTTAAACGAAATTTATTGCAGAACTTCTTTAGTTCATTCCGCATTTTTACAAACAGGTAGGAACCGTTTTTTGACCAAGGATTATCAATTTAATATAAATGATATAAAAGGACAGCTGTGTGTCAAAATAATGTTGCAGCATAATTCACATATACGGTCAGAAGATGAGATTTATTAGTGTAATAAGTGTCTATGTTCACTACAGCAGTTATAGTGAGAAAAATCACCACTGCACTAGACTACATAGATACTATGAATTTCAATAAACTTACAGAAACACAAGGCCAAAATATCTTTAATAACAAACAAATACTTATACCGAACAATTTTATATTTGACAAAGGCCCGGCTAGCATTAGGCCGGACAACTTTTCTTTTCACAAATAAAGGTAAATATCTATTTGTATCATATTTTAATCAGTATTAGATGTAGAATTTTTCACAATAAGTTGCATCTGCTTTTTGTTCAATGCCGTCTTCCGTATTTCTTACCGTTTTATGTGACTAAGAAATACTGCCAAGTTTGCCCGGTACGTGGTGCAGAGGTCAACGTCGTTTGCTTCCGTGACCGCCCGGATTCGATTCCCGGAACGAGCAGATTTTTTTCAGTCGATACATCGATTCTGTTCAAAGGCAATGGGTATTTGTGTTGTTAAAAATCCCTTGTCACCCTTCAAATCGTTACGAGAGCGATCAGCTAACAACTGGTCCCGTCCTAATCTAACTCCTAGTAACTATCGATTTGAAAAAGACAGGTTGAGCAATTAAGTAACACGCAGTTCTTGCTGAAAAAACACATTAAGATAAAATCTGTGGGGGGTCCATTTGCTTCTTGTTAAGAACAGTCATGGTAAGAAAATTAAAGAAATACTGCAGTCTTGGACGCAAGAAGCAATCAGGATAAAATTATTTTGAACGTTTCAGATTTCGAAGAATACCATTACCAGATAAGATGCTTTTAAAATTCCACTTTCAATCAGTCATGTAAAAAACTACCAAGCAATCAATAAAATCATTTTTTAATTTGAAGAATACAAAAACTAAGATCGTTTTAATGTTTATGCCAACAGTGCATTTTGAAAAAAAAAATGTTACTTTTTTTAAGCATGTTGATATGAACAGCGTGCAAAAAAATGTGTACTAAAAATAATCGTACATTCGTGTAGCATTTTGGCAAGGACATAAATTTGAAGCCATTAATCATAACTAGCTGATTGCATCTGATTCTTTCGGACGCGACCTCGAGTCATAAAAATCACATCTGTTCTGAACTAACCGACTCGATGAGTCACTTTGAGACTCTTTAAGCGCAACGTTGAATAGATAGGTAAAATGTAACGAATCGATTCAAACATATGCCAGTTCCTTATGTTACGATTAATTTTGTGATTTAGTAACTGGCTTTGAAAAACATAATAGCAACGACATTGGCAAACGTATGTACACGGAAATATTTTAATATTATTTTAATCGTTTCATCATTAATCTATTTTTTCATAATTATCATCGGTAACGGCTTTTACTTTAACAGAATAAGAACCATTTTGTAACCTAGCTAACGACATATCTTTTCCCACGTAATAACCCTTCTGTTTCATTTGCTCAATTATTTGATATATTATATGATTCTGTAAACAGATACTATTGCAAATTAAGGCGTAGATTATTAATTTACTGTCTATAAAGAGCCAAGAAATGAAGAAGATATTAAAAAATAATTTTAAATGTGTAGTACTTATTCCACAATTCATTTTTAACATCAGGACCTGTTTCGCTCATCACGATCGTTACCGATCACTGTCAACAGATTAAACAACTGAAAATGATTACGATGAGCTAAACCGGTCTTGATCCTACACATTAGCGACGGGGAACGCAGAATACGCGTCGTTTCTCAAAGTGTCAATTTCCCACGAAGACAATGTGTTAATAATGTATAAAAAGTGTTTTATATATTTTTTTAACAATATGACTAGAAGATATATTGAAGCGCCACAGTATAATTTCAGTAAAGGCGAAAAATAAACAAAATCTTCCTTGGATGAATTACAATTATTTGAATGCATATATTGAATCACTCAGTCATGCGTTAAGCTTGCAGTGTTGATATTTCATCCAAACAGATCTTTAAAAATGTTCTAAATCGAGATGGCAAATCCAACATGAACAATTGCATTTATTCAATTTATTGCACACGCAAGCGGATACGCTCGCATATATTAGGCGGCTTTGATCTGACGCTTGCGATATGTGAATTTATGAATAAACAGTTGCCACCGAGTTCATTGGATGCTTACAAATACATATTATCCTCGGGGTAATTGCTTCCCAAACAAAAATAGACGATAAATTTTGTTTAATTTTAATGACAGCGTATTTGTAGATGATGCCCAAAGAGCGAGCGAGCTGAACGGAAACCCGACTCTTGGCAGCGGTTTGAATTCATTTGGCAGAAGTCTACCGACCTTGTCTCGGCGACGAATCTTCGGATGCGAAGCGACGTCGACGAACGACAGAGAAATCACATCAACGTACTGTTACGTCCTTTTCTTATCAAAGGTTTGATATATGATGAAAACGTGTATGATCTTACTCTCAGAGGGCTGCCGCGTTGACTTGAGATGTCGAGTCAAATGAGTTTATAATTGTAAGTAAAATAAGGAATATCCGGGATAGTCCAGGTTTATAGGCAACGTTCAGGTGTCTATGATATTAAAAAGACACGGACGGTTGTTATTTTGTTTTGTATAGATACAGTTTACAATAGTTGAAAATAATAGCTTGCAAACGTTTTGTGAAGGATTAACTCAGAATCGTAGTTTGTATGGGGATCTTATAGTCATTAAGTTAACCACATGTAGTGATAAGAACAGTGGGAACTTTGTCAAAGGTCAAATGGAATTGGAATTTTGTTAAAGCGGAGAATATCGCTTTCGTTATCTACTGATAATTTAAATCAATTTAATTGCTCTTATCACAAGGGATGTAGGGTTGTTTCGTTGGCCTGGCTAAGGTCGTCGTGAATTTGATAAAATAGGTTGATAAATTGTGCAGCAGTACGTGAACGAAAAAGCGAAGGAAATCTGAAGCGGCATATGGTTTCCATCCCGAGGAACACGATCAGTATTTGACGGTCTTCTTTACAAGAAAATGGTGAAAAGCTTCTATATTTTTATCGATGTATGCAGCGCTTCAGTTAATCATATAAATTATTCGCCTATTTTACTACAGCTATGACAATCGGATAACCCCACTTTATCCCCATATCTGATTAACCTACATTCAAATCAAAAGAAAGTTTATTTTCGTCAACTTTTTTATCAATTCAAGATTCTTTATGCTCTCATAAATATCTTATTGATGTCATATGTAGAGATGCATTTTGAAATATGTACGTCACATGTATACATGGTAAAAAAGATGGAAGAGTTTGATGGCATACCAATGGTATGGATAATAAGAAAATTGATATGGTAAGCCAGTTGTCAGCTACTAAAACTTATTAAGGATTTCGACTGAGGGTGCCTGATGGAATTTCAATATTAAATTTGAATTGTTTGAATATTGTTCTTTTCCATTAGTTTTGTCGCTAACGACCCTGGTTTCACCTTTCGACATCTTCGTGAATTTCAAGTGAACGGACGTACTTGAACTGGCGCGTAGTTAACATATTTTTGTAGTAATTTCACATTTAATTTTTGTATATAAACAATACAAATTGTTTACTACGCGTCATTTCAAGTATATCTGTGCACTTAAAATGGCTGAATATGCCAAAAGGTGAGACCCGGATTGTTAGCGACAAAACTCATGGAAAAATAGAAAATTCAAATTTACTAAAGCTATTTATGAAGATTAAAAAAAAACACTATTAATATTTACACGAAACTTAAATATTGTGTGTTGTATTTTTTAACGGGTGTACGATAATTCACATATTATTAGATCTTAAATAATCGAGTTTTGAATTTTTTTTTATTATCTCTTTTGGATATTTTATACTGTCAGTTGAACGAATATGTTACTTACTTTGTTGACAATCGCAAACTAAACATAATTTAGTTTTAATCTTCAGTGAGCAAAAACTTTCAGATTATTAACAGTGCAGAATAGATAAACATCGGTTGATGACATTGAGATGATGATGAAATTGAAAATTAAGTAAAATAAAAACGTTCCATTGAATAAATACGACGTGCATCGGTTGCCAAAATGTCACATGTCCAACAATTTCGGATTACTGACCGGGGTAAATGTGTCATCGCACCAAAATAATCCACAGCGTAAATCTTTGCCAGATGTTATATGGACGCACCTCTGCCAATGAATGTGGGTAGGTAAATAAACCATAAAAAATGACAGAGTATACGGCTGATATCATAAGCCTAGGTTTAAATGCACGTACATACTGCGTAAACAACGAGAGTGTAAGCGTTAAATGAAACGGTCACTACTTGTCGTTCAAGAATGCAACTTAAGAAAATTTAGAGGATGTTGTGTTGTAGCTAAAAAATCGACGTCATAAAGTTGAATAATACATAGATATCAACAACTAAATAATATGTTTTTGCTAGATTGCTTGAAATACACATTCTATAATATTACTAACCGTAACAAGATACCTTCAACTAAATGATTTTTAAATATATAATTAAGAGAAAACAGCGTTTGACAATGTATATTTTTATTATTTTTTTGAGTGCATGTTTCATTCTATCAATGATTGTAAATGGTATGCGGTATGTTTTGATTTCCAGCCAAAGTAGCTTTAAATTTGAGAATATTTAACATTATAACCATAATATGTATGAGAAAAATAATTATTTTTTATTCCGTATCTATTACAAATTAACATAGTTTAAAATTAAATTGTTAGCCAAAAGCAACAAGCAAAAGCGAGCATCTTGAAACATCGAAATCTCACAAATCAGGCTAATTTGTATACCATGCATTTTAAAGTGATGATTTTGTTATTCTATTCGTGTTATTCATAACAGTGGAGACAGATGTAATCTTTCGGTTTTAATTTAATTTTCATGTGAATAAATGTCAAATGAATTTCCACGTAAGTTAACTCCGAATAAAACGAGCAACATATTGCCATGGAAAGATTTAGGTCCGTGGCGCAGTGTCAACGTTGTTGGCTTGCGTGCCGGACCGCCCGGGTGCGATTCCCAGTACGAGCGGATTTTTTCAGTCGATAAATCTGTTCAAAGGCATGGGTGTTTGTGCTGTTGAAAATCCCTTCCTACCTTTCCTATCCCAAAGAGCGACGCTAGAGCGATTAGCTAATCACTAATCACTAGTCCTGTCCGAGTACTCGTATCCTTTCCATCCCCAACTCTCTCCGAAAAAAGAGAGGTTGAGCAACTGAGTAACAAGCAGTTCTCGTAGAAAAAAATATATGTTGAGATAAACTCCGTGAGGAGTCCATATGCTCCAAGTTGGGAGCGTTCATGGTTAAAAAAATATATAAGTGAACCATTCATCAAAGGCGAATATTTCATATAAAAGGCACTGATGGGCTTTACTAAAATGCGTACCGCACAATCACGATAGATACCAGAAGATAAAGCTAATCATTCCTGGCTTAAAATTTGTGTCCGGTCAAGTATGTTTACGCAGGTTTGGATGCAGGGGTCGCACGTGTAGGCTCCGGAGTAGCGGGTACGCGGCGGATCGATGCGTCGGGTATTGGGGTCGTGACCCGGTTTCGTCACGTAGCTTTCGAAGGGGTCACGTGGCTCTAGAAAACTCTGCCCCATTCGTTTTCCATCCCCCGGGAAGCGCGGATCGATCATGCACTTATGTCTCGCGTAATGGAGACGGCGTAACGCCGGCCGGCATTTTGTTTATGCGTTTGTTACATCATCGCGCGACGAGAGGGGTAAAATTGTTCAAAAAACAGATGAAATATTGTTGGTTAAGATATATGGAAGAATAATAATTTACTTTATTATTCTATCCTAGCAGAATACCATGAAGTAAAAGTAGTCAGTGTATATAAACATTAATGATTTCTTAATGAAATAATATAGAAACAAATTTGAATTGTTTGAATTTTGTACTTTTCCTTGAGTTTTGTCACTAACAACCCGGGTTTCGCCTTTTGGCATCTTCAGGCATTTCAAGTGCACGGATGAGTTTGAATTGTCTGAAGATGCCGAAAGGCGAAACCCGGGTTGTTAGTGACAAAACTCATGGAAAAATACAAAATTCAAGTTTGATATTGAAATTCCATCAAGCACCCTCAGTCGAAATCCTTAAATATAGAAACAATTTAATACTACACGTCTGTGAAACATGTCGTAGAATATGCTTTATTATATTGATCAAATTTATATCACTACCCTTAGAAATGCGATACTAACAATGAGAGACAATATGGAGAAACAATATATAGTTCTTCGCATGGTTTCGCATGTTTTAAAATGCTACATGGAATTTAGCTATCGAAAATTGAAAATCACACTTAAATATAGAATTGAAACCATCATTTTATGTGTGAAATTTTGAAATGCTATTAATAAGATTACTGACTGAAAAATACAGCAAGGAAACTCGAAGTAAATATCATGTACTGGAAAAATACGGAGTATGCAAATGAAAATATGTCCAAGTGTGGATAACAGAGCGTGCGCAATTTGCTGTTTTGTGAAATAGATTTATCGGTACACTTAAATTTTTCTCTTTAATCCATTGGATGAAACACGAAAAAGTGAAAATAAAAATAAGTACTACATCCATCCGCGAGAAGCGTTTCCTTTGTAAACAACTACATTTATTACATTCCGCAGACAACTTTCTTTTTGAGAATCACAGTTTCCTTCGAGAATTAACCCTAAAAAGAGCACAATAAAAGTTAGTGCACCATTAATTACAATTACGGAGAAGAAATTCTTTGATCTTTTTCGAGCAAAATTATCTGCCTATATATGTACATTCAAAAACATGGCTTTTTGGAATCTTAATGGAACAGAATATTTTAATCAGAATTTACTCAAAGCCATATTGTGTTGCAAACGATATATTTAATTGAAACGGCCAGACAAAGAAGTTTCCTGGTAAACTTGCATACATATTGCCGAAACCGATTATTTCAATTCACATAATATAAAAACTGATAATCTGCAATCTTCGATTTTCGAGAATGAATAATTAGAACTACTTTATCTCACAATGGAACGAAACATAGGACACAAGGGGCGTCAGATGAATGGCAATTTGGTCGACAACCAACGATACAAGATGACACCAGGCGAAGAGAAGATTCCATAAATATTATAAATAATGGTAAGATTAAGTAAGAGAAACGATGCAACAATTCGCTTCGATGTCTTGGGTTATATTCAAGTAGTGAGAAAACTCAAATAAGTCTTCTTGAATTCAAGTTGGCAGAAGTTGACATGTCTTCAACGCAAAACCTTATAGTTTAAAATAAAAAAATATTTCATGTAATTACAAGGCTCGATTTAATCAAAACATTGGCTTCTGCCGACTAGTCGTAGAGTATGTCGAAGAATTGTGCATAACATGAACTTATTGAATAAAACATTAACATTTACGTACCATTAAGCCTAACGACGAATTGTCGTGTAAAGGTTAGAAGAAAATGTAAAGAATTCTTTAAAAAGAATCGAGAAAGTTATGTACGGGAACGAATAACTAAATAAGCGACGTATACAAAGCACGCGGAATTAACGACTTGTACGGCATTTGTATTGCAAAAGGATATGTTTAGTATAAAAAGAAATGTAAACGAAGCGAAAAGAAATATAGACCGACATTGAATACGTATATTTCTTTCAAATCTTTTGGTTTAACATCAAAATTAATGAAGCGAGTCGATTGGATGAACGAAGTTTTTTCAATCTCTAGAGAGATTTATGGAAGAAAGTCTGAGGGTAAACATTATAGTTTGACAGGCAACCTAGTACACTTATTTTGAAACATTTTAATACAAATCAAACCAAACAAAGAAACCTAAATATATTTTGATTTATAAAAGCAATTAAGAATTTTCGTATGTTTTATATAACCTTTCTTTTAACATGCTTCAAAACTTATTTGTCTTTCTAATCATCTAATCAAACATTATATAACTAATTTAAATTTTAGTTTTTATGAACTTTGCACAGCAACAATGATCAGAAGATCTTTGCACATTTGCATACATTTTTTATCATTGAAACGTGGAAAACTTATCTTCTAGATCTTTCAGAAAACCGATAAACTATAATACTATATCATTATTGGCATACAGAATTCTTTATTATGTGAAGTAATAATAATAAATATAAAACGTCTGTAACGATGTGCAACAGTTCGAAGAAAAAAATGTTTTATACACAATTATACTTCAAAGTTGGCAAACGAGCAAACGTCAAAAAATGAGCGAAAAAAAATTGGCAGCACTGAAAGACAAATGTCGAACTAAATTTGAAGCTCTGACTCACGAGCTTCGGACAAGAGGAAAGCATCGGGGGAAGAATTCATCATAACCACAAGAAGGATTTTTTTCCAGTTACAAGCGTTGAATGCTTGCAACAACTAATTTTCATTATAATATATTAACATATTAGAAAGTAACAGCTTTAAGTGGAGGAGATCCACGTGGGTTATTTTACGAACACAATCGGAAATATAGTGAAAAGGTTTGTAAACTAACCTTACTTTAAAAAAAATAAGTTATTATATGACAGTTTTTTAATAACTATGAATAACGATAGATTCGTATGGTCACACATTTAAAAATGTACCGAAGAAATTACAAAAGTAAATCTGTTGAGTTCAAGTGTCAAAAATCTGAAATACTTATATGAGGAATTTGCCAGTATGAGCGTTTTGTTTTTAGTCCAAACTGTCCAAAAAATATTAATTGGACAATTGGCCCACACGCTGTGTATTAAATATTCTAGTATCTACAAAACTCATAGAAAACATATTTCAAAAGTTACGAACGAAATAAGGTGTTGAAAAAAACATGTTGTGATATAACAATTTATTTACAATATGAAGAACATTTTAGTCCACACATTCAGCGATAAAAACGTCATCACAATGTACAAGAGTTATTAATGCGACCCGCATTTGCCTGTAAAAAGCAGGCCGCACACTTCCTCTCCAATTACAAATAAGAACATAACCTATACATATTTTTGTACTCGATTCCTTAAAATGGCTGACTCCCTACGCATTAGCGTATCATTTTAATAACTACTAAGGTGTAAGTTAGTGTTAGACACTTATTTTTAAAGATTATTAAGTATTATTTTAAATAAATAAAATCTTTCTATTCACCATTTTCGCTCACTGCACTCATTTGTCAGAGATCGCCATTTGATAATGTTCGTGTTTTGCAAAGAGTATCCTTTCCCAAATTATGTGTGGAAAGTGTGTTTTATTTATAAAAAAAGCATTATATAGAAATCAATTCGTGCTTTAAATTTTAAAACACAGTTGTCGGCAACACTAGACGTTGTTTTTCTGGCACAAATGACGAAACTCTAAATATATGTACTATTATGCTTATTCTGGTGCGATGTGGATGATTTATATTTAGCGTGAAACGTTTCACGTTCACTATTGAAGATGGCATATCTTTCTAGTATCAACTCTCGGCAATTCCGTTAGTAAGTAAATGCTTAACGTCAATTTATTCGTAGTAACAAGTCAACGTTAAAATGTATAATATTTGACGACAATGTGCGCGGTCGCTTATCGCGCATACGGTAGCACCCGCGTTCCGTCGCATACACTGCACTTCAAACAATGCAATTAATCTTCATTGAGAGCCAGCCGTAAAGTGATCCTCCCACGCGCCATCCTGCTGTTAATACTTTAATTGCAGCCTTCGTCATTCAAAGGCAGCAAAAATCGCTTCATCATCAGACACGGCTTCGGTTGACGTAATAACAAACGATACTGCCCTGGGTCAACTCGCTCACACGACACTGTTAAAATTCTAATAATGATGACAAATTAAATGTGGAATATTTTTGAAATTTAGCCACCAAGGTCGACTTTTTGAAAGTGGGAAGAGAGGCAGTTAATCAAAGCAAAGAAGTAACTGTCGTAGATTTCGCAATTTTAATGAATTACGAGAGTTGAAATAAGATAAAATAAGATTGTATTAAAAAAGACGAAGCTTTAACTAACATAAATTCACAGTTTTAGTTTCAAAAGGAGGCTGACAAATATTACTCACTTAACGACGTGGTCAGATGTTGGTTTGTTGGCAAGCATTGAATTGATTTATTTCGCCGCCTTCTGGGCATAGGATCGTTGAATTGTGATCTTGATTTCTAGAGTACAATCATTATTATTTTCGAGGAATTAGTGTTTATAAAATTAACTTTTTCAGTATACGATTGTAGACACCACCCTGGCATTATAATAACTTCGTGATAGTAAACAAATTATCATAATAAATATATTTTACAAAACTATGTAAGCTCAGTTGAAATAAACCAAATAGGTAGCCTATTTTATATCAACCGCAATTTTCGTTTTACTCAAGATTAACAATATTTCAATTACAATGAAAGCTCTCTGTGGAAATGAATCCATGACCGCAGATATTATACTATATAAAAATACACTGACAAGTAAGTTAACTTGTTATTTGAATACTCATATGATATCTTGCGAAGTTCATATGCCAATCATAGAATATAAATAAAGTTTCCATTACAGATATACCGGAAGTTTTTTTTTATATTCAAGTCGGATATGAAAGGAGTTCTATCGTCACAAATAAAAACGCAATTATAACTGAAATAAAACCAACTAATTCGGGTCAAGTGATTGATTGCAAAACAGAAACCAGGCAAAATAAAACACGCGAAACCTTCTGTATTAATAAGCGACGATGAAACAAAATACAAGGACGGATTTCAATAAAAGTAAAACACAAATAAGCCGTTCTCTCAAAGGAACAAAGCTGTAAGTAGTAAATAATCCAATGAGGAGGAGAAAATGAATGAACATAATAATAGTCGCACTATGATTTTTATCATGGCTATTAAAAACTATTACTTGATATCAAATCAAAAAATAAGCAATTCTCAGACCATTAATTACCATGATAACTTTAATTAATCTAATATGAGAAGTTTTAAACAGTATATATCCATGAAAAATCAAACATCTGATTTCTTTGTATTCTGTTTTTTGCGACAGGTAGCTGCGGGACAAGGAAACAATTTTCAAAAACAAGTGTGTAATAAAGGGAAACAAGATCTCTTGAAAATATCAGATATGTCTATCTAAAACTGAATGGTATGCTTTGGATATACAACAAACATAGAAAGGATTTTGACGCTATCGGCTAATTGAATACTACTTTAAATTAAATAAGCTGTCAGGTAAAAAGGGGGTTATAAGTAATCATGAAAAGGGATTATTGGATAAACTTATACATGTGAAATAGTTCTACTCATTGCGGCTGACGTAATAAAAATTTAAAATATCTAAGGAAAAATCCAAGGTTTAATTCTAGCAATAAATAAAATAAATCTAGCCAAAGCTGTGCTAGAAAGCATTTCACAAGTGGAGCGATTCCTTTATACTCGGCTTGTCAAAACGGACTGATAAATTATTATCGAGTGGTTATTGGAGGGAAGAAAATTCTAAAGAAAATGCAAAATGTGCAAGGAGGCGGTCACGCGATATCAACCTTGATTGCATTTGACAAAAGAATGAAACGATAAAGAACTTGCAAAATAATAAAGTGATTCATTTTGCCCCTATTCAGTAACAAGATTTTGATTTCGAGGTAAGTGCTTTTGGATTTGCATGAAGGGGAAGATTTATCAACGAATTCTAGTTTAATCATGAACGAATATAAATGTCTGCCCTATGACTATTTTAATAATCATAATTTGAGTATTAAAAACACTTCTTTTGTTTTAGGTATACTTATGAATGAACTGGATAAAACAAAATCAGCGAATGATTGTTGGAAAAAGTAAATGGATATAACTGCAGTTATTGTTTTAAAAAATCGGCGTTTCGAAATTCCAATTTTTTAATTAAATGTGTAGTAATTGAAATACGATGAGAAAAATGAGTGTTTTATAAATAAAAGAACGATACTCCACTTCATATTCGAATATATTAGGGACTGTTATATTAACAAATGTTTACAAATAATTATTCTCAGAGTTACTAAAATTTGCGTACAGCTTTTCAAGACGGAGTTTGTTTATTTTACAGAAATTAAAAAGATTATGTATATTATTTTGATGTTCCATCTCATGTGATGTGGTATCAAATATGACTCTGTGAAATATCAGTCCTTTCAAAATATTACAAATCCTATTTTGATTTGAATTACGAATAGCTGAAGTGGGTTATATTAATAACAAATAAAATTTGATACAATAATGCATTGCTTATTTAATGATATTGTTAGCTGTAATATTTCAAGGCTTTCATATTAAATTTAATGTACAAAGATAATCTTTATAAAAATGTACGAGAATAAAATACATAAACATTATTTATGGTTGGTTACCGAAAGATTTTCTAGTAACGATAGCAGCGGAATTGTGAGATGGACAGGTGTGATAACACGGTTTTGAGGTTTTGGTGACGACGAAGTTGTGCCGTTATGTGGTTACGGCCAAGTTTGTCACGAAGGTCGTTTCAAGGAGTTGTCCGTTTTCTATTAACATATTCAAGCATTAGTGAAATACCATAAATGTAATGCACTGAAATCCCGAATGCAACGTTTCCCCACATGAGTTGCAAAAGATAAATTTACATCTCTAAAGAGCCATAATCACCTTCACGTTTTCTCAGCGGTGTTGTATTTAAGACATTCGTTGTAAATTATGTAATTCTACTCTACAAAATAAATATAATTTTACTGTAAAAGAAACCGTCAAAATGTATTTTAATTTTAGATGGAAGACAAAGGCTAAGGTCAGGGACGCCCAACTGAAATCACTTGGTGGGCCAAATAAAATAATGTATGCCTCTGATGGGCCACACATAAATACTTTAAGCCTTGATAATAAAATGATATGTTTTACATTAATAATGAATAAACAGCAAACAATTAACAAAACTTTACTATTATTGAAATCTTTTTATCCCATATGTTTATTTTATGATATTTTTTAATGTCGATCGCTTGTTTGGAAAATGCGGATCGTAGTAGATAAGCTAAATTTAGCGATTCTAAACATTGAGAAAAATGTCTCGCATCGATTTGTAGTGCCAATTGAAGCTTTTATGCACATTGCTAATTGTCTTCATGTCGGAAATTTATCTTCAAAGATATATCACATTTCACAAATCTAGCCGTAGATTTTTCAAATGAATTTTACCAATCGCAAAGGTATGGAAAGTCCATAACCTCGAAAGAGCCACACGAAACCTTCAATTGGGCCACATGTGGCCCGCGGGTCGAGATTTTGGCATGCCTGGCTTAGGTAGTTCATAATTATTCATAAGTGAATGAAATTCCAGAATTAAATAAAGACGTTTTTAATGTTGAGTGTACTCCTCACAACAGTTATTATTTGAACTATAAATGCGAATATATTGTACATATAATATAACCCTTTGAATTTCCAGTAATACAAAATAGACACCCATACTTCACAAGAAACAAAGCATACTAAAATAGACGTATGTGGCGAAGGTTTTTATAAGCTGCTTGCAGCTCAAGGTGTTGGCGATAATTGTGATAATTCGACTTGCCTGCATATGCAGTTATACTCTAAATACGTAACCAAACATCAACAGAAGGTGGCACAGTTTAGGAAATATAATGTATTATACGGAAGAAAATAACAATGTATTTAATTCTACATAAATTATTTTATATATTTGTTGATAGCTATTTCGGCTTACGCCTTTCTGCTGACGAAGGCGTAAGCCGAAATAGCTATCAACAAATATATAAAATAATTTATGTAGAACTAAAATACATTGTAATTTTCCTACCGTATTATAATGGAGTTCTACCAAGTAAATGCCTACTCAATCAATAATATAATGTATCTCTTTCTATATTAAAATTTACGATAAATAAACAATTTGTGTTAGCAAAATGGTAGATGTTGTTGTTTAATTTAGGACTGATCGATGAAATTTCGATATCAAATTAGAATCGTTTTAATTTTATACTTTTCCATTACGTTGGTCACTTGAAATGCCTTAAGATGAAAAAGTACAAATTTCTAACGAAAAAAAAGCTGGAACTATCAGCTAACGAATAAGTTTTGAATGAGTTTTCGGCATACAATCAAATAGGTTACATTTAAGATTTATGTATGTGCATATTGGTATAAGTATCAGAAAAGGAATTGTATAGTTTTTGGATAGCCCGATAGAAGCTTTTCAAATGAGGCCGTCATAAAAGCTAAATCATAAATCTACCTGGGAAAAAATCTTTAAACGAGATACAAATTTAGTCATTTGGAGTAATTTAGTGAGTCATAAATTTAGTAAACACTTACCTATTTTTCCGTTGGGACTGTACGTATCGTAGCTGCCTGAAGACATCGGCGACGAGTATCCGTTGGAGATATGAGTGTAAGGATTTGAAGGGGGTCCTGGGGATGGAGTTAGGGGTGCCGGTGACGCACCAGCCAACCAGTCTTCGGGCCGGGGTCTCTTTCCACCGACACCGCTAAATGCGCCCCTCCCATTCACATGATTCCCGCCGGAGGTGGACGCGGAATAGTCCAACTGTTCTGATTTCACATTGTTGCTCGAGTTGTTGGTGATGTTGGTGATGTTGTTGTTGATCGGGATTGTCGCTTGGCCGTCTTGCGGCAAGGGCAACGGCGCCGGCCGGTAGAGGAGCTCGTGCTTGAGGTCCATCTTAGGGACACACGACAGGGTTTTTGGAGGGTGTTGAGAGGTCAGCGCGGGATTGCGCTCCCGCGGGATTTCACCTGCGTCGCAACATTGCAGCGGCGCCACCTACTGGCTCAAGTCGGGCCGATTTTTCTTGTTAAAATATCTGTAAGAAAAAAAAAAAAACAAATTAATCAATGCTCATTGAAAAAGAACAGAATTATTTTTTAATGTTAAGGTAAATATTTAAAGTGCAAGAATGAACTTGATCTGCAGCTCATTCGTGCACTTGAAAAGCTTGAAAATGCCGAAAGGCAAAACCAGGGTCGTACAAAATTCAATCTAATCACATTTGATTTTGAAAAATCCATCAAACACTTTCCGCTGGTATCCTCAATTTATCAACGTGTTTAACAGGGCTGTGGAGTCGGTAACAAAGAGTTCGACTCCGACTCCAGCATTTACCAAAGCCACGACTCCCTTTCCGACTCTTACATTAACCAAAAACACTAGACCGTCTCCGACTAAAAAAGTTTAATATGGTCACTTTTTTAAACTAATTTTCTTTTTTATGTGTTTTCAATTAAATATCAACCCTACCAATCCGTCAATAGCCAAATTTGACATATTATATGCAAAAATAAAAAGTTCAAACATTTCAAAATTTCCGACTCCGAGTACGATTCCGGCCAAATCGCCGCTACGACTCCGACTCCGGCCAAAAAGCCCCGACTTCACAGCCCTGGTGCTTAACGAAAGTATCTATGAATCTTATATATAAAACCGAAACGGGGGATGAATGTCTGTAATTCCCTTTTGCATTGTTGTTGCAAGTTCAAACAAACGAATTGATTTCGCTCGCGAAAGTTTCGACGGTAAATTTGTTTCGTCATGTGTGTGTAGAGACTCCAATTACTCGAGTATCGAGTAGTACATATATAAAACCGAAACGGCGTATGTATGTCTGTAATTCCCTTTTGCATTGTTGGTCATTAAGTTGTCATAAAAACGAATATGAAAGAAAATATGTTTGATTTTTTTATCGGCGAAGACATTTAGTCAAAATGTAATAAATTAGTCTTCTACTGGACTTTTCCCGGCTTTTATTAATATAATAATGTTTTTATTTACGTGAAGGTATTATTTGACATTTCTTTGACAGTAAATTAGATTTTTTCCTTGAATTTGGACATTTTAATGGCTGAGAATGGGGCTGTCAATATATGAAAGGGGCTGTGAAATGTCAATGCCAGTCTGAAATGTTCATTTTAATTCCATTTTAATTGACCTAGATTTTTGAATTTTGAAAAAAGTTGTTTCAACTTGGCCCGTCTGAATTTACGCGCCGAGCTGAACATAACCCCAAACTGGTCCGAGCGAAGCCGGGTTCGAATACTAGTAACTTATAAGCACTTAAAATGAGTAACTTTAAGTCGTTAATTTGTTCAATAAAAATGAGAAAAGATTTAATGACAATCAAATGATGTTCTGAATTTGCGTTACGGTTTTTATACACCCTTGAAAATAGTGTTTTATGTGAAAATGAAACCAAGTAGCATTAATCGTGTAGCACTCTTGAACATTATGCCACCACTAAAAAAATGCATAGTTGCATAAAGTGGAATATGAAACAGAAACTTCTTGGGAAAACTTTATCGCCATACAAAACACTGTTTCTTTTTCAATTAATGTTTTATGTCTTCCCAAGACAAAGAATCTAGAGTTATGGAACCGCGTTTCCCCCTGGACTACCTGTTGCAGTTAAGTTCGCGCGGCTTCGCCTTTATCTCAGTTTTATTGTGCAAGCAGAGTTGCTTTGATTGCATTATTGCACCTGTAAAAGTGAACTCCGCACTTTTATGGTGCCTCTGTGTTTATTTGCTGTTTTTTTTTATCCACCAACCAGCTACTTGGTAATGGGATTGTTGTGTAAGGAGGTCTCGGCTTTATTTGATTTGTAAAGATTCGATAAGTCATGGTTTTAACGATCGGGGTACGCGAGTTTTATTGCAAGTTTTAATCATATTTTTGAATAAAGGCAACGGTATTATGCATACAATGGATAAAAACAAAGTCTGAAAGAACTTTTTGATCGTCAATTAATGGAGAACTGTAAAAAAAATGTGTGTGACTGGCCATAGCTGTAAAGCCAAAACATAAATTAATCGATAAAAGAGGTAAATTAAATAATGAAATTAAACAATCAGGGCCGTGGAGTCGGAGTCGTCGCGGGGTTTTGGCCGGAAAGCCGAAAATACGGAAATTTTTAAAGTTTGAACTTTTTATTTTTGTTTATAATATGTCAAATTTGGCTATAGCCGGATCGGTTGGTTGATATATAATTGAATTATTTTTTCACATGATTTTGAATGTTTAAAGTCGTAATTGTGAGACCTACTACATACATATATATTTTTTATTATTAACTAGTTTAAATATTAAAATATTCAAAAGGTAATAAAAGTATATATTGTTATTTGAATAAATCAACCAAAATCTATAAATTATTTGACTATTTCTTTGCCGTTGAGATACAAAAAGTATGGTTTATATTTATAATATCTAATCGTTAATCAACTTCCACTTTTTAAAATTATTATCTGAATAGAAAAAGTATTATAAATACATAATATGTGTATTCATTTCATTCATATGTGTATTCATTTGAAAAAATAATATTGACAATTCGCGATTAATAGTTTCTGGTAAGAAAATGTATATCTTGTTTGAAAACAATCGAATTAAAAAAACACAGCATCGTTATTTAAACGTTTACATATATGAAAAATGAAACAAATGGAATGCACCGTAAACTAAGATAGTAAAGTGTAGAATTTTCTGAGATATTTGCCAGAGCCAGACCACACCAGTGAAACACCCTTACAGTGTAGGTATCTGATTAATATGCGCAGTGCATTCCTTAATCGCTAGATCTCCATGTAAACTCTGTACACTCGTAAACCACGGTGTAAACAAAATATTAAACAAAAGAGTAGATGATGATAAAAAGCTCAGGATTAGTAATCCCACGCCGCGAGAGCTTTTCTTCCGCGCTAAGTGTTGGCGCTGCGTCCCGTTAGGAGGCTTTATTGCCCGCCATGTTGGTTCACCTACCTGCTACGAAGGCTTTCACGGGCGCACGCTTGGGTTCGAATTATTACCGCAAGATTGCTAAGGTTGGAAATTCAAATTGCTGTGTTTGGCGTTCGTAGAGTTGCGCAACAAATTGTTGCCGAGATTCCCAAGCCTTAACAAAAGAAACGAGATAAATTTTAGTTTCTATAATTCTTAAAAAATAATGGGTATTTATTTATTGTTTTAAAGTTTCATTGTAAACCAATAAAATATGTTATTTTTTTCAAAAGTTTTCCAGTCACTTGCTGCAAATGACAGTCTATTTGTTAAGCTACTGTCATTCTGTCTGAAATTTTATGTAGCGAATTGTGAGGATGCAAAATTTTTTCTTGCCATTAAATGATTATCAGAGTAACGAATAATTACAAAAATGCTGCTTCCCAATATCTTTTCAATAAAGAGTAGGTATGTAAAGACACAACTTCGTTAAAAGAAGAAAGCGTTAATAATATTTAATCATGTAAAATTAAAATGGATATTTTTTTAATTAACTGGTTAATTAACTACATTTGACACTTGAGACATTTTCATCTTCAGTCTGAAGATGCTTTGCAAAGAAGCAAAAAAAATGTTACAACTAGGAACACAACCAGTGGTACTTATTAAAAATATGTGTACGCTCTTAAATTTATTATCAAATCAATTCAAACAGATGTTTTTATCTTTTTGTGAATCGAGAAAAATTGTTTATAATTTTTTATAAGTTGGAAAAAAATATTTTAACTTAACCTTGAAAAATATTCTTTTACAAAATACATTGCATTTCATATGTGTTGAGTGTTTAGAAACTTCGTATTGTAAAAAAATGCACAGTTAGGTAAGGTGGAGAAAGAAATGGGCAGTAAATGCTGGTAAAGGTGCAAAGCTTTGTTGTGCGCTGCCGGCATATGCATTTGCACTATTTGCAGGAAGTGCATTTGATGGCGCATAAGCTCGAAATGCTCGGAGCGAATCGGCGGTCAATCCGAGCAAATAGGTGGCATTCTTTTAGATGCAAGTCCGTTAACTTTATTGAGCTTTGTATCCTTATATGGAAGTCGCTCAGCTCGATTTATGTATATATTTACACGTACGTCACTTGCATTGTTATCTATTCGATTATTTTGTAGCGATAAACAAAAGATCGTCATCAAGGATGGATAAATATTTTAATACTATAATGTAACGAAACACAATATTTGTAAGTAAATTAAATTTGCTCTAACTGAACACATACACTCCGTAGAATTCCGCGTCACACTTGGTTGTGCAACAATTGAAATCAAAACTCATCAATTGTATATAGAAAATTAATTTCGAACAGATTAATAGCCAAGTACACTGAGAAACATGTCATTATTCGTATAAGTGGGCTTTTATAATGACGATATTCGTATCGAAATATTAATATGTAGTAGGGGATGACTTTTACTTTTAATATACGACCAGTATGAAATCGAGACTGCATAAGACAATGAAGATTCAAAGCTACTATCATATGTTAATTGACTTGTAATATCGTATTTTTTCATTTCCTTTTAACGTTATTCTGTGATAAAATTCAGATAGCTATGAATAAAATTGCTGAATTCGTTCTTATAAACGTTTTACGGACATCCAATTATTTGAATAAGTTTGATTATTGTAATTTAATAGAAGAAATCTGCCAAATATTTGTAAACGAGTATTATTCCATAGTTTAATTCACTGAGCAATATTATAACAGAATACTTACATTGCTGAAAGAATTCTTCATCCGACAACGTCAGAAGTTTCACTACGATACTTTACGTACACGTTTTTAGGTTGTTTTGTACGCCTGAGTATAATTATAAATAAAATTTATTAAAATACAGGTTTGTATTTTGCCAAATAAAATGAAAAACGTATCTTCGTTTAATATTATGATTAATTATAAACTTTCAAATTCTTGTAACTATATAAAAATTGTAAATGTGAAAATGTACATAAATAGAGAGAGTTCTTTTGGTTAGAATTCGTAAATGCCAATTATTATAAATATGAGAAACTTTTTTCTTATTATTTTATTTAGTGTAGAAATATATTTTTATTACTTAAATATTTTATAATGTAAAAGTTCTCATTTTAATTGTTATTGTAATATGATAAAAATATTTTTTAAGAAGAAAAACCTTTATATTATGACACTAATTTATTATAAAGTTTATTAAATTATCCTGGAGCTTTTATTCTGTTAATTAAAGTAACATCGCGCACACTTGAAAAATATTTATTTCCGGCGAGCTTTCGTTCAAGGGAAAGTTTTGCATCGTGATGGTAGACGAAGTGGTTATATCGCGGTACTGCGACGGAATGTCGCCTTCCTCGCGAGATGCACCCCTATTTATTTGACGGGGTTTCCCGCGGAAGGAAACGCTGCACGTGCATGAGCGGGCGGAAAAGCGGGGAAAACCGCGCGCAACCCTAATCGAATCCTGACATCGTAACAATGTGTAGCAAGGGGAAATAATTGATGACCTTTAACGCTGCAACTAAAAACGACGAAATAGTTTTAAACATAAATGTAATAAGCAGGGCTGTGGAGTCGGTAAAAAAAAGTCCGACTCCGAGTCCAGCATTTACCAAAACCACGACTCCGACTCCGAAATTGTCGAAAAACACGACTCCGACTCCGACTAAAAACAGGTTAATATCGTCACTTTTTTCCTTCAATTTCCTATTTATGTGTATTCAATTAAATATCAACCCTATCAATGGGCCAAAAGCCAAATTTGACATATTAAATGCAAAAATAAAAAGTTCAATCTTTTCCAAATTTCCGACTCCGGCCAAAGCGCCGTTCCGACTCTGACTCCGACTCCGACTCCACAGCCCTGGTAATAAGTATACTTTCGATGGATTCGGCGGTAACTTTGAGGAACTGCATTTTAAATTTTACCTTTTTATATCTTTGATATTGACTGACCTCTAAAAATGTATGTTTGATGTACCCTAACCTAATCTTGATGCCTCTATTAATGTGTTATTTAAAATAACTTTGATTATTAAGGCGAAGAATAGCGATAGCGAGGAAGACGATAAGAGGCAAAACACGTCTCACAATTAGTAACACAATACGTAGAACAATCAAAGTTATTTTATAATAATATAAGTATGTTTATCTTTTTGTGCATTATATACAAATTTATAAATGCTTGCTTAGTAGGAAAAAATGCGCATTTTTCGGGCACACATTAAAAACATATCGATCGATAGTGATGAATCAAAAGAAGTTGCTGAAGTGGCAATTGTTATACGCCCCTTTTTCTAAAATTATAGCGAGATTTTGGATAATAACTTTTTTGGATAACTTTGTTTAACAGATTTTGGAAAACAACACGATAACTCGTGTTATTAAATATTGAATTTAAATCTTTTGAATTTCGTACTTTTCTTCGAGTTTTTTCGCTTACAATCCGGATTTAATCTTTTGGCATCTTCGGGCATTTAAGTGCACAAATGAACTTGAATTGACGGTAAAAGTGATTTTTTTTGAATTTATCAATTACGAATATATTCAGCAACTTATACATTTAATAATAAATTAATCATTACACGATGAACAAAATAACAGAAATATATTATTATTTTTTTCACCGTGTTACAATGGAGTAAATGCCAATTCAATTAATAATTTAAGTCATTGGCCCTAGACTTCTTGAAAAGTAGTCCAAAGACTGAGCTAAAATTCTTTCTTACAATTCATTCAATTATAGTTATTTATAAAAGCTTAATATTATGATCAAAGAAAATCCTTGCCATTAACTAAATTACGTAAGACAAGCTCGTTCACGGTCACTCTTCTCGTAGCTTTTTGCTAAAAGCCTCTCCGCAGACGGAAATGGCAGAACAGGATCTTCACAGCGGGGTGTGACCGTAACCTAGAGCCAGAGGCTGTGCTGGATGTAATTACGGCCAGCGGGCGGAAACAGACTTCGGAGTGAGGGGATGATAATGAGTCGATCGTATTGAAGTCCATATGAAAGCGGGAAATAGAACCTTGGGAGCTTTTTCATTCGCTAAGCGAAGCACTACTTAGCAAGTTTGCTGTGGTTAACTATTTAAGTTGCATTTTATTAAGATTATAATCAAAGAATCAAGAATATGATCTCATTAGCATTTTGTATAAACTAAACAAAAAATAGTTTACTAGCACGTCTCGCTTCAGGTGCATACCTTAGGGTGTATACAAGTAATTTATTAAGTATATGAAATACTTTCAATTGGTTAATCTAGATTAAAATGACATTAGTAACAACGTCATACAAAAAGTGATGCAACATGATAGTAGACCAGTGGTTCTCACGTAAAATTTAGCTGTGGCCGCATTCGGAACATCAGCGGTCCTACAAAAATGTCTGGTGGCCGCACAAAATTTTTGTGTTGAGACTTTTTTGTCAAAAAGACCTAAAACACGTATGCGTTTGAGTTTTCGCTAACTAAAAATTCTTGATGCACAATACAATACATACGAAATATTTTTATTTTCAATGCCTTTGTTGACAAATTAACTTGTAAAAACACATTTTTATTAAATATCATCTAAATCCTCTTGTGGCCGCACATGAGGACCACTTAAGTAGACACTGACCAGATAATAAAAAAAAGTTTAGAAGCAAATAAGATAATTCAAGTAGATAATGCAGCAAATGGGAAAAGCACAGGAAAAAATGTGTTGGTAGTATTTTCGTTCATTGCATAGTTCATCAGTTGATAATGCTCGCCATGTGCGAAACCGGCCCTGGTCTAATAAATTTTCAGTGCAAAAAGTACTAAAAATGTGTATATATTTATATTTTAATGCCATTCCACCAAGAATTGACAGAGAACACGTTAAAAGTGAATAGCATAATGAATATCACTATAATATATCACAGATGTTTGCAATAATCGATGAAAAGTTTTTAGATTGTCACGCCGACTGTAAATTTAAACAATATTTTACCACTCAAAAAACGTATACTAATTCCATTAATTAAAATTAAGTTAAAGTTTGAATAAATAGTTTGCAAATTAAACACTAATACGATCGTATAGTACTACCCTAAAAACCACATTAAGGTCAGAACGTGTTTTAATTATGTTGAAATTATTAATCAGTAACACATATTAATATTTAGCCTGTAAATAATCGTAAAGTTTTCATTAATAATTGTGATTCTAATAATTATTATGTAGAATACTTTGAGCTCTAAGCCGATAATTAATATAAATTTGTATTTAAATAAGCAAATAAAGTGATAAACAAGTAAATGGATCCCACAGAAACAATAGATTAAGCGTATCTATATAATGCCACGAGCACTTAAAACCAAATTAGCTTATTTTATGCATTTATAAGTTTGCGTAAAAGCAAGTACACAATAAAACTCTGTAACGGTTAAAGAAGGAATTAAATAACCTTTGGTAATGCATGCATACTGTACATATGTATGAACAAGAGAGGGATATATTCACAAAGGAAAATTTTACGCGATACATGAATAAGTGCCCACGTCAAACGTTTTAATATTATCATTGCAGAAGTGGCTTTATATTCTGTAGAGGTAACAATGTCGAAGCTTGTTTTACTTTTATTCGACAAAGTAGATTTAAAGATAAATAATTTCACTAAAATAATACGCTTCATCAGAACTCATCTTCACGGACGTAAGGTTAAGGATTAAAATATGTTTTGATTGAATTGGCATTGGTAGACCTCCATTGTAACACGGTGAAAAAATAACAATGTATTTTAGTTCGACAAAATTATTTGGTATAATATATAATTTATAGCTATTTCGGCTCAAGACCTCGTCTGAACTATGATTAAACATAAATTTACTTATCTATATATTCTTAAAGTTTAGCATTTAAATATGATTTGATGAATTGGCATTGGTAGATCTCCATTGTAACACGCGGAAAAAATAACAATATATTTTAGTTCGACCAAATTGAATAATATATACTTGATAGCTATTTCGGCTCAAGCCCTCGTTATTAACTATGTTAAAACATACATTTACATATCTATATATGTATACTGGTGTAGAAAAGGTACACAAACTTTTCTTGTGTTATAACATCCTAAATTTATATTGTAATAATGAAATATTTAATGTGAAGGCTAATCTATTTTTTTTACTGAGGGACAATGAAAGTAAAAAAGTTTTCAAAATCAAGCTTCTAGAACAGTGGTTCTCACGGAAAATTGCACTGTGGCCGCATCGTTAACAAAAGCGGTCCTAAGGAAATGTCTGGTGGTCGCAACAAATCTTTGTTTTAAGTCTGTTGTGTTTGAGGTATGTCAAATGGACCTAAACATGCTTATGAATTTACTACTGGTATTCATTGCGTCCTTAATATTCAATTTTAAGGGTCTTTGTTGACAAAATAACTTGTAAAGCCAGATTATTTTAAATATCAATATTTTCTATGAAGCTGTTGGTGGCCGCACATGAGAACCACTGTTCTAGAATCAATTGTTTTCAATGATAAAGTCACAAATTATTTGTTACTTGATATTTTTTTAAGGAAGCCATCAAATATTATTTGGCCAAATATTATTCAATATCCTGACAAACTTCCTGCCTGCACGGTCTACTGAAAAGCTTCTCTTTGATAAAGCCTATTTAACAGAAGAAACGAAAACACAAGTAAAACCGTAGCAACCAGCTACCCGCGGCGAAAAAAACCATGCCCTGGCTATATGATTTATTTCATGATTTCCGGTTGAACGAAAATTTATTATTACATTTCTTGTATTATTTTACAATGCCAGTAAGGCTTTTTTTGCTAACCAAGTGCTGGTGGAAAGCCAAAAACGGGCCTCCTAAATTATGAATAAGATCTGAGGCTCTGCTGTTAGGCTGGGGTTCCCCGCGATTTAAGCAGCGGGTCGTCGGCCCACCTCCCGGCCGCAAGCTAAGCAAATGTTTCAGAATATATATTAATATTTGAAGGCTAGAGTAATTCGTGTTCATAATTAATATTTCGTGTCTTGGTGTTATGGTGAAAGTGGAAAAATAAATATGGTTTTAATGTATAAATTACATATATTATATAAATTAAACAAGCACAGTTACTAATAAGTTTACCAGTTTTTGAAATAAGAATAATTCAGAATTAATAAAAATAATTTTCCAACCAAGTTTTACAATGTTAAGCAGGAGCAGTTTTAGGAGTTAAACATGCCAGTAAAAATGTTTTATAAACATTAACGAAATACTGTAACCCAGTGATGCACAACCGTTTTGGAAGAAGGGCCAAATATTCAATTATCAGATAGTTCCGAGGGCCGCATGAGTGTTAAATTAATAAATTATCGATATTTTTTGTTTGAATTAAATTGAAAATTTTATATTTTTCTTCCATCGTCCGGAAAAAGTTATAAAGAAAAAAGGTGATTGATATTTGTCATGGCGGGCCGCAGGTTGTGCATCACAGCTTCATATGTTTCATTATGAAATATTACTTTAAAAAAATTCGGCATACCAATAAAAATGAGTAATGCGCCAATAAAACATTTCCTTTCCAATATCGACGACTTCTCCTTAAACAAAGGAATTAATTGAGACACGGTTTGAAATATTTTTAATGAATTAAAGATATAAAAAGGGAACGTTAAGAATGTTTTTTCAGTGACAAAACAGCAAGACTGCTATTATAATTAATATAGTGTTAAAATCCACGGTTATAGTATGTCGGTACTATGTAAAATTCTTTAAATACATGCATTGTGTATTGTTAATAAGACGGTGTCAATTTGCAAAAAGTGCCGCACACACGCATGCAGAAAGGATTGGCCAGGCGATTTCGAAGACGTGACGCGATGGTGAATGAATAGTGTTGGCGACAACCATGTGCATGCATAACTACAGCATTCATGTCAATAATGTCCCGCTTCCTCCATAAATAGTCTCTTCTACGCAGACTGCAGTCTAATTGCATACAATCGACCAGATCTAGCGATATGGTTATCAAGTTAAGATGACATAAAGAAATTATTAAAAAAAAAAAAAAAATAGATAGATAGATAGATAGAAGAATATGGAAATATATTTTGATTTAAATTCTTTGAATTCATCATAATTGTTGGCTCTTAATAAATACAATAGACTTGTATTATTTAAACGAGTATGTAATTAATTTTATTAAACAGAAAGTTTGTATCATATTCTGTCATTTGATAGACAGTGAACATAGATGATATCTCTATATATTAAAAGGATAACAGAACATATTTTGAGCTTATTCAACATTAAAATTATTTAGATCAGGACCGGTTTTGCTCATCGCAAGCATCTTGGTGCATTCATCAAGTACACATATGTTACTTCGAGTTCATACGTGTATTCAGACGATTCAAAAAAATATCTGCATTAACAATTATTTGTGTTTAGTGAAAAAAAAACTACTTCGTCTCACAGCACAATTTCAAACCAAAAAAATACAAATGTAATACATACTTTTTCATAAATATTTGATATTTTACGATTTAATTGACATTTCGTTGTAGCAACCAAGATTTAAGATACTGAGATTCAAATTGAAAAAGGGGTTCTGTACGATTCTATATTTGACATTCGCCGATGATAACTTGCAACAAGCCATAACGTCGTGAGACCAGCTTAATTACTTTATTGAGAGGCTCCAACTCCGACGAAGAATGGCCACTCCCACCGAGCACTAACTACCAAGTAAGTTGCTCCTTTCGACAAACCATTGTTGTCTTTGTCCATAATTAACTGATCGACTTAATGCAATGGACGTCTCTTGAGGATAACGTATAGCAATTTTAAAGATTGAGTCATTATGCAGCTGAGTAGATGACACTAAAATTGAAAGGTTTTGTAACCATTTCTTTAAAGAAGCGTAAAATGGATTAGTCCATCACAACTTTGATTTAATGGAGTAGTAATGGTTACGAAAAATGAGTAATCCCAGATACATTTTTAGGGTATTAAAATGTAGTCCCGTTTAAATTTTCGCTTCAATTATTGGAAACTGCTTCCGGTATATTGTTTTTATTTTAAGAGTACTTGGGCCAAATCCTTGCTGCAACTGCTTAATGTTACTCAACCTCTATTCATTTCAATGGTAGTGGGGATAGAAAGAATTAGACTAGTACAATACTAGTGCTTAGCTAGTCGCCCTCGCTATGCCCGCTTATGGTATCGAATGGTTGAGAAGGAATTAATAGACAGCACAGCATACATAAAGACCCGAATTAATAAAATATAGCCTTTTCCATACAGTTTTTAGGAACCAGGATTTAAAAAAATTATTGATGAAATTTAGACTATAATAGTTACAAAAAATACTAGATGGTATAAATGGATGCACTTTTTATGTAACTAAAAAACTATTAAGCCAAATTACTTTCACAGTTTTCATGCTTTCATCACATCACGAATTAGATTTCAAATCAATGCGAAACAAGAATTCCTTACGTATTTTCTGTTGTTAAATAGCGATAATGAATCCTTCAGATCTTGGGATTGACGTTTCGAATCCCAAAAATTTTCTACAAAAATTCCTTGTGATAAGAAGACGGGTGGTTTTATGTCTGTAATAAAATACTCATAAAAAATATATTGATTGAAAATGCGCGTAAATCAATCAGTGTAAAAAGTGAAAACGATAAATAAATTTATTTATACCATCGCGAATAATCGTCATGTATATTCAATTTAATGTGCTTCACATACCACTAGGCCAGTGTTATCTTGCATTCTCCCGATTATCTCTTATCAGGCAAACAGTTGTTCAGGCCATAGCAATGATAAAGGTGCGTGACCTACATATACGCGATTCTTTTGTGAATGCATTTTATGAGTATGAAGCGTTATCAGAAGCAGTTATCGCGTCACCAATGGTTACATTTTGCAATGCACTCTTGATAGTTGATAAAATTATCTGATAGCTAACAATTTAAAAAGGGAATATAGTATGATTTAAATTTTGTGTCAATATTTTCTAATTATCTCCGATTGGTCGATGCGTCTGAGTAGAAAAGAGACAGCGGCAGCACACAACTTATACACCTACAATTAACCAAGAATATATGACACGTGCTTTTATAAGATTTTGGATTTGTTTCAAGCAGGGCTGTGGAATTGTAGAAAAAAACACGACTCCGACAACATTTTCTCACGTTTTTTTCCTACCTTTCTTATGTACATATGTATGTTTTTTTTTAATTAAATATCAACCAACTGATCCGGCCAATAGTCAAATTTTACATGCTATATGAATAAATGAAAAGATCAAAAGGTTTTCACAACTCCGACTCCGACTCCACAGCTCTAGTTTTTAGTTTTTACACATTTATTTGCAGTTAATCAGTTCTTCGAATGTGGTATTTAATAAATGAAAAAATGTGCAAGATGATTGTCGATAATGATGGACAGTACGTGATCGAGTAAAAATATATTTGGATTTCTTTATAAAGTTTAAAAAATTACACAACAAAATATGTAACAGATTTTAATTGACAGGCAAAAGTGTATCTGTGTTTACTGTGTGCTTACTTCTTGACCGAGGCAAAAAAAGAATAAATAAGCAGAAACAACCAGTAGATTTATGACTTCTTTCATTGCAAATGAGAAAAGATAGGAAAACATTATTTTAAGAAACTGAAGTAGTTTATGTATTTATGTAATTATTTCAGTAGCAAGTGAATGTGGTTTTGTATTTCAGTTTTGCAACGTGAACCATGAAGAATAGAGAATACTTTAACTCAAAACGATTATTTTCGCAAAAACGACGATTTGTTTGCAGTGCATGATATTGACGGGTTATTGAACTAAGTGTGAAAACGGGTGTATCTAATGTTAAAGAAATAAACGTAAATATACTATTTCAGAAGTTTATAAACCGTAATATCCCATATACATAAATAAGCATTAAGCATAGAATACTAATAGTAAATAATTAACAGCTTTACAACTCACATTCAAAATGTAAAATCATACTGGAGTTTTAAGAATTTAATCTGTGCTACTGTAAATACTTGGGTTTTTGTTTATATCGCAGAACCTAACAACGAATATTGCTGTATCGATTTCAAATTGCCATAGGCCTGATATTAGATATGTTCGTACAAATAATACGGTGTGATTAAATCAAGAAGTCATTACGGTATATTTATGGATAAATTAAAATGTACACAAATGATTGAACAATCCAAAAGTGGCAGCCGGTGACAAGAATATTAGGCAGCGCAAAAAATTCAATTGTATTTTTAAAACATGCCGTTAGCACAAGCAATAGAGGCTAATATTGATGAACTGTTTCCTTGCGCGATATTCGAGATAAAAAAATGTTTGAAAGAATACTCTCAGGACCATATATTGAATGTAACACTGGGATTATTATCTTATACGGTTTGTTATTTCGGACATTGTATTTTTATAAGGAGTGATAACCGTATATTAGATTAAGCAATCCAGAAGTGGCGGCCGGTGACAAGAATATTAGGTAGTCCAAAATAGTCAAATGTATTTTTAAAACATGCCGTTAGTACCAACAATAGAGTCCAATATTGATGGTAAAAACTGCTTTACAAGACAATGAGAAATAAAAATGTATAAAAGAATACTCACAAGAATATACAAATTGAATGTAACACTGGTATTATTATCTTATAAGGTTTGTTATTTTGGACATTTGTATTTTATATGCGATAAAATACAAATTTAATAGTACGCACTACGCTTATAAATGTACAACGCGTCCGTTTCCTGTAAAAGCTGTAAATGTAATAACTTAATAAATTTAATACATAAAACGTGGACATCTCCAAGCACGTTGAGTAGAATAAAATAAACCGGATAGCATATTATTTTGATACTACTTTGGACATCAATTTGAATTTTTATGGGGCGACCCGATTTATGCTGCGATATTATTATTTGAATACGATTCTGATTCTGGCTGGCGAGTCAGACGTAGGCAAACAAATGGACCATTCGGATTATCATAACTCTTCGATGTTCAGAAAGGAAACGGTTACAATAAATATGATCGCTTCCTTGAGCAATAAAGGAACCTGTACCACATACATGCGATGTTATGGTGATATCATTTGCATCGGGTGTAGGATAAAATATCACGTACTTTGACAATGCACCGATAATGCAGTGGGGAAAATCGTGCAGCGGGGGAAAGTAAATAACAGGATTTCCGTCGGTGTACGAACAGGAAAATAAGAGAATATTATAATCCTTCATGCAGGAGAAAACAAACCATTCCGCAAAGCTGGAAATTCGATAAATTTATTATTTCTGCAAAATCATAAGTTTAACTATAAAATGCTCCTTGAAATAAAATTTCAAATGGATGGAGAACAAACATTTCAAAACAAAGCTCTTGCTCAGAAAATACATTAACATATTCGTTTCATTGGAAAAGTATATGTCTAAAATATCAGTTCTAGACGGTTATCTATGTTTTATACTTTTTATAATATTGACTCAAAATTTTTATATTTATTTTTGAATTAAAATCATAATCTAACTAAGTTAATAAAGCGCCGTTGAACATATATAATTTCGCATAGAGGCAGCGATTAACTAATCATTCGTCCTGTCCTAAAGCTCGTATCGAGAGGTTGAGCAAATGAGTAACAAGCAGTTCTCGTAGAAAAAAGAAATGTTGAGATGAACTCCGTGAGCAGTCCATATGCTCCAAGTTGGGAGCGGACATGGTTAAAAAAAACATATTTAAAAGAAGATAATTTAACTAATAGGAGAATCAAAGCCATTGATTATTCGACACGATGGTACTGATAATAGATTTATTCTTGAATAAATAAACACAATATATATTACTATTTCCACTAGGATTCTAATAAAGAACATGGCGTGGTTTCAACCTCATCGCGAGACAGTTGACAATATTTATATTAATGCATCTGAAGAGTAATATTTGATGTGTTTTAATATTTTAGTCATGTCTTTTCATCGAGAAGTGACGGTTAACACCACAAAAAAAATCATATCTTCAACGATGATACATTTATATTAATAATAAAAAGCATCAAAGATAGTATAGAAATTCTAAGTCGGAAAAACTATTTATCACAAACACGATCTCGTTTAGTTTCCATATCTACATCTACGCCAAGGTTTTCACTCGCGGCGACTTCTACGATGGCAATGTAAACGCCAAAGCTTGCTACGACTGTCTACGATATATGTAGCTGAATAGAATCATGTATACATTTATCCCAAGGTTAGGTCATATGTGTATGTATTAGAGGTCTGCACGGGCCGAAATTTAAAAATTTCACCCGGCCCGGGTCCGAGGCTCATTTTTCAAAATCTTACCCGAACCCGACCCGAGCCCGACATTTTTCAACCTTGAACGAAAAACATCCGATTTTTTTTTGAAAAGATGACTTATACGAGCACGTGAAGTTTATTACAGTATTAAATTTAGATTTACGATAGTGGAAATTCGGAAATAGCCCGATTTTTGTTATATTTTGTTGTATGCTTGCGTCAGAGCCCGGCCCGGGCCCGAATCTAAACTTCGTTACCCGGCCCGCGGGCCGGGCTGGGTAAAACCCACGGGCCAAACCCGAGCACGTGCAGACCTCTAGTATGTATTAATAAAGAATGAATTTCAAAAATTGTTTTAAAAATCAATTTAAGAACCCCTCTACATTATGTTTTATGTTATAGCTTACCTATATGTATATATATTTAATTATATAACAGGCAAATTTCATAAACAAAGATTAAATCTCTTTTAAGGTGTTCACTGTCAATACTTAATTAAGGTGGATTAAGGCAGTATTCTGGTCTAGGATTCTGAAAAAGCCGTTTTTTTTATTGCATATTTTCAATGTTCAAATCTTTGAAAATATGTCCTTACAAGATTTTTGTTAAAATTGTAATTAGTTTTTTTCTATAGCACTTGCAAAAATACCTCAAAATTCCGCCTCTAGACCGGAATACTGCCTTAAATCAATTGAATTCATTCGAATTCAAATGTAGTATCTAATAAAATTTTATTTCAATAGTAAATTTCTGGAAATATCGATTTAATGAAAATATATTTTTATTCCTTTACACCCCTCAATATATTATTTGTTTCCTTCCAGCAACTCTTTAATTAATTTGAGAAATTTATTTGGGATGATATTTTAGATGAATCACATCTCTTTTTTTATGATGTCTGTTCGATGGCAAACAGGAATTACACTAACCCTTTGCACTACTCAATGTATATTTTTTTCCTACCAACACTCTTCAGAAGATTTGAGAAATTGATCACAGGGTTTGCTTATTTATTAGCATGTTAAAAACGTAAAAAACTTTATCAAAGGCATAAAATCTAGTAGATACTGTTTTTGAAATAAGGATAATTAAATATAAAAAAAAAAAATTCTTGCCAAGTTTTACAATGTTGAGTAGGAATTAAAATAGGAGTTGCGCGTTATACATATTTATGGGAGTTATAGGAGTGAAAAAAATAAGTTTTAAAATAATTCAATCTTAAAAACGCCAATAGATTGTTGACTGGATATACATATGTACAAGAATGTGTTATATCGTATCTATGAGCATCACGAATGCCATTCAAAATGTGAAAAAAACAGTCAGATTTTTGAGAGGTGCTATTCGAATCGAAAGTGTAAATTTGGTTCGACGAATATTCGATTCCGATGCGCGATGGAAAGCTAAATATCCAGGAGACGACGAACTCGATTCTGAGAATATACCGCCATCTATGAAAGGGATGTTATGATTCTATTTCATGAAACAGAATTAAAGAAAATTGAAGGGTTACTAGAAAAATATTTATGTACCGTAGCAGACATTTTCATTGGTTTTATTATGTGTTATCTAAAAAGTAAAACAAGTAAAAATATAATTGAATAAACATTTAAATTTCTTATGATTTTACTGGGTAGGGAAAATTCACACAATAGTCGGGATATCGTGGTGATGTGGTCTACGTCACCGACTTCACGGGTGATGGTCCCAGTCGATGTATGTGATATTTAAAAATGTCACCCCGCCCATCCAATACAATGAGCGCGGGGGCATAGCGATTAACTAACCACTAGTCCTATCTTTCTCATTGAGCTAAAGACAGGTTGAGCAACTGAGTAACGAGCATTTTTCGTGTTAAAACAGTGCTAAGAGAACCTCCATAATGAAGCCATTTGGTCCACATTGTGAAAAGGCATGGACATAAGAAATATACTATCGACGTACCAAAAAACACAAAATACAGTTTTTTTGTGGTGACATTACTATAGTATAAATTAAATTACCCAATAAACACTACTAAACTTAACAAGGTTTGTTCAATGTCAAACAGGTAAAACATTTCATAAAAATCTCTATCGCTGAATGAAAGTGACGGTCATGATAAAACCATATGATGTTGCGGAAATAGTAGGATCACTGTAACATATGTATATATATTCCCACTGGTCATGACATGAAAATTGGCCCAAAACGTTGATTTAACGGCTAAAATTTCAGATGAAACACAGATGTCCCTTTTCATAAAAAAAAGAGAACCAAAGAAAAATACAGACAAACATTAAATAGGGCGGTGCATTTTTTAATGACCTTGGAGAAGAATAACACTGAGTAGTTTAATGTAATTTTTAACTCGTGTGCATTTTATAATCCTATAACACGTATTAATGTAATTTTTTAACTCGAGTAAGTAATCATTTTTTCGTGAAGCAAATGCTATACGAATTATTACAGTCCAATACAACAGATTGTCCTCCAGTGTATTCCCCCAGGAGAGCAATACAAATAGCTTCAAAGCGCTACATTTTTGATCGAATTGCATTTCAGCAAAGATGCAAGCTTCAATTTGACGTAGTGTTTGACGAAATGGACTCGAGCATAAATTTGCAAAGCACAGAAATGTCACTGGATAAAATACGGTTACATTGAACTTTTCTTTTTTGAATTTTTTTTAAATCCAGCAAAGAAGAATATTTGTAGATATTTCAAAACACATTCACACGTAACAAATTAAATCAGTTTATTAATCTAAAAAATACCTGGTAAAATATGTGGTTAAGTAAGTCAAATAGAATAACATTTTTAATAATTGCCATGGTGAAAATACAAGTTTGGATTGTTGACCAATAAAGAATTTTCGTATTTAAACAAATATTCAAAACTTATTTTAACTATGAAACCATTATCGATACTTGTTTTGCTTAAAGTTAAACATATCTTCCAAATCCGACTTCAATAAATTGTTATTGTATGTATATGATAACAATTAATATGTCGATTAATTGAGGATTTTAACTGAAAGGGTTTGTTGGAATTTCAATAACAAATTTTAATTTTGTACTTAGGCAATTCAAGCTCATTTGTGCACTTGAAATCAGGGCTGTGGAGTCCTTAAAAACGACTACGATTACAAAACATTGAATAAAAATACGACTCCGAATCCATCATTGACAACTTCGACAGCAAAAAGTTTTTTTATGTCACTTTGTTTTCCTACCGTTCCTATTCATGCGTATTTAAATTAAATATAAACCAACCCATCCTGCCAATAGCAATATTGTAAATACATATTATATAAATAAGTTTTCCACAACTCCGACTGCAGCGAAAGCACCGCGACTTGTCTCCAACAGTCCTGGTTAAACATACATAAAGATACCGAAAAAGATACCCGAATCGACAAAAATCATGGAAAAGTATAATATTCAAACGATTCAATTTGATCAGGGCTGATTTCACTCATCCGACAAAAATACAGCGTTATTTATACAAAAACTAAGCACTCATAAACTTTATGACAAACACTTTTAAGGTGTTCACTGTCAATACTTGGTGGAATGGCATTGATACAACATTCGGTCAAAATAATAGTGAAACATTATAACTAAATCAATATCACCGTTTTCAATAATATTGCTTTAATTAATATGGTTATATCATATACCGGTCGAAATTAGCGATCTTCTAAGACCAATACCGAATATAATCCTCAAGTACAAAGTTTACGGTTATCATAAATCGTCTCGCCTTAATCAACCGATTCATTCCGTCCCATTAGCTTCTCCAAAGACGCTCGTAACCGGTAGCAAAGCCTGCCAAAATTTCGACACGCTCTCAATTTATTTATAAACCGCTCACCGGCGAACGAGTACAAATTTTTGAGCTGTCCAAATGAAAAACGATTGGTTGCCGTGAGAGACTACCGAAAACTTGAAAAAAAAGACAAACAACAAAGTCAAACTTGACGAATGACAAGTTGCTTCGACTTTGGTTGGTAATATATTTCTGTTAACCAGTGATCTTATTCATTACCCTTAATGCAAAATCGCCATTTATTTCTCGAATCCAATGGCTTGGATCTTAGTATGTATAAGTGACTCTGACTTCTTTAACAGTTCACTCGTGTGTGCATAAGCCGTTGATACTAAATAAATGTTCTCCCCTCTGACATTAGAATCCAAAGACCGCACTAAGCCAACGCAATCAGACTTTATCAAATTTGAGAATTTAAAATTTTCGAGCTCAGGCAATCTTTTTTGTGGGCGTCATTCAGGACATTATCACAGCGCCACTCTTTTGTGTGCATAACTAGCGTGAAAATCTGTTGTAGATATGTTATATTTATTTCGATATTTCAGTATTAGTTTATATATTTTTAATAATACTTACATATTATCTTACGAGGCAGATATTGCATTAATTTAAGTGTGTAAGCAGATATAAATCAAGATTCGGCAGAGTAGGATTTTTTTTAAATATTTAAAATATATAAAATCTAGTACATAAAAATTGATGATCCAACAAATAACAGAATTCGACAAGAATGGAATATTACCCAACTCTCCCCGTTGCAATTAGTTTGACTGAATATTACCCGACAGTAAAATCGCACGCAAAACTTTGCAAGTTCCACTTGACTTATGCCTTAAACGCAGCCGTGCACTTTGAATATGATTAGCGAAAGCTCCCAGTGAAGTTAACGCATTACAACAATCCAACTTCGTGACGGCCGAGCTTTCCAAACGACGCTCCTAGCAATGGGAGCTTATTCTCGGTGAGGTTTTACGCAACGGCGTATACCGTGAGCGTCTGTGTAACTAAATGCTTGTCGTAAAGTTTATGTGCGAATTTCAAATCCTAAGACAAGGCTGACATTAAAAGTTTATGTGATTCATGCATACGACAAGCAAATAAGTATTATTAAGAATTTCCGAGTACTGTTCTTTGACAGTGGGTAATGCCGGTGTTTAAAATTGTGTTGCGTTAACATTGAAATGCTTTTAAACAACACATTAAAAATAGAAACCTACTACATTATTTTGACAAACATGAAAAAAATACTATACGCCAAGAAACATGAGCTGGTGTTTATCAATTATATCTCACATACAGAGATGTGATGTTAAAACTCTACCAACCGGCTTGCATCTTGGTAAATACCAACACCCAATTATTAAACATTTTTTTTTCAAATAAAAAAAAATCAAATATTTATTTGCCTAACATATGTATATTCATACCAAATAGTGCTTTGATTTTCACTCGAACCTTTAACCCTTAGCATTCCTCAATGTATATTATTTTCCTTCCAGCAACTTTTCAATAGATTTGAGCAATTGACTTATATCACAGGGTTTGCGTATTTATTAGCATGGTAAAACGATATACCGAAAAATATACTACTTTTTGACATGTTTTTAAACTTAACTAATGCGCACAATCCGATAAAAAAGGATAATTGATCATTAATAAAAAAATATTTTCCAACCAAGTTTTACAACGTCGAGCAGGACTCGAAATATGTGTTGCAAATTACCTATACAAGTCGAGCTAGACCCGACATAGGAGTTCTAGGAATTAGCCGTAACCTGACTGGCCTTATTCCTCTATATGCTGTCGTGCGATGATGACTTCTTGAGATATATTCAAACAAAATAGCACACACACCTTTTTACTTCATACATATCGATTCATGTATTGTGATCGTGTAAAAAGTATATCTCATGATTACGATAGTCAAATAGCAAACCCGCATTTTAAGAACCAGGTCTCCGAGCCAAAATTATTTCAGCAACCGCCTCGGCAGAGCCGGTGCAAACCCATAGCAGCACACCACTTCCCACATACCTGCCATATTTATATTAACTAAAAATAATGTAAATTGATTGATTATATTTCAAGAAATTCTATGAATGTTGACCTACTTCGATTCCCGAATTCAAAAGAATTTTAATGATGAATCATATTAAAAGTCTTCAATTACTGTATTTTCTCTCTATCATTACTGTTCACACTCTTCTAGAAATCGTTATTTTTTATATTGTTTGGAAGATTTAATCGTCTAGCGTAAAGTATTTCACTATATCAACATTATAATATTATGAGGACGGCCAAAGCGGCAGTGACGGTTATGGATTCCAATCACAAATGAGTGAGATATTAATATTAAAATAGGGAGTATTCTCAGTATACGGATACACATGTTACTTAATATCACTTTAATTAAGTGGCTGAGCAAGTCACATTTTCTTTTTCAGGCCAAGTAAGTGAGGAGTAAAATCGTTTCATTTCTTGATCGTAGAGCGTTATGGAAGGCGGTTGTGAAAAACGGATGCACACACAAAACGGGTGTGGTGGGACAGCCAACTTATTTACTCAAATATATAGTCACATAAATAAACTTTGTACATCCTTTTTATGGTTTTGGGTATGAAGTGTTTCTATTAATATGTTATATTTTAAATAATTATTATTCAAATTTAGAACAGATTTTGTAATTAACGTAATCTGGTTTTCCGTAACAAACATAATTGAAGTAATTATTTAAGTTATTCAGACACTTATTGTTTGAAAATCAACCAAATTTACATGGCTAAAATACGGCTCGCGACCGTTACCAAACTGGAAAAGAGAGTGGGTGCGGTGCGCAAAGTGAAAAAATGGCAGAAAATAAGTTTGAAGTATGCCCCAATAAACAAGCGAAATAAAGGCATTTAAACAAAAATTAAGAGCAATATCGAGGGCGATAACGCGGGCGAAAATTAAAACGCCCTCTTGATAACGAGAAAAGTTTTACGGCGTTAAATCCGTTCCGGAAAACCCCTACGTTCCAAACTTTTAGACACAAACAAAGTTGACGAGTGGTGTATTATACCAAATACTGCGATAACCATGAGAAATATTATTATTTATGAATATTTTTTCGCCTCTTTATCGTATAGATTATGTTTTGTTTTTTTATAAAAATATTATTTAAATATGGTCAAAGTAATGATATTTTTAGCTATGTCCGCTTCAAGTGTTGAGCGTGTGAACACGACTTGACAAGCATTTCAATAGTAGGCACCAGTATGTACTAAATGTGTTTCCCAACTTCTAGGACGAAGAAACAGCATGAGAAAAGTATTGACTTAAGACTAATCATTACATGAGATCGGATAAGACAGGACAACATAGAGCTGAAAAGGATAAATATCGAAAAAATTTGATCTAAAATCGGCCGCGATATCGAATAGGACAAATCCCGAACTCGTGACTAGCGACGACTCCAATTACTCGACATCTCAACTACTCAAGTATCGAATAGTAAAATTTTCAAATACTCGAGTATATCAGTAGTTTCAGATGTACCAATAAATATATATATTATTACTTTGAATGTTTGTATAGTAATAGAAGATAAATAAATAAAGAAGCTTATTTAATTTCATAAATACAATTATTTTAATTTATACAAGATATATTTCACAACATTTATAGGGAAATAAACGTCTCAAATTTTAAATTGGTTAAGATTTGTTTTTAGAATTCTCGCAGTAAAAAAACTCTCGACGATTATTACTAAAACGAGTATAACTCGAATCTTTCAAAATACTCAAGTATCGAGTACTTGAAAAATTCACGAGTATTCTCTACTCGAGTCTCTACTCGTGACCCTTAGCTACGAAGGCAGTGGAAACAATGAAGTATTATTTCATGAAAAAGAATATATTTCGACTATCGTGAGCATTTTAATCTGATCATCATTCTTCGACTGAAAATTTTCGCGACGAGCGAAACCGGTCCTTTCGTTGATAATTAACTGTAGGACATGTACAAAACATATTTTTTATTCTTTTAAAGTAATGCCTTTCCAGCAAGTAGGTATTGACAGTGAGCGTCTTAAAAATGGTAGTTTAATTTGTAAAAAATCATCAACTTTTTAATACTATCTTTTTCTGAAACGGTTAGTGACTAAAGAAGTGTCGTCATAATAATTTGGCACTATGAAACATCGTGAACAAAATACGAAACCAAAATTGAATAGAAGTGGTTTTGTTTTTGAGTCTAAAAGGAACATTACGCAATACAGAACTAAATTGTTTGCAAATACAAATCGGCAAAGTGTTGTATATATGGGATTATCTAAAAACCAAAATAATTAGCAGAATACTGTAGCAACTTCTCTACACCAACAATGTATTGGACATGGGAGCACTGCAGACAAAGTCTACCACCGCAGACACTGACTATTAATTTAATTAACAACATCACCACAGACTTACTCAAGTAACAAAAAGTGTTCGGTCAATTTAATGGTTATCCTCATCAGAATTTACTTGAAGTAATTAACGAAAAGTTTAACTAGCATATTGTGATATTATTGTTAATTAAAATAAAGGCAACGAATTTATTAGCTTATGTTTGTTATAATGTGTAGCAAAAAAATCGATCCCAACCATTCTTTTCCGAAGTCTAGAACAAGACCCGTGGCATTTTTGCAACGTCGTTGGTTTCGGCTGCAAAGCTCACGGGTTAGAATCTCGGCCCGGGCATTTTTGTTGTTCAATCGAATGATGTATGGATTTATGCACTTTTCCACGGATGCTTCTTTTGTATGAAGACCCTCGATTTTTTATCGCTTAAAAAAATTGTTAGACATGAATATGAAAACTAAATGTTATTTTAATAAAACAGTGGTAAAATTACTGTGGTTTATCGAGATTAAATAGACAGGAATTCAATTCAAATAATTGGATCCGTCATTGGGCGTAAATATTATGTCAAAATAGAATATTAATGTTTTAAATAACTGATCTTTCGATACAAAATTGGCGAATCCTTACAATGTGATACTTGAAAGATTTTTTCAATTTCCATTTCAGATATTGAATAGGTATGTGATGATTTTCGGTAAGATGATGTCAAGTGACGAAAAAATCTTATTGAAATTATCTCAATAGATTTTCTAATTTGAAAATATTTGACACGTCAGCACAAGTTTCAATGTCAAATATAAAAAAATAATGATACAGTGAAACCCCGATTCTACGTTTTTCAAGGGACCGTATAAATCAAACGATTTATGCGGAAAAGTTGTATATATGAACTAAATGCCGGGACTATAGAAAATGAACGCACCACGCGGGAAAACTTAATTTTTTTTTTTTTAATGATGCGAGAACGTAAGATCGGGGGTTCCACTGTATACGTTTTGGTTTTGAAAAAAACAATGGATCTTGGCTGTGGAGTCGGAGTCTATCTTTTTTATGTATGCGTATATAATAATATATAATAATATGTAAAATTTGGCTATTGGCCGGATTGGTTGGTTGATATATACATAATTGAATACATATACATATGAAAGGTAGAAAAAAACGAGACGAAATTGAACTTTTTTTAGTCAGAGTCGGAGTCGTGTTTGTCGTCAATGTTGGAGTCGGGGTCGTGTTTTTGGTAAATGCTGGAAACGGAGTCGGAGCCATATTTTTTTAACGACTCCACAGCCCTGCAATGAATACATAAAAAAGCAAACGATGACAACTAAAATTTAGAAAAATACTCTTCAGAATACCATTTAAAAAGTTGTGTGTGTATAAAAAAGAAAACAACTTTATACTTTTAAAATATATCTATAAATAAAATTCGTGAAAATACTTTTTCATTTCCACATCAAATAGAAAGGACAAAAGGAAACCTTTGCACCCTGAACAGTGAGAAAAGAAAGCGGAATAAAAAGCGAGGTGAAAATATAAGCTCCAATGAAAGAATAAAAATACAAGACATGGTTACGAGGTAAAGAATGTTTATGCAATCACGATATCGTCCCTTAATGCAATATGCGAAGGGACGTAGACGTGATAGTGCTTCGGTAGTATCACCCCATGCACCGTATGCGAAATATCTCGATAATAAGGTGATGTCGTCATGTGGAAGTTTCTTAAAAAGCTTAAGATTATCCGATCAGTGCTGAAAGATTTGACCAGTGGCGTACGCTATAGTGCAGCCTAAAAATCTACAACTTGTATTTTAGTAAAATCTCATTTTATTTTAAGCGATGAACCTCGACACCGTCTATTTACTGCAATTGTAATGAATCAAATAGCGGATATACTTATGCCAGGGAAATTTAGGCACACACCTTAAAAATAGTAAAGATAGGATTATAAAATTATTAATAAATTTGATATAAGCGATATCTATGTATAAGATGTCCTGCGGTACATGCCATTTGATATACGTCGGTCATACAGGTCGTAATATATCAGTTCGTGCCAAAGAACATGTTAGATCTTTTAATAACAGATTCGCAAGTTGCAAACCACCTCATAGAATAATCACATGACTTAAATTCAGTCCCGAATTTTTTTACATTCTTGTAATAAGGGCCTTAAGCTAAATGCATTGGAAAAGCTAGAAATTAATAGGTATAATCAATCCAATGACATTCTGAATGAACAGATCACAATTAACGCAACACCAATTCTTAAAGCCATTAATAAACACTAATGCAATTTTAATGAAATCAACCTGATACATTTCTAATTTTACGTTTATTCCCACTTAGTAAAAACCCAGATTAGCTTTCAGTTCATGAATACATCAAATCAATTTGTCACATTTAATAACTTATTATTTCCATATAAAATTAAGATGATGGAACAGAGAAGAAGATGTATTGTGTACCCTTTCTAGGTGAGGTATATATACTTGGTTATAATGCTATAATTTAAAACATAGTTCTGACGAGGGCGTAAGCCGAAATAACTATCAACAAATATATAAAATAATATCTGTAGAATTAAAATACATCGTTATTTTTCTTACCCTAAGACAATGAATAAATCATAATTTGACAACACTTCAGCACCAGCGATGGATGACAAGGCAGTCTTTAAGTAACTAAAATTATTGAGGTATTTATATGATAAAGATTTTTTTTAAATTAACAAACAAACATGACGGACCGACCGCCACTGGGTATGCCCATCATAAAAGCTCGTCGTAACGGGTCGGACGAGTAAAGAATCGCTGTGTGAGAAAGCTAACGAAATCTAACAAAGAACGGCGAAAGTACCTTCTGACTGGATGTAACGAAAACATTTGTAACGCGTGTGCATTGCAAGAAAGCTGGTTGCGCTTCGATGCATTTCCAATGGATGCATTTTGAATGCCAAAATAGCAAGCGTGGACGAATATCTTCGAATTATATATAAGATGCTACATACACAATCTGACAACTAGATGGTTAGGATGCGATAGAATGTATCTAACTTAATGTTCAATATTATGAAACACATTTGTCATGCACACTTCTTTCAAACTTAATTTTATAATGATCAGGGTCGGTATAAAGATCGCGAACATTTTCAACTGCTGACATATAAATGTAAACTGGGTTATTTTTATCAAATTGTGAAAGACAATCATACGTGAATTATATATACGTGGTTCGTGAAACCAATACTGACCATTATATTTGTTGAAATAGTAGAAAAGAATGTATTGTACGAATAGCATTTCTTCCAAAAAGTGACAATTACCATTATATTGTTTAAATTTAGTAGTGTTTTGTTGACTGTCATTGTAACTACTGGTTCATGATTTTTAATTTGTCTATAATATGTATAGAACAGTCATGGTTTGATAAAATAAAATATTACAATGAAAATTTAGATTAAAAAACCTCATATATGAGAGGATCATTTAACTATATCCACAGCTTGTATTTTTTTTTATTTATAAAGCTCTTTCAGTCGATAGTATGAAGGTATGAATAAAAGTTTACCTAGGAATAAAATATCTCTTGAGAAGTACACTATAGTTTAAATAAACAAATTCTCACAACACAAGTTTTCATTAGTCATGTTAATACGCAGTATAAAGCACGATTTTTAGTAAATATGTAATAGAAACCATTGCCTTGATCTAGATAGCAAAATAGTTATCGGAAGATATGGTTCAATCCATTACTTATGCAGGGATAATTTCTTTTCATTATTTATGATTCGGGAAACATTATATGCTTTTCGTTACTACCGTATTATACCGGTTCAACCAACCCTGACAAAATTATGATATATTACAAGAATTATTGTGGCTGATACAACTACACCTTTGTACGCAAGCGAGGAGGAAACATTACAATAAGGAAGACTTTAAAATATGCGCGAACTGAAAATTTAAAATAATAACGCGCCGTCTCGAGTTCTTTTGTTTCAGTCGGCTTCTTAATTAAGTGGCCGACTTGATTGAGATGTCATCTCCAGATAATTTGACGCGCGCTCGTTTCTTAATTCAATAAAGCGATAATTACAGCATTAAAGATATTAATTAATACCTTAAAAATATTGTCAATTTTTTTATAGACAAGCAAATTTTTAAATGAAAATATTTGATAGAGTGAAAGAAAACACTGCACATTGCAATGAAAATAATAACACATTTTTAGTACTTATTCTACGTGGAATTTATTAAGATCAGGACCAGCGAGCATTATCAATTGATCAATTTTTTTGTTATTATTTTTAGTATAATGCCATTCCAACAAGTATTAACATTGAACACCTTAAAAGTGACTGCCTATTTCTTTCAATTCGTGTTTATGACAATATATAATCAAGGCCTTCGTGGACATGTATATTTTTAAAATGAGCAATGTCTTCTCTCAATTTTGGGCATAACTTAAAAGTATTTTTTAGACGAGGATTGATGTTTTACTTAGCTGCTCAACCTGTATTTTTCGGAGAGAGTTTGTGCACAAAGAAATGGCTGGAGTTTAACCATGTGGTTTCAAGCACGATAAAAACAATTTGGACATGTTTATTCACAGAGCATTTTTTTTTCCAATATGGTCAGATGAAATGTAGATCCACACTTTATCATAACGGAAGTAGCAGGGTTTTTTCAGGGCTGTGGAGTCGCGGTGTTTGAGTCTGATAGGAAAGGCCGTAAAAATACCTGACAAAATAAAAAAATTACAGTCGGGAGTCCTGTTTTAATAACGACTTCAGAGCCCAGGTTTTTTTCAAATTTAGTGTTAACTCCCTGAGAGAAATCAGTAAATTGTTAAGCATACGTGGTCAATGAAATATATATTAATAAGAATTTTATTCTCATAGTTTTTTCGTCAGCCAAACGTGTCTATAAATGCAGACAGCTTTGGTGTTTCAGCGCGATATTTTAATAGTATTTACATTCAAAAGCTGTAAATTTTGTTTCAACATAATTTTATTTCATTTTCAAACCATTCATTGTCATATTGAGCTTACTAAAATATGAATGTCCTTGCATGGTGGTAAGTGTTGGTATTAATTCATCCAAACGATACAATATTATAAAGTTTCAAGCATCACAATAAAGTGCACAGCGTTATTTCTTAATGGACAGAGGTCACGGTGAAATCTTTTGATACCCAGGAATAACGTGTGGAAACATTTTGCATACGAATGTTACAATATGACGTGTGAAGGATACTTTTGTTCGCAATCTTATGACGTCTTTTGTGCATCAGAAATGCATCATCACCGTGAAAATGTGTGCACCATTAATCAATGCTCACTCACTTCAATACGAATATGGCGAGGTATGCTCCATGGGTTATTAATTATAGTGAACCATTCGTGTGTTATATCTCGAGATGATGGATGAAAAGTAGATTAGAATGTGGGAGATTAAAAAAATAACAAGTTATGTTATCGTCTGGAAGCGGTGGAGAACGAAGGAAAACTACGAGGCATTTGTATTTAAGAGTGGATATGCAGTATATTTGTGGTACGTGACCAGAGATTTGAATATAAGTCATCCAATCATGATTGTAATTAAAATGGCGATAAAGATGATGTATTACGGATTTTTTTAAGAAAATGACTTCGTGTTTTTAGCGAAATTAAGTTAATTCATACAACTTCTATGTCTAGTATATCTTGACATCGTATAAGTAACGCGCAACTATTACTTCTAGTCCTGCTCGACATTGTTAAACTTGGTTGGAAAATTATTTTTTATTAATTGAAAATAGTTCGTATTTCAAAAAAATATATATTGGATTGCGTGCCTTAGTTCGAGATTGAAGCCTGTCATAATGTGGTATATTTTTCGGTATTTCGTTTTATCATGCTAAGAAAAAATCAAACCTTGTGATATCAATCAAATTCTCAAATCTATTGAGGAGAAATATATATTAAGAAATGAAAAGGGTTAATATACAAACATCGTTCGTCTGGATCGTCCGGTGCTGATCCTAATAAATCTAATGTGGAACAAGTACAAAAAATGTGTTATTATTATCATGCAACCAAGTATTGAAAGTGAACACATTAAAAATGATAATATATAAGTTTCAATCCAATGAGGATAAAAGCTATCAAATTTATTAATTTTTAAGAAATTAAGATGATACAAGAAAAAAAAACGCTTTATAATGAATTGATAAAAACGGTGTTTTTTATCTCAATTTTCATCTTTTTTACATACAATCGAGTCTTTAGATTAATTTATAATTTTAAATATTTAACAAAACAGATTCGCTTGACAAAAAAACGCCCTTCTTAATTTGAATAAAACACAACTTATTTTAAAACAAAACACAGAAAAGAAAGAAAAAAAATAAAATCCCTTTCAATAGAGTTCATACGCCCCGCGCCAATCTAACCGAGAGCGACACAATGAAATTTAACATACATAAGCAAGCGACATAAACCTCAAGACTAAAAATGAAAGAACGCTTGCAGACTTGGACAATTTTTACTAATTGTATTTTTGATGAGGAAAAATTATGGCTGTCGTTTCACATTGTTTCATTAATAAAAAAGCAAGGAATATTCGCTCAGCATGACTAAAATATTTAACTTTTATCATTTAAATATCACGAAGTAGTTGCAGCACTATGTAAAAATTGTTTTTCTATATTAAACGTAATATGAATAGCACAGTGAAAGAATTAAAAAAAGACTTGTTACATAAGTCATCATAATATGAGACAAAAATATAATTGCCTGGTAAATTGCTTTTTTAATATTTTAATAATTAAAATCCATTTAGAAGATTTTCTATTGCCATGTCACTGTAAGAACTTAAAATATATTAGTTATTAATAATAACTTCAAGTCTTTGTGTATTTATAAAAAGCTTCGAAAATTATTTTATGAGTTACATTACATAGTTATAAGAATATATATAATACATAAAACTTTCATTTTCCCAACTTAATGATTCTGGTAAAAACGTAAGTTCAAATTAGAATTTCCTAACAAATGCAAATGTCGCAAGCTCTAAGAAATGTAAAAAAATATTCTTTTCAAGTCAAATAAAAACATTTAAAATCTCGTTTCTTGAATGAAATTTTCTCATAAAACTTTAGTTAAATTCTAAATTATTTGATCAATTCGATTGACTCACGAATAACATAAATTATGCTAACATTTTTCAAAACAATAACGATATTATAGGTATTTGGTAATTGTAATAGTATCATTTAAGTTTCTTAAATGATGATTCTATTGAAATATTGGATACACGTAACATACCCGTATCTATTTTTTGAGATAACGTTAATCTTCCACATAAATAAATATACAGCTGTGCTTAATTTTTGACAAATAAGCGTCAAATACTGGCTGACACAACTTCTTTGCATGGAAGCTCGTCGTCAATGAAGTAAAAAAATCAATAAGTATTTTGACTTTTGAAAAATTGTCATAGATGCTTCAGTCATGAGATACAATTCAAAGATATCTTTTTTAAAAGTGTTAAAGATAACTAGTATTTCAGATAAAATTAATGATTTCCTTTCGTATTTATAAAAATTTCTTAACAAGAAACTTTATTTGTATACTAAAACAATTGTTAACTTTGAAATGCAAAGTAACTCTATTGTTATAAGTATAATTAATAATACAAGTTTCTAGTCACACCACCATCCGTTTTTATATGTAACTAGTAGAATTATTAATAAATCAAGATCGCATGTTTACAAACGTAAAAATGAGTATAGTATAACATTATATTCAATTTAGTTAAATTAATATAAATGTCACCATTATGCCACAGTGGTCATAAATATAATCGTTCATTCATAAGGTACAGGACTTAGAGCAAGAGCTAGGGTTTACAGCACGACATGGATTTTCTTAATTATATTTGAATTTATGTGCATGGCACTTTTGCAAGCGATATGTTAATACTTAGTTTTTTTAGCCGTTTGTTTATATGGTTGCTGTTGAACGAAGTGATTTAATTAAAACACAAATAAAAATCATTTGGAAAACACTATTCATCTTTTATCTGTAGTGAATGAAAATATACACCAAACCATTTTTTTGTTGAACAATACAACAAGTCCGGTTTCGTTTATCACGTAAGAAAAGGCATTGGTTTAGTATTTAACTAAAACGTATCGTGGATGTTATAACTAAACAAATTAACAATTTAATTCGAATATATTATAGTTTCATGTCTAATAGTTATGTACCAGATGGAATAATGCATTATAATACGCAACGGAAAACTTATATATAAAGCGAAACTTACTATTGTCTTTATTGCAATGAAAATAAGAATGCATAATACAAAACTATATTCAATAGAATTTAACGTCTTATATAATTAATGGAGATTTAAAATCTTTTCCCTTTCCGGGATTTCTAGCTCCAGGACCATAAGCTAACTTTAGTATGAACCGGTTAAAAACGTAGATTCGTTTAAATTTTAAATAAACACGGTGGCATTAAAAATATAATATAAAGTTTACAGGCCCTTATACGTGCTGCTGAAAAATGTCTACGGCGTAGGCGACCGTCTGGCCTCATACCAAAATGTCCTCACCTTCGTAGCCCGAGGCACGGCGTAGCAACGTAGAACTACTGATACGCTACGATGATTTTGGTTTCAAAATAATTTAGTATATTAGACGAAAGCTACGTTATATTTTAATATCCCGCACAGAATAAAATATATGACAAAGAACTATATTTGTTTTATATTATTGAATATAATCATTTTTTTACTACACCAATACAAGTGTATGTTCAATTATGGTTTAATGCCATGATATTTCAATTTATATGAATTTAAGTATGTGGCATTAATATTTGCAGCTTATATTTTCAAAATGATTCTTTTATTGGGCAGAGAACAGAATAATTAGATAATTATGGTGTATTTCGATCTTTCAAGCTTAAAATTTTCCTTGAAACTAAGTTTAAAACCGATGGACCTGTTCGTGCTAGGAATTAAAATTTAAAAAATAATTTTTAATCACTAACGCATTGACTGACAGCGTCAGATGCGTTTATACGCCTAATTCCGATGTCAAATTCATAATCAAAACATTAAATAATATGTTCAAGCTGTTGAAATCTATCACGGACAAGATTTTTTTATTCAAAAGAGTATGCCTTATTTGGACTGGTAGCCCCGCCCCCATGAGTGTTTTTAACACAAATACTGTTGAATAAATTAAAGAAATATTTAGTAATAAAGTGAATGTTACACAGTTATAATGTTAATTTCTGATTAATTCCTTGAAGCAAAATGATATTATAAATAGAGTTATTTACTTAATATACCGACGTGGTTTTTAAAATGCGGCAAGATTGAGTTATCCTTTTTTGACCCTTGCACATAATGTCAACACTGCTTATATAATATCCAAATACTGACAAGTTCTATTTAAAATTCAGTATAACTATTTATCTAAAAAACAATATAAAGAAAAGGGTTCATTTTTTAATCAATGAAAGAGTCATGCTTTTTACACAGCTGAAGTAATTAATGGTCGTACAATTATAAAAAAACCATTAAGAAAACATTACAGTGTTGTTTTATGAAAAAAATATTTCATAGCGTGACACAAATAGCAGCGCTAAGTAAATGCTGTGTGTTTCTTAATATATTGTAGAAATGGTAACTAAGATATGTTTCGAATCATGTTTTCAAAAACTATAATAATTCAATACTGGTTTATGACATAGTAATAAATTTATGACACATTTTATAGCTGTGATATAGGACAAATATTTTTTTCCATCTTTCATTAAAAGTAAAAAAATAGATGTCTTTTATCAAATAATTAATCATATGTTGTTTCCGAACTCCTGCTGGTATAATATCTTAAGATTTTAGAAGACTATATTGTCTGACTTCTTAGAAACGTTGAGTTAACATGCATATTGTCGAGTCCGTGGTGCATTGGTCACCGTCGTTGAATTCCGTGGCGGATCTCACGGGCTCTCGAGTCTTTTTCAGTCGATTTATCGATTCTGTTAGAAAGCATGGGTGTAAGTGGGGTCTAAAAATTCTTTCTTCGCTTAAAGGACCCTTTAAACGGAACGTAGCGAGATAGCTAGTCTTGTCCTAGCTTTATCCTTTCTATCCCTACACTCATCAAACTAAATAGAGGTTGAGCGACTGGGTAAAAAGCAGTTTTCGTATAAAAATTATGTTCATATACCACATGCATATAATACAGTGATGCACAAATGCGGCCCAAAATAACAAATACTTCATCAATCATAAAATATATCAGCCTGCCAAGAAAAACTTAAATTGTTTCATTTACAGCTGAATGAAAATAAATTGTGTCACTTTCCGCATTGCAAAGAAATGTTTTCTTTACATGGCATTGATTCCAGCCAGAAGTATGTTAGCCACATAGTCCGAATTCAAGAATCTTTTCACAAGAGATTTTGTGATTTTAATCGTGACCGATACTTGTGTAAGACATTTGCCAACCCCTTCTCAGTATCCATCAATGAGGCCGATTCATCATTGCAACTAGAGTTCATCGATTTGCAGAACAACGATCAATTGAGATCGAAATATCAGGAACGCGATCTGTAGTTTCTGGGTTTTTACAAATATCTCCCCGAAGAGCAGTTTCCTACCCTACGTAAAAAGGCTGCACTTTGTGCAAGTCTTTTTGGATGCACCAGCATTTGCGAGCAAGCATTTTCCATATTAAAACTAAATAAGTCTCAACACAGAAACCGCTTGAACAATGATAATTTTAATGCTGTACTAAGGATAGCAACCACAAACATTGAACCCGACATCAAAATGCTTGCTGCCAGTATACAGTGTCAGAAATCTCTCTAAGTTCCATCGTGCAAATCTGCACGTAATGTGGAGCGGAGAAGGATCGAAGTTGTTGATAAAATTATGTAATTATTAAATTAAAAATAAAATATAAAATTTATATCTCATCTAGTATATTATATCAATATTTTTCTTCACTTTTAACCCCTTTGCGGCCCGCGAAAAATTTTAAATGGATAAATTGGCCCTTCTCTCAAAAGGCTTGTGCACCACTGATAAATTATAATATACAGAAACTGAAATGTTCTATTGATTGACTTGGCATTAACTTGGTAGAACTCCTATTATAACACAGTGAAAAAATAAAAATGTATTTTAGTTCTAGAATTAGTTCTGACATGCTGTAAGCCGAAATAACTTCAACAATATATTGATTTCTGTAGAACTAAAATACATTGTTATTTTTTTTACCGTGTGAAATGTTCTATTTTGTTTTCAACAATCTAAATCTAGAAAAATGTTTATAAAGCTTGATTAAAAATATATTCTTTGTTGGTTTTAAAATATTTTTATATTTAAATTAAATGTGTTTATTTAAATATAAATACTGAGTAACAATGGTAGACGCTTGCTATCTAAAACAACAGCTGGCAAATGTATGCAACATAAATAGACCCCCCTGTAGCGTGAAACAGATACAATCCACCGAATACTATATATAGACGCGCCGCAGTCTGGCAACCCTAATAATTCAGCGTCAGTGTATGCGTGCTGCGTTACGTCCCAATGTTGTGTCTGAGAGTATCGATTCGGCTATTCCCGCCTAAGCCGCTCTCCCTTCCCGCCTACTGGCGCTTTACAACCCTCGGGATACCCCGCCCATGTCATGTGCGCCTGATCGTTTCGTGAATCCTGCGGAATCCCTGTGATAAAAAGAACAAGCGGCAGTGTTTATTCTATAATATTGATCAAAGAAGCATTGGAATAATATTGACTGTTCTTTGTTCAAAAAATAACACGTTCGTTTGATAGTGTATTTATATCTACCGAGTCATACTTATGTGAGCCTAATACTTATGTTATTATGCTATTATTCGGTCCGTGGTGCAGTGGCAACGGCTTTGACTTGCGTGCCGGTCCACCCGGGTTCGATTCCCGGTACGAGCGGATTTTTTCAGTCGATAAATATGTTCAAAGGCATGGATGTATGTGTTGGTGAAAATCCCTTCCCACCTTTCCGATCCCAAATAGCGACGCATAGTGACAGCGATTGGCTAATCACTAGTCCTGTCCTAGCTTTGTATCCTTTCCATCCCTACTCTCTTCGAAAGGGTTGGGCAACTGAGTAACAAGCAGCTCTCGTAGAAAAACATGTGTTGAGATATACTCCGTGAGGAGTCCATACACTCAAGGTGGGAGGGGACATAGTTTAAAAAAAAAAAAAACTTAGAAGCGCCGATATAAACCAGGGAGATTACTGATTTTAGTATTCATGATTAAGTCTTTTAATTGAATGTAAAATATAACTTTCATGTCAACTGTATGGAAATATTAATTTTTCAATAAATTATGAATACGCAGTTTTCATATAATTTGTATTTTGTAATGGAAAATAAATTTATGTCTAATAGCAAGTCATAACCAGATATCATCTAATGTCGACTTTAAATAGCGAGGCGAAATACATTATAATATTATATGAAGCGATCAATAATTGATAGAGCAAAACTAAATGCTATGTCAATTTTAAATGAGCAACCAAATCTTCCTAATTTTAACATGTTAAAATGAATTTTATGAAGTATCATAGATTTTAAATTATATCAATCAAATAGATGCATTTCTCTAAATACTATGTCTCACAATACCTACCCAAATAAATGAGAAGGCATTGCCATGCTATTGGTAATAAGTTGTAATAGATATCACATTTAAGGATATCATTCACCGAAACAAAGTAATACCAAAACATTTGCCAATTTAACAACTAAAACATATTCAATAGTACTACGTCCTTAAATCGTATATTCTGATAAATATCGAGAAGAATTTCGCCCATAGCAGGCATTGTAGTGATTAAGTAATAAATCCTAATTTCGACCATTAACATTACAGCTACGTGATATTACTTTTATTCTTATATATAAGCCCTTAACTGCGCGTCTGTTGAAGCTCATTCGTGCATTAGAAATGCCAAAAGATACCAAAAAGAGAAACCCATAAAATTCAGACATTACATATTTGGCTTGCGTTCAGTCGAAATCCTAAATTATAACAATTCATTGTTATCAGTGAGTTAAACTTTCATCTTATAAGATTGATGTAAATATCGGGAGCATAACAAATATATTACGATTAGCTTTATTTAAGCTGAATCGGAAAACGCTCACTTATCTGGAAAGCAAACTTTAAACGAAATGGTAAGCCACGTGTGGACTGCTAATCACGATCATCCCCTTATATCCACCCTTAAAGAGCCCGCGCCCTAAGAAAATCACACCACTAAATCACAAGGAACTAGTCGACGCACCGCGATTTATATGTGCTGGGTGCAGCTTTTATCATGGAAAATAGTCACGTACCACTATGAAACATAGTAAAATAATATATTGAGACAAATTGCACTAATAAATGTATAAAGTGTACATAATTCTTGCTGGGTGTGAAGCTTTTCTTTATACGAATCGAATGACTAGAAAAACAAAGAGAATTTAATGAAATTTTATAATTAAAAACTGAATTGAAAATATATATATTTTTTTAAGCTTTTCAATTACATTTTGATTGGAAATACTGTTTGAACGTAGACTGTCAGAACGTGGGAAGATAATAAAGTTACATATTTGCACAGCAAAACTACCATATTAAAATTCACTTTATGTTGACTGAATGAAAAGGAAAAAATAGTATTAATTAACTCCTGCCATACTTTCATATATTACTAAACATATAAAAGAAGCATAATAATAAACAAAAAATAAATAAAGTGATTATTCTTCGAATTCGTAGCTCTAGAAGGAGATTACTTAGTGAGCTGAAAACAGTTCTATTCAACTGTACGTCTAACTGTTCAAGAATTTTGACTATGAGGACTTAAACCTTAAACAACTTAAGATGTTTATTTATGCAATAAAACATACAAAAAAAACCTTATGCTGTAAAGAAGGATCTTTGAAATCTGTATTTTTTTCAAAACAAACATAAAAAGCATTCAAAATGATCCGAGTAAATGATTTGTCTGTTAAAACTTTAGTATCATAATAATTATTAGTTTTTGAACAAATAAATTGAATAATCAAACGAGTGTCTGGCTATACGTGGTCTACGAGCAATACTTAGGATAATGTTTGCTCATGCCATTAGTCGTATGAGGATGAAGTACGTACTGCTACTTACTCGATCTTTTGATAACCAAAGATGGGTGTAACCGCACCTAAAACTCCGTTTTGTATTTGAGATTTACCGCAAAACCTTTTTTGTCCGCAGACAAAAAGCACGGAGCGAGCTTTCGGGGCAGCGTGATGAATTATTTGTCGACTGGGCTTAGGGTTTATTTTAACGATCGCAGGCACTGTTTGAAGAAGTTTTGTTTTGACTAAAAAAAGTCTGACAGACGGATTTGGTAAGAATGATTAGAATATTATGTATTATGACTCAAGTTATCACAAGTTTTATACAGTGACGTCATTTGATGAGGGCAGATGGGGGATGAGATATTTTCCTGTTCTGAAATTTAAATATCCTCTCTCTGGTTTCACAGGCTTACACATACAGGTCTTTCAACAGAGAGGCTCGAATTTTTTTAGTTTATAGCAGCCATGTTGTTAAAGTGACATCTATCATATTGGGTGGCCAATTTTTTTAAGTGTACGGCAAATCACCATGGAAGGTTAAAGTGCTGAACGACGTGTGCAAATCATCATATTTTATGATCAAAACCACTGTTCCTTTCGAGAAACGTTAGAAAAGATGACTTAAGTATCGAGGCTCATTTTTGGATTAATGGATATGAGAAAAGGCAAAATTGACAGATTTAAGGCGATTCCAATCCATACGAATTACACCAGCACCAAATGCGTCACGAGAAAGTCACTATTTAGTGTGGATTTCGGTCTGGCGGAATCATCGGTCCTCACTCCTTCCAAAACTAAACTGGCATTGCCATAACCCGTCATCAGCGAGCTAAAGATCAATGCAATGATATGAATACGGATAACATGTAGTTACAACAGGACGGCGTTACATGCCACGATGGGCATTCATTCATTGAGAACAAAATAAAGAAATAACAAGCTGACAACTTAACCCCCCAAAACAACGTTATTAGACGAAATACTTACAATGTTAGTATTTTTATTAATGTACACTAATCTATGAGTGATGTATTTCAAAATAAAACTATCAACGAAGAAATATTACCGAGGCAAAAGCAAAATATATCAATGGGAAGTGACAAGAAAACCCTGCGAAGGATCTGCTTACGTCAAATATCTTAGGCGACGTAACTTAATTAGTATGTCTTTCACTCATCATCAGATGGCGCTGGTTGTCGTAGAATATGGCCACTTTGTATTCTGGAGATGGCGGGATACGTGAGGTGAATGCGCGCGCATGTCCTGTTTAAGGGAACTTAACCTGCACCTATTCAAATAAATTCAACGCAGTGACCTCAAATGTTTGAGATTTTTTCCATTCATGATTTCAGTAGTAACTATTTTTCATCACTAAAAAAACATTTAGGCAACGTTGTAGCATACTTTATTCTTGGAACGAGACGTGATTTAAAATTGGCTACCAAGAAAATTCATATATTCCATGGTTGATGTATTTCAAAACATAAAAGATATCTCTGACAGAAAAAAAAACATTTAAATAACCTAACAAGTTCAAATCGAGTAAATATTTAATATTATTATGTAATAATTATTAGCAAAATTGTGATGTTTCATTTAATGTTTTATATGTATAAAAATTTGATCAGTTTAGAACGAGGTGGCGAATCTCTTTCTGAAGGGGTGCCTAAAATTCTAAAATAATATTGTGTCGACCTTCCGACGAGTGCCGAACAATTTTTGAAAAAGTATTTATTGAATAACTTTAGAGCGATATAATATAATCTCAAATGATCGCCAATAACAGTGTTTCCAACATTATAATATATTTGCGGACGAAAAAATGATGTCCGGATATCTTATCAACGAGTTATCTATTTAAAAAATCTGCTTATTGTTAAGTGCCATCTCTGGCACGCGTGCCCTAGGTTTGCCAACCATGGCATAGAAGGAAAAAGTTCAAAAACAATATAAAAAGCACAGCGTAAACACTATAAAGATCAAATTTAAATTGTTTGAATTTTGTACTTTTCCATGAGTTTTGTCGCTAACGACCCGGGTTTCGCCTTTCGGCATCTTCAGGCATTTCAAGTGCACGGATGTACTTGAACTGGCAATTTAACTTAATGATTACTTCTATCTGTGTATATAAACGATACCAACTGTTTACTACGCGTAAAAATTATAGATTAAAATTGCTTTAACGTAACACCACTGACTTGTTATCGTGTTCTTGTAAATTAAACGTGAAGAAAAACAGTATAATGAACGTCAATGTGAATTAAAATGATTAAAAGTAACAATATATGGCAAATGTATTCAGTGTTAAGTGCAGTTTGGCTAATGCATGCATCACGCAACCTCCTATGAAAAAGCTTTCTTACCTACGTTCGTTGTTATTCTATCGCACGTTTGATCTCACGGCCGTTTCTGCCTGAAACTCATTGCATAATGCGCATTTTCATTGTTGGATTACACAGAATTTTGAAACCTGTGGGGTATATTAACTAGTCAACAGTGAAATGATTGGACGTGGAGGTTTAGTTGTTGCGTTCTTCCAACTAAAAGAGATTGAATGGCATGCTGAACCGTTAAAGTCATCGTCAAACAGCGGGAGTTAATAATGGCAGAAATACCAAGGCTGTGAAGTCGTTAAAGAATAGTACCACTCCGACTCTAGCATTTACCAAAAGCACGACTCTGACTCTGATTCCCACTCAAACATTGACCAAAAACACGACTCCGACTTTTAGTAAAAAAATAATTTTAGGTTTAATTTCGACACGCTTTTTTCCTAGCTTTCCTATCTATATGTATTCAATTAAATATTAACCAACCAATCTGGCCAAATTTTAAGAAAAAACAAACTTTTCAAAAATTCCGACTCCTAGTATGACTCCGACTAAAATGCTGCGACTACTCCGACTTCTACTGTGACCAAAAAACCCCGACTCCAACTCCACAGCCCTGGGAAATACTGATCTTTTTCTTAATCTTGTAATTGAATGTTCATTTTTATGTTGATTTGTTCACTATCAATGGTTGATGGATTGGCATTTAATTAAGAACATTTAATTTTTTTGTATTTATTTTTACAATGTATTTGGATCGGGACCGGTTTCGCTCATCGCGAGAATTTTTACCTGATAAACAATTGGTAATAGAAGTATGCAAATAATTCTAGTCCCGCAGGTTTTTCTATGAATTACTCTGTTTTGTTTTATTTCCCATCAGTTGAAAATGCTAGTGATGTAGAGAGTGCACCAGCCCTGATCCATATAAATTTAACGTGAAATAAATACAAAAATGTCTTAATATTTTTTAATTGAATTTTGATAACATCGTATTTGATAAAATTGATACACAATTAACCATCTGCTATATTATTTGGTGAGTCAGGCCCGGATGGGTCACTTAAAAGGTTTTTTTTCTTCAATACTTATCTCATCTCGACAAAAATACATTTTTTTTAAATATTGTATATTGGCTGAATAAGAAGTAATATTAAGGTATTGCGAATATCAGACACATAAGGTAATTGGTTAGAAAAAAATTTAGTCTTACTTCAGAAATAACTTACATATATTTAGAAGCAGGGCGCAGGTGAATTAATTCAATCAAGGATGAGACAGTTGTATTTACCTGAAACAGAGAAAAACAATTCATGAATATACTAAGATAAAAAAACGGTTTGAAAAATATTTGCCTAGTAAAGAATCGGCTTCAACAAAAACAAGATATAAAATCTTCATTTTTGATCATCATACAAAAGAACAAATAACACAAAAACTCTTTTGAAAAAATATCAAATAGCAGAAATCCGATTGTAATAACTTTAATTATTTTTATCTGCTTTAACCTCTTAAATCTCAAATTACTAAAACCTTTTTGTACCATCAAAGGAATTCTTAAAACTTTTTATTTTCTCTGAAAATATTACTTAAGTTATAAAAAGATATTATAAAAATGTAAAATAAATCTTAAAGAAGACATCTTTAAAAAAAATCTTAAATCTTAAAAAATTTACAAGTCTAAAAAAAATTAAAATAGGGAAAAGTTATGCTTTCGAACCCGAAATGTTTATATTTTAATATCTGCGCCGTAAAAATCCAAACCCTGTTTAGTTTTGCGATGCGAAGTTTTGACGTTGAAAAAGTTCGATATGATTTTACGAAAAAGGAGATAGTTATGAAATCTTCGATGTACTTGATAAGTATGTAAAGTTTTCTCACTTTTATAATAAGATTGGAAAAATTTATCAAAATCTCCAAGTTAGATGACCTTTATTTTCAAGGATTTCTGAATATAATTTTCACACCTTTGGTATAAAAACATCCTTCGATCAGTACCATTATAAATAATGTTTATAGTATACATATATTAAATGTTTATCAAAAACACATTTAGTTAATGCAAGTACCTAGTTATTTCCAGTTCCAAACTTGTTCCCAGTATTTATTTATCCAATGAAACCAGTAACCAATGAAAGCAGTAGTTTTGTTCGTGAATTCCTGATAATATGTGATATATCAAAAATGTTTTTGATCAACAAATTAATACTGTATTAACAGATTTAATCAACTCACACTGTTGATTATAAAGGTATTTTTTAATTAAACATACACGATGATAAATTTGGGCCCAGTAAATAGTAACATATTGTTTCGCTGGTGGTTATATGACCATTTGAATAACTCTTACGATTGTAATAAAAGCGATGTTTCGTAAATCTGACAGTTGATGAATCATTCAAGAGGACCGCATAAATTTGAGGAGGTAGCGTAACGTTATTTGTATTCGGCTCGTATCGTCATTCACTATGCAGTTTATATTCCCATCACAAGCATCTCCACTCACACTGTGCCGCCCTGATACATCCAATGAAACAGTGGAGGCGCCGTTGATTAAGCATCCGCTTTGTGAAATTGCCCATAAAGTAATTTTCTTTTTATCTCCGCCTTCCCTTTGCCGCCAAAGCACATATTGACTTTTGGCACACGGCCAATCTAAAGTATCATGCAACTGCAAGCGATTTTGTTAGCTTTCATAAAAGTGTGGATACAGCAGTACACACTTGAAACATTTTCAACATCAGCATAATTTAAAGTACACAATGGAGACGAATATAGTAGAAATAACTCAAATAAGACAAAATGAAGAGTGGGCAGGACGGAATAAAGTTTTAGTTTTATAGCGAATACACACTTGAAATCGACGAAAATGATTTATTTGCATTGATACCATAACCAGTTTTACATCGGTAGAAATCATTCTAAAAGAAATCGGATATAAAGCCCATGCTGAAATATGGAATCTTTCTAATTCAATATATCGTTGTGTGTCCAGAAAATGCAAAATGTATCGTGATAGCCTATTTTGTTGCAGATTAGAATTGCCGTATGCAAGATAACGATTAAACGATTGCAATGTTACTAATAAAAATCTTGAATTGCTTAATGTGGAATGATTATGATTTACGGAGCAATTTTTACTCCGTATTTTCAATAATGCTCCATATTATTGAGTATGCGAGTGACCTTTTTTATAATCAACGACATACATAAGTACTAACTGTCTAACGTTATGTCGGATCAAAATAAATGAATTAGTGATTAGTAGCCACTTGGTTATCGACACGTTGTTGTTGGTTTGCTCAAGATATATCACAGATAAGTGTGTATGAAAAATTCAAATATAATTTGAGTCAGGGATGTGCAGACGTTAAAAAAAACACGACTCCGACTCCAGCATTGACCAAAAACACGACTCCGACTACGACTAAAAAAAGATTAATTTCGTCACGTTTCTTCCTACCTATCCTATTTATGTGTATGTATTAGATTATATATCTATCAACCAATCCGACCAAAAGCCAAATTTTACCTGTTACATGCACATAAAAAGTTCAAGCTTTTAAAAATTTCCGACTCCAAGTACGAATCCGATCAAAACGCCGCGACGACTCCGAACAAAATACCCCGACTCCACAGCCCTGCTTTTAATTATACATAGCTAACAAGTTGGCTACCAAACTATTTTTAAATGAAATGATTTTATTTGGCATATATTGTAAATTGAATTGAACCCACGGTAAGTACGATACTGAATAAAAATCTACTTAAATGCTTTTCTATCAATTTCGTGGATATTTTTATAAAACTTATTCTAGTAAAAAACTAAAATTCAAAAGAAGAAAGCTAAGAAGTAGAGAAGTCTCGAAAACTTTAATCACCATGTTTTGTTAGCAAACCCTTGGGGACTGACAACTCATAACATACGACTTTCGTATAAGCTTTGATTTTTGAAAGCGGCGAGACTTCGGTAAAATATTGGAAATTCATATATTCTAAAGTTAAGTGAACATGACAGCAATACAGAAAATTGAAAGAAATATATATGAGAGGATTTGGAGCGTCATGTCTCCATGTCATTTGATTGCGGAATGCTTTATGTCTTACATGGTATGACATCTCTATTATGGATTGATAATAACAAAGAAGTCATATTGTCAAAAACATTTAGACACTTTGGGAATAACATTTTGACCATACATGCATATGTATATATAAAAAAATGAGAAACATCGAATTTTCAAACGATCAACATACAAAACGGCTATACAAGTGGTTATATGAATACTACGAACAATTTATTTCAAATAATACTTGGGATTAAAGCTATGATTTTAACTGATATCTAGTGTTAATTTTACTATTGATGAACGGGATCTAGTATTTAAACAGGTTTTCAATGCTACTGCTACCGTAATGAATACATTAACGAATTGCTGGAAATTTTCTTTTGTGTGCAGTAAATTATTTTGATTATTGGTTGAAAGAAAATATAATACATGGCATTACAGCTGACGCCAATGCGCCATGCATTTGAAAAATATAATAAGGATAGTATGAAGTTCAGCCGAACACTCCCTTTGGTTGGTAACTCAAATGACCTACGCGACTAACAAATTCTGATGAAAAAAATATTTGGCTTTGGTAACGACCACCCAGCTAAAAACTGGGAGCATGCAAGTCTTGAGGATGTCAGGGTTATCAACTCGGCCCGCAAGAAGAAGAGAGAAGTGTTTCAATATTGAATGTAATCTTCGAGCTACTTTAGAGTGAAATGAAAGTATTCCTAAAACAAACTTGGTTAGATTATAATTTCCTCAAGAAAGTCCTCACTCAAACTGTGACTTGTTGATTTCCATGTGTACTCTAAATAATAGATAACGTAATGGTACAAAAACACAGTTATCCTCAGTGTACGTTAGAATTTTTAAATTACGCTTAAACTAGACAAAAGCTCCCAGCGCATTGCAGATATTTATGTGTGTTATACAATGGGAATATCACGGAAATTGAAGCATCATTCAATAAGCCGTAAAACTAATAGTTGTTAAAGTAGTTTCGAACGATTTAACAGGGCAACAGAAATAGGTGATGTAAAATTGGCAATGTAGGTCAGGTGCGGCCTCATAGTAAGCAAAGCTTTGATCGATAATGGTAAATGTACGTCCGGCATCATAGAAGCGTCGACTAAAGAAACGGTTAGAAAATAAGGTAACGTCCCAGACAGCTTTGTAAATTTCCATTCGTGACGTAAGGTTGTCGCCCACTTCGAAACGACGGCGATTATTCGCAGGATGAAGTTACAATAGAGTAGTCGTGAAGGTTTTTATTGGTATTGTAGAAGGTAAATATCGGTTTATGGTTAGTATAATGTTGAGTAAACCAATTGAGGTAAAATACTTTACGCATACTATTATATATATATCATCGAAACAGTTATTGGTTAAGATGATCTTTATTGATTTATATCATGTTAACATGGAATAGGCACAACAGAAAACGAAAACATACTGTTATGTGTTTAATTTCATATTACTATTAATCAAAAAATTAAGGGCTAGCTCGAGCAACATTTAATTTAATGCGGAAAGTCTGGGACTCACGGTTGTACTCGGTCAGAACCAAGTGCCACTTATTCAACGCATGCATACTGACTGTGCTGCTTTACGATTGCGAGTCATAGCACAACACAAAAGCACAGGGTAACCGTATGCTGTGCTTCGAAAACAGATGCCTGCGGCGAATATTAGGAGTACGGTGGTTTGACTTTGTCAGGAACACGGAGGTAAGAGAGCGGACAAACCAGCCTCTTATTACGTCCAAAATTAAAAGGCGACGATGGACCTGGTTTGGACATGTGCTGCGGATGCCCCAGTGGGGCCTAAATCCTGCCTGCCTCTTCTATCAACCTGATGGATCCCGACGCCGCGGAAGGCCTCTGATGACCATCCATAGGATGTACTCAGGAGAGCTACGGGACGCTGGGATGACCTGGAAAGATGCGAGGAGGCTGGCGGGAGATAGAGAATCTTGGAGGCATCGTGTGGCGGCCATATGCTCCAAATAGGGAGCGAATATGGGAAAAAAATTAATCAAATAGGAGTACGCAAAATATGTGTCTAAAAAATACTACACATATGACGATGTCTATAATAATGTTTGAAACTTGCCGGCTTTTTGAAATGTTTTTTTATAATATATATTTATGGAGAGTAAAATTAAAACACGGAGATACGAAAGCGACCTGACCGAAACTGACCACACGGCGTTGTTTGAAAAATTATTTATTTATTTTCTGATGATGTGTTGATAGTAAAAAAATAGGAGCACAGTGAATATAAAACTAAAACCTGAGTGATAATATTCGTAATGTTATGTTTCGAATATTATACATATTCGTATAAATCTTGTATTCAAACTATTGAGCACTGCGGTCGATATATCAGACAGACATTTGTAAATTGATATCATTTCTTCGCCTTTTGATTGCACGTTCCATTACTCTAACAACACCATTTACTTCAAATAACGTTAATACGGGTGTGTGGTACCTATGAAGTATATTAATTTTGAAGCCTTCCTTAAAGGCGCGAACTTGCGGTGTCCAACGGTAACTCTTGGAGTAACGTCTGGATGAATCGGCAGGCAATCACCCACAGGAGCTCCGCAACATTTGACCCGAGCGAAAGGACTTTCATACGCCAACCTCTCAGTGACCTTTGACCCCCACGAGCCTGAAGGCTGTGACCTACATAGCACCCTGGGCGCCTGGCTGGAGGTCACAGAGAGGCGGGAGCGTGAAAGCCTTGCGCCTGCGTAACTGCCTTATGAAGTACTCGTATCAGCCGAACGATGTTACGGGTCGTTACTATTGACCGAGACAGATGCAACTCTTTCACCTTTACATTTTTGACAGCCGTATTTGATTAACATCATAATAATGCAGTAACAAAATGCATACTGTAGAATTTACGATTTCGACTGACGGTGCGTGATGCAATTATAATATAATTAATTTTTATTTTTTGAGTATTGACGCTTATGACCCGAGTTTCGGCTTTCGGTATCTTTAGGCAAATGTCAAACAATCAAAAAAAAAAAAAGCAATCGAAATAAACCAATTCATAAATAAAACGTCGGATAAAACCCACATGTTAAATAAGTAAGCATCCACATGCTATTTATTAAGCATTCACATGCTATTGGCTAGTATAATTTTTACGATTTCACATTTTAATTGACTAAAAATTGTAATTAACGCATCCAATTCATTGAAACTCAATTGCGATGATAACAATTAAGCTTAGTGAATTAATTGTATTATTATATATAAGCAATATAAAATTATTTACTACACGTCAGTTCAAGTTCATTGGTGCACTTGAAATGCATGAAGATGCTGAAAGGCGAAACCCGAAAGTTCAAAAAATTAAACTTTTGACATGCGTAGAGCTATTTTATTCATCACAAAAACAATAGCATGAAATTCCTTCCTATCGTATAACTTTATTAAAACACATTAACAAATCTATATCGAAGATAACTAATAAGAAACGGGTTCCCAACACATGGGTCGCGGCGGGTTTTCAGTGGGGTCACCAACTTTTAGTCAACTAAAAAAAATATTCACTATAACGCGATTTCGTTGTTTTTTTTTAAATTACCTTATTAAAATGCCTTTTGAATTGCATCGGGGTCGCTGGTCACATGGCTTTTATTAAAAGTGGTCGCCACCCGAAAAAGGTTGGGAACCTTTGTCATAAGAAGTTATTCAAATAAAGATGTGATTTAATTAAATCATTATTTGAAAAAAGATGTAGACTTAAATGATCAATTGGATTTTAAAAATCTACAAATATTTCAAATACACATATAGATCTACACACAGATTCTTTGCTTACGTAGAATACGAATATAAAAATATAAGTAAAAAGTAATCCACGAAAACTACTCGAGAACGCCTCATTTATTTGAAGTGGGTATTCCTTTGGGGTAGCTTGCACCCAGTTGAGGTTAGTTCTTATACGGGCCGTGCATCCGAAGTTGAATGCGGTATTAATGAATTCAAGTCACGCTTTTGAATTCTTTCCTATCCATAAATTGGCAAAGCGTACAAGACTGTGGTTTTTAGTGCATTTGAATGTATCAATGATTTTATATGTATATATTCTGAAATGGAATAAGTAAAAAATATTTTATTTTTATACAAGAATTCAAAGCAAGATTCTTCAACGTGAACTACTTGCATTGGATTTTAAAAACGGGAAGGTCCTTTAAAATGTAACATCATTACTTGACCGCCGCTGGATTCGGAACTAAAATTGTCCCCGTAGAGTAGATATCTTCAAAGCCATTTAAGTTGCAGTGGAGTCGGAGTCGTCGCGGCGTTTAGGCCGCAGTCGTCCGGAGTCGGAAATTTTGAACTTTTTTATTTTTGCATATAACATGTAAAATTTGGCTTTTGGCCGAATAAGGAGGTTGATATTTAATTTGATACATGTATGTAAATAGGAAACGTAGGAAAAAAGAGACGAAATTAAACTTTTTTTAGTCGGAGTCTTGTTTTTGGTCAATATTGGAGTCGGAGTTGGAGTCGTGTTTTTTTAACGACTACACAGCACAGATTTTCATGAAATATATGTATGTATAAAGAGATTGATTTTTTCATTTATATATTACTTATAAAAATGTGTAAGTAAGTAAAATAATTTGGTTGAGTATTGAACATCACTCACGCGATGGTGCCGCCTTTGTTAACGGTCAAGCTCTAAAGGTACATTTATAAATCAGTGCATGTCACCGTGTTACTATGAGTGGCGATATTGAAAACTATCTTGAAATGCCAGTTCAAGATCATTAGCACACATGAAATTTCTGAAGATGCCATAAGATGAAACCCGGGTTGTCAATGACAAAACTCATGAAGAATAACAAAATTTATATAATTCAAATTTCAAAAAGCTTACATAAATATGCAATAACTTTTACCAAGAGCTTTCTATCGGTGCATGAATTGCAATCAAATAAAGTGCATTTGCAATGGATAATAAATCTAAATGATTTATGTTAAGTTTAATATATATCCTTAAAATAACCCATTCATTTTCCATCGTGTGGAACAAATAGTTGTAAAGATAAAATATTAACTCGAAATAATGAGCATTTGCTGGATGAAATCGAGTATCTGGTAATAAATTATTGACGAATATCCATAAATAATATAGCAGTTTTATACTGTCGTTAAATCAGTTGGCATGGGAATTATTTGCACGACTCATTTACTGCCGTTTTAACAGATAAAAGCGGCTATCAAATAAACTTGTAAAGTGACTTTAAGTAGTCAAATAAATTTATATAAGCGCATGCAAACGTCTGCTGTCAAATATGAGAAAATATATTTCAGCATAAAAATACAAAAACAATAGTCGAAGTTTGACGCCTCAGTGGTAGCGTTTAACGCTACTGACGTAACACAGCGAGTGTTTCGGTAGTCTTGCTATCCAGAAAACTGAAACACTCGATACGCTATGCCAGAAGCAGCGCCAAACGCTACCATTGGGTTTTCACACGAAGGAATATAGCACTAAATAACGTGTTTTTTTTTAAATAGTGTTAAGTAGTGATAACCCTTAAAGTAATCACATGGTTTGTTCGCTTAGCCTTTCAGTGGCCCGTGATGTAGGATATACGCACTGGTATTGTTGCATTGATCAGTTGAAGAGCCCTTGTGACTGGTTACTAAAATAACACGACAAACGAGTACTGAAGATAAAAATTGTTTGACTTTGGTAACGACCACGTCGGTAAAAACTGAGAGCATGCAAGTATTTATTCATGAGTATGTCAGGGTTATCATTTTGGCTCCGAAGAAGAAGACATATTTCAATACTGAAACTTCGAGCTTCAAGGGAGAGTGAAACGAAAGCATTCTTAAAAGAGGTTTGTTTAAATTTCAAATATTAATATTCCCCAGATTTACTGTTTTTAGAGTCTTCACAGAAAATAACTTCTTTTGCATTTTTTACAACGGTTGTAAGACGCCATTTCATTATTTTAGAACACATTCTAAATTTGAATATACTCAAATGCATTAAATGACTAAATACAGTATGAAGTATTTTGTAGGGACAAAAATATCATCTCTTGATTTTCAAAACGTTGAACCAGTGGCACTGGAATAAGTTATCACAGTCCTTTCATATGTATGTATGTATGTATCAGTGAGTAGTTCGCGTATCAACACAATAGTGGGAGTTTGAGTCCGCCATTAATCGTGATGTACGTGATGGTTAGTGCAGTAAATTATTTCAAGACAAAATACAACCGCGAATACCAGTAGTAGATATGTATGGACAGGTGTGTTACCTACTACAGACTAATATACATACAACAGTGAGATGTAAGTCCATGGGAAGAGATAAATAATCTTTCTAATAGGTATTTATTGAAAATAAAAGATTATTCGATAGCTAATAAACTATAATATATTGACGACGTTAAACATTTCTTATTGTAATGTATAACTATATTCTTATTACAAAGACTTAACTCATAGATAATTCACCCGAGCTTTACGATGACGTATCATGATACTACCCCTGAAAAGCTTTCTTTATACTGCCTAGGACCATGTCTGAACTCCCAAGTTAACTTCTGTCTAACTGTTGAATAACTAGCAAGTTTCCAATATTTATTTTATTTAATTAACTAAATATAGACTCGGTTGATTCGAGGGTTAATAGTTACGTTTGATTTTGTGTATGTCTAAGAAATAGAGATTAAAACCTATACTATTGTTTTTGGTATATATGTATAATCTGAAGACGATTACCAATGAACGGAAGCATAATATAATTTCGATATTACATTAAATCTAAATAAATAAATATTTATTTTGTTCACAATGTTATTATATTAGATTATAATAAGTATACATTAATTCACTCGCAAATGTCCGGAGTAATATTCAAATAAAAACGGCGACATTTAAAAGTAATTAAAGAGAATTAGCATCTTAAGAATTGAATTAATAGTACTTTAAGTGTTTTTTAAGACACGCTATATGATGTTGATAGATTGTTCATTACGGGAAACTTAATGAAATCGGGGAGTAATAAAATTACAGAATTAATACTAGACAGTTAAAGCTTTTTATATTCAACATTTAGTTGTGTTGCTAGTTTGTAGACAATACAGTAACGTTTCTACTATTAAGGAATTTTATATCGATTTAAAGTATTTTTAATAATTATTATGATATTATATACAAACAAAGATTTAATTGTTATGAGGGATACTTCTTAGTAAAGAATAGCGCGAAGCATTTTTGATTTTGAGAGACATTAATTTACCGTATCTGGAAGGAGATATATATTAATTTCATTAGTTTGAAAGTAAAAATTTGTAGTCTTGAAAATGGTTTGAATTTTTTTATTAGCACTGTTTCATTGTTTAAAGCTGCGACAATTTCAGGCTTAAAAGAGGTTTTGCATCATCTTTAAAACATTTCATAGGCCTGAATTCCTAGCTGATTTTTGGTACATATAATAAAGATGAATGAAAAGTTATCACACATGTTGAGGAAATAAAAATATCAGATGAATTAAAATATTCAGTCGACGTAGACTAAGTACACCGATGATGACGGCATTTTACCATGTCCGCTCCCATATATGCTTCGGGCATATATACCCCTCACGGTGGTTAACTCAACACGTTTTTTCTACGAGAACTGCTTGTTATTCGGTAGCTCAAAAACTGTTTTTACTTGCTCTTGTTACGCGTCGCTTTTTGGGATCGGAAGTGTCTTCAAACAGAATCGCGACGTTGACTACTGCATCACGGACCAGGCTAAATATTTCGATTTTTAGTCATATGTATTGGCTATATCTACATAGCTCGTGATATCATACATGAATGTCACAGCATGCAATCACTTAATAAATTGCATTCCAATACAATAAGTGTCAGAAAAATTTGTGGTGAAAATAGAATAAAATATGCAGCCGAAAGCGCAAAAATATGTCAAACTTTCAACACGGCATCTGTCGTCGTTTGACTAATCGCATGCAAGAAAATGTCCCCTGCACATTAAGAAGATAATTGCAATTTTATGGGTGCTTAAATCATTGCTAGCGGACGCCTCGACCCCTTTGATCGCTAGGTAAAATATGCAAGTGTGCCAAAGTTATTTCTGTTGGGTGCGAACGTTTATTTCGTGTTTTGGTAATGAAACGATTGGTGGCTTGAATAAGACTTATTATTAATGAATTGAATTAAATTGATCAGTAATTATGAGGGACCAATAATATCTTTTATACTCCATAGGACATGTCAAGATTGGTGGACTTCTACCAATTTGCGTAACTTCAATTCTACATTTGATACAATTAATATTTTGTTTCGTTATAAGCTTACTTAAGGTCAGAGGCTTCCAAACCGAGAGTCGCAAACGTGCCCTTAAAACATTTTTTTTTAATGAAATAAAATTTGGGGAGGCACAAAAATTTTGAAGGTAGACGTAGAAGCTTAAAGTTTTGAAACCACTGTTTCAGGAAGAACATAATATTCTGTATGAAATGATTACTAAAATTCAAATCCATTACATCTAATTTAATATAAGAAATATCAATCGAAGGTAAAAATTCTTGACCCGTATGAATCCAGCGCGACAGAATGTTATCCATGATTGCGCTTGATGTTCGTTTGTATACAAAAACATGGTGATATATTTTTTGCATTCCGCCTCCGATCGGCGCTGAGTGTCGCATATTAAAAAAAATCAAATTAATTTTCATCAGTTTAATTATGTGTTTACATTACAATCAAATTTGGCGCGAAAATATGGCGCCAGTAAATATAATGATCAGATGAAAGTGAAATAATAGCGGAATTTTTTTCTGTTCCACAACTGAATACAAGAGCGAGGGGGGTGTGAGGAAGGGGGGGGGCTTGGTGGTCCCAATAATCCCTGCAATAAATAAGTCTGCCGGTGACAATCTCACTTTTCACGCTACTTCATAGATCAATTCACAAACAGAGAAGGATTGCAAGCAAATTGAATAATCGATCGACTCAACAGTTTTCGAAAAAAAACTATAAGTTGAAAATGTTCGCGTTGTGTTTATGTTAATTAAATTGTTATGGTGTTTTTATTTAAGGAAAAGACGAATGCTATCACTAGTATACTAGTGAAATATTGATTTTTATATACATACATGTATATAAAAATCAATATTTGTTTGTTTCTTTGTTCGCACCTTATGCGCTACCATACCGTTCATCGCAATGAAACTTTGACAAACCTATTGCTAGCACTATCGCGAATGTTAATAGCATAGTAAAAGTAACTTACAGTATGTCTTTTGTATAAAAATCAATGTTTTTTTCATATTTTATGCGCTGACATACCGTTCATTTTGACAACTTATTGTTGCACTTGCGCATAGGTTGTAGGCACAGTACAATTAACTTTCAGAAGGTGGTGCGTGTGTCGTACGATAGACAATCGGCAAAAGACAAACAGAAAATGTTAAACGGCTTATGGCATAGATGCCAATCAATGATAGTCAAATTTAATCGAAATTATTTATCTAAAATATTGTGCATCCGAAAGCACTTCAATAACACTTTCTTTCTTTGAGTGTGCATTGCAACGCTTGCTGGGTACCGGCTAGTAATAAATAAAAACTTAAATATCCTGGGAATGGTTGTGTATTTGAGTTAACAAGAGAGTGAAATCCTACTAATCAACCAATAAATGTACGCATTCTAGATGTAGAAATTTTGATGCAATCGAAAATGATAGATATGTAAAAATAGCGTATTTTTCATCGCGTTACGTTCTTTTATAATGTTATTCTAAATATTTTGACTGGCCATGCATCAACACGTTTTTTAAAACGACATTATTCTGAAATATTTTCATTTATTATGTAATAACATAGCTCACCTTTTGAGAATGAGCTATGATTGTATTTTTTGTTTCTTGTCTTTGAAAGTGCGGCGAGATTTCATCGTCGAGAGGGTTGTCCGAAGATTTACAGCAAGACTTAACAAACGGTCTCATAAGGGTGTTTATGAGACAAAAATGCTTTTAGTGGTACACTGAAAATTATTGCATACCAACTGCGCCCCTGTTATATTCTGTCAAAGTATCCATTTAGAAAAAAATTGAGCAAACATAAAATGAACACGTGTCAGAATATAAGTACGGCCTTCCTTCTTCGTTAAAAATTGAAAATTATCACTTGAACAAGTTGAAAAAACCTACGCCGGGAAAATGTCGTTCGATCACGAGGGAATCTGCGAGAAATGCCCAAAAAAACAAGCGCTACGAAAATAAAATTTTCCATAGCTTGTCATTACTTGTACGAGATATTTTGATAAACGACACGCCTTGGGACCTGTGGCCCGGAAATGATAGATCAATCTACTTATTTCGCAAACTTTCGCCAAACAGGGTGTACGATAGAGTTGCTTACAAACTAAGCACAAAAAATACAAGAACTTTACGAACTCGTTCGACAAGTAATCTATAAACTATTTTCAATGTTTTATTATTTTTCCAGCGATGTGAAATAATATTTTAATATGTTATTGGGAATTCAGTAGAAATAAACGATAGTTTATTATCTTTTCAACATTGAACCGACTAGCAGAAACGTCTAAGTACGCAATACGGTGATTAAAACACATCATAAAACGGACTCCGCTTTGATAGTTTAACCTTTCTTACACGTCAAAAATAACTTATATCACATAACATCACTTTGATTTCTGAAAAATGATTGGATATCCCCTTAAAATAAATATTTTTTATATCTATAAATGTAGAAACAAAGAACTTAAATAAAGCAGCAAAATTAATCATTTTTTATTACTGTTTTCCAATAAGCTGAAACAATTTACCTCTTTAAAAAACGTTTATAGTCGTCATACAAAATAAAGTGACTTTTTCAAGGGTTACTGACTAAATTTTTATCTGACAGTTGTCTTATATAAAACACCGAAACCCAAACATGTCAAAAACATAAATATGAAAAGCTCAAGTGGTGCTTTTGACCACTATTTTAAGCGTGGTCGCTTTCTCGTGTTTAGCGACGATTATAAACTTTTTGTGTAATTGAAAGAATCGGTATAAGAATCAGTAAATGAATGATTCAATCATCTAACATTAAGATTTTAATTCAAATATACGTTGCAATATATTATGTTCTTATTTAAATACATTGTACGATATGCTTTTACTGTTTTCCTTAATTCTTGTAATTAGTAACAAAGTAATGTTTAATTGTGGTAGCAAAACAAAGCTTGCTGAGAATATTTATTGCACAAATGGATAATGTTACCAATGAAAATAATTGCAGAATGAATGGAATGGTATAATGAGATTGATAATTATCAGATGAAGTCTAAATGAAGTAAATAGGACAGGTTACATTATTACTTGTTACATTACCACTGCTTACATTATTTCCAATAATAGGTTAAACCGTTCCTTATTGATTGCATCTCTTTAGTTAATATTTTGTAATTGCTAACCACATAAGTAGTATAATTATTTGTTTGCTTTGCTTTGATCCTATAACCACCTCCTCGCTTCCTTTAAAAGGGAAAAATCCCAAACTCCATTTTGTAATTTCATCATTTTAAAATATTAGAATCAACTTGCTTTATTACTTAAGCAAACTTTGCGATAGTAAGCCCGAAGATGCCTCTGAAAGAGGCGAAACACGTGTCAAAATTAGTAACATTATACGTCGAATAATAAGTTATTTTAAATTGTACATATTTTATATGATTCATTATTGAATAGTAGTAAACAATCGTTTTATATACATATTGAGATTTTTTATAAAGATGGTCGTATTTGAGTAGACGTCAACACGAAATAAACATTTTGCATTCAAGTAAGTTCAGTGGCCTTTCAAAGAGTTTAATTATACGGTGGTAAAAGTAGATATTAAGCTTAGCGGTAATAATCCATCAAATACCCTGTGGCGCCTCAGTATTTTGTGAGCAAAGTTGGTGCTAATTTCACCAATTATCGTAGGTTTAAAGTTGGGAGAAAATTTTCTCGTACGAAGTTGTGCCATTCAATGAGCCCTATCGAAGTTTCGAATCGCCGATTCAAGATCGCGTTAATAAACTAGATTAATCGTTTGATGGCTTTTATGACGCCATTAATAAAGATGCGTCCAATAAACTCGCTTCCATTATCAGATAAATCGTAATAGTATAATAAATACGCAGCCATATTGAGAGCTTCGTTTCAACTTTTTTTTAGAGCGCATTTGTTTAGTTATTGGAAAACTTTGATGAAAAGAAAACTTACTGTCTCAAAATATCCACAAACACTTTTCGTTGTGATGCTGCCATAATAAATTTCATTTTCACCATAAGAAGCAGTTTAACTTTAACACTGTTCATGATGAAATAAAAAGAATACAGGGTGGATTGGGGGCACTGTGCGCCCCACTTTAGCCAGCCAATAGTTTTTGAATGACGTATGGCGTGAGTGCTAGAGACGGTACTGTCAGCTGGCACATAGAAATTAACAGATTTCGTTTTATACTTCATTTTTGAAAACAAATATATTGTTATGGTGGCAACACTGGCAACAATATCAAACAGCAACTTTTTTCAACTCCTATTCTCTCATATCAGACCAATGCTGTTAAATGATATGTTTTTAATTGTAGTTATTTAAATAAATAATCAAAATATGTTTTTAATTGCAATTGTTTAAATAAATAAATGTAAAGCAATTAATCGGCACGTAAGGCAGTCGATATATACTAAGTGGGATTTTCTTGCAAGCGCATGTTACATGATTCAACATCACTGACATACAGGAAAACCGTTAAATATTTTACAAATAAGTATTTATAAGGGCAGCCAATACTGATAAAGACCAATATTGCTTTCGCTCACCGCGAGCATTGTCAACTGATAAGGGTAACAGACAGATTTGGAATGAATGAGGATTTAGGATTTATGATGAGCAGTTAATTTTTCCAACTCCATAGAATTATAGATTATTATTATATTCTGATGAAATAAAAAAAACTTACAGTTACCTTTAATAATCCCATAAAAAAGTCATATAATAATAATCACACTGCCCTGTGTTTAGAAATGTTGCCTAGTCGGCGACCGTTGCTTTTATTTTTTAATTAATACAAAATATCATAAAACATTTAAAAAAAAACAAAAGAAATTTTATCATCACAAAGCCACCCCTGTTGGAAAAGAGCTTGCAAGTTACGGGGGGAAAAAACAGTTTCCCGGAGCTAGATTGCGAAGCTCTTCAAATGAGATGCATTGTTATCTAAGTACATACCTGCGGGGTAGGTAAGTATAAAGCGTCATTATGACAATGCCAAAGAATAAAGAATGTATATATGTTACAGTAAAACTGTATTTTCAGTGAAAATATATTCTTCTCCAACTGTCATTGAAATTAAATTTGACCGCCCTATCTGCAGCCCAATGTTTGTCTGTGTTTTACTTTGGTTTTCTTTTGATGAAAGGGACTACTTGCTGATTTTGTTTCATTGAAGCAAATCAAAATTTTAGACTTGGTCCAATAATTTCAACGATCGTGACCAGTGAAATCATGTTGTCATACAAATCTATTACTTGTTACATTTTCACTGAGAATACAGTTTCACTGTAACATATATAAAATAATTGCATTTTTTTATTACGACGTATAATAAACACACCCACCGTTTTCATTGAACAGAAAATTATTTCAATAGTATATAATACAAGCAATATATAAACATTAATTGTTTTCAATGATAATTATTCCTGTCGAAGTTAAGTTCCTAATTGTGGTTTAGAATTTTAGACAAACTAAACAAGGCGTTGTATTTCTCTTTCTATGTAAAAATATTTTTAAATAGTGTCTAAAACTAGTACCATTAATAAATAGTAACTTTCTTGAACATGTTGGGTTTTTCACTTTTAAGGTGTTCACGGTCAATAAATACATGGTGAAATGGCTTTACAATGAAAATAATATCATATTTTTAGTACTAGATCCACAATAATTTATTAGATCGGCACCGGTTTCGCTCATAGCGAGCACTATCAGCTGACGATAATGCACGGTTATTGATAAGTTCATAATGCTCGCTATGAGCGAAACCGATCCTGGTTTAATAAATTTAATGTGGAATAAGTACCAAAAATGTTTTATTATATTTTCTGATTTTAATTGAAAACATAGTTTTGAATCGCTTATTATTCGCGGTTTATTGACTACCGAAAAGAAACAGATTATATTAATCTTTGTTTAAGTGTGGCTATGTTTATAATGAAAATACATCATCCCTGGGTTTATTGAATGAATCTTTTTTTACCGAATAAAAGCACTCCATTTCATATTAACTACAAGAAATCAATACAATTGAAGCATTTCGATAAACAGTTGAAACAAATTTAAGTTTAAATATTCAAAATACTTACAATTGTTTCGAACAATTTGAAATACGCGGTAACGCCTTGTTTATTGAATTAAAAATAATATCCAATACATCAGCCAAAGTTCAGGTTAAATAATTTGAATAATCTAATCACAAATTCATAGAAAACGCTTTCACATATTTTTTGTAATTATTTGTAGCTTAAAATATATCCATTCTGTTTTCCATACAGTGTTCAGTGAAAACACTCTTTTTTTTCTTCGGTGTTTATTTCGCCCTGTTACATTTACGTGTCTTATCTACGTCAGGTGGCAACCATATCGGTGCACATAATGCACATGAACTCTATCCTATTCTTATATGACCTCATGGTATAACGACATTGTATGTATGGATTGAAAGAATATTGACTGCAGTAAATATGAAGGAATTTGGTTCGGGAAAATATTCCTTTATTTAGATTAAAATTGAAAAAGAGGAAAGGAGGGTTTGTATATAATTATCGGGATTTTTGAATCGCAAATACTAATTCCCAGATAAAAGCATACATAGGAATATCGATAAATAAATCTAGGGTTTTATCAGACCTATTATTTAATTATAATTTTATTTTTGTAAACGATACAAAATGCGTGTCAGTTTAAGGAAATCCGTGCACTTAAAATGCTTAAAGACGCCGAAAAGCGAAACCCGGCTCGTTAGCGACAAAACTCATGGAAAAGTATCAAATTCAAACGATTCAATTTTTATATTGAAATTTCATCAAGCATTTTCCTGCGATTTTAACCTTTTGTACTCTGAATTTAAAAAATGTTCAATTCAAAATGGGTTGGTTAAATGAGTGATAGTCTTCAATAGGGTTGGGTGAAAAATGTGATCAATTTATACTACAAAAGTATTTTTTAATTAATGAGACATCTGTCAGTAAACTTATACCTGCGCTGGGTCAAACTCCCTGGCCCACAGAGCTGCCTAACAAAATCTTTCCGGCCTGATCCGTGGCCCACGGAGTAGTAAGAGTTAAATATAACAATCATCATATAAATGTTTATCTTTGATAACTTCCAAGTCATAATGGGACAGAATTGTCAATTGAGATTCTAGAAGTGGCAATCGCAAATAGTGGAAGCAGTGCAAATCTCAAAAATTTGCAAGGCATTATCTCTGCACCAGGGCACATTTACAATGGCCTGATCATGACCTAGCTCTCTACTAAAAGATATTGCTCGTGGTGCCTCGTACATGCATAATACACTCAGTGTACCAAAGCTTTACATGCTTCCACGGCTAGTGGCTCCGTACCTATGCACGGTATGCACATAGATGTTTAGCCACGTGAGTCAGTAGGGAAATGGAGTGCACTTGTAATAGGGTGACCATACTAAAAATAAACTAATTATTTGTTACAAAAAATATACAAAATCCATAATACAAAATGTTAAATAATCCGAATTTTCCACAGTAAAATGCATAAAAAAGGTCGTTGGCAAACTGTGTAAGAACTAAAACACGTCACATATCAATTTTACAATGGAGGGCAAAAATAATGAAATCAACTATATCGAAGAATAATAAGATATCCTCTTTTCCACATAAACCTGCAATTTAATGGAAATTCACAGTTCGTTTAGTTATGAAAATGAATTATCAATATTCACATTTAACTGTCACTTTTCTGTGGAAAGGCGTTATATAAAAACACATAAGGTAGTACTTTTCCCACACGCATTCTTATAAAGACCAGGATCGGTTTTAATCACCGCGAACATTGCCAACTGATGCAACCAACGATGAGAGGGACCGGTCCTGATCTTAAAAAATATAAGTGGAAATAATATCATATAATATGTTTTATTTATTTTAGAAATCAAAAAGTCTCGTTGAAATAAACATCTAGAATCTGTATTCTGTTGTATCCGTTTAACATGACAGTAAATATGAAAAACAGTTTAATTATAATTCCTGAATTTGAGAAGTATGGTCACCCGATTACGTACATAGCATTCACGCAAAAGTATGCATGTACTAATACTAAGGAAGGTAGGCATTGCATGCGAAACTGTGCAGTATGCGGCGCGGTGGGTTTTGTATACCGTTAATGCGGAAAAAAACGTTTAATAAATACAGGGATCGTTTTCAAAGATGAATAAAAGGGAAATGTAAATTAAATATGCATTTAGAGCCTATAACATATAACACGTCTCAATGCACTGATCAAATAAGCTGCAATGAGAATATTCTTGACCAACAGACAATTTGTGTATATTACGAGCAGTGCTTAACTGCATTTAAGCCCTCAGTGACTTACATCAATATCGTATCTAAGGTATAAAAATCAATGTTTGTTTATTTTTTCATATTTTATGCGTTACCATACCGTTCATCCGATTGCGATAAAACTTTGTCAACTTATTGCTTGCACTTTCGCGAAGGTTATAGGCATAGTACAGTAAATATCAGTAGGTGGCGCGTGTGTCAAACGTCAAACGACAAATGTCATCGATACCGATCAATGTTAGTGAAATTAAATCGAAATTATGTATCTAAAATATTGTGCATCTGAAAGCACTTTAATAAGCCCAAACACTTTCTATCTTTGAGTGGCATTGCAACGCTTGCTGGGGACCAGCTGGTAAGTTATAAAAAGAAGCCAATTGATTTTACAGTCGCCTTCAATAACGCAATAACGAGAATCACAAACCAATAAATAATAATTAAACCAATCTTTGTTTTAGTCCGTTAAAAAGCTGTGCGGGATTAACCTCTTTACCGCTTTAACAATTGTGATACAAATTGTACAAAAAAAACAGAAATATTATAAAAAATCAACGGGGCAGTAACAGCATTTCCAAGCAAGAATGCAATATCTGACTGATACTATCTGATGTGTAAATGAAAAGTTCTTTGTAAACAAGCAGTAGGTAGTTGTAATGACTGCCTCTTTGCTAAGAATACTGAAGAGTTTTTTGTATCCATTTTTACACTATCGAGTATTATAGTTATTATATTATTAAGAAAACTTTGAAGAGTTCGTGCCTTTTTCTGAGATATTCTTATACTTTTAGCAGATGCCCATTATTTCACAAAGGATTTTAAAAGATGTTCAGTTATTATACTGTTTAATAGTAAGCACCATTCATAACTATGAATTACTAGCAGTGTACTAGTAATTCATATACGAGTGAAAATTCGGTTTATTTGCACTAGAGGATGTCAAGCATCCGCAACAATGAAACTTTATATAAATCAAATTGGTCATAGGATTTTGATAATGTTTTGTAATTAATATCTGGCATTGAATTCGATCAAGGACGCCACTGTGACTACACGACGATATTAAGCCATGTTCTCATAAACCTACGGCTACTAATGCATTACAACAATTGCAGGCCGGACCATGCACATTGTAATATGCATGCGAGTATGCAGGTCGCACAGAATGCAACGCACCACAATAACGTGTACAAAACCCATTATATTTACAGCATTTGATATATGCGCACATTAAAGATCAATATTCGAACCAATCGTCTGACCGCGGACGAATGAAGCATGTTGCTATATATACACATATCGACACCTTACTTTGATAAAGTTCTAACTGCTCTTGACATTGTTTTGAGATATGAGCGTTTGAAGTTTCGATTGATTCAAATTCACTTTTAACAATGAGCAAGTAAAAATGATTCAAATAACTTATGTTAAAGATCTAATGATGGAAATAATGACGACAATCTTAGAACTTTGTCAAATAAATTTAGTAAAAAAAGTGTGCAGATGCATTTCAACTCTCGAATTCTGGTAATTATTCTGAAATTAATATATATGATAGAATGCAGTAAATACAAACTCTTTCGACCAAAGTAAAATTTTAGGCAAAAATGACAATTATAACCTTTTCAAAGTAAGGTAAAGATATTTTAAAGATATTGATTTGTAGATTATTTTATACGAATTGAGTTTTAAAATACCAGTATTTTCTTACTCCTATTATTATAAAATAATATACAGCACGCGCATTATGGTATGGAGTATTTTTAATATTGCGAGAAAGATGTTGACGTCATTGCATCAAGGCTGCATCGGAGAATTTTTCAAAACACGCATTCATCACTTGATTCGAGCGTCACTGCACTTTTACTAGGCTGGCCTAGTAAGAGTGGGCGCCGCGACGCTCGGCATCGGATCGATAACTCGACGCCGAGATGGCACAAAAGCCAGGCCAACGCAGTAAGCTTCGACTTTCAATAAATGACATACCTTATAACGCGCCAAATAAAAGCTTAGAGTTAAAGTTAGAAACAAACGGAGGTAACTATATTCTCTACGATAATCGACTGTAGGATTAAGACTACTAAATGTAGACTTTTCGATGGATTCGGCGATAACTGTGTGGAATTATTCCACGTATTGTATTACTAATTGTGACACGTGTATCGCCTCTCTTAGAGGCATCTTCGGACTTACTATCGCAAAGTTTGCTTAAGTAATAAAGCAAGATTGATTCTAATATTTTAAAATAAAATTACAAAATGGAGTTTGGGATTTTTCCTTTTAAAGGGAAGTAAGGAGGGACGTTATAGAATCAAAACAAAGCAAACAAATAATTTTACTACAAATGACGTTAGAATTACAAAATATTAACTAATGAGATGCAATCAATCAGGTAGGATTAAACCCATCATTGTAAATAATGTGAGCAGTGGCGAGTAACATGTCCCTATTTAGGATATTAGTTAATAATACTTCTTTCTTTTATTACTTTTATTTATTTCTAAAAATTCAAAACTATTAAATTTTAGACTCTTTTTTTATTTATTCGGTGGAGTATTTCTACATTACTACTCTGATTAAAATTATGATCGTTTTCTACTATCATATGTTATGCGAGATGTTTAATAATTCCACCAAAACAGTCTAATGCAATAAAAATTAAATAAGTATCTAAAAATGTAATGCATTCTAGAATTAACTGACGGGTTCGATAATTTTGAGTTTAATTAACTATGCAGTTAAATAGTTACAATTCAATAAAACTATACGATATCAAATGTACCCAATTGACGAATGGATGAATTGTTTATCAATGTAAAAACATACAAATAATTAGTTCAGAGGTCATCATATCTGTATAACATTACAAAAATACACCATCATTGCTGAGACTCTTACATAGGGCTGTTTTGTTTAAAGTATAATTTAAATAATATAAATACAAATGTTGAGATCGTGAAATTGTGTTAAATATTCTATTATGTTTTCTATAAAATAACTATACAAATCAATATTGAATTTGTATGAATTTCCTTCATGATGGATAGTTGAGGACGTTTTCAAACATAGTCTTGAAATAATCTAATGAAATGAAACGATAAGGAAGGTAAAGCGTATTTATAAGTGAACTAATGCACTGTTTCACGCCGTCTATTTCGAAACTGAGTAAATATTTTCTCTTTCTTTTTAATAGTTCGAGTTATTGACCTGCGTAGGTATTGTCAAATGAGAACTTTAAACCCGTTTTGTTATTAAAATTTACATTAGTTAACGGTCGATACAATAAACGAGTCTTGTAAGCCAGTAGCGGGGAGAAATATGTAAAATAATTAATAAGCGCTATTGAATATGTGTTATAAAATTCACTCTTTACAAATTAAAATTCGATGAAATGAAAAATCTTATTTCGTATGCAAATAAATGATCAGAGAACTGATGCGCCAGCTTACACGTCGCGAACTAATGAGCGCGGATAAGCGATATTATAATGAAATGCGGGAACCCTGATTTGGCTTCAATAGAAATCCCTTTATACCAGCGATATTTTCGATAATCGATGAATTTAATATATAGAAGCTTATCCAGATATGGTATTGCAAGAATTTATATTGAAAAAAAAATATATTTCATCAAGAGAATCGCTCCAAAATGGTGGCGCGCATATCATACGCCATGGGGGTGTAAATATATAACGATTAGCGTGTACGAGTCTCGTCTCGGGAATGGTTAATAAAGCTTTTCAATGAGGTAGCAAATTGAATTATTATAAACTTAAACTCTCACATAGAATTATTCTATGCTATGAAATCAATAAAACTTATATGGACCATAAGAATGTTAGTGGCGTTAAAAGGATTTTGTTGAAATGATTTAAGCAGGGCTGTGGAGGCTGTGGAGTAAAAAAAAGTTCGACTCCGACTCCAGCATTTACCAAAACCACGACTCCGACTTCAACATTGACCACAAACACGACTCTGACTCCGACTAAAAAACGTTTAATATCGTCACTTTTTTTTCCTAATTTTCCTTTTTATATGTATTCAATTAAATATCAACCTTATCAATTCGGCCAATACCCAAATTTGACATATTATATGCAAAAATAAAAAGTTCAAACTTTTCAAAAGTCCCGACTCTACAGCCCTGGATTTAATTCTTAAAAATATACTTTAAACACATCATGTTGAGGTTTTCTTTTAATTGAAAATACTACGGTTAATTCCGTGTTTCTCTTCGTGGATATAAATTATCCATTTGACATCAAATACAATTTTGTTTTTGCCAATCCCACTAGAGTGAATGCTACCTTTTGTCAATTTGAATTCATTATTCATTGGTTTTATTCATTGATACGTATTTTTTCACGCACCGCTCTGTCATAAATGTGGCATATTAATGTGTTCACTCATTTAATCAGTATGGGGGTCATTGAGATAACCTCTGTTTTGGTATCAACGCCTGATAAAAACTGATAACAGAAAACAACCAACAAATGCAACGCTACATTGACGAATGCGTTTTCGATTCCGTCTGCAATCTGATTTCACTATCAATCGTTATTGTTCACTCGTATTTGCACAAAAAATGCGACTAAGAAATAATGTCTGTTTTCGATGAATTGAAAAAAATCAACGTTAAATGTCAAATGAATGACACGCCAAGTTCTTTTACTGAATGATATTGTTATATTTACACCAAACCTCTATCAAAATATGGAGTTCTCAGACAATCAACGAAATATTTGAGTGTTCTTATAATTTTAAGATAATATTTTTTTAAATCGAGATCAACTCGTGGTGAAAAGACATCGCTAACAAGTACTTAAGATTAAAACAGTCGTCCTTTGATTTTGATATCTGATCGTAAGGGTACAGCCCTTACCACACTAGATAAGAGATGCAGACATTCGACGATTTTTTCACATACGAATGATATCTAGAAGAGTGAATAAGTAAAAATATGTTTCCTATTTGAAATGAAGTGTTGGTAGACGATAAACCCTTTAACAAATTGGATTTTATAGAGACCTTTAACATCACAACTGTGCAATTTTTTACATATCCATTGCATTCACTAGGTATGTTTTACTAAAATGATTTAATCCTGACCCTGGTCGATGGATAGGTCTGTGAAAATGAAAAGGGGTAAGGAATCTAATTTAGAAATGCATTTGGCGGCATCGTCCTGCCGGAAATGGCAAACGTTTCCGGCCTTATTAGAATTCCTCGCAGCATGTAGGGGATGAAGAACAAGGGATGAATATTTATACTATGGTACATCTCATGAAAAAAAGTACAAGGTGTAAATTAAAAAAAAACTCTTTGAGGATGTGATTATTCGTACTATTCGAGTAAATCTCACAATCAATTTGTAGAATATAAAATAAACTCACGTGTGTGTGTGTATTGTAATTATTTTTGTTATTCGAGCAATTATGAAATATAAATAAATATTTTAATCGAATTCATTTATTGAGATCAGGACCGGTGTCGCTCTCTCAATGAATAAAATATGAAATAAGTAATAAAAATTTGCAATTATATTTCATAATAATGCCATTGAAACACAAATTGACATAGAGCACCTTACAAGTTTATCGTTAAATTAGTATTTTATGTTGACGATTCAAAGTGGTTTCAGATAAAAGAGTATCATATATTTTATTTAAAAAAAAAAAAAGAACGAATGTCATTTGTTTTGTGTCAATTTAAGTTGAATTCTTTTTTTGTGCACGAAAAAATACAACAGACAAAATCATCATGGAGCTATTTCTTTATACTCCAATTAATATATTTTTACAAAATAGAATGTTACAGAAGACTTACAGCAAAATTAGTCGGATAAATATTGTGAAACTTAAAACACACAACAAGTAATCCAGCAAAGTACCAGATTATGTTTACAGTTGCCTGTTTTTGAATACATTTCTCAATTACAATTAACATTCATTTATTCAAAGTGAAACTTAATATAAAGCTACTTTTCTTGCGCACAGACCAAAAATCAAATAAATTATTTTTCTGTTGTATACAACTTCAGAGACAATTCAAATTGTATTATGTAGCTAATAAAACCAAAAGAAATATTACAGATATGTTGAGTCACATTGTGATGATAACATACATACGTAATGGATTTGATCATCGAATGAACAGGAAAATGCTTTTCGTTTTGTAAATATTATACATTAAAAGCAAAGAAATATCTACACGAAACAATGAACAAAAATTGAAGTCAGTACTCAGTATGCATTGTATATATAATATTTCTACAATGAAATTAAATCATAGAATTTATAACTAATCTTCACGGATATTTTGTCATGAAAAAGTAGGCACATTTCTAAGCATTTAAATTCTTGATATTAACATCCAGAAAAATCATGTTTATTTCATTCCCTCATATGCAAAGTTGGTGTCTTTTGTCAAATAACGACGACCAGGATAGAATCGATGGAAAATGTGGGCTGAAATTCATTATAAGTTTATTGCCTTAATCATTATCTATAAGTGTTGTTTTTTTTCATTATATTCATTCCACCTAACGGCAGTATGCAATAAAAGAAATCTTAGTCTGGGCCTTATAATTAAAAAATAAAAAGTTATAAACCAAGTTTTGATTGTAATGTGTAACATGTAATAAAAAAATTAAAAAGTAACTGGCCTATCCATATTGGGAATACTATTATTACCTAAAGCTCATTAAATTACGTCATTAAAATAAGATTGTATCTACCATGCGAAATGTATTTTTAATTATTTCGAACTAATCGATTAAAAGTATATTGTCTGATAGTAACGTTTTAAAAATGCAACAAAAAGCTTTGCCAATCAACTGATTTTAATCTACGTAGAGTTTAATGATATATTTATGTATTATATGTATGTACGACACAACGATTTCACAAAGTTAAAGCTCATTCAACTAAACAAAGGTATATCATACCGTTGGCAAACTCGGTTTTGAAAGATTTGGAAAGAGTTGTACGCAGGAGAAATTGATTCTACATAATACATATTACTATAATTTATATATAAACTAAACCATTATCATGTTACATTAAAAGGAATCAATTCCATGTAATTTCTAAGCTGGTGTAGTGCATAAATTATGAAATTATTATTAGGGCCGGAACTCGAAGTGAATATAAAAGACCGATCATGCCACAAATGTTACAATAAAACAAAAACGGTTTTCCACATATATAAAAACCTGTCTAACACTTCGGTTCATTGAGTTTTTACTTATGTGAAATTGAAGAAATCGTTATCAGAGCGCATTGGATTAAAGAGTGAATTATAAAAATGTTTTGCGGTTGCAACAAGGTTACGTTTGTTTACCGTATGTAATCGTATAATGTCGCGTCGCTTAGGTTAGTTCCACTGATAAGGGAAACCGATAAAGCGTATTGAGGGCGACGTGAAACCAATTCGATACAAGCTCAGCGCATTGAACTAGATAAAGATAGCTCCTGACGGGGGCAGGTGAAACACCTTCCTGTGTTCCTATGATATATTTCGAATCAAATATTTGTATGGTTTTATGCAATAGTTATGTTATAATGTAGATTGAAAAGTCATCTCACCGTAATGATTGTGGAAAACTGACAGGCGCCTTTGAGTAGAGTATGATCTGAAAAAAGATAAAAATAGCACATTAATATTATGATAGACGATGTTTTGAAATCGGATAAGATTTGAAAGAATTACTGAATACGGTGTATCAATAATATAAAATTTAAAATAACTTTGATTATTCCACGTATTGTGTAACTAATCATGACACGTGTTTCGCCTCTTTCAGAGGCATCTTCAGACTTACTATCGCAAAGTTTGTTTAAGTAATGACGGTGTATCAATAATTATCGTCATTAATCTTCTGATTTTGAAAGATTAATTTTAGGATTTCTTGTTCATATTAGTTAGTGAGAATTGAAGTGTAATCATTAGGAAATTGAATAAATTTACGATTGTATTGGTCTCTAATATTTAACTAAATGATTAATATCCACTATTTTTTCTACAAATTATTTATAATTAATTAAGTAAACTTCAATTTATTTTGTCACTCAATTAAAAAATGTTAAATTGATCAGCATTCAAATTTTGACCCAAGAAGCGACGCATTAAATTTACGATCAAATATCATATTGTTTTCACAGAGCAAATGATAAATTGTTTTAAATCTACAAAAACCAAGCATCATTTAAATTGTATATTTAACTTCCAAGGGCAAAGCTCATGTATAAATCATACAACCGTTTGGTATACATTTCCATGAACGAAAAATATATATAATATGTACGTAGTTTTAATATAGTTACAACAAAAACAATGTTAAACAGCGCGATGAAATAACTTATAATAAAAAATATAAATAAACCAATAATTCAAAAAAAATGGTAATTTGATTTCCATTTTTTCAATCCAAACACATTCAAATGTTGGTAAACAAATCATTTACTAGGAAGCAATGCCGCTTGTGGCTGTGACATGAGAACGTTGTGTTATTGAAATTTTTTTGTGTCTGGGAGTGTAAATATTATATAATCCTTGTGCTCTGACAGTATTTACAGCGAATGTTATTTACTGACGAACTTTTAATTGATCGGATGAAACTTTATTTTTATTCTTTTTAAGGTGTTCACTGTCAATACTTGGTGAAATGGCTGTATAATAAAAATAATAAAACATTTTTAGTACTTATTCCACATAAAATTTATTGGATCAGGACCGGTTTCGCTCACGACGAGCATTATCAATTGAGAAGAAATACAACGAAACAGTGATATTTATACAAAAGTAAAGCAAGAATTACAAGTTATGACAAACATTGGTAACTAAAACTAAGCAAATAAATTGAAGCAAAATACTATAATTAAAATGTTGATTACCGCTTAAATTTCTTTTCTTTATTTTTTATTTATTTTTATTTTTAAAATTTGCAATTTAGAAATCTAAAATAAGTTATTAATATAAAGATATATCTTTTTTTCAACGATTCAGATCAGTTCAGTTTACCGAATTATTTTAGATTTTTTTTTACGCCTGAGATGTCTCGCAGTATTTCATTGATTTACAGCTGACTAAGCAAACACCCTTTGAATTGGAACATTTTCAACTTTGTAGCGATGGACCGTTGTACAAAATGATAAATAGAATATATATTATCCAGTCAAGGGGGAGTGGGGGTCTGGCCTTCGAAACATTTCGGTCTTGAATTCATTTATTCGGCCTTAAAGCCGCGGCTTTACACGAAATCTGGCGACAAGGATGAACGCTTCGGTAAATAACTTATTTGGGAATCGATGTAAAGATTGAGAAATAAAAAACACAGATAACAGAGATTAGATAGAAGGTCAATTTGAGAATATTTATTTAAATAAATAATTCATATGCGTCATCTTGAAACTTGAGACGATTATAAAAAAAAAATCTTCACAAAAAACTGTTCATTTCACAAAATATCAATTATGAAATAAAAGTTTTTAAATTACTCACTTTTGATGCCAATTATGGTTAGTGGAAAGTCTTTATGTATATGTTACAGTGAAACTGTATTCTCAGTGAAAATGTATCAAGTAATAGATTTGTATGACAACATGATTTCACCGGTCACGACATTGAAATTAGTGGCCAAAGTCGAAGATTTGTTGGCCTAAAATTTTGGTTTGCTTCAATGAAACAAAATCAGAAAGTAGTCCTTTTCATAAAACGAGAACCAAAGACAAAACACAGACAAACATAGGGCGGTCAAATTTGATTTCAATGACAGCTTGGAGAAGAATATATTTTCACTGAGAATACAGTTTCACTGTAACATATACAAAAACAAAAGGACCGCTTTCACTCATCACTAGCATTATCAATTGATGATTGATTATCTTCATAAAATATTTTTTTTAAATATAGTGGGTACTGTGGGTAGTTTACATTCTGATTCATGGCGACTTATGATTGTTTTTAAACATTTGAGCATTTGATTGAATTTGGTAATAGTAATGAAGTTTTTATAAAGTAAAACGAAGTGTTGATTGATAAGAAGAAAAGATTTTTAAAAGAGATTTATTATATTTTCCTGTCTCTTTGATAATATTTTAGAGGCTGATGCCATTTCCATGCTGAGTTTCTTTTCTGCATAATAGAAGGGTGTTTATGGCGACTTCACCTTTTATTTTGGCATGTATTTAATGGGTCAGTAACTAATTCAAGTTTTGGTCAGTTGAAAAATAAATGGTCAGTTAAAAATCAAAATGGTCAGTTAATATTATAAACGGTCAGTTGTCATTGTATCAGTGTGAATGTGGTCAGTTATTAAATAAAACGGTCAGTAATATATTTCAATGGTTAGTTATTTATTAAAAATGGTTAGTATTTAAATTAAATAGTCAGCTATTTTTAAAAAATGATAAGTTTTAGTTTGACAGATTGTGAATTTTATTAAATATGGTCGTAATAGGCAAATTTATGACATGTTCTTTTTATTTTAACTGACCATTTAATATTTTTAACTGACCGTTTTAAGTATTTATAACTGACCATTTATCGAATTAGAAACTGACCAAATAATTAGTAGTCTTTTATTTTTATCCTGTAATGTATTGGAAAAAGAAGCGAGAACAAAACATAAAGAAATCTATGTATCGAGAGCGCAAAAATAAAATATCATATTGAAAAATTTTACTACTGAAGTCTTTATAAACCGTTTACTTAAAGAAAACTGTTATTCTGCATATAAATTATGCAACTAAAATTCTTGTAGAAACAAACAAATAGGCTCCTGCACGTCTTGTTATATAAATTACCACCAAGAATTGATAGTTCACTACTTAAAAATATTATACAATAAAAACCGCGTCATATTCCGGCACATTGTGAATACATTTGAAGATTCAATTCAGTATCGCATTTTAAAGATCACCCAAAAACAATTACCATTTCAGAACATAAAACTTTTTATATTTAAGTAGTGTATAATAAATTGTGAATCAATTGTTTATTTTTAAACGTTAATTTACGCAATACAAACAAATCTTTGCTTAAATGTCACTTAATAAAGCTCTTCACGTAAGTTAGCTTTACTTTCAGTTTGCCTTGATTTATTTATTGTTTACGTGACGTAAATAAAACTTCTACGACTGCTACTGGAATAAATGGAAAAAATATTTCATTTGTTTGCTTAATTCCAGATAGACGAATACGATTAAAAATATTATTTGAATAAACTTCTCCGTCATATTTAAAAAAAGCAGCTTGTTTTATTTTTGCCAGTTTTTTTTTAAGTACGTACTCTCCAAAGTATTGGTATAATTTCAGTATACTCAAGATTACAATGTAAATATATTTATGAAAATTGTACTTTGCCCAATAAAGTGACATTAATATAAATCCGATCGTTGTAGCCGAGAGCCATTTTGCGATGGACGATAAGAATGCGCAAGTGGAAATAATATTTTTTTTTCATTACGTGTCAAATAATATATAAATATATCCATATGGGTTATTTAAATATTGAGGGAATCCATCGATACCATGAAAATAATTAATTATGACGGGAAATTTGGATTGCAATACAGATGAAAAACAATAATTTGTTAAATATAAGAGCGTGAGACTTGACAATAAGCGGAACATTTGCAAGAACCAGCGCCTAGTTGAACGTATGCTATAAGGATAGCTGCTCTCATACATTATTGTATGTTTGATCAAAAATCAATCCAATCAACAAAAAATACCGGTAATTCGAGTTTTAAAATCTGATATATCAAAATTGAAAAATCGACCCAAACGCATGGATACAGGGATTTGGTAATAATCCATATGCAATCAGTTTTACATTGTAGAATTTTTCTATGGATGAATGAATATTTTAGAATCACTATTATCACTAACAAGTAGTTTAACGATCACTTTTCAGGTGTCAACGGTTGACAGTGAACTTGGTGATATTAAATTATATTTAAAAATAATAACACATTTTTGGTACTTATTCCTCATTAGATTTATTAGTACCCGAACCGGTTTCATCAATCGCGAGCATAATCAACCGATAAGTTAATGATGTCGCGATGAGCGAAACCGCTCGTGATCCTAATAAATTAAATGTGGTAAATAAGTACAGAACAATTGTGATTTTTATTTTTAATAGCCATTTAAACATTTAATGCCTGCCTTACAGTGCAAGAAGCCTCACTAGATAATTCGTTAATAAATGGCCAACAAGTTTCTCGGGAGCAGAATATGATTATCATTGTGAAGTAATTGAATAAGAAATAGCGATTTTGCTGCGGATTCATACACCATTAACTGCGGCCATTAAATAATTATGGCCCAGTGAGAAAGTAGTGTAAGAAGATACAATATAAAAAATCATGGGAACGGATTTACGGAGCACGATTTGCATTAAGGCCAAGGTCTGTTGCAAACGCTATACGCAAGTAATCTGACTAAGTAAGTTTGTTTTCAGTGTTGCATTGTTTGTGCAAACCATTTATAAAAAGAATAGATACTCTTCATAATACATACGATACATTTATGTATTAAAGAAAACGTGACGTTTGACAAGTGAGATTGTGTTTTAAATACACTCACTTCATACACAAATAATAACAAAACACTTCATTGATTCATATAACATCAATGTTTTACAATTTACAAGATAATTTATAATTAGCTAACAATTTCGATAATAGTAATAATCTTAAATGTTTGTCTGATTTTGTCTTATAGCAAAATACAAAAAAAATATTTTATTTATTTAGTGTATGCTGATTTCTGAATATTTCTGCGGTCATACATAACTATTCTAATATTATGTATACAGTTGGATAAGGATAATGTAATAGGTTAAAATAAATAAAATAATACAAGCACGTTTATTTATACAAGAATAATTAAAAAATTATTAATTAATTAATTGAAAATCAGGAATCGATCAAGACTTACGTCATATGGTGACCATAAATTCTACATTTGAGAAGACAGAAATTTATTTCATTACTAAGTTTTCTAAGATTCAAAAATGTCATTAATTATATAAATTGAAATATACCTTTTGACGACTCGGTGAACAGAAATATAAAACTGCTAAATTTAACAGGGATATCATAACTGCACTGCGAATGCGTTGGAAAATGTATTTGCAAAATTGTATTATTAGTATTGTAAACAATTGACTGCGACAACTAACTATAACTAGGAAAATATAGCTAGCTTACCGTTCATTGGGTTTTCGTAATAAACGTAGGCCCACATTATTATTGGTCCCCTTCTCAAAAAATATTTGTTGACCGGGCGAAGCATAAGTTCCAACCTGTAAATAGCCATCACAAATTATACCATTCAATTGGCTGGGGACCTATAAATTAATGAAGCTTATTGGAGTGTTTAAATAAGTAATAATACATTACGACTGTTGTAAACATAGTCCATCTCTACTTGTCACAATGCCATGAATATAATGGCAGAATGCTCTTACATAAGTGCACGAAAGAGTAGGACAGCATGGATGAATGTTCGAGAACTGCATTTGAATTTCAAATGCACTTCTGATATTACTCAAAGGGAGGGGGCCTGCTTGTTAAGAGAATTGCACACCAACACTTCATTGTTTGTTTTTGTTTATGTAATTATTATAGGCACGTTTAAGTGTATATTAAAAGATGCATGGTAGAGTAGGGTATATATACCTATGTATATCTGATAAATATTTTCAAACTTTTACCGTTGCATTATTGGCTAAGACTACGGATTTAGTTACAACCAGGGCTGTGGAGTCGGAGTCGTCGTAAATTTTGAAAAGTTTGAACTTTTTATTTTTGCATATAGCATGTCAATTTTGGCTATTGGCCGGATTGGTGGGGTTGGTATTTAATTGAATACACATAAATAGGAAAATTAGGCAAAAAAAAGTGACGATATTAAACTTTTTTAGTCGGAGTCGGAGTCATGTTTTTGGTCAATGCTGGAGTCGGAGTCGGAGTCGTGGTTTTGGTAAATACTGGAGTCGGAGTTGGAGTCGAACTTTTTTTCACCCTGGTTACAACAGTAAGTAAAAAGAATGTGCCGTGATTCGTGAAAGAATAATTGAACCCTTGAGCGGCGAAGTGAGCAAAGTCTAAAAATTGTGAAACTTTACTATTGGACGTTCAATCACATTTTTACTTAGTTTTTTGGTGGAACTATCATAAAAGTTTAACAGTACGTGAAAGCTTACTACGTAAATGAACAGAAAAAATGGTGTCAGAAAATTAATGATTGACATAAGGTTATAAAAGCTAACATATCATTTGAGCTCTTGAAAAAGTGAGCCAAGTAGAACAATGATGAAAGTTTTATAACAGCTGAGAGCATTCTTTTATTTTATGAAAAAATATCCTTTCAGTCTGTTCTTAATAATCTAACTTCACTTGCAGAATACTTTAAGACCTAACGAATATGATACTGCATCTAACTCATTTTTTTATGAAATACCGCTATATGAGTGAGTATATTTAGCAGATGGCGGTCCTGATCTCACTACACAAATGTGTTTTGTTTGTTATAGATACATATGTTCCCAAACAAAAATTAACACCTTTCATTATATTAAGTTTATTAGTGATTTAATAAAAAGATTTCCGAACCTTAAACTTACCTCTGATATTCTCGCCTTTTCTCTCAAAGTTAAGTTTAACAATCATATACATACATTATAATACAATACAGCTTGACGCCGATAACCGTGATCTTAGGTTTCTTTCTAAATTGCGATTTCCTGGTCTCAACATATTTGTTTAAACTTTGGTATAAATGACATCGGTGTAATATATTGAGTATCGTGTTTCTTATGTTGTAGTTTCACAATTAAAATATCAGATGTCGAATGAATACCACTCTACCATATTATGCGTTTTTCGAGCTAAACGCGAGCGTAATATGCGTTTGGATTCTCCCAAGTAAATATACACCCAGGTCTACAGATCGTAAATTCAGCAGGGCGCTTTGTCTACATCTCGGTTTTGCATTTCAGTAAGTACACAACACGGGGTCGTAAGCATTCGGCTCGTGAGTTTTAAATTTCGCAAATATTACTTATTAACATTTTCACAAACTAAGATGTGTAGTTAATACTCAAAGCTTCTAATAATTGAAATATCTCTCTAACTGTAAGAAATGCTGGGCTCAGATTTTAGGCATTCCTCCCTCATACATTTACAGATAAGATACTAATATAACAGTAATAATAACTACTTATCGGGCGCAGCGTGGAGATTTTGTGAAATTCCGGAATATATTGACATCAATACTAACAAACGCATGCAAGTGTGTTATAAATATATTCATTGCGATTTGTTTCTACTCTCTGTGGAGAAAAGTAGTCAATCTGCACATTCCATCACATACGAATGTCAACGCAGTAGAAAGAGAGGCTCGTAGGCGTGTTGCGTAATGACAATGACTCGCGCAAACTCACTATATGAAGTGTATTATACGCAGTTCAGCAACTCTTGGGCCTTCGTTTGACTTAGAGTTTTCATTGTCATTCGTTGACGACTTTCAAGTTTATATGGAATTTGTATCACAACTTACTTTTTTCTACGAGAACTGCTTGTTACTCTGCTTAACCTCTCGTTTAATCTGACGAGAGTATGGATAAAACTAATAAGGCTAAGACAAGACTAGTGGTTACGCTCAGCTTATAGGATCGGATGTATGGAAAGAAATTTGTATACAGCTCAAAAACCTATTCCGTCGAACAGCATCAAAAAGTGCTGCTCGTACTGGGAATCCAACCCTGACTTGACATTTTATTATTCTTTAAAATTGTTATTTACCCGCCTTCACTTCTCCTAAAAAAAGTCCTTGAGTGAATTTCTAATAAAAAAATATCGTAAAAACTAATAATTATTGGGGTTTTTTTAGACTCATTGTCGCCTGACGACCGCTGGAATTGTGCATGCGATGTAAACTGCAAGTACCTCCGAAGCGCAGCAGCATAAGTATGCATGCAAAGCATTGCATTGAAATTGCAACACAGTGCAGTGCGTGCTTGGTGGCAGGAGGGGGGCACTAGTGTGTTTCGGATCGTCCATGACCACGCGCAACTTCAGGGCGGTTGAGCCGTCTGGCAGAAGCGAAACGTCAATAGATTCAGTGGCGTTGAGGATAAAGGGAGGGGTGGATAGTCCTAAGGACGCTTCGTGTAATGTGCGAATTTATTTCTGGTTTCAGAATAGGATATTTGAATATGCCCAGTTAATTAAAATAAAGTATTCGGGATAGATATATAAAAATGCAGACTGTTGAGTGACGATTTCATGCCAATGACAATATAACCTTTAAAATAACTTTGATTATTCCACGTATTGTGCTACTAACTGTGACACGTGTTACTTAAGCAAACTTTGCGATAGTAAGTCCGAGGATACCCCTGAAAGAGGCGAAACACGTGTCACAGCTAGTAGCACAATACGTGGAATATTCAAAGTTAATTTTAATTTTATATTAAAATGAACTTCCACAAAGTTACCGTCGAAACCATCGAAAGTACACTATAACCTAGCTTTACAGATAAATTAGTCAAAAGGTGAAAGTTACGCAAATCATTACGATACTTTTATAACTATTGTACTACCTTATATTATTTTCACTTTTAAGGTCTTCACTGTCTTTACTTGGGGTGAAATGGCATTATAATAAAAATATTAAAAAAAACATTATTAGTACTTATTTCAAATTGTATTAAAATCGATACAATACTTTGATAGCTACATTTCATGACAGGTATTTAGTTAGTTTCATATCAACAATGTAATGTTTTAGTATTCTAATCAATTTTTTAACGACTTTATCAATGTTTTAGATGCAATAAATTATTGCAACTTTTATTTCGTTTGCGTACTGCTTCAAAGCAAAATGAAGGAGATGTGCCTCATGAACTTTTAGCAAAAAATCATTGCTGTCTATGACATTTGCAATGTTGGTTTCTTAGTTTTACCCAAGCGATCTTATCGGATTGGGTTCAAGTCCAAGCAAGGTCAATATCAAATTGAGATCATAGTTTATGTAATGACTGGAGTTGATTTAGAATTGCGCATTTAACTCATTTGAATTATCACTTAGAAATATTCGCCACATGTACTTTTATAAGCTGTAATACAAAAGACGGAACCAATCGTACATTTCTACGTAGCATTTCTTTTCATTCGATTTATCGATTCTGTTCGAATACATACGTCTAACATTTCGTTCACACCGATGCGATCCTATAAGCAGGGCGTAGCAGGGTCGACTAGCTAACTACCAGTCTCATCCTTTCTATACCTACTTTTATCGAACTAAAGATAAGTTTAGTAAATTTAACCATTATTCGGAGGCTCTATGTTACTCATTGGGAGCAGAAATAGTTTTTTTTATATATCGACGTTCGAAAGGCAAAGGGACGTAACCCAAAACAAACAAATTTTACAGGAAGCACAAACATTTTTTTTTTAGTGATTTCTCCTCGGTGCAAAATTCACGAGCCCTTCTTTTTTCAAACTTTCAAACTAAGTTAAGATACTAATTCGGCGTTTGTAGCTTAGATACTTTTGAGGGAACGTGTATTAATGTGTTTACACTGTGAATATCACTGAAGAACTGAGGGTTACGTCCCATTTGCCTTTCCACAGTCGATATACATATAAATACATATTTTCATAAACACTTGTCGTTTAAGCACAAAACGTGGAAAACTGTTATTAATGTAATAATAAGGGTGAAAATGTACACGAGTAGTTACTAAGGGTGTACTGCCTCAATCGGTGCATTATATTTTTTTCTGACTATCTCAGCAAAGTCTTAGGAAGACAATGATGTGCACGAGCAGCGCTTGGTTGAAGTGAAGAGTGAAGGGCCCTTGTGAGGCTTCTCCTATGTAGGCTTCCGTCCTGCGGCTTGCCTACGAATTCACGCCATTCATCGCGATATATTATTTAGTACGAGGTGTATATCACTTCTAAGCCATGGTTTACGCCAGGGGTCACCAGACTTTTTGATAAACGGACCGGATTGAAAACTAGGTGGGCCGGATAACAAATAAATTCGTGCTGAATTCCAATAAGAATATTCATTTTTATTTCCTAATATAATTAAATAATGTAAAAAAAAATAATTTCTATTGAAATTTATGGTAGAAAATATTTATTATATTTTTCATTCATATGTTGTATCTTATACTTATAGGTACCAATTGATGAATTGAAATAAATAGTTGTAAATTCACAATCTTATCATGATATTCAAAAAAGAAAATAATCTTATTTTAACAATTTATTTTCAAAAAACGAATTTTTTTGGAAGGCCCGATGAAAATATTTGGCGGGCCGTAGTTTGGCGACCGCTGGTTTACGCTGTACGTTGAAAGCATGAATTTTCAACTATAGCGATAGACTTGAAATCACAAAAAAAAACTGTTACATTCCATTTTTACATCTTTACATTTTTGATTTTGATTTCATTTATAACGTAATATATTTTGCTGATTTTTAAATACAAGCTGTCCGTAAAATACTTCGCTCTCTTCAGGTCGTGATGTCATAGCTTGTAGTTATAACATCCTGTAATGAAAACATTTTAATACTTCCCGTGCTAATTTATATCCTGATAAATTACGACATGCAATCTGTTTAATTAATATTTAAACATATCCCTTCAATTTATTTTAAACACACGTCTTACGCTTTAATGGTGGCAGTTTTAGCAAGTTAATTAAGCTGAAACTGATTTGAGTGACGTGGATGTTTTCAATTCTTAAGACGATCAGGTCAAAAATGGATATTTAAATTTAGAATTCATGCACAATTAAGAGCACACCTGTTTTATATATATGCAATACAACCGTACCTTTATTGGAAAATACCGTGATTTAAATATCTATAAATACCTTTACGAAATCAATTTTATGTAATGACATTTTCAAAAACAAGCTTATACAATCAATCTTAACCTTATTACTTATGCTACTGTGAGATAGTAGGCCCGATGATGTTTCTGAAAGAGGCGGAACACGTTTTATTAATTTTCAATTAATAATAACCTCATTGGTTCACAATAATCGATTCTGATTGAATGGCACACAACTTCGAAGTAATTTAAAAACTACTCCAGTTGCTTCATGTCTATTAATTTTTAGAGAAAATGGCTGGAAAATATAATTGCTATAATAACAAATTATTTGTACTGTCATTAGATAATATTCAACGCGCCAAGAATTTGAAAAAAAATCTGTTGGTTAGATAAATAGAATTTTTTAAATTCTATACCAATTTTATATAACTAGTAAATATCCAAAAAATAATAACTGACGGATAAAAATGTGAATAATTTACTATTACATCAAAGTGGTTAAGTTGTTTTTGATTTATTGATTTCTCCTTTCAGATGTCTGATTACTTTTTTACTTTTTTTTACTTTATAAATTTTTAATTTTTTAATTTTTTTTTAAAAAAAAAATATTTGGCATTACAGCTTGCGCCAATGCGCCAAATATTCTGAATTGTGAAAGTCACACGAGATTAACTCGATGGTAAATAATGTATCAGTTGTGCACAAAATCAACGATAAATAACATAACACCCAGCCCAAGATCTTTTTTTTTTTTCAATTGAAAAAATCTAACCTTGCCGGGGATTGAACCCGGGCCCCCCGATTGCTAGGACAAAGCTCTTGCCACTAGACCACAGGGACCGACTGATGATGGTTTGATGTCGATAAAGCTATCGAATCCAGTATAAATATTGCCTATGTCTAATATGGATATATAACTAATGCATGAATATCGATATGCATAATAAAGCTATGACGAAAAAATTGAAATATTGAATGGTTTTAAAATTATCTTGTTCTATCACTTTTAAGGTGTTTCACTGTCAATACTTGATGGAATGGCATTGTAATAAGAATAATAAAACATTTTTAGTACTTATTCCACATAAAATTTATTGGATCAGGACCGGTTACGCTCGTGTTGAGCATTAAATTAATGCAACGAAACAGAGATATTTATACAAAAGTAAAGCAAGAATTACAAGGTATGACAAACAATTGGTATAACAACTAAGCAAATAAATTGAAGCAAAATGGACTATAATTAAAATGTTGAAACCCTCTTAGCAATGCAAGCTATTACATGAAAATCAATTAAGAATGAATGATCATTAACAAAGTAAAAACCAAAATAAGTGCATTTAATAAATCAACCTTACTGTGTGTTACTGGTAAATTTTATGTGGAATAAGTACTAACAATATTTTACTATCTTGTACTATTTTTGACCACAACGTGAAAATATTGTTTCCATGTCGTTTTCAATGTTTTTATATCTCAAATATAAAACATTTTTTTCGACAAAATTTATCGCATTTACATTTTAAAAGAAGAATGTGTCAAACAATTGAAAGAACTGATGAATATGCCTGTCAACTTTGGTACGACGGATAATTAATGCACATATGAAAATATTTTTGTTTTTGGCTAAAAATTTCCAGGCGATGTACTTACAATTAGGGAACAAAGACCATCAAAATAATGACGGGAGAATTATTTCGCTAAGAGCATCCAACAACTTGGCGTATTAAAAATAATCTGTATTAATGCCCCCCGTCGACGAGCACGGAATCATTAGGAGAGCTCAAACATTTTGGCTAAAATTATTATTTTTAATGTCGCAATGATAAAGCTCTGTCACTTTTTTGACATTTCTCATTTGAACACAAGTTTGACTCAAACAGGGGGGGAGCAGACATGAATATCTTTAATTGTCAATTATTTAAACAAAACCAAATTGAGTGCCATACCCAAATGGCTGCCAAATGGGTTAGTCCATTAATCATAGTTGTGGAACAAGTTCACAAAGAAAACTACTTGTTGTAAACAATTCGAGATGGATTAAATACGAGTCGAAAATATGGCAAATTCAGACTTTCATAAAAAAGGAAATTCAGTCAACCCTGCTATAGCGGAAACTTTTATAGAGCTTTTTGCTATAGCGTATGCGGCGGTTTTTCGTACATAGCACGGGTCGCATGCTTACAAACTTAACACTTAAAAAAATGTTTGATTTGCTTCAAATCACGAAAAACAATTAAAACACCAAACCCCAAATTTTGTATGGGTGCCTAAGTTTCTATAGCGTTTATTTGTTATAGCGTACTCCCTATCCTCGAGATGTTGCATTTTTTAAATTCAGTTATATCCAACTCAACATCTCAATTAAATTTTCTTTTGAAACGTCACCTATATTATTAACATTGGAAAAATCTTTGTCATACAGGATAAGTGACCAATATCAAAAATATATCCCTCGAAGTACTTCAATTATTCAAGCTAAAGCTCTTAGTTTGCATAGAGATTAGAAGATTAGATCACAAGAAGACTTTGACATGGTGTCTCATTCAAGTAACGGCTGGTTTGCCAAATTTATAACGAGGTATTATTTACATAATATTAAATTCACTGGACAGAGATGCTGGGAAAGACTTCAGTTCCTCATTGTACAAAATTATTAAGGATGGAGAATATTCCCCGGGTCAAATATTCAATGCAATATAACTAGTTCGCCAAATGAATTAATTAAACGAAGATGTAAATGAGAACTAGGAACTCTTATCAAATGAATATCAAATCGACGAACACGAGAATGAAATCCAAAATGAAAGTGAAGAAGAAGAACCAGAAAAATCATCAAAAGAGGACAATTATTGTTGTTGTTTTTTTACATCCCTCTACTTTCAAACAATTCAACTTTCGCACACATTTTCAGGAACCAATTATGTGCGAAAGTAGAGGTCCGCATGTATATCATTTTCGGACTCGGTCTCATTTTGGGGACGAATGAAAATTATAAACTCGCTCCTGTCACAGCCGGCCATTACATGCGTCAGATTTTAAGCGCAAACAGACAAAATGGTGATGGCCAAACCGCAAAACATCATAAAAGCGCACTAATTGGCAACGAGTGGGCGGGAAAGCCTGTCACGTGATCGATGAGGCGTGGGCGGCCGAAGGGAATTGATCGGCAGAGGTTTCGCTAATGTGTATAAAGCCCTCCATAACAGAAACGCCATGAATTATTTTATTTGACACATATAGCGTATCAAAATATTCTACAGCCTTCGAAGTGTCAATTTAATAATGATCGATTGAGGTCTGAATGGCAAAAATCACCGATCGAAATGGAAGAACCCTTTTTTACCAATAATACAACAAAATAACAATAAACAAATGTCTACTAAATACTTTAAAATATTATTGATATGGCTACAAATAAACACTAAAACAACAATGGGTAAAATTCTATTTTGTAAGATGTAAACAAAAGCAAAATAATAAATGCTGACTGCTTTTAACTTGAACTCAAGTTAATTTACTTATTAAATTTAAAAAAGCTTTGATTATTTTATTTATTTTATTCCACGTATTGTGTTACTAATAGTATCACGTGTATCACCTCCATCAGAAGCATCTTCAGACTTACTATCGCAAAGTTTGCTGAAGTAATGAAGAAAGATTGATTCTAATATTTTAAAATGATAAATTACAAAATGGAGTTTAGGATTTTTATTTATACGGAAGAGAGGAGTGGATTATAGAATCAAAACGAGCAAATAATGATACTTTTAATGACGGTAACATTTCAAAATTATCAATTGGGAAGGGTTAAACCCATTTTAAATAAACTATTCATGTGTAAGTATTTCTACGTGAATTCTCTTGTTAAAATTATGATAATTTTCTATTAAAAGATTGGCGAATTCGGAATTTTTTTAAACTTTTACATTAAAATGAACTTCCACAAAGTTACCGCCATTCAAACCAAAATATGGATACACCAAAGATTATAGATGGAAAAAAGTTTAAATAAAAATATTATGCATTATGTCCTGCTAAATGAGGTACTGATTAAGGTTGCAATAAAAATTACAGGCAATTTTAATGCAGTTATGAAGCAACAATGAACAAAGGTGGGCGTGACGGGTATCAGATATGACAGAATATAAAATGAACTTGGAAAAATTGGACCGCAGGTTATGTTAGTCATCGAGTCGTGACACGAAAAGGGTGTGACGGGTATCCGATTGCAAAAGAAAACTGAAAATTTATGCGCAAAACAGTGACAGGTGATTCAAAGCAAGAATAAATTATGAGACCATGTAAATTTAATTGATGCGGTATTAGGACAAGACATTTAATGTTTGAACATCAATTGTATGGAAGTATTTTTTTATACATGCAATTTAATTTAACTGAATCAAAATAGTTCGGCCATAAGCTGAAAGAGGGCGTAAATATGACCATAGTTCGCCATGTAAACTTCTCGCTTTAAAACGTTAAAAATAAATAAGCTGAGAATGTTGTATTTATTTTTATTTAAAATACACGTTTCGTACAAATCTGCTTAGATTTATTATACTAATATGAAAATAGAACCTTTTTTTATAATACGTTTCAAAGTGTGGAAAACTGGATTTCGTGGAAATAATTTGATAGCTATACGTTTATAGCAACGTGAAAAACTAACAATATATTTTAGTTCTACAAAAATTGTACAAAAAATAGTTGATAGCTATGTCGGCTTACACCCTCGTTAGAACTTTGACGAACAGAATGAAAATTGCTCGTATACCACCGTGTTATAATAGAGTTCGAACAAGTAAATGCCAAATAAATCAATGTCCTTTAAAATTTTGACTAAAGGTGCTTGATGGAATCTCAATATCAAATTTGAATCGTTTGAATGTCATTCTTTCATTTTAATTTTGAACTGTCAGTCAAGTTCATTCGTGCACTTGAAATGCCTGAAGAAACCGAAAGGCGAAACGCGGGTCGCTAGTGAAAAAAATCATGGAAAAGTTCAATCTTTATACGTTTATATTTTCTTAAAGATTCGTTATTGTGAAATTAAAGCAAAACAAATCATTCACATCTCACAAAATCTTGCAATATTTGCTATTGCTTTGAGGGAAAAGAACTATTTATTTTCAATATACCAAAGATTCAAGAAGTTATCGTTTCATTTGTTATGTGATAATGTAATAAAACCCGTTTTATTTTTAAATTGTATACTTACAATCGACACTGACAAATCATTGGATAAAATAACAGCGGTCATAATATACAACCCTACTCCGAATGCCATTCGTGGATGACATAGGTAGAAGAACAGCATACCTGATGCTGATGAAAAAATCGTGACAGTACAGAAAGAAAACCTTTGTTTTTAATTTAAAATATATACTATTACAGTCAACAGAAGATTGCGAGATATTATTCATCCGAAGTAACTGAATATCAATCACAAGACGGGTAAGGTCTTAACAAATTTACAATAAGATATCGCGAAATAAAGATAACTAAAAAACAGCGCGGTCCCGTAAGCCCACGCTTGCTCAGAGGAAAATATATACGTATTTTATATACATATACAGTGGTACCTCGAGATACGAGTGCCCTAACATACAAGATACAGCCGTCGAGCGACCGAAGTTTTGCTTTGAAATACGAGCAACATTTGAGATACGAGGAATACCCGGGTATCTGTATGCGCTTTGCGTATGTATGTAAGGGGTGCATATGAATGTATTGGTGGCAAATCCGTATATGTATATCTGTGTTGGTATTGGATTCAACTTCGACTGTCAAACGCTATGGACCTACTATAAAAATCATACTTCGCTTCATCTTTTCCGCACAACCGACAAATCCTATACGTAAGATGTAGCTGGCGCTCTACAATTGGGGCTGGAACGGAATGGCATTTCAATTAATTTCAATGGGAAAAATTGCTTTGACATACGAGCAAGGTTAAAGAGCGAATTAAACTCGTATCTCGAGGTACCACAGTATTTATTTAAGTTGCTTACAATATTATCTCTGCACACTACCAACCAATTCAGCATTTGAAGAGAGAATGTAATAACAGTGTATTCTATTATTCTCAGCTAAACGTGATCGCTAGAACTAGACAAAAACAAATAGAGTGATTGCGCTAACCAATGGTGTTAATTAAATTATCTCAGTTTTTCTCGGACTTGTCCTACTGACTGAAGCCGAAAGCCCAAGTAGTATGACTTAGAAAAGCCAGTGTATTCTGAACCGTAAAGCCAGTAAAAGGAAACCCTTTAGGGGAAGTTGATTAAAATTCCGAAAGACGATACACAACACAATATAGGATTGGAAGATTAGTTTTTAGTGTTAGATAAATTAGAATGTTCATCATATTTGATTAAGTAAGATTCCACGTTAACTTTATAAATACGATTCTTCTTTCGCTTTACTCTATCGTTTTCATTGAAAATAGTTTTTGGTTGAAAAACAGTTCATTGAATTTTATTGATCGCTTTTCCTTTGTTTAATTATTGGCTGCGTGTACATATTGGATGATGGAAGACCAACCTTCTGGTAAAATACACCGTTTCATGAAAGCACACACGATATAGCAAAAAGGTATGGATTGCAAATAAAACAGTCGAACATACGTGGATTCAGAATATTAAAAAGAAATGCGAACCTTGTGGTGTTAGATTAAATCTCATGTGAGGAAAAAATTCGCCAATATGTCTCGCAAAATCCGATACGGCGGTCTTGCTTAACTTTTATTTATCAAATGCATTATGGAACATGAAGGGCAAAAAAAACACACTCACTGCAATGATTGCAATCGTTCCCGGGGACAAAAGAACAAACGCCAATTCAGGCGACGATCTTTAGATTTATTTTGTCTCGCCGCCATTTTAAATATATTCAAATGCAACTGTCTGGTGCATTAATAATGCCAATCTTGCACTATTAATGCACAGTGTGACCAAATATGTATACAAACGCAGAAAGGATGCATGCCTAAAAGACGTATAATTTCTGTTGAATCCAGAAATTCATATTAAATATAATCTAATAAATGAAAAACGACAAAAAGATAATTATACATATTCCAAATAATAAAAAATATGTTGTTAAATTAATCTTCAATACTTAACTGAAATTTACTAGCTGAATGCTAGAGCACTATCCATGATATTTAAAAAGAGGTAAAATTATTTTTTTGATTTTATTTTTCAATTTATATTTCAGTTTGTTTAACCATTTAGAAAATATTAAAATATAGATTATTTTTATTAGCTGAGAGTAAACATTTCTGTTAGTAAAAAGTACTGTACATTTTATACAGTAAATTGTTTACATTTTTTAACTCTGGAATATTTTACTTCTAAGTCTGAAGGTGCCTCTTAAAGAGGCGAAACACGTGTCACAAATAGTAGCACAATACGTGGAATAATCAAAGTTATTTTAAATTTTATATTAAAATGAACTTCCACAAAGTTACCGCCGAAACCATCGAAAATAAGAGTAACATTATACGAACATTTGAGATTCCATCTAAAAAAAATAATCTATTAGATGGCTGAATCTTATACATTTAAAACAGTGTTATAATAAAATATCATATTTATTAAAACATTTAATTAAAATTCTTGAAACGGCGAATATATAAATACATCTAGACATTTTGGAATGCTCTTGCATCGCAGTGAATAAATTTAGACTTCGTGGAATGAAAATATTTATGAATATTTGGGGAACAGTCAGTCAGTCTGTGAAAGTTGCTGCGAATGACAAATGACAGGTATAATCAAGTCCATATAACTATGCCAAGTCCAGTAACAGATAAAAATGCATCTGGTCAACTTGCCAAGATATTTCGTTGAAATGCACATAGGATTCATTTACCGCAAAATGCAATGAGAAACCATTCGGTATTTAAATTAGAACGATTGATTGAAAAAATATAATCAATTGAGATCTACACTAAGCACTGCCGTTAAAATTCATTTAAATCTGAATGGCGTAATCACTTATATATTATGTATAAGAAAACGAACAGCGAGCGCCCCATTGCAAAGATTTTTGGTTTAAACCAAGTCGTTGCCAAAAGTTTTAAATACTTTTGTACGTATTTCATACGGGTTATTTTTGAGTCAAAAACAAGTATTTGTTTAACAGGCAGCAAATTTATTCAAATTTCAATACTATAATGTAACCACACAAGCACAGTGTAATGCAATTAAAACACAGAAACACAATGATACAGATTATCCAATACTGTAGTCAGTTAAAACTGGCTCAATTATTTTATTTAAACAAGCCGCCACACACTTATGATCCATTTGCCACTCTATATGGCGATTTCTCAGAAGTTTATCCACTTCGGATTCGGAGCGTTAGTTTAATAGAAAGACGGCCTTTGTTATGGTGAAATGATGCATTGACCCCCCATTTACATTGAAGCAATATCAAAATAAAAATTCACACATCCAAGGAGACGGTGCAAAAATCATAATAATAATCATACGTTTTTCAAACTCCGATGGCACACAGGAGGCGAATTTCTGTAATGAACCAGAGTTGCAACAGCAGATATAAAAAAGCTTTGTTACGTCACGCCAGAATTTACCACGCCACACGCAAAATTTGTCAGAGATGTTTTGCTCATCTCGCATATATTGTTACGTTCCGTAAGGGTATTATTCTTCATAACGCATCTTTTAAAGATAAGAAGGATGGATTTATGGCATATTTATGTTACCGGTTACTTTTCGTTTGCCTATGTTATATTCTAGCACCATATATTTATAGACTAATTAAAAAGTAAATCCTATAGACGTCAGAATATCACGAATAGATTCAAAATGGCGTGCATCCTGATAATTTACTGTTATACAATACTTAAATGTCAATAAATGTCATTGAGCGTCCTATCCTGTAACAGGTACCTAACTTGAACGCTCGGTGTCCATTGTATGGTGCCCCAGTATGACACCGTTTTGCATAAGCCCACGCGAATAAAATGCAAACACAACAAACAAACAAAACAAAAAACGTAACCGCAATAAACAAGCTGGCTTTTTACTCTCTTTTAGATGCCGGCAAAACAGACACTGCATGATATCCAACAAATGATAAAACAAAATATTCGCATATTCTTAAAAATCTAATACACAACCAATTAAACATATAATCCAGGAATTCTTCAGGACAATAAAAAATATATTTCCTAGAACCACCATTATAATTTTTTCTGTCAAATGTTGGTGGAAAGGCATAATATTTCAACAAATAATACTAGCAAGTCGTAAGTGGTTTTTAGCTATATTGTCAAAATATCCCATTTGTTCATGTGGTAAATAACATTGTAAGAATTCATTAAAGATCATATTGTCGTTGCTAACTATGTATGTGAGATTAATTATGCATTCCCGATTATTTTATTAGAAGTCATGAACATTTGTATTATTGACAATTTGATTCCACTTACTATGTTTGGTTATCGGTCAATTCTTCTTACACCAATAATTGTCTATTATACATTGCCCTTTTTAATAATTTGATATAAAAAATTGCATTTCAGTTAAAAATGTATGCTATATGTGTGTGTGAAGTTGTTCAAAATATGCATTTTTTTAATATTCAATTTACCAAAGACGGGTTGGTTCTTTTATAAAGTAATATGATTTATATTATTTGAATCAAAATAAATTCATTTTTAGTAACGTAATTTACTGAAATTAAGGATTTGAAAACGCGGAAAAATATTTAATGCTTTAAAATATATATTTTTCTTCATTTTTATATGAAAGAAAACAGTTGAAGAAGACACCAATTTGGAATGAAAATGAGTATTGCTTTTTTGCCGAGGAAGTGAAATTCGTTTGACATGTAGAATATTTTTTGGAAGTGAGCGATTAATGTGGATTAACAATGTATTCTTATTGGTTCAATAACAGTTCTCATTGCATTTTATGCACCCAGACAAAAACTATTAACATCCCATTCCTATGAAACGGATATTGAATTATCACCCGAAATGCACTTCAAACGGATGCAGACATCCGTTAGACGCAACAAAACGTTGCAAGTTGGCCCGTTGCAACTAAATCAACAATATCAAACTATGATGTGTGCAATGTAAAACAATTACTAACAATCAATTTGAATTTGTCCACTGATAATGCTTCTATATTTGAAACATTTCAAAGTCGCAATGAATACAGCATGATACAGCATGTGTAGGCGTTACTCTGAAGCGTTAAAAAAACTGGAAAATATATCTAATTTAAGCGAAAATAATAAACGACCGAGAGCAATGCAGTTTATTAAAATATAACATTCATTCATCTCAAAAAAGAAGCGCTTTACAAATATATCACTCGAGATGAGTTGATGCAGATGCATAAGTTTTAAAGCACCCATTTATTTGATCGTGATTATTGAAATCAAAGAAAATTTTAAATGAATGCTACACAAATACGTGTTGGGACAGTTGGGTGGTTGATGAAAAGGATGAATCAATTCGTAACATATGTAGATAAAAATGATCACATATTTAAATCATATGTGGTTTTTTGAGTTTTATGTGTGAGGTTGAACTCGTGATGTTGAAGCTGTTTCCAAATTAGATGAACTAATCGCCGTCATCTTTATAGTAAAAAAAATACTGCAATTTGTATCTAGTCACACATGAATTTTCGCGAATGGTGACAAAATAGCTTTTCAGTGTAAACATGCAACATCGAACTCATGCGCGGGATACGAATTGAAAGTATATAATTTTGATAATACTGAACATATTTTGCTGATTTTATTTTCTCTTCTAATGTGTAAACTGTCGATTCAAGGTGGAAAGGCATAATAAATAAAATAAATAAAGCACATTATTACCTTTTTGAGTAACGAATGAAAAACATTTGGAAAATTCTCGCAATGAGTGAAACGGATCCTTGGTGGTTAAAAAATATTTGTGAAAGTAAACTAAATTCTTAAAGTTGTGGAAGTAGGCTACTTGTAGGAAGTGGACAACTTCCATAAATATTTTGTAACGATCATGACCGTTTTCACTTATTGCGAGCATTTTCAACAGATTTTTAGTAGTTACACAAATGACATGTTTTATTTATTTAAATATAATTCCTTTCCACCCAGAATTGACAGTTGAGACCTTAAAAAAGACATAAATAACATCAAACAATGTTCGATAATACTTAAAATTACTCAAAAATTGTAATATATATTTCACCTAAAGCTTGTATTTACAGAGTATTAAACAAGAAGACTACAAAACGTTTGAAGACTCTGAAGTAAAAATGGTAATGTTATTGGGATGATTACAGCATAATGAAATATTTACCTTCCTATAGCATTATGTAGTCATGTCTCGTATGTGTCTACATATAGTCGAAAATAGCTAGACAGAAAGTTAAATTGGTATTCAGGACCACCCTTCATGTGGTGGTAAATGAATCTCGATAAAAAATATATCCATTACAATATCTACTCTGGTGTCAAGGTTAAGTTCAAAGTGTTTTTTCAGTTATAATGCGTAACGTGTTTCACACATGTTAAAATTTTACCGAATAAGATCCAAGGATAATTATTATGTAAAAATAACCTAAGTTCATTAACAGAAAACAACTGCGATAATATTGTACTAAAAAAGTTCGATCTGTGGTGCGGTTGTCAGCGTCGTTGGCTTCCGTGACGGACCTCTCGGGATCGAGTTGGAATATATTCTTTTTAAAGGCATTGGGTGTTAGTGTTGTTAAATATTCCTTCCCACCTATCCAATTACGAAATGCGGTGCGTAGCGAGTGCGATTAGCTTACAACTAGTGTCGTGTCCTAATCCTCGTACCCTTTCAATCTCAATTCTCTTCGAAAATTAGCGGCTGAGCAACTAACGGAGGAACAAGCATTTTCGCAGAAACAAATCCTATTGCGATATGCTCCGTCAGGGGTTCATATGCTCCAAGTTGAGAGCGGACATGGTAAAAAAATACATTATATATGATATTCGGAATGCGAAATTTTTAAACCGTTTTTAACAGTGCTGGTATGTACTCCATTTAATAAAAATAATAACACATTTTTAGTACTTTTTCCACATGAGATTTATTTCATCAGGACCGGTTTCGCTCATGGCGAGCATTATCAACTGATAAGGAATACAATAAAGCAGTGGTATTTATGCAAAAGTTAAGTATGAAAACAAGGTATGACAAACAATTGGTACAACAACTAAGCAAATTACAAGAAAAATACATACCTTCTGGTAATACAAATCTCATGTGGAAAAAGTACTAAAAATGTGTTATTATTTTTATTATAATGCCTTTCCACCAAGTATCAGTGAACACCTTAAAAGTACTCCATTTAATTTAAGTATTGTCTGTCAGTGTCAGTTTAAAAACTTCTATAATATCTTACGAGTCATTATTATTGAATTACAGATGGTAAAGATTTACAAATCATGACAAATTATTGTAATTTACATTACATAATATGGGGTGAGAGCTACTTATCTCATATTAGATTTGAACCTAACAAAAAGAAATACACGAATTAAGTGAATTCTTTTCCCGGTTCGTGTGGATTTAACACATCGCCGGAACTCAATAAATCTCACTTTTAAAAGCGATTCCAAACAGAACAAATAATCAGTTTAATCAGAAACGTAATCCATTAGCTGGCAATTCGCTTTGCTCACAAATCCAATTACCGAAAGCTTCGAAAACAAATTTCGGCGATTTCGAAATGTTTCCTATTTATAAGTTTAACATATTCTATGAGAGTTAGTGTCTAGGATGAAAGTTATAACGGTTAAGTGAGGCGTTTGTTTTTAAATGTTACAAAAGTTCACGTGAAAGAAATAATTAAGAAAAGTGACACTGCTTTTCATCACTATATGTATTCCAAGAAACTATGGAATAATAAAGTGATTAAACTCTATATAAATATTAATTTAATAAGAAGTCGTTTTCTAACAAGATCTCAAAAAAATATTACTTATTTCACACATAAATAAATGCCTTCCTCTCACAATGTGAAGCATTTAGCCTCCTAATATTTTTTTCTACGAGAACTGCCTGCTGTTCAGCCGCAAAACTTCTCTTACGTTCGTTGAATGTAGGGATAATAAAGTTTAGAATAGGACAAGACTAGCTAGGCGATCTCGCTACACTCCGCTTATATAATCAGATGGTTTTTAAGGAAATTTTCACAAACATGAAACATGACTTTAAGCAGAGTCGATGAATCGACTGAAAAAATGCTGCTCGTACTGGGACTTCAACACGTTAGGTCCGTCACGGAAGCCAGTGTCATTGACCACTGCAACACGGACCCGACACATGAAACGTATTTTTAAACATTTATGTAATTATTATAAAACTGAAATAATTAAAAATTTTAGCACATTTTTTAATGCCATCCAAGGAAACTTAAAACAATATTATAATAAAAACTTATTGGTAAAAATATTATTATGGAATGAAAATTAACATTCATAGATTGAAAAAATGGATAAATTGTACTTTTATGCACTAAAAACATTGTATGCGTTATTATATATTTTTTAAATGTTTTTACTAGCAATTGTTTGGAGACCGCTGCTTGGGATGAAAATAAATGCTAAATATCAAGCCGTCAAATACAATTTAAATAAATATATAAACAATCGTATTTCCATCTTGTTAAGTGGCCCTACTTAGACGTGCTGCAATAAAATATTTCCAATAATAATAATGTATTTATGTCTTTGGTTGTTTTCGCAGCGAGATTCTAAACAGCAGACTGCATCGCTGAGACATTATTAAAGAGTTAAACGAAAACGCATCCGATGGTCGTAAAAAAATCTCCTTGCATCTCGCAATGATGCAAAGCAACGTCGCGGTCGCCCTCTCGCGGCGTATTCAATGCAGCGTCTGCTGCAGCGACGCTTAACATTGGGCCAATCGAATGCAAAACAACACTCAAACCACTTTTTGTACGATTTCAAAGTTATGCGGTTTTCTTAATGCATTTTTATTTTTCTTAGATATATCTTTGAGACTATTTCAACGTTCATATTATGAGATACCGTAAATAACAGTGCGTTGTTCACATACAGTATGTGCAAAATTGACAGTTTTTCACCTGTTTATTACAATGTGACTTTGACACGTTCGTCGTTGTACATGTTATGTTCCCATATTTAGTCATAGCTTTGTGTGCGCGATTTTCCGCGGGACGCATATACCGGACAAAAAACGGTTTAGGTGTATTTAGTTAAACCTGTCAACTAATTTTTGAGATTTCTCTATTTGAGGATGAATGGATAGTTTATGGCTTAATGCAACTGATTTTCTCCTCACCCTCAAAAAATTTAATGCTCGAAAAAATGAAGATGACCATATTTTTCTTTCGGCTTATACGAGGCCAGAGTAATAATGTCAAACTTAATGGTCGTGATATTTTTTCTGAGGAATCGTAGGCGTAAATTATTTTTTGATTTAACTGCATAGTTTTAAGATTTGATCTAAATAAAAAAGAAGATACAATATTATTGAGTAAAAATTTGTACAAAATATAAATTTAACAATTAATTCGTTGACTGCTAGGATCTGATATGTTGAGACGCCTGATTGCGGTGTGTTTGAAATTGATATTCAAAAATAAATATAGTTAATAGAGTCAAATATATCCTGGACGAGATTTTGTTTTTCAAATATGTGTGCATTATTTGATCAGATAACCTGCATACGTGTTGCATTTGTACTGACTGGTCGGGTTATGTTCATTATTTCGCCGCCTATGCCTGAAGATACTGAAAGAGAAACCCGGGTTATTTGCGAAGAAATAGAAAATGACTCAATTAAAATAAATTTGACCGCCCTACTTTCAGCTCAATGTTTGTCTGTGTTTTTCTTTGGTTCTCTTTTAATGAAAGGGAATACTTGCTGATTTTGTTTCATTGGAGCAAGCCAAAATTTTAGGCCGGCAAATCATCGACTTGTGAAAATAATTTCAATGATTGTGACCAGTGAAATCATGTTATAATACAAATCTATTGATTGGTACATTTTCACTGAGAATACAGTTTCACTGTAACATATACACGATGCCAGAGGTTGGCCACCCCAGGACGTCTCTATCTAATATCGAGAGTGCAAGCTGCTCGACCTTGGCAGAGCGACCCGGTCACGTGGGAACCCCTCTCCCTCCCGTCCTCCTGACGGTATGCCGTCCCTCCCCGCGCTCCTCACCAAACTGCAGCAGCGCATAGTACCCAGTGGTCTCGTTTCCTCTCGAATACGATGTATGTCGACCTGGGAGCACTGATTTCAGGAGGTGTATGCTATGCCCACCTATTTGAATCTTAACATGCAAGTTGGTTTCAGGCGAACATCGTATCTTCTTCTTCAGCGGACCGATAGAAATAAGTAATACATAATAATATTTAAAATTTGAATTGTGTACTTTTCTATGAGCTTTTCGCCATTCGGCATTTTCAGGTATTTCAAGTGCACGGATGTACTTGAACTGACCATTTGGTCTGTTCAAACTGGTCAGTTCAAGTACATCCGTGCACTTGAAATACCTGAAGATGCCGAAAGGCGAAACCCGTGTCGTTAGCGAAAAAACTCATGGAAAAGTAAAAAATTCAAACAATCCAAATTTGATATTGAACTTCCATCAAGCACCCTCAGTCGAAAATCCTTAATTAATAATATATTGATTGAGTTGGAATATACTTGGTAGAACTCTATTATAATACGGTGAAAAAAATATCGATGTATTTTACTTCTACAGAAATTATTTTAGATATATTTGTTGATAGCTATTTCGGCTTACGCCATCGACAGAACTATGTTTTAAGCCTGTGTTTACTCATCTTTATATACAGTTGTAGACAGGGTACACAATATATCTTCATCTCTCTTCCACCATCCTAGTTTTATATGGTAATAATACGTATTCAAATGTGACAAATTGATTTCAATTATTTTTTATGTAATACATTTATCATTAAGAGGGCAAAAATAAATCGGTAAAATGAAGCATTTTAACCTTTTGAATTCTAGCATGCATCTCCACCGTAGAGACGCATGTTTACGGAGTTAACAGTGCTACAACTATCACGGTCAAGATTTTTTAATCATAATGCAAGGTATGCAAATTTGAATCGTTTGAATTTTGTATTCTTCCAAACGACCTGGGTTTCACCCGGAAATTTTGAAAAGATTGAACTTTTTATTTTTACATATAATATGTCAAATTTGGCTATTGGCAGGATTGGTTGGTTGATATATAATTGAATGCACATAAATATGATAGGTAGAAAAAAAAACGTAGCGAAATTCAACTTTTTTTAGTCGAAGTCGGAGTCGTGTTTTTGGTAAATGCTGGAGTCGGAATCGGTGTCGTAATTTTTTTTTACCGGCTCCACAGTCCTGGTAAATATACATTTGACCTAATAATACGGTGGTTGTTTGAGTTGAGAGAAAAATTCTAAGCTATCTGCAGTTAACAGATAACAATAATTTAGCCTGTCTTTCTGTTATCAGGAGTTACATATTTATCATTTTTTTATTAACTTATCACAATCCAAACAGGTGACATTTTTTCTCAAACAAATGTAATGAAGGTGGGTGACCCACATACAAACGATTCCGTATAAAAAGTGCATTATTCGCTGCAAATGTGTGAGTGACGACAAAATGTAGACAAGCACATTGCACCTATCGACTATTAATACATTTTCGTTATCTTATTTGATTTCCAATTATCGTGCGAAATTATTTGGAAGATCAAACAACTGTGGCAGCCGAGGTGTAAAAGAAGGAAGAAACTCAGCCAAGACTATAACTTTCAAAATTGTTAGGGGTCAAAGATAAGTGGTATCTACATTGGGTGAAAGTATACTAGGCAGTATAATAGCAGTGGACGGATGAGGGCTACACATAATAAAGCGCTATAATGTAGGTATATAAACAAACTTTAAGCTACATTTAATTAAAGCTTTCAAATACAATTTTAATGTGTTAACTGACTATTCTTGTAGGAAAGGCATTATATATTAATAAAATATTCCATTAGATCAAGGCCAGTTTCGCTCAACGCGATCATTATCAAATTTAAAAAAAAACATATATTACTTTATTGATTATACGGCCTATAATAGTATGAGTAAACACCGTTCAGATATAATTAAAGACTGTCTAATGTCCAGAAGTAATAAATATAACCGCTCATGGTAACTGTTAAGCTATTGCGTTTTGAGTTTTCTAGCGATTGGTCAAAATCAATATACGTCTTATGTTTCCTTATTTCAAGCCAATTACAGTTAACTATTTGGTCATTTGTTAAAATTATACTCAACGTCTCTTGCTCTCAAGTAATATCAACTATTAAAAAAAGGCTTGGCGGAGAAGTATGCCGAGGATTGCCAATCGGTTGGGATTGACCGGGATTTGGTACACTACTAATATGATATCATAATATCACGAAGTTTAATACGAAGCTACGCGCGAATGCTGTTACATCCCTGAAAAGAATTGTACTATAACTTTATTGATACTGTGGTACGGTAGCAGGTCTGCGCTTTTATAAGATTTCAGTCTGAAAAATCCAAACGATTGTCTATATTTCACGTGGATACGCGAGAGAGTCTATTCTAAAAATGCAATGAAGGTACCTACTTAAAAGTGGCCGGTACGTCCTCAGTCGTAACAGCCGAGTTCCAAAAAGAGCGCACTAAAAAGAAAATAAAAGTGGTCCCGAATTGAACCGCAAGGGACGCCTAAAGAATGTGACGGCGCAAAAACAGGTTACCGAGTCAACCGAGGAGAGATGCAAGTCAAAATTCGGCTTACACTCTGCAGTCTCGAATCGGGTTAGGAAAGCAATTCCGTTCACTGCGGCTAACTAACTGCTCCCGAAATAAAACAATGCACTGCAGCTGTGCGACATTTTGAAAAATATGCCTGTTAAAATAGTCCTTAATGGATTAAGTATAATAGCTTCAATTAATATATCGGTATTTGTTTATTTTTTCGTCTACCCAAATAAAAGGAATATCTGATATCATGTGGTGTTACCGCATAGAAACATTAACTGATTATCGTACAAAATCTTCCTTTACATTTTGACATTACATACATCGTTTATTCAGCTACTACGAGATAGTTATATGTAAAAAAAAAAAATGAATGCTGGAGCCAGGGCTCAAATGATAGAAATAAATACAAATGCATAGAATCGACGATAATTGGCAAAGTGGCATTATTTTAGGAAAGTTTTTTTGCTAGTATTGCCATATTTATTTTTTAAAGGTTTTTGTATTCAACTTGTCAGTTTAAAATGCTCGCCATGAGCGAAAGCGGTCTTGATTTTTTTCAAAATATAAATGCAAGTGGGTAGTACACAAATGTGTTTTCTTTATTAATAATAATATAATATCTTCTCAAAAAGAATTGACAATTATGAACATAAAAGAGATTGTGGGAGAGCATAAAGGAAAAGAAATTAATCAATAAATTTTACTTCCAAGGTGAAGATGATAATTTACGAATCTACTTCTAATACATCATACAAACAAAAGTATTTCATTTAAAAACAAAAATAGTAGAAAACTAATGGAACTCATTCATTAATTTTACGCTGCTATTAAAGTCAAGTTTTTTCATATAATATACACGCTTTAATGATCATACGATGCATTAAATAAAAATAATATATTATAAAACATTTGTATTATTTCTTATCAGAAATAATACCACTGACCCAATTGCATATGAGTTACAACTTGCAACAATGCTACGACATTTGAGTAATCAAATTATCATGGTCACATGCCAACTTTCCATGTAAACAATAATCTGCAGTGAGCAATTGGATTTCAATTTAATTATCTATGAACAGATTATATATTAAGAGGATGCGGTTTGGCATTGAAGATAAAAACGATCTCTAAACTATCAATTGAATATAATTATCAACTCTACGCTACGGCGTTCTGTCATCAACCCCAACGGCATAAACAGCCTAAGCCACACCGCATTATTACCGCAACCAAGCAGGTGGTGTCAGACAGTGTCATTTTCGATACTCAACGCAACCAAATACAATGAATGCATGTAAAACAACACAGCTGAAATTAAACAATTTTCATCAAATAAACCGGGTCTGTGCAATTGTTAAAAAAATTACGACACCGACTCCGACTTCAACTCCAGCATTTACCAAAAACACGACTCCGCCTCTGACTAAAACAAGTTTATTTCCTATCTTTCCTATTTATGTGTAGTCAGTTATACATATATCAACCGACCAATCCGGCCAATGGCCAAATTTGACATACTAAATGCAAAAATAAAAAGTTCAAATTTTTCAAAATTTCCGACTTCGAGTACGACGACCCCGACTCCACGACCTGAAAGAAATTGATATTTCACAGTCCTTACCAACGGAGAAAACTTCTTCACTTCAATCTAAACTAAACCAACAGCAAGAAAATAACCATATGATGTATTTTTTCATGAATACGCCTCAAAGACAATATGAATACTATCCAATGGTTATCCAGTACGTCGGAATCCCACCGCTCGAAAGGAGAGGCAAGCAGGATTGAGGCTCTCCGAAGGAATCCACAGTACGTAGTCGTTAAAACAGGACAGTCATTATGACTAGCATGTTTATTTCAGACGTTTTTTTTGAAACCATGAACACTGCAATTTACAGCTCTTTAATAGGTTTCACATCAAACAGATGCATTCAAACACAAATCTAGGTATTCAAGACATTGAACTTCGCAACCAAATGCTAGAACATTGGCCACTCGGTTTTAAGCCCGACAGTTTTCGGGTTTTGTAACTCTCTTGCCGTATTCCTCAATTCAATGTGTTCCAACATGTAATATGACTGTTATTGCGTTATGGGAGGCAACTAGTGATAGATACCAGTTAGTGTTAGATACAGTAAACAGTTGAACATAACAGGTTTCTGAACTATTTTTACAGTGTGAATAAATCAATTGTTACCTAAAAAGTATACGTTCGTTAGAAATTTTCTTCCGGCAAATTGCAATAAAATAAACTGAATATAAAACAGCTGTGTCAATTTAATTTGTATAAAATAATTCGATTCGACGTTTGGATAAAGCAATATTGGCGATATTGCCTCGAATGCAACGTTGCAATTTGAATAAATTTATTCGTTTCACGTAAACATAAGCGAATCGCGAATGTTTTGATATCAGTCTATTGACCATCACCGGTTATGACCGCCTGGGTTTGCATTCTGCCGTATGAAGAAGAAGCCTGTTTCGAAATAGGTTTGACCTTTCGCGGGCCATCGTGTTAACGACTTTTGGTGCAATCAGCGCGAACGGCTGACTGTCAATGCTGATTGCTGACATATGCATTTGTTACAATCGCAGCGTGCAGAATGTTTTTATTTCGGCCACCGAGGCGAATGCACACAAACAACATTGAACATACGTTTTTGACGCTTCTTGGTTCAACGGTCTCAATAAATATTCGGTGGAATAATGCAAGAAGACAGCAAAAGAACATTTTTTGAATATTTACAATATATGTAATGAGTTTTTGTATTTTTACGAAACACACAATCAATTCAACACGTACGTCATCAGCGTTCGATGGACGCTTATAAAAATAAAGCTATTTTTTTAATATTCTAGAGAAAAAAAATGCTGCCATTTTCGTAATATTTATCTTGATTTATTATTAATCCATTTCAACTCCCTATGTGGAGCATATGGCTTTTTTATGAAAATATTTGGACATCTTTTTTTCTACGAGAACTAGTCGTTGCTCAGCGCGCAACCTCTTTAAAACTCCTTCCAATTTTGTGGTATTCCACTACCTATGTGGAGCGATGGCGTTATTGTGAAAATATCTGGACATATCTTTTTTCTACGAGAACTTGTCGTTGCTCAGCGGGCAACTTCTTTAATTTTCATAAGAAACGGGATAGAAAGGATAAGGGCTGGAGCAGTTCTAGTCTTAAGATAGTCGCTTTCGTGATGGCCCATTTGTAGGATTGGATGGGTGGGAGGTAATTTTTGGACAACTCAAACAGCCATGCCAGGAATCGATTAATCAACCGAAATATGATCATTATACTGGAACTCGACGTTGACCACTGTACCACGATCCGATTATTTATAACAGTGATGCACAACATTTTTGTGAGAAGGGCCGGATAATCAATTCTCAGATAGTTCGAGGGCCGCATAGGTAAAAGTGTATTAAATTATCGATATGTACTTTTAGTGAATAGAAAATTTTCAATTTTGTTATTTTATATGGTTAAGAACCATCATCCGTAAATAAAAAAATTGGGCCACAGGTTCTGCATCACTGATTTATAGCATGAACAGTGTATTTTAACTTTCCAATCTCTAACTGACTTTCGAGAGTAGTTCGAAGGACATTACAAAGACGCCATATACCTTATATGAGAAGGTGCCAACACAATAAAGATAGAGACTGTAAATATCATAAACATTCATTAGTTTGACAGGTATTTTCATTCGTATACATACATAATCATGACTCCCTTAGGATTGATATTTAAATTAACTAAGGATCCAGGAAGAACGGCTAAGACGATATCATTGCAAGACATAATTCTATTCGATACAATTTCTTAACGTGTATAAAATATATGAAATATAATTAAACATAATCCCAATACAGCGTGCTTGTTAGCAAAATTCTTGTCATGTTATTAAATTTGTCCCCACCCAACGATGTCAGTATCTCAGAAATATTCTGATATTTATCAAATATTAATGGTGGCAAAACTGATACCTATTTCACCGAAGCTTTAATAATATGCTTATATATTTAATACTCTATTAATTAATGTTATACATATACTGTGACAGTATACGACAGTAATTAGCGTTGGTTTCGATAAAAGTGTTAAAAATCCATATTTTGAAATAAAATCACGCAAACATTTTTTACATTTCCATTTTTATATTTAGAAAGATGGAACATTTATAAAAACTGTGATAAAATTATAAACTATATTTCATTGATATACTACACTTAGGCCCAAATACATAATTGGCTATTCTTGTACAGGAACACAAATAATGTATGTATATGAAAAGGTTCTTAAAAGTGTAAGCTATCTAGATATGTATGACACATGGTTTAAATTTAATAACAAATGAAGCAGCAACATTACAGCATTCTTTCGATTTATAAGTTAACCCATTGTTACATAACGGTGTGCACAAATTTGTGCGTAATTAGTATGGTAATTGAAAAGGCCCGTAAACATTGTGTTAAGAATAAGACTGTAAGTGCTAACTTACGGTCTTATCAGTCTACCAGCCAATTTTTTTGCATCAGAAACTTCATATGAGTATTCTTGTGTGATTCGGTTGCGGAGCGGACGGGGTAGAATCCCACTCCTTGCAGTTTCTTTTTTCAATCGATTTATTGATGCCTGTTCGAGAGCATGTGTGTATATGTTGTCTCAAATACCCTCCCACACCCACGATGTTCTCAAAACAGGACGCAACGAGAGCGATTAGCTAATCACTACTTTTATTGTTCTTTATACTTTTACTCTCTTCGAAAAAGAATGGTTGTTCTACTCTCTTCGAAAATACTTCTGAGCAACAAGCTATCCTAAACTTAATAAAAAGTCCAGTTTCTACGCATTAGGAATAGACCAAATTAAAAAAAAGTACTGCCCAAAATAATTTAAATCAACGAAAGCTTCAAAACAAAAAACATTGGTTGATTTCGGGATCAAATTTATGAAATATGCTGTTTCCTACAATATTGCCATTGAACACTTAAATTCTGGAATGATTCCTACAAATTTAATGAGTGCATGCATGCGGGTTGTCATTTTATCGCCTTAGTAATTAAGCAAAGTGTGCGAGGAGCCTTGACACGTCATCACATCATATCCCATCATAGGGGTATTGATGTAAACGTTATACAATAAAGTCACGTCACAAATTGCCGACCTTTTATTTTAAATACCTATTTTTTTACTAAAATGATATTATGATACCGCAATATAATTGTTTGTGGAAGCGTTAAAGATGACTTAACCGCATAGATGAATTATTCACCCCTAGATGAATCATGAATAGTATAATTTTGAAAACTTTTCAGAATACCAATTATGCATTGAATAACTTAACAGGAGTAAATCTTCTTTTTATACGGTAGATGCGATGTACACTCTGACCAAAATTGCTCAGGACTAGTAAGCTACTTTGATTTAAAACAAATTTCAATTTAAAATGTGTTGGTTAAGTGAGTGGTAGTCTTCAATATGGCTGGTTGAAGAACGTGATCAATTTTTAACTACAAAAGTATTTGTTAATTAATGAAAAATCAGGAAACTTAAACCTGCGCTGGGCTAGACTCCCTGGCCCACGGAGCTGCCTAGCAGGACCTTTCCGGCAAGACTCCGTGGCCCGCGGAGTGGTAAGAGTAAATCCTTTTGAAACCGTTGAAACAGAGTTAAAGTACACCCAGAATCGCAATGAACATAGCCTGATAACTGTTTTTGAAACAAGTTAAGTGGTATGAATTTTTTAAAATTTAATTTGAACTCCTAAAAAACGTGCGAATATGTATGGATTTTATTTTTTAAATCATTTTGATACTTGATTTTTTATCCAATGATGTGCATCACGGCCTCTGAATGCATCAAAATGATGTATTGCCTCGTCCATTGATTGATGATGCGTCCATAAATGCATCTCTCTATTTGTGTCCTCGTTGTTCGGTCGGTCATTCGAATGAGTCTAAATACGAACGTATGCAATACAGGAAATTATTTTTAACGCTATGACTAACACTGGATTGCACTTCTGTGACATTGTAGGAGAATCGTTGCAAACGTGCATATTTATGTAAGTCATACAATACTAAAAAAATGTAACTCAAATAAACTATATTTTATTTCGATTGTGGCATCGTTTAAGTTGTCGATGGATTATGCAAATACAAACAAATAATATCATATTGCGAAACTACTCTGTCTAGTCCAAAAAATATTTAAAACTCGATCAGTGTTTCTCAAACTTGTTCGTACAATGACCCCCCTAAATCGCGACCCACAGTTTGGGAAGCACTGAAATATATGACAACAAGAGAATACAAATTCTCATTTCTTTTAAATAATAATCATTGTTTAATTACATATCAGCTTCGGCATCAATCTCGTAGTGCATAGTCCCAAATGTTTGATATAAATTTTAAATCTATCATAATACACATTTTTTAAATATCACAATAGAGGATTTATGAAAAACGTTCAACCTATTAACAAGATGCAATGTGAAAGATTAAGATTTTTCTTTTGACCTGCACACTTTAGTAAAACTAAAGTTTCGTGGGCGTCTTATTTTCAATTTAATTTCATACTATTTAACGTTAATAATGATTATTAAATGCATAAAAAAATCGTTGCACATGCAAATAAAATAAAGAAAATATAATTATAGATAAATCGATAGTAAAACATACATTATAAGAATATCGTGACCATTATAAAAAAATGCAGAGAAGGTAAACAACAGCGGTTAATAAACTTACATAAATCCAAACGTTACCGCCTCAGCACAAATTCGATAATCCAAATGTTTTCAAATGCGAACTTTTCCACATGTTCCACATAAAAACGAAAAAACAAAAACGCAGCGGCCGATCAAAAATTTTAAAAAAATCACCAAAAAATAGGTCGCCAGCTTCTAAATTCAAATTTACGTTTCGCTCACTTGTTACACAATAATTTGTTTACGTGTTTGTTGCGTATATATAAATACAGGTTCACTGCACCAATCGCTAGATGGCGATACAGATAGGCATAGATAAATGTTGTGAGTTTGTAGGTCAACACTACGATCGCAGATTTCGACACAAATTCGAGTCTGTAGGTCAATCTCTCGGGCTCATCTCGATTCATCTGTCAGCGATATGCCGGCTTGAGATTCCGTGCGAATCAGAAGTATCTATCCTTGAAAAATAAGTTCTGAATTTCAACAGCTGGTTACTAATAACGGTAAGAGTTTTTATTTGATCTTAATTCACTTTTTTCTAACAGGATACGAGTACTGAGAGATAATTCATCACTGTCACTATTCGTCCATGGGAGACATATTATATCATAAAAATGTCAAGTAATCATTCAAAAAATTCGTGAATGAATTTTAAGTCTTAATTTTTTAACGACTCGTAACATAATTTTAAATGTTTTTATAGTTTGAAATAGGTGACTGCTGTAGTTATTAGGCATTTCAAATTTAACCATCCAAAATAAGGAATTGCTTAATATTCCCGTTGGTATGAAGGAGAGAAATGTATCTTGTGTTTCACACCAACGAGAATTTTTAGCAATTCTTTATTTTGGATAGTAAAAGTTTAAGTGTCCAATAACTGAACGAGAGCCGTCCAACTCACTATAGCGGTCACCCTGTCGTCATATTTCACCGAAAAAAACTATCTTGAAGAGTTGAAAATTTAATTATTTTGTTTACTTTATCTTTAAATACATTTATATCCCAAAAAATAATAAAATATTTTCTGCGCGTATGACATAGTTAATTAAATAAGATTAAGACTTGTTTCCCTCATCGTGAGCATTTTCAACTGAATAAGTACCAAAAGGTGTTTCATTATTTTTTTATACTATGCCTTTGAAAGATAACATTTATATTGAATTGAATAGTGCATTTAAATAAGTATTGCGTAATACTATTATGATTTGTTTAATTATAAAAAAAGACGAAAGAGGCGCTATTTTTCATGTCAAAGATAATACGAAAACTTTTATAAGTAAGGCATTTATTATTGGAATGTGTGGTGGTATATTTTATTAAAATAATTATACATGATTAAATTAAGAAACTCTCACTTCCAACGCGGCAAAAATTGATAAAAATGTTTTTCTACACTGAAGATATAAAAACGCGCGAAATATTCGTTATTATAGTTTGAGTTATTCTCAGTATAAAAGACGAAAAAAAGTTGTTTTATGATTATTATGTTTTAAAAAGCACAAAAAGTTACCTATGCAAAGTCCGTTGACATAGTTTATAGATGGTTCCACTACTTCACACGTGAAGTATTACGATACGTCGATTACATTACAAAAAAAAACAACCATGTCGCATTGTTTTTTAAAAAAAACCGCATCGATTGCGTCCCACTTAGCTGCTCAGTATCACTTGCTTTAATACGTAAAAATATACAACTGTCACTTTTGTATTTTATTTTGAATTTTGAATTTCGAACGCCGGAATTGGGTGTCACTAAACTTCCATAGTTTCCATAGACGCGCGATAGTAGGTTGGTTGTACGCGGCCACAAATGTCACATACGAGTTCGGGTTTTAGAAGTACGCGACTCCTCCGCGAAACGAAAGTGAAGAAGCAATGATATCGCTTGCATTGGAGTTCGCGGGCCTCTGTTGTGGATCGCGCGGCATGCGTCGAGCGACCGCGCTGCATAGAGCTCTGTCTTGCCCCTCGCGGCCCTCGTGCCCTCCCGCGAGTGAGTGAATCGCCCCCCTGCGCCCCGCGGCGGTACCCCGCGATAGCCTTGTGCGGATGCATTGCCCCGCCGAGTGTAGCTGCTGGCGCGAGTCAGCTGTGGTGCATTTCGTACAATGCCAGTGAGCTTGGCCGAGTACAGAAATTTTTATGTCATAACTCAGTGACGTCTGTAAAGCAGATCGCGTAGATTAATACAGTTAAATTATTTATAATCGATGAAAGTAATGTTTCAAATATAGAATAGACTTAACTCATCGAACATTTGGATTGCGTCATTTGCAATGCACGTTTTATAATAGAAGCAACATACTTCATCAAATGTAAACGCCTTATAAAAAGGTGCTAGATATTTATATAAAGGATGATGTACTCAAATTGTGGTCTACTTTTAAGAAGGCTTAAATTGTATATCGTGACTATTTATATAATCGTGACATTCAAACATTTAATTATCGATACATTTGACCTTGAATTGATTGCACGGAAGCAAATATATTTATGTTTACACGGTGATATGGTAGTCGGTTAATGCACGAAGTAATAAATACAATAATAATAGTACAATAAACAAACTCCATAGCATAAAAGTAAAGTTTGATTGCATCAACGGAAATAATGTTATTAAATCATTGAACACGAATGAAATGGAAAGTGACTTTATAATATGCTATTGTTTTTTAAATATAAATTTATAACGAAAATAAATAAAAGCATTTGCCCGATAAGCCGTATTAAAACTAGCCCAAAACACATACAAGCGCATTACTACACACAATCAAGTACATATTGCACTCACTGGCCGCACACAAGAGTGATAGGTTATTAAGCTCACACACACATACAAAATCCCGTGCGCTGGCAAGAGTCAAAGTACCTCACGAGCCGACTGACACATATAAAGTGAGGAACGCATTCAGGGATCAGGGCTGGCACTTCAAGGTTAAATGAAACATTTTTTTTATTAAATTAGGAGCGGAATAAGAAAAAACATCAATCGCGAAGAAGAATAAATCTTCGTGAATGCTTTTTAGTGATTAAGGATCGTAGCTTGTTTTAAACGGTAGATAACCAAATTATGTCAAAGTTCTGCAGTCTAACAGGGAAATACTTATTCTTTGACAGTGTTTCCTTTCACATGATCAGCTTGACATTTGACAAAAACTACTCTCTATTCATAATATGCCATAGGCACCAAAAGTAAAGTGGCTCAAAGAATACAGAGGATGTGAACGAGTAAAGAAGATTTTCTTGAAAATAATTGATGGTATTCGATATACTGCAGTTCTTATTGTCAGTAAGAATTACGTGTTCTTATTTGTTACATATGGCAACGGGTTCGTGATTCGAAAACGATCCTAAATGTTGACAATCGAAATAAAAACCTTACCAAGAAGTTGGTTATATACACCTTCCAACCGCTTAGTAGCAAGCACGATTATAAGACAAACTTATAAAATAAACAATTAAAGGCATCGTTAGACTATCGCACGGATCTTTTGCATTTCTGATGATACCACTGAAAGAAACGAAACACGTACCTAAAATTAGTCAAGCTATTTTTAATTTTATATCAGATGAGCTTCCACAAAGTTACAGCAGAATCAATCTAAAACATATAAATTGAAAATGTATGCAGCTACTCCATTCCACTTTTGCGAAGGATTCCCGTAACCAGTTATTTTTCAGGATAAATATATAATTCATCAATTAATTAATTCTTGTAAAAACTTTTTTTGATAGCATTGCAAGATACCCAACCCTGGTACTATTCTCGTTTGACACACATTTGTATTGGCGATGCGTATGTACGAGGCGTGCTACTTATTTGTGTTAGTGGGCCGGCAAGTAGCAACAGTATGGGTGTGTGTGCATCGGACAGTCACACAGATGCAACAGCACTGCATTACCAAAACCAGAACAGCTGAAGTGATGTAGTAACATCAAACGATTTATGTGCATATTTAACTGTTATCAAAGCTGCATTTTTATTCGTTGTACAATGTTGGTTTGTAGCCTTATTTGGCTCTCATGAAAATAAATTAAGGGATTCTTACATAGATTAAACAGTGTAAGCAGAGGAGGATTAAGACCCTCTGCGGCCACGGTCACCAATATTTCGGGGAACCTTCACCCTGCAACCAAAAAGTGTCATAGAAATACAATGACATAACTCTATTTTCTTAATAATAATCAAATAATAGAAATGTAGCGAAATAAATTTAAAAAAACAAACAAGTATGTACAGTGGAGTTTCACTTGATATTAAATTGTAATAAAAAACATAGAATTATTCTTCCAATATTATTTTTCAAAAAGTTTGAATGTTGGAATAACTCATTTTGCTTGCACTTTACGATCAACGAAATTATCATTCTTTGAAATAACATTAGGACCTGATTATTAGACAAATAACTCAATGAAACAAGAATAATTTTATTTATTAATATCTTTACAACTTTTAACTGTCACTTATAATGTATTGAAATTAAATATCAATCACTTTGAAAATGGAATCGTAATAATTTTAAATTATTTTAATGGTTCCAAATTCAATTTTTTGGTGTGACATTGTTATAAAAAATGTAAATGCAACTCTTTATATATATGTTTATAAATGTGTTTGTTCCAAAATATTCAATACAGCAGATATTGGAAACCTTTTACGGTAATTATTATCGAATGTTGTCTCACAGATAATAATTATATTTTAATATTGTTTCCAACAACACTTGGTTGAAAATGAGGAGACATAATGATAAGAAACCTTTTTTTCTTCATTAAATACCAAACGACCTGTTTCTTTGGGATAGTGAGCATTGTGAATGCTTCATTCACTATTTAGCTTGAAAATGAATAGCAAATTACATTCGTCTTTTAAGGTTTCATTTTTAATTTAAAGTTATAACGATACTCTACATAAAATCAATGCTGCCATTAAATGATACTTTGAGGTATTTGCAATCATCATACAATTATAATGCAATCAAGTTGTTTAGTATTAATTTCTTGTGAGATGTTACATAACGAAAGATTATTTCACGGCTAAAAATAACAAATTTTTATATGTGTATTTTGAATAACCAAGAGAATTAAGCAGCACGAAATTACAGGTTTTTTCAGAACGTCAGCCGCAATTAAAATTTCATTAAATCAAAAAAAACTGTTCATATTTTGTCAAAATAAACTCAACGCTCCTTCACTCTACGCGCTACCCGTAAGACTGAAAATTTTCTCGATCATCCACCCGTTCCTAAAAAATTAAAGAGGGAAAACTTACCGCTAGTCAGCCCGGTCCGTGGTGCGAGTGGTCAACGTCGTTGGCCACCGTGTCGGACCACCTGTGTTCGATTCCCGGTGCGAGCAGATTTTCAGTCGATACATCAAATGCTCAGAGGCAATGAGTGTTTTGTGATGTTCAATCCCTTCCCACCTTTCCGATCCCAAAGACCAACGCATAGTGACAGCGATTAGCTAATCACTAGTCCTGTCCTAGTACTCGTATCTTTTCCATCCCTACTCTCTTCGAAAAAGAGAGTTTGAGCAACTGAGTAACAAGCAGTTCTCGTAGAAAAACATATTTTGAGATAAACTCCGTGACGAGTCCATATGATCCAAGTTGGGAGCGGACGGACATAATTAAAAAAGTCATATCCTTTCTATCCCTATTTTCATCGCAAGGATGGTTGGGCAACTAAACTCAACATTGGGAGCCAACATGTTGAAAAAAAATGTAGTTCGCACATGTTTTAAGTTCATAATAAATTATGTTTGCATATTACGAAATGTTACTTTCTGCACAAATAAATTTCTACGAATAAAACTTTGATACACAAATCAAGCAAATTAAACAAAAAAAAATATGTACGAGTTCAATAAAAAATGTTATGCTTCCATGGAACAGCTCTCAAAGGGGTATTGTGTGAGAAACAAATACAACAAACTTCGGAGGAAATAATAATGCAGGCATACATTCATAAGGGTGTGTGAGTAGACATAGCGTAAACAGTAGCTATCCATTTTGCTGTGTGTGTTTAGATGATAATTCGATTTTGTTTTTATGTGGTAGTAATTTTTAGCGTGTTGACTCCATCGTCGAAAAGTTGCTTAGTTTGTCAAAAAGAATAATACCAGATAATTTGAGTGCATTGTTTCGTGATGCAATAAAATTGATCAGTAATCGAGCAATAAAAAATAATACTTAATAAGTCTTTATTCTGTAGTATTATAGACACCATTAAAATCGTCACCCTACAATTGTTTATGTTGGATAGAAATAATATTTTCTCACTGAATCATTATACAATCGCTTAAAATACAAAAAAATATAGGACTGCGAAAAGCATTATGGTCATAATATTTGTATTTAGCATTGGATAATAAACGTTTAAATATTCAATCATATTGAAATCTAATATGCCTATCACTTTTAATGTATGAACTGTCAATTATTGGTGAAAAGGCATTGTTTAAATAAATAAAACAGATTCAATAGTACAGTTTCCACATATATTCTGATAAAGATCAGGACAATACTTGCATCTATTCTTACAATGCTCGCAATCAGCGAAACCAGCCCTAATCTTCATCGAAATACAAATAGTACGATATGTGTAATATTTATTCAAAAACTATGCATACATTAAGTTACCACCCAAAATTATTGGCTTTCTTTTGTTAGAAATTTAAGGGATTACAGGAACTCAACAGTTCAGAGAATTTGAAGTGGGTTTAGAATCTTATAGTGAGAAAAATGAACTGACTATTATTAAATTTACTTTTATTATATTAGAGAACCGATAAAAAATGCATTTAATGCGTATTTTTTAATTGGTGAATAAAATCATGTCTAAAGTACATACCATTTTTGAAAACAATTAAAATTTAATAATATTGCATTTTTATTCATAAAATCGTTATGCTTTGGTTTCAACGCGTTAAAACTAAAAAAGTTATCATTGAGTGTGTTAGTAGGGCACAATATGATGATACACGTTTACAACTAAAGAGTTGCATTGGTTTACATGTGTGCATCGGTGTAATGAATAAATAGTCAACTAAGCAGTATGCAGGCGAGTATTTCAAAGTTAGAATTGTTTGGCATAGGATTCTACGAATTACTTTTTTATTCTTTTATCTTACGTAAACAGAATATAGAAAATATTCATATTCTGTTTATGGCGGCTACACACAGGGACGTCAATTCATATATATATTCTGGGGGGGGACAGAGTTTTTATCGTCTTTCTACTCTATATCAGGACTTCTTAACCATACGCTTGCGGGCAATTATGAACCCCTGAGATTTTTTCGTGCGCCCTCTCAAAAGTATAAAACAACGAAAAACCCAAATTTTCACCCGAATTGTATTTTATTTATTGAAATCCCAAAAATATTACCATTTCTGTTATTTTACGGAGCAGTTTTAATTACAAAGTTATTATTTATATCAGGGCTGTGGAGTCGTTTTGTGTTGTTTTCGCTGTGGAGTCGTGGTGTGGTTTTTTGGCCGGAGTCGGAAATTTTGTTCAACCTTTTATTTTTGCATATACATAATATGTAAAATTTGGTTATTGGTCGGGTCGGTTGGTTGATATTTAATCGGATACATCTGAATAGGAAATTTAGGAAAAAGACGTGACGAAATTGACCTTTTTTTTAGTCGGAGTAGGAGTCTAAGTCGTGTTTTTGGTCAATGATGGAGTCGGAGACGTGTTTTTGTAAAATGTTGGAGTCGGAGACGCATTTTTTTAACGACTCCACAGAACTGATTTATATGTAGCTAAATGGTAATTCTTTTATGAAGGTAAATGATAAAATAGTATATAAATGTAACCAAAATTTAAAACTACACAGGAAATACTATCGATGGATTCGGCGGTAGCTTTGTGAAAGTTCATTTTATTTCAAATAACTTTGATTATTCCACGTATTGTGTTTTCTAAAGTTTACTTACGTAATAAAGCAAGTTAATTTTAATATTTTAAAATGGAGATTTTCCCTTTTCACAGGAAGCAAGGAGGGGGGGGGTTATAGCATCAAAGCAAACAAATAATTATATGTACTTCTAATGAAGTTAGTAATTACAAAATATTAACAAATGAAATGCAGGAATGGGTTAATAAACCTGAGAATGAAAATAATGATAGAAGTGCCGAGCAATCTGTCCTATTTAGGAAGATGCATCTGAAAGAAGCGAAACACGTGTCACAATTAGTAACACAATACGTGGAATAATCAAAGTCATTCAAAAAAAAAAATCTACACAGGTAACATTGATAATTCAAGAAATAGAGTTGTGTGCATCGCAGGCGATAGGTGTTCGGTGAGTTGGGGCTTATTTAAATGCTCCCGAAGAAAATAATGCGATTGTCTCCAATTTATTACACTCCCGCATGCCTAATAAAAATCGGATTCAAGGCCAGACACACGCTGTTTCGTTTATGTTTATACTAGAGGTCTGCACGGGCTCGGGCACGGGCCGGGTAACGAAGGTTTAGATTCGGGCACGGGCCGGGCTCGGACGCAAGCATACAACAAAATATAACAAAAATCGGGCCATTTCCGAATGAGGTCATCATTATCGTAAATCTAAATTTAATACTATAATAAACTTCACATACTCGTATTAGTCATCTTTTCGACGCCTTGTTCGTTATTTAATACCTTCTCATATGAACACCCATTCGAAAGAACAAGGTGCATTGTTTTTAATTTAATGACTTTTGACGCGATAATTTTAGTATTTTTTAACGATGTCTGCTTCATAGGAGTTTGTACAATACAATAATGAATTTCATAATATGATCCTGACTTCAGTATTTCTCATGTGGATATTTTGATCGGTCGCAATTCGATTTGTTAGGTTGATTTTTTTAAAATTTACCAGCAAGAATTGGGCTTTGAAAATATTAAGACATAACTGAAGAGTGGGAAATATATTTCTTCAGTAAAAACCCATTGGAAAAGTGAAGTGTTGAAATCGTTTATTGAAATCATAAAGGTGGCTACAAACAAAAAAGTTGGATACGTTGAGTATATAAAATGTAAGTGCATTTTCAGTTTTTCTTGTTCAGTAACAGTTTTTCTAGTAACAGGAACTTCTCACTTGAATCATTCCTGTCAAACAAACAAAAACTTATTTTAATTAGGACGAAATGTATTTCGCACAACTGCACACACACGATAGTTGGTGAGTCAATTTTTGATTTTTATTTAAAAACAAAAAATCGGATTTTTTTCGGGCAAGGTTTAAAAATGTCGAGCTCGGGTCGGGTTCGGGTAAGATTTTTGGAAATGAGTTTCGGGCCCGGGTCGGAGGTATTCGGGTTCGGGCTGGGTGAAATTTAAAAATTTCGGCCCGTGCAGACCTCTAGTTTATACGCAGATGCAGACGGACAGCAATTTGCATACGGCATTAGCGAAGCACCAAGAATCTAAGCTGGTTTCGAAGATTATGTACTGTGTGGGAAGACGAAGTGTCTATCAATATTAAAACTGTGGAGTCGGAGTAGGAGTCGCGGAGTCGCGGTGATTTGATCGGTGTCGTAAAAAACTTTATTCCGGATTGGTTGTGTCTTTATTTAATACACATAAAAAGGAAAGGTAGGAATACAACAGTTGAGTTGTTGGTCAATGACGGAGTCGAAGTTGTGTTTATTTCAGGGCTGTAGAGTCGGAGTCGTCGCGGCATTTAGGCGGGGGTCATACTAGGAATAGGAAAAGTTTGAACTTTTTATTTTTGCAGATAATATGTCAAATTTGGCTACTGGCCGGATTGGTAGAGTCGATCTTTAATTGAATACACATAAATAGGAAAATTAGGAAAAACAAAGTGAAGATATTAAACTTTTTTAGTCGGAGTCGTGTTTTTGGTCAATGATAGAGTCGGAGTCGTGGTTTTGGTAAATGCTGGAATCGGAGTCGAACTTATTTTTACCGACTCCACAGCCCTGAATAATTGTGTATTTGCCGTTAGGGAAAAGATTTTGTAAAATAAAAACATTTATGTAACTAAAAGTTTTATGTAGACGAGACTTCGGATGTCGCGTTTTGGTTGAATTTATAAATAAAAGAGTCTGCATTATAAATGACGCGAAACTCTGTTCTATGCACTCAACAGTCGTAAAAAATTGTATCAGTACACTTGACATTGAAACCTCATCCAATGCAAATCGCTGTACTATGCATACACACATTTGAACAAAATACATCATTGTGTTCCGCAAATAAATATGTCTGTTTGTCATATTTCAAATGCAAATAATTTATACAGACCGCAGACTGAATTTACACGCTGTCTATACAAATGTTGCAGTGAGAGTCGGAAAAAGTCAGTTGATTTAAAAAATAACTAGCACTCGAGTTCAGCAGCACTAAATTTACCCCACTGGTAAAAAAAGCACACCAAAAACGATGATTTTTGATGGTTGATTTCCATTTGACTCTTGCTGTTGCTCGTTTGACTAATTTTCTTCAGCTAGAAATATCCATTTACAACAAAAGAAAAAAATAAGCGGAATGATTTAAACGATCATTCGAAGAAAATTCAAAGTAGAGTATTTAATAAAAAGAATGATAACTCGGAAATTATCGCAGATAACATAAAGCCTACGCCTACGCAAACTAAAAATATTTTATGAAAATTATGTGCAATGATTTTCAATAGACTTAAAACGATCAAATTTTAGTTACACAACTATTTGAGATGTTGTATCGACTGTAAAAAATATAATACAGTCTGTTAGGGCTAAGCTGTTGCAACTCTTTCATTATTGAGAGAATCAGTAAAACATATTCTATTTTAACAGGCATCCATGATATTAGTTAATTTAAATGAGTTATCTATGTGAATAAGACTTTCATATAGAACCGAAAGCGAATTACCACAAAGATATTTTCGTAATTGGTTGTTCCTTAGCCGATTTTGTACAATATTAAACATTACAAGTTATTAAATAAAATAATTAAAAAAAAAACTGATACGTGTATAAGGGTTAACAGTCATATTGATCAGTTTATTACTCACCTTACATAAAATTCAAACGACCTGGGCAAAAAATACATTAGCCGGATTAAAGACGGCTACGTTCACATTATACCAAAGTCCTCTACTAAGGACACCGGGACGTGAAAGAAGATACAACAGAATGACGAATTCGGGCTAACAGTATCGCGATACTAGGAAAAAATATCTCGCATGTCAACATGATGCGACTAGCCAGACTGACTGGCTGGAAACAATAAATAACACACAACAGTTAATCATATTATGTGAATCTATCCACATAGCTTAAATAATTAAATGAAATAACTCCTACACGAAAGGTAGGTAAGCTGGAGAAAAGATGTTACTACTAACATATTCACTTAATTAATATGTGCGTGCGTAATTTGTAGCTAAGAATTCATTGTCGTATATCTGTGTTTGTATTATAAATATAAACCATTAAAAGCACCAGAGACAAATGCTGTATCTATTTTTAATTTATTAAGAATCTGAACTATCATCTGGGTAGTACAGTTATGGTGAACCTGGGGCCTTTTAGGAACTCAAAATTAACCTTTTGATTGTATACATTTTATTTTATACAAAATTCATGAATTTACGAAATAATATACATTTTTAAATATATTCAATTCGGTTGTGCGAGCGACTTTCTAACATGAGTCTCAGTCAACCATGGTATTGCATTGGACCGATTGGATTTGATCTCAGTTTGCTGTCCCCTGGTTAAAGCCATAATTTTCTTAATATCATATTTAACCTTGGATTTGTATGTAGACGTAGACCAACAGAAAAAAACGCCAATCGAACTAATGTGGCATAGTTCAAATAACAATTTATCTAGGTATTTTTAAGAGCAACATCATTTTAAGGTGAAAATGAAGTTTATAACATCGGAGTGCTTACTAATTTAAAATTGTGGGCATTGTTCGACGTCCTGATATTTTGAGAAATTAATTACTTTGATTGCTTGGATTTATTAATATTATAAGATATTTATGGATGTTTTATTTCGGTTAATGGATATAACGAGGGTGAATTAGGAAGATTAAGTTGCTCGCTAAAAAGTGGTAAACTATCCTACGAGGGTAAAGTTGTAATGATTGTATTTTAAATGAATTCAAGGTATCTAAAGAGCTAAGAGAACGAAGACTCCAACTTAATCTAACCAAACAGTGACGACTCAGGTGGGATATGCCACGATGGTGGTTTGAAGAACACTTATACTGTACTATCAATTGAAAATCTTGAATGATGATCGACTAAATTTTAGCTTGGTGTGTCTAAAATGGCACGATTATTGCAGTCGGCGTGTGAAGAGATGTTGTTGACCTATCTGATAGGTCTTGTTGTGCATGACAAGCCAACTCGACCAAGCAGAAAAAAGTCAACTGGATTAATTCTGCAAGGCAAAACCCAGTGATGCATTCGACTGAGCTACAAATTATCAATGTGCAGTAGAGGTCTGCACGGGGTTTGGCCCGCGGGCCGGGTCGGGCCGGGTAACAAAGGTTTAGATTCGGGCCCAGGCCGGGCTCTGGCGCAAGCATACAACAAAATATAACAAAAATCGGGCTATTTCCGAATGAGCTCACCATTATCGTAAATCTAAATTTAATACTATAATAAACTTCACGAGTAGTATTAGTCATCTTTTCGACGCGTTTTTCATTATTTAAAAACCTTCTCTTATGAACACCCATTCGAAAGAACAAGATGCATTGTTCTTAATTCGATGACTTCTGACGCAACTATTTTACCATTTTTTAATGATGTCTGCTTTTGTGGAGTTTGTACAATACGCATAATGAATTTCATAATATGATCCTGACTTCAGTATTTCTTATATGGTTATTTCGATAGGTCGCAATTCGTTAGGTTGACTTTTTGTAAATTTACCGGCAAGAAATGGGCTTCTAAAATATTACGACAAAACTGAAGAGTGGAGAATATATTTCATCAGTAAAAACCCATGGGAAAAGTGAAGTGTGGAAATCATAGAGGTGGCTACAAACAAAAAAGTTGGATACGTTGTGTATAAAATGTAAATGCATTTTTAGCTTTTCTAGTTAAAAAACAGGAACTTCTCACTTGAATCGTCATTCCTGTAAAACAAACAAAAACTAATTCTAATTAGAAAGAAATGTATCGAAATGAAAAAAAAAATCGGATTTTTTTCGGGTAAAGTTGTAAAATGTCGGGCCCGGGTTGGGTTCGGGTAAGATTTTTGGAAATGAGCCTCGGGCCCAGGCCGGGCCGGGTCGGATGTCTTCGGATTCGGGCCGGGTGAAATTTTAAAATTTCGGCCCGTGCAGACCTCTAATGTGCAGTAAACATTGAGAAAAAATGGAATAAAATACAACAGGCAATTCACCAGAGTCGTTTATATTATGGTACAATAGTATATTTTGGACTTAAATAACTCTGTGAACGAATCGTGGGACTATAGAGGAAATGTGAAAACTGACAATTTGAAATGGTCAAATAAGAAGGGATTCTATTCGAACGCGTGAGCACCGCAACCGAAGTCAAAGACGTTGGTTGACCACTCGACCGGATTGCCAGTTCAAACTTATTCGTGCACTTGAAATGCCTGAAGATGCCGGAAGACGAAACCCGGGTTGTTTCCGGGAGGGGGGATTAACTCATGAAAAAGTACAAAATTCAATCGATTAAAATTTGATATTGCAATTCCATCAAGCAGATTTAGTCGATATTCTTAATGACATGCCATTTATTTATTTTTAAAATGAATGTAAAAAGGTTCACTATTAACTACATAGTTCTATTTACATATTCTGTGTTAATGATAAAGCGTAAAAATAGTTTTCTACTAATTAACTTAAGTTTGTAAAAAACACCTAACGACACTTTAATATGTTTGTTAGAACGGCGAAGATCTAGATTCGATGAAATTGTAGTTACATTCAGTCATAATGGAAGCATTAGATCAACCTTTTTTATTCAGGGCAATTTAATGTTCTATGCTGGTCCTGTGAGGACATATATTAGCAAAATAAATTACGCTCCAATTACTGCAATCAAAATTATAGGCATTTAGAGCAAAGGATGTTGAAAACTAAAAATTGGTGCCGTAAAACTATTCAGGAAAACACCTTTTACGACGTCCATAAAAACAATACAACTAGTAATAATTTAGGACGTGATGGCAGGCAAAACATTTTGAGCACAGCTATAAATAATTTTATTGGATTATTTATTGAGAAATAAATATCTATGTACAAGGGTAGCGATGAAAAACAAATATTTCACTGCTACTAAAATGTTTAGGTATATGTAGGCTTACAATGTGTCCGGTTTGAGACATTGGTTTCGGCCAGATACGTATTTTGTTTCGCGTCACGGTAAGACGTGTTTGAAACTTTTTTTGCGTCAAACAATGAAGAGTGGAGTTCAGCGTCGACACAAATTGAGAATGTGGATAACTGGGTTCAATTATTAAGAAAAAATCAAAATAAATATATTTTAGCCATATTTTGTAAGCACAAAATATGGCTAAAATGATAGAATATAGTTATGTATATGTCTCCCAGGAACGTACGTGCCTTAGAACGTGTTTTCTCCGTAATGAAATATATTTGGTCGGATGACCGAAGCCGCATATTGGAATCAACCGTACGAGCGCTTCTGTTCTGAAAATCAAAATTTTGTCATAAACAACTTAAGGTACGTCTGGTACAATACCTTGAATAAGCTTAATTTCTAATCTAACTTAGAGATTTTTAGCTGCTATACATAATCTTTTAACTTACTATGAACGATTGTATTACAACACCCTGTGTCGGTCCCTGTGGTCTAGTGGCAAGAGCTTTGTCCTAGCAATCGGGGGGCCCGGGTTCAATCCCCGGCAAGGTTAGATTTTTTCAATTGAAAAAAAAGATCTTGGGCTGGGTGTTATGTTATTTTTCGTTGATTTTGTGCACAACTGATACATTATTTACCATCGAGTTAATCTCGTGTGACTTTCACAACTCAGAATATTTGGCGCATTGGCGCAAGCTTAATGCCAAATATTTTTTTTTTAAAAATTAAAAAATTAAAAATTAAAAAAAAACACATGAGAGCAAAAACCATATTTTTTCCACTTCTTTTATTGTAAATCTTTCTTCCCCTATCACATGTCAATGAGATAAACACTTTTATTACACAAGCCCTGTTTAGAAACAAACAAAAAAATATACATAGAACTTACATCCGCGTTCAGGTTCTGGTGTTTTCAAAATTAAATGATGTACATACCTGAAAAAAAAGAAAATATGTGTTAGAATAACTAAAAAAAACTGAACTTTTCCTACGACAGTGCAAACAAAGTTACTTACACATATACATGTAAAAATATTTTATAATTAAAAAATACAAATGTATAAAAATATGCAAGTTATTTAACTCTTCGCATAGTTGTGTCGACATTTGAAATAAGATAATAAAAACAAAATTTACAGTCTATATATTATGTCGGCACGTGCTTCAAGCCGAGTCAACTCTAGGAATGTCCACCGAGACAAATAGAAAAAAGTTTATCTTCAATTATGTATTCATCAATAAAAAGAAGCGTTAAAAAGATTTTATTTTCATTATGTGGCGAAATTGCGAGGAGCAATTAGAAAGATCGTATGCAAATAGAGGATTGATAAAAAAATATAGGTTATTTTTTCAATTATTTTATTTATATTTTGGAACAAGTTTACTTTGATTTTTTGTTTACATCGTCTTGAAAAGGAATACAAACAATGGTGAAATAACGACTGTTAATATTTTACGATGGAAGATCCTACCCGTAGGAAGAAAAATTACTTGTGCTTTTAGAATTGTATAGAGTTTAAAGTGGAGAATTGAGCAAGCTTTTCAATAACAAACTTCAATCGAGGATTTCAATTGAATTTCAGTATCAAAATTTAATCGTTTGAATTTTGTTTTCTATGAGTTGTGTCACTAAGGAACCGGTTTGCGGCATCTTCTTGCATTCAATTGCACGAATCAACTTGAACTGACGTGTAGTAAGTAGAATGTATCGCTTATATACATGAAAAAAATAAAGTAACCAACATTAGTAGTTATTATTGAAATCTGGATGAATCAGTGAGTTCCAATGAATCGGATAAGTAATTGCATGGGTTTACATAAATTTTTATGTTGCGAATCGTCGATAGAACCCAAAAATAATAATGATTGAATAAAAAAAAACCTAAAAGTGATCTTTATGAATGAATCACTATAAAGTTTGGGAAAAATTCGGTAAATTAAAGATTTATGGTCACGGGACAGAATCCCAATCCTCTCTAACTAAGCTAAAAAAAATTATAAATACTGGCTTATAATTTTATGTTTTGACTTTACTCTTTGAGTTATTGTGGATTATTATAGAATGTGGAATCAAAATGTCAGAAGAATTTTACTGATTATTGTATGAGTTCTGAAAGAAGAATTTGTTTTTTAATATTAACCTGTATAATATGATTATTTGTGTAGTTTGTGTTTGCATTTTTGCTCCTGTAAATTGAAACAACTCGATTTCATACTTATTGCGAAGTATTCTTTAGGATCTTCTATTATAATAAATTTAAAATAAGACGAAACATTTCAAAAAAAATCGTAAGCCTTACATTCATTTCATTTAATGTGCTTATTTTTCATAAATCTTTACAAAAATTCTGTCCCGTGACCATATATCCATAATTTACCAAAATATGTATATATTTTTCATTTAAGTTTCACTTGGGGTTTTATAGTATCATAAATGAAAATCAAATCAATTTTTTGTCTCAATCTTTTCACCGCGTACGACCGCTATGCACGTCGTAGATGACATGCCCTCAGCGCGTACGACGTGTATAGCAGTATAGCGTGTATAGCGTTGCGCGGAGTTTTGAGCCTCATTCAACCGTTATATCTAATGTTTTAGGGTTCAAAATCGGTTGAAAATATTACTGATCATTTATATATTATCAATGTAATCTATTGGCTGAAATAATTTATTTGTGGAACCTAATAAACACGCATCTATGAGGCGTGAACATTGTCGGCAATATCGATGGCCACCATTGTTTTATAGCCTTTCAAGTAAGATGCGTGCTCCGCCACTCATTTACAAAATATGCATATATTATTTTGCGAAAAACTTGAACTTAATAAATTAGAGAACCTAAGAGAACCTAATAAATTAGTTTTGAGCCCCCTATAACCGCTTTCTCTAATGTTTTAGGGTTCAAAATCGGTTGAAAACATTACTAATTATATATATTATCAATGCCATCTATTGAATTTGGACAAAACAAAAAATATTATTGGCTAAAATAATTTCCGTTATAATATATGCCAGTCCGGTCCGTGGCGCAGTCTCAACGACGTGGGTTTGCGTGCCGGACCACCCGGGTTCGATTCCCGGTACGAGCGGATTTTTTCAGTCGATAAATCTGTTCAAAGGCATGGGTGTTTGTGTTGTTGAAAATCCCTTCCCACCTTTCCGATGCCAAAGAGCGACGCATAGTGACAGCGATTACCTAATCACTAGTCCTCGTATCCTTTCCATCACTACTCTCTTCGAAAAAGAGAGGTTTAGCAACTGATTAACAAGTAGTTATCGTAGAAGAATATATGTTGAGATAAGCTCCGTGAGGAGTCCATATTCTCCAAGTAGGGAGCGGAAAAGAATATATGCATATTTTGTAAATGAGTTGCGCACGGTTCTGACTAGAAAATTTTATAAAACAATTGCGGTCATCGATAGTTGGGAGCAGACATGCTTAAAAAAAAAAAACAATTTTGATGAATGAAATCATGGGGCGATCTGCTTTGTGGATTTATTCAATTCGAGCCGTGTTGAGACTAAGAAACATATTTTTACCTATGTTATTGATCGATAAAATACCTTAGATGTCAATTGATTTATTTATTTACTTCAATGAATATGACAATGTATACGTATGTCCTTGCAATCAAACGCTTTTTTGACAGTTTAAATATATTTATTTGAACTGTCAATGTGCGCTATCGCGCTTCTAATTATAATAATTTAATAACAACGCATGTTGAATGTAAAAAAGCGATCGAGTGCAGGTGAAGTTGAATATGTTACGAGAATTATCATTATAACCACGGTACGGCATCGGCGCAGTGTTCCCGTTTGCGAGTGCGTTATCTACAATATAGCGACGTTACCCCGGAATCGTGTGAAGAATGATTATTGTTGAATTAAACAGAAAATAAAAGAAATATATTGTATTTCATAATTGAAAAAAATACTATTGGTGCCAATTAACATATTTGAAGTTTTGAAAAAATATTTATAGTCGAAAACGCGATCTGCAAAAAAGCTGCCGCGAACAGGGCATGTTCTCAATATTTTATGACGCGGGCAAAAGGTTAATTGTGATATTTTTACAATGCGTTGGATGTTACAGTGAGTCATCGGAATAGTATCAATTATGCATTATATTTGTAAATTGATTGATTGTTTTTATCTTTCTGGAGTGAAACAAAGGTGTGTCCACTTTTCTGCGATACGAACGTCACTGCGACAATTTATTTCCTTTGAGAGAAATAATTTCTCACAAAACAACGAGCGGCTCGGATCACCTCATTATGTGTTGCGCAATTGAAAGATTATTACACGACCAAGCGGCCGAACCTTGCCCTTCGAGAGGGGAACCACGATTGGCCCTATCACTACTAGATGTCAGGTAATAATGTCGGAAGATGATGGTGATGATGATGAGTAGACGAAAGGTTCAATGGTGAAATAATGAAGCTGAAATTAAGTGGACGGGTTCATGTCGTGACTCGGACGGAGTTGTCCAAGCTAACACATTGGCGACCGTTAAAATCACCGTCTCGTTGAATTTTGCATAAAATATTGTCAAACACAAATAAATTTATTGCATATTAATTTAAGCAATTATTCCCTGTTTTTAATTTGGGTGGCATCCATAGGTTAACAATACAGCGTCGAGTTTGGGATTGCGCTATAGGAAATCGACGTTATTCAATCGTATTTACATATTTCGAGAATCACCCAATAAATAAAACAATGAATTTGAATCATTTGAATTTTGTACTTTTCCATGATTTTTGTTGCCTACGAGCCGAGATTCAGCTTTTGACATATTCAGGAATTTCAAGTGCACAAATGAAGTTGAACTGACTATATTGAAATTGAAATAAGCGCATTCAGTCGAAATCCTCAATTATATCAAAAAAATCTAAATATTATTAAATTACCTTGCATTGAGTTTAACAAGCGCGCGTGTGGATTTCTTTTAATGCACGTTAACATTTCAGTACATCTTTAAATCGCCAGTAATATAGTATACGAAGGATTCATAGTCAAGAGAAGAAGGCGCAATAGTTTAACGCATTGAATAAAAACCGGAGTGGGAGTGTCGTTTAATGCTTTAATTCCCGAGTAAGAAGAGGAGATGCGCAAGTCGGCCCATCCGCCCACTGGACCGATCGGCCACGCCGACTTGGTGGCTAATAAAGAAAATTAGGGCTGGTATAAATTTGCGAGGTTATACGGGAAGGCCGTGAAAATGATCGAAAGAAATGTTTTCAATAAAAAGCACGACGGTTTGGCGCTAGTCCGTGTCAACGTTGTTGGCTTGCGTGCTGGACCGCCCGGGTTTGATTCTCATTCAACAAATCAGTTCAAAGACATGGGTGTTTGTGTTGAAAATAACCTTCCCACCTTTCCGATCCCAAAGAGCGACGCATAGTGACAGCGATTAGCTAATCACTAGTCCTGTACTAGTCCGCGTATCCTTTCCATCCCTACTCTCTTCGAAAAAGAGTGGTCGAGCAACTGAGTAACAAACAGTTCTAGTAGAAAAATATACGTTGCGATAAAATCCGTGAGGAGTCCATATGCTCCAAGTTGGGAGCAGACATGGTAAAAAAAAACCAGGCTACTATAACACATTCATACGGTTCATAGGGAGCGCCGATAAAAGGATCGAAATAAATGTATTCCATTAAAATGCTCACCGGTTTGGCGCTGCACTGGTCTGGAAGCAGGGTATGCTTGGTTTATAATAGTTATTATTAATACATAATGTCGGTTGGTATTTCTTCATATAAACGAGTTGTAGACTAGGCGGTGACCTGCCGCATACTTGTCTTTATTGTGAAATATTTTGCAGAGCATGACTCGCGACTGTTGTAATGCAATATCAAAAGCTTCAGCGGTGTAGCACTCCATATAGCTAGCTGGCCAGCTTTAAAGCACGAGAACTTTAGTCATAAAAGTAATTAGTTTGTTCAAATTAATTGGACATCTAAAAATACGCATATTTATATAATTTTTTACAGCATCTTGGTAAGTTTATAAAAAGTGTCTTAAAAAAACAAAAAATGTTTAATTCTATAGTTAAAAATTGTTTAAAGGTGTCAGTGCAACCTGTCAGCGTTCGCCAACTACGCTTGAAAAGAAGAATGGACGTAAGATTATTTACACGCTGTGAATTAAATATTCACACACACAAGCCCTCTTTATTTGAAGACAGACATTTGTTTATATTCTAGGTTGGAAGTCAATTTACGTCAATACTGAGTAATTATCTCGGATCCGTTGGCATTTGTGACTATCCTCGCGGGCTTAATTCCCAGTACGAGCTGCATTTTTTCAAATCGATTCTGTTTGAAAGCATGGGTGTTTTTGTGCCCTAAATATTCCTTTTCGCCCATTCGGTCTATAACATTGACGTTGCGAGAGAGACTAGCTTATCACTAGGGAACCACACTCATCGAACTAGAAGAGCGATTGAGCGACAAGGTAACCAACCAGCAAGCGATAACTTTCATAAGGAGGCAATACATTGGGAATGGACATGGATTTAAAAAAACTGTTGTAACACATTGTTTATTTAATTTGTAGCTTAGTAATTGAATTACCCAAGATATAATAACAATTATTAATGTCGTGTATTAAATGCGTTGGTATTAGAACGTTGGGTAAAGCAACATTTTTATGGCGATTTCTTTAGTGCTAGTATATTGTAGAACCCTTGCCTCGCAAACCGATATAATGTAGATTATCCATCATTATTCCGACACAGCCTTCGCAAACAATCGCGAAATAGGCACAGTGGATGAAACAAATGTATCAATAGGCAGTCAGCGATATCACCAAATGCAAGGCTGAAAGTTGTTGACTCGCATTCTTGCTTCTCGCAGTGCAACTCCGTGCCTATTGACCGCAAAAATCATTACAAAACAAGGCTAACTATCAATAAAAAATACTATAAAACTAAATCAGTGAAACAACACAATGACATAACAATGGTAGATCAAGGGGCAATTGTATTTGAAAAAAAAACAATTCGATATAATATGCATATTTAAGAGGAAACTTATTACATAGTATTTTTATTACAATTGTTTGACTTTATTACTAATAGATAAATCACACAGCGTATGAAAGGTATGGCTATTATTTTCTTAGTTATTATCTGTAATAATATAAAGCCGCATTCATTATATTACAATAAAGTATATATATGAACTAAAAAATCAACTTTTTTTTAAATATATGAAAGACAGTCACTTTTAGACTAATGTATTTATTATTTTGGTAAAATTTTAAATATAAATTGTAGTTTGTATGAAACATTTACGCTTAATAAGTGAAGTATTACTTGAGCGTAGTGAATAGTTTTACGAATATTAATTGTTTTTTTAAGCACACTGTACGCTCCAACTGTGTAGCAAACGGACTGCTAATGAAGATTATCTCAACAATTTTCTACGAGAACTGCTTATTACTTAGTTGCTTATCGTCTCTTTTTCAAAAAGAATAAGGATAAAAAGTATAGAAATGGGACAGAACTAGTGGTAAGCTGATTGCTCTTGCTACGTCTCATTTTTAGGATTCGATGGGTGTGGGAGGGAATAAAAACACTGACACTCGTGTCTTCGAACAAAAATCTATAATTATAGTTTTTAGTAAAAACAAATACAGTCTATGAGGTATATGATTTGAACCCGTGAGTTCCGCAACCGAATAATATAACGTTGACACTCGGCCATGGATCCGACGAATGCATTTTGTCCATCTTATAAGTAGGAAAGCCTTTAAATCTTTCAAATTGACATTGATTCTACGTTGTTGTGGTAAAAATAAATATATAATAGGTCCATTTAAAAGACAAACAAAATATTCGAAGTCTATGACAGCAGATAAAATAAATGAATTCAAAAAATTGTAAGTTCAACTGACATGCCACACGACTGATGTTAGTGAAATAAACGCAACGAAACCGCACTGATTGATTTCCCCGTAGGTGAACAGTCAAGTTTATGATCTGCTAAGCGGGTATCTGCGGTTCACATCTGCGAGGCTCTGGGCAGGGTGGGCTGTTGATGAGATAGTTCAGGGGCCAAAGGTGCATCAGAAATAATGGTATAACCATCAAACATCTCGGACAGGAAGAAATTGCGTCTAAATGAAGAATATTGATTGCACTATTATTTCATTTTATAATGTTATATATTCGCATTTTTTGATGTTAAATAAAACAAAAGATAAATAAATCATAACAATGCTTTATCGGCAAAAATGTTATAAGTAGAAATTTTTGTTTATTTCAATGTTTCTTTCCAATTTTTTAAAGATGGGTGATTGTTATTTAGATGCTAAGCCGTAATATTCACAGCCAAAAATATATGCGTCCAAGAACTTTTTGTTTGAAAGAAATCCGTGGAATAAATAATATGATTTCATCATGATCGAAGGTGCAAAATGTGCGGGTTTATCAGCAAAATTGCCAGGCGTCATTTTTGGGTTAAGCCTATATGGGTTAAAAAAAAAGGATTAGCAAAATAAAAGATTGCTTATAATTTACCAATAAAGGCCAGCACCGCAACCTTTACGCTTTCTTATTGTCTAGATAAACAAATAAACAAATCCATTTTAGCTACAGCTGTCTTGAAAAAAGATTTTGCCACCCCAAAACATAAATTTATAGGTATGGAAAAAATCTGTATCCGCATTGAAATATATTGTTTGGTGTGAATAAAGCTGATTAACTATGGCCCAACGGAAAAAACACAACGCATATCCCACGAGTCAGCCTTGTAACGTAGATGTTTATATTTCTCATTATGACAAAAATATTTAACAAAAACAAAAATAAAATCATGAATCAGTATCTCAAAGATATTATTTATGAAAGCTAATATTCATATGTTGAAAACTATTATCATAAATCAGTGTAATCCGATAGCAAAGTGCACCATAAGTCCCATACGGGACCGTAGGGCTTTAAAGGTTAATATGAAATCTCATTACAGTGATAAAAGGGACATATAGGTATGTACTTCTAACAACAACTGCGTATACTTTGATTAGTAGGCGCCATGCTAGACTGAGCTCTGGAGCGAAAACCGAGCTTTATAATTTGGAAAATCAATGTTTAAGCGCAACAAAGTGGCTCATTGCAGATTGAAATGGTTTTCCGATACCCTCGCTCCGCGTAATTGACCATCGCCATGATAATAAGGGGAGGAAATTCCACATCGGTTCACAATGAGGATGTTCCATTCTAATACCGTTCCCCGGAGACTTAACAATGCAAGTATTCCTCGGTAATGATGGTTATTTCAAAGGGCAAAGAATAACAATCACCCAAAGAAAGTGTAGGGCGACTCATCTCTCGAGTGCTATGGGACAATATCGACACGGTTCAATTATAAATTAAACGCATTGAAATAAATGCTCAATTTTGGCATTTAAGTTAATAATATTATATTAAACTAATCCACTACATCTCATAAATTTTAAATAAATTAAATTCACTTAATACTGAATTTTCTACTACTAAGAAAAGACCATTAGTGACAAATAACATCCATGTCATTGATAAGAAAAAATCAAATACGTATAACTGTTAATGTATTTGCGCAAATGCTTTTTTTATTTAATCCATGTCCACTCCCGATGTAAAGCATATGTTCTCTTAATCTAAACATTATTTCCACGATAGCTTCATATTACGCAGTAACTCAAATTCTATTTAGTTCGACGAGAGTAGGGATAAAAAGAATGAGCCTACGAAATGACAACTTGTTTTTTTCTGAAGGAATTTTAAGATAACACAAAGACCCATGATTTCGGAACAAATCGATAAATCGACTGAAGAAAATCTGCTCGTACTGGGGTATGAACCCGTGAAATCCGTCACGGAAGCCAACTACGTTGATCTCTGCACCACGGACCCGCAAATACAACTTGATCAAATGAAGAAAACTTTATGGTGAACTGTGGAGTTATTCTCATATTGATATTTGGAGTGTTTTCAACATATTCAGCTATATATTGATGTTATGTATGTTGTTTTCACGAAGATTTATTATTTGTAACTTAATAATAACTCTAATTAGAATGAACACCCTTTAATAATATAGCAATTAACATTCAATTAGTTTAGCAAGTAATAGTTTCTAAAAAATATTAACATAGATATGCTGTTGTTCCACACACAAAGAGGTCTACTTAATATTGTAAAACAATAATGCAGCTTTATCAATTTTCAAGAAAACCTTTTATCGATAAAAGGTCATCGCTTCACTTAACTTTGAAGAGCACGAAGTCTCGAGCTATTTATTTATTTACTCTAGATTTTTTTCTTCATAATCACGCTATGAAAAGTGGTTCAGCAATATTATATACATACTTATAAACATTGTAGTACTATTATCTTTAGTAAGAGACAGACAGCGAAAAAAAAATAATCCAGGTAAATAGTTGAATAAAATAAGGTAGAATATGTATGCTATTTCAAATGGCATCATGCGTTTCGTTATTGAGTAATTTAAAGTTAATTTAATGGAATACAGTATATTATCAATACTTTAACTTGTACAACTTCTATGTCAAGTCTAGCTCGACTCGTATAGGTCCTGGTAGATATTGTGAAACATTTAACTAGCTAGCCTTATTTTAAAAACAGTACTTATTGGAATGCGTGCCTTAGTTAAAGTTTGTAACATTTCATAATGCGGCTTATTTGACGGTATTTCGTTTTACCATGCTAATAAATACACAAACCCTGAAAAATTAATCGATTTCTCAAATCTATTGAGGATTTTCTGGATGGAAAGAAAATAATATATTGAGGAGTGCAAAGGAATATATAAAATAAATGCACGTAACTCTATTTGAATTGAGCATTGAATACCACAAACTATTACGTTTTACGTGTTGAATACTCGGTGTAGAGACATTACATTAAAAAAAATAGTTTTACAATAGTATGTAAACGGTATTGATTATTTGTAAATTTTACAGTTGCATTTTTAGTAATGGTCATAAATTGATTTCAGTTTTGTTTATTGAATATTTTACTTTCATTATTTGGTCTAGCATTTAATTTTGGATCTTTGTTAAACAAATGAATGCAACCTAGACAGTTATTGAAAAATAGTTTCTTGTATAAATATACGTAAATTAAATTACGCTTTACTGCCTGCCCTATATATAATGAGTCGCACATTACGCATGACGATTTGTAGATGTCGCTATTATCTCGTTTATTAAGTTTATCTTTTCTGTTTTTATGTTGAATAATTTGTGAAACAGTGTTGCTAATGCATTTAGGGAGAAGCAGCTGCTGTTGAGGAGTATAGAACCGCATCCGGTGCGACGGTTTCAAAAATAGACTGCTTTACAGCTAAAGTAAAAATCACTCCAACACGCGCCGTGAGCTTCGCGTCAGTTTTCACACGTGACAGTGTACCCACTGAGTCACTTCCATTTAGCGAATATGGGACCGAAGTAGAATCTATGAATATGTATTGCATTCCAGGTGTGAAAAAGTATAGAGATTTCAACCAAAATAATATAAATACAAATGTATGTGGTAATTTAGTTGTTATGTTCGCATATATCGTTACACAATAAACTTACATTTAGAACAATTCATTTACGAGAACTTAATTTCTACAGAGAATTTAATCGTGACAAAATTATACTTATTGATGAAATTGTATGCGTTAACTGTCAATTCCTGAAGAAAATGCGTTTTATCTATATGTAAATATAGCCTTATTAATTATATTATCTTATACTTGTAAAAGCTCATGATGGACGAAACAGGTCTGACTACAACATACAAATAGGCCACATATTTCTTTCGACTTATCCGAGGCCAAAATGAGAATTCTACCATTTTTGAGAATGTTAAATTGAATGTCCCTGAAAATTGTTTGAGGAATCGTGAACATGAGTTGTTTGTTCTTCCAAGGAGTAGACCCAACCTGCCAATGGGGATGCCACTGAGAAGAGCTTTGGTGATTTCATACGAAGTTGTTTCGGATGTCAGCATATTTCACATGGACATGAGTGAGTTCAGGCGAGTACAATTTTTTATGTATTATAGTTGTTTTGTCGGAACTCACTCTTTGCCAATTTTCAATGTATTTTTTTTTCTTTCACTCTTATATGTGTAAACTAAATATTTTTTCTTTCAATGTTTTCATCTTTTCTCACATTGCAAAAGCAATAAACTTATAATTTGTAATTTTTGCAATGTACATTTATAAATAAATAGGGAATAATAAAAATAATAACACATTTTTAGTACTTTTTCCACATGAGATTTATATCATCAGGACCGGTTTCACTCATGGCGAGCATTATCAATCAGTTGATAATGCTCGCCATGAGCGAAACCGGTCCTGATGAAATAAATCTCATGTGGAAAAAGTACTAAAAATGTGTTATTATTTTTATTATAATGCCTTTCCACCAAGTATTGACAGTGAACACCTTAAAAGTGAATAATAATAAGCACAAGAAATGTGTTTATTTTCATCAATATTACTAACATTTAATTAAATTATACATTTTTTAATCCATGTCCGCTCGCAATGTGTAGCACATGGAATCCAGATGGAGGTGTTTCAATTTTTTTTTATAAGAAAACTACTTGATATTCCATCGCTCTACGCTTGAATTTTAACGACATTATATTCTATTGAGAGGAAACTTAATAAAAATATAAATCAAAAAGTCCTCTGCATATTTAGATAATAATTTTAAGCACAATTTTTTACTCTCAGTGTAAATCTTGACAACTTCTGAACATAGAGCTAGGACTGCACAGTATGCGGGTCGACTCAGAGACGTCGCGGCGTCTCCTAAGCGCATCCGGTCACGGGTAAATGTGTCCTACCGAACACGGTGGCCGTTATAATTTATAAGTACATAACTACATGCAAATGCTTTATCGCGCTCATTAATGATGACAGAATAAATGTATCGAACATTACCAATATAAACATGGCGAAAAATAGCATTAAGAAATTAGCACTTTATGTAGCAAAAGGAAACAATTATGGATGTTGACTGAAGTTGCTTGATGGAATTTCTATATAAAATTTGAATAATTTCGATTTTTTTACTTTTACGTGAGTTGTGTGAGTTAGGGTTCTTTCGTGCCCTTTAAATGTGTTAAGATGCCGAAAGGTCGGAAGGCCGGATCGTCAGAGACAAAACTCATAGAAAAGAACAAAACAAAAAGGAAACATGCATTTTTTTTAGTCCTTTCGTCAATTTCACTTGTGATATTTCCGATATAGACTAATATTTTTAAAAATTTCACTTTTCAATAACATGAGCTTCTCGAAAAACACAATACGTCAAAAATAGTTCTTAAAATACAGAGAATTGAGTGCTACTATCAATTCCAGGCGGAATGGCATTATAATATTTAAATAAAACAAAACTTTTCTACGACTTAAAGATATATGTAGGTATTTTGTAAAGATCAGGGCCACAAAATATGTAAGTAATAGGTATGTGGAAGTAGTAATTTTTTTTTATTATTTATATGAATGAATGAAATTTGTAGGATAAGTTTTCCAAGAATGAAATAAGCTTAACTTCTAAGAATTACGTAATATTTCCTTTTAATTTACTTTTTATTCTTCTTATTAGTCTTAATACGGAAAGGAAAATAACAATGTATTTTAATTCTACATAAATTATTTTAAATATTTGTTGATAGCTATTTCGGCTTACGCCTTCGTCAGAACTGACGTTCTGACTGTAGTTCTGACGAAGGCATAAGCCGAAATAGCTATCAACAAATATTTAAAATAATTTGTGTAGAATTAAAATACATTGTTATTTTTCTTTCCGTATTATAATGGAGTTCTACCAAGTAAATGCCTACTCAATCAATATACTTATTAGTCTTCTTTAATTCTTCTTTGTTACAGTACCCTACGTGAATCGTATAATAGATAAGATTAGATATTCGGTGTGATAAAAAAAGGTTTTGTCGTTTCGCTTATTGAGATAAAAAAATTATTATGATATTTGGTATTTTTTCAAACGCTCCTTTGACTGTTCCACACGAGTCATGACTTACTTAGCCCAAAGAAACACCAACACCCATGCCCTTAGTTCAAAGGTATGGGTGTTGGTGTTGTTGAAAATCCCTTCCCCACCTTTCTGATCCCAAAGAGCGACGCATAGTGACAGCAATTAACTAATCACTAGTCCTGTCCTAGTCCTCATATCCTTTCCATCCCCTACTCTCTTCGAAAAAAAGAGAGGCCGAGAAACTGAGTAACAAGCAGTTCCCGTAGAAAAATATATGTTGTTATAAACTCAGTGAGGAGTCCATATGCTCCAAGTTGGGAGCGGACATGGTTAAAAAAATAAATATAATATACAGAAGGAAATATGACGCATGAAAAATACACAACTTTTAATTCAAAAAGAAAATAAAACGAATTGTAAATTTATAACAAAGATAAGAATACCGTACTTTGTAGACCATCTTTTATTTATTAATAGATATCATAACGAAAAAAAGTACTTCTGATATCGATTCAAAGCCCATCGCTGGCGGTAGGCGGATGCGTCCCGGACCTTTCTCAACGATTTTCAGCTTGCCCCTTTCAGTTGCTAAATACAGCCGCCATATCTGGCTGAGCTGAAACAACGTGACTTAAAAAAAACTCTTCCGCCCTCCGTGAAAGAACTTATCCGCCCACTTACATCACGGCAGATGCAAGGTTCTTTGAATACAAATAGCATGTGAAAATATAATAATATACGTTTTATTATTTATGTGTAAAAATCGTTTTCTACTATTCAGTTTATACACTATGGACTTAGTAATACATCCACATATATTCTGAGAAAGATTAGGAACGGTTTCACTCATCGCGAGCATTATCCACTGAATATATAATTATAGTTTCCCATGTCCTCAAAATAATTCTTAACTCTGTAGTATGTATTATTAAATTGAAATGCATAAATGCTGAAAATAGATTGTTTTCCCAATAATCTCCCAACGACTCGCTTTATATGTAAGTCGTTTAGTATAAACAGATTCATAAAACTACTGATAATGTTTTTATAGAAAATGAATTTACACCGATTTTTATCTTATTTATATAAATGTTCAAACTGTTTTTATTTATGCACAGGCCAATGGCACTGTTTCGATGGAAATGTAGGCTACGGCCAGTAATGCAATATTGCGGCCTTAGACGCTATCCCGGCTTAGCGCCGTTATCATTTGAAATCAATTGAACCTCATTATAAAAATTGAGATTTTTTTAAAAACTTCAAAGGAATGTCATTGATATTATTCAATGAATCAACAAGATACTTTTATGGCGTTGCAAGAAGTAGTGTAAGAATATATTGACAATTATGAAGAAAAGTTATTCATGAAGGTTTTATGCAACAGTTAAAAAGTTAGACCAAATCGTTGGTGAAATCTCATTTTCCATTCAAAATTCACGGACTAGACAGTTGTAAACCATTTGCACTCCTCAATATATTATTTTTTCCCAACAGCTACTCCTCAATAGATTGGAGAAATTGATTGATATCACAGAGTTTGTGTATTTATTAAATACCGAAAAATTTACCACGTTATGACATGTAACATAACCTTAAAAAAGGCACACAATCCAATAAATACTGGTTTTGAAATAAGGATAGTGAAAAATTAATAAAAAAAAAAATCCAGCCATGTTTTAGTGTGAGGCCTCAGTATGGGCGTTTGGCGTCACTTCTGGCGCGGCGGACCAGGAATACTCTTACAATTTATAGCAGGAGTTGTAGGAGTTAAAAGTATTTGTATGCGCTCTTTGTTTTATGGAAATTTTAGTTAGATCCATAGTATTGTATTGGTGATTAACTATTGTATTAAAAATAATACATGTATAAAGCACCCAGTGGTGCCAGTGAAAATGTGTAGGGTAAAAATACAATAATTGGCCACGCGTGGTTTATAATACCGAAATAAAAACTACTAATCACTTTTAAGGTGTTCACTGTCAATACTTGGTGGAAAGGCATTATAATAAAAATAATAACACATTTTGGCGAGCATTATCAACTGATAAAAATACAATAGACAGTGTGCAAAGTTAAGGATGAAAACAATTTGACAAACAATTGGTAATGCAACTAAGCAAATAAATTAAGTAAATTACAGACAAAAACCTCTTAGCAATGCAAAACTAAAACATCAAAAATCAATTAAGTTAACATTAACTAACATGTCAAAAATCAATTAAGTATGAATTTAGCATTAACAAATAAAAGCTCTGTCATCCATAATTAGATGGGTCAGTAATGAGTTCAAATGGTCGTGCTGTAACGAATAAAGCCATATCAATTCTTACTGGAAAATTTTAGAAATAAGGAATTGGTTTATTGGGTGAGACTAAAATTTAAATAAAATTCATAAATTTAAGGATTTCTAACTTATCTAGTTTTACAGATTTATTAATAATATGCAGGATTTTAAAGTGATATCAAAAGTATGCTTATTTAGGAACAGATGGTTACCAAATGAAGATACTTCATTCCTTTAATTGAACAAGCTAGATGTTCTTTAAATCTAGTATTGAAAGTTCTTCCGTTTGGCGTAGTAGATCCCAAAGTGGGATCTTGATTGCGAATCCTGTGGAGCCAAGTATATTGGTCAAACGGGAAGAACTTTCAATACTAGATTTAAAGAACATCTAGCTTGTTCAATTAAAGGAAGTATTTGGTAACCATCTGTTCCTAAATAAGCATACTTTTGATATCACTAAAAACTTTAAAATCCTGCATATTATTAATAAATCTGTAAAACTAGATAGTTAGAAATCCTTGAAATAAACCGACATAAATTTATGAATAATTGTAATCTTTTAAATGATCAATTAGTCTTCGTTTCTCGCCATTACTATACCCAATTCACTAAACCAATTCTTATTGTATTTTTTTCTACTTTTATTTCTAATTTTTTATTTTTTATTTTCCTTCTTTGATTTGTAAGAATTGATATGGCTTTTATTCTGTTACAGGCACTGACTCATTTGAACTCATTACCGGGACTTCCATCTAATTATGGATGACAGACATTAGCTTTATTTATTTTTATTAAATTCACTTAATATTTGCTACTTAATTGATTTTTGATGTGTTAGTTAATGTTAAATTCATACTTAATTGATTTTTGATGTTTTAGTTTTGCATTGCTAAGAGGTCTTGAACATTTTATTTTTAGTCTATTTGTCTTGTAATTTACTTAATTTATTTGCTTAGTTGCATTACCAATTGTTTGTCATACCTTGTTTTCATCCTTAACTTTTGCATAAATACCACTGTCTTATTGTATTTCTTATCAGTTGATAATGCTCGCCATGAGCGAAACCGGTCCTGATGTAATAAATCAGATGTGGAAAAAGTACTAAAAAATGTGTTATTATTTTTATTAAAAACTACTAATGCAAAATGTGTGTCGTGACAAATCAAGCGGCGAGTGATAAAAATAAAATAAAAAATGAAAACAATCCATTCTGTTCCAGCACTAACGTGATGTCAACGCCAGCCAAACTATTTCTGCAAGGACGGTCATAAACAACGTGGCATTTGAAAGAAGCCTATCTACTTCTCTTAGTCAGAATAACATTATGACTCGCGGTGTTGTAAAGGAGAGTAACTATTTAATAAAGAAATATAATTGTTCCACTTACGTCGTAAAAATATCAATTGCAATAACAGAGTTAATGATTGTAAAGTGACCTATTTTAACAAAGTTATCGCCGATAGTATAAATGAACTAGGTAAATGAATAAAAATAATATGTTTTAATGAAGATATTCGTATCATTTTTGTAGCTCGAAATCACAGACAAATATGTCGTTAAAACGTTATTTTTAATTCTGGTAATATATATTAAATCTATTTTGTCTAACTCTAATAAGCGAAACTAGTCCTGATCTTTATCAAAATATATGTGCAAAGGGTACAGTATAATGTCTTATATGTATTTAAGTTATGTCTTTTCACCAAAAAATGACAGTAAATACCTAAAAAAATGATATTTTCTAGTAAATAAAATCACATATCAATTTGTCAATCGTAAAAAAGGTAAAAATATAAACAAATTTTATGTATTTACTCCACATTAGATTTATTAGGATCAGGACCCGTTTCGCTCATCGGGAGAGTTATCAACTGATAATGTAATCAGTTGACAAGCGAATGAGCGAAACCGGTCCTGATCCAAATATTTTTTGATAAAATGCCATTCCACCGAGTATTTATTCACAGTGAAAACCTAAAAAAAAAAGTTTTAAAGTAAATAATTTCAAAATTTAGAATTTTGGAATCGATACTTGTCAGTTTCGCGTCACTGCAATAAGTTTTCTTTGTCGGAATAAAAACTGTTATCATTATGAATAGTACTAATTAATTAATTAACTATCCTTATTAACAGTGCACTAATAAAAAACAGTACAATTATTATTATCATATGGGTGAGGCACGGGAGCCACTAAAGAGCACTTTTAAAATGTATTGCAAAAAAATGACATCACTTCATGAGTTCGCCCTTGACATTGACATTGCACCGCTTTTTAAAAATAGGTACGATGACCACGCCGGGATTAACACACTAAACATACACCCACACACTTGATAAATATACCTACCTATCCATACATGCTTACAAGTGACAGTCGGCATTGACACATACTACAATAATTGATGCTTTATCAATTTTCGGCAGGAGTGTCGAAGCAATTCCGCGAATATTTTTCTCTACCTTATTTTCCAGGGCTGTGGAGTCGGAGTCGGAGTCGTGGAGTCGGGGCTTTTTGGCCGGAGTCGGAGTCGTCGCGGCGTTTTTGCCGGAGTCGTAATCGGAGTCGGAAATTTTGAAAAGTTAGACTTTTTTATTTTTGCATATATGTCAAATTTGGCTATTGGCTGGATCGGTAGGGTTGATATTTAATTGAATACACATAAATAGGAAAATTGGAGAAAAAGGAGACGATTTTAAACTTTTTGTAGTCGGAGTCTGAGTCGAACTTTTTTTTGCCGACTCCACAGCCCTGTTATTTTCAAATAGCACCTACTATAACAGGGGTGGCCAAAGCGTCGATCGCGAACAACTGGTCGATCTCGTAGCTATTCCAAGTCGCCCGCCTGTCTAGCGTACTGATGTACACATCTATAAATCCTCTTTTACTTCAATGATAATAAAAAAATCATTTTTTTCTGTGAGTCGACCGCCGCCAAAAATTTTAAGAAAAATCACCCGTAGTGGTAAAAGTGTGGCCACCCCTGTACTATAAGATATAATAACGTTTTTTATTTCTTTGAATAATGCCTTTCTTACGAAAAGTGAATGTTGACACTTCGAAAGTGATTGACAATACTCGCGATGAGCGAAACCGGTCCTGATTTTCATCAGAATAGATGTTGAACCACTAATATATAATGTGTTTTATTAAAGAAGTGACAACGTGTAATAAACTCAGTTATATAAAATTTTATATTATTATTTTTAACAACAAATTTACCGTCGAATCCATCGAAACCACATATACATATGTGGTTATATTCAAATTCAAAAAAAGAAGACATCTCATGAAATTCAAATCAGTAATAATTTATAATAAAGGAAACAATTTTACTCTCATGTGGTACAACGGAAAACTATTCTTGGAAGGGGAGTTTTAAATAGAGTTATCAAATTAACAACAAATACAATTTTAATTATTTCGTATCTTTTTTCCTGTATAAGCGGGTTCAAACTATTTACTATGCGTCACTTTAAGTTCACTTGTGCACTTGAAATGCCTGAAGATGCCAAATGGCGAAATCCAAATCGTTAGCAACAAAACTCATTACCAAATTCAAGCGCTTCAAATTTGATCTCACTTAACACATTGGCTACGGATAAACAAACAGAGAAACGACGCGTATTTCGCGTTCCCGTAACCAATATGTACACGGATCATTTATAATTGATTCGAATTTTAGGTATTACAGACATCGATGTAGTTCATTTTTTTCAAATGTTCTGTTTCTCGTCACTTTCATAATGATGTGAGAAAATTACGCATGTAAAAAAAACAGTGGCACCCGGTCAAATTCCGGACACATGCCAAATTTTTTAAAAAGAATATGAACAGCGATCCGTTTGTTCATTATTTTGGACACATCACTTGCACATAAATCGAGCATTAAACTTATACTAAGTTACACTACTTATGATTGCGAGTATGATGTATCAGTGTGCGTGCGGTGACGTCAGCCTTGACCTTCGCTATTTCAACGACAGTATTAATGTCAAGCAATATCTAGCTGGAATCGGTACACTACGATCTTACTATGCCAAAAATTAAAATGCATTTTTTTTTTCAATTTTGTGTTTTTATAGAATCATTATTCTACAGACTAAAAACTTACTGCAAATTATTGAATTAACAAATATTTTTTTCTTCTCAGCCTTTTATATATCCGTTTCATTAGCTTATTTCTAGCTAAATTTACATGTTTTTCTTTATTAACATTTATTTTTGGTTTCCTTTGTTTTTGAGAATTGATATCGTCTCGTTAATTTACTTACAGATTTCCCAAATGATCGTTGGACTGGAAGAGTATTCTTTCCCGAATTTGCTGACTCATTACAAATTACGGACATTAAGATTAAATTATTTCCTATTTATTAAATGCACTTGTGGTTTTTACATTGTTAATGATAATTTTACAACATTGATTTTTGATGTAACTACTTGTAGTGCTGAGAGGTATTCAACATTTTATCTATAGTTATTTAATTTTTATTTTGCTTTGATTTATTTGCTTAGTTGAAATACCAATTGTTTGTCATACATTGGAAGTCTTGCTCAACTTTTGTATCAACATTGCTGTATCTTTGTATTTCTTTTCAGGTGATAATGCTTGTTATGAGCGAAACCGGTCCTGATATAATAAATTGAATGTGAAATTTTTAGTTTGTATAAAAATGTTTAATTATTTAAATTAAATATTATCAATTAATTATTGACATTTACCAAAAACACTGCAAAATACAAAAAAAGGTATACATTTATAAGTAGACGAAAAGATTGAGTTTATTCTGATCTATATCAATTTATTGCAAACAATTCAATACAAATAGATCAGAAAATCAAACGGAGATTCCCAAGTTGTGTTACGAAAGTACGAATAGTAGGGATTTTTCCGATTGGATAGACGCATTAAAGTCGTCAATGGAGATAGTATTTCGAAGAATTGAATTACATCTAATACTCTTTCGTCCCATTACTTGTGTTGAGTTGATTACGCGGATTTGAAAAAGCACGTTTTAAAAAAACGGAATAATTTTCTATTTAAAACTATTTTCCTCGAAAGGTTTATTTATATATAACAATAGTCAAGAATTTCAATACAGGATTAATAATAAAATCACAAATAAATTTATTATCGATTGAATTGGCATTAACTTGGTAGAACTCCATTATAACATGGTTAAAAAAAAAGCAAATGATGAAAACAAAATGTATTTTAGTTCTACAAAAAAATATATAGTTTTAAACTATTTCGGCTTACAGTCTTGTCAGAACTAAGTGGTTCTATAGCAGTGGTAGTCATGTGCAGCCACCAGAGGATTTGGCTACGGCCACCAACAGTTTTATAGAAATTATTGATATTTTTAAAAAAGTGGTTTAATAAGTTAATTTGTCAACAAAGACTCATAAAATGAAATATTTTGTATGCAATTAATACCAATAGTAAATTGAAAAACACCACAAAATAAAAACTTAAATTTGGTGCGGCCACCAGACATTTCCATATATTATACTTATAATATACGATGCGGCCACGGTGCAATTTTCCGTGAGAACCACGTTCTATAGAACTAAAATACATTGCTTTTTTTCACTGTGTCAATTAATTATGTCATCTGTATGTTACTAATAAAAATTGTTTTATTATGTAAAATCTTTATTTAATTGGCATTGAAAATTAGCTTTTATTTTATTACGTATGTGTTCCTTTTCGTGTACGATGGTCCCTGGAACGTATACGCAGTGCAAAAAGAGAACCGGAAAGTTTCTATGAGTGGAGATGATCAAAATTACTCGTATTGAACCAAATTGTGGGTATTTTTGTTCAGAATAAATTATTATGTCAAATGCACTTAATGGCTTTTTGCGAAATATTTCGCTAGAGACAGAAAAATATCTATGACCTAAGTAATGGCTCGTAGAGTCGTAAAGCATGTGACGAGCATTCAATTAGCCGCATGATTGAACGCGTGCTTATTTTTTTGACATTGCCGAGTTCACACAACATTGCCAATTATTTCTGACACTAGGTCAGAGGCTTTTCCTATCTGGGGCAAGAGTATTTTTCGTTTACACAACTTACTCGTAATTGAAAAAATACCGGGCGGCACAAAAAAACGTATCCATGCTAACAGGGACGGCTCTTGTAATATTGCAATGGATGGTGCAATGGTGCACTGATCCCAACTATATATAATCAATTACTAATATCGAAAGTTTTGCTTTCCTGTTCGTGGTGCAGTGGTCAACGTCGTTGGTTTCCGGGAAGGACCTCACGGGTTCGAGTCCCAGTACGAGCAGCATTTTCTTGTTTTTTTATGTTTTTCGAAGATTTCTTTCCGTCCTTCCAAAACGAAAAGTGCGTAGCGAGAGCGACTTGCTTTTACCACTTCCGTTATAGCCTTATCCTTTCTACTCATACTCTCATCTAACTAAAGAGGGGTTAAGCGAATGAATAAAAAGCATTTAACGTAGAGAGTAAATGTATTGAGATACAAATGCTCTTCATAGGGCGAGGACATGGATTTTTGTAAAAAACTTTGCGAGTTCCCATAGAAATATTGCGGGAGCGATGATTCACACATGACAGCCTGCAAATTATAATAATATATCTGTCGAAGTCAGTCGATGTCACGAAGGGATTGGATAGGCTGCAATGTCCCAAGCAGAGTTGATACAATGAGCAGAAATGTCTTGTTACGTCACGACAACATTAACCACGCCACACGCAAAATTTGTAAATATAGATTTTCTTGAAATTATTGCCGAATTGCCCGTTTCCACTTTTATTAGATGCTACCATTTATATTGTTACGTTCATTAAGGGTTTAGTCCATAGGTTCCCAAACTTATTTCCCCCGTGGACCCCTAAACCAGGATTTCATTTTTGGTGGACCCTCCCCCCTCCGGTTGTCTTATAATGAAGTTTTCTAAACTTTTCAAACACAAATATGAACACAATTCGTTAAGTTTTTGTACATATAGTGGACAGTGAAAAAAAAGTTGTTTTTTATTAGTTCTTTATTGAATTAACAAGTAATCGTACAAAACATAATTGAAACATATCAAAACATATTATAATAAATAAGAATTCTTTATTAAAAAAATATTAAATAAGAATTCTTTTTTCGGAGCGTCGACGTTCCGATATAAGTTGGTCAATATTTGGATTTAAATTAGTGAGGTATAGTCGTAAATCACCACGTTCTGTAATTTGCAACCTGTTCCTTTTTTTCGTAAGAAAATTAGTTTCCGCACTGACGCCTCTTTCCACGAGGTATATAGAAGGAAAATATATTAAAAAATTTCTTACGATGGCCCATAACGCAGGATAAGTCACAGGGATATCTTTCTGCAGCCAAAACTGCTGGTAACCCTTTCTAAATTCTACCTTGAGTTCTAAGTCCTATTAACTCTTTCTGTAATATGTCTTGTACAGTATCCATTTCTTCTATACATGGATTGATGATCCAAGGAGGTATTTTCATAATTAAAATGTCTTCAAACCTGCTTTTAAAGTCTTCGTGGAGGACATTTAGGTGTTCTACGTAATTTCTAAGATCATCATCATTTGTTTTGGATTACCAAACATATGTTTTGGATTACTATTGAGGAGGCTTTTAGCATGCTTTTAGCAAAGTATTTTTAGCTCCTAATTCTATGGAATGGAGTTGACCCAATCCGAGAAAACCCTTTGTTTTTTTTATCTTTCCTATTTGACAAAAGTTGACGAGATTTATTCAATTGCTGTAGGTTTTTTTTGTTCAGTGTAACATGCAAGCGATTGCAAATCTTTACCTGAATATACAGATGTTTGTTTTGATTTTGTGTGATTATGTAAAATGCAAATTTTTTCAAAATTATTTTTTCAAATAAATCCGTTGACCCCATTTACATCTCGTGGACCCCCTTATATTTTTCTTCCTGACAGGGACCCCCTCTCAGTCCCTCGCGGACCCCTGGGGGGCCGTACGGACCACTTTGGGAACCCCTGGTTTAGTCCTTCCCAACGCAACTCCAAAACAGACCTATAGGATGTATTTCTTATAATATTCTTCTACGTTACTCTATGTAAGACTCTTTTAAGGCTTCTTCGAATTCTTTTGTATATCATCAAATAGTTGTGTTGATGTTTTAGATTAGCATGGTTAAAAAACACTACTACTAATTGTTAACTATGTCTCCTTAATTATCAATTATGAATATCTCTGTATAATTGTACATACCTCAATTCAACCAGTGCAAAATTCTTCATGCAAACAACTTGAAATTGTCAGGAAATAATTTTGTTTTAATGACAGTAATTAAATGTCTTACGCAAGAAATAAGACATAACTTATTTTTTAACGCGTTTCCCATCAAGTAAATTTAAGTATGAATCATTTCCTATCTAATCCGTCACGACAGAAAAGTGAGTTTAAATACATAAATAAGTTAAAATAAATAAATGCGATATCTTAGTTGGTGGTCCGAACTTTTTAATGAATTCCTATCCGCATTAATAATGGCACTAATAATAAATTAATCGACTACCAGAATTTGGTTGAATCGGTACTATAACCCGGAACCCAGTATGCGACAGGTTGATTTATACACTACGCTTGCTATTGCTTCGCAGGTGTGCGGCACCGAATTGATCGTCTATGATGTTATAGCAATTTAACGCTACAACGAATGGGCCACCGCGCCATTTTCAAATAAGGAAATAAAATAAATAGATGCAATGAATTTACGGTCGCTGATGAACGATAAATAGTCGATAAAAATAATGATTAAGAAAATGCGGTCAATGAACTGAACTAGTGATAACTGTGTTATTATAATAGACACCAGAAGGTCATTAATGGTAAATCAATATCTAATAATTGATAGACAAATACATTAGTGCGACAGTCAAATAAAATATGTAAGTATTTGAGAATAATTGGTATTTGTTTACAGTCAAATTACATAAATATTGATGAAATAATTAAAATAATTCAATCATCTCGTTTTGAATACATTCATTATCATGAAAACAAATGGGCAATAATTATTCAAATTTAGAATAGATACTACACGTATGTTGAAACAAGGAATATAAAATATATCAACATGCGGTATCTATCGATAAAATGTATCGATTTTCAAATAGAGTAATTTCATTTATTTTTACCTGAAGAGTAGCGGAAAGTTTGTCCTATGATACTTTTAGCAATTAGTCTCAAGGATCAGTAATGCTACAGCAAGCGAAATAATTATAATACGATATTCAAAACTTCAGAAAGCTTATAAAGTAAAATTAATAAACATGTACATACATATATTTTCAAAGAGGGTGTAACATACTGTCCACGTTGTTTATGCAGTCAAAAGAGCGGCGCTGTGAGAATGTCCTGAATGACGCTGACAAAAAAAAGATTGCCATGTTCGAAAATTCCCTAATTTGATATATACTGAACGCGTGGGATAAGTGCGGTAGGTGGATTCTTATGTCAGAGGGGAGACAATTTATTTAGTATCAACGGCTGCCGCAAACTTAAGTGGACTGTTAAAGAAGTCAGAGTGTACCTTTCTTAATAATTTTTTATCGTCTCAGATTTGAGCACTGCAATGAATTGAGTTATATTTTTCGATTTCAGAAGGATTTCGCATGCAAAAAAGTATCGTTCTGTACATGAAAATATCTGGTAAACTTCTTGTTTCACTTGACAGTGAATTTATGAGCTCGATATCATGAGTCGTGATGACGATATAAGAAAGATTAAGTCGTGTAACTTCTACAGGATTGGATTTCCCGCGACATTTTTGTTTTCTTTTACACGGAAACCGAATCGGCGATTTCGAGCAATCGTGATTGTGCACTTAATATGACAGGTCGGTCGCGCAATTATTTGAAATGAGCACAATCTTTCAAGATCACATTGTTTCTGTGTGCCTTTTTTTAACATCGTTCATTGTAAGTACAGTAAAGTACAGTAGATTCCAGGGTTCCGGTTCCAGCATTGACCAAAAACACGACTCCGACTAAAAAAAACTTAATTTCTTCACGTTTTTTTCCGACCTTTCCTATTTATGTATATTAGATTAAATATCAACCAACCAATCCGGAAAATAGCCAAATTTTAAATATTATAAGCATACATAAAAAGTTGAGCTTTTCAAAATTTCCGACTCCTAGTACTACTACTTCAGCCACAACGTCGCGACTAGGGATTCCAATCCCGGGCCAAAATTTTGATCCCGGGATTTCGGGATTGCAATAAGTTGGTCCCGGGATCCCGGGACCAGTCCCGGGATCTGGGATATTTTTCTTATTTATTTAATATTAGCTATGTTATTTTATCGATAAAAATAGCTTAAAATGAATAATACAATTTATTTTAACATTTGTTTGGTAAAGGACTTCAGAAATGGCGAGGTGAATTCCATGAGCAATGCATAATTGATGTTCAGGCATTACAAATTTCCCAACGCGAACCATAACGCCTGCCCCGTCTGTTACTATAGAAACTATATCATTATTTAATGATATATGATGATCTTCCAGGCGTTTCTCCAATAATTGTACACAAACATCGGCTGACATTGATCCATGCACCCGAGATAAACCAATATTTCAAAATTTTCCAGTTTCACTGTGGATGTTAATGTTCATGTATTGTTTATTGGCGACCGATGTCTACTCGTCAAACGTCAAACTAAAACGTTTTCCATTTTTTTTAAATTCATCAATTTCTCCAATAATCTTATTTCGAATTTTCTTACTGTATTCGACTACACGATTCCTTATCATAGTTGCAGAAGAAGGAAGAGACTGGTATCCTTTGGCTTTTAGAGCTGCTCTCAAATCAATCGATGTAATAAATATATTGAATGGTAAACCATCTCGGGATGTCATCCGTGCAAGTACAGCGTCAAGTGATTGATCTTCTTTGGTTAAAAAATAGTCGGATATTAATTTTCTTTTCAACGGTCGATCAGGCGATTTGGTGGGTTGATCCATGAAGGTGAGAAGATGGCCCATGAATTTTCATTTTGTGTATTGAAAGCAGATGTGTATGCAGCCCTTTGGTAGATCCTCCGCCAGTTTTAAGAACCACACTGCACTTTACATTTAGCTGTAGCTCCATCCGTTGAAAAGTATTTCCATATCGAATTCATATCACCATCTTTTTGTGAATATTATATTTTGCTTGTTTATCCATTATATTTTAAACACGCTAAATCTTGAGCGAAACGCGCGCACTCCAGAGCACAGCATTTGTCGTACTGCCCGCGCAATGGAGGGGATTACAGACATCTGGTCCTAGAGGTGGGACTGGTGGGAATAATCTGATGCAACATACGCGTTTGTGTGACACGATCCACAAAATATGTTTAAATAATTCGATCGTGCTTGATAAATCAGTTAATCCCGAAATTTCGGGATTGTGTTTTCTGATCCCGGGACTCATCAGGTACTTAAAAACGGCGGGATCCCGGGATTACGGGATCCGGGATCCCGGGATTGGAATCCCTAGTCGCGACGACTCCAAATTTCAAAAGATCGCAACTCCACAGCCCTGGTAGATTCTCAAAATAAAGTGTTTTAAGGGAACAATGAATGCGAGATAATGCAAAAAGGTCCACACATTATCCAAAAAACAAAATACATTCAACCCTCATACAGCACCAAGATAGGGATTTTTTGAGACTCACTTTTTCAAGAGTAAATGACCGTACAGCTACCTAGGTGGTTTTTGCCAACACCAACCGTTGTTTGTGCAGCCAATGTTTCATGGCCGCCATTCACAACGCTATCGACAGTTAGTTAAGTCAGAAGTTAACCTTAGTTGCAATCAAGTCGGCGTGGCCTATTGGGCCCGTGTGAGAACGAACCACAGCAAACTCATTCGGAATTAATTTGGGGGCAGTTCAATAGAACGTGATTAGCTCCCTGGTGGGCGTGTCAACAAGTAAAATCCGTCCCTAAAACCAACTTGCCCAGCGCGAAGAGTTTTACGTTGAACTTGCCATGGCCTGTTAGAAACTGGCTAGTCCAATGAGACGGTGTTAGTGATTTAATTGCAAACCTCCTTTACGATAAATATTCTTCGAATGCACATATTTATGTACACATAATTTGCAAGACTGCAGCACACGCAATAAAAAACCGCAGGGTAGACAGTAATTTTAATATCACAATATATTGTGGTTCTAGGCACGATAATTCCGATGATCCGTGAAGGGGTCGCTGTATCATCTCGATCTGATTTTAAATCATCATGTACATGCATAATGCGCGTTGCAAGTGGTATCGATGCAATTTATATTCTCACGAATCAGTTGGACGTTTAAGATATTTGTTCTCGTAGATGGCTTCATCAGAGCGGCCATTTCGTGAGCTGCTTCATATTCAATCCAAGTTATACGTGTTATCACGCTTCCAGCAAATCTTGCTTACACGCGAGAATGTAACGTTGTTTCATTTCTATATAAAATTGACCCCACCTTAATAATGAGAATAATAATTGATTTTTACATAATTTATACTGTACCTCTTTGTTAGATATGATGCGATTAATACGCATGTTGACTAATAATCGAATTTATACAAATATTTTCTACGAGACCCGCTTGTTACTCAGTTGTTAAACCACTCTTTTTCTCCAACTCTACATTCTAGTTTAAAGGGTTAAAAAAATCCAATAGTATCATTGTTTTGCCGTCAGCGTGGCGGTTCATAATAAAGAGAGAAAAACATTTACTCACACGACTATTATTGTAAAACTGAAATGCCAAGGGTAGTAATATTACTTTGAAATACTATATTTAATAAGAGACAATGCATTGAAAGTTGTAAAAAGTAACTGAATTAGCTTCAGTGCTATCTTTATGAGTAAGTAATCTTGTTAGTTAGGTACTTGAAGTAACTTGAATCCCTTAAGAATTCATAGGTAAAAGGATGAGATACTCTAGTGTTTCTATGTTTTAAAAGTTGTTTATTTACAACATGCTTATTTATGATACATGTCAGGTATTTTCAAGATAAATTATCAGTCAACATCTCATAAAAAAATGACAGTCTAGTTTTTATTACACGATTAATAATTTTATATAAAAATAACGCTTAAATACAGAAAAGTTTTTTTTGGTAAGTAACATATACCAGGGCGTAGCAAGAGCGATAAGTTAAACTTATAGTCCTGTCCTAGCATCGCTTTCTATTCTTTATCTCTATGAAAAAAGCCGTTCTCATACAGCAACTGCTGTTGAGGTATCTCCATTAGCAGTTTATATTGTATGCCGACATCTGACACAACGAGATTTTTTACGCAGAACTTATGTTCACTCGACCTCTAAGGCGTTAATCTGTGATGCTTATATTACAGCGGAACCATTAAATTAACCAATTTAATCGTAAATTAAAAGTTGTAATATATACAAGAAAATTAGTAAATAATTAAGAGCAATATTTCTCAACCTTTTGAACATCAAAAATCAAAAATTGTTTTGCAGACCATCAACATAAAATAATAAATATTTTTTCTTCTACTTCGTTGATATATTATTTAAAACAATTAATTTTGCAAGACAATATACTGATATAATAATATTCGAGTATGTTAAACTAGAGAGAAAGATTTTTTACGGACTACCTGTTAAGGAACTAAGATTTTGAGTAATGAATAACCACCGGTTAAGGAACTAAGATTTTGAGTAATCAATAAAGAACTCGCAACTAATGTATTGAGAAAACGATGATTTCCTGAAAACTGCTTTCTAGCACGTCACAACACGTGCAACATATTTTCGTATAAAGCTCTCGGGAATAAGTTTATTTGAATAAGAATAGTTGCATACTATTTATACACTGCGGTGTTAAGGCTTGCATGCTAGAAACTTGCTGTTGCCAAAACGGGCAGCCAACATTTAGCAGAACTGGAAACATCCCAAGGGCTACGACCGGGTAAGAAGCACCTGTAGCTCAGGGTCCAAACTTTAAATTTGATTAGGAGAATAGACAAGAGTGCAGCTAAACGTCCGTGGCGTGGAAAAGCGTAGTTTACGAGAAACCTGTTCGGAAAGAGCATCACTCTAGGTATTCCCAATATGGCGGATTTTCCACGAACTAAACTAGTGCTAGCGATTGCCACAATAATAGAACGATTATTCAGTCCAAAAAATAATTTTAGATTGGTAAATTAACGAGTATTACTGTTTGATGCCGTACGTCCTCATATCGGCCTAATGAGCAACGTTAACTTAGTTGCTTTCATTTATCAAAATTAAGAGCAATAAATGACTATAACTAAGAAGTTCAAACGCATGCACGTATGTATGTCCAGATTTCAAAATGATTTTAAATAATTCTCAATTCTAGATAAATTATACTCGAATTTTACTAATTTGAGTCACTATGATTGTCCTCTTATCATTATATCAAGAGGCCAGCCAAATTATAAATCAAGTACATATGAATATACATCGTCACTACTAGGCCAAAAGGGCGTTAGTAACATTTTAGTAATTTTGATTTGACTGCTTTATTAATAAAGTAAGTGATATTATTTTAGGTTTTATATTAAAATGAACTTCCAAAAAGTAACGACCGAATCCAAGTGTCAAAGGAAATGTGACTACATTTCTTATTCAATTCATTTTCTTAATAGTTCAGAAACTAGATGGAATCCAGAGAGCATACTCGAATAATTATTTTTTGTAAAATATTATCATGTACAAGGAAGTTTGAGAAATGAAAAAAGAAAGTTACGTGCTAGCTAAAAGGTCTGCCGCTCATCTTTTGGAGAGTAATGTGTAATTTTCTCGACGAACGCATCTGGGAAACGTGAAGCAAACGTCGAATTGAATTTTGGCGCTGACGAGAAGAAAGTTGAGAAAGGGACGATTAATTTATAAGCGAATACCCATCGGACTGTACGTTATATTGAAGTTTTGATAAAAAGCTCGGCTGTGAAAATAAAAATACAATGCGAAGATTGATATTACTCAAAAAAGTTATTGATTGATTCTATATAAATGACTTTACACTTTTAAGATGTCTGCAACTTCTCAATAGCATCAATATTTTATTTGTGAAGGAGATAAATACTTTAATACGGAAGGCAAGTTATTCCACCATCAAATGAGACAGTATTTTTCGAAAAGGGTAATAACTAATAACTTTCAAGACTTAGTGAAACGATAAAATTTGGATAAAAACCTGTTAACCTGTTGACCGCTAGCGTCTCATACATTGAGACTCCTGTTTGCAGTGTGTTTCAAATTGACATTTAAAGTTAACATTGTAAAAAATATAACTCACCAGATTTTTTTATTCAAATTAGGTATGCACTATTTTATCTGATAACCTCCATGAGTGTATTTAACACAAAGACTGATGAAATTATTTTTGAAAGATGAGTTGTTGGAATATTTGTAAATCAGCTCAGCAGGGAAGAGGTTAATGCAAATGATAAACTAGTTGTTTGCACGCATTCACGTCACTCATAAAGTATAGTTTTTTTTGTTAATATAAACATGTGTTTCTGGATTGACATTTGCTTTTTTTGAGCTCATTTAACTATACAATCAAGTCCCATCTTTCATGGAAGGTCATGCAAGAGTTGAAAAATAGAAAAGAGACACATGACCCCCGTGAAAAACTCATCCAACGACCAATTCCGAGATATGAAATATAAACATTTATTTCAGTATTGGAATTTGTTGTTTTTTTACGAAACTTTATAGATTGCTTTGGTTGAGCAAGTGTATATTGGAATACGGAGAATTATGATTAGATTAATTTATTATTCAAGCAAAATCACAAAACTCAAATTGCAGTTGAGTTATTTCAAAAGCTTCGCAAACAAATGAGCTCCGCCTTTTCAAAACGGCTGTTGTTGTTTACGGTTGTTTCAAAGTTATAAAACAAAAGAACAACGCCAGCAAAAAATGGCTGCTATGTCAGCTGGTGTGAAAGTCACCCCTGAGAAGAAAATAATAATGCAATGCAACACTATTCTCGAAACTTTTCATGGACGCTGTTCATATTTTAGCGGGTATCCTTCAAACTCCAAGGGTGTTGTACTTGGTAATTTATTTGTAGGGTGACCAGGCGGCCCCATGGAAAACCTAGTCTCGTCACAGGCAACGGTGAAGATAATGAGAACGTCACCTTAAATTTGGACCTCAAACTACAGGAATAATAATTGAATTCTATATCGTTAGATTCGACTTATGCTTCTCGCCAACGCCTTTAAAATAATCGCTACTCTACGACGGTTAATATCGAAGAATTAAAATTCTTGTGAGACCATAAACAGATCCTGTGTTATTTTTGTTTAACAGGACTGTCATACTTAAAACTAGACCACGTAACATTTACCCTCCTCTTTTTATTTACAAATATGATGTGAGACCGGACTCTTTAGAAGCCCAATCATTGGAATTATAAAGACACGAAGTAGCTAAAACAATTTAGAGGTTCGAGTTCTTTAAACGTATGGTGCCCTTTCTTAAAGATGTAAAATGCATCACTTTTATAACTCCATTATTTAAATGATGTCGAGTTAAAAAGTTGTCGCTTCGTATAATTACTGACAAGAAACGAAAGACAACATCGCATCTTTTTAATAATTACACGGTAACATGCACTTTGAGAGCCACCGGTTTCCAAATTAATTACATTCAAACTAACAACTAACAACAACTGAATGATGTTAATTTATATTAATTATAGAATCTGCCCTAAATAAACTTATCTTGGCATTCTTACGTTAGAAAGTTGTCGCTTTGTTACAGAGGTGCATACAGAATTGTAAGCGCATTATTTTTTCATGCAGGATCTATTAAATAACATTAAATTAACGCTTATTACAAGAGCTGTTACTTCATTGTCTTAAAGCTCGCGTGTCTCATATATTATTCAAAATAAAAATTGGTACATTCAACGAGAATATCGTACAAATATACATTCATAAAATATTTTGATTTTGACGCACTTATAAAATGGACGACAGATAAGATTACAGGTGCACTCAAGGGTTATGCAATAGATTCAGTTTGTGAGACAACGATACTATTTGATGAGAACAGATTGGTAAGATAAATTCTCATCATATACGTATTTGCCACAAGAACTGAAACGTTTGCCATAGCCCTCAAGTAAAATATCAGCAGCTTCAACCAGGTTATACATTTTCGCAAAGGGTTTTAAAGCTTTAATAATAAACAACATTTGACCTAATTATTATAATTTGTTGGAAATGGATTTATATTTTTAATTCAACCAGAAAACACAATATGTTTAAAATAACTTAGATTAGAGTACGTTTTGTTTTACTATTGGTGTCAAGTGTTTCGCCTCTTTCAGAGGCATCATCAGACATAATATTGCAAATTTTACTTTAGTATTAAATCTCTCAGTTAAAAATTTTCATCAAATTTTATATTAAAATGAACTTCCAAAAAGTTACCGAAGGCTCCTATCGAAAGTATAAAAATTATGATGTCATGATTGACTGTTAATGTTAATATCAATTCACCAATTAATATTTTATACTATACATCATATTTTTAAATGTATTGAATTGAGGAATATATAATCATATGCATACAGCGATGAAATAAAATCGATTTATATATACATATACATATGTATATCATATATGCAGTAATGGATTGTTATTCTTACAAACAAAAAAATATATAGAAAAAAGATAAAAATAAATCAAATTTAAAATCTACATTCTCTCGAACATACAAATGTATACATCTAGCTATAATACAATACAGATGAAAAATATTTTTTTAAATATTCCAACGATACCGAATAGAGATCGCATCCAGGAGTTGCTGTCAGGGTCGAGACGATTATCTACCATCACAGAATCCATAAAAAGCTCCACTCACCTGTGAAAAATAGATAGTTATTATCCTTCAAGTAAATATTTTATTACAATTAATTTGAATCTTAAGAATTTCTTTTTTAATACTCATAATTTTGATAGCGATAAAGAAAATATATTTTAGGAAAACCTGCCACAAATTATTTAAGTATATTTAAAAAAAATAATTATACACATATTAAAAAAGGTCTTTGAGTTCTTAAATTGGTTTCTGATTTAAGTCAGTAATTAATGTCAGCTACGAAAAATAATGTTAACAGTTCATTGAAAAGGGTACTTAGTTAATATACGGAATTTTACAGCCTAACGAAGTCGCTGTAAATCATCTAAGAAAAGGAAGAAAAAGCAACTATATTGTACACTTACTACGTTTCGTTTCTTAATACATTAACCCACCAAGTTAAATAAATGTGAAGTAACAGGATATAATTAAGTATATAAAATAGTCACTTTTAAGGTGTTCACTGTCAATACTTGGCGGAAAGGCATTATAATAAAAATAATAATACATTTTAAATATAAAATAGTTTTTAATAAGGGTATTGAGACTTTAAACAAAATATAGTTGAAATAACAATTATTGTTACTTTACGTGACATGAACATGTGTGATATTAAGAAAGCGTCTAAAAACTATAAAAAAATAAAGTTAAAAAAAACAAATATATTTCATTGTCATTGGCTGGAGTAAAAAAGTAAATATTAATTCTTATCCAATATAACAGTGCAATAAAAAAAACTGCAAGAGCATTACAATAAGCAAATGAATACATTCTTAAGATTCTAAAAAAATATCTATTTCAATTTAGATATGACACTAAACTTATATCATCATTAATTCTGACTTTATTTTAACCGTATTCATACAAATATGATACAATTCGCGATTAAAATTACATTTTAAAACCTGAATCAAAATACAGTTACGTCATTGTGTATGAATTGTGCTTCTTTACTTTAATTGCACATTAAAATTTAATTCATAATTCAGCAACTAATTTCACGACAAATAATCATTTATAAAGCTCCATACTGATATAAGGAATACGATGACAACATGTCTTTGAAGAATTGCGTATTCGTGATTACAATATGTTAAGATTCATTCGAAGAACTCAATTCATAATGAATACCAACAAACCTCACTTGAAGTATCGTCTGCGAATTGAAATAACGGTAAATAAATCCGATTGAAGCTTTACCGCAAAAGCTTCGAATTGAAAGGCGCGCGGTATCGCCGGAAGCTGCACGAGAACCGCAAAGTGATTTCCGCCTCTAAAGGTGGGTGAGTTATCACGTCACAAGTGCGAGGGCTGTACTGCGACGTCTACCTGAGACACCGGATATAAAAGGTGTCGCTAGCGTCGAAACGCCGCGCTAAGTACGACGCTATTTCCCAGAAATAAATAATTTTCGTTATGTTACTAAAGTAAAAATAACCAATACATCAATTGCATCGTCTTCATCTTGTACGTACATATATAAATATTAAGTAATAGTTTGCAAAAAGTATGATTTTTAAAATCTGAATATTTCGAATCAATCATCTAGCACGAGTAAACAATTGTCTTATCTTTACTACTTCGTACTTTTTTATTTCCACGAATAAAAGGATAGGTGATTATTTAAAGTTGCCTTCGTAAACAAAGAAAATTTAACACAAACTTCTTTGTAAAATTGATGAAGATCTGAAGTCCACATATTTCCAGTATTTTTGACATGTACGTAATCAGGTCGTACATTTTCTGCACCAAATTAACAAATTTGTTATTTTGTGGAAACTGAATAAAGAAAACTGAAATCAGATGAATGAATATTTCGATGTTTATGGATATTAGCGACATATTCGTAAACATATTTATTGCTAAATTTACTAATTCCAGTTATGTATATTCATGTGAGTTGTTTGTTTATATGAAATAGAAATAAAACCAAGACGCAAATATTCATAATATCAAAATATAATCATATATTTTATCGCTTTATTGATAATATAAGCTGACATTTCATGTTTGAATTTTGATTGACAAAGTTTGATATAATGTTTAAATCAATTCAAACGTCTTCACTGTCAATTATTGATGGAAAGGAATAATATTTGAATAAATAAAAGACATTCTTTTTATAAAGATCAGGATCGGTTTCCCTCGTCGCTATCATTTATAACCAATGAGATTTAAATAAAAACAGGGTTATTTATATAAAATTAGAAGGCTAACTAGAATAAAACATGGTTGAGGATTTCGACTGATTTGATAACGACGCGGGATTCTACTTTCGGCATCTTAATGCTTTTCAAGTGCACGAATGAACTTGAACTGACACCAAACAATTGGTATTAGAGATATGATAAGAATTTACAGATACAAATTAGCAATACATGGAATCATCCTATAAAAGTTTTAATATGACAGGTATATGGACACTTATAAGAAACCAAAAATGTATACCACATTAAAAATGTAATAAGGGGTATTCTGGGTTAGAGGCACAAATTTTAGTGCAATGAAAAATAAGTTCAAGCCAAAAACAAAAAATCAGAAAAGCTACAGACTGGTAAAGTGGAGGGTTTTAAAAAATGCCACGCCCTTGTTGACATGATTCTTAATCTTCTAGTCAAATGAAATTATTATATTATCAGTAAAGACGCCGAAATCGTCGGAACTACGGAGAAGTCAAGTATTTTTTCAGAATTCTAGACTAATATACCCTGTAAGTATAAGTAAGCAAATATTAAGATAATATCTATGAAATTATGAAATAATTTCATCACAATAATTTAATGTTTACCTTGTTTAATATTTTGATAAAAGCCACCTGCAACGATAGATAACGAAATATGCAAACAAATTACTATGTGCATCTGTAAAATACAATAATTAAGCCGCATACCAAACTCGTCATACAATAAATACTAGACAATTGAATATACAGTTGAAATCAATTTACTCACAGTTATTATTTAACTCTCTTAATTTGCCATTCTGATCAGATTAGTTTCCAAGAAGAGCGAGTATTACAGAATAGAGAATGACTTCCGCATTTTCTGCGTATCTTCAACAATAAATAAGATCTGTATTCACAATCAGACTCGAAGCCATAAAACACGGCATTGATTGACAGCTGCATAGAATCGGCTCGATTATATGGACACACCTTTAATAGTCAACCATTTTAATTATTCCAATGAAGGCATTGAGAATTTAATCGACTCTGGTGTCTGTATTATCTGTTTTATTTTAAGTATGGCGATGAATTATTTTATAATTAAAAGCAGTGTTCTGCAACCAGTGGTCTGCGAGAGCTTGTTGGCAGTAACAAAAAACTCGAAAATTTAGACTACAAAAAGTCAGGTTTAACAAAAAAATTGTAATTTTATTAGATTTATTTAATAAAATTCTATGTAACTATTGACTTTAGTTCAATTGTATTTATTTTATTAAATTTATTATCCTAAACAAACATGTCAAAGTCAGTTCTTGACTTGCAACAGGTTCCTTTAACATATGTATGTCAAAAATTCAAATATATTATATAAGTCCAATTTTTACATTATATGGGTCACCCCGCGGTAAAATATTTTATTAAATATCTGACAGACACAGGAGTTTTTTTTTATATAATCCTTCGTAACTCCGAATAGTCGTAAATCGAAAAATGTACGTTTATGGTTGACGTCTGTCCGCGAAATATTTTCCAATTCTCCCATTCCGGTCCGCGGATTTAAAAAGGTTAAAGATGACTGATTTAAAAGTTGGAATTTAATAAGTGTTGAAATATGTCATTTCAATATTCTTTCCGGAAAAGGGTTAATTTTTAATAAACATTCATCAGTTGCTTAATTATTATCAAATAGTTAATTAAATCTGTTTACTATCAAAAGTTTGATAAAAAACATATTCTTCTTCGTGTTACAAGCATTAATTTATTTTAGTTTTGGCAACTGAGAAAAACAACTATAAATTTGATTTCACAGGCATAGAAAACGTTTTAGGCTTTTTTTCTTTCGGGAAATTGTCACTTATCTTAACAAAGACGTAGTAGTGTTGAGCAAACTACTTTATCCTTGTAAAGCGCCCGGATTTTAGTGTATTACCCGGAAAGAAAAAACGAATGGATATATATTCCAAGTGATTGTTCAACTCGAGAGTAAGTGGAGATAGTTTGGGCAGCAAACTGGCCCGCGGGGAAATCCCGAGTAACAGCGCGTTATTGTGGAAAACTCCGCTTGCACTTTCTAGACGTAATGGATGGAAACTATCCAGCGATGCCGCCAGAAAAGACTCCCGTCTCGCAGGACGTATTACAAACTTCACGTGGACAATGGAAAGTTCGCCAAGAATAATTGATTTGAAGTCACAGAGCGGAAGTATGATTTGACTGAAATGTTAATATGTAATGTTAGGAAAGTTTCGCGACAAAACTCATACGAACTTTAGTATTGTTTTCATTCTCAGCGGAAATGCATTGCATTATGAAAATATGACACGCTATATCAAAGTAAAGATATTAACGGCGCTGTTTTACTTGTCTGTGGAAACTGCCATTATCAATCCCGAAAAACAAAAGCCTACAATAAACAAATAAATACATTAAGTCCATAAAAGGTTGTTACACGTTTTCGGTTTCACTATACTAACAACACGGGAGGGTGAAGAGTAGAAAAGTAGCTGTATCAGTGGCTGCAGTTTTTGAAGAGGCAACAATCTATGAAGATTTTAACAACATATTATAAAGATCTCAATATTTGGCATGACATCTGATTATAATACTTTTAAATGAGATATAAATCTTATGAGATAAACTCGATGAGATATTTTTTTTGAATCAGTCGTAACGAAAAATGACAAAATTCACCCTTTTGGAAGATCTCTTTTTGAATTGAAAAAATCTGACATTGCCGGGACTTGAACACAGACCCACCTGATCACTTGACCACAGAGACAAATGAAAGAATTTTTATTTTGTAGATGAAAGAACTCCATTATAGCACGGTGAAAAAATAGAAATGTATTTTAGTTCTACAAGAATTATAAGATAATAAGTTGATATCTATTTCGGCTAGCGCCCTCGTCAGAACTATGATAACTTTGATAATATTTTTGGAAATTTTTGTTTTTGAATATTATTTCCGACTAAGGAGTGAGAAGAAGCAGCCGCCGTTAATTTTAAGGTAACGTGGCCGTAAGTTAATAATACTCCAAGTATGTAAATTCACAAAATGCGACTGAAAGTGTATGGCGTATGATATGCATGCGGTTATGAGAATGAAATATGCCTGAGCAGTTATAGAGAATCAGTGACTGACGACTGCCTATAGATAATGTAAATAAATAAATTAGACGACACTGACAATCGTGAGTTTAATCAAACAATATTCATAAGCTTTTGCGATAATTTCTAGGCATATCAATGTGTCAGATGTTGGAACTATTTTTTTTCTTTTTCTATTTGATGGAGCTTCCAGTTCTAAGGCGCGTCAGCGTCAGAGTTCTTCCTGTCTCTAAGTTAAGTTTTAATATTCAAGTTGCATTCCCTTCCGATCGCTGCTGACAGGAGGGTGCGATTGCTGTTGTGGTGAGCAATCCATAGTGACGCCAGTTCATGAACTAATGCGAGCGCATCAGATGATGTCGTCGTTTCCATTGCAAAATCAACAATTTTCTTGTAACCATAAAAACAGATAGAATATGTAATAAAAAAAATACGTAATTAATATTTACCATCTTTACCACAACTTTTGTCCAGGGATGTGAAGTTGGAGTTTTTTGGCTGTCGGAGTCATGTTTTTGGTAAATGCTGAAGTCGGAGTCGGATTTTTTTAACGACTCCATAGCCCTGCTTTTATCAAAGAAGCGTAGGGGTGATTTTTGAAACGTTATTAATATGTCGAAAACGCTTATTTCACAGATGTACAATTTTGCATTGGTTATGTAGTTTTTATGGAAATATTGTAAATCTCTACAAAGAACCATGTTAATATGAAGGTTTTGCTTCATGATGATTGGATTGATTCATTCATTCATTTTTTTAAATGCAGCAATTCAACAGTTCTTTCGCTAGAGCACAGTCAAATTCATTCACGTTACACTTATTTTCAGGTGTTCACAGATAATACTTGGTGGAAAGGCAATGTTTTAAAAAAATATCAAACATTTTTGGTTCTTATTCCACAGTTAATTTATTAAGATCAAGATCAAGACCGAAATGCTCGCGACGAGTTAGGTACTATTTTTTAAAATTTACGGGATAGGTTAAAAAAAGACGATGGAATGAACAATCACAAATGCATATAAAAAAAGTATGCCGTCAACATTTTGAAATAAATTAAGGCCCTAGAAAACCGCAAGTTTCCCAACACAGATTTTAATAGTATGAATTGATCTTGGCGATGTATATGTTTAATATGTAATATATTAATGGAAATATGTATATGTTTACGATAATCATGTCTTGACGATCACTGACCGTAGACAAACAAGATTAATTGCCAGCGGTTATAATTTCCCGCGCTTTATAATTGCATCCGACCGAATGCGGCGAATGTTATGCCGCAGCTGCATCTGATGCTGTAGGCGGAGAGGGATGGCGCCAACCCTTGATGCATTTAAAATTTCCAGTGTTCTATTATGATCGTTCAATTATGCAACACAAACAGGCGGATAAGGGATCACAACCTCATGAGCCCCTATGCAGTTTCGCTCCGAAACAAAAGCTGATTGGGTTGCGCGGGAGAAAATTTATCTATTCATGATACATGATCCGGATCACAGAAGATACAAGGATAGTTTATAAAACCTAATAATTCAGGTAATAGCGTAAATGAACAGTTCAATAAAAAAATTCACACTTTTGGCGCTGACAAAGTGTTCCCAAAATAATTTGTCGTAGAATATACGTAGAAATATATATCAGCAATTAATTAATAGGGAACACTTTGTCGTCGGCCATCTTGAATTATGTGTCAAAGCTGAGAAAAATTTGATCATTTGTGATATTACCATAATTAAATATATATTAAATGCCATTATAATGCTATTCCACCAAGTATTGACAATGAACACATTAAAGGTGAAAGATATATTTTTTACATGCCCGTTCTGAGCTTGCAGCATATGGACTCCTCACGTAGTTTATCTCAACATGTTTTTTTTCTACGAGACCTGCTTGTTATTCAGTTGCTCAACTTCTCTTTTTTGAAGAGAGTAGGGATTGAAAGGAAAGATGTCCAGGACAGAACCACTGGTTAGCTAATCGCTCTCGCTACGCACAGCTTTTTGGGATCGAAAACGTGGGAGTGGATATTGACAACACAAACACCCATTGCCTTCAAACTTCAACCTAAGCAGACTCTGTGCGAGATGTTATACTATTTGTTGCGATTTTTAAATGAGAATGTCAATACGCTAAATATTGGAAATTATGAAGGTCATATGAGATAAACTCGAAAAATGACATACACCCATGTCCAAGATCTCTTTTTCAATTAGAAAAATCTGACCTTGCCGGGACTTGAATCCGGGCCACCTGATCACTTGACCACATGTACGAAATTTTTATCCCCAGTAAGTAGTAAAAGTCTTGATCAGTAAAATTTTAAATCTGAATTTTTATTTAATAGGTGTTTATTATACGCACTTTTTAATAAATAGGATGTTTTAAGAGCGTTTCAGTAGGATAATAAAGAATAATTACATAGGCACAAAATAAACTGGCTTATCCGTATATTGTACATAATGCTGATATCAGCCGCACCCTGACTGTAAAATATCAACCCTAATCAACGTAATTGTAATTAACTATAATGGAGATATTATTATTATGAATACATTTGACGGTTAATATTTATGTAAGGGTAAATTTTAATTCTGTCTGCAGAGCCTGCCCGTTGATAAAAAGGCATCGAAAAGTTTATTTAAAAAACGTTATTAATTTTATTTTTTAAATACTTTCTAAATTTCACACGAGAAATCTCTTGATAATATAATTTAAAATAGCAAATACATGCTTGGGAATTTCGTTTAATGCAGGGTTGTGGAGTCGGGGTTTTGGCCGCAGTCTGAAATTTTGAAAAGTTCAAACTTTTTATTTTTGCATACAATATGTCAAATTGGCCGGATTGGTTGTTTGATATTTAATTGAATACACATAAATAGGAAAATTAGGAAAAAAAGTTACTTTTTTAGTCTGAGTCGGAGTCGTGATTTTGGTCTATTCTGGAGTCGGAGTCGTACTTTTTTTAACGACTCCACAGCCCTGGTTTAAAGGGGTAATATTTAAATTCGTCTGTAAATTTTCCAAAACAAAAAAGTGAGTGTCTTTCATTCTCTTCATCCACTTCACTTTCACAACGGTGGATTTAATGCATTGCCTGTCTATATACTACCTTTAAGTACACAACATGTGTACACTGCTTGTTAAGAAAGAAATTAGTTAATTTTCGCATCAAGTCCTTTGAAAAACCCTTTATTATAATTTTAAACACAATATGTAATTTTTCTCAAAAGGTTGTGAGTCACTTACTGCAAGGCCAGTGAGTATGTGGATTGGTTTTATGTTCTGTAGTTATAATCTAAAATTTAAATACAATAAATTGTACGTAATAAACGAAATATTCCTGTTAAGTGTAACCTGAATAAAAATATAAAAATAAATATAATTACATCAGACGTATTAAAACATGTTTGCCATTAATGATTAACCGGCATAATAATATGTCTGAATATAAATAACATTGTATTACCGCAATCTTCAAAAGTTAACAAAACAATATGATAGTTGAAATTTGTATCAGAACTATTTTGTAGTTAAGCCCTTGTGACCCGACACGATTTCTCTATAAAAACTTTTCTATTTTCATAATGCCAACATAATTGCTCGTGATAGCGGCATAAATGCGGCCTTATGTGCGTTGCAAAATAGGTCAAAGTGATAAATAAAAAAATTCAAAGCGAAATGCAGCTCACCAAAAGGCAAACAATACGTTGTATGCAATACGAGAATAGAAGCAGGAGTATAAACTGCGAATTTGAAATTCCATTCACAAATAAACAATCTTTCGAAAGTTTAATGGTAGAAAAAAACATCACTGAATCTTTAGTAGGTCATCATTGCAAATAAGTGGTTTTCAAACGTTTCATCGAAGAAGCCACGATAAATAAAATAACGTAATTTTGAGATAAAATGGTACTAAGTACACTGTTAACAATTGTAAGCTATTTTACTCGAGTGTCAAAACTATAGTAGTTTTTTATTACTATATTCGTGGAGAACTTAATACATTTTTACTATTTTAAGATAGCTGTATTAAATAAAAGCAATTTAATAGCAATAATACAGGTCTCATCGTTTTAGTATTATTTAAAGATGTATGTATACATTTGTATAATACATATGTATGTATAATACTTTCTTTACTTTTTTTTCTCAGTTAAAAAAGTCTTGTAGGTGTTGTTAATACAAAATCTACCCGTGTTTCCCTTGATGAAAATATAGAAAAATGTGGCTTTGTTTAATCATTTCATTCAATGTCTGTTCCTAATGTGGAGTATATGGGATCTTAATGGAGTTATCTAAACATGTAAATGTTTGACGAGAAGTGAATTTTATAATTTTAAAATTTATTACTCGGCCGCTCAACCTCTCTTTAGATCGATGAGATTAGAGATAGGAACGATAAGACTATGACAGAAATAGTGGTGAGATAGTCGCAGTTTATAGGATCGGATAGGAGGGAAGAAATTTTTGGATAGTGCAAACAACCATGCCTTCAAAAAGAATCGATATATCGACTTACAAAAAAAACTGCTTCTACTGGGACTCGAGCCCGTGAAGCCCGTCACAGAAGCCAACGACGCTGACCACTTCGCCACGGACCCCATAGAATATACATATTTTTGAGTGAAAATAAGACAAAACTTACTTGTCATTGCTCGATATCCACCTGCTTTTCGGGTTTTATACAAGTATGTTCCGTGCTTTGTAAATTGTATAACATTACTATGTGCTGCGGCTCAAATAATGACAACGATAGCTATTTATAATCGGAGGTTTAAAAAAAATTGAAAAGAAGCTCAACCTCGATTAAAAATCCAAAAACGTGGGGTGGAATAAATGTTACCTACACACATACAGCGATGTTTGTAAACATTAACAATAATATTGCTAATGTTAATAATCCTAATAATTATCTGATAGGAACTTTGTATAAAATTTATATAAAAAAAACAGTCAACTAAAAACGCAGCCAAATATTACACAACACGTATCCGAAATTGTAGCGTTGGACAAAGTATGATAATATGCTAATGCGATATGTCACACAAAATATGTCTTGATCAAAAGAATTCGATATTCATGCCAAATATTGCGTCATTTAAACGTAGGCTCTGAAGTCAATGTGCCAAATTATGCACCTGTTATATGCTAATGATAAATGACAAGTCGAGTATTCACAGTTCATTTGAAATTTTAACCAAATGAGAAACTTTTAAGCCGCTATATTAAATACAAAAATCAAGCTTTGTTATCATACAGTTATAGGACCTTATGAATAGTCTATAATCACATTAGTAAAATATCACGCGTGATCGAATAGCTTACGAGATAAATTTGAATTCTCTTTACATACACAATTAACTCTTTGGATCCACAACACATTATTTTTTTCCTTCCAGCATCTCTTCAATAGATTTAGGAAATTGATGGATATCACAGGGTTTGCGTATTTGCGTACGAACAGATTTTTTATTATGTTCCAAGGCAATGGAAGTTTGTGTCGTTTAAATCCCTTCCCACCTTTCCGAACCCAAAATGCGGCGAATAGCGAGAGCTGTAAGCTAACCACTAGTCCTGTCCTAGTCTTCGTATCATTTCAATCCCTACACGCTTCTAAACAGGGAGTTTGAGCAACTGAGTAACAAGTAGTTCCGTTAGGAGTCCACATGCTCCAAGTTGGGAGCGGACATTAACTCAGAAATACAATCCAATAAATACAGTTAAAAAGATAACGAAAAAAGATAAATTAAAATTATTAAAAAATAATTTTCCAACCAAGTTTTCCAATATCGAGCTAGACTCCACCTAGAAGTTTAATGAGGTAGTAAAATAACGATAATTTTCGTCTGAATATGCTTCCGAAGGAAGTGAAACACGTGCAACATCTAGTATTCGTGGATAACTAAGTTAGCAATAACAAATTTAATAAATACTTAAGGTATTTTATAAACTTGTCATAACTTGGAATTTTTGACAAATATTGTAAAGCGTTAACATCTGTAGGCGCATGAAAAGCACCACAGTGCTATTCCAGGAATCGTTCGTTTGAAATGTATTATTTGGTTGGGCATAATTTATATCGACACCGAGATGCATTTGGATCACGCGAAAGCGGATGTCGGACACGTGCGATGCGCGCCGCTGCAGGGACGTGCCGCCAACGTGCGCGCACTCGCATCCGGTCACTGTTCTCTCTTATTCGCGAATAAATTTGCGTGATTCGTTTCTGGGCGTTTCTGACAAATCTATTTTCTCGTGTGCACTTACAGTCATCCATTCTATAGCACGGATATACGTTCATTGATATTTACATTTCACATTTTTTATATAAAATATTTTGAAAACCACTTCAGTACCGTAAGGTCACTGGTGGGCGCCGCATACGGATGTCGCGACTACCTTCGCATACACTTGAGTCTCGTATAACGCGGTTAGATGGTTCCACAAAAACGTCGTGTAATCAAAAAAAAATCCGTGTTATACAAGGCTTGAAGTTCATACTCAAAAAAAAATATCGAAGATTTTTATTGACTGGGTAGGAAAGCACTGGTGGTTAGATTGTCGCTCTCGTTAGGCCACGCTTATATGATCGGATAAATGGGAGGAAATTTTTAGACAACGACTGAAATCGACTGTGAGGTCTGCACGGAGCCAAAGACGTTGGCCATTGCACCACGGACCTGAGAAACCTAATTTTACTGGTTATGTATTCCCTATATTGTATTTAGAAAGTTGATCATTCATATCTTAGAGCAAAAATGAATAAATCAATTTTAGTTAATTTATGAAACGTTCCCTACCGGATTTGAGTTCGTAAGAAACGCAACCGTGGGTAGCGGAGATGACACTCAACCACGGACCCGTTATTATAAAAGAATATATTTTCAATCAAAAGCCAAAGCAAACCCTTGTATAGAAGTATAAATTGTATCAAACTTGTATATTGTAGCACACTATCAAACTATTTTGTAATAGTGTAGTATGCATGTTACGAAGACATTGGCCTTGATCCAATCAATACTGTGGTTCAAAATAGTATCAGGAAAACGTTGCAGAATGCCACGATAGAAACTGCAGGTGAAATGCACGAAGTTAGCTTTTGCTGGCCGCATTTCCGGCAGTCAATATAACTTCAAACTACTTCAATATCGCCCACATACTCTTGGCCCTGTTGCATTTCCGTTACGTAACACTAAAGGGTTTATTTTGCAATCATATTGACACAATGGAAATATATTTGTTTTATTTCACTAATGCATTTCACATACGGTAAGAAAAATAACAATATATTTTAATTCTACATAAATTATTTTATATACATATTTGTTGATAGCTATTTTTTGGCTTACGCCTTCGTCAGAACTATATGTAAAATAATTTATGTAGAATTAAAATACATTGTTATTTTTCTTACCGTATTATAATGGAGTTCTACCAAGTAAATGCCTACCCAATCAATACAAATGCATTTCACGTTTTTATAATCCTTAATTACATGGGGACGAGGTTATACAACTGTTTTCTGTTGATATGCAGCCTATGTTTCATGGCTACTTCACAACGAAATAGAAAAAGGAATTTACCCGTTATATTCATGGCCCGGGCAGATCTGCACAGGACTGATTTTGAACGATGCACTAGTGTGCTTGAAAATAGAAAATAAAATAAATTGGAGTGACTAACTCAGCCACTGATCTCAGTTTGATATTTGAGAATATGTCGATCCCCGAATTAATTTGCATTTTTTTTAAAAATATAATCATAAATACGACTCCGGCCAAAACCCCGCGACGACTCCGACTCCACAGCCCCGATTTGTATGCTTCCATAAAACATTTCGATCTTACAATAGAAACGACAATATATGTAAATATTCAATATTTATTAGTAAAATATAAACAAAAACTTAAAGAATAAATTCGGTCATGGATAGAAAGAAGCACTTAACTGTGAATAAGAATCAGAAAGCATTTAATAATCATGGGGAGATCTTTAAATTCTCATCAGTAGATTAAAAACAGCTGCATAACTGGGTGACTAATTACGTTATTTTGTTAATTTCCAGCCTGAAGCACGCCTTGTTTGAAAAACTGTTCTACAGCAAATAAGCAGCACATTCAAAGCAAATATTTACACAAACTTAATTGGCTGCAAATTATTTAATCGATACTAAAATGTAAATAAACATTCATTAGCGATATCGGCACCTATTTAATGGCAATACATAACGATTAACTGGCTGAATTCAAATAAATAATGGGTTTATATGCCACATTTACATGTATTGATTTGAATATGAACAGGAACAATTAACGATTAAATCATATAACAGTACATACGATCAAATATGGTAACAACAATATCTTCATCGTCACAATTAACTTAATGGAAGTATGTTTTAATCTAATGAGGAATAGTTTGTGGTCTAATTTAGGTATTTCAATAAATTGGCTTGTTGGGATTTCTAATGTACATTTTCATGAGTTTTGACACTACCGACCCTGGGTTTGTCGTTCGGCTGCTTCAAGTATATGGATGAACTTATATTTTAATCTTAGAGTGTGTAACAGAAAAAAAATTACACAGTATTAAAAATCGGTTTGCGATAAAAACAAAAGATGTTAAATTTAAAGAAGACTTAGACTAGTACATATTGAAATAATATGATATCTATTAGACATACTCTAGATCTTGATCATAGACTATCATTAAAAATACACTTACAACATAAAAATAGAAACTTTTAGCATTGCATATTACAATAAATTGTATAAGTCGATATGTTTCAAATACACGTACTATATCCGATAATAGGTACTAAAAATACAAATTTGCGGATAGGAAAAACATATAATGCATTATCCACTTTTTTACTGTGACTATAAAAAAAACTCGGTAAAGCACTGTATTGAAAACAATGAAACACAATTTATTTTGCTCTAATTCTTGTGTTACACTCACACTTGTGTTCACAATATGTTAAGGTCAGGAGCGGTTTCGCACATCGCGAGCATTACCTATACCTACCTATACATAGTAAACTCGTTTCAAAGCTACTGTTACTCCATTCATATTTTATCATTTAGTTAGTCTTGAGTTGAAGTCGAAGCGTCGACAATATCAAGTTTAGGTTCTTCCTATTTGATATTTGAGATCTTGGACTGGTGTGTTTGTGTATATTATATGCGTTTCCAATATTGAAATATCTTTTATGTAGCGCCTTATCTTTTATAGGTTGTAGTATATTTTTTTATGTATTTTGGCACGTCCAATATTTTCACAAATAATTGGAAGAACTTTTCACAAATTATTTGTATGTATCCTAGAATACAATATAATACTTATCACAAGCAAACAAGATGTAGTTCGATGAATTTCGAATGATCGGACGAAGAGTGATTGCTAGGTTTTTTTCAATACGGAATTGCGCGGTGGGATTTTATATTAAAATAATGTGAATTTATGCCCGAGTAATAAATAAGCAACATGTCAGCGTCAGTAAAGTCAGCTTGCCCGTGAGCGATTGCGACACAAATTCCAAAGAAAGCAATGGTTGCTTATGCAAGCGTGACACATAGAAAACATCGTTCGTTTCTATGACACCAATCTGTGAGGCGTGATTTGGCATCAACTATTAGAGTTTTACCAGGGCTGTGGAGTCGGAATCGTCGCTGTGTTTTGGCCGGAGTCGTTCTCTGAGTCGGAAATTTTGAAAAGTTTGAAATTTTTATTTTTGTTTATAATATGTTAAATTTGGCTGTTGACCGGATTGGTTGGTTGATATATAATTGAATACGCATACATAGGAAAGGTAGGAAAGAAACGTGAGGAAATTAACCTTTTTTTAGTCGGAGTCGTGTTTTTTGTAAATGCCCGAGACGAGGTAACAATCGTATTTTTTTCGACGTCTCCACAACCCTGGTTTTTATACTCTGCCTCAATGCAAAACATAAAGTATATAGTAAATGATGTGCAGTCTCCGGTCATGTCTAATGTTTATTATACAGCTTAATCATTTTTGTGCGGTAGATGCGTTCCGAGGAAAATCGCACAAAAAAAGCTATGACTTAATACGGGAACATAACATGTACAAACACGCACGTGTCAAGGACACATTGTAATTAGAAGATGAAACACTGGATTTTGCACGTACAGTTTATGAAAAACGGGCTGTTAATTATTTTATTACGTATTATGTGCGTTATATTATATAGTCCAAAATACATGTTTCAAAAAATAAAAAATTGCATTCGAAAAAAGCCGCATAACTTTGACATCGCACATAAATGAGTGTGATTGATTTCCTGGCATCCAGAAACTGTTGATGATAAAGTACGTGAGAATAGTAAAATTGTCATTTGCATATTTATAATTTATTTATAACAATTAAATTAAATATAAACTAACCGTTTCAGAACCAGTGGTGTACCTACTCGTGCTAGTGTAGCCTTGTGCATTTATGCAACAGACCTATGTAAGAGAAAGAGTTGAACGACCCTACGAGTACATTAATAATTATTATCAGTAGGCCGTCGAATAGATATGAACAAGTAAGTAGCACTGCCGTCGTATAGAAATCACCTAGTAAACAGATAGTTTGTTTGCCCAGAGATTGGTATACTAGAAAGTACACAATCACAACTATAAAATTGTTACGTTAAATGGAATGTAATTACAGGCGATCGAATAAAAACGTTACAAATTAGGTAAATCGAAAAGTAATTGCCTTGATTTTAGGGCGCGATTTGAAATCAGTCAATATTGGTATTATTTTGAAGCTCATTTTATCTCGTTTCGGTTTCGATACATTTTTTTAAAATGTAAACCCATCGATAAAATGTCACGGCCGGAGATTGAAGAGATGCAGTTGCAACGTATTTTATTGTTTTTAATTAACAAGGGGTTGAAATCCAAAGAAGTCAAAGAAAGCATTTGTGAACACGAACATTCACGGCAATTCAATTCATGTACGATCAATAATTAGCTTAAGCAGTTAGCCAATTTAGGGTAACAACGAGATATAATAACAAAGATAGACGGGGTCATTATGTGGGTAAACTTAACATATGCATACAGTAATAAACGTCTCAAACGATAAAGTAGCCAAAGAAATCAATGCGGAAGAAAAATAAAAGTTATTAAGAAATTTCCGTAATAAGTCCAAGTACGGCGCACTATACTATACTTTCTTTTATTGTTATGCGTGGTATATTTCTTGTACAAAATATTGTTCCCTAATCCAATGTGTGCTAGATGAGATGAAAATATTATGGCAAAATGCGTCATAACGCAAAGCCAAAAGATTTCCGTTGACGTCACACGGCCTAGCGTAGCGGGTCGTCGCTAATGACGTGTTTTCACCGGCGTAGCATTGACTACGAATGCTGCTACGACTTCCTCCGGCCTGCATTTGAGCCCGCGCATTTCCGAACGAGCACTTCCTCCAAAGTGGAACGCGGAGAAAACTATCAGAGTGTGAATTGAGTATACTCAGCGAGGCATTCACCAACACGCTAGCGGTAACATAATGAATGAAAGTTTAATTAATAATTCATATTTGATCGAATGATTCACAATAGTAAAAAAATGGCCTTACAATAGGCCCCGTTGAAATTCGTTTTCTATTTAATGTATGATTAACTATGGATATGTGAAGAAAAATACACGTCGGCTAGTTCTTAAATTGATTGCCATTCCACCTATTTTATTTTCTATTTTCAAGCACACTAGTGCTTGGTTCAAAATCAGTCCTGTGCAGATCTGCTCGGGCCATGAATGTGAGGGGTACACTCCTTTTTTTAAGTCGATAGCGTTGTGAAAGGAGGACATGAAACATTGGTTGCATATACACAACGGGTGGTGGTGAGAAAAACCAACTTGTTGCCATTCCACCGAGTATTGACAATGAACACCTTAAAAGAGATCATATTTAAAAAAGCGGAATATTTTTAGTGAAATACACAGTGATATCACTTTTCACGGTATCAATACTTGGTGGAACGGCATTATAATAAAAATAATAAACAATTTTATACTTATTCCACATTAAATTTATAAGATGAGGACCGGTTTCTCTCATTGCGAGTATCATCAACTTCAGTTGATAAGCACCAAAAATGTGGTATTATTTTTATTACTCGGTGATATGTTTGATAGTACGACACCTTACTCTGAAAAAGTTCTAACTGCTCTTGACACTGTTTTGAGATATGAGCGTTTGAAGTTTTGATTGATTAAAATTCACTTGTAACAATGAGCAAGAAAAAATGTTTCAAATTACTTATAAAAATAATGATCTTAAAGATATAATGATGACAATCTTATAACATTGTCAAATAAATTTAGTAAGAAAAGTGTGCAGATGGAGTGCAACTCCGGAATTTCGTTTACTCCGTTATTCAACCATAGATAATTCTGAAATTTATATGATAGAATGCGATAAATACAAACTTTTTCGATCAAAAGATTATTTTAGGCAAAAATGTCATTAAGAATCTTTTCAAAGCAAGGTAACGAGTTGAAAAACATACAATTATGAAACTGTGTAAATAATATTTGTTTAAAATTGCCGTTTTTACCAGGGCTGTGGAGTCAGAGTCGGGGCTTTTTGGCCGGAGTCGGAGTCGTTCCGGCAATTTGGCCGGAGTCGTACTTGGAGTCGGAAATTTTGAAAAGTTTGAACTTTTTATTTTTGCATATGTCATAATATGTCAAATTTGGCTATTGGCTGGATTTGGTAGGGTTGATATTTAATTGAATACACATAAATAGGTAAATAAGGCAAAAAAAATGACGATATTAAACTTTTATAGTCGGGGTAGGAGTCGGAGTCGTGTTTTTGGTAAATATTGGATTCGGAGTCGTGGTTTTGGTAAATGCTGGAGTCGAAGTCGGAGTCGAACTTTTTTTCACCGACTCCACAGCCCTGGTTTTTACTTTACGTCGAAGCCGATGGAAACATTGAAAAGAAATGCGGCCACCGCTTTATTAAAAGCATCATGGCGTTATTAAATGTTGTAGGTGTAATAAAAAGAAGCCGTGGAGACAATGCCACCCTTTGTAGCCTTTTATAAGCGTCCTTTGTGTCGAATCAAATGTCAACGAACAAAGGAACGTGTCCGCTACTCTAAAACCCCCAAAGGTTGCTACGAAATATAATTAAGCGGTATCAGGTAATATGGCTGGCGTGATCGATCAAACTGTGTGTAGGGTCTGCATACAAGAAAACCCAGTACCTTTAGATCTATTTTTAGAGTAAAAGCCTTAACCAGTGGGTATGTGATTGTAAATCAGTCTCGCCACGAGGGGGTCGACCGTCCGTGTGCGAATCTCAAAATGCCATCCCTATTAATGTTAGTTTTCTTTTAACTTATTGTATTCATGTGAAAAGTTATAACAATATTCTAAGTAATAAAATGTATACGAAAAAATCCAATTTGCTATAAAGGTTATTTGATTTATAAATATGAAATATTTTTTTTGATTACTTAACGAATTGAAAAGATCAATTTTATGGTGTTGACTGTCAATTCTTGGTGGAAAGGTGTTTCAATTCAGGAAATAAAACACAAATTGTTTGTACTACTTCCAACATATACATATACGTAAAGTTTAAGACCGGTTTTTCTCATCGCGATTTTTTTTTAACTGAATATTAGTTAGTCAAACTTTGCTTTGGTTTTCCATTATATGAAAGAAGTCACTATTTAAAATATACATGATGAATTTTGTTGAACAAAAAAAGCTCTGTTCTGTAAAAAACAAGTGTACTACGAATATGGTTTTAATGTATTATTATGCTGCTTTTAAACCCATTAAATATCTAAATATAAACAAACTTAGTCAATGGGATTGTGTTCAAGTTTCAACGTCATTGGTTTTGGTTGCAAAGCACACAGGCTAAAAATCCCAATTATTACAGTATTATTGTTCAATCGATTCTGTTTGGTGATAAATCTTGCACATCTCTTCCGATGTGAAACGGTCGCTCCAGAACTGATCGAGAGACGTCGTTTCTAGAAGTCGGTTACAAGATTTTATAACTTTTTCGTGAATTTATTCGCGTTATATTTAATCGTATTGGTCTTATTTTCATTGATTGATGTGATAATAAGATCGTTCGAGAGAGTCCTGATGACCTACAATATCAGGCGGTATCAAAATATTTAAAATAATTTCTGTAGAATTAAAATACATGATTTCTAAATTGATATTTTCGTTCGCTTTCTTAATGAAGGTTTAATACAAACAACGAGACAAAAGTTCAACGGTTGCGGAAGTAAAACTGTCGAAATGGCAATTAAAATAGGAACTTACGAGTCTTTTGTAGCTTTGTGAATAACAAATCTTTGAAGATTTTGTTTGAAGACATACCTGAAACAAATCAAACAGAGTTTATTAATATAACATCGAACAAATCATATTTTTGTGTCACTCATAACACCGTAAAAAAAAAATGGGGAGTTCAAGCAAAATGGTGAGTTATATTTAATATTAATTGTTATCAGTATAAAGCTTAATGTTACCAAACAACGAGACGAATTGACAAACTTCATAAACATATATTATTATCATAGTAGTAAATATGATACATTGCAGTGCTGTTCATCTAAGCCAGTGGTGCGCAAGCTTTTTGAGTGAATGGCCAATTATCCATTTAAATTTTTTCGCGGGCCGCAAAGGGTAAAAGTGAAGAAAAATATTGATATATTATACTAGATGAGATATAAATTTTATATTTTATTTTTAATTTAATAATTACATAATTTTATCAGCAACCACGATCCTTCTCCGTTCCACATTACGTGCAGATTTGCACGATGGAGCTTAGAGATATTTCTGACACTGTGTACTGGCAGCAAGCATTTTAATTTCGGGTTCAATATTTACGGTTGCTATTCTCAGTACAGCACTGAGATTATCATTGTTCAAGCGGTTTCTGTGTTGAGACTTATTTAGTTTTAATATGGAAAATGCTTGCTCGCAAATGTAGGTGCTTCCAGAAAGACTTGCACAAAGCGCAGCCTCATTACGTAGGGTAGGAAACTGCTCTTCGGGGAGATATTTGTAAAAACTCTGCATATCACCTTCCTGATATTTCGATGTCAATTGATCGTTGTTCTGCAAATCGATCAACTCTAGTTGCAATGATGAATCGGCCTCATTGATGGATACTGAGAAGGGGTTGATTTTTTTATATACCGTTGCTACTGCATAATTTGGTCACATATCGAATACAATTTTTATCATATTTAAAGAAAAATTTGTTGATGAAGTATTTGTTATTTCGGGCCGCATGCGGCCCGCGTGCCGCATTTGTGCATCACTGATCTAAACCATTTTTTGTGCGGCAGTTGCATTCCGCGGAAAATCGCATAAAAAAGGTTACGACTTAATACGGGAACATAACATGTACATACAAGGACGCATGTGTCGAGGTCACATTGTAATAAACATGTGAAACGGTGGATTTTGCACGTACAGTATGTGAACAACGCGCTGTTAATTAACGTCTTACATATGTACGTTTATATAATCTCAAAAATGATAATAAAGATCACTTTTGAGGTGTCCACTACCAATACTAGGTGGAATAGCATAATATTTAAAAATAATAAAATATTTTTTGTACTTATTCCGCATTAGATTTATTAGGATCAGGACCGGTCTAGCTGATCGTGAGCATTATTATCTGGTCAATATAGACATAGTACAAGCCGTGTTTTATTGAATTAATGGATATACATACATTTTTAATATTGATGAATTACTTATGCAAGTTTTAATGATAACTATCGTTATCGGAGCAAACAAAATTAATATAAAATAAACCTATTCGTTCACAGATTTCACGAAAATCAAATTTGAATTTCGTTTTTTTTCATGAGTCTTGCACTAACAACCTGGGTTTCGCCTTTTGGCATCTTCAGGCATTTCAAGTGCACAGATGATGTTGAACTGACACCAGAACTGTCGGCTGTCGGTGACAGACTGATTCAAATTTGATATTGACATTCCATCAAGCAAGCAGCTTCAGTCGAAATTCTAAATAATTTGACGAATATATTATATAGCATAGCTGATATTAGGCACAAGTAAGAGGTCCGGAATCTAAAAAACGTTCTCTCCTCATTGTATAACTTATAGAATTAGCATATTTTAAATCAAATTATAACATATTTTAATATTTAAACTAATAATTTGAATCCCGACTAGATAACATTCAAAGTATAGCAGCAACCAATTCATTTATACTAAAAGATCAAGCAAAATCTTAATACAAGAATAATCTGTTTGTGACATATTTCCATTGAACAATTTCAGTTAATTATTTATCGAAAACATGATACCGCCTAAATTAAGAACACTGTGGCTGCAATCATATTTCCCTTTATGTAACAACCAGAAACCAATAAGATTCGTTATATTGGCGTATATGAAAAATTTCCGGAAAATAGTCCCTGTCAATAAACCAATGATTGAACAGCAAAAATAATTAATAGGCAGTTTATAATTGATAGGAAATTCGAACACTTTTGAAGTGATATCGTCATTAATTAAAAAATGTTGATTAGATTCATTTCAGCGTCGAATTTCGGTCGATGAATCCAAAATAAATTGATTGCTATATATTTTCAACAAGATTTTTTTATCCAAAATAAAAAAAACGATATTTTGAAGCGTTTTAAAATGATAATGAAGTAAAAACGGTTGGGTTGTCAAAATATCACTTGCATCATGTTGATTACATAGAATTAATCACAACTTTTGAATATTGACTTCAAAGTCAGTTTAAGTCCTGGCAATGGTGGTCCTGGTGGAAGGGCATTAAAAAATAATATTTTTTTTGACTGCCGTTTTAGAGCGATTTTTTTTTAACATGTATGTGCTAGAAATGTCATCTCTGGATAAGCTTATCATATATCACTGCAGGAATAAAGGGATGTTCTTTGAGGTAAAATCACGGTTCCCGCATCTCATTACAATATTTCACATCTATAGTTAGTTTGCGGCGCGTAAGCTGGCATAACGTATAACAGTCACTTGATCATTTATTTGAATTGCAAATTAGATTTTTCATTCATTGTTATAGCATTTCAATCTGTTAATCAATATTTGGTGCTGTGACAATTCTACATTTTCGCGAAATTGTATAGGAGTAAATCAGATATTGTAAGTGCTTGTAAAACTTTTTTTTTTAAATGAATTCAATTTTTAGCTTCATTGAAATCTTGGGCTATTGTAAGGTGAACATACAATAGTTGCAGAGTCAAAATGGAATTGAATGACGTTAAAAACTTCAAAAATAATAATGTGGAATAATAGGTAATATTAGGAAACTTTAACATGGTAGAATGTTATGATAAGTGTCTGATAAAACACTCGGTTAAGCTTGGTACAATGAGGTGAAAGGTGAGGGGGAACAGGGCTATGCCCACCATATCGTTGTGAAACGCTGAATGTGTGATGTCGTGACATTATAAAAAGGCGAGCTAAAAAATCACCTTTGGCAGAAGAGAAAGGAAATAATGACATTTGAATAATGTTTTCTAACAATGTATTCACACGTAATAGTACGCCACAGCAAGATCGAATGGGTCGTGTTAAAAAGCCCTCGATTGGACGCGTGTAATCAATTGGAATTGATAGCGTATTCATTTTTTTGATATATTTTGTGCTTTCGAAGACTGTATGTTGTTAAAAGTGTATTAGAACCATAAAAACATTATTATTTACGTAATGAACATACACTTTAAATGTGTTAGCTGTAAATGACAGCGGTCTCGGACAAAAGTATTATTGAAGCCAATAGAACTTATTTCATCTATTCTAGTCTCCCTCATCGCAAGCATTGTTAAGCCATTGATTGAGATAGACTGTGGAAATATTATGATTTATAATTTGTTGTATTTATTTAAATATTGAATATTCTTTGTGAGTGTGTGATCTTAAATCGAAAATTTTATGAATATCGTGACAGTTTTTAATTAGAATTGCATCTTTTTTCAGATTAAATTGAATGCATGTTGAGATTCCCGTAATTTAAAACAATTTTTTTATTGGTTTTTATCAAATTGAATAACCAAATAGTTGAAAAAACACTGTCTGGTTGTAATTGTTTCGTTAAAAAGAAAAAGAATGAGTGAGGATTTCGACTGAAAAGTGCATGATAGAATTTCAATAACAAATTCGAATCGTTTGAATTTTGTACAGTTTTAACACAGTACAATTTTGCATGAGTGGAAAATTGCTTGTGCACTAGAAACACCTGAAGATACAGAAATGTGAAACCAGGGTTGTAAGCGACAAGTCATGGAAAAGTAAAAAATTTAAACGAAAACATTTTAACAAAATAAATGATCCAGTCCCGGTCCGTGTTGCAGTGGTCAACATCGTTGGCTACCGCGACGGTCCACCCGGGTTCGATTCCCGGTACAAGCAGATCTTTTCAATTGATAAATCCTTCTACTCAGAGGTAGTGGGTTATTAAATCCTTTCCCACCTTTCCGATCCCAAAGAGCGACGCATATTGACAACGAGTCCTCGTACCCTTTCAATCCCCACACTCTTCGAAATAAACATATGTTGAGATAAACTCCGAGGACTCCATATGCTCCAAGTTGGGAGTTATCCATGGTTAAAAAAAGTGCTTTAATTATGTTTTGAATAGAAATAAACTTGATTTAACTGATACAACGCCAATAAATGTATGACTTAGTAATCCCACCGAGGATTTTCATTTACGATGAAATTGGCACACCGTATTAAATAAATAAATGATCAAAATGGAATGGTCTTTTTCACCCACATGAATGACACAGCCCAATCACTCTTAGTAAAATGGTAGGTGTAGTTTAATTGTACAAATGTGTAAAATTGTTTTTTTGTTAAAAAGTATAAAATTTTTGCTATCGGTTGAAAAATAGTTTTTGAGAACTGAAAAGGATTAACATAAACATAAATATTTAAGCTTCGCATATGAAAGTCCGTAAATGTCAAATGCGACATTATCAATACAAATAAATCTCGTATAGCTAGCTGGCACAAATACAGAAAAGCCATGTTAAAACACGAACTTGAATCTGATCGTGGAAAGTTTTATCGTGAATGGCGGCGGACTGTGGTAAACGGGATTCCAGAAAAGGTTTTATGGGCGGATGAATATCGTGAAGTAGGCGCGGGCGGCTGTGCAGGGAAAGGGATGATGACCCAGTTTCGCAGCGTCAGGATTGCCACTACACGCATAACAGAATATTATAATCAAATTACATTGATATAGCTGGATAGGGCTGATGGTGAATTGATCAGGGGTATTTTAAAACAATGCACAGTTAAAGTAAGGTGTCGAAAAATAGTTTTTCTACATACAATTTTCAGTTGCATCCCAACAACATTTTCAGAGAATTCAAAACATAAAATAGTAGCAAACATTTAAATGAAAATATTTTCCCAACGCTGCTGGCCCTTCTTTCAAGCGATGTGATTCCGGTGTCCTGAGACTCCTGAGTACTGAATGACGTTTGAATCTGTGCATCGTGAAAGATGGGAGAGTGTTCAGCAATTGTTTTTTTTATCACTGTGTAAATATGATCATGGGGACCGGAGAAGGTTGAAGAAGAATACTTTCTCAGATGCACAATTTTATTATTTTTGTGAGATACTGGCTTACTAAGTATACAGTGACTGCTAACAGTGCAAACTCTGATGTATGATTCTTTCACGTGTTTTAGTTGATTTAACACAGTTTTAATAAAATTTTGTAAAATCTATGTATGACTTAAAATCACATCGAAAAACGATAATTAATATTAGTGAATTTATCGACGTTGTATTCTATCAACATAAACATGTCAACTCTTATAAGATGATTTATCCGGATTTATGATACAGTAAGTTTTTAGTGGCCATTGAAATAACAATGATTATTGTATTTACCATGCGAGTTAAAAAAAATACAATTTGAATTAAATAACCCAAAACGCGACGTATTCGAGTTACGACATATTTTTACCAAGTAAGTTCTTGAATAATCAAGTTCTCTTGAAACATGAGTAAGCATCTGGCAAGTTGTGATTTCTACGTGAGATAATTTTAAATAATATTAATAATATGGCTTATGTGCAATATTATGCATGACATTTTTTTATGTGGGCAAAGTTCAATGACTGCACTGGTGTTTTCACTGCAACACAAACAGGAATATGTAAAATTGACAATTTAAATATACAGTAATAAACATAAAGTTAAAGTGTATCTGGTTACATATTATATATTAAACAATATCTTCTAGCATGTATGTTTTTACTAACCACGTCCGCTCCCACTGGAGGGTCCTATAGTCTCCTCATGGAGTTAATCTTAACATGATTTTTTCTGCGTAAACTTCTCGTTACTCTACTAAAAAGTAGTGACACGTATTTAAAATCACCTTTAAACTAACTACTGTAAACTAACTTAATTAATAAGTTATAGTTATTAATTCAATTTTATATACAAATATAATTCCAAAAAGTTACCGCCGAATACTTCGAAAGTATTTTTCTACACAATTGATCAATCTTTCGTATTTGAAAACCTAAGGTAGGAAAATACAGTCAGCCCTGCTATAGCGGGAGGATAGGGAGTACGCTATAACAAATGAGTGCTTTATAAACTTTGGCACCAATACAAAATCTGGGGTTTGGTTGTATTTTGTGATTTGTGATTTGGAGGAAATCAAACGTTTTTCCAATTTTTATATTTTAAATAAAATGATGTGTTTAGTTTGTAAGCAAGTTACACGTGCCTTGTACGAAAAACGGCCGCATTCGCTATAACAAAAAACACTATGGCAGGGTTGACTGTAAGAAGATTTGACAGGAGTAATGGTAAGGTTATCACTTTCACTTTTCCATTTTTTTTATATCAGTTCGGTGAGAGACAGTTTATAGAAAACAAATACATATATCCATGAAAAATTTATAAATTGTTTTAAAAATCTATTTATGAAACTAATCATTTTTTAAGACAATTCAATAAAAAATAACAATGCAAGCGTATCGAGTGAATCATTCCATAATACTACTAGTATGAATCTTGGTGACTTCAAAGCATGGCAGTGTAAAAATATTAGGTATGCATAATTTGAAGCTACTAACTTCATCCTATTGCCATACATAGCGTGTGGGTTCTAAGTTAAATTCGAATTATATATTAAGGAATAACACTCGTGCATATCTTGGTATTAAAACTGTTTCATAATAATGGCACTTAGTGGCGCATTATCGAACGAATATGCATTTTCAATAATATACTATTTCACAACTGGTTGGTAGGATATGTGAATGTAACTAACTAACAAAATTAAGCAATACCGGTGTGAAATCCTTTTAAAGGTGTTAGCAGTCACCTATCGGTGTATAGGCATTATTTCCTAATATAATTGTCTAAGATCAGGATTGGGTTCGCCCATCGCGTGCATCAGTTAAAAACGATTTATGTGAAATGAGTACTAATTTCACAAAAATCATTTTTTCGTACGAACAATTGTGTTTTAATTATTTTTAAATGTTGTATAATATAATTATTGTATGCCGGTCATGTTTAGGGATCTTGGTTAATCTCAAACATATTGATGACTATGGTCAACTTTGAATATTCTGGGTATATAAATACATGTGGTTTTCGTCTACTATTTGTTATGATACAATTGATGATAATATGATTACAACATTGAGTATACCACTCGACAGAGCGTCCCGAAGTATATAACACTATGTCGATATCTCAATTTTGCCAAAGATCGAAATAGCAAAATAGGTTTACCTCCAAGGTAACAGATATGAAATATACTTTTATATTAATTGTGACCAGATCAATCGACACAAGTCAAGTCGACACAATACGTACGTACGTATTGTGCAAAAAACTAATGTACGTTCATTACCACTCAATAAAAACCCAGATTTACTTTCATTTCCAGAAAAACATAATATCAATTTGTCACAATTCAAGCATTATTATGAAATAGCAATCATCAATATATTATTTTTGTAGACCTCAAATACATTTTTTCACTGTATAAGGAAAAGGAAATTTGCTTTGTGTCAAGATGTCTAGGTGCTAAATTGTCCATGTGTCAACTTGTCATGTGTCGACTCGATTTATAATAATATACCAATTCATCACCCAATCCGGTCAAGTTGAGTATGTTCGCGATGAGTAAAAACGGACCGGGTCTTAAAAAAAATAAAAAATGTGAAATTTAATTATGTGGTATCAGTAAGAAAATTGATTAAATATGTTCATAAGCTGATTTCTTTTCAATTCGAAAGTTATCTAGTTTTAATAAAATTTTTAAATGTATTGACAACCCTACAATCCGCCAGGCATTCCCACCCCAAGAATTCCTCCTTATCGACCACGTGGAGAGAAGAGCATTCAGCGTGAGCACGTTTCCAGGCCCCGCCGTTCCCGCCCAGCCCACTGCCCCCGCACCCCGAAGGCGAGACCTGCTAACTTCGGTGTTTGTTTTGATACCACATGGGAAACGTCAGAGGCCGGAAATAGAACTGGCGCGCTCGAGGGATGTTTTGATCGATGTTAAACATGTTTGATTATTTTAAAAGGTAAAGGTATATAAAATTGAAACCAGGATTACCCTGCCTGTATCAATTAGGTATACGACTTGATTCTCCCACCACCATCAGTTATGTGTATGCAGCTGTTGCATCACGCCTTTCCATTACGCGTTGCGATAAAGAAAATAAAAGAATTTTTGCATTATTTATTTGGGTCGATGCAAAGCTGTACGGGACTGATCTTTAATAAACAAAGAAAAGAAAATTAAGTGAAAAAAAAGAAAATTCTAAGACCAGACTTTTTTTAGGGGATTTACAAAAACAATTTATTTGTTCTTACCGGTTTATGTTTGGCGAAACGAATACAGGTTAGAGATCTTATTTATTTTATTTGTAATATATTACATAATGCCTTACATAAAACAGTAATTTATTTCTTTTTTTCAATAACGAGAACAAAACAAGCGAGTTTGAGTCTTTCTAAAAAATATATTTTTTAAATCGAATTCGTAAAAAAGTAAATTGAGTTGCCATGTACATACGTCACAACAGCAGTTTATTGATAATAGTGATAACAGGAATGTAATAACCGCGCTTGTTAGAAATTAATCAGCCGGCACTTGCGAGCGCCGTAACAGTATCAAAGTCGCCAATGTCCATTATAAATTTACGATTCGATTTCAAAGTTTGATAGTGATTTTGTTGAATTCAGTGTGCGGCTCACGCATGCGCCGTCAGCTGGTGTAGATTAGAAATCTAAGTGACCCACTTTCAACGAACAAACATTCGTAGCGAGACCGATAAACACTCGGGACAGATTGTGGTACTACTTCGGGCGATTCGTAAGAGGACCCCGATGGATTTACCTCAAAATACGATTCCAACCTACTTAAAAAAAGAAAAGGGATTGTTGACTTATTTTCCTATTCGTACTAATGAAGTCGTCGCAGTGTTTTGTCCGGAGTCGTAGTCGTGATTTTTTTTTATTAAATTTGTTTTTTTTATAAATATATGCATATAACATGTAAAAGTTATGCTATTGGCCGGATTGGTTAGATGAAATCCATTTGTTGATAAACTGAGAAAGTGAGAACTTTTCACTACTTTTTCCTCCTAAGTTTGTGTTTACTAGCAATATAAAAATGCAAACCTTTCCATGTGAATAAAATAGGTCTCAAAAGTTTAATCTAAAATTTACAGTTAAAAAAATAATTTTGGAATTAACCAGTTTGGAAAATTACCTCCTGAAATAGGAATAGTAGGGAAAAAACGTGACAAAATTTAACTTTTTTTAGTCGGAGTCGTGTTTTTTAACGACTCCACAGCCCTAATAAAAAGTCATGCTGAGAATTTTTAAAAGTATTTTCAAATAACAGATGAAATTAACCCTTTGTACTCCTTAATATGTGGGTTATTTTTTCTTTCCCGCAACTCCACAGTAGATTAGAGAAATTGATTGATATCGTATGGTAAAACGAAATACCGAAAAATATACCTCATTACGACATGTTACAAACTTTATCTAAGGCATACAATCCAATATGTACGGATTTTCAAAAAAAGAATTCAAAATTGTCGGTCCATGTGGTCTAGTGGCAAGAGCTTTGTCCTAGCGATCTGGAAACCCGGGTTCAATTCCCGGCAAGGTCAGATTTTTTTAATTGAAAAAAAAAGAGATCTTGGGCTGGATGTGTGCTATTTATCGTTGATTTTGTGCACAACTGATTTATTACTAATCATCGAGTTAATCTCGTATGACTTTCAAAATTAAGAATATTTGGCGCATTGGCGTAAGCTGTAAGGCCAAATATTTTATTTTTAATTACTTAAAAAAAAAAATAAATTAGTAAAAAATATTTTTCCAACCATTGTATAATGCGGAAAGAAAAATAACATTGTTATTTTTCTTTCCGTAATATAATGGAGTTCTACCAAAAAAATGCCTACTCAATCAATATGTTGTATAATGTCGAGCAGGAATCTACATAGTAGTTGTAAGAGTTATCATATTTTGCTTTACTGAGAGTTTTTTTTTAATTATTTTCAAATATCAGAAATTAAATGAATAATTTTACTTCACAGGGTAATATTTCAACCCTTTGGATCTTAGACCGTTTTGGAGTGACCGCGAAAAATCCCAGGGCAATTTTTCGCACAAACGGTAGTCATTGGTATATTATTTATCTCAGCTTAAGTTAAATTGTCAGTGTTACATTTTTTTTGTAATGTCATGCAGAATGTCAACCAAGTAAATACATGTTATTAAAAAAACAGTTTTATTCTGAAACTGTCTTCCTCATTCACCTTTCGTAATTCGCCATATTAAATCAACGTGCCCAATGGCTAAACAATATCAATGAATAATAATGATTATTAGCCAGACGTTTCATTCCTTTCAAAAGAATGTATTAAATCAAGTGAATACAACATGTGAAAACTGTACAAAGTCTCCAACGGAGAACAATAGATTGGAATGTAACCTTAATATTTATATAATACTAGTATTGCTACCCGGCGTCGCTCGGACTAAGCGACCAATAATTATTTAATGTTATATCATTCGACATAATTATATCACAAAATCTAACATCCAAAATAGAGTTAAAATAAAATCACCTACTTTATTTAATTTGCTGTCAAAGAAATGTCAAATAATACCTTCACGTAAATAATAAACATTATTATATTAATAAAAGCCGGGAAAAAGTTGGTAGAAGACTAATTTATTACATTTTGACTAAATGTCTTCGCCGATAAAAATTCAAAGATATTTTCTTTCATATTCGTTTTTATGGCAACTTAATGAACAACAATGCAAAAGGGAATTACAGACATACATACATACATACGCCGTTTCGGTTTTTTATATAAGATTCCATGGGTAGTTGAAAATCACAAACCGATAAAGTCGCCACTAATTGCGATGAATAAAAGCGAAATAAAATTTGACATATTATCATTGTTGAATTTGATGGTCTTTGCGCGTGATTTATGTGATATAAAGACAAATTTAAAGGTGTTCACTGTCAATACCTGGAGGAATGGCATTATAGTAAAAACAAAACACATTTTTAGTACTTATTTCACATTGAATGTATTGAGATCAGGACCGGTTTCGCTCATCGCGAGCATTATCGTCTGATGAACTGACATCAGTTGATAATGCTCGCGATAAGCGAAACCGGTCCTGATCTCAATAAATTCACAAATGTGTTTATTATTTTTATTATACACAGACGAGTTTAAGCTTTTTTTTATATGCTTTTAGAAAAACTTTGGTTAGTGTTGATTTTTCCTATCATTTGACTGAAATAAATGTTCAATAAGAAGTAATTTACAAACAGTATTTATATTTGTATCGGATTTAACCTATTAAAGGAACGCAAAATCATCTAAAGATTTTATTTTGATGGGCGAAATCTTTTCTTACCATTTAATAAAATTGTGCAAAAAATAATCACTTTTACATGCCAGGAACTTACACGATAACATTGAGTTCTAATGTTCATTAAAAATAATACGTGTATTCAAATATAGAAATGCTGTGAATTGTTGATTATCTATGGCCATAGCAAAATGGTGTATCACTTCCTATTTTATCGATTCGAATTGAATGTACAGTCTTACCGCCTACTTCCGGAAATCTAGCCCTAATGTCACGCGATTACATGCTGTGAATTCAGTGCAGGCGGAAACATTTCCTGGAAAAGTAATAACCGTGTTCTCGATATCCCAGCATAACCAGGTCAATTTACTCGGTATTCACTTTCTATAGATAAATTAATTAAACAATATATAAAAAATATAACGATATTTCAAAGGCAATTAGATTTTGAGAATTCGACGAAAACGCTATTGCTATTAAAACATGTTGTACATATATAAAGGTATGTATACAAGAAAAGTTTTAGGACATTTTAAATACTTATAGATACACTATTTGAACCACGTTAATTTAAACACGAACATAAGTCAAGCTACTGATACATGGTCGGTATCCTGTAAAAAGCATCTATCGATCTGAATTCATACCTACATACCTCACAACACCCGATTTTCGGCATGAAGTCTTCTACCAGTGAAACAACAATGTAATAAAAATGTATTTTTAAAAACATTTTTTGAGACATTTCACCATGACGGATCAAATAATTGATAGGTACATGATATATTTTTTTTAAGATAGCAAAAACACCCTGAATATATACTTTTTGCACTGTGTATAAGTTGTAAAATAGCAGATCAAAGAGTTTGAATTTTTGTTCAGTGGGTTTTGTCGCTAACGACCCTGTGCACTAGAGCAGTGCGTCCTCAACTTTTCATTACTACCACAAATTTATTTTATGCAGCTTCAGTTAGGCAAGCACTGTATTACAGAACTTGAACTGACAAGTAACATTAAGATGCCGGAAGACAAAACCCGAGTCAGTAGCGAAAACACACGAACAATACAAATTCAAACGATTCAAGTGCAATTTTTTTTTAACCATGTCCGCTCCCAACTTGGAGCATATGGACTCCTCACGGAGTTTATCTCGACATATGTTTTTCTACGAGAACTGCTTGTTACTCAGTTGCTCAATCTCTCTTTTCTACGAGAGTAGGGATGGAAAGGATACAAGCACTCGGACAGGACTAGTGATTAGCTAATCGCTGTCAATGTGCTTCGCTCTTTGGTATCGGAAAGGTGGGAACGGATTTTCATCCCATGCCTTTGAACAGATTTATCGATTGAAAAATCCGCTCGTACCGGGAATCGAACCCGAACGATCCGGCACGCAAGCTTACAACGTTGACACTGCGCCACGGACCGGAATAATTAATAGAAACGCATGCTGAGTTATTTTGATACGATATATCGATTTCAGCAATGTTTGTTATATTAGAAAGACATTTAAATACGTTGTTGGTTCATCAGTCATAATATGTTCTGTTCCCATATGATAATAACAGCCTTTTGTATATTTCGTGACTGTCACCAAGCTGGGAAGGTAGGAGGGTGAAGAGGTTGCGTGACGACAAATACCCTTAATTGCACCTTCAATTCGAAATAGGCCTAAAAACATGGAACGGTAATTGAGAGGAATGGAAACAAATGGATATGGCCATTTCGCCAGGCAATTACGAACGAGCAGGCTTTATCTAAGATACTGAATACGGTAATGGGTATTTATTTTGGTAACTGTAGGGTTTATGACCAGGCATTAATCCCAATAGAACAAAAATACGAATAAAAATCACATGTAACTAATAACGTAAAATTTCACTCGACACTTCAGCAGATTCGTGGAACTGACCATATTTTCTTTTCTCTTATCTCGTAATTTTTAAAGTTCTAATATAATATCACCCTAATATAATTTTTTTTTTTTAACTTTGATTATTCCACGTATTGTGTTACTAATTGTGACAGGCATCTTCGGAAATACATTCGCAAAGTTTAAAAGTAATAAAACAAGATGATTCTAATATTTTGAAATGATAAAATTACAAAATAGGAGTTTGTGATTTTTCCTTTTTACGGGAAGCAAGGATGAAAACAAAGCAAACAAATAATTATACTACTTATTACGTTAGCATTACAAAGTATTGACTAATGAGATGCAATCAATTGGGAAGGGTTAATCCCATCATTGGAAATAGTGTAAGCAGTGGCGAGCTTGCTTTATTACTTCAGCAAACTTTGCGAGAGTAAGTCCGAAGATGCATATGAAAAAGGCGAAACAAGTGTCACAATTAGTAACACAATACATACGTGGAATAATCAAAGTTTTTTTAAATTTTTAAAATGAATTTCCACAAAGTTACCGCCGAATCCATCGAAAGTAACAATATCACCCTGCTTAGAATAACAGCCGCAGAATAAAGGTTATTTAAATTAAAAAACGAATTTTAGAAAGATATCAAGATACGGTAATGTCTCGATTATTATTAAAAATTCAAAATAATATCAAATTAACATTACTGGTTGAACATAAAAAATAATGAAAGATTTTAAGTATTAAAAACTGTTAAATATCGTAAATTCAAAACTTCTACATAGATGTCATTTGGTATCTGGATTAGAATCTATATTATGTAAAAACTATTGCAGTTAATGAAAGGACAAGTGTATTGGTTGACATTAGAAATACTTTATCGTTTAAAAGCACTAAATGATAAAAATCTTCAATATTTTCAAAAGGCACGTTCTTAAGAGCTCTATTTTATAATCAATGAGGTAATGGTAATGCTTAGGAAATTTTCTTGTTTAACTTTGAAATCTATTTATAAAACGAATAAACTCACCTGTTATCCGATATTACGGACTGTTATCTTGTTGATAAACATTCATTTAATAGTAAACAAACTTAGGAAACTAATAATAGTGGCTTTAATATTATGTGTAGTTAATACTCACAGCTTCTAATAATTTAAATATCTTTATATACAAAACAGCACAGATTTTGTCAAAATACCGGAATAAATTCACAACATTACAACCAAACGCGTGCAAATGTGTTATATATTCATTGTACTCTCTGCGGGACATAACCGTTCGTTTTTATAGCCATATGTTTGATTTCATAGAAGGAAAAGCTCATTCGCTTGTCGAGTCATGACAATAACACGGGCACACTCACTAGATGACGTGTTATATACACAGTCAAAAACTTTAGGACTATTTGGTTATTCGCTGATGTTTTTCATGTTTCAGGAAATTAAACTGCAATTATACTACATTTCGCGACATTAAATTGAATTGGTTAAAGCCACTTCTGAATATAAATAAATTAATTATTGTAAAAACACTATATTTACATGATATGTAATTACTCTCATCACCGGAGTAAAGGTTTTTTTTTGGTGCCGTAATGAAAGGTTAAAGATATTGGCTTTTGGCATTTATTTCCCCGCACATAAGTACACTTTGATCATTCGTAAGTACATATTTAAGTACATTCTGTTGTAATTCAAAATGCGTTTTGCTTCATACAAATTTGTACACATTTGTATACATTTTTAAATACCGTATTTTGAGACAAACCGTTACCGACTTAAACAGCATATTCAAAACATATATTTTAGATTGTTTATTGTTCGCTACGCGAGAACCGTTTACCACAAATTCTACGATTTGTAAATGGGTTGGGAATTACTGGTTTGAAATAACAAATAAATTGAGGTCGATTTATTTTTCAATTACAAATAACAAAAACCTTAATTAATAATTTGTACACAGTATGTAAAATAATTATTCAAGGGCTTAATCGTCAGAATAGGCAAAGTATAGACTGTGTTTGATTAACACTATGGTAGTATGTGCGCGATCGATTAAAGCGATTATCGAATAATGGGACACGAGGATGTTGTCGATCGCTACACACATGTGTATTTTTCAGTTAGGCGTCGAAACGATTTTCAGTGGAATGTTTCGTTCAGCACGGTTGGAAAATTTTATGTGACGTTTCAATACAAAATAATTAAAAATAGGCAATGGCATAAAATAACATTATACTACATACTATTTTTGGAAATATTATTTTTTGGTTCGATATTAATTAGTCGTCTATACCTATAGAACCAGGAGCTTTTACAACAGTGGCATCATGTAAAAAGGCATCTTACCGTAGGCGCTTTGTATAAATCAAGAAAGATAAAAGGTTTGATAAATTTTTTTTGATGGTAAATTTTTTTTTTGGAGGATTGGGTCGGTAATGTTAAAAATATTATCTACGGGGCTAATCAAAACACATGGAGAAACGATTCGTATTCCACGCTCCCCGTTTTTCGAAGGTTTTTCGACGTGAACCAAAACGTTTTTTTTTAATATCATTTGAATCGTTTGAATTTTGTACTTTTTCTTTTTGTTTTCTTGAGTTTTGTCGCTAACAAACCGGGTTCCGCCTTTCGGCATATTCAGGTATGTCAAGTGCACAAGAGAACTTGAACTCTTAGATCAAGTTCTCAAGTGCAGTGCTTCCTAAACTGTAGGCTGCACAATACCTGTTTGTGGTTCAGGGGGGGCATTACACGAAAAAGTTTGGGAAACACTGATCTATTGCACAAGGTCGTTGGCGACAGAACTCACGGAGAAGTATAAAATTCAAACGATTCAAATTTAGTATTGAGATTCGAGCACCATCCGTCGAAATCCTCAATTATATAAATGGAAACAAATATTATCTACTCTGCCTGTATTAAATCACTTTTACCATTAGAAAACTTAAAATATTCTTATCACTAAGCGAGTGCTCGTCACTTGGTTACAGCGGTGCGATAGCCTTCCTTAGCTAATGGTAAAAAATATGGGACAAGTAAAAAAGAAGATCGATGGTATTTCAATAATATTTTATACGCATTTATTTACACTAGGCGAGTAAAGTAAAAACTAAATTATGTACATAAATATTTTTCAAAATTCCTTGCATTCGAATTTCACTAATCGGTCATATATTTGGCATACGTTTCTCCTTCACTTGTCGTTAATGTTAAATGTTCAATTTTCATATTCATACGACCCCGCGGCGTGCCATCAATGTGAAAAACTTTTCCATAACTTCGAAACTAGGTATATCGAATAGGCGACAAATTCACAGGGATGTTCAATTTCGTATCAAATACATCACCATAAAAGTCTCATAACGATATCTAAAAATCTATTTCATAGAACGAAACTGCCTCCCCCAACACAATAGATTTATATATATAATACATGAAATGTTTTTTTGAAATTGTCTTGACCGAGAAAATTTCTTAAACTAAAGCAGAGTAGTTCGAGGGCTACATGGGTAAAAGTAGTAAAATTATCAATATTTTTAGTGCATGTAAAATTGAAAATTATTATTTCATATTGTTCTTCCATCTATCGTAAAAATTTCGGAAGAAAAAAGGTGATTGATATTTGTAATATTGGGCCGCATGAAACGTAATTGCGAGCCGCAGGTTGTGCATCACTGATCTGGAGTGTCGTCGATCCCTGTCGACAGTAATAATAAACAGATAAAGTGCATTTTTTCTATTTTAAACATGTCGAATCTCAGTGTCGAGCATATAAAGGAGTTTATCTCAATTGTATCTCATTTAATCCAATGGAGTTTACGTCAACTGAAATTTGTCTGTGATAACTCCTTGTTACTAAGGTGCTCAACCACTTTTTGTTGAGATTAGAGATAGAAAGACTAAGGTTTCGATATGTCTCATTTTTAGGAACGGATCATCGGACATCTATGTCTCAAAACAGGATGAATAAATCGATTGAAAAATGTCCGTATTAAGATTCAAACCTGCATATAACATATATCACGTATCCTTTAGCATCTCAACAGCAGCGGGCATTCTTATAAAAACAAATGATATTTCACTCTGATGATGGATGGAAAGAATTAATGATCATCAACAATAAGAAATTCATGATTTAAAATGCCATGCAATAAAACGTTTCTGCTACAGCTTTCTTAGTTTTTAATTAGTTGAAAGTTCTTCCTGGCTTTACTTATAATTCAAACAAAAGTTATGTTACTTATAAGTTTCAACGCGATTTCATTTCAAATTGAAATTCTTTGCTGGATGGATAATAAACACTAAACTCACTTTTTACAAGTTTTTAAAATGGCACGCAAAAACAATCGGTAAAGCAGTCAGTCAGCCCACGATCAATTCCTCATTAGATTTTTTCACAATAGTCGTGTGCAAAACTGCCCCTGATAAACGTCCCTGTATAAGTGTTTACACATATGATAAATTATCAAGTAGCGATGAATGGTACTGTACTATTTTTCTTAATATACAAATTGTACTATTTACTTGTTGAGTCTTCATTGTCACATTCTTTACACGATTTGTTTTACAATTTATTTTGTAAATTAACCCGGTTTTTTAAATTCAGGGAATGAATGGTCAATTGTTTTATGAAAGCTATTTGTTGTTTACACGGTTTTTGGTAAAACATGATTCAATACACTATACCTCTCCATTAGCATTTATTCATATAAAATTTGAATAATTAATCATGTGTTAAAATAGTCATGGCAAAATTCAATTACAAACAAAGGTGTAATTGATTTTTTTAAAAGGATAAGTTTTCGACACGAATTAAGAAAATTCGACTATGACCTGAATATAGCAAGTCTGTATATTATTACGACCCCAATGATTACACTAGCTTTATAAAATAATTAATAATTATGACCTGTATGAAATTATGGTAATGTGTGGCATAAAACAAAGCAATTACTAAAATGAAACTAAAAGATTAAAAAATATATCACTCGGCGTAACTGTGTCAACCCAAACTAATGGTGGGCCAAAAAAAATACTCGGCCATGCCGTTAATTATAATTTTTCATATTTTTTTTCCCTCGCACTTAGCCAAAATTTATCTTTATCTTTCGCATGATACAAAGGAAAATAGCGCCTGGCAAAATATTAATTTATTTCATTTTCGGTGGCGTTTAATTTATTTAATGCATGGCTAAATTACCGTCGCTCTGTCTGATCACAAAGCGGCGAAATTTTTCGGAATTAAAAAACTATTTTCTATTGTCAAGCACAGCAATTTTTCACCGAATTTGTTTGAAAGTGTGAATCTTTTCACATCGGGGGATTGAATTAAACTAATAAAGTATTATTTTTCAATATTATCATATTACGACAATGAATCAACTATTTCCAGACAGTAAATGTGGAAAACGTAATCGGTAGATACCTCATACCATGTTTAGCCCCACTAGGTTTACACATTTTTTAAACTTTCATATCCTGCGTGAAATAAAACTTGGGTATGGTATATTTTTGTAATTGTCATTTCAAATATCAAATCAGTTTCAAACATATTCAATTTTAACCCTTACCACTCGAATGCTATGGCACTGGAACGACAGTTCAAAGTCCAATAAAGATAATAAGCCCTTTCATGTTTTTTTAAGAGATAAAAAAACACAGTACATATGTCATCGTCTCTAAGCAAAGAAAATCCGGAATATATTACAAATCATACTGTGTTCTTTTTATTCATCGCAGTATACTGTTGTATTGCTTAGAATAATTAAAGTTTTCGTAATGACTTAACACACGCTACGGGGAACACAGAATACGCGTCTCTGTGTGTTTTGATTTGCCCTGCAACCATATGTGCATGTTTTTAAAAAAAGTATGTCGATTATTACATTAAAAGATTTTTTTATGCCTATAATACCAAGAATAAGATTCTAATACAATTTGTGATATTTGTCTAAGAACTTCCCTTTTCCTTATGGGGCCAGTGTAGTGTTGACACCAAATTTTCTATGATAACTTCGAATGGCAGTATGGAAACCGAAAGACAATGAAATACAACGTATAATGCTTATACTAATATAAATCATTAAAAAATAGAGCCTCAATTTGGAGTCTATAATCATACGCATATGTGGCTTTTACGAATGCAAAGGGTTAAAAAAAGTAAGTCTCATGTGGTGGAAAAACAGGTGAACTATGTACAGATTTCCACCAAAGAAATTAATGTTAAATAATTCAGTTAGATATTGAAATAAAAAGCAAGTTACAAATAATTCTAGCGCGATACATAACTTGACGACTCGATAACATAGTATAAAATGAAAACATTTTCCTGCTATCTCAATATATTCGACGGAGTGTGATGAAATAGATATGCTAGTGTGACGGAGTACACATCAATATTTTCCGACGAATTTCCACCGAAAAGAAAATGTTTTTTTTTTGTCGTATGCCATAAAAACTCTCGCACGTATGGAAAAGCTCGATATTTATAAAGCTCTGCGTTGAAGGCACTCCCGTTTACAATGGCTAAACGCTCATTATGTGTAAGTTATTACGAAAAAATATGCGAGAGGCTTTTGTTGAGATAATTTAACCACTTTGTGCTCACGAAGGAATCGATGTTATTTTATTCTGAAATAATGGACGGTCGCCAAGAAAATACAAGAGAGTCTAGTAAAAACATTCACACTCATAGATGAATGATTGTTATGCAGTTTTTAGGCTTTATCATAGAGGGGCTGAAGGGACAATTTTTATCGGTACTAATTTTAAAAGACAGCAGCAAAAATGAGGATGAACACATTTTAGTTTTCTTCCAAATTTGAAAAAAATATTTTTGTAGTTTTATAAAATAAATTATTATGTTAAGCATACTCATGATGTATTACATGTATCTACTACAACTTGAAATTAATCGAACTGTATATCTTTTAAGGCTTCTTCAAATTTAATATAAAATCAATTTCTTCATTTACGCGGTTTTGTTTATATAATGCAGTGATACACAACCTCTTTAGGAGAAGGGCCAGATAGGTCAAGGGCCACATGGGTAAAACTGATTAAACTATCGATATGTTTAGTGTATATAAAATTTAAAATTTTATTGTTTTATAATGTTCTTCCATCGTCTGCAAAAAGTTCTGAAGAAAAAAGGTGATTGATATTTGTCATTGCGGACCGCATGAAATGTCATTGAAGGCCGTATATAATAGAACCCATCTTAAGATTCTTTATAAGTTCGTTGTCTTTTTAACACGGTTATTATTTACGCGGGTTTGTGAAAAGCTTTTATACAGAGATGGGAAAAAAATGGTAGGTTTAATAATGTACTGGTTGGATAAAGCTAAAATGAAACATCAGCGGTCAGGGTGAAAACTCAGCCACTTTTATTTTCAAAACCGCGTTTCGTAATAATAAAAAGATGAAACGTAACATTATTTATAGCCACGTTTTAATATGGAATCGTACGCGACTGATCTTTAACTTTTTGTCAGTATAATAGTAAAGTAAGATCTAACCTTATAAATAAATCGATCAATCTAAATAATTGAAGTGACGCGTTGTCGATAAATAAACATAAGAAAATCAAATCAAGTTTCCTCAGTTAGACGTGTGCCCTGACTGCGAAAAATAAACAAGTGCCAAAAGACAAAAAAAAAACCGTGGGCGGCGACCAATCAAGGCGTGTCTCTCGGATCACTCCTTTGGGCGAGCTCGCAGTCCGAATGGGTTACTAAATTCTCACGATAGAAATTATTACAAATCGTTCAGTTTGCGATGAGCGTGCCTTGTTCGGACTGGATGCTCGCGAGCATAGACGGGATGTAAAAAGTGGGACAGTCTATTTTGGACAATTCATTGTAAGACAACTTATAAAAAAATAACAGCTTTTATTTGAATACCTCTGAGAAATACCACTCACAACGTGACAGCTAATTTTTATAAAAACTATTTATACTTCTAGAAAAGCACAGGTAACGTAATATTCAAAGTTGTCTAATAAACTTTGCAGTCAATTTGTATGGAACAGGTAGTATTCAAAACTATATAAATTGTATGATTTGTCCCGTGTCGTCAATAAATAGACAAGATGTTTTGTTTCTAGTTGATAGTTACTCGCATTCTCAGATGATATACATGAGATAATTGAGAATTTCGACGGATGGTGGTTGATAGAATTTCAATATCAACGAGTGGACTTGAACTGACTGTCAGTTCAAGTCCACTCGTTCGCTTGGAATGCCTGAAGATGACAAAAGGCGATAAGAAGGTAGTGTACGACAAACATCATGGAAAAGTACACAATTCAAGCGATTACAAAGATGCTATGTCGTCGATCATTTTTTTGATTGAATTTGAATTTACTTGGTATGAACCCATTATCAAACGGTAAAAAAATAACAATGTATTTCAGTCCTTAATAAATTATATTATATATGGTTGATAGATATTTCGGCTGACGCCATCATCAGAACTATTTCTGATGATTATTTCATTTTCACTGTAACAATTTTTTGCTGTTTAATTTTAAGAGAGCGGTTTTAGTTGACACTTTTATAACGATGGGGAATTGAATTAGTGCTGCCAATAAAACACATGAATAAAAGGATTCAATGAAGCTTTGCTATATATACTAAAAAATAACTATTCAATAGGACAATAACAGCCCCATTTAATTATTTAAGCTTTATCAATACATGGAAAAAAATAACATGTTTTATTTAAGTTAAAAACCAAATAAATTTCAAAAATACTGGTTGGTAGCATGTTAGTTAAAATAAATATGTATCAATTAGTTTTAAGTAGTTATTTTGAAATTATAATATGGGCGGTATCATTAGAGATAACCCTTATACCCCCCACTTTTTCATTGAAAACCTTTGACCGTCTTGTTGCAAAGTATACCTAACAATGGGCAGAAACTTTCGGCAGCTTTTGAAAACAGAATTACAGAAATTTTGGCATTATAAAATTAATTCCGGTTTAGGTGACGAAATTTTAGCACAGCATTCAATGGGGATTATTTTGAACAAAATTTTCTTTCTTAAATGCGGATGAGTTTCAAAAACACTGGAGGTCATTGGCTGACTGAACATTTTATTTATAGATTCAATATTTTTTTGGAGTTAATTAATTTTTAGGTGAAATTGTCAATTCTTGGTATATATATTTAAATAGCACATTTTTTCAGTTGACAATGCTTGCAATGAGTGAGATCGGTCCTGATCACTATTACATATGCTTTTATTAACCGTACTAATTAATTGTTTTCTATATTTAGTAAAAATACGGATACGAAGAAGTGATTGCGAATGAGTTGAGCAAATTCAGAATACCATTTGTTGAACATATTTGATTTTAGTAATCGCAATTATATAATTTTTAAGTTTTAAGTTTTAAGAGTATTCTCGGCAAAAATATATTGTATTACTGTGTGTCGATTTTAGATATCGACCGCTATTGTCTTTTACCAAAATTTAAAACTATAAGTTTTGTAGCTTTATCAACAAATATCAAACGCATAATACCATTAACGATTGTAATATTAAATAATTATCATAAGATACTAACTCAATGCAGACTTTTAATGCAACGATTTATTAATTGTATGTCTGTATGTATAATAATTATTGCTTTGTTTAAATATGAAAATTATGAAAGATATTAATTCAAGCTATTTCCCTACAGGTATTTTTGTTAGATGAAATGGTCAGATCAAGAATTACAAACCGAATCCCATATTCCTTCCAAGAATTTACATGACTGAAGAATGGGCAAGAGTAATAAGGCATTCAAACTAAATTTAACCATACATTACCCATAAAATGTTCGTATTAAATTAATAATAAGTGTGTAGTTGTGTATAATGAACACAAAAACTTAAGCGTAACGTATACTCATTAATATTCAAACAAGAATTCTGTATAAACACAGCACGATAAAAATTAAACTTAACTCCTTGAACAAGGTATAAAGTCCCTTAAGAAAAGAAAAACAGTCGCAAAAATATGAAAAAATCCACGACAAAAAAGACGCAAAGCGAGGTGTGAATATCAACAAGCACACAGATAGGGTAAATGTTTTCTTAAGCAAATTCGATAAAAATAATTTACTTCCTATGTACACAAAAAAAATATCTATCTGTTTCCTTGACAGTAACCCCAGGGGAGTTACTTCGTAGACTTGTCGTAGAAGATTAAGCAAACAAGCGTAGAGGTCTACGACATATTTCCAAACCGTCTACGTCTAGGATAAGATACCAGTTCAAACAAAAATGTATATGTATTAAAAAGTAGGTTTCATATAGAATTATCAATAGTGTTTCGTGGTTTTCAATGTCTGGATAACTTACTGGCATGGCCAGGTGATCGTTTTTATAACTGGACTGTATCACATATTTCGCATAAAATGAGCACACCAACTGTACTAATACATTTAAATACTTACACACTTAGTATGGGTTTATTAACTTCATAGAAATAATCCAGGTGCCAGACAAAAAGACGCTGGGAGGAAATTTTCAAAGAATATTAAAATATATTCACGACTAGATGAAAGCATTTTTTGCATGCATGTTTATATTCAAAGGGGGAATAAAGTGGCGTTAAAATGTAGAATCGATCAAATTATTTGTCAGAAGTATTTTAAGTTGGAAGGAAATAATTATTTATAAATACAATTTGTGCAATTAATATACTTAGTCTATGAAAAACCTGAATATTTAAAAACTTAAACCTTCTTGAAGTCCGGAATCACGCATGTTGTACCATGTACTTGTGTACGTTAATTCATTTGGACACTTAAATTGACTGAAGATGCCGAAAGGCGAAACTAGGTCGTTAGCGACAAGGCTCATGAAAATGTACAAGATTCAAACGATTCAAATTTGATATTGAAATTCTATCAAGCACTTTCATTCGAAATCATCAATGTATCAACTAATTTAAATTAATATATTTTGGTGATATTGGACGGATCATTTACCTAGTATGGTTGGCGGAATAAACTTATGACCATACAATTAAAATAACTTTGATTATTACACGTATTGTGTTACTAATTGTGACATGTGCTTCGCCTCTTTCAGATGCATCTTCGGACTTACAAACTGAACAAAGTTGAAGTTGTATTCAGCAAACGTTTTAATATATCTGTATTACGCATAAATAAGGTAAACAAAAGATGTTTGTTGCTTTTATTAACCATGTATTTTATGAACCGCCAGTGTGTAAATAGCCTATTTCACCAGTCCCCTTCCCTGGGCACATGATAACAATCCAAAAACGTACCCGGCAGGAAACGAAACTGGCCCTTAGGGTATGGACGACAGACGCGATTGGGGATCACGTGGTATATGGTCTAGGGCAGTGATCGCCAAACGGTAGCTCGCGGTGGCCTTTTCAGTAGCTCGCGTAGGATATTGTACCATATTTTTTAAATTTGCCTTGCATCAAATTTTATAAATCTTTTGGGCGCAAAAACAGCAGTCTTAAATTTTTTAAGCAAATGCAGCATTATTAAAATTTATAATATTAATATGTAAAAAAGTTAGGGCAAAATGACTGGATTTTTTAAATACATTAAGTTTTTAACTCTATTTCTACATATGTAGGTAAAAAATCAAAATGTGATGTGTGATGAGCAGGGCTGTGGTCAATGTGTGGAGTCGGTAAAAAAAAGTTCGACTCCGATTCCAGCATTTACCAAAACCACAACTCCGACTCCAACATTGACCAAAAACACGACTCGGACTAAAAAAAGTTTAATATCGTCACTTTTTTTTCCTAATTTTCTTTTTTATGTGTATTCAATTAAATTTCAACCCTACAATCCGGCCAATAGCCAAATTTTACATATAATATGCAAAAATAAAAAGTTCAAACTTTTCAAAATTTCCGACTCGAGTACGACTCCGGCCAAAAAGTCCCGACTCCACGACTCCGACTTCACAGCCCTGGTGATGAGCCCAGTTTTTGTGCTATTTTCTAAAATGCTTATTTGGTAGAGAGCTAACTTTGTTTCCAAAGCCCTCATATACATATAAGTAGCTTATCAGACAATTTCCATTTCTGCAAGTAACTCACACCCTTTTTGAGTTTGGAGACCACTGGTCTAAGGGTAAGATGAATAAAACTGAAAACTAACACGACGTCGGGTAGACGCAACACGTGATCAACCTTCGCATGGCAACAGAGCGTCTGACGTCTGAGAGTATCAGGAGTACTTAAACTTTTCAAGTTAAATTGAACTCGTCGGAAAGTGTATTTTTTTCTATCGCCGTAGCCGCAGGTGAAATGGTGTCAAAGTATTAAGCCAATGATTCTTAAAATTTTTAGGGCCGTCTACCGTTCGCCACGTTTACTTATAGTCAGTAAAGGCCATCTTCTATACGTGAGGAAGTGCGTTGTGTGATAAGTTATTTTATTAAACACAACCGCGAGCCTAAATATTACTTAAATTTAATAGCTTAAGATTTTTACAGTAATCAAACTAATGGGTAAATGATTTTTGACGACTACGCTACCTTGAAAACGAATGCGAATTCTTTTTGACAATTCACTGCATATTTAAACTTATAATTCACTTTTAATCGACTGCCGTCGGGTAATTCTTAAAAAAATAATAAAATTACAAATATTTACTGTAAATAAATACATTGATAGATTATAGTTAAAATGAATATGATAGAATTAATTTATAGTATTTGTAACCTGTCAGCGACGTAGGAAAGATACATGTATTACATTGATAATACTGGCAGTTAATGAATTTAGTAATTAAACTAAATTCATAATTTTATTCTAAACATAGATATGTATTTTTTAAGTTATTATATTTGTGAATTTTTAGTGTATCGATTCCGTGGCGCAGTGGTCAACGTCCAATTCATTAGGTGGACATATGCTCCACATTGGGAGCTGACATTAAAGTGTGATGATATGAACTAATATTTATTCAAATAAAGTTAAAAAGCATTAAATCACACGTTCCTTTCAACAATTTAATAACGTTCTTTTTTTATTATAATTGTTTTAATTTTGGACTTTTTCATGAGTTTTGTCGCTACTACGGAAGTACTTGAACTGAGATGCCTGAAGATACCGAAATTCGAAAACCCGGGTCGTTAATGACAAAACTCATGGAAAATTACAATATTCAAACAATTCAATTTTTATATTGAAATTCCATCGAGCACCCTCAGTCGAAATCCTTACCGTTCCTTTTATTTTGATTCCGGCATATTTTGCTGAATCATAAAATTAATAAAACTCACCTACAGTTTGAAGGTGTCTGATTGAAGTTAATAGAGAGAGAGATACGGTCAAGAAAATATGAATTGTTGCCAAGATGTCTGCCCGAGAGACCGACTGACTGACATGTCGGCGTGCAATAAGTGAATATTTTTAGATAAATTATTATTATTTTGAGCGAGCAGTCAGTCAGTCACAGTTTGTAATCTAAGTTTCTGCCGGAAAAAAAAGATTTGACTTCTATTTTATTTTCCTGATGCCACACGCAGAGTATTCAGTGGCTGTATGCGTAGGGTGAAATATGTGATGTGAGTATTTTCGACGTAACATTTAACATTACGCCATATTAACGGCACTCATACGTTCACGTGCAATTTACGTACTGCGGAACACATCACAGCAAAGTGCCATTTCAAAACGTACTTAGTCTGGAATTGTGATCTTAAGATAATCACACAGAGGATTACGGAAAAAATAAACAGCAAATACCCAGTCCTCTTGTTAGGCGATTTTTTGGACAGCACTTTAGATATTTTTTTTCACGCGGTTTACTCGTTGTTACGCGATTTTATTTTACAGAATAAATGGTGACCGCAAGATTAAAGAAGTGATGACCCTGCGCAAAATTATGTGATGTACATAATGCATTTATTAAATTCGGTGAAGAGTCAAATATATACACTCCATACATTTTAAATACATACCGAAGATGAAATATTACATTTGAATTTAAAAACATTTATATGGAGATGTTTTAGGCAAATGAATTAAAATATATGTGTAAAAATTGGGAGCGAATTGGAAAAACAAATTATTTCATATATTTTTGATAGTTTTTTTCCGCGAAATTTTGATTTTTGGAACTAATTTATCATATTATTCTAGAGGCTGAAATTTTAGGTGTTTTTGCAAGTGCTATAGAAAAAAAAGTAAAAACAAATTTACCGTCCATTTTCTACCAGGTATTTTAAGAATATGCAAAAAAATATTCAAACCAAAAAACTAAAAAGTTACAGACTGGTAAAGTAGGGGGTCTCAAAAAAATGACACTCCATAGTTGCCATGCTCCTAACTTTTCTAGTCACATGAAATAAAAAAAAAATAAAAAATTCCCCGTTTTGATTTTCCGATTTTTTTAAAAATAGACGAAATTGTAATTTTTTTATAATCCTAGTATATACCACAAAAGAATGTATAAAACAAATTCAAATTCAATTTTATTTAAATCTGTTAAGTAGAACTTGAGATATAAGGCAACCATTTTTGAAAAAAACCGAAAAATAATTCCGAGAAAAACTTGTTTAAAGTTTCGGACAAAATTAAAACCCGCTCAGATTGGTTAGATTCTACGCCACTAAAGTAGCTATATCTCTAGCAATAATTACAATTTAAGAAAAAATCTTGTAAGGACATATTTTCAAAGATTTTAACATTGAAAATCTGCAATAAAAAAAAACGGCTTTTTCAGAATCCTAGACCAGAATACTGCCTTAAGTCGTTTATACTTTATTTCACACGTGCCACTTTCTGAAATCAATATTACACGTAAAAAAAGGATTGGGTGTAATCCTACATTAGTTTTCGTCAAAAATATGCGTAGTCGTTTTGAAGTTTCACAGATTTCAATTGGATCCGACCAGTAACATAAATTATATAGGTATTCAGTTACCAAAGTCGATTAGGAAGACTAGTTACAAAGTACATACACGCAAGTAGAGTAAGCTTGATGAATTGGTGGCCTGGATTAATAATAATTTAAACTTTCTACTCATACATGTATTGTATTTAGTCTCTATTTAGTGAGAAACAAATATGCATTGATACATTCGATAAATTTGCAACATCATATGGGGAACGGGATAATCTTGATTCCTCTTCAGATTCAACGCGAAGTAGATTAAACTCCACGGATTCTCAGTATACAGATACATAGGATACTTAATATCACTCTAACAAAGTGGCTGGCTGAGCAAGTCACATTTTTCTTTTTATTTCCTTTCTATTTTTCTTCTCTTTAAGCACCTGAGTGCATGGTTAAAAGATCAGTCCCGTGCAGCTCTGTCTCGGGCCAAGTAAGTGAGGAGTAAATTCGTTTCTTTTCTTGATCGTATAGCGTTATGGAAGGCGGAAGGGTGGTGGAAGAACCAACTTGTTCACCCAAATATATATTCGATGGTTACAGCGGTAACTATGTGGAAGTTCATTTTAATATAAAATTTAAAATATCTTAGATTATTCCACGTATTGTGCTTCTAACTGTGACACGTGTTTCGCTTCTTTCAAATATGCATTGACCTAATATTGTGTATATGCGAAGAAAATTGGATATTCATATGTTTGAATATTGGTTGTTTATTTGAAAAAAAATGACTGGCGCCATGTCGCCATGCATTTAAAAAAATGTAATAAAGATTTAAAAAATGTAATAAGAAAGAACATAATGAACAACAAAACATTAACAGTATTATACAGAGAATGGCATAAAAGAGTCAAAACATTTTTAAAAACAAAACACTGACTTCACTGCTGGAAATTTCCACCACAATAGGCACTGCATTGATCAGCCGATCGGACCTCGTGACAAGTGACTCAAATGACCTACGCGACAAACACGTTGTGATAGTAAAACATTATTTATATGGATTTGAGATTTTTTTTCCGTATTTTTTAAAGTATTGTATATTTCTGTCTTCTATTCCTTTCTAACCGTTGAAAAACTGTTATGTTATTATGCCTTCACATATATTCATTATAAATTTTTCGTTTTTATGTGCTTACTTGTTACTTCTTAGAATTTCGCTTTCGCGTTAAAATAGTGTTATGGCAGGTGATACGAGTGAATATAGTTATCACGTGTGGTCAAATATTTCATGTCTTTATGATAATCTATGGGCATCTCTATAAAAAGTACGGATCGATGTGAAAAACTACGGCCAGTAATATTAAATTATAGGTATAAGCACAAATACATAAATATACACAACGACAGAATGATTAAATACACAATAAAGAGAATAGACTAGAAGTGTGCGTTATTATAAAGGAAACTGCTTGTACGAAATTTAAAAAATTAAACAAGTTTCTTCCGTAGATTTCCGTAAAACCGCAATATATGACCATTTTCCTTGTAGTTAAAAATTGATTAAGATTAATGATAATCTGTTATCAGATTTACGTCAAAAAATCTTTTCCGTGTCGTTAGAAATTCTCCCACAGTAAAACATGGTCACACACATGATCACTAACATTCTTACATGCTTGCCATAGCAGCAACACGCGCAATATACAAACAAAATGTTTAAAAATACACAAAACTCGCGTTATACAGTAGCGTGCTTAAATTTCAAAAACAGGGCATGGAATACTTGTATTTCAATACATGGATATTATACCAGAGCTGTGAAACCGGAGATGCAATAATTAGGTCGACTCCGACTCATATTTCTGTATCACACGTGTGCATTAAAAAAACGAATATGGAGGGTTTATGTGTGGACGACGAGAAGTATTTATACCTCAATGTTTTGTGAAATACCCTTACCATGCACTTGTTTTGTTTTTTAATATCAAAACTTATGTAAGAACGTCATGAATTCTGAAACAAATGTTTCGTTACTTTCCTTTTATTTTAGCTGACATTTTGGAAAAGATAGTATTACATAATTGAGTTACCATAATTCTGGAGTGTGCACAGTTGTTATCTTAGATTTATTTGATAAAGTTCAAAGATTATTATCATTATTTGCATCATTAAGATCATTATAACCAATAGAAAGGTTTGAGTTTTAAAATAAACAATCCTTAAATATATTAACTTGCTCATTACACAGCATGGAAAATCCAAAATTCCAACACTTATATCTCAAAACAGCTTCATGATCAGTAAGAACGTTTTCAAAGTACGGTATCTATATTGAAAACTTTCAGAGTCGGAGTCATGGAGTTTTGGCCGGAATCGGAGTCTCGCAGTGTTTTGGCTGAATTCGTAGTCGTGAAAAACTTTTGAAAAGTTTGAGCTTTTTATTTATGCATATAACATGTAAAATTTGGCTATTGGTTAGATTGGTTGGTTGATATTAATTTAATACACATAAATCGGCAAGGTAGAAAAACTAACGTGACAAAATTAAATTCACAACCTTGATATATGTAGGCATACATAATATATCAATACTTTCAAAAAATTATCTTTACAATAAAATGATTTTTCATTTCACGTATGCTAAGTTCACAGAACGTGTTTAGGCACACACAAAAATCAATGCACGCATACGAGAGCTTAAAAAATGAACGCCTACTTAAAAGCTTTTTCTTACTGAAAGCATGCCTTTTGAATACTTCGACTATCCACGTCCTACATGATAGTATTATTTGTATGCGTGTAAAAATAACGTGACTTTGTATATATTAAATTCAAAAGTTTATTTTGTATGATTCTTACGTTTACTCAATAGTACAGACATATAATTGTGGGTAGACATGTCGACACCTTACTTTGAAAAGGTTCAAACTGCTTTTGACACTGTTTTGAGATATCGAGCGATTGAAGTTTCGATTGATTTAAATTCACTTGTAACAATGAGCAAATAAAAATGTTTCAAATTACTTATTTTAAGCATATTATTTCACAACTCTTGCTGAGAAATAAAGATCTTTAAGATCTAACGATGACAATCTTAGAACTTGGTCAAATACATTTAGTAAAAAAAGTGTGCAGATGTAGTGCAACTCCGGAATTCTACTAACTCCGTTATTCTACCATAGATAATTCTGAAATTCATATCTATGATAGAATGCGGTAAATACAAATTTTTCCGTCCAAAAAGGTAATTTTAGGCAAAATTGACAATTATAACCTTTTCAAAGCAGGGTAACGATGTGTAAATTAGTATTACGTCAGATGTATATAGAGATAGGTTAGCAGATTCGCTTGCCCCTGCTAGTGGCACGCAACTGGCGGTACGTTTACGTAAAATACGAATCGACTAGGCATACCTATGCACGCATGTGTATTTATTAATTTTGTATAACAAACACACAACGTGTTTTGGTTGATGACCCCAATATAATACGTGAATATAAATTGAATTCGTCACGATATGAAATCGGCGTTTTTTTAAGCATAATTATACGCGTACAGTCTAGAGGTCTGCACGGGCTCAGGTAAGCTCGGCCCGTCCCGTGGACCGGGTTGGGCCGGGTTCGGGCCAGTGTACACAAAAAACAAAACATACATCCGATTATTCCGGATGTATACGCCAGTATTGTATATCTTTATTGCATAGTTATTATAATTTGATAAGTTGATATTAAATTATTTTAAATGTTGAAGAAACTGTTGGGCTCGGGTCGGGTTTGGGTTAGATGTTCGGGAATGAGCCTCGATTCGTGTCAGGGATTTTCGGACTCGGGCCGGGGAGAATTTTTAAATTTCGGCCCGTGCAGACCTCTAGCGTATACGTCTACGGATGTTGGGGTATGTGTTCACAGGCTTAGCGTGGATAAAATGATTAGGTTAGTACACAAAAAGCTAGAGAAATTTAAGGTTAAATACGTGTTGACAAGTTTGTGTCAATTGCTATCAAAACAATGTACGAGGTTACCGAATTGAAGTATGCTTCCACATAAAATAAATAAGACGGTACCCGAAAATCAATGAACACACACACACAAACGGATCCCGTGGTGCTCTTAACCCCTCGCATATTCCTTCCATTTATCATACATACATATAATACTAATTCAATACGGCTATGAGTTCATTGATACATAAAGCTTCATAATAAAAGCTTTAAATTTGAATCGTTTGAATTTTGTACTTTTCCGTGAGTTTTGTCGCTAACGACCCAGGTTTTGCCTTATGGCATCTTCAGTCATTTCAAGTGCACGAATGAACTTAAACTGACTCAGTTGCAAAACAGAATTCAAACGATTCAAATTTGATATTGAAATTCCATCAAGCACCTTCAGTGAAAATTCTTAATTTATCAAAGCATGTTGGAAGCGAAGGGGCTTTCATCCTGATCGGTGACGTTATCAATCTTACGAATCATATTTAATTTTTTAACCATGCCCGCTGCCAGCGTGGGGCATATATACTCAATGCGAAGTTTGTCTCTGCATGCTAGTTTCTACGAGAACTGCTTGTTACTTTAATTATAATTGAAAGGATAAGAGAACTACAACAGGGCTTTGAGTTTGCTAGTCGCTGTTCATTGTATAAATTGATTTTTTGATCGAAACATAGATTTGTGACCAAAGCTATGAATGTAATATATGATTATTTAATCCGTTCCAATGTAACGGGGGAAGTGTAAGAAAATTTATATTACAAATATTTTTTCTTATGCAGCTATTTAAAAGAGAAGTTGAAAAAAGCTTAATTTTAAATCACATTAAAGCCATCATTATTTTGTAAGCTATGTTAACACATTATTCACGAGTATTCCTCGTCAAACTATTCCGTCAAAATGGTACGACCATTCATTAAAAACCTACTATCAACTACTTAGTTTCGTCTTCTTTTGTAACAGCGACTGAGGTATTAATTCAATACGTAGTTAATATCGTAAAACAACTGTTTTCTCCTTAATTAATATCGCTTGTTTACACCGACAAGAAATTATACTTTTATGTTTACTCGATCAAATACACACGGTTACTGATAAACATGTAATTAAATCAGTTTAAATATACGGTTAAAAGAAAACAAGCGCTTAAAAAGCTGTCATAAAGTTATGAATTCGACCCAAGGACGTGGTATTGTTTTCGAGTATCGGTAAAGCGTAATAGAATCACACAACAAAATTGGGTTACACCACCGCGCTCTGAATAGCAAACTGCAACAGAGTGCGATTCAATGCACTCGGATGCAACGGTTTCCAACGTGTAATATGGCATAATATATTATTAAATACAGTCAACTCTAATATAGCGGACACTTCTATAGAGCTTTTTGCTACAGCGTATGCGGCGGTTTTTCGTACAAGGCACGTGTTGCTTGCTTACTATTACTAACTAAACACTTATAATTTTATTTCAAATATACAATTTTGAAAAATGTTTGATTTGCTTCAAATCACAAAATACAATTAAAAAAAACCAAACCCAAATTGCTAAGTTTATGTATATATCGTTTATTTGTTACAGCGTACTCCCTATCCTCCCGCTATAGCAGGGATGACTGTAATATGAAAATATACATACATATATCGAATCACAAAACATTGCAACTATGTAGCTGGAGCAATATTATATCGCCCCTCTGGTAGAACGCAAGTGCAAATTTTTTGGCTAACCACGTAAAGTAATAAAAATGTTTTATCCAATGTTGCATTAACGCAATATTCCTAAAGTGGTATATATCAACCGCTGGGGGTCGATTCTCACATGCAGGATGTCAGTGAAAAAAATAGGTGTCTATGAGATGTAAATGGGGGTCCACGATAGACTTAAGGTTAAGCATAACTAAATTGAAGACAAATATTGAAATTTAACATCGAGCTCATTCCTTATATTAAAAAATATATATCAGGGGGTTTACCGAAAACTGAAAAATCGGCATGGGGTCTACGGAACAAACGAGTTTGTGGACCTCTGTCCTAGAGGGACAGATGCGTCACTGTTCAAGTCTTACCATTTTCAACGGTACGTAAAGAATATCAATTATTTCTTGAAGAATTATAGAATCGTTATTTCGCGTCACTGTTCTAGTAGATAAGCGAATTGTAGAATTGGCGAGACGACAATTAATTACTAGCCACGTTTGCTATTACATTTCATAAACTAATATTGACAATTCACCATGGTTGAAATATCAATAGAGGAAAATAGCCTAGCTATGATTAACTAAGCACCATATCAGTATATGATAAATATATGACTAGGCTAGACTAGATTCACTACAAGGTGTTCACTTTCAATACTTGGAAAGACATAATATTAAAAAATATTTTTTTTTTTAATTATCACGGAAATTTAATTATTCACACCAGGACCGGTTGCGGTCATCGCGAGCATTTTAACCGCTTCCCCGGTGTTCACACGAATACGTGTAAAAAAGTGTTCCAATTTCGGCGCTCACGCAAATACGTGTGATACCCGAAGCGCGCCCATATGAGCATTTTAAAATCGTCGTTCGATTTTCGGCGTGTTTCATGTAATTTCACGATCTCTGACATTGTTTGAGACTATTTAATTATATGGTATTATGTATATACTATGTACATATAATATTCTAAGAAAAAAATAATTATTTTAAAAAAATGTAACTTTTTTTTAATAAAAATTATATTTATATGCTTCAAATTAAAAGAAAATAAAAATAGATTTTTTTTGGAACATTTTTGTTAAAATAATTTGCCGGGTAGTGGTTAAACTGATGATATTTTAGTATAAAATGCACGCGATGAGTTAAACCGGTCCTAATCGCAATAAATTGATTGTGGAATAAGTTAAAATATTTTAACATGTTAGCCATAGCGCAAGTATGAAATATACATACATAACAAAAAACATATATCTTAATTCAGGTGGCGCCATCAGGTAAATGTTTGGGAACCGCTGTACCGTTATGCACTTCAGTACGTTTTGTAGTGCAAGGAGCAAGGTGAGATTATACGCAGCGTGGGAAATGTATTTTTCTGCTGTGAACGCATCGCGCCAACTCGAAGATAATGTAAAATAACTAGAATACTATTTATAGAAAGCAGAGAGAAATGGATTTATCGTCGGACTAGATTATTAGTTATTTATGACAAGTTTTGTAACTCGACAAGACATCTGTGACACTTCCAGTAAAAAATCATTTCGTATATTGAACGTATATATTTTTCTCGAAATAAAAGAAGCATCTATATTTTTGATACAACTGAACTCTCACGAGATACTTTTGATTGATATCGAATAATAAAAAAAATACTTGAGTAGTCCATAGCAGTGTTTCTCAAGCTGCGAGGCACAAAGCGCATTATATTTATATTCTGAACTAAGAAAAAATGGTGTATTGTTAGGTATCATTTTTCGAAATTATTTTGAGAGTTGTCACAGATGCGATTATGTCTCACTTATTCTTTCGCGTTTTGCTTTACAGAGACATGAGTATCTCTACATCATAGGTTTTCAACCTTTTTCGAGTAGCGACCCTTTTTATAAAAGGCATTTGACCCGACCCTTTAATAAGGTAATACAAAAAACAACGCAAATGAATTGAAGTGAATATTTTTTTAGTTGACTGTATAAGTTGGCGACCCCACAGAAAAACCGCCGCGACCCATGGGTTGGGAGCCCGTGCTCTACATAGTGAAATAATATCAAATGAGGACTACACATTAATAGACTTAAAATACCTTTATACTCGGCAAGACCCTATGAGTATCATGTTTGTAATTTGTAGATAGATGTGTATATTCACCTGAAAAAATAGAAAAAAACATGTTATTATTGAAAAACATTATCTAAATAAGTACTAAACACGAGCATCATTTAAGAATAACATCATAAATCAAACTAGTTGCAAAGGGAATGAATACATTTCGAAATATCTGAAATCGTCTTTTCAAACAGCTTTGAAAACGTTTGTGTCTTCATTGCTGTTTTTCTATATTTTCTTTCTTTTCAATAAGCTGTATGCTTGTATTTATTTTACTTTGATCCTTAAAAATATTTGTTTCTTGATTGGTTTGAGACTTATTAGACAAATTAACTCCTAGAACTACTACCTCGAGTCCTTCTCGACATGGTACAAATTGGTTGGAATTTTTTTTTTCATTAATTTTAAATTATCGTTATTTCAACCGAACATATTGGATTATGCGTGCCTTAGATAAAATTTGTAACATTGCATACTGTGGTATATTTTTCGGTATTTCATTATACCGTAGTAATAAATACGCTTACCCTGCAATATCAATCAATTTCTCAAAATACATTGAGGAGTTGCTCGAAGGAAAAAAATAATATATTGAAGAGTTAAGTCATGGGACAGAAATTGGGATGCATACATAATACGTAATATAATTAATCATAATTTGCAGGGACGTTCGTCAAACTAAAGTGTGTGGCCACAATGGTAAGGCGTAGCTTCCATAGTTTCTTTTTCAGCAAGTGTCTTCCAAATCTTTCACATGTGCCGAAGCAAGCGCTGTTAAATTTCAAACTGATTTGACTACGACATTTACGCGGCGTTTAGACTTCTCAGACGGCGCCATCGTTAAAGCGATTGCGTCAACGTTTGATTATAAGGCAAATGACGCTACGCCACGCCAGAAGCTACGCCTGTCACTGTGGCCGTATCCTTAGTGTGGTGAAAGTGTTACACGAAGATGATGAAAATGATGCAAAGAGAAAAAATGTGGAAGACACATGCTGTAAAATTAAGCCTGAATAAACTGCCAATGGTCCATTTACAAATAATACTGCAAACTTTGAATTAGTGAGAAACTATCCGAACCCTTCTTCACATTGACATTCAAATGATAGGTTTATTTGAGAATGGTTCAGACCTTCTATTATTTCTAGAATCTGTCAACATTCGTTCGGATTTAGATCAGTTTCATTATCGATGAGTCGCGAGTTTGTTAAGTATGTAGATTTCAATTGAACGAGCCTCGTAAAAGCTTACTAACACTTGGCAGATTAGAGATTCGATTACACAGTTGATTCGGTATACATTACACTCGTCGAGCTGTTTTACTGAAACGTATTATTTGTATCAATATGTTAATTCCGTTAGTGATCGAATGTGTTCTATAGGTAGAACTCGTTGTAATAAACATGTGTTAGTAGCAGTGACGAGGATTTTTTTAAGAAAGTGTACTTTCAAATTACGTCTTCCTGATATTGGAAGGCTATTATCAGAAATGAAGTTTGAACTTTTTATTTTTGCATTTAATATGTAAAGTTTGGCTATTTTTCGGATTGGTAGGGTTGATATTTAATTGAATACACATAAATAGGAAAATTAGGAAAAAAGGGACGATATTACCCTTTTTTTAGTCGGAGTAGTTTTTTTGGTCAATGTTGGAGTCGGACTTTTTGGCCGGAGTCGGAAATTTTGAAAAGTTTGAACTTTTATTTTTGCATTTAATATTGGTAGGGTTGATATTTAATTGTCATAAATAGGAAAATTAGGAAAAAAGGGACGACCTTTTTATCGGAGTGGTGGTTTTGGTAAATTCTGGAGTCGGAGTCGGACTTTTTTTACCAACTCCACAGCCCTGTAAAGAATACATGTTATCATTTGTCACAGATATGAAAAGTGCTGTGTAAAATGTTAAAAAGTCACTGTTTTTACTAAACAAATTAAGTCAAAATTCAACTCATATTGATGTTATCATAATTTGCATTGGTCGTGTCTCAATTCAGGAAGGTAATACCGTGCAACGTAATAATATGAAGACGTTTTGCCCAACTAAGCTTCTAGCCCGGATTTGAATACCACACATCAATCGATTGTGTAATCAATTTATGGATTTTCATCTTGGCTTGAATATATGTAAGTCTTGCATTTATTCCTGTACAGTCGAAAACAAGATACTGCGTATTCGAGTTGATAACCATGATATCCTCATGACTATAAACTTGCATGTTCCCAGTTTTTACCTAGGTGGTCGTAACCAAAGACAAATATTTTTTTTTATCAGACAAGGACTGTTCGGCTGATCAATTCACTGCTTATATTTGTGTGCATTTTCAGCAGTAAACTTGGCCCTTTCACAATAAACAAGATATGTATGTATTAGAAAAGTACAACTGAAAACATATGAATAATTCATTTCCTCCACAAAATAATAATTGTCCATTGGTGCATATTCATACGAAGACATACAATTTTTTAACTTGGATACAATTATTTTCTTCAATTGATAATTGCTCTCATATATTATGCAACAAAATGATTGATTGAACAATATATTGTGTTTGTGATTCAATCATAATGCACAGCACTGGTGCGAGTGAAGATATACGATAATTAAGCGATTTGACGGAATATAAGTAAAGATGGAAGGGCGGTGGAAGGCAATAGAAGGAGCGGTATACCTAAAGTGACCATACGTCCCGTTTTTAGATAGCCTGTCCCGTTGTCCCCAAGTACAGCTTCGACAATTTAAAAAAAACGTGCAAAAAATCGACTTTCGTAATAACAATTTGAACCATAAAAACTTTAGAGTATCATCATTGAATACATTTTATGCTTGCCCGGAGCAAATGCACCCGTAGAAAGAGTCTTTTCTCAGATGAATAAGTTGTGGACAACAGAAAAAACACAATTACAAGTCGGAGTACTTACGGGTCGTCTTAGCTGGGCGAATCTGGGCGAGGCGATCCGGCGCGGCTTTGGACAACAGAAAGCGATCCGGTCAGGACGGGTCCAAGCTCACCAGAGCGTTAACTTAAAGCGATGTTGTTAGTTTAAATAATTTTTAAAAAATCCTGCCAAGAATTCCATTCTTATTTAAAAGCAAACCCAGTTACATAATTACTTAAGAAAATTTGTTCACCAGAAAAATATAAAACAACATAATTTTTTTCATATTTATATTATTTATTCCTGTTATTTTCTTCATCAACATTCCTTTTCTTTTTATTAATACATACAAACTATGAAAAAATACGTGTTTTCTTGAATATACATATTATTACGTCAAAAATTGGTAGATGTTCCGTTTTGAGGACAAAAATAAATGGTCACATTAGGTATACCTCTCTCGGGAATCCCCTTAATTGACAGCCCTACAAAGATGTTTTTGACAAAGGTCTGGCGGCAACACTAACATAGCCTTAACGAGGGGATTTATGTAATCTATAATAATTTTAATCACTTGAATATACAATAACATGACAAGAAAAACACTTGGAAAGTTATTATGATCAAATTATTAATTTTACATTTTCCTAACTTTTACCACAGCAATACTCTCAGACGAAATATCTCAATTGAACAAATTCTTGACGTTGATTGCGAATCTGTAAAGGAAAGAAAAAGGATTCTTGGTAAGATTGTTTGAATTTTCTTTTTATCGATTATACTGTCTTGTATTGAGAATTTGCGATAAATTGTAATCAAGTATTTAATTACAATTTAACAACATTAGCCCTGATGGCTGTGGAGTCGGTAAAAAAAAGTCCGACTCTGACATTGACCAAAAACACGACTCCGACTCCGACTAAAAAAAGGTTAATATCGTCAAAAAAATCCGCACTGAAGTTTAATTAAAATAAATTGTTAAATCTCAAGAGAAATGTTATTAAAATCTGATCTCGAAATATCGATATTTTCCTACATATTGTGAATATTTTGGTACAATTTGATCCTTATTAATTTTTTAATACAACAAAAAAAGGTACTTTCGCTAAAGGAATATTCAGTTTGAAAAATATTGAAAAATAAAGATTATGAACAATTTACAATAACATTTGCTTAGGTTATCGGAAAATTAAGTCTCGTTGATTTGTAATTATAATAAACTATATGTATACTTTCTATATAATGTGATTTTATTTTGATGTTCTTTGTAATGGTTCAACAGTTTAAAGCAGGGTTGTGGAGTCGGTAAACAAATCTGACTCCAGCATTTACCAAAACCCCGACTTCGACACTGACCAAAAACACGACTCCGACTCCTACTAAAAACAGGTTAATATCGTCACTTTTTCCCAAAATTTTCCTATTTATGTGTACTCAATTAAATTTCAACCCTATCAATGCGGCCAAAAGCCAAATTTGACATATAAAATGCAAAAATGAAAAGTTTGAACTTTTCAAAATTTCCGACTCCGACTCCGGACAAAAAACTCCGACTCCACAGCCCTGGTTTAAAATGCCATATGATACACCTATTTTGTTTTTGTACGATCATAACAATTATGTTTTTAATGATTAAAGTTAAGAAAGCTTTATACTAACTTAAACGAAGGACTACTCTTACTATTAATAATCTGTTATTTAAGTAATATATGTAATTGAATTTTACAATATTAATTAAAATGTACGTATTAAACATATAATTTCATTTGAAATTAAATCGAAACCGAGTTTAGTAGTAAACTATCGAACATAGTTTGAAAATTCCATTTCTCACTTAACTAATTTAGTTATTGGGATTAATAGTTTTCAAAGCAGGATTAGTATCTTCATAATGCGATAATGTACTGAAATGTTTTTGAATATAATCGTATTTCAAACCGGTCCCAGAATTTGTATAAGCACTTCCATATTATATATGTCATTAAGTAATAATGTAAATTGCCGACAATATCCGATGTTAAATGAAGCTTTTTGTCAAGTATAGAAAACATCCTGACGGTTTCGAATACCAGTAGTTTCAATTTATGTTCAAATGCATGGATTTGTGAGATTTCTTAATTATAGTGCGGTAATTAGCGAGCAATACTCGTAATATTTTCATCGTTATAAAAAAATAAATCATATCAAAATGGATAAAGTTTAATCTTTAATATATATTTCAATTACAATCTGAAAGTTTCACATACTGGAATATGCTTATATGTGTTATTATTTTCATTTCCAATCGATGAGATTTTCTTGGATAGGTTTTTAGAAGAATCAATCAAAGATGTAATTTTAGCAGAAGAGTTGTATCGGGTAAAAAAAAACCTCTTTGAATGAGCAGTGAAAATATAAAATAATCTTATATTGCGCGCTAACGTCCAGCGCGCTTATATCAGGCTACCTTTAACACATTGGCTACGGAGAATGCGGAATACGCGTTTTTTGATTTGATTTAATTTTTCCTCGTATGCAATGGGTTAATTAATTAAATTACAGTGAACGTTTAATTAAACGGCCTCGAGCAGTTTTTTAATGAGGTAAATAAAACATTTTAGGCATAGGAATAGCCTATACTGACAGTATAGTGTCGGATATGATCAAAATGTACATACATCACAGATATATAACCTACAAATATAGAACATAAATTGCTCACAGTTGGCAAAAAAAGATGACACGAAAAAAGATTACAGCACATCAATCATTTTATTTGATACCTTGTAGTTTTCTTGTTGTTTCTTTGTACATCGATACTTTTTAAGGAGACGCTGCCTTGATTGCTTTTTGTTTTGATGTTCACAAATAAAAATAATAAAATCCTGTTCATCGGATAATTTGACGGCTTGATGTACAAAGGCGAAACGTCGATTCAATAATAGAAAATGAAGTTAATTTACAGGTAAAATACATTCTCATTGTTTTATTACATGGCAAATCAATCGATGTATCTACTCTTTAATCATAAATGAAACACATATTCTTAAACTAGTTCACTAATTTTACAAATATTATTTTGTGTTAAAATAATAAAACAACTGTATCCATTTATTTATATCTTGTTCGATAAATAAGATTAAATCAATCTAAGCACGATAGGGAATTATTATAATTTGTCAATGTTTATGAAGGTAATATAATAGTATTCTAACAAGCGAGCTAAGCTTTTAAAAGCTCATAATATTTGACAATTCTTAGAACTAAATATAACGATGGTTACTGACAGTTTTGAATATCCAAAAATCATGTTTTATTTAGAATTGAGACTGAAGGTGCTCAGTGAAATTTAAAATTTAAATCGATTTAATTTTGTACATTTTCGTGCGTTTTGTCATCCGTGTTTCGCTTTTCGACATTAACTTATTGTACAGACATATAGTATTCATTCATTATTTCAGTAGACATACATTTATTCTTGTTTTTTTTTATCCATGTCCATCAACATAATTTTTCTGCGAGAATTGCTTAGTTCTTAACCTTCTTAGTTTGACGAGAGTAGGAACATAAAGGATATCAGTTGACAATGCTCGCCATGAGCGAAACCGGTCCTGATCTAATAAAATTTATGTGGAAAAAGTACTAAAAATGTATTATTATTTGTATTATAAAGGATAAGGCTAGTACTTGTCTGGTGTTTATTCGCGATATAAACTTTTTACTTTGTATCAGTTCGAGTTAATCTGTGCACTTGAATGAATGCTGGATGTTCATTTCAAAATAATTTTTAATTTCACAAATAGTGACTCGTATTTTGGAAGAAGATTACTTCCACAAAGTTACCGCCGAATCCATCGAAAGTGTGTTCAGTTATACAAAACATAATTTATTTAATTCAGCCCATAATTGTAAACATTACACTGTTTTTTTTATTTATATAATTGAATATTAAAAATAAAACAATTCACGTAATATATTTTCCTTGTCCGGATTCTACACTGTAAATTAAAAATACGATTTTGAAAGTCTAGTAACCTTTGCTCTAAATTTATAAAAATAATTTCAAAAGAAAGCTGAACGAGTATAATTATAAATCTTGCAGTTATCGTGGTAAACGTTAAATTATTTAAATCCGATAAGCAACGAAAAGGTCAATGGCTTAAAGTTAACTATCACCTTTCCGTGAAAATATTAAAAACTCAAGAGCTGAAATGCTTAGATGTGAAGCGTGATAACCCCAAATCCGCCGAATTTCTCATTAATCACGGAACACAATTTTTCACTTAACTGAAGCAACAAGTGGTTTTGTTTCGATCAGAGACGTGGATAACAGTGTCAAGAAACTCAATGTAGGTCAAGAATCGAGATTACGATCAACAAACCAGTTCAATACTATACATCAAATGCATAATTAGTTAGCTTTTATACCTTGCAGTGTTGGGCTTCCATAAAAAAAGCCCGCAGTCGACTTTTACAAAACGAAGTACGACGCTCAAATATATAATTTGATATCATATCCAATGTGATATGTGTGGTCAACATTAGTTATTTACACCATCCAATTCGGATTTTTTCCTCAAAGTGATACAATATTTTATTGGGTTTCCAAAATATATTGATTTCAATTTTAAGGTGTTCGCTGTCAATACTTGGTAGAATGGCATTATAATAAAAATAATAAAACATTTTACTACTTATTCCACATAAAATGTATTGGATCAGGACCGGTTTCGCTCATTGCGAGCATTATCAACTGAATCAGTTGATAATGCTGGCCCTATGAGTAAAGTAGATTAACCGGTCCTGATCCAATACATTTTATGTGGAATAATTACTAAAAATGTTTTATTAATATTGATTTCGATTTAATCTTATTTTTAACACTTTTTCCTAGCGAGGCATTGGCTTTATCTTTCGTAAACAGGATGCACAATAAATCCTATGATTAAAATTCCAAGAAAAATGGTTTCATAGATTTAATATTAATATACGTAGTAGAGTAAATTAAGTCGATTAAGTAGAGGTCAGTTTTAAAAGATTTTTTTTAAATTCAACTTTTTTTTGTAAGTTAGGCGTTGAATGTTACTCTTAGAACTCTTTTTAAAAAAACGAACATATTAAATTTGTAATAAGTTTTTATTAATTATCTGATTTTATCCACATATGGGAGAAGACGATATATTATTCAGCTTGTTAATTAATAATAGAATATATTTTAAATATCTAATAATATGTCAAAGAGTGTATATTCGGTAAAAACTTACATTACTTACGAAAATACGTACATGTAATGAACATTATTAACTGGCATGTCACGGATAAATCAATTTATCAATTTTATAGGTTAAGCCTTAATTAATAGGGCTAGATTAGCATCATATGCTAAAATTTAATGCGTGTGAATTACTTAGTTGGCTACATATTATAAATCAACACCTTACTTTGAAAAGGTTCTTACTGCTCTTGACACTGTTTTGAGATATGAGCGTTTGAAGTTTCGTTTGATTAAAATTCACTTGTAACAATGAGCAAGTAAAAAAGTTTCACATTATTTATTTTAATAATATTTTTTCACAACTCTTGCTGAGAAATAATGATCTTATGATGGAAATAATGATGACAATCTTAGAATTTTGACAAATAAATTTAGTAAAAAAATTGTGCAGATGCAGTGCAACTCCGGAATTCAACCATAGATAATTCTGAAATTCATCTACATATGATAGAATGCGGTAAATACAAACTTTTCCGAACAAAAGGTCATTTTAGGCAACAATGTAAAAGAGAACCTTTTCAAAGTAAGGTAACGATATATAGTCCGATTATGTTATGTGATAGGAGAATATCCGTCACGATCTAAGGCTTTGATGAGCCGCTAGTAAGAAACCGCCTTGATTAAAATTCAAACACTTGAATACATTATGAACTGTATATAAATAGATAATGCTTACGTACGTTATTCACATTTTAATTATGTAACCGTTTGCGGTGCTCCTCGTAATTTGGATCAAAACCCTTAACGCTTTAACTTGATGGTCATACCCTTAACTATATAATATCCCACTAAAGTTTAAAATTAGAATGCCGTGCGGTAAAAATGGCTTAAGAGATGAATACATTAAAAATATTGTGATAGTTCTTTTGATTGATATTATGAAATGGGTCGGAACCAAGGTGCCATGGAAATAAAACTCATAAAATACAGATACATTTACAATATGAAGGATTACAATAGGATTTAAGAATTTGTTTACCAATATCCGTTACAAAGTATACACAAAAAAATCAAAGAAATAGCTGATCCTTTGCATCCAAGAACACAGAAGAAGCATAAACAACACTGACTGAAACGACAAACCTAGTCTTATTTCAGCAGTCGAAACTCAATGACAAATTAATACATATTGACACTTTTTTGGTTCACAATAATATCCAATATGTAAAGTGAGCATAGACAATAAAGACAATAAAACGACAATAGATCCAGGTTTCGACATGAGATACGGATGCATTGGATGCAAACGCCCTGGATGTTTCTTTTACCAAACAGTTGGGTTCAATCAGAACCTCCGCTTTTGTCATTACATAATATCGAATGAGTCGTAGAACTATTCACTTTTCGACGTTTCGAGAAAAATATGAAAAACGTATTGATGACTTTTTGAGTTTGATTAACATTTTTCAATTTATAAAACAGCCCATAAAAGCCTGAAACTTAACATTTGTATGACCGGTCACATTGCAACATCACTTAGAATAACTCTGTTATTGGTCAAAAGTATGATTGGCCAAACCATTATACTTTTGTTTCCAAATTCGTGAACCGTTCTCATTTTGATACAAACCATCATTTTCTTTTACGTTTTTATACCACATGATTTTTAAATTTTTTAGAGCATTTTAAAGACACCTACCAAGGGCTCCAAAATGGGGGCGAGCATGGCTTTAGAAAGGCAAATAAAGTTGTGTAATTAAATATATTAAGGTAACTTAGAAGTTTATCTTTAAGACCAGCCGTGTCAAATGAACATACGATCAAAGTAATATAAAAAATAATGTAATATTTTCTCATCAAATTTTAATGTATACATATCGTGGGCGAAAATCCTAAGAGAGTAATCAATCACCGTTAAAAAAACACGAATCTCGCATTAATGCCTTGTAAACACGGCGGATTTAGTGATCGCGAATAAATATTATATTAAATTATAAATGCCTCTAGACACTTTATCGCTAATTTTGTTGAATACAGTACTTCGTTCCAATTAAGATGTACGTGTCAGCAGAAAACAACATGGAGACAGATTATTCTTCAATTTAAATTTTTTTAAAAAATACAGGAACTCAAAGACGTGTTATGTATGTATGTATATTATATGTATAATAGCGAGTATGATAGGAAAAATGATATCACCAGCGGGGTAAAAATATTTTTATTACAATATATAATTTAACATGTTAGCAAATCGTTAATGCAAATATATCGATGTTTTTATGTACCTACAATGTAAATAAAAACAGTCTTGGATTACCTCATAAGCGAAAGAGCCGCGCGCTTGGGTCCCCCCCGAAAGGATCTGACATTATCATTATGCTGTCACACCGAAAAATGCATTTTCAATGGTGGTAATTTTGAATGGATCATAAACCATAACGAAAGGTGTGCGAGTGTGCTAGGTGCTCATTCTGAATTGTTACTGGTGAACTGCGGGGGATACCGTACATTGTTAAAGCCATTCTTTAGATCACACAAGATAAAAAAAGGAAATTTCAAAATTTGGAGAAACGACTCAAAATGAGATCAACATTTGTTTAATCTCGATAAAAACTTTGCGACGCTTTTTAATCATTCGAAAACGAGGACCAACAAAAATATTTCTCGCCCGGGGCCAACCAAGTGCTTGATTCGCCACTGCATAAAAACTTTGTTGAAATTTAAGATGCCAGACATTATTGAGTGCAAACTTATTTGACTTTCCACTGTTTCAAATATCATATTACAAGATACTCAATACTCAAATAAAATAAAAGAATCAAACATATATTCAGATCTAAACATTCAGGAAGAACGTTAGCAATTCAAAGATATCTTGCCACCTTGACTTCAAATTGCTATCGATAAGTTTCTACTTTTGTTTGCTAAATTTCGGTATGGCTGCTGTCATTATTTATTATAAGTTGCTATATTTTTTGCTCACTTTTAAGGTGTTCACTGTCAATACTTGACGGAACACATTTTTTGTACTTATTCTAAATTAAATTTACTTAGATTAGAACCGTTGTCACTCATCGTAAGCATTGTCAAGTGAAAAGCTATCGATTATCAATTGATCAGTTGATATAATGCTCGCGATGAGCGTAGCCGGTCCTGATCTTGATAAAATCTGAGAAAAAAAGACAATTTTGTTCTATAATATAATACTTGTCATACACCAATATCCAAGATCTATTTTGAAATTGAAAATATCTGACTTTGGCAGGACTTGAACCCAGACGCCCCGATCTCTAGGGCTTCACACTTGACCACAAAGACCGACAACAACACGTATGTTATACGATATATTATAGAAACTATATCTTCAGCCCAATGTCTGTCTGTGTTTTTCTTTGGTTTCTTTTGGGACTACTTGCTGATTTTGTTTCATTGAAGCAAACCAAAATTTTAGGCCGGCAAATCATCGACTTGGGCCAATAATTTCAATGATCGTGACCAGTGAAATGATGTTGTCATACAAATCTATTACTTGATACATTTTCACTGAGAATACAGTTTCACTGTAACATATTTAAATATATTTATTCAACAGATGTTCACTTGCGAAAACTACTTCTCTTCGGTGCAATTATATGGCAGCTGTTTGTAATAAAAATAGCTTCGCAAACACCACCTGAACCCAGTGGTTAGCCGGCTACCTCCGAACACACGTAGTACTTATTCGCTGACCTCCCTGGCCTCGCATTGTTCCTCATTTTCCATAATCACACCCATGATCACCGACCATTATACGCAGTAGATGAATCTCAATTGCATTAATAAAGGCTGATAATAATATGTTACGCTGTGGAATAATTTGCATTAGCCTAGTAAAAATTAAGTCTTTCTGTGGACTTCCTATATCCGCTGAAATTTGATCATGATTTAAGTTAAAACTTGTCACGTAGGTCTTTTGAAACTTCAGTTGAAAGAGCTATTCGGCTGATAAATGCGCTGCCTGTTGATGTGGACATCTTCGGCAGTTAAATTAATGCTTTGTTCATATTTTTGCCAATGTGTCAAAATAATTTATCGTTTTGCTAGCAGCGTCTGCATGCGAATCAATGTTGCAAAGAAGTTTCCATGAGCTTAGTCACTAACGACCCGGGTATTCGTCTTTCGTCAGGCATTTCAATTGCACGGATATCAACTCAGGTTCATTCGTGCACTAGAATTGCTTGAAGATGCCTAAAGGCGAAAGCCGGAACAACAAAACGAGTGACAAAACTCATAAGTAAAGTACAAAATTCAAACGATTCAATTTTAATATTGACATTTCATCAAAACACCTTCAATCCAACCAACGTCGAAATCTAAGTTATTTTAATATGGATTTCCAGCAAAGCGTCAAAATGGAAATATGTACACATACATGATATTTTCAAAGAGATATGGTCTCCTACCACGTAATGTGCATCACAAAGAGACAGAGGATCTACCAATAGATATGATCATTTCAGTTATTTCGTGTGTTGTTTATAATAATTAATTTTAATGACACTAGAAATGTAAGCGCACTAATGCTATGCCCTATCACAATAAGTATGATGGCCAATATGAAGCTCCAGATCACGTCTTATAGTTTCGCTTCAAGAAAGCTTATAAAAGGTGAGAAAGTTAAAGACAGAAAAGATGGTTCTAAGAAAGGAACTGTAATAAAATGATAGAAAGTGAGAATGGGGTTTCGACATGTCAAAAAATCATGTATTAAAAATTCGAAAAGAAACCGTTCGGGGATGCGAGCCCGGAGCCACCGCAGCCCAGAAGCGAACCATTCAGTTACTGGACCAAAACAAATGCAACCTACACTGTTGTTGCCATTATTGTATAAAGATGCATAATCTCACCCACTTATCTCGGAATCAGTGTAACGTGATATCCAGTAGGCTGAAGCGAGCCTTACATGCAGTATTGATTGCAGTGTGCTGAACGGTGTTGCAGTCCATGGCGTGGGTGTGACAGACTGCAGTTTGCAATCGCATTCGCTATTCCTAGATAGGCGTGGGCAAAAATATCAACCGGGCGGAAAGCGAACCTTGCTACGCGGGTCAAGGCAAAAACAATAACACACATCACTGCGGCGGCTTTAATAACCGCCGCTGAGACAATGGATGCACAATGCACGTACAGACTGACTACGCTACTTATGCACTCGAAAGAGTAGCGCTGTGAGAAAACTCTTCGCGCTGGGCAAGTTGGTTTTAAGGCCGGACTGTACTTGTAGGCACGCCCACCAGGACGCTAATCACATCCTATGGGACTGCCCCCAAATGACATCCGGATGAGCAGAACTGTTTGCTGTGGTCCGTCCTCACACGGACCCAATAGGCAACGCTGACTTGATTGCAACTAAGACTAACTTCATTGCATTTGAAAAATTTGCAAATTTATTCGGGGATCGACATAATCTCGATTTTTCACTAGATTCAATATACTTGTCTAACACGACGGGCTCTCGGCATACGGGTTATACCCAGGATACTCTGTATCAAACTGATTTCAATGGCTGAGCTAGTCACTCCAATTTATTATATCATTTTTATTTTATTTTATATTTTCAAGCACACTAGCGCATCGTTCAAAATCAAACGCGTGCAGATCTACTCGAGCCATGAATGTGAGGGGTAAATTCCCTTTTCTAAGTCGATAGCGTTGTGAAAGGCGGCCATGAAACATTGGCTGCATATACACAACGGGTGGTGGTGGGGAAAACCAACTGGTTGTGAGAATGAAATGAATATTTAAATTCCCTAATTCCTAAATTTTTAAATTCCCTAATTCGATATAGACTAAACGCGCGGGCTAAGTGCGGTAGGTGGATTCTTATGTCAGAGGGGAGAACATTCATTTAGTATTAACGGCTGCCGCAAACTCGAGTGAACTGTTAAAGAAGTCATAGTGTAGCTATACTAATTCGTAATGGATTGTTTTATTTCTTTCAAGATGCGTCAGTGGAAGATTTGAGCCGGCAATTTCATATTCTATAATGCAGATAAGTAATCGATGAAACATTTAATGTGGTTTTAATACGTAGTTATTTTGATTAGACTTAAAACGTTACTTACATATGTTCATTGATAAAAACGTGGCTTTATTCGATGTCAAGAATATTAAAGAGTGCAAAAATGACTGTTGTTGGCAAGTGGAAGTTGATACATGCATTTGGCAACGCTCGTATTAAATAGGCAATCGTTTCTAAGGATATCTTTACACCGATCGACACATCTTGCGTGTGGCGTGGTTATTAATTTTGTAGCGATAAAACATCCTTGTTTTTTCTATTTAGTGTTTCGGACATTACAGAATAGGCTTATCAGATCAGATTTTCATTTTATCAATACATAAATTAGAGCATTTCGAAGTTTTCTCTGAAACCATTTTATTTTTTAAAAAATATTTATCAAATTCCAGTCAATCCTATTGATCTTAATTACATGACAAAGTAATTCAATGAATATAAATATGTTCAACTGCTTAAATGAAACAGTTTTACTTACCTTCCCATTGCATAAGAATTGAAGTTTGCTTAACGGAAATGTTTGCAATAGGTTGGCGCAAAACTTACTTCTGTTATGAAAATAATATCACACTGAGAAAAAAGATAATAGGTGCAAAGTTGTCACCGTTGTGGTTGCATATTCAATAAGTATAATCCAGGGAGTACTGGGCGGAGCTATTAAGTTCATTTATATGAATAAGTATAACTATGCAGGCTTTTCAGTGTAAAAATTTTATAACTGGCCGCTTCACATGGAAACATAAATATGTATTCAACCGAAGATCAACTATGTAAATATCAGTATATATTATAATCTTCTGCCTATTTCACAAGTTTCGCTCAAATGTTGAACAATTTAACATCACGAGAACCTCGCTGCCAGCTATTTGGCTTGGTAGCGGAGCTGAACAATGAAACGAGGACGACCATGACAAGGCGGTTATGGAAAAATTGGTTGCCCGCGGACAATTAATCACACGAAAAACTGATCGCGCACACAATTCGCCGAGACACCAATTTACCGCGAAAAAAATAACACGTCATTATTTTGAATTTATATTATAATGTAACATAATCTTATATATAAAATTTGCGATGATTGTACTCGCAACGCGTTGAGATAGACCAGTGGTTATCATGTGAGGCCACGAGAGGATTTGGCTGCGGCCACCAACAGCTTCTAAATATAAATATAAAAATGAATTTTGGTTTGTTCATCTGATTGCGATAAAACTTTGGTGAGTTGTTGTGCAGACGTACGAGAAGGTTTCTTCTTATATCTTTCTGATTTATTCGTATACGCACCAGACAGTGAAACAAAAGATAGTGTGTATACCACTTCAATAAACAGAATTAAATCACAAACATTTACTTTCTTTGAGTTGCATTCAACGCATGCCGGGTAGATATTTATATTTAAAAAATAAGTTTTTAAATGTAATTTTGCCAACCAAGACTCAGAAAATGAAATATTTCGTTTTAAATTAATACGAATAGTAAATCGTCAAACATGTGCGTTCATTGGAGAAAATTCAAACACAACAGACACAAAACAAAATTTTCGTGCGACAACCAGACATTTCCGCGGGACCGCTTATAATTTACGATTCGACCACACTACACTTATACATGAGAACCACTGTTTTAGACACTGAGTTTTTCAAATCGCTATAGATTCTGTCACTATCGTAAACTAAGCACATTTTTTACACAATCTAGAATAGAATATAAATAAGGTAAATTAAATTGTGTGTATGTATTAGATGCACGTAAACAAATAATACTGAAGCCATTGATTTATGATAAAAAACCAGTGGTCCATTTTTATTTAATATGTATACAAATATCTACAGAAAAATATGAAAACACAAAAATAATTTATGTATCCAAAAAAATGTAGCTAGCGTCATATAAATCAAATTAAAGAAGAAAATTGTTTTATTTATTTCGCAATAATGCCGATCCTGCCATTTCGGAATCGAAAATAATAGCATTGCGAATGTTGTGAGACAAAATACAAGGAATCGTATAGTTAGGAACACGGAGGTAAGAAAGCGGACAAACCAGCCCCTTATTACGTCCAAAAATAAAAAGACGACGATGGACCTAGCTTGGACATGTGGTGCGGATGCCCCAGGGGAGCCTACCTGCCTCTTCTATTTACCCGGTGGATCCCGACGCCCTGGAAGGCCCTTTGATGACCATCCATAGGATGTAATCTAGGGAGCTACGGGACGCCCGGATGACCTGGGAAGATGCAAGGAGGTTGGCGGCTGATAGAGAATCTGGGAGGCACCGTATGCTCCGATAGGGAGCGGGTATAGAAAAAATAAATAAAAAAATAAAGCTTATTTTCATCAGTTTTTCTTCCACCGAAGCCTCTTTGAATAAACCTGCGTTTCCAACAATAAGATGCTGGCGATGTGCTTGCGTGGTTACACGAAAAGACGACTTGATGTTGCTAAATACTTTTATTTACAATTTTATCTACGTGAGACTGACAAACAACGCGGGTCTGATAGCTGATATTGAGTGGATTTCAATGTATGTTTTGTGTGTTGTTAGTTATACACACAAATGTATAGGTCATGTCGGTACTAGAGCTTTATTTAGATTTTAAATGTTATAATCAAAAAAGGAAGCAACCAAAAGCTAGGAATCATTTATATGATTAAATGTAAAAAAGATGAACATTCATTGATTTTAATAAAATGTTATCAGTGAATAGTAATTAGAGCGGTCCGCGGTGCAGCGGTCAACGTCGTTGGCTGTGTGACGGACTGCCCGGTTCGATTCCCTGTAGGAGCTTATTATTTTAATTCTGTTCAAAGGCAATGGGTGTTTGTGTTGTTAAAAATCCCTTCCCACCCTTCCGATCACAAAAAGCGGCGCGTAGCGAGAGCGATTTGGTAACCATTAGTCCTGTCCTAGTCATAGTATCCATTTAATCCCCATACTTTCTTCGAAAAAGACAGGTTGAGCTACTGAGTAACAAGAAGTTCTCGTAGAAAAAAACAGTAAAGCTCAACTCCGTGAGCAGTCCATATGCTCCAAGTTGGGAGCGGACATGGTAAAAAATAAGTAAATACTTGTCTTGTTAGTAAAAGCGAATTTAATTTTAGTATTTTTAGAGCAAATTATTTTTTAAAGCAAAATTGTAGAAGTATATAAGGTGAGACTGTAAAAATATTTATTTCGCGTTTCCCGGAAGACTTATTTTTGCATTTAAAAACATGATTAATGAGAGCTGTAATCCTGGAGTGAACTGACGGTAACTAAAATTAATTACATCAAGATTGGTCCAAAAAGAAATATTAAACCTAAAATTTTCCCGTCTAGCATCACGTAAATATATAAAAATAGAAGCGCCTACAAGTTAGTTCGCCACTTATGTATGCGATAAGCAAAATTCCAAAATATAACATATTCTAAGCAAAATATTTGAGAAAATACGGAAAAGTTTTCAGAAAGAGATTTAGTGCCTCTTTTTTCTTTGTTACGGCACAAATGAAGCGA